>LR990342.1:22969166-24452500 GCA_905147345.3 Mythimna impura | reverse complement strand
AATTAACGAACTTCTTTCAGACTCATTCCTGACACACTCCAACAGAAGGTGATGGACATCTTCTATTTTATTATGACAAACTAAACAATTCGGAGAGTCCACCATTTTCATTAAAAATGCAAAGGCTCTTAAAGGCATATGTCCGGAACGAATCCTGAAAGAAGTTACTAATGTTTTTCGACTAACTTTAAAACTACTAAACCATGGGGCTCGAGGTGGCTCATTTTGGATTGTTTTATACCATATCCCTTTACATCTCGATTTATCACCAAAATATTCTTTCCACTCTTCATAACAATAGCTTCTGAATTTTGATAAAATTTCCGAATGAATTGGTAAAACATAAATCTCTATACCTGACGTTACTGCTATCTTAGCCAATCTATCAGCCTCCTCGTTTCCTTGTAGACCAATATGTGACGGGATCCACTGCAAGATTAAATTAACATTATTTAAAAGAGATGCTTGTATTTTGCGCAAAACAGCAAAGGCTATCGGTACACCTCTGAGTCCAGAGGCACACCGAGCCAAATGTTGGAGCGCGCTCTTGCTATCCGTGAATATTACTATATTAGTGTGTTGTAATGTGGCAACGTAGGATAACGCTTCGGAAATAGCTAACAACTCTGCTGTCATGATAGAAACTTTAGATACAATGTTGAAACATCCACTTGTTTTGGTGACGGGATCATAGAAAGCCGCCCCAATCTTAGAACTCTTAGAACCATCGGTGAACAATTTGTACCACCCACTATATGTGCAGTTTAATTCTTGTAAGACATCATTTCTCAAGCAATTACTTTCGTATGAACTTTTGGGCCTATTGACACTATATAGATGAATTTTAATTACATTTTTAATTGAGATATTGCTACACCAAGTATTTAATTTAAACATATCTAATGGATTGGTCGAGTACATTTTTTCTTCCTTAATAATATTATAAGTATTCATTAGCGAAGGTATTTTTTTGTTTGTCCAGTATCTGTGGGTAGTAAAACTTCCAAGATCAGACAAACATTTACTCGTCACACAATTGGTCCACGATTTAACCATAAGACAGAACTTAAATGCTAAATATTTACGTCTTATATGTAATGGGGGTAAGCACAACTCACTTTCCATCACATGAATAGGGGTAGTTTTAATGAATCCACCAATAATTCTCATAACCTTATTTTGAATTTTGTCTAATTTATATAATCGAGATTTAACACTACTATCATAAAATATGCTGCCATAATCCAATCGACTTCTAATTAAGGATATGTACAAAAGTCTTAGTTGTTGTGGATGCATTCCCCAGTTAGAACTAGCTAATACTTTCATAACATTCAACATTTTCTGACATCGTTCATTAAGTTCATTGATATGTTTGCCCCATCGAAGTGAACTGTCTAGCCAAACACCTAAATATTTTATACAATCAGCTGCTACTAAAGGGACTTCTTTTACATATAATTGAGCCTGTTGCCTTCTATATCCTCTACTGAATAAACAAACTTGTGATTTAGACGTTGATAATTCTAAACCTATAGCAGATAACATCGCCACAATGTGATTTAATGACAATTGTATTCCATTAATACTATCATTTACTTTTTCCGAACTAATAAAGAGGACGAAGTCATCAGCGTATTGACACACTTTAACGATATTGGTATTATTAATTGAGTAACAAATTTCTAGTGTTACAATATTAAATAATAACGGAGAGATTGGATCTCCCTGTGCCAACCCTCTATTAGTCCACCTAATGATACCACCCTTCTCATCCGTGTCATCTTTAACAATTAGATGTCTTTCTTTAAGGAATTCCCATAAATAATTACATATTCGACTGCCTATTTTTAACTTATCTAACATTTTAACTACACTGTCAATTAATACGTTGTTGTACGCGTTCTCTATGTCCAAGAAACACGCTAAGGTGGGTGTGTTTTTAGTAAAACCCAACTGTATATTAGTTATCAACTGCGCAAGAGAGTCCAAACATGATCGACCCCTCCTAAACCCGGTTGTACTAGGAGATAATATACTATAATGTTCGATAAACCACTCTATCCTTTTAGTCAGCATTAAATGAAATATTTTACAAGGGCAAGATATTAATGAAATTGGTCTTAATTTTGAGTTACTCCCAATTTTAGGTATCGGAATTATTTTTATATTACGCCATTCATCAGGGATACATCCAGATACAAAAATGTTGTTATATATATCGAGTAAAAATTTTTTTGCAACGTTAGGTAGGTTATATATCATGGAATAAGTGACATTATCATCTCCAGGGGCTGTATCTTTTTTTTTTAAACATGCCTCCAATTCTTGTAATGTAAACTCTGATTCTAATGTCACATTATTTGAAGTAAACAAGGGTTTAGGAGTAAGAGTTGAATCTGGGGCCAAACTATGCAAAAGCTCACATTTTTTCTCAATAGAAACGTAGGTCCCAGCTTGTCTGTATCCCTTAATCCACTTCATCTTGCGCCACATCTCCGATGAAGTTACGGTGCCATCAATCGAAGTGCAGAACTCTTGCCAACAATTTGTCTTAGCTTTTTGAATTTCCTTCTTAGCTTTTAAAGTTATATTCTCCAGCACAGCCAAATTCGACGGCGTCGGGTTGTGTCTAAATTCCTTTAATGCAAGTCTTCTTTGTGCCACGATTTTAGAAAGGTTAGGGTTCCAATACGGTTTAGGCTTAAAACTGTTTTGTGGGTCTTTACAAATTTTAGTATGTGGAATATTATTATCAGCAGATTTATCAATTATAGAGATAAAGGTCTTATACATTGCCTGAATATCGCCTGATACTATATTAGCACTAATATCGCAGAATAACCGTTCTACGTCTTTTTTATAACCTGACCACTTCGCCTTTTTAAAATTACGTTTACTAATTGCATGAACAGTATCTTTATAATTCATTTTAATTTTTATCATTAGATGATCACTCCCCAAGTTGTCATTTAAGACTCGCCAAGAAAAGTAAATTGCTATATCGGATGAAGAAAAGGTGATATCAGGAGATGACTGTTGCAAATTATTATTAACAAATTTTACCCTAGTGGCACTGCCATCGTTAATAGATATATATCCGTATTCTAGTGCTGCGTCTATAATTTGATTGCCCCTTACATCGGTTTTATAGGACCAATTTGAGTGATGTCCGTTAAAGTCACCGGCTATGAGAGTTTTGTGAGAACACAACGAAAATAGTTCATCCCAATCACATTGCTTAGTTTGGATCGAGGATGGGCAGTAGACTGAGACAATATTTTCCAGGTGTTTACAATCTTTGATATTTACATGCAATATTTCAATGCCAGTATTATTAATACTAGATACTTTTAATTCAGAAGTAATAGATTTATGTAAAATGATTGCTACTCCGCCATATCCGTCAGCTCGGTCTTTTCTATAGATGTTGTATTGGGATAAATTTAATGGACTATTTTGTTCTAACCATGACTCACAGATGAAAGCTATGTGTATTTGTTCTTTAAACAACAGTGACTCAAACTCGGTGATTTTGGGTCTAATACTTTGCGAATTCCATTGCAATATATTAAGGTTAAATAATTTTGATTTAGGTTTAAGACTGCGAGCATTCCATTGTATCATGTTTAAATCAACATTAGTTTTTGAGTGATTAACCATTATCACTCAAAAACATTTTAACTATCACTGGTAAGTCTGGCAAAAGGTTAGTAAAAAGTGAGGTAAACCAGTCTATACAAATCTTAATAATGGCTTTGAGCTTATCGACTACACTATCCTTCTTTTCTTTAATGAAGTCCTTAATTCTTTGTATAACTTCACTAAATGACCATGATTTCCAATGTGTCTGATCCTTATTTTCTGACCGTAACGACTGACCAGTAGAGCCTTCAGCTGCTTTTTCTGAATCTGAAGTCTCCAGTTCCGCAATTACATTATTTGCTATTTTATAAGGTACTTTCTTCTTCTTGGTACTTTTCTTTTTGTTTTTTATCTTGTCTGAACCTGAAGGAATATTAGTATCGATTGTTTCCATGTAAACTTCTTGTAAAGAAGATACTGAGTCTTGCTTGCTTCTTTCGGATGCCTGAATACTTCTACATTCCAGGATTGGACTTGGATCACGTACAACTCTTGGTGTATGGAATGAGGGAGACTCCCAATACTTTGATAAGGCTTTTTGATAAGTGTAATTGTGCTCTGACATCAATTCTCTGATACGCTTTTCTTTTTTATACAGAGGACACTGTTTCGACATTGCCACGTGATTGCCTGAGCAATTAGGGCATTTGAATGTAGTTGTATCACAAGTATTATGGTAGTTAGAACACTTTGGGCATACTATTTTACTTGTTGGACACATTTTAGCAATATGCCCAAATCTCCAGCATTTGGAACATTGCGTTACAGGAAACGTATACGGTTCTACTCTTATTTTCAACTCAAATAGACATACATGTGAAGGTAAGGAAGAACCTTTGAAAGTTATTCTGAAAGTTTCACTTTGAACCCATTCATCTCCATCTTTTTTATTGAGTCGTTTAGCTGATACAATTTCCTTCTCACAATTCATATAATCCACGAGTTCTTTTTCAGATAAGCCCAATTCGATATCTCTAATAATTCCGTACGATAGACCAACCTCCCAGGTTTTTTGTATTCGCCAACCAAGGTCAATAAATACCGGACAACAAAGAAAATTTTCTGCACTATTTTTGTTACTAAACGTTACCAGCAACTTATATGGATTAATATATTTAATTTTGTCAATATCCATTATCTTATTTTGTTTTAGTAATTTTGCAAGCGCAAATTGTTTGGGCATCTTTTCTTTGGAAGTTACAGTGACTTGTATTGGTGATTCCACAGACATATCCTTGCTAAGTTTTGCCTTCTTCTTAGAGTTGTTTTTACTTACAGTTTGCCAGCCTTCTAGATTATTCTCAGATCTTGGGCGTTTTCCCGCTGATATTATTGTATTCATTTCTATAACGTTATTCAATTGTGTTTGGTCATCTAATGTATCAATGTTTAAGTTTGCATCATAATTCTCATATTGGTCTTGATCACTATCCATTAAAAACTGCGTAACTGCACTCGCGACGCGATTCCGGCCAAGATAAATGCATGCCGATAGTAAAATCGGTTTTTTATTCGATTTTATACTATTTTATATTATAATTTAAGATTTTTATGCACTGACGTATTATGACGTTAGATGACAACAATGATATCTTAAGGAGCTAAAACTTCTGAAAAAATATGAATTAAATAATATCAATAATCATGCCATAAAATATCAACCAAATAAAAAAAAAATAAGTTCGATTTCTTTTAGTATCGAAGCATTCGTTCGGTGCGCGGTCCATGGGATTCCTAGCATGCGTCAAAGCAAATTAACACTAAGCTATGTCAATTGTATTCTTTTAGGTTTTCCTCTTACACAATAAAATACTATAATATAAAATGGTATACTCTATTAAGGGGATGCAAGGCGACATTCATTATCACTGTTTTTCATACAACCGCTCTTACGCGATTATGACGTTATTACACATTTTTCATTAGATATTATGGAAACACAGTAAGTATCTTATGGATATTATCTAACCTTCTATTGAAATCAATTTATAAATTTATGTAAAACTAATCCAGTAAAGACCTCTGAAAATCTACTATTGTGCATGAACTTTGACACTTTATAATTTACTCAAAAATTAAAAAGGCCTTGCAGATTTAATCAAGATTCTGAACATCGCGTTAGATTGCGTTAGATAAAGTAACAAGCTTTTAAACCATGCTTGATGTTGACGATAGGCGAGTGAAAAAGCACCCTCTTAAGTAAGTTTGTCATAAATCTTAACATTTCCCACATTGAACATTACCTACATGACGATATTAAGTTTGTAATTCAGTCTCTACTACCCACACACCTATCACAATAAAGGTAAAATCGACTAGACTGTCAGTAGCTATGTGAAAACTCCTATTCAAGTAACTCCTCGATTAAAACCCGACTACCCGCAAAATTGTCGCAAGGAAGATTAATCCAAAATCTCGTTAAATAGGAGCAACTAGAACTAACGTGCTCCGCTGTACCTATACATACAACGTCTAAGTAAATCTTGTACAGTCAGCATCAAATGTATTTAAGCAAATTTTGAAAAAACTTTTTACAAAAAAAAAAAAAAATACAACCGACTCCAATATAAAAAAAAACTCTAAAAAGAGCAAAATAACTTTAATTTTGGAAGTCGGTGTTTCAATAATAGTTTTGTCTCTTCGTTATTTAACACCGACTTCCGAAATTAAAGTTATTTTGCATTTTTTAGTTGCGGCACCAAAACTAGAAAGTACCCATCAGTCAAACTTAAAGTCATCGCCTATACCTATAAACAAAGCAATTCCACTTGTTACGATAGTTCTGCTGTGATCCTATGAGGAGTTCCGTTCCATATCTTCGATGTTCATCATCAGATCAAAACAATATTTCTATGGGATCAACTCGGAAGTATAACTTTTCGATCAAAAAGTAAAGAAATCGGTGAACATACATTAAAAAAAAATATATTCTGCCGAACATAGAACCTCCTTCTTTTTGAAGTCGGTTAAAAATCCATCGTACTAGTGCAGAAAACATTAAATTATGTATCTAAAAACGGTAGAAATGAAAGCGGGTTTTCGAGTAAGTGTATTGAAAATCTTTTTAAATGTGGCCTTTTCTTATTCGAGTTATTAAATCACTAAATAACTTCTCCTGCTCTGGGTGGAGCGAGAGGGGGTGAGATGTATTGTATAATAATATACTATGGATATCTAAATAATTCGACTGTCATAAGTTGTTTGGTAGTACAAAATATGCCTTTGTTGCACAAAAAATACTAATTGTGTATTTTATATAATATACTTTTCTGGGTGGAATATAAAATATAATAATATGTAAAAAGCACATTCATAACTAGTATTTTGAGTGTAGAATAAGATTTTTGATGTATAGGTAAAAATCTCCCTTTACAATTGCATATTTGATTAGACTTTGTCAATATTGACACAAAAGGGTAATAAGCTAAACACTTTTGCTGTCGCGATATTACTGGTTTTATTTGAATTATATCCTCGATTTGTATTTTATGCTCCTACATTTCAGCCGTTGACTGTACATATGTAGGTACGTACGACATTTAGAGTAATGTGACATTTTGGTTAAATGACGAGACATTTACATAAGCGGCGCACAAATTGATCGAGGCCGATTTATTTAGGGGTAGGAACGGTTTTTAAAAAGCCGTTTGGAGAACGGGTTGACATTTTGGTTGCTTGTAATGGAGGATATAATGTCACCGTGTGTTGGTAATTTATTATTTAGCCCTTTTTATCCTACTAATATAACAGATGTGAAACTCTGCATACTTAGATATTTGTTCAATACAGCTCAACTTCTTTTAGTTTAATGTAAAAAGGGGCAGTCTATAGCTTTTTGAGATAAGCCACCTGTGTCTATTTATTTATTTTGTTTTACAGAGGGCTTACAGACTAATAAAAAAACTGGGCAAGTGCGAGTCGGACTCGCGCCCTGAGGGTTCCGTACAAACTTACCTATGTAAACAAATCAATTCCCGAATGGAGTCTCGAAGATTTTTTCGAATCGCAATTTTTTTTTTTGTTGTGACATAACAACAAAAAAACAGTTTACAGTTTTCAGATTTATTCCTATAGCTGTACTATAAAATTTTGCTTTATGAAAAATTTTAGGACTCTGGGTCAACGGGAAGTACCCTATGAATTTTGATTTCCTCGAGAGTGTCGAAATATACGTTTTTTGCGACATATACAGTCGTATCTTTTTTTTTCGTCAACTCAGAAGTTTGATTTTTTCACAGCTTCAAAGGACCGCAGATCTAAGTACCTATTCCCTCGGTAAAGGGTCTTGACAGACAGACAGACAGACAGATTGACAGATAGACAGATAGACAGATAGACAGACAGACAGACGGACAACAAAGTGATCCTATAAGGGTTCCGTTTTTTCTTTTTGAGGTACGGAACCTTAAAAATGATATGAGGAGTATAATATTATCAAATTGCTAATTAATTTAAAGCCACCACAACTAGATGAAAAAAAAAAAATCTATAAAAACAAAGTTTACACAAGTCAATAAATTTCCTAACGAGAGAAGTTAATTATCAATGAAACCGCCATCGACTCGGGCTTGGTCAGTACGAGTACCGGACGGCGAGACGGCGAGCTACTCATAACTCGTCACCTGCAAGCCCACTGCTACTGTGGCTGCAGCTGGGGCGCATACCATGGCTTGACTTCCTGAACGTGGACACTAAAGATAGTTTCTGTCTATCAATCTATTGAAGTTTGGTTTCCACACTCAGGCTATGATGGAGCATTGTACGTTTGCCACGACGGCCATCATTTGGTGGGCTTCATTCTATCCAGCCCTCGACGTCTCTACAGAAGAAATAAAGAAAAACTATTGGCTGGAAATGACGCAATCTTAAGACTAGCTTACAAATTATAAACATTCTATAGGGAAATATGCGCCACGTCCACGTAAAACGGCCAAACGCTCAGCATAATGCCGTGGCCATATGCATAATACACGTTTTTTACAGGGAACTATGCGTTATACTACAGTTATTATTTGGTTGGTTTAGGTACGTTCTAATAGGTTAATTTCGGATTTCATCATGAAATGATGATGATCATTTCAGCCGTCTTTCGGCCGAAAGACGTCCACTGCTGGACATAGGCCTCCCCCAAGCGTCGCCACAACGACCGGTCCTGTGCGTCTCGCATCCATCGGATTCCAGCGACCCTGACCAGGTCATCAGTCCATCTTGTGGGAGGCCTTCTAACGCTGCATCCTCCGGTACGCGGTCGCCACTCCAGAACCTTTTGGCCCAAACGGCCATCAGTTCTGCGTGCAATATGCCCTGCCCATTGCCACTTAAGACAACGAACACGAACTAAAATTACAACGCTTTTAATATTAAATGATTTAAAACCTTGAACAAATAAACATCACTTTTTTAATGTTGACCTTTGAGGCTCGAAGGTGAGTTTTGCAGGCATTTTGTACAAATATTTGTGTCCGGTGGGAATGTTAACCTGCGGTCCTAAGCGTCGAACTCCAGATGCAAATATTCCAGTAATGTGCCCTTGGTTCTTTTAAACAAATATCGCTCTTAGGTGTTTATTTACTTTAAAATATAGGCAATAGAAACCAAATAAAAATCTTCGAAGGACATTAAGCTCACTAATACGAATTTCCGTCACTTTATCACCCACTAGGTACTGCCAGCGGTTTTGCCTGCGTGATAGAAGAAAATTATCCCAGGGGAACACATTCCTGAGACAAAACTTATCCAATGTGCTATTCCAGGTCATGGTCTAGCCTCGTGCCGAATTTTATCGAAATCCGTTCAGCCATTCGAGCGTGAAGAAGTACCAAACATACACATTCACAAACTGTCATAACATAAACATTACAACATCAGCTTTTTAATGTTCCCATTCCTGGGACTCAGGCCTCCTCTCTACGAGAGGGCATGGGCTGTAGTCCACCACTCGGGCTCAGTGCGGGTTGGAGGTTGTCACACATCTTCGAATTTTTGGTTAGATAGGATGTCGGTTTCCTCACGATGTTTTTCTTCACTATTTTGAGAGTAGTGGCGATGAATAAAATTACACAAAGTAATGCGCCTGGCTAGGTTTGAAACCGCGACTTGTAAGTATGGCCATGGCTATGTTACACTTGCTGTGCGACTGTGCAGCACTAGGCTCCAAAAGACTAGGGCATCTGGGTCAACCATTTCCAAGACCAGAGGACTACAGGCTCAGCCCCATCAAGGCCATACTGGGGACTCATGAAGGAGGTGCACGGAGGGCTTGGGGTTGAGTAGACATGAGAGGCATAGCACATAAGATCCAGAAGGCTCGAAGTGCTCTGGTACAGGGCCAGCCCCACAACAAGATAAGATAAGCCGTAGACTCATCGCATTTTGCGTGTGGTCACGGCATTATGCTAAGCGTTCGGCCGTTTTGCGCGGATGTGGGGCATATTTTTTCACATAATACATAATAATATACTTATAATTTGTTAGTTCTAAATTTGCGCCTTGTTACGCCAAATAAAATGCTTTTCTTTCTTTCTTTCTTTATAAGGCTATTATAATATGGCCTTTACCACTGTACCTTCCAAGACTAATGCGAAGCCAACGACAAAGCGGTCCAGCCCCCCTAGCCAAGTTACAATCGTTTCGTTCGCGCCGAACGCCTCGAGTAGATTCCTTTGTTCTGACCACGTGACTGAGCGTTGAGATGACGTCAGATCAAAGGAATCGGAGGCGTGGCCTACTCGAGGCGTACGGCGCGAACGATACGACTGTAACTTGGCTAGGGGGGCAGGTGGCTAAATATTTGTCAGACCAAATTTGAGTCAGATCGAACGAAAGAAGAAGAGAAGAAGACCACTGTAGTGATTAATCATAAAATCTCTGAAACTATAATAATAATAATAATAATAATAACCCATCGCCGTATCTCTACGTTGACGTCGTGGTGGTGCTTGCGTGCTCCAATATACCCTAGGTCTGTATCGGTAAAGTTTGCTTTGCCGTAATATGCCTAGGGTGAGGGGCCAGACTAAGAGAGATACAATCCGCAGTGCAGTTTTGTGGCGAACTGTTGGGCATTAGCGACCCCACGGACCCGATCTCCCGGGAGAATTCTTGTTCTTCATCTCCGGCTTGCCTTTATTGGCCGGCCGTAGTGAACACTGACGAGGAACTGAGCTCCCACCTCTCTCTTGCCTTTATTGGCTGGCTTGGGTGGAGATTCGCAAGAGCAAACGTGCTCGGGAGAAGGATGTATAATCCAGTAAGGTGCTGGTAGGGATCTTGACCGTACTTCCGGGATTGTCCTGATAGCCGTGGTATACCTCTCCACTCCTTAAGCACCTCAGGATATGTTGCCCTCTTGTTGCTACGTCACTTCGTGCTAGCGGCCGTTTTTGGGGGCCCATTTATTGAGTGTGCAAGTCACCCCCTGCCTTTTTTCGATGCATATTAATAACGTTGTTCAGGCAGGGGCCATAGTCTTGACATAGTTCCATGTTACCAGTCCACTTAAGACTCCAAAAACCATAGCCCTATTATCTTTGTTCTCCATATGTCGCAACAGTTTTTCAATAACCGGGGGTTGTCCTTGGGTGCACTAGCATAGCGCGTACAGGGATAATCGTCGGTTGGTATCATGTTCCATTATAATTGTCTAAAGGGCCTCTGCGAGTTGGCTTCGGCTCCTCGTACGCCTCCCAAAGGTCCAGGACCTCAGGGTCCTGAGATAAATAAAATATATAAAAATAATAATAATAAAGCTTTATTCATTCCACACAATTTTAACATAACCAGAATAAAAAATAGATTGACAATTAGAATAACTTATATCATAAAGATCACATGCAATAAAAAAATAAATCAATTATTTAATGAGTACTGTATCAATTGATACAAATAAAAAATAAATAAAAATATAATTTCAATTGATTAAAATGGAATTGTATAATAATGATATCTGAATTGATTAAAATAAAATTAATTTACATACAATTGATTAAAATAAAGAATTAATTGTATAATAAAATTGATAAATAGCATTAAAAATGATTTATAGTAAAAACAATTCATTATGAATAATAAAATATTTAGTACTCTTATTATCATTTAGTAAAAAATATTGTAGTACGTAGTTACAAATTATCATCCATATTGGTAACTTTAAGTGTAAAAGCCTTCGGGTAAAAGCCTCCTCCAAAGAATTCCATGCTTCTCTATCTAAAGCGGTAACAGTCCAGTCTTGACCAGCATTCTCTACAATCTCGTCCTGCCAACGAGCGCAAGGCCGACCTTTGCATCTGGATCCTTTTGGACCTTTCCATTTAGTTGCCCTTATTGTCCAGCGATCATCAGTAAGCCTTGCAATGTGTCCGGCCCACCTCCATTTCAGGCTTTGTGAGAATGTAAGAGCATCAGTTACTTTAGTTTTAAGGCGAATATCAGTGTTTCTTATTCTATCACTTAATTTGATATGTAAGCAGCTTCTCTCCATTGCTCTTTGTGTTGTTTGAATTTTATTTCTTGCTTTGGAATCAAATATCCAGGTCTGGCAGCCATAAGTGAGACATGGTAAGATTGCTGTATCTAATACTGTTTTTTTCATTTCAATAGGAAGCTTTGATTTAAATATCTCTTTATGCGCCCAATATTTTTTCCACGTTATAGCTATCCTTCGGTCTATTTCATCTATATTCCTGGTTTTCTTAAATGAAATTTGTTTGCCTAAATAGATATAATCTTTGACATATTCGAGTGGCATTTCATTAACTGAGATAGGCGTCATTTTGCTGTTGGTCATCACTTTTGTTTTACTGAGATTCATCTCTAAGCCCACGTACTCGCTCACTGCTTGTAACTCGTTGACCATAACATTGAGTTCCTCGGCATTTTCTGCTAGTATGACAATGTCATCGGCAAACCGTAAGTGGCTAAGATGTTTTCCATTAATATTAATGCCTTGCTTTGACCAAAGAAGGTCTGCCATAATATTTTGTAAGACAGAAATAAATAATTTGGGAGAGATAGGATCACCTTGCCGGACTCCTCTGTTAATATTAATTTTATCACCGACTCTATCTAGCCTGACCTGACTTGTACTTTTTGAATAAATGTTTTTGATAATATTTATATATTTTGCGTTGATATTTTGTTTATCTAATGCCTCCCAGATGCTGTTATGAGAGATAGAGTCAAAAGCTTTTTTTGAAATCATTAAAAGCTATATAGAGTGGCTTTTGGTATTCCAGATATTTTTGAATAATTTGATCCATGGCATGAATATGATCAGTAGTGCTGAATCCCTTTCTGAACCCTGCCTGTTCCGTCGGCTGGAATGAATCGATTTCTGACGATGTTCTATCGAGTAAACACGACGCAAATAATTTATAAAAACAAGGCATAAGGCTTATCGGGCGGTAGTTGCCTATGTCTGCTGGATCACCTTTTTTATATAGTAATATTATTTCAGATTTTGTCCATTGCAGGGGTACTGCTTCTTCGTCTAAGATCTTGTTGAACAAGAGAGTAAGAGGTGTTAATAGAAGAGCTTTGGCGTGTATGATACATTCGCTCGCGATTCCATCTGGACCTGGACTTTTCTCTGTTTTCAATTTTAATATTTGCTTGAGAATTTCAGGTTCATCAAATATTTCTACCGTGGACGTATTCGTTGATTGGTTGACTCCTGTGTATTGTATTGAGTTTGGTTGACTATATAAGTTTGTATAGAAATCGGTTGCTATACTTATAATATTGCTCCGTGATTGGCTAGTTGTTTGGCCGTGTTTAAGTGATGGGATCCAAGTTTTAGTTCTCTCTATTTCCCTGAATGCCTTTTTAGCCGACCTTAACGTCACAATGTACTTTTTGAATGTGTCCATTCTATGTGTCTCATAACATAGTTTTATTTCTTTGTTTGTTTGTTTGTATAGATTTTTCAAGTCTTCCTTGTCTTGCTTGTTAAGATGGGGTTTGTTCTGAAGGGTGCTTCTTTTTTCCATTAAATCTGTAGCCTTTTTCGTTAATATTGATCGTTTATTTGAACTTGATTTATTTTTTAGACTTGATTTTATTGCGGACTGTATCATCTCGTAGTATTCGTTGGCTCTGTATTTATCGTGTGTTTCTAGCAATTCAGGTATGCGCTCGCTTAGACTTGTTATATACATTTCTCGATCTTCTGGGGTTTTCAGAGTGGATGAGCTACCGGTGAAATTTCGTCTGCTCTTTTTAGTGGTTTTCAAGTTAAGAGTCGCTCTAAGTAATCTATGATCTGTTCCAAAATGTAAAGAATTGAGTACCTCAAATTTTGAAAACAAATGTGGTTTCGTAGTTGTGATGTAATCAATTTCATTTCTCGTCTTTTTGTCTGGTGAAATCCATGTCCATCTGTTTTCTTCATTTGTTTTAAACATAGTATTTATAATTTTGAGATTATGTTCATACGCGTACTGTATGAGTCTGTCACCTCTTTGGCTTCTCTTACCGTAACCGTATTGTCCCAACACTTTATGCTCGTAGGTCCTAGGTTTTCCAATTTGTGCGTTGAAGTCACCCATTGATATAATATATGGTGTAGAGATAATTTTATGAGCTATTTCAAGATCTCTATAAAATAACTCTATATCGGCTTGTGAGGAGGATTCAGTTGGCGCGTATACTTGGATAATCGCAAAAAGCAAGTCTTCCAATTTTATTTCTAGCAGACAGACTCTTTCCGATATTCCAGTGAAGCTCATTATGTTTTCTTTATAGCGCTTTTTAACCAGAAAGCCTACGCCGTACTGCCCTTTTGTTTGCCCTAAGTGATACATTATGTAGTCTTCATCCTCGATAATATTTTCTCCCAGTCGCCTTACTTCGCACAGGCCTACTATGTCGTGGTTGATATTACGTAGCGCCGTTTTCAGTTCCAAAAGTTTTTCAGGTGACGCTAACGATTTCGTATTCAAGGTACAGATTTTTACTTGCTTTTTCTCTCGTGTATGTGGTTTCTTTGGAGGGTTTTGGTCTACCTCTCCCGCGGTGACCAGCCGTAGTGGGAGGGTAAGAGGGAGAAGAGGGGGGTCACACTTTGATTGTTATTTTTCGCTTTCAGAATTAGATGGTACTCGTACTGGTGTTGGTGAGTGTTTTACATAAGATAATATTGATTGAGTTTTATTCTTCTTGTAATTTTGACGATTTCTATCATCTCCTGTAGGTGAGTTGTTATGTGACCTTTTTTCCCCGCGTGTGTTATTTTTCTCTGGAGAACCAAGTTTTCCCGTAGATTTGATTTTATTAAGCTTATTTTCTAAGACAATTAATTTGTCATATTTAAGGATAACCTTATTTCCCTTTTCTATTTCGAGTTTTGCTTGGTTCTTGAGTTCAGCTCTCTTTTCAAGTATATTTTTAGGATAATCTTGTTTTATATAATACTCACAATTTTCCAAATTATTTTTATTCTAGCCATAATTTTCATACCCAGCGTGGCGAAGGTTATCACAATGGGGCGTACTTTGCCTTCCACTTTCTTTCCTCTTCTTTGTACTGCCTCTATGTCATTTGGTTTACAGCAGATTTTTAGTATATTGGACATTATACCCAGAATCTTTTCTTGAAGTTCAAAGTAGCCTTTCTCAGTTTCTTCAACTCCGAACATGACTATGTTTTTCTTCCTCATCTCTTTTTCTATATAGTCTAACCGGGAATTTTGTTTTTCGAGTTTTGATTGTATTTCTTCGTTTTCTAAGTATAGTTGTTGGAACTTGTGATTCATGTTGTCATTTATTTCGTTGACAATATTTTTACTGTTTGATTAAAATCAAATCCTCTTTTCTTCCTTTTGTTCTGCGATTTCGTTTTTTAGATCATGTAACATTTCCAATAATTTATCCATAATTAATGTACAAAGATGTGTTACTGAGATATTATTGATGTAGTTTTAATGGTACAGCTACTCGTCACTAGATGGCGTTAGTCGGTTGGTACAGTATCTAGCATACAAGATGGCGCTTTTTGGTTGGTACAGCTACTCAGCGTTAGATGGCGTTGCAGGTCTCAATGACTTGTATTTGATGTTTACAATGATGATTTTGCAATTTTATTTTAGGTTATAATAGTTTGATACAATGTTTGCAATACCTTTTGGAGCTTTTGCGTGTCTCAGTTATCCTCTTTTTAACTCTCAACTCATCCACTGCACTTTTATTAACACTATGTATTATAGTTTTGAATATAAATTGCACTTTAACCGAATTCTGATCTTCGTCTTTTTTTTTCACTTAGATTACATTTTCTGGTAATTCTTTCTTCTCATCCGCCGAATATCTTTAGGAAGTTTCTGATTTGCATGACTTTCACTTGAAAAACGTATTAAATTTTAGCTGATATTGATTTAATTACGGAGCCGATATTGACACAAGCGCGGTGGCGCCCTCACTGTAGTGATTAATCATAAAATCTCTGAAACTATAACACCTACAAACTTAAGATTTGGTAGGTAGGTCCCTAAAGGGTGTAAACATCCACTAAGAACGGATTTTACGAAACTCCACCCCTAAGGAGGTAAAACGGGGGTTGAAAGTTTGTTTGGAGAAACCAACTTTCACGCGGACGAAGCCGCTGGCAGAAGCTAGTATAATATACTAGTGATGAATATAAATAACTGTGGTATGGTTTAAGTAACTTAGAACTAGACAGTAAGGGCCTGCGCACACTTGAGACAAGACTGTCTTAGACAGAATTGTCTACGACGTCGCAGACTTGTCTACAACGTCGCAGACTTGTCTACGACGTCTGCGACAAGACTGTTTTGTCGACGTCATGGCGCACACTATCAAGATTGATAGTAAGACTAGCTGGCTCGTCGCAGGTAATTAAGTACCTACGGGTAGGTACACTTGCTGGCTTTTGATAGGTCCCTTAGTCTATCACCTTCGCTAAATAAGGACAATGTAATAAATTTTCCTTGACGGAGGCATACATTAATGTTTTACGTGAAACAACGTCCTAATCTTCATCCGCCGTATCAGCCAAATTAACATGGGTGATTTTTTTTTATTATTATTATGGATAGGCTCACATTTGACCACTTTCTCACCGGATGATAAGCGATGATTAGTTTAACATACCGTATGTTCTACATAATCTATGTGTTATATTGTACTTTTTTTTTAATTTTATTTCCTTCACGATACAGGGAATCCTAACCTAGTTGGGGCCGAAAGGTTCTGGAATGGCGACCGCGCACCGGAAGACGTAGCGTTGGAAGGCCTCCTACAAGGTGGACCGATGACTTGGTAACGGTTGCGGGAGTCCGATGGATGCGAGATGCACAGGACCGTTCATTGTGGTGACACTTGGGGGAGGCCTATGTCCAGCAGTGGACGTCTTTCGGCTGAAGTGATGATGATGATGATGATGACAGGGAATCCTAGTGTGGAGACAAGTGTAGTATTTGATGTAAAAGTGTATTTTTCTTGAACAATAAACTATTAATATTATTTTGAAGAAACGTTGATTGTTGCTTAGCTCTTTGGATAGTTTTTAGCTACATTAACGGGCCAAGCCAAGTCAATGTAGCGTGTGTTTAGTTGGTCTAGTTATGTGGAGAAATTTGATTTTCCTCTATCTGCATGAACTTTCACACTATTCTGCAGGTGTTCAAACTTGCAGCTTTTTCGAGCGATATTGATTTTGAGTGAATCTTTCAGGTCTATTAATTTGAGGTTATTATTTATTACTATTATGTGGCTGATGATGGAGCACGCTTGCCTAGAAGTAATCTATTCACTCTTGATATAACGACCCCTAAGTCGTTGCTATTAGGAAAGACAGACTCCGGCAAGGAATTCCACTCCTTAGCGGTACGCACAATAAATGTGTTCCCAGAATGCTGTGTACCTACGCATAGGTAGGATGTCCACCATTTCAAGGTGAAGATGACAGGATGAGTTTTATTCCTTTCGGTGTCTGTATTGTTTTTTTTGGTGGGAAAATCATCCAATGATATCCCCCGCCCTAGGGTTGGGCGGGAGGGTGTGTCAGACTTTTACTGATTAAAAACCCACTCTTTTTCCTTCGTTGCCTACCGAGTCTTCCTACTCCCTACTGTTCCACGCACGCCTCAAGCAGTTGCAACAAACCATACCCCAGCAGGGTCGAAGCCTACTGGGGCCAAGGGTTGTGCGAAAGAGAAACCCTGGGTTACTGGAATAACGGCAAAGAAGGAACATAGGAGTGGGTTTTAGTCAGTAAAAGTCTGACAGACCCTCTCGCCCAACCCTAGAGTGGGAGAAGTCATTGGTGATTTCCCACCTAAAAAAAAACCTCAAAAAGAAATCCATAGAACATACCCATAATACAGTATCTGCTACATTCTCCTAATGTTCTAAACAGTATAAAAATATCGAGAACACAGCAATTTTATCCCTTGAAAATTCACACACAACTTTTCACCCGACAATTTAGAAGAATCACGCTGCTATATCCGATGGCACCTCTTGGGTTATGTAAATTTTAAAACCAAACACGATACTGTAAGGAAAAGTTTTCCTCTACACTCTATGTACAAACATCGACATAAAGGGTGTAATGAAAGTGGGTGGATATATTTTATAAATCTAGAAAAGAAATCATAAACTCATTTTTATTATAAAATTCTTGTGTACGTGTGTCTGTCACCTAACTCCTCCTAAACGGCTTGACCGATTTGGATGAAACTTTAATATATAATATTCCACTACTATCACACAACGCCGTCTAGTCCCAAGCTAAGCAGAGCTTGTGTTAAGGGTACTAGACAACTGATAAACATACTTATATATTTCTAAATACATACATAAATAGATAAATTACACCCAGACACAGAACAAATGATCGTGCTCATCACACAAACATTTGTCCTGGGTGGGAATCGAACCCACGACCTCCGCCATAGCAGTCAGGGCCACTAACCACTAGACCAACAGGCCAGTCAAAACTTTGTGTGTATATTTGTTTTATATTTGGTCAGGATTTCATTTTTTTTTTTTTGACAGAAAAACCAATTTTCGGGCAGGACAACATTTATTGGGACCAATAGTAGATTACACACGTAGATACATTCAATGACTTAAATTAAAAAAAAGGCTGCGCCAAATAGGTTCACTATTTGGCGCAGCCGTGAGACACACACACATACGTAGTAGTTGCCTGACGCTGATTTTCACTTAAACTTTGTGTTTAGTGTACGTATGTTAATCAGTTTTCTTAGATGTGAGGTAAATAATAACCTGCTGAAGTTGTTATTATGAAAATTAATTCAGCTCTTTAAGTATCGCAGCATGCTGAATTAGGTGCCTTTTTGGCATCGTACAATTTTTCTTCCGACCGGCATGTCCTAGAACTAAAAATTCGAAGACATAATTATGACATCCATCAATCCGCACTGGGCCCGCGTGGTGGCTTACGGCCCAATCCCTCCCCTGGAGAGGATCTTGAATCCCTGCAGTGGGGGGGACATTATAAGGCTGATTATGCTTATGTTTATGCTATAAATTCTCGTGTAAGGCATACACAAACCTTTTTAGGGTTCCGTAGTCAAATAACAAAAAACGGAACCCATATGGATTCGTCATGTCTGTCTGTCTGTCCGTCCGTATGTCACAGTCACTTTTTTCGGAAACTATAAGAACTATACTGTTGAAACTTTGTAAGTAGATGTATTCTGTGAACCGCATTAAGATTTTCACACAAAAATATAAAAAAAACAATAACTTTTGGGGGTTCCCCATACTTAGAACTGAAAGTCTACATTTTTTTTTTCATCAAACCCATAAGTGTGCGGTATCTATGGATAGGTCTTCAAAAATTATATTGAGGTTTCTAATATCATTATTTCTAAACTGATTAGTTTGCGCGAGAGACATTTCCAAAGTGGTAAAATGTATGTCCCCCTCTGTAACTTCTAAAATAAGAGAATGATAAAACTAAAAAAAAATATATGATGTACATTACCATGGAAACTTCCACCGAAAATTGGTTTGAACGATAAGTAGTTTTTTTTTAATACGTCATAAATCGTAAACCGCAATTTACATTACAAGTTTGTACGGAACCCTCAGTGCGCGAGTCCGACTCGCACTTGCCCAGTTTTTTTTCTATCTTTCTTTCTCTGATAGTAAGAAAATTCTACCTATATACAATATTTGAGGTTAGTTTCTACTGGAAACATGTATTTTGAGTGTCGTCGTGTGTACGTAGTTCGATGCATCTGGAGCTGATATGGGTAAGGTTCTCTCTCTAGGGCAAAAATCGAGCTAGATTTATAGAAAGTCTAGATTCTAGTGACATTTGACATTATACAGTGTGTTTATTTTCGAATCTGTGTTTATGCAGATTTGTTTTTATTTGATTATTAATTTCTGCTAGCAGTTTCGCCCGTGTAGAAATAGAAGATATATTAGTCGTATTAGTCAGCGATAAAGTAGCATTCAATTGATGGAAGAGTTTTTAAATCGATCCGGTGGTTTTTGAGATTATTTATTACAAAAAAAAAATCTTTACTCTTTATTTATATTAGTAGATATATTCATACTAGATTAGCTGAATTCAAAAGCAGTAGGAAAGTGAAAGAAAGAAAGTGAAAATTTACAGTTTTTTTATTGGATGAAATAACTTCTCTAGTCATAGGTTTTTTTTCGGTAGGAAAATCATCCAATGACATCGCCCGCCCTTGGGTGGAGCGGGAGATAGTGTCAGACTTTTACAGACTAAAAACCCACTACTGTTCCTTCGTTCCCTTTCATACCAGGGCCGAGTCTTCATTTCAGAATCAGACCCTTGGCCCCAGTATGCTTCGACCCTGCTGGGCCCCTATGGTTGCTGACATCTCCTCAAGGAGCGCGCGTGGAACACTACGCGCCGTCGACAACTTGTGCTCGGTCCGGACGGTTACCGGACGGTCAGACGGCGAGTTACCCATTACTCGCAGTCCGCAAGCCCGCACCTACGGTGGTCGGAAATCGGGATCGGAATCCCGGTGGCTGGGTCTCCAGTCATAGGTGGAGCGAAAGAGGGCGTCAGACTTACTGACTAAAACCTACCGGTCTTCCTTCAGCTGCCTTTTGAAAAATCTTGCAACCATAAAATACATTTGTCCTACTAGGCCCCGGTTATAAAGGATTAACAGTTAACTATAATAAGTATTGACAGCTGGGAACGGTTTGAATGTAATAAAGAAAAATGTGTTTCTATACTTCGTGCTTTTTTAAATTTTTTCTTTATAACCTTTCCTAAACTTCTATAAATAGTTTTATATAGTATAGAGCGGTGGTGGCCGAGTGGTAATGGACCCGCTTACGAGTGTAGGTCACAGGTTCAAACCCAGCCAGGCGCATTACGTAGCGTATTTCATTATTTCATCACCACTACTCTCAAAACGGTGAAGGAAAATATCGTGAGGAAACCGGCATGTCCTAGAACCAAAAATTCGAAGACATTTGACATTCACCAACCCGCACTGGGTGGATTACGGTCCATGCCCTCTCCTAGAGAGGAAGCCTGAGCCCCAACAGTGGGAACATTATGAGGCCGACTATGCTATAAATAGTTTATAGAAGAGTTCATCCAAATTGGATCAATCATTGTCGTGAGTTACGCTTAGCAACACGTTTGGCCATTAATTTTATTTATTCTAGGCTTTTAGACTATTCATTTAGTCTGTCGGTCTGTCTGGTTAGATTAAAAAATGCAAAACTTTCAATAAAATGTCTGTAATCATTCTCTTTCCTCTCTATTAGATATCTACTTAAAATTCATCTGATGTTCCAACTACTTGAAAACATGCCCAAAACATACTTTTTAATTTAACCGTATGATTTGACTAGCCTATTTCCAAGCGGCTTCGCCCGCTTGGAAATAGTTTTCTCCATACAAACTTTGGACCCCCGTTTCACCACCTTAGAGGATGGATTTTGGGAAATCCTCTCTTAGTGTTCGCCTACGTCATTAAAGAAAGCTTTGTGCAAATTTCACTCTCCTAGTCCCAGTAGTTTCGGCTGTGCGTTGATATGTCAGTCAGTCAGTTTCTCCTTTTATTTATATAGATGAATAACAATCACGTGTAAAAATATCGATGCATATTCTACACTGGGTCTAGCTGGCCATATTATAAGACTACACTCACGGGAAACATTAGTACCCAGCTCATTTCCATATAAATCCAAACTTGCCGATTTTAACTTCAGGAGAATTATTGTACATTGTATTTTTGATTCCCGTGAGTTTCTGTGCAATCTTTGAACTCATTGTCTCGCTTTTTGTATTAATATTATTCGTATAGTTCACAGCTTTTTCCTCCCCTCCCGTTCTATGTGGAGTGAGAGGGGGGCAGACTTTTATTGACTAAAACCACACCTCTGTTTTTTCAATTGTCCGATAAATCGGAATTTACGGTCCAAGGGCAATATAATTCTTTAAAAAATTCCGAAGTTCATCGTTCGCAGCTTTAGATCATAATAATCTATATATTTAAATATATATATGTAAGCGAATAACCACTCACTGATTAATCACGAAATCTCCGAAACTATAACACCTACAAACTTAATATTTGGCAGGTAGGTTCCTTATAGGGTGTAGACATCCGCTAAAAACGGATTTTAAGAAACTCCACCCCTAAGTGGATAAAACGGGGTTTGGAAGTTTGTTTGGAGAAACCAACTTTCGCGCGGGCGAAGCCGCTTGCTGAAGCTAGTATAATATATCATTATTATGTATCCTTTCTTATAACAAAAGGGATATTATAAAATCACGCCGTCCGGTCGTCCGATAACCATCCAGATCGAGCCCAAGTCGTCGACGACGCGTAGTGTTCCACGCGCGCCTCAAGGAGATGTCAGCAAATCGTAAGGGTCCAGGAGGGTCGAAGCCTACTTACTGGGGCCATGGGTTAAGTGAAAATGACCTGGGTTCATTTTCACACTGGCCCTAGAACGCAAGGCAAAGAAGGAACACGAGTGGGTTTTAGTCAGTAAAAGTCTGACACGAAAAAAAAAGAAAGAAAGAAAGAAAGAAAAATATTTATTTTGCACACGTACACAGATACACACAATGCAGAAACAACATGTAAACATCCCCGAAATTAATCGAATGGGCGAATGGTCGATGGTGGGGAATGGGGTTTGTTCGAATGGGCGGAAGATGTCATTGGATGATTTTCCACCGAAAAAAAAAATACGATTGTTGGTTTGCTGGTTTTAAATAAACCATGTCCAATTCGACCGTAGCAATTAACATTGTCGGATCTACATTTTTGCAATTTTCGTTTTATTGCACTAAAGGTCTTAGAATAAGTATATAAATACACCAGCAAATTTTTGAATTCCTAAAATCAACCATCTTTGTTTTTCTAAGTGAAAAAAGTAGTATGTGTTCAGTGCGCACGATTAATATTGTCGCATAATACATTGAGACGTTATTTGCGGGGCGCGGGAGGAGAACAGACGCGAGCGGGCGACGCGGATCTGCCACTTCTGACAATATTAGCGGGAAGAGCGCACTCGTCGGTTATATTTATAAAATGTTAATAAATTCGCCAACTTTATTATAAATTTAATGTTCCCTTTATGTCAAGGTCAAGACGGATATTAGACCTATTGAATCCATCAGTTCCGCCACAAAACAATCCAAATTTTCAATTAACGGACACTAATTATGTGGAAAATAATCTAAGAAAAAAGAGAAAAAGTAAGTAAAAACTGTTGCTTATAACATTTCATCATACCTATAATTTTTGTTTATTATCAGCGACTAAGTGAATTCATATTTATTTTAAGAAATATTGAAAACTATTCTGAACGGACAATAATGTCGTTTATACCAGATACTACAATGTTTGTGGTTTTTTATTTCGTTTACTGTGTCGGATGTGTCACATAATACATTATTGCTCGATCGGAGATAGTTTTATTTTGTCGGATATGGTACAACAGACTTTGTTGCATGTTCATTTTATAAATAGTATTGTATGATGTACCACTTCCTACATTATTGACTGCTGTGTGTTTGATTGTATTTTGTCGGATAAGGAATTACTGACTTTGTTAACTGTTTATTTCTCATTTTTTGGTGTCGAATGTTGGACATTCGACATTTTTGTTCGCTATGATAACAAGTTACTGTTGAATATGGTACTACAGACGTTGTTATTTTGTTCATAGTTGCTTTTTTTTTGTTTTACGAGGAATCAATTAGTTTTATTTTCTCTTAGCTTTTCTATTGTATAATATTTTTTCTAACTGCACTTACTTGGTTTGGTTTGCTTACTTTACTTGCTAACATAGTAATTAATTTTAGGAGAACCGTTGCCTCTTCCTTTTGGCTATGAAGAGGAGCTTGTGTAACTGAAAGACTTGATTGAAGACATTTTTGATGTTTGTTTGAGCAGCTGTTCTGGCGTGAAAAACTGTTTGCGAGGATTCCCAGCTTTTTTGCAGCCAGCTGAGCCTTTGCTTCAATTTACGGCCCAAAGTTGAGATTTGACTTCAACGTAGCACCAAAAAGATCAAGATAGTCGGTTATCAGCACGGTTGCACCGGAAAGTTGAAGCAGGTCTGAATTGGCTCCTTTTAGCGGAAAATAGAAACGCCTAGGTTTTAGCAGCATTGAACCTGACCAAATTGTCATCGCCCCAATCAGAAACTGCCTCCAAGGACAAGTTCAAGCGCTCAACCATAGCCTCTCGGAGAGACAGGATCTGTGACCCACCAGCTCGCACGCTAGATATGTAACTCTCAGCAACAGTGCTGTCGTCTGTATACCCAAAGGTACCGGGCTTAAGCAGATCGTTTATGTGCAGCAAGAACAGTGTTGCCAAGAGCACTGACCCCTGAGGGGACCCCGGCATTAATGACCATTTGATCGGACGAGAAGCCATCGATGACCACTTGGATGTACCGGTCACTCAGGAAGTTTGCGATCCAAGCACACAATCTAGCAGGTAAATCGAAAGATAAAAGCTTACTAGTAAGGCTTTCGTGCCGGACCTTATCGAAAGCCTTCGATATGTCTAGGGAGATAGTAAGTGTTTCCCCGTGCTTCTCGATGGCCTCACTCCAGATGTGGATAGCATACGCTAAAAGATCGCCAGTTGACCGATTTCGGCGAAATCCGTATTGATGGTCACTTAGAATGTCATTAGCTTCTAGGTATGTCAAGACCTTAGTGTTGAGTACACGTTCCATACTCTTACAGAGAATGGATGTTACTGAGATTGGTCTGTAGTTAGCTGGGGCAGCCCAACTACCCTTCTTAGGCACGGGCTGTACGTTAGCTTGCTTCCATGCAATCGGCACTTTTTCAGCCTCAAATGAAAGCCTAAATAGGCGTGTCAGGATCGGAGACAGTTCAGGCGCACACGATTTTAAAACAATTGCAAGTATCCCGTCCGAACCGCTAGCCTTGTTCACGTCTATGTTACACAGCACCCTACGTACGTCCTTCTGATGGATGCGATTATCCGACTTACTCGTCTAGCAACCATCAGGTTAAACGGAGCCGCGCTTCACCAGGACCTAGACGTAACGATACCGCGAAGAGTGAGACAAACAAATTTGCTTTCTCCTTAGCGGTATGGGCCAGTGACCCATCGGGTTTCAGCAGTGGCGGTAGTGAGGGACGGCAGAAGTTCGATTCAACCGACTTAGCCAGGGACCAAAACGCTTTACTATCAGTCGGGTATGAAGCGAGATTGTTCCCAATGCGGCAAATGGTGTCAAACCGAGACCTCTGCATCACTTTCTTGCAAGTCTTGGCAACTTTGTTGAAGGCTCTCTTACAAGCCCATCCCTGGTTTGACACGTATTTAAGCGCATAAGAGTGATCACACTCCGCACCAAACCAAGGGCGAGCTTGGCCAGACATTGTTACGCCGGAGAATGGAATGTAGTACTCCATCCCCATGATTAGTTTTAAACCGATTATGTTCAATCTGGTTCTAGAACAGTGTTTTATTAACGGTAGTACGTATATTAAGGTAATACTTACCATGTGCCGTAAAAGGTTGTGAATTTAGATTAAGCTAGGTACCCACTTATTTTTATAAATGATAGATTCATTTCCTATTGTCTTGACTGTGTACCTATGATATTTTTCTGGTCCCAACTAGAAATATAATCGTAGGTGCGTGCTGTGTAATCTATCTACTGTAG
Source organism: Mythimna impura (assembly GCA_905147345.3). Lineage (NCBI taxonomy): Eukaryota > Metazoa > Arthropoda > Insecta > Lepidoptera > Noctuidae > Mythimna > Mythimna impura. The sequence continues at coordinate 24,426,692 of LR990342.1, read as the reverse complement.
CCTTATCTATGAATGTTGTTTGGGATATAATAGTTAGTAGTTATAGTAAATAGATAACAATAAAAAAAGTTTATGTAAAATGAGGATGATCTGAAATGTAACTTACTAAGACTGTTAGTTTAATTGTTTTGTTGTTTAGTTGCAGGAAACTCAATTCCTGTTTTGTTCATTCATAAGCGAAGTTATTTAGTATTTTCGTTATAAAACTCTGGATTATTATATAATCTTCTAATAAAGGATTTTAATTTGATTACATTACACAGTGACTTCTTATTTTGTGGGAACGTATAAAAATGTCTGGCATGTACCTTTTTTTTGGATTGTAAAATCATAAAATGAGTCCTCCCGCCCTGAGTGGAACGGAAGGTACTGTCAGACTCTTACTTGCGTTCCAGGGCCGCGGTACCTTGTTTAACAGTCCCGCGACCCTGGCAGTCATTTGGCCCTATAGTGGGGGCCCCATTAGTTTGCTGACAGTTCCTTGAAGCACGCGTGGTATACGACGCGTCGTCGACTCGAGCCTCGTCCTTGATCGGACGGCGAGCTACCTATTGTGTCGTGAGGTAGAGGATGTCCTCTCCCTCACGTATTCCGCCTTCTCATTCGCTAGCGTTACTGCTTCGCAGAAGGTGTTTGCTTCCCATTCCCCCTCGCTCCTTAACATACTCTGAAGCTGGGCCGGACACTCAGGTCGCCACCACCTATCGCCTCCGTGAGAACACAATGGTGCTCCACTCAAGCAGGGCAGACCTCCACTGTATGCTCCACCGTGTCCTCCGGTCTGGCATGTAATTAGAAGCACGCGCGGTATGTAACTCAACATTGTATGAGGTCTTTACCTATGAAATTGTAGTTTTTTAAAACGGGTTGCTTTGAAGTGTTATATCTTTGGATTGACTTGGAATTATAAGTTCAAATAAACTTTATATTAAAGGTCCGTTATTCTTTTTTCGAAATTAGGTATTTTTAAGTTTCTTTGTGTTTTGTATTTTCTGTAATATCGCTGTATTTATAAACATTTTTGTATGAAATCTAAGAAAACTCGCATTATTTTGTAATATCAGTTCTACCGTGGAAAAAATGTGTCTCAAGCAGTATGCAACCCAAATCCAAAAATAATATAAGTGGTATCTACATCTAAATATTCTTATCTTACGGGCAATATCATATTAAGTGGTACATTCGACACAAAAGAGATTTCAAAGTCCAGGGAATACTGCAAGTTGTGCCACATCCGACCAAATTCAAAAATTCTAGTTCGGTTAATAATGTCGGATCTACCATTTCCGACAAAATAGTTGCATGATTTAGCTGTTAACAATGTTGCATGTGCAGTTTCTCATATTTCCGATACCTTTTGGATAAACTTGCATATTTAAACGTCATATGCAATTTGGTTAAGGTACATTGATTATTGTTCAGTTTATACATATTTGAAACTTCAAACGGCCGTACTGTAAAGTAGCGATTTTTCACATACGACTATGTTAATTGCTACGGTCGAATTATTGTTGAAAAAGTCCTTCTGGGTAAATATTGAAAAGAACGGGTCGCAACACCGTGGTAAAAAGATTAGGCAACCATATTTAACGGTGAAATAAAATTTTACCACACAAATATAACCGGTACAGTTGAAACATTACCATATGCATAACGAACACACAGACCTGCGTAGGTAATCCCATGGGACGCCCACGAGAGCTCCAATTGACATCTGTCATACAAAAGGTAGGTTTGCATTCAACGACCCGCGATAATCAGTGTAAACGATGTAGGCGAATTCAGATGCGATGTAGAGGTAAATAGCAGGGAAGTTATGGAACTCCGTAAGCGTAACCGAAACGATCGGATATATATAGGGTGACTGGTAATTAGTGACCGATACTTAAACACGTGATTTTACTCATGCTTACAAACAACTTTTCCCAAAGAAACTTTTTTTATATACTCAATAGTTTTATCACAATAACAAAACAGCTGTTTGAATCTAAGGCTGTTTGTAATACGCGCGCGCCTGCGACCGGCACCGGCGTCGTACCTACAATAGTGATACAACTGAAACATGTAGCATACACTGATTACTTACAGCTATGGGTTTGCAAGCCGCGCGGCTAACAGCTGAGCGGTCGCCGGTCGCAGGCGCGCGCGCGCCTTTTTAAACAGCTGTTTTGTTATTATGATAAAACTAATCCGAAACCGGTATAATATTATTCCTATATTCGTAACTGTATCTAAAACCGGTATAATATTATTCCTATATCTGTAACTGTATCTAAAACTGGTATAATATTATTCCAATATTCGTATCAGTATCCGAAACCGGTATAATATTATTCCAATATTCGTATTAGTATCCGAAACCGATATAATATTATTCCTATATCCGTAACTGTATCTAAAATCGGTATTCCTAAACCTAAACCCGTATCCAGATCCAAAATTTCATATACGAGAACATCCCTGGTGAATAATTAGGTTTGCAGATTGAAATTGTGGTTTAAATTAGTGGTTTTTCTTAGAAGTGTGTAAGGGAATACTGGTATTTAGATTGTTCATTTTCTGGGAAAGTGTTTGCCAACTATTATTTTCGTACAGTAATTTGCTCTTTGTATAGTTTAGAGTGCCTGAAAGTAATGCATATTATTTAATAGCTTCAGACGTACCTATAATAAAAACTATAAATGACTACCACCGAATTTGTCCACTTCTAGGAACTTTTTTAAAGTTCATAGATATATAAAAGTATGTATAATAAGGTTAGTCGTAGGAGTAGCTGTATAGTGTACATTGTAGCCAAATACAAATAAATAAATAAAAAACACATTTTTTTTATTATTATTTTTGATAGGCGCACGCTTTACTACTATCTCACCTGATGGTAAGCCATTATGTGGTCGACGATGGAGCACGCTTGTAAACGTAACCAACTCACTTTTGACTTAAAGAACCCTAGGAAGAAACTATCAGGAAACACAGACTTCAGCAGGGATTTCCACCCCTTAGCTGTACGCACAATGAATGTGTTCCCCAAACATTTTGTGCGTATATGTGTGCGTCGTGCGAGTGTATCATTGCCTGTGATCCTCTTGGCTCGGACTTTGAAAATGTTTGCGCATTCTGTCACTTATCCTACTCCTTGGTATCTGGACTATATCACGACAATGTCATCATGCTACCGTAATGAAAAAGAAGAGAGGAATGGCGTTATTAGTCTTGTAGGTTATGTTATGTTATGTCTGAGTATGGTTTCTACACTTAGTCCTATGCGGACCATTGTACGTGGGCTATGGCGGCCATAACCTTAGGTGGGTTTATTCCAACCAGCCCACCTCTCTCCAAAAACCGATTAGGCCTCTCAGGTTTTTCAGGGCACCACTGAGTGAATTCGGGGATTCTAAGGTTCGTGTGCGTATTTTAGTGACACCTGTACAGTCTAGGAGCACATGTGCAATTGTCTCCTCCCTCCAAGCATGCTCTGCACAGGGGACTGTCTGCAATGCCTATTGTGTGGAGGTGCTTGTTCAGTGTGCAGTGTTCGGTGATAGTCCCCGCCACCAGGCGCAGGCTGCCTCTGTACAGTCTCATGAGTCTGAATCGCCCACTGGGAATAGGCCTCCTGGGTATTAGTCTTGTAGGTATAGCTCCGTCTCTTTCTTACACGGGATTAATGATAGTGTAGCAACATCCATGATTCCACATAGGAACTAAAATTCATAATCCTGTACTAGAGTTCTTTGCGCGATTAGAACATTATATACAGTACGGTTCTGGAATGGCGACCACGTACCGGAAGACGCAGCGTTAGAAGGCCTCCCACAAGGTGGACCGATGACTTGGTGAGGGTCGTGGGAATCCGATGAATGCGAGACGCACAGGACCGGTCATTATGGCGACATTTGGGGGAGGCCTATGTCCAACAGTGGACGTCTTTCGGCTGAAATTACGATGATGATGAAATACAGTATGAAATCAACTATCGGAAAGTTGCCCAGAATAGACAAACCCGTCTGGTAGGACGATCCTCCCTTTTCAATGCTGGTTTACGGGACTTTACACCTTGTTCCACTGCGTGGTGCGCACTTCTAAAATAGCTTTTATACATCGAAGTATGGCTCCCGTAGTCTCTGTTCACTTGTACCTGCACATGGCCATTCCCACGAGAGTGCCAACATTCTCCAATATAATTGATATCAAAGTTACTTTACAAGATACGGAGTGCAGTGATCACGAATTACATCAATTTTCTCTCGCCACGGCAAGAGATTTAAAGTGATCGTTGACGCCATATTTTAGTTAGTAGCAATTAGAGTAAGGTTTTATATATTATTTTACTGTAATAAATTATAGTTAAGTATTTTTTAAATGTAAATTAATCGTTATCATATTTTTTGTAGAAATACTGGAATCGTAATAATTATGAATAATTTTTCACTACTTCATACAAAAAATGTGAGCTATGAATTACAAAGAGTAGAAGGATATTTTATACGTATAGAAAAGTACCTACTTTAAAATCTACCTCTTTTAATTAGCAGTAACTCAAATCATTCAATAGGTACTTTTAGTAGGAGAAAGTATGGTAAAAATTATATTCATTTCATTTTTCATTTAATTTATTTTCATTAATTAAATAAACTACTTAGGGCTTGATTATAGTACTGCTGTTTTCTAAATCATTGCTCCAGTATCTCAGCTGGGGTGCTGAAGCAATGATTGTTTTATTGTGCGTGTGAATGTAATTTGTAGTTTTATTTGTGTCATTAACATAGTTGTAAGTTTGTTTTATTTTTACTAACACTAAATGAGTCCTGTTGCTCGAAATAAGGATTATTATTATTATAGTCATATAATAAATGATATAATAAATGCTTAATGGGCTAACATTAAGATGCTGTAGACTGTGCTGTGTGAAAGAAAACTGACCATGCTGGCTTCATTCTTTCGTCACCTTTAAAATCTGTTGAATGTTATATCAAACATTAGTATAAACTTATATTTTCTACGCATGCACGTCATCTAACTTATGCAGGTGAACTGTTCAGGGCCTCAAGTCTGCTATTACAACAGTTGAGTTAATCAGAATAGTCTACGAGTATCATTGATTTCATAATTGTTGATTTTGACAAGTTTGGTAATCTACTAATATAATGGCGTCATTATGACTTTCCAATGGTCAACCACTGACACCCCATTGAAAGAAATGGCATAATTATAATGGTAATCTCGTACTTGTTGACAAATGAATGTCTGACGTATGTGGTAATCTGCTAAAATTTTTACAGTTCCTTTGATCAATGATCTACCATTAGAACGTCATTGTGCAGTCATTGCTTTTAATTAGTTACGAGACAGCTCGATATTGTTATTCTACCTCAACTCTATTACGAGACCATTGACCGATCAGTGATCGATCATTATGAATTAGCAGATTACGAACTTTTAGCAAAATGAATTTATAAAAATAGCAGACTTGGATGAATTTTTTTTTGACAGACCTCTGGATGACTGATTGCAGTGAATACAGCTCGCGAAAAATTTAAAATGAATTAGAGAACCCTTTTATTATATCCCGGTTTTACCCCATACCAAGTTTGGACCGTCCGGACCGAGCCCAAGTTGTCGACTGCGCGTAGTGTTCCACGCGCGCCTCAAGTTGTCAGCAACCGTAGGGGCCCAGCAGGGTCGAAGCCTACTGGGGCCATGGGTGATGTGAAAGAGATCCCCGGTGCCCTGGAACAATGACAAAGAAGGAACAGGAGTGGGTTTTTAGTCAGTAAAAGTCTGACACACCCTCTCGCGCCGCCCAAGAGCGCGGGATGTCATGAGATGATTTTCTCACCCAAAAATAAAAAAGACCCATACCAAGTTTAGAACTTATCTCCCTCACCAAACTAAAAGCATCATACATCACACGATGTCATTACAGTACTGCCCTTGAAGCAATATCCTAGGCTCGATCTATAGACCACCTGTCTTGTGTACTTTATTCCAATCGATTTCATGCCGAGTGACGTCGAACAAATACAGACGCATGTTCACTTACTATTTATTTAAAGGTCTGTAGATATTTCAGTTTCCATGGCAACTGTTGTAGGAAATTACTATCGTATCTAACATCTCTGTTTAGTGTTCTAGGTATGTTTAACGAGGGTACAGGTGGGGTTTAGTCAGTAAAACTACGACACTTCTTCTCGCTCCACCCAGAGACAGAAAAAGAGTGGCAGGCGGTCGCCTCCCTCTGCGAAGCAGCAATGCTTAATAAAGGAGAAGGCCGCACGTGCGAGCTCTAGGGAGCGGCCCTCGCGCCCCAGCCGCCGGGATCCCAATCCCGATTTCCGGTCACCGTAGGCGCGGGCTTGCGGACGGCAAGCAATGGGTAGCTCGCCGTCCGACCGTCCAGTAACCGTCCGGACCGAGCCCAAGTCGTCGACGGCGCGTAGTGTTCCACGTGCGCCTAGGTTGCCGCTCCAGTCACTCCTCAAAGAGGGGACTTACCGCCATAATTGTGGCGTGCCCAGGTCAGTTGGCAACTTGCCGTCCCATAAGGACCAAGCCAGGGTCAAAGGCGCGTTGTGTTCTTCGCACGCCTTAAAGAGATGTTAGCGTGATTAGTCAAGGCAAATCCCGTTGCCTTGACGTTTGAAAGTGTCACCGTACTCTTGGAAAGCAAAGAGCAACTGAACCCTCTCCACCTAGAGAGGGAAGAGTTATTTGATCATTGCTCACCTTAAAAAAAAGTTACATAATCGGCCTTATAATGCTCCTCTACTATTGGAATTCAGGCCATCTCTCTAGGAGAGAGAATGGGCCGTAATCCAGCACGCAGGCCCAGTTAGGATTGGCGAATGTAACATATCAACGATTTTGTGTTTCTAGGACATGCCGGTTTCCTCATAATATTTTCCTTCACCGTTTTGAGAGCACATGTGATAGCATAAATTTAAAAGGGTTAGTCTCATAGTAATACGTTGTTCACAATAATGAGTACACTGACCTCTGCATATTTTCTAAAAATAAAAAGATCATCATAATCATATCAGCCGAAAGACGTCCACTGCTGGATATAGGCTGCCCGCAAGTGTCGCTACAACGATCGGTCCTATGCGTCTCGCATCTATTGGTAGATCCTCTTAATTCTTTATTGTACATAAACCTTAATATTGACACAATGATTGGACAATCCATCTACAAAGCTTTTGGCGAGAATAAGTGTTGCCGCAAATGGGCCACATGCCACAGCCACAAACGCCGCCACGAGAAGCTAGAAGCGGCCACAAAGGAAGCTGAAACGCGCAACAGCCACTTGTGGCCGGTGGCTGCTACTTGTTTTAACCCATACGCGCAGCATCATAATGGACTCTGACGAAGAAGGTTTAAATGCACGAGTGGCGTGTGACGGCGTTTTGTATCAGCGTTTAGTGGCAGGTTCGAGCCTTAAGAAGCAAGCAGTAGCGATTTGTAGCGTGTGGCGGTCACTGGCGTCAACCATGTGCAGCGAATCCATATAAAATGTATGAAACCTACAGGAAATATGCTGGTGGCGGCGTTTTGTGGTTGTGGCCGGTGGCCCGTGTGAGGCGACCCTAACAGCTCAGCAATGAGTTTTCTCACAGCAACCCTATGAGTGACATAGAGAGATCACATTCGAGGGTTTTTTTTTTTGGTGGGAAAATCATCTTATGACGCTTATCTATCTTATGAATATCCACGCTATTGGGCGGAGCGGGAGATTGTGTCAGACTTTTACTGACTAAAAACCCACTACGGTTCGTTCGTTGCCTTTCGTATCAGGGCCGAGTCTTCCTTTCAGAATCAGACCCTTGCCCCAATAGGCTTCAATCCTGCTGGACCCCTACAGTTGCTGACATCTCTACGCGCCGTCGAAGACTTGGGCTCGGTCCAAGGTTAACGGTTAACGGATGGTCGGACGGCGAGCTACCCATTGCTCGCCGTCCGCAAGCCCGCGCCTACGGTGGCCGGAAATCGGGATCGGAATCCCGGCGGCGGTTGGAGTCTGAGGTCCGTATCACATTCGAGGGTAGGATCCAGTGTACAATATCAACATTCGGTAGATAAAACATAGATCAGCTAAAATTTTAACGACAACATTTCGTCACAGTATAGATATATGGAACAGTACGGAAACTACCTACAAATGTTCGAAACGGCTCACTCACACAAACATACGCATCGACGAGACTCCTAAGCGACATTCGCTACTGACAGGACCGCGAGAAACGCTTAGGAGTCTCGTCGATGCGTATGTTTGTGTGAGTGTGCCGTTTCAAATATTTGTAGGTAGTTTCCGTACTGTTCCATATATCTATACTGTGGTTTCGTCGACTATCCATATTCCATAATGAATTCATTCATGAATTGTAAATACAATGTGACAATATAATATTAATTAATTTATTGGGCAGTTGATTATTATTAATAATGGACACCGTACGAAATGTTGAACCACTTAAGACCCTAACAGCCTAGTAGCCAGAAACCACATGGCTCCTCTCAGCCATTACACACACTTTGGTCTAAGTACGTTAATACCACTTACCGTCAATGCTTAGTATAATACGGAGAAACACTATGTTATACACACAAATACAATTGGGACAGCCACAGACCTTTTGAAGGGTGCCAAAGTAAATGGACAGTTTGGTATGCCCGAAATTGGCATAGATACGAACAGTTGGTTCATAATAATATCTACATCCTGAGTTGTATTTTCTTCTATTCTCATGTTGGCACGAGGCCAGAATTTCTGCTTATTTTAAAAGACCTCAACATTTTTGTATTTAATGGGAATATTACAAAGCACGATTATGTTTTTCCGTTTGTTGAAAAAAATGGGTCATCTTGCCAAAAGCAGCTTTTTTTGCCGGAGCGGATATCATCAAATATTTTTTCTTGATCTGGGTGCAGCGAAATGGAATGTCAGACTTTTACTTACTAAACCACACCTTTTTTTAAGGCGGAAAATCGTTCAATGAATTTTATCACTTTAGGGCGGAGCGCGAGGGCATGTCAGGTTTTTACTGACTAAAGCCACACCTATCTTCCTTCTTCGCATTTGCGTTCTAGGACCATCATTTTGCCTTTCAGAAGTAAACCTTTGGCCCAGTAGGCTTTGACCCTGCTGGACCACTATGGTTTTGCTAAGCAGTTTTCTCCATATAAAATTCGGACCCATGTTTTATCCCCATATGGAGTGAATTTTGGAAAATCCTCTTTGTGCTCAACTACGTCATACGGACGTTCAACGGATGGCCGTTGGGGCCGAAAGGTTCTGGATTAGCGACCACGTACCGGAAGACGTAGCGTTGGAAGGCCTCCTACAAGGTGGACCGATGACTTGGTAACGGTTGCGGGAGTCCGATGGATGCGAGACGCACAGGACCGTTCATTGTGGCGACACTTGGGGGAGGCCTATGTCCAGCAGTGGACGTCTATCGGCTGAAATGATGATGATGACGTCATAAAAGAAAACCATGTGCAAAATTTCACGTTCCTAGTCCCAATAGTTTCGGCTGTGCGTTGATATGTCAGTTAGTCAGTTTCTCCTTTAATATACTCTTATATAGATAAAGAAACAGATATTTGTGCGCCGTCTACGAACTTTATTTTATAATCTACGTCCAGCCACACACAGGTACAATAGACATTAGCGCGCCGAATCCTCTTAACTCAGGTGACGTGGGCGTCAAAATACGAGGTGTAATCGCGGAATTTATCTACCCTCATACCTAAGGGTTAAGCCTTTATAGTGCGTAAACGCTTTCATTAATATTTCACCTCACAATCAGCTTAAAAGTAGAATCTTTAAGAAGATTTGCTTAGGTGCTGTATCAGTTCAACGCCCTTACATTTGTTGATATCTCTAGGGGCCGGACTAAGCGTTTCGCCTCGTCATTTATACCGCGAACATCGAAAGACTAAAACAATTTGCCTCTGCGGTCTTTCCGTCCGATTATAATTTAGGTGTCTTTAAGGCTAATAAACTAGCGCAATTCACCATCAACGATTGCATCACTGCTTACCATCAGCTAGGATTGCAGTCAAGCACTAGTTTATATATTATATATAAAAGAAAGTCGTGTTAGTTACACTATTTATAACTCAAGAACGGCTGAACCGATTTGGCTGAAATAAATGTAGAGTAGGGTAGAGTAGGGTAGAGTAGGGTAGAGTAGGGTAGAGTAGGGTAGAGTAGGGTAGAGTAGGGTAGAGTAGGGTAGGTAGAGTAGGGTAGCGAAGCCACGGGCAAAAGCTTGTATAATTTAAAAAAAAGAAAAAAATCGTACTACTGCATCAATGCGAACGACAGCGTGAACTAGCGTTCACAGGTAGTCACTACAGCTGCGGAATTGTTCGGACATACCGGTTTCCTCACGGATTCTTTCACCGTTTTGGAACAGTGGTGATTAAATTACAAAAGTAAAGGTTTGAACCCACGATGTACAAATTGTAAGTCGGGACTTCTAGGTCATAAAAATTGGTAAAAGTTTTTTTAGCTGTATTAATTGTAGTGTCACTTGTTTCCTTGCCTATATAATTATTTAGTATGTATGTATTTATGTATGTATTTTAGTGTTAAGTATGTACTTTGTTTTTCTCTCCAATTGTTTATCTTATTTTGTAATGAACCAAGTGCAACCCCATTTAATGTCCAGACAATCTCTTTCCATACCAGGTTGCCTGGAAGAGATCGCGGAATGCGATAAGGCCGCCAATTGTATGTTTTTTGACATAAGGCTCATATGTATCATTTATTATCTTGGTGTACAATAAAGTATATACAAATAAATAAATAATTGGTCTTAGTATGGTAAAGAAAAGAAAAAGAAAGAAAAAAAAGTCAAACGAAATGGCTATAATGAATCTCATAAACAAAACAGTACCGATGGGTAGGTATATCGTATAACCTAAGCTCTTTGCCCAATATTGCAAATGAGGGAGGTATTATTGGATTTGTATCTATCTTGTAATGTTTATACTGAGTACATAGAAGGACTGGAACAATTTGCCTGCTGCAGTCTTCCCGTCCGATTATAATTTAGGTGTTATCAAGGCTATAGTGAATATTATGTTCTTAATAAACTAGTGCGCTTCGCCATCAACTATTGCATTACTACTTACCATCAGGTGGGATCGCAGTCAAGTACGAGTTTATGTCACTGAAAAATTTAGAGTGTGCCCTAGTTATGATGCTACAATAAATTCCGTTGTGGATGCGATGCAATGATGATGATGGTTCTATGTGCTATCACAAGAGATATTCTAGCTGTGGGCTAAATTTCATATAATTACGTTCTGACGTTTGAGCATGAAGGAGTAACAAACGATAGTGTGTTTATAAAATAGCCAATATTGTTCACTATAACAACTTATAAAGTGGATAACAAAGTTCATGTAAGTACAGGCGAGCTTAACTCAAAGTTGAGTTTTCTTCCAGCAAATCATTATTATATACCATTGAGTGATAGAGAGAGATCACAATAGAGGTTCAGATCCAGTGTAAAATTTTAAAATTTCAAATAATATCAATAAAATAATACATAAATATACCTACATACATAAATACAAACATACTTTTATACTATAAACATATAATATACCATGTCATTGTGAAAGGAAATGCTCTTTAATTTTCTTCTTGAGGACATCCAAAGCAGGGCTGTCACGTAGGGAGCGTGGTAGTAATTGAGTAATTTATAATGACATTGTCTATCTCTGGAACCTAGTGTTGAGACAAATAATTGCATTACTGTGTACAATGTGGTATCCTTGACCCTTCGCAAATACAGTACCAGTATGGAGCCTGTTACAGGATATAGGACACCTTCTTTCTTGCCCAGCATGCATAACTACCTGCAAATTCCACAACTTACGACTATGCTTTGGAACGTAAAATTTAGCTTCACTTTTTTTTGACTGACCGACATTTTGGCAATTCAAAAGTGCCTGTAAATTGTCTATTAATCTATTTGAAATAAATGTTTCTGATTTCTTATCTGAGGCTAACGACAGAGTTGTCAAGGTGGCTAAATATTAGTCGGACAAGTTTGAGTCAGATCAACACGAAAAAAAAAAGAAGATTAGACTACAAAATGCACTTTTATCTCTTGTTTACGAGAAATGAAGATTTGATAACGTTGTACGTTAAACGACATGGATAGCTTTGTGTTCAAGCGATTGAGCTACAGACCAATATAACTGAGTATATAATCAAAGACTGAGGCATTTCCTGATACAATATCGGACGAAAGCAATCCCTCTCGTTGTTTTGAGTGGGTAACCGAAACACAATTGCCAAGAGGTACTTCGGACTGTTTGCCTTTGAGAATGAGAAATTTATTGTTCGTCTGAATCGGTGCTGTTTTTTTATTATTATTATTTATTTTATTCATTATAAACACATATAAATTTCATTTTTAATAATTTTTTAAACCAAATCATACAAAAAAACATTTAAAAAAAAACAAATCTAATCAAAGACGAATAGGATTTCCAAACTCATCAAAAAAATCCTGTTCGTTATATTTATATAGTCCATACAAAAGAAGCGTATACAGATTTTCGGAATTCGCCACAGTTTTGACGCTTCCCATCAAACGATGGCAGGATTCGGAATCGTCAAATTTTTGACTTGATTGTACTGATTCAGAATAATATCTTCCCATAATTGAACTTAAGCATGGTTTCAGTTGATATTTGTATATAATATATCTTCTTCTGTTGAAATTTGATATTATTGAGCAGGGTGAGTAGTAAGACTGACAAGATTGGACTGATAGAAAGTGTTCACTAAATACGCAAACACCACCCATTTTTGTATTGATTTTTATCTTCATTTTTGCATTGTTTTTTATCATAATTAATGTATATAAATCGTGTCGTTACTGAATGGTGATAAATAATCAGGCGGTTAAGTCAAACGGGATGAATAAAAAAGTCAATAAGTAAGAAAATTCGATATTTTTGTATATTTTCTTATTTCTTTTTATTTGTGTTGTTCTTTTTTGTATTTTTGTATTGATTTTTATCTTCATTTCTGTATTGATTTTTATCTTAATTAATGTGCATAAATTGTGTCTTTTAATTGATGCCCGATATAAAATTGGATGGCGATAAATAATCAGGAGGTTAAGTCAAACAGGGTGAATAAGAAAGTCAATAAGTAAGAAAATTCGTTATTTTTGTATATTTTCTTATTTCTTTTTATTTGTGTTGTTCTTTTTTTGTATTTCTGTATTGATTTTTATCTTAATTAATGTGCATAAATTGTGTCTTTTAATTGATGCCCGATATAAAATTGAATGGTGATAAATAATCAGGCGGTTAAGTCAAACGGGGTGAATAAGAAAGTCAATAAGTAAGAAAATTCGTTATTTTTGTACATTGCCTTATTTCTTTTTATTTGTGTTGTTCTTTTTTTGTATTTCCGTATTGATTTTTATCTTCATTTCTGTATTGATTTTTATTTTAATTAATGTGCATAAATTGTGTCTTTTAATTGATGCCCGATATAAAATTGGATGGCGATAAATAATCAGGCGGTTAAGTCAAACAGGGTGAATAAGAAAGTCAATAAGTAAGAAAATTCGTTATTTTTGTATATTTTCTTATTTCTTTTTATTTGTGTTGTTCTTTTTTGTATTTCTGTATTGTTTTTTATCTTAATTAATGTGCATAAATTGTGTTTTTTAATTGATGCCCGATATAAAATTGGATGGTGATAAATAATCAGGCGGTTAAGTCAAACAGGGTGAAATAAGAAAGCCTATCCTGAGAGAGGAACCTCCGGACAATACACGTCGTGTCCAAGAGCTACTGCTTTTTGGAACAAGCCCTTGATCCAATTGCCTAACAAGAGCCTCCTCAGATGTTGGTCGAGGCTCTTGGATATGAAGCCATTGGCCGTCACGACAATCGGCACAATGACTGCTGTGTCCACTTCCCACATATTGAGAACCTCGCGAGCCAAGTCAAGATACTTAGTTTGCTTATCCTTCTCAACCTATCACGAGGTTCTCAAGAAAATTAAATCAGGCATCTAATACCACCACTGGGTGTGCCTTGCGCACTCATGAACCGAAATTTATTATTATTATTATATAAATAAATTGAATTTCCGTGAACGTCGATAAATGCTATTTTCCGATTCTCAAATACTAAACTCATTTGAAACTGTTTATTTTAGTTGACTTTGAAAGCACGATTAACTATAAACTTTGTGTTTGCCTTCCCTTCCTGGGAATCTGAACTAATTAATACGGGATATTTAATTACCTTTTAGTAGATTAAGGCCAGTGATATTATTTTATGAATATTTAAATAAACTCTGGGGGAATTTTACCTATAGGTATATACTTATTTAAGTACAGCCTTTACATAATTTTTGCTAAAATAAAAACAGTAATCTTATTTGTAAGCTTCGTTTCGAAGGGTAACTGAAAGAACACGGGTAGATTTTGGTCAGTAAAGAATCAAAAAATTATTTAATCATTTCAAATTTTAAAAAAGACATATTTTAAACACTGCTGAGGTATTTTAACTTTTTTTTTATGGAATTTAATTTTAGAATCCGGTATTACTCGTTAGTCGATCAGCACCAAGAGCCACGAGTAAAACCGACGTTCTTTAAAACCGCGGTATAGGCTCGCACGTCAATCACCCACTTAAGATAAACACTACACGACGGTACGACAAATATACGATTTTTTTCGTGACTGACTCGTCAGTTAGTTGATCCATAATGATTGTTACATCCCTGTCACGATTTCACATCGTGCCTTTCTATGGAAGCCCCTAAATGAAAACTCTTGATCACCTATATATAAATTTAGAATTTGAGACCATTTTAGTAACTTTTGTGACTACAATCTCATTGTACTTAACATCCATGACTTAGTTCTAAGAAAAATATTGTTTACTAATCTATCATTTTCTTCAGACATTTTTAATAAAATACATAAAGCTAAAATTACTAGAGTTTCAAAAATACCTCAAATTATGAAAATTATCAGTTAAATAACCCAATAAATTCTTTCATCAGGTCGACGCTGCACATGGCGAAGGTTTCTGGGAGGCCGAGGTGGAACTCCTCAGCATTCTGCAGCATCAACAGAGACTGAACTGCCTCCGATAGACACCAGAGATCTTTGGATACAAGACTCAAGGTAAAGTATGAAAACAGGTGTATCGATACTTAATATTGTGTTTTTTTTCAGTATTCCGAGGTTCTACTAGGCTACTGCTGGGTTCCATAATACTGAAAATTACTTAGAAATAATATTAATGAATTGTCTTATCTGTTCATACTCGTTCAGTATGGGCCAAAATTTTATACAAATTCGGGAGTTCTCTTTTGACTCTGAGAGAACGTACAAATACAGTGATGAGCAATAATTTAAATACTTTGTTATATTTTATGTGACCATGTATATAAATATTATTGCACAGAATAATAAGTCCTGGTTTTTTTGCATTCAAAAAGTTTGAATGCCTTAATTTTGGCTCTAACTGAAATATTGATGAATATTGTCAAACATTGTGTATGTGTGGCATTGCAATGCATTACCTATACGTGTTTCATTGTAGCTTAGTTAAATAATAGATTTATAGCTTGATTAAATTATTGCATATTAAATCTGTTTCATAGTTGCAAATGCGTCGGTATCAGCTTTTTCAATAATAGTGACTCATAAAATAATATCAAATCAAATAGGTCTGCATGTTTTTGTTAAATGTTTGTTATTCATAGTTATTCAGCTTTTAGAACTTCCACGTCATAATATTTTGTCACGTTTAGCAATGAAGATTAAATGTCCTTTTGCAAAATATAGTATGTCTACTTTGACGGATATAAAATAAAAAAGTTATAGCTGCAGTTTTACGCTTTTATAGACAATTCTACTCTATTTTCATTTTTTTTCCAATCCGGCTGATAGTTTCAGAGATTAAAAAAACAAAATTATTTTTACCCTTATTATGTTACTATCTACACTATTAAATGAAGAGGTAAAGTTCGTTTTTTTTTTGTGTTTTTTTGATCTTTGTAGGAGAAAATCTCTGGAAGTACTTGGTCCGATTGCTAAATTTTTTTCACCGATAGAAAGCTGCTTTATTCCTGAGTAAGTTATATTTTATGTACGTGGGTGAAGCAGCGGGCAAAAGCTAGTAGATAATAATATTACTTTTTGAAAGAAAATTAATCCTGTTTTGTAAAATTGCACGATGTGTTTAGTTTTTAATATACGCCTCTCTTAAAAAGTAGCTGTATATAGGCATAACTCCTTGTCGATTTGTCTTATCCTTAACTTGCCTTATTTCCGGTAGAAAATTATCAAATAACTTTTATTTTTATCATTTTTTATTAGGCGGGATGCTGTCGCCGACGCGGACGATGGAGAACGCTTGCCTAGAAGTAACTTATTCACTATTGACTTAAAAATACCTAGGTTGTATCTATCAGGAAACACAAAATTCTCCACCTTTGGGTAGATCAAGAGGGAGCGCCAGATTTTTACTAACTGCATTTTGCATTCTAGGTTACGGTAACGTTTTCGTAAAATCCCACAACTAAGAGCTTTTACTATGTTTACTAATTTGTAAATTGCGGGGTCGAATTCCCCCCGATTCAAAGTCGACCAGATATTAGTTAAAAAAATTAACGGAACGAAAGGTTAAAAAATAATTGTGGCCCCAATTACAAATTGCTACTGTTTACAAAATCGGTAAATTAGAAATACTACAAACTAAAAATGTTTCAATTGAACCAATTAATATGGGTTCAGTAGGCAAATTATCACTTTTACAAGTTGTTTATGCTTTTGAATGTTTTTTTTAGGGTTCCGTACCTCAAAAGGAAAAAACGGAACCCTTATAGGATCACTTTGTTGTCCGTCTGTCTGTCTGTCAAGACCCTTTATCTCGGGAACGCGTGGAGGTATCGAGTTGAAATTAAAATCATGTAGGTACTCGGGTCTGCAGCCTCTTGAAGCTGTGAAAAAATCAAACTTCTGACTTAACGAAAAAAATAAAGATTAGGCCGTTTGTGTCGCAAAAAAACACTCTCAAGGGAATTAAAATTCATAGGGTACTTCCCGTTGATCCAGAATCCTGAAATTCAGCACGAAGCAAAGTCTCATAGCACAAATATAGGAAAAAATCTAAAAAAAATTGAAAATTTGTTGTTACGACTACGTCACAAAAAAAAACTTTTTTTGCGATTCGGAAAATTCTTCGTAACTCAATTCGGGAATTGATCTGTTTTCATAGGTAAGTTTGTACGTAACCCTCAGTGCACTTGCCCATTTTTTTTATAATATTAACTACTCAAAATCTTAATAAAACATCTTCCTTTATGACACATTAATTGTAAATAATCCATAAATAAAAGCGAAATACCATTCACTTATTAATCACGAAATCTCAGAAACTATAACACCTACAAACTTAAAATTTGGCAGGTAGGTTCCTTATATTTTACGTAACTCCACCTCTAAGGGGGTAAAACGGGGGTTGGAAGTTTGTATGGAGAAACCTACTTTCACGCGGGCGAAGCCGCTGGCAGAATCTAGTCATATATCATCATCATCATCATTTCAGCCGAAAGACGTCCACTGTTGGACATCGGCCTCCCCCAAATGTCGCCACAATGACCGGTCCTGTGCGTCTCGCATCCATCGGATTGCCGCGACCCTCACCAGGTCATCGGTCCACCTTGTGGGAGGCCTTCCAACGCTGCGTCTTCCAGTACGTGGTCGCCATTCCAGAACTTTTCGTCCCCATCGACCATCTGTCCTGCGGGCAATGTGCCCTGCCCACTGCCACTTAAGTTTGGCGATTCTTCGGGCTATGTCTGTAACCTTGGTTCTCCTGCGGATATCTTCATTTCAGTCATATATAATATAGAGTTTTATCCGAATTTGATCAAATTTCAACTCCCTATAAGTAAGACGGTCGCGCGATCAGATAACAGTAGTATTTAAAATGTCCTTAAGAGGATTATTGATGATTCTGATCTGTACAATGAAATTTACAATCTGTTCGTCCCAGACAATTATTGTCGTGGCAGAAAACATCGATTACTAGCTGTTCCAACTTTTCGTACTTATTCGAAGTCGGTATTAACGCGAAGAGCGTTAATAGCGGCTGAACTCAAACACTGGTTTTGATATATTTGCGGATGAATAGAAGATGATAATGTCAGAATGTTTGATTTTGTGTTAAATAAATTAGGTATAATTTTAAATAGTGTAAGGCTTCGAGAGTGTAAGAGCAGTGGCGGCCGAGTAGTGACGGCCTCGACTTACGAGTTGTACATCGCGGGTTCAAACCCATTACTTTGTGTAATTTATTTCATCACCACTGCTCTCAAAACGGCGAAGGTACGATATTATGTAAGGAAACCGGCATGTCCTAAAACTAAAAATTCGAAGACATTATGATATTCACCAACCCGCACTGGGCCCGAGTGGTGGATTACGGCCCATTTCCTGTCCTAGAGAGGTGGCCCGAGTCCCAACAGTGGGAACATTATTATATAGTAGTTTCATTTTTTTTTTCTTTTTTGAGTCTATATAATAATATATAGGCTAAGACTTGAAATTTATGTTAATGCTGTGCACACTTGTAAGTGACAAATTCACTCTAGATTTTAAGTTTGATTGTTGTATATAAAAATGTACTAGTGAATAAGTCGTTGGCGTGCCATAAATAAATAAATAAATAAACATTAAAAGGCTGGATTATCTTATTATATGCTTATAATTGGCTTCGGCCGGTCTATTTAATTCCAAATAAATAAATAAATAAATTTAAAACTAATTGAAACTTTGGACACAGTTAAATGGACACAGTTGTAACTGGCCAGGATTTTTCCACGGAACCCTATTTTTATTCAGCCATTTGTACCACTTAATACAAAATTACAAGGAACACCATACCGCATAATAGTTTTCCTATGAAACCTGGATTTAGTTTTTTTTTAATTGGGTCGAAATTGCAATGTTAAATTTTAAGTAGTGAGAGTCAACACGCAAGGAAAACATTAAGGCGTTCTTCGAAACTATTTGTTGCCACATGCTGTTGTGTTTCAAAGTCACGGCCTACTATAAAGGATTCGTTAGAAAGAGTAATTAGATCACGTAAGCACGTAAAGCCATTGGTGCCGGTCCTGCTCCACAGCCGCAGCCACTTTTACCTACAAATAAGTTTTTTATATATATATGTCATGGCCAGATCATAGAAATTGATCACTTCATGATATGGCCAACTAAAACAGGCCAGATCATTGTAAACGTTAAAGTTTGACAATATTTGAAGCCTCGTTTGGCCTACTTTCTTTAGACTTTTTACTATCATAGAAATCCTACATCAATGATAAGGACAAACGAGGATCGACATATCATCAAATGTTAACGTTTATAAATGATCTGGCAAATTTTAGTTGGCCATAACATAAAAGAGTGATAAATTTCTATGATCTGGCCACGACATATACATATTGGAAGAGATATTATGCCCCTTTTTGTATTGTTGTTTTCGAAATGTTTTTTTTTTTAATTTTTATTAGTTTATTTCAGTAGAGCTTATATAATTTATTACCTTTTGTATTTATAAGCACTTTTTTCAAGTTTTGTGAATGTGAAGTACTATGTGTGCTTGCGGACAGGAAGCAATTGGTAGAACGCCATCCGACCAGACTGAGCCCGATTCGTCGACGGTGCGTAGTGTTTCACGCATGCCTTAAAGAGATGTCAGCAAAGCTGTGGGGGCCCAGCAGGGCCGGTGTTCCAAGGGTTCTTCAAAGAGATGTCCGCACAACCCAAGCCTACTAGGGCCATGAGTCGACTTGTGAAAGGAAGACCCATAGTCCTACAACGCAAAGGTCACTTGAAGGAACATAGGTGTGGTTTTACTTAGCTCTTGGTCTGCAACTACCTTCAAGGTATTGTAGCTGTTTATATAGGGTGACTGGTAATTAGTGTACGATACTTAAACACGTGATTGTGCTCATGATAACCAACAACTTTTACTATGGGAACAAACCTGAAATCGCGAAAAAAAATCAGCTGTTCAGTACATTTATGTTTGCCTAATGTATTGAACAGCTGATATGTTTTTCGCGATTTCGGCTTTGCACCCATAATAAAAATTGTTTGTTATCATGAGCACAATCACGTGTTTAAGTATCGTACACTAATTGCCAGTCACCCTATATAGACGGTAATAACCCATTTTCCTGAGTATAAAACATCTTACAATGTGGAACACTATAAATCAGTTTGTTTATTCAAAAATAGAAGTGACCTTTACGGTGTTAGGAAGCCTGTTTAAGTAGGTTCTTCTCTAAATATCAAGTCGTGACTTTTCGGCTTTCTTAGTGAAAATATTTGAACACGTTTTTGCCAAACTTTTGTTAAGTAGCTGCTCTATTTTATGGACTGGCCAGTTGGTGTAGTGGTTAGTGGCCCTGACTTCTATGCCGGAGTTCGTGGGTTCATTTCCCAGTCAAGACAAATGTTTGTGTGATGAGCACGATCATTTGTTCTGTGTCTGGGTCAAATTTATCTAGAATATGTATGTATTTAGAAATATATAATTATGCATGTTTATCAGTTGTCTAGTACTCATAGCTCTGCTTCGTTTGGGACTAGATGGCGTTGTAAAATATTATTATTATATTCTGACTAGATTTACGTACGCAATAGTACATTATGATATAAGTGTGTAATGTTAGTGATTACCGTCGAGGCGGTATTTAGACCCGAGCCGTGGCGAGGGTCTTAAGAGAGCCAAGAACGGTAATCATTAATTACTCACGTGTGTCATACGGCCTTTTTCAATACACTTGTGAAGAAAACAACAGTAAAACTAGTAAAATTTTCTGTGACATGGCGGTAAAAATCTGTTTTCATAAGCGGGCGCATCATTTTTTTTATTTACTCCTAGAGGAAGGCTAAGATATTTTGATCATACTGCCTAGTCTTACGTTTATGTTTCTTGCGTGAAAAGTTTTTACGACTTTCGTAGTGACAATAGAATACGGATGTAACATTTTCTAATGATTTTGTATTATTTAACTTTATTTAATGAATACAGCCACTGAACTTCACTGGAATAAAAAAAATACGCCAAAAACCGCGCGCATCTTAAAATGGCGGCCATAGACCACAAAAAAAAAAACAAATTTTATTTGAATGTACGATTTATTTACTAAATGTTTTTTTATTAAATAAATCGTTTGTACAAGTTAAATTTGTCCATTTTAACTTGTAAATTGGATGAAATAAGTAAGACACTAATTTATATACTATTGAACGCAATAATTTAATGGGAATTTTATTCCAATTCAAAATTTGTTTTGTGAACAAAGAGGTTGAACAAAAAGGTTTTAACTACATTATAGCACTAGTGCGTAATGGTAATCAAAATGTCACAGTTTGGTAACGAGTGCCATTATATACCTAAGTGCAGTGCAATAAGAGTCACTTTCTGAGCAAGTGTGTTGAAAAATTTTTTTTCTTGTATAATTTAGTTTAACGCGGACGATTATTTTGCGATTATGCGTAAGAAAGTGGTGTCGATGATATACAGAGAGGAAAAAGGCACCAACAGCATGAGTGTGTTTGTTGAAAGGCTAGATGGGCTTACCATGGATAGATTTATCAAGCTACATATGTCTTACATAAGGCTTGATAAAATCAACCTGTGGCTGATATATTTATATTTATTTACTGATGCTCTTAAAACGTATTTACCTAACTCCACTAACATAATTTTAGTTTGGGCACGCCATAATTATGGTGGTAAGTCCCTTCTTTGAAGACTGGCTGGAAAGCCAACACGGCTTCCTTACCTTCCGCATGACGCAGGTCCTCACCGGACATGATATGTTCAGGAGGTTCACCATCGTAACCTCGCGGGGGCGATCGACGGCAGCGATCTCTCACGCCGAGCCTTGGTACAGGCCATGGTCCGGAGTGAGGAAGAGTGGCAGGCGGTCACCTCCTTCTGCAAAGCAGTAATGCTAGCAAAGGAGGAAGCCACACGTGCACGCGCGAGGCAATGGCTCTCGCGTCCCAGCAGTAGGATTCCGATCCCGATTTCCGGCCACCGTAGGCGCGGGCTTCCGGACGGCGAGCAATGGGTAGCTCGCCGTCCGACCGTCCGGTAACCGTCCGGATCGAGCCTAAGTCGTTGACGGCGCGTAGTGCTTACTGGGGCCATGGGTGACACGAAAGAGAACCCCGGGGCCCTGGAACAATGGTAAAGAAGGAACAGGAGTGGGTTTTTCGGTAAAAGACACGCCCTCTCACTCCGCCCAAGTGCGAGAGACGTCATTAGATTATTTTTCCACCCGAAAAAAAAACATAGTTTTAGTTATTTTTTATTAATCACTAACAAAATGTGGGCCTCTGTAGCCTGTAAATAAAAGCTATTTTTAAGTACTTATCAGCTTATTTCAAGTGATAGTAATTAATTATAAATAATAATTATTGATGGGTATTATCTGTGGGATTTTATCGAGTACAGTTCAATAGCACTTGTAATTATTCGCAAATTGATTTCTAGTGGATATCGTGATGTAAAATTGGGGCAATTTTGTATCTTAAGTAGATACTTAAATTACTACTTAACCTATTCGGCACAGCCGTGAGACACACAATGTTTTTTATTTAATTTAATTTTATGTGTATACAAAGTTGTTTCTCTATTGTGTGTGTCTGTGTGCTTAATAAATGTCTTTTCTACATTTTTTCTACACAACTGAAGAATATCTATGTATAGAATAGTTAAAACTGCCGCAATCTCAGTAAAAATGAAGTTGTGAATTTTATTTGTAGTATTGACTACCTCAACAAAGCTTGCCTAGAAGGCTGACTCGATAGATTTGCTGCCAAATACTGCAATAGCATAAGGATGTGCTTTTTTAGGGTTCCGTACCTCAAAAGGAAAAAACGGTCCCTTACAGGTTGTCTGTCCGTCTGTCTGATTGTCTGTCTGTCAAGCCCCTTTATCTCGAGAACGCGTGGAGGTATTGAGTTGAAATTAAAACCATATACTCAGGTCTGCGGTTCCTTGACGCTGTAAAAAAATCAAACTTCCGACCTAGAATCCTGAAATTTGGCATGAAGCCAGGTCTAATAGTACAAGTATAGGAAAAAAACTGGAAACTGTAAATTTGTAGGTTCGTCACAAAAAAAAATGCGATTCGGAAAAATCTTCGTAACTCAATTGTGGAATTGAATTGTTTTCATAGGTAATGTTGTACGGAAGCCTCAGTGCGCGAGTCCGACTCGCACTTGTTTTAGGTGGGTAATCATTCAATTTAACCGCTCTATGCGTGGTAGGCTTGTCAGACTTTTACTGACTAAACCCCACTCACATGTTCCTTCTTTGCCTTGCATTCCAGAACCCCATTTTTCTTTCAGAAGCGAACCCATGGCTCAAGTTGGCTTCGACCCTACTGGGCCCCTATGGTTTTGCAGACATCTCCTTAAGAGCATAAGGATGTGTTGCATCCGCATTATTTTACAATTACAGACGAAATGACTGCATTCTGAATCTAAAACTAAAAACTTTTGACAATCTAGGCTTAATGCACTAACTGTGCAAAGCCAAAAGAAAAAATGATAAGAAATAAATACACATAAAAACAATGATCTTTCAAGAGTAGGTATCTCGATTTTCCTTAGAGGTCATGAATATGATATTGCAAAAGAAGATTTGATTGACATAATACATACTTTCACTGTCTTGATTCCCTAGTGCGTATTAGGGTAAATATTTAAGTACGTTTGGATTTCTCATTTTGTTTCGCTACCTACCTAATGTTAAACATAAACTTAACTGCATTTAATTAAATTGTAAAATATGGATCAGAATGTTGGGCTGTGAAAAAGATAGATGAAAAAAGATTACATGTAGTGGAGATGAGAATGTTGAGATGGATGTGGTGTGACGAGAATGGATCAAGTGTGAAATGAGTATATTAGAGGAAGTTTGAAAGTGGCGCCAGTGACTGAAAAGTTGAAAGGAAATCGTTTGTCTTGGTATGGTCATGTGAAGAAGAGGGGTAAAACGCATGTCACTAAAAGAGTTCTGAGTATTGTAATGTAAATAGATGGAGAGGGAGAGGGAGGCCAAAGAAAAGATGGATTGTGTGAGGAGTGATATGAAAGAAAAAGGAGTCAGTGATAGTGTGACGGGTAACAGGACAGAATGGAAGAAAAAAACGTATGGCACCGACACCAAGTAATAAGGGATACGGGCAGGAAGAAGAAGATGAAAGTGATTTTTGGAATTAATTATATTCTAATTAACGCAAAAAAAAAACACTTTTAAAAAAACAAACCAAATCAAAGCATTTTATTTCAAATGAACTATTTGCAGGCACTTTTGAATTATCAAGAAGTCAGCCAGTCAGAAAAATTATACCAATTGCACATTCCTAAACGAGCTTTCGAGAAGAATGTGTCCAAATCCAGATGTCAAGCAATAAAAAAAACTAGTTGGAATTGACGTAATTACCATCTTTAAATCCATATTAAATCTCAAGCGTAGGCATAACATTTTCGCCACAATGCACGGATTGCACTACTATGCCAGCATGCATAGATGGCGCCACTCTGCACTAACTAGTTTATTCTGAATGTGCGCGATAACTGTCGCAGACATTTACGGGTTAAGTGTCATACTGCAAGTTATTTTTGAAATTGTTATTAAAGTGTTGTAACTTGTTATTAAAGTATGGAGAATTAATTGGATGTGAAACAGCATCCTTAGGGATTTATTTTTGTTACGAAGGTTTTTCTGCGTTCGTATTAATGCAGTATTGTAACTCATGGGGGAGATCGACGGCAATGTTCTCTCACGCCGGGCCTTGGTACAAGCCATGGTCCAGAGCGAGGAGGAGTGGCAGGCGGTCGCCTCCTTCTGCGAAGCAGTAATGCTGATGCATGCAAAGAAGGCGCACGCGCGAGGGAACGGCTGTCACGCCTCTGCCGCCAGGATGCCGATCCCGATTTCTGGCCACCGTAGGCACGGACTTGCGGACGGTGAGCAATGATTAGCTCACCGTCCGACCGTCCGGTAACCGTCCGGACCGAGGCCAAGTCGTCGACGGCGCGTAATGTTCCACGCGCGCCTCAAGGAGATGTCAGCAAACCATAGGGGGCTCAGCAGGGTCAAACCTACTGGAGCCATGGGTTCGCTTCTGAAAGGAAATCCCGGCCCTGGAATGAAAGGCAACGAAGAAAGAACTAGGAATGGGTTTTAGTCAAAAAAATCTGACACAACCTCACGCTCCGCCCAAGGGCGGGAGATGTCATTGGATGATTTACAACCTAAAAAAAATTACGTAACATAATTTAATCAGACTTATAATGTTCCCACTGCTGAGGCTCAGGCCTTCTCTCTAGGAAACGAAATGGTTCGCGTAATCCACTATGTGGGTCCAGTGAGAATTGGTAGATCTCACCAGGTCTTCGAATTTTTAAAACTGGGATATGCCTGTTTTCTCATGCAGTTTCCATTTCCTTTACATTAAATGTTATGAAAAAAAAAAACAGTAATTCAAATCATAATAATTTGCAGTACCTTGTGCTTTAGGAACTTTAACCCCTTCACGTAGTCAACTAATTTATTTTGTATTCATTGGAATATTGTTATCGGATTTATTATGCTGACTTTACATTCTAGTTAGTTTGAGCCATTCGAATCGTGATGCAATTGACTGTGAAGTAGATTTAGATTATGGGCATTGGGTTGGCATCTCGTTTCTTGCTGTGAGCTCATTACTAATTCTAAAATGCATTTCCTCTGCAATTTTTTGTTTTACTTTGAAATAAAACAGTAATATAAAATTGAAATCGTTATGTCATTTCGTTTATTTATTTTTAAACACGTTATTTACATTTTTACATATAACAAATTAGAAAACATCGTTACTGTTACGTCAAGTTATTTTGAATTCAATAAACCATTATTTCATATGATTTGATCATTAATTATACGGATAATCATAACATTAATAAAGAATGCAATTAATATTTATTAAGAACGGAGATGAAATCTAAATCTCTTTTTCTTAATTCTAACTGCTAGTTTAATGAAACCAGCAGTTAGAATTAAAAAAGAGATTACTAACTTAAAATTCATAGATTAAACCAATTGGATTAATCGAATTGGATTAATATATGAATTTTAAGTTGGCACTTACGCAATTTTTACGTAGTTATATGAAATATCAGCTTTCTATTCCATTGCATGTATTCATATTTTTAAGGTTAACATAAAATAAAGAGGCTTTTTATTATTTTATTATTAAAATCATAAATATATTTTAAATATAATGGTACTTGAAAGTTAATAAAGTCATGTCATTTATCTATCTCATCCAACAACGATCGGTAGTGCTGTTCTTATTTTTAACCGACTTCAAAAAGGAGGAGGTTCTATGTTCGCCTGAATGTATTTTTTTTTTTTTATGTATGTTCACCGATTTTGAAAATATTTATTTTTATTGAAAGGTTATGCCTCCGAGTCGGTCCCATAGACATATTGTTATGATCATGAACTTCAAAGATATGGTACAGAACTCCTCATAGAATCACAGCAGAACCGTCGTAACAAGTAAAGTAAGTAGCTTTGTTTATACGTGTAGTCGATGACTGGCTGAAAGAAGAGGGGGAATTAATATATCGAACTGATATATATAATATCTGAATCGAATCTGAATCAAACCGTGTTTGGGATTATTGGTACTGTATGGTGTCGGACGTAAAGAATAGCACCATCCCATATCTTCCCGTGGGTGTCGTAAGAGGCGACTAAGGGATATTTAGATTCTGTGCATACTACAGCACCTTAGGTCACCCCGTGGTGGCGGGTAAACTACCAACAAAAGCATTCCCAAGGAGGGTTGGTGTCAGGCTGGCGGCCGACTTTAAAAAAAAAAACTAGCCAAATCCCATCTGCAACATGTTTGGTTTTAATGGAATGCGCGATAGGGTTAGGGCGTACCCCACAGGCGACGCGCAGGGGCAGCACCCGGCTCCTGTGGGAAATGGACCAGGGTTGTTGCACCACCTCGGGCGGGTGCAACGTAAGAAGCTAGCTCGGGAAACGAGATTGAGGTATGCAAGTTGGAATGTTGGGACTATGACTGGAAGGGCCAGAGAGTTAGCGGATGTATTGAAAAGAAGACGGATAAATATAGCATGCTTGCAGGAAACTAAATGGAGAGGAACAAAAGCGAGAGAAATTGGTGAGGGATACAAGTTCTACTACTGTGGAAGTGATGGAAAAAGAAATGGTGTAGGAATAGTGTTAGACAGTAAATTGAAAGAAAGTGTGATGGAAGTACAAAGGATTAGTGATAGATTTATAGTTGTGAAAGTTATGTTAGAGAATGTGATGTTGAATATAGTTAGTGTGTATGCACCACAAGTAGGATGTGATGAAACGGTAAAAGAGAAGTTTTGGGAGAATTTTGATACAACTTTAATGAACATCCCTGTTCATGAAGAATTGATAGTTGGAGGTGATTTTAATGGACATGTGGGAAGAATGAAAGGTGTTTATGAAAGAGTACATGGGGGATGGGGTTTCGGTAGTCCGAACAGTGAAGGAGAGACCCTGCTGCAATCCGCTACTGCATTTGACCTAGCAGTAGCCAATACGTGGTTCCAAAAAAGAGACGAACACATGATCACGTACAAAAGTGGTAATCATAAGACCCAAATCGACTACTTTCTAGTTCGGCGCAACCACTTAAAGCACGTCAAAGATTGCAAAGTACTGCCAGGAGAAGACCTAGTCTCACAACACAGACTCCTGGTTATGACATCAGTGGTTAAAATACTGTCTACCAAACACAAAGAGCGTCCTCCCCCTAAAATAAAATGGCATATGTTAGAGAGGAATGATTGTGCGAAGAAGTTCAGGGAGCGAGTGGTGGACAGAATGATAGAGATGGGAGATATGAATGATCGAAGTATACACGAAAGCTGGAATGAGATGGCTGAGTGTATCAGGCATGCAGCGAAAGATATTTTGGGAGAGACGAGAGGAAAGGGCATAATAGATAGGGATACATGGTGGTGGTCGACAGAAGTTCAGAGTGTATTGAAAGAAAAAAAGAGAAAATTCAAGGAATGGCAGTGTGTAGAGCCTGGAAACGCTAGTTTAAAAGCTGAAAAAAAGAGTGAGTATGACGTTTTAAAGAAGAAAGCCAAGAAAGCCGTGGCAATAGCAAAATCAAAAGCCCAGGACAAACTATATGACGCACTGGACAGTCCTGCAGGCCAAAAAGAGCTATACCGGCTTACTAGAATAAGAGAGAGAAAGGCAAGGGATGTTTGTCATTTAAGATGTATAAGAGATGAAACTGGAATGGTTCTATCGGATGATGAAAAAATCAGAAAGAGGTGGAAGGAATATTTTGAAAGATTGATGAATGAGGAAAATAATTGGAGTGGGGTGTTAGAGAATAAACCAGTGAATGTGGGATTAGTGAGAATGGTTAGTATGGATGAAGTCAGAATAGCAGTAAATGGAATGAAGAATGGTAAAGCCATTGGTCCAGATGGAATACCAGTTGAAGTGTGGAAGTTATTGCGAGTGGATGGATGGACGTGGTTAGCTTTGTTCTTCAATAAGTTGTTGCTGGAAGAAGCCATACCTGATGAGTGGTGCAATAGCTCTTTGGTGCCGATTTTTAAAAACAAAGGTGATGTGCTTGAGTGCAACAATTATAGAGGAATAAAGCTAATGTCACATACTATGAAAGCCTGGGAGAAAGTTATTGAAAGGCGACTGAGAGAAGAGAGTGAAATTTCACAGAACCAATTCGGTTTTATGCCGGGTCGGGGTACAGCGGATGCCATTTTTGCTATACGCCAGCTGTGCGAGAAATACAGAGGTGCGCATAAAAACTTGCACATGGTATTCATTGACCTCGAAAAGGCATATGACCGGGTACCTCGTGAGGTTCTGTGGTGGGCCCTTAAAGAGAAAGGTGTGCCTGGGAAGTATGTGCAGTTGATCCGAGCGATGTACAGTCGATGCAGTACCCAAGTCCGGTCTACAGTGGGCACCACTGGCAGCTTCAATGTGGCTGTCGGCTTACATCAAGGGTCGGCTCTCAGCCCTTACCTCTTCCTGATGATAATGGGTGCTCTGACGTCGGACATTCAGGAAGAGGCTCCCTGGTGTATGCTGTTTGCCGATGACATTGTGTTGGTTGCCGAGAGTGGCCTAGAGGTCCAGAACAGATTGGAGGTGTGGTGGCACAGACTGGAGAGTGTTGGCCTAAAATTGAGTAGAACCAAAACGGAATACTTGTTCTGCGATTTCGGCGGTCTCTCCAATCCAGTGCCTTTATCTCTCGCTGGAACACCCATACCGATCTGCTCCGACTTTCGGTACCTCGGGTCACTCGTCCAAGGGGATGGTGAGGTAGACCGGGACGTAACACATCGGATCAACGCAGGATGGATGAAATGGCGACAGGTCACGGGAACAACTTGTGACCCACGGATGCCCCTCAAGTTGAAGGGTAAAATCTACAAGTCCGTGATAAGGCCTGTCATACTGTATGGATCAGAATGTTGGGCTGTGAAAAAGACGGATGAAAAAAGATTGCACGTAGCGGAGATGAGAATGTTAAGATGGATGTGTGGTGTGACGAGAATGGATAAAGTGAGAAATGAGTATATTAGGGGAAGTTTGAAAGTGGCGCCAGTGACTGAAAAGTTGAAAGGGAATCGTTTGTCTTGGTATGGTCATGTGAAGAGGAGAGATGAAACGCATGTTACTAAAAGAGTTATGAATTTACATGTGGATGGATGGAGAGGGAGAGGGAGACCAAAGAAAAGATGGATGGATTGTGTGAATATGAAAGAAAAGGAAGTTAGTGATAGTATGACGAGTGACAGGGCAGAATGGAAGAAAAAAACGTGTTGCGCCGACCCCAAATAACACGGGACAAGGGCAGGAAGATGATGATGATGTTCTAATCACGTTGAGAACTGATATTGCGATGCAGGATTTTGTATTTTTATTCTTTATTGTACACTCAATTTTAACAAACAATAAAAAATAGGATAGTTTGATGTACATAGGATCTTTTTTACTTCCTATGTGGGATAGATGTATATAGATAGCATTGATTAGAATTTTCGCTTCAGACATTTTACTCGGCAAAAATACATTACTTTGCTAAATATTTTTATCAGTTTTTTTTTCGATTCCGAGGCGAAAAACAGGTGATATTTTTGTTATTTTGTTCGTAACTCAGTTGAGAGTTATTGTTTACAAAATTTATTGTTTCTGTTCTTGTGATTTATTGCTCATGTCCACAGAATAATGGAACGAGGTCGATAAATAGCTCTTTTGTTATGTGAAAGTGGTACAGGTTAGAACAATATTGTCGCTTGGGTACCTACTATAAATACCTACATGCCAAATTAAATTACTTTTCCTGGTTGGGGGCTTTAATTTTTATTATAGCCCACATAGGCTAATTCGGTTAGTCAGTCGACAATCTAATGGTAATTGACGGTCCGGACTAAGCGTTTCGCTTCGTCGTTTATACCGCGTACATCGAAGGACTGGAACAATTTGCTTGCTGCGGTCTTCCCGTCCAACTATAATTTAGGTGTCTTCAAGGCTAGAGTGAATAGACTCTGAATAAACTAGTGCACCTCACCATCAATGATTGCATCACTGCTTACCATCAGGTGGGATCGCAGTCAAGCACTGGTTTATATCAATTAAAAAAAAAACTCATCAGCGCATTTTTACGGTTTTACAAAGGTCATCTTTTTCGTTAGCCCAGGTGTGGGATAGAAGTCCCACTCCTGGGCAAAGGCCAGCTCCCTCCAGTCTTTCCATCTTTTACGGGCACACGCTACCTCCTTCCAGTCTAGTTCGTCTCGTCTCCATCTCCATAGTGGTCTGCCGCGATCCTGTCGGACTGTTTTAGGGCAGTAATTTTGGGCTACTTTGACCCACAGTTTGTCGGGCAAGCAGCAGACATGTCCTGCCCAGCCCCATTTCAGTTTTGGGCAGCCTTTTAGTGACAAATGACCAATGATATTTATTTTAAAAGTAGGTTTTCTAAAAACCCCTTTATACGTAAATGTTTTCGTCATTTTTAACTATATGAGGCCGGTGTTTCCTAACTAAATATCCTAAAAAAAAAAAACACCGAAACAAACTCGGGGGTCAAAATCTTTCTCAAAATCCATACAGGAAATAATTACAAATAGTCAAATCATATGAGAACCATGCAAATTGGTGTCTAAAATGGTATATTGAGGAAAGAACCCCTGCATTTGTCAGTATTCGTGTAGCTCAACTTAAAAATACTAAGGAGCTCAACGATTTAGCTTGTGGTTCTTAAAAAAGATTATTAATTTTG
The DNA here is from genome assembly GCA_905147345.3 of Mythimna impura. NCBI lineage: Eukaryota > Metazoa > Arthropoda > Insecta > Lepidoptera > Noctuidae > Mythimna > Mythimna impura. The sequence continues at coordinate 24,395,254 of LR990342.1, read as the reverse complement.
AACACTTCGAATAGTCATTAGTCATTTTCGAAGTTCGCACTGAGGGTACAGCTGTTGGAATCGCATCGAAATGTCAATTTCAAGGCGTTCGTTGTGCGAGCCCCGAACACTTTCCTGCCCTGCTGAAGGAAGACTTTTGGCCGCAGGACGTGGTGTTCCGTCGCTTCCGCGCACTGGTGCCACAGAACAGCACGAAGTGAACATAGTGCAATGTGAAGTGTTACTAACATAGTCCTAAGTCTTATTTACTAACGATAAAATGTATTTACTCTATATGTGTTCAAAACGAACATAATCTACATATATTCCACGTATGCACTACATTCATAAACACTACACTACACACTAACATCTACATCTACATCAACATCACACATACATAGTTTTTTCTTTTTTTACTTAATTTTGTATTTTTTTTTCTCTTTGATTTTATTGCATAAAACGACGCTTGTGATTGGTAGAAGACACTGACTCCTGTAACACAGGCACTATGCCTAGCGCAGGAGTCAGGGCCTCACTATTTTTGTAAAACGATAATTTGTGTCAATAAAGAATTTATTATTATTAGATGTTAGTCTGTAAGGTATATGTATCTATGGGCCAAGATGCCTGATAAAATGATTTATTATTATTGTGCCATGTGTAATGCAAACCTTCTCGAATAAAATAATCTATAGTCATAAGTATATGGTATTTTGATGATACTATAAAAAAAACCTTTAGCCCACAAGAGTGCTTTTTACTTGATTAATATTAGAGTAAGCCTCTTAAATTCCAATACCGTTGTATCGTGTTCAAAAAATATTACTTAAGAAGATGAAAAAAATGACGGCATTATTTTTGCTCGCTTCCTTCACTTTTAATTTTATTTCATTTTTCTTCTATAGAAGCTGCTTCTTGAAGTATAAATTAGTTTCGTATTTCAATTTATTCTTTCTTTATTTTGTAAACAGAAGTCTGGGAAATTCAGTTTTTCTTTTCCATTTAGTGCTACAGCGTTGTTCTTTTTTCAAAGGATAGATAAGAAGTTTTTCATCAGTATACGCGGAGCTAACATGCGACTAGACATGAATGTAGGCACATTCCGTCAAGCTGGGTGAATAGGAATGAAGGGGCAAAGAAGGACAAGACTTTGTTTAGATTTTTCACTTTGATGCCAGACTATTAGTAACAAAGCATCGTCTTCTTTGCCCTCACCTCTTTCTGTTACGTGGGGTTTTTTTTCGGTGGGCAAAACATCTTATGACATCCCCAGCTCTTGGGTGGAGCGGGAGATAGTATCAGACTTTTACTGACTAAAAACCCACTCCTGTTCCTTCGTTGCCTTTCGTACCAGGGCCGAGTCTTCCTTTCAGAATCAGACCCTTGGCCCCAGTAGGCTTCGACCCTGCTGGGCGCCTACGATTTGCTGACATCTCCTTGAGGCGCGCGTGGAACAGTACGTGCCGTTGACGACATGGGCTTGGTCCGGACGGTTACTGGACGGTCGGACGGCGAGTTACCCATTGCTCGCTGTCCGCAAGCCCGCGCCAACGGTGCGGTTTGCCGGAAATCGGGATCGAAATCCCGGCGGTGGTTGGGGCGTGAGGACCGTTGCCTGACGCGATCGGCTGCCTCCTTTGCTAGCATTAATGCTTCTCAAAAGGAGGCGACCGCCTGCCACTCCTCCTCGCTCCGGATCTGTTACGTGGGGTCAGCTTTTTTAGTAGCTCTGCATATACGGTGATACCACTTGCAGACGCCTAATCAACCAACATTTCAAAGACCATTTAACAATTAATACACCAATATCGCAAACGCACTTTCAATACGCACCACTGCCTTCTTTGCATAATACATGTCTAAATTAACACATGAATATACTCCCCATATTATATCCCACATTATATCTACTGGTTCCTTTGTGACTCAATCGAGCGTCAATTATCTTGGTGAATAGATGACATTCAGTATATCCGTGCCATGATAATGTATCTTACTCAATAGATATTATGACAGGTGGTCCTATATACATCTCCCGTTAATTCTATACAATGACAACATTAGATTAAAATTATAACGCTTTCAAATGGGTTAGAATTCGTCAAACACTTCCTTGCACTCTGGATGGAGTGAGAAAGAGTATCAGATTTTTACTGATTTTCCTTCATATGCCTCTTGCGGTTCAGGGCCTGGTTAACTCGTATCATAAATCGTGCAGCTTATAGTACGTGTAGCGACATCTATGGCGTCACATAAGATCTAATCCTGCATCGCGCTATTAAAGTTCTCCGTGCGATTAGAACATATAGAGCAGTCTGAAATCATCGATCGGGCAGTTGCCCACCAGACATAACAGCCGTCTGGCCGGAGGATCCCCCCTTTTCAACGGAGGTTTGCGGGACTGTACACTCTGTTCCGCATACCTCCAAATACGCTTGGGCGCGTTTCAGAAAAAATAATAATTTTTGTTTATTAAAGACTAGCATCAGCCAGCGGCTTCGTCCGCGTAAAAGTAGGTTTCTCCATACAAACTTCCAACCCCCCGTTTTACCCCCTTAGGAGTGGAGTTTCAATGGAGGAGGGATGAAGCGCATGTTGCTAAAAGAGTTATGAATTTACATGTGGATGGATGGAGAGGGAGGCCAAAGAAAAGATGGATGGATTGTGTGATATTCAATGAAAGAAAAGGGAGTTAGTGATAGCGTGACGAGTGACAGGACAGAATGGAAGAAAAAAACGTGTGGCGCCGACCCCAAATAAAACGGGACAAAGGCAGGAAGATGATGATGAGGAGTGGAGTTTCATAAAATTCATTCTTAGCGGATGTCTACACCCTATAAGAAACCTACCTGCCAAATTTTAAGTTTGTAGGTGTTATAGTTTCTGAGATTTCGTGATTAATCAGTGTTTGGTATTTCGTTTTTATAGATATCGGAAGATATCCCAGGCTCCCGATTTTTTTTTAAAAAAAAACAGCACTATATTAATTGCGTTGTCAAGCAAATAAGTCTTACAAATGAATGCGTAAAATAAGGGTCATCAGTTTTAAACACCCAATTCAGTTCTCAAAGGCCAATACTGGGACAGAGATAAAATACGATTAAATGCTAAATACCTATTTATAAACTGAATTGCAATTAGAACCGATGATTGCACTGCGAAAGTAAACATTATGGGCAAACTCGTTTTGAATGCAATCGAGGAATTTAATATGATGATGATTTAATTTGCTTTACAGATGAAATCAAAGATTTGAATGCATTTTACATGAAAAGTTTTTAAAAGAACGATTGACTACTTAGGGCCAATGCTGCGTTAAGCGGGAGCTAGTGTCGCGCGTGTGTGGCGGTCCCCGTAGTGGAAATTGGATTATTACCAGCGCAGTGTCACTAGTTCAACTTTAATGGTGTGCAAGTAGTCGTGTCGATGGAGAACTTTAATGTATTATTACGTAGCAAAACGGGTGCGGGGCGCGGCTGTCCACGACGGGTGCCCGCGTGGCGAGTCGCCACGGAGCACTTTTGTATGAGACCGCGCGGGCGCCTGCTTAACGCAGCGTCGGCCCTTATGGATCACGAAGACAATATAATATTTTTTTTTTCAATTAAATAAAGTTGTCTCATCTTTTGGAGCTATAAGGTCGTTATCTAAAACTAAACAAGCTACTATAATCTAACTAGCGTTAATGACATTGTCTTTCGCTAGGCAAGCTAGTGCCTAGCGAAAGAATATAATATATTCAGAGACTATCAAGTCCAACAGGTAGCTAGGTGACCATCTAGTTAGATAGTCTGTCGTCAGTCCTCTAGAATGCAGATCAAATCTTCCAAGACCTATTACGATCTCAAGATTTTGTAAGACTGGTCTATTGAAGTAACTAGCTAATATCAGCGGCTTCACTCTCATGAATGTAGAGAATTGTCCCAAGGGAACACACTCCAAGGATAAAAATTATCCTCGAGAGCATCGTTGGTGTCAACACATAGGTCATTTAGAATGCGGGTTTTGGGGTACAGGGGACAGTCAGACCTGGTTTACCTACTGTAAGCCAGGTCTGTGATGCAGTTACCCATCTAAACCCTTCAGCCTTTTCATCAAAATATCCCCACTTTACATAATATTCTCACTTAAATTCGCCTTCACGTCAATCTCTAGTACGGGTACTTCCAAATAGTGTACTGGAGATTGACCTTGTGCAAATGCTTCATTATTATCATCATCATTTCAGCCAAAAGACGGCCACTGCTGAACATAGGCCTCCCCCAAGTGTCACCACAATGATCAGTCTTGTTCGTCTTGCATCCATCGGATTCCCACGACCCTCAACGGTTCGTCGGTCCCCCTTGTAGAGGCTTCCAACGCTGCATCGTACGTGGTCGGTCACTCCAAAGCCTTTTGGCCCTATCGACCATTTGTTCTATAAACAAGATGCTATGGAAAATGCTAACATGTAATAATAATAGCAACTGTTGAGCAATTTAAGTACCTATCCTGACTTGGTTCAAGAGTTTGACGACATATGGGATACGGACTCTGCGATCATTGTATCGATAGCCGTGGCAGCCACGAGGAGGCTTTTGTTAGACGGCTGGACCAAGGGCTTGAGTCAGAAAGCGGTACTTCTAGACATGCCCGGTATTTTTAGGAGTTTGTTTTACATATATAGAGCCCAGACCGTGCATACCTTAAATCCTGTTTCCGACACCAGTGGGCTAGTATTTTTTTTAAACGTGAGTTTTCTTAAAAATATTTAAAACGTAAATATTAAGTGAAGTTAATGAATGAACCAAATAACCATCGAATGAGTGACATCCCTATGATTTCTTTCCTACTATGATATAAAGGCTACATTTGCATGAAATATATTTTATCAAAATTCCAAGTCCAAAAGAAACACTCACTATTCTTTTACATTTACAAATATTTTTGCAAGCACACACATACGAGGGCGGCACTGAAAATTTCGGGAATCAAGGAAGTGACACAACATTACAATTTAAAAATGTATTTATTGCTTTTCGAAGTATTCTCCGCGATTTGACACATTTTTCCATACGATGGAACCAATCATTGAAGCAACCATTCCATTCGGAAGTTGGGGTCTCCAAAATGGCCGTTTTGTAGACGTCCACAGCTTCTTCAGGTGATGAAAATCTCTGACCACGCAATTTATTCTTTATTTTAGGGAAAGTATACTAAATCATTAGGGCTTAGGTCGGGGCTGTACGGTGGATGGTCTAATAATTCTATGTTTTCTAGCTCTAAAAACTCTTTTGTTCTGTGCGCGGTGTGAGAACTCGCATTGTCGTGATGGAGGATGATGCCGCGGTTGCAGTTCTCTTTACGGAGTTCAGAAACGACCTGTGGCAAACAAATGCTAGCATACCATTCTGCATTAACCGTTCTTTGTCCCCCAAGAGGAATAGTCGCAACATGGCCGGTTTTGGAGACTAACGTGGCCACCATTTTTTTTGCAACACTCCGTGAACGAACAATTTTTGTTGGCTTTAACTCATTTTCGAACACCCAAACTCGTGACTGGTTTTTTGTTTCGTGTTCGTACGCGTATATCCAGGATCCGTCACCTGATACGATGTTATATACAGTATTTGAGGATCCCGCGTGGAATCTTTCGAGAGTTCTGACGCACCAAGTAACGCGAGCCGCTTTCTGCTCTTCACAGAGCGAATGCGGTATCCATCGGAAAAACCACTTTTTTACACCTAATTGTTCATGCAAGATTATTTGTATTTGACTCATGCCAATGTCTAAAGTTGCCTGAATTTCGCGGTATATTACATGTCGATCTTCCTCAATCAGCTTACGCACAGCATCAACGTTTTCTTGGGTGACTGCAGTTTTTGGACGACCTTGACGGGGATCATCATTGAGCTTGACACGTTCACGTTGAAATTCAGCAAACCAGCGGTAAATTGTGGTTTTGGATGGGGCTTCATCACCAAATGCAGAAATCATCCGGTCAACACACTGTTTTTGTGTTAAACCACTTCGAAAGTCATAATAAATCATCGCTCTTGAATTTTCTCGAGTCAATTCCATTTTCTCAACGACTAAACAAGTTTGACAAGACCTTGTGACAAGACCGAGAATTTTTTTTAAATAAATAAATGGTGTTCGATTTTTAAAACCAAGGAGTTTTCAATTAAAAAGATTTTAATATGACAGGAACAGTGGAAATATTCCATTCCCGATACTTTTAGTGCAGCCCTGTATCAAGTAACTAAATCAACAAGTGTTTTTTTTTTAATTCGACGTAGCTGTAACTTATTTATGTGAAAACAAATGAATTTTTCTTTTATCGCGCTTGCCAAAAACGTTATGAATTCACGAAAATATTTTTTATGAAAAAAGTTTTTTAACATTCATATAAAGTTTATTTTGTGAAATCTGTGTTTCTGTGAAAGAGCTTTTTGTATGTAAATTGTAATCGACTAGTACAGCGTTCCTCCTCGGTTCCTCCACATTCATGATTTGCTCAGCCATAGTATATAATTGTTTGTTAGTGTCTGTAACTTAGACTCACGGTGCTGCCAGTTCGCACCACCATGAAAATGCTTGTAGTTCTTTTATAGAACTACAACCTGGCTACTGTTGGTCACATAGTCAACCACACAATTTTTAGATGTCATGTCCTGGCTACGCTGCTATGGCTTCCCAGTGAGACACGGCTCTCAGTCTTCAAGGGTTGCTCGTTCTATCGTTTTCCGGCAGGCGTAGTCGGAGTCAAGAGCAGGTTCTAACTGAAAAAAATAAACAACTGTAGGGTTTTCTTCTGTTTATGAGCTATGCTCGGAGTTTCTTTGCGTGATCGCATCAGGAATGAAAATATCCGCAGGAGAACCAAACTTAAATGGCAGTGGACAGGGCACATTGCTTGTAGAATGGATGGTCGATGGGGCCGAAAAGTAAAGTTCTAGAGTGGTAACCGCGCACAGCGTTGAAAGGCCTCCCACAAGGTGGACCGATGACCTGGTGAGAGTCGTAGGAATGCGATATATGCGAGGCCCACAGGCCCGTTCGTTGTGGGGACACTTGGGGGAGGCCTATGGGGTTGCTTGCTCCCAAATGTGTTAATCTACTTAAACATTTCATGAAAAAGTATTGTGAAAATTACATATTAGAGATCAGCTATATTTCTTTATTTTCGAAAGATGTACATGTCGGCGTATGATCGCCATAGGTGTCGACGTCACACAAAATACACAGTCACAATAATATAGATTGGCAGGAAGTGATAATAAAGAAATACCTTACTCCAGTTCAAGGTGTTTATTCCATGGGCGGCGAAAGAGTGCCTTTCTAATCACATTACATCGGTTTTTATACACAGAAATTGAAGCATAAAAATTCACTATGAAGGTAGAAAAATATTTAAAATAAATAAACGAAACGGAAATTGTCACAATAAATTCTTATTTAAATATAACCGGATGCTCTGATATTTTAAAGAAATAAAAAAGGAAGTGGTCAGGTTAAATCCTCACAAGCTTAACCGGATGCTATAATATTTTTAATAATTAGAAAGGAAGCCATGAGGATCATCGGCAATGTTGCACTTGTTGAGTCGAAGCTCCAAAGCCTTGGGCATCGCCGCCGAGTTGCTAGCCTGTCGGTTTTCTATCGTTTACATTTCGGGGAGTGTGCACTGGAATTGCACAATCTAATTCCGCCAAGTCCGTTCCATCATCGGACCACTAGACGTACGGCGTTGCGCCACCGGTACATGGTAGACATCCCACCCATACGCACAAAACGTTTTAAGAACACATTTATTATGCGTACAGCCAAGGGGTGGAATTCCTTGCCGGAGTCTGTGTTTCCAGATAGCTACAACTTAGGGGTCTTTAAGTCAAGAGTGAATAGGCTACTTCTAGGCAAGCGTGCTCCATCGTCGACCACATCATCGCTTACCAACCATCAGGTGAGATGGTGGTCAAACGCGAGCCTATCATTAATAAAAAAAAAAAAAAGGAAGTCGTCATTTAATTCGATATAAATTGAACAGGATGTTGCAATATTTAAAGTAATTCGAAAGGAAGTTATTCAACAGGATGTCACAATATTTTAAATAATCGAAAGGGAACTTATCAAATTAAATCCTTAAATATATTCAACAGGACAATTAAAATAAATAAACAGGAAGTGATCAAATGATGGTTTTGCGCCCATATACATGTAACTGGAATTATTCACATCCTTATCGACCCCAATAAGAAAATTAAAATATAATCATAATACAAGCAATAAAATTTTACTTAAATGCGCTTAGGTGTAGTGTTTTTTTTCTAGAAATTAGTTATTCTAATTGTATGTAATCGACGCACAACACTCCAGTTACGCAATTAAGATTTATAAGGTATTTTTTTAATTTCTGCCTTCATAATAATAGTGAAATTAGTCTCCCTTCCAAATCAAATATGTCACTAGAAAACTTGGTCAAGATGTGTTCTTTTTTTTATTAATGATAGGCTCGCGTTTGACCACCATCTCACCTGATGGTGAGCGATGATGTGGTCGACGATGGAGCACGCTTGCCTAGAAGTAGCCACTCACTAGCCTAGTAGTAGTTGCCTAGTAGACTACTACTAGGCAACTACTACTAGGCTCTTGGCACTCTAAACTCTTGACTTAAAGACCCCTAAGTTATAGCTATCAGGAAATACAGACTCCGGCAAGGAATTACACTCCTTGGCTGTACGCATAATAAATGTTCTGGATATATTGATTATAATTATAGTGTATTTTTTCTCGCTGTGATATTTGATTAGATACTAAAGTAGTAGTTTTTGTGTGAAATTACGTGTATGCGTTTCATTTAGTAGCTTTATGAATATTTAAATTGTATATGTCTGAAATCTGTGCGTAATTTCTAATGCAACTTTTTACAAACCACACATTTTGTTTAAACGTGTGGTTTGGACGTAAACCAACCTGTTACGCAAAATCATCTTTTAAGTACTTCAAAATATTATCAAACTTAAAAACATTACAAGTCTTCTTTCCATAGAAAAAATAAAAAAAAACTCTTTTAGCATAAAATAATCTTCAAAAGGCGCCATCAGTCATTCAAATCCATTGCCGATCCCGTTAAATCAAAGAATCTTTGCATTTGAATTGTAAATTCTGTGCCATTAGCATAAAGTACAAAATTCACTGAAGCTTTAGTGGTATTCATTTGATAGCGAAATCAAATCTCATTGATGTTTCAAGCCGGTATACAACTTTAGTCTTTTCCAGGAATAAATATTTTACACGCGGCTTATTTTTATTTTTGTGAATTTGTACAATACTGTGTAATGATTTGAATTTTTTTTTTAGCAACTAGATCTATATTTAGTTGCACGTTATGCTACTCTACTTAGTTTAAATATTCTAGTTTAGAATTGCTTACTAATTTATTTTAAGTCGAAGTCATGTTAATTATATTTTCATTCTATATCCATTCAATCAATATATTATTTTCTTTTTGTTTGTCAGAAACATTCACCAAACATTCGCATTTTTCTTACGAATACGAATGTCCACCATCAGATGGGATGATTTTAGTCTGGATTATTTTAATGGGTCCCGACTGTTGCAGTCAATATGTTCTGTGTGTGTATTAGAATTTATTATTTGTTTTATTTAAATTGGTTTTTACGCTACTGGACTAAACTTGTTTTTTTTTTTCTTTTTAGTTTTTATCTAAAAATATTTTTTACGCAGTCGGGTTTTTTTTATTATTTTTTTATTTTACACTTTTCAGTTATGATAATCTAATAACACTATTTATTCACTCTATTTTAGGCGTACATTTATCACTTTAAAGTTCACAAACCTATCGTTAGTAGTTAGGTAGGTTCCTTCAGTTACTCTTTGCGTTCTAGGACCACGGGTTATCTTTTCAGAAGTCCTCCCAAGGCCCTAGTAGGCATCGGCCCTGCTGGGCCACTACGGTTTTGTTGACATCTCTTTAAGAAACACGTAGTACAAGACGCGTTATCGAAAATCTGCTCAGTTCGGACAATAGCCGGACGGCCAGACTGCGAGCTACACATTTCACATCATCCAAAAGCCCGCGCCTACGGTAGCTGGTAGTCGGGGGTCTCAGCGGTTGCGGCGTGAGGATGTCCATTCCCTTACGCGTGCGGCTGTCTCCATCACTAACATTACTGCTTCGCAGAAGGAGGCGGCCGCCACCCTTTCCCCCTTACTTCGGATCATAGACGAGCGAGATGTCACCACCGCCGATTGCCTCCACGAGGTCACGGCTCACTTCCACCGTAAGCTCCACCGTGTCCTTCGGGCGATCCGCACTATGGTGACATCCCCGAGCATTTTCTTTCGCCTGAATCCGGTGCAGGAACCTTCCGAACTTACCATCTCCAGTGAGGGCCTGCGTCATGCGGAAGGTGTGGACGCCGGGACGCCTCTCCAGCCATTACTCAAAGAGGGGACTTATCACCATGATTATGGCGTGCTCAACTGACGGATAGTTTATGTTACAAGGAGTAACTTAGGCTACTTTTCATTTTCCCGCGGGAACGGGACTTAATTTCCAGGAGGGGATATATATTATCTCTGGAATAAATAACATTTTTTTACACGATTGCGCCAAAAAGGGCGTTACTCCCCTTTTTTGGGGCAATCGTGTGTTGCGAATAACCTAACCCAACAATTTAGCAGAAAAATAAATGACATATTTCCTATTGTATTTTTTTTAATATGGTCATGATATACCATTTTGGAATCCTCATAATGAGCTCTTGAATTTGATACACAAATTGAACAAAAAAAAATTTTTTTAACTCTAATGTTTAGCGTCCTACTCAGTCGTTATGCTGATTTTTTTCAACGTCACCTATTTAAGAACACTTGGGTTAACAAGACGAATCTAACGATATACTAATTATGTAAATCCATTCAGCGGTTTGGAAGATATGAGGTAATAAAGAATATTACATACACACATACATACATACAAGATACGCGCGAAAAATACAACCCTTCTTGCAGTCGGGTAATAAAAAATGTACGAATATTCGCAAATGCGATTGCGATTGCGAATATTCGTAACATCAATAATATGTAGTACCGAAGCAAATAAATACCTACATTTAAATTAACATTGCAATCCAACAAAACACTTGTTAATACGCATCTATACCTATAAATGAAAAACGTGAAACCAGAACTCCCCTTCAAAATGAACGCGGGCGGAAAACTTAATGTAATCAATATTATTATCATTCCAGGAGGCATGAACCTCGAAATGCTTTCTCATTATTTAAAATGATCATGCACGTTTGACATGATAACCATTACCGTTTAATCAACTTAGTATTAATTATTATCTTGTATGTTATCAATTGAATGGAATGATCCTTAATTCTGCCATTGTGCATTATGTAACAATTCTAAGCTCCATACAGTTGTCTAAAGCCTATGTGACATTTGATTGGTCCGCATAACGACTGGATCCTCAAACGAGTTTTTATGACCTTAATTCTCATCTTTATAGTAAATTGCCTTTGAGGATTCACCTGTTAGCCTATTTTGAGCCTTATTTCATTGCATATTTGTGTTTAAATTCAATTAAAATCAATCGGCTTGACTGTATGGAGCTAAATTCTGCCATCAGCGCTTGCTTTTCATATAACATGACCTAATGCCTACCGTGTGACATGTCCATCCATGTAACCATGTGTATGTCAATGTGTAGTCCTCATATTATGTGTTGTGTTGCACAGCGAGCCTGCCCCGTCAGCAATGACAGCACTGCATCACTTTGGGGCAGAGATGTTGCGTCTATCTCGCGGCTTGGAAGCTTCTGCGGCGACAAAGCCACAATACAGAGGGTATATAAAAATTGGCATTATTTGTTTGCTTCAAAATTAACCCGCTCATCATTGGCTGAACGAAGGACCAGAAACTTCCACGCAATTTTGGGTAAATTCTAATACTATTCTATTTTACAGGACCAACATATCTGAACGCGGGGGGATGCTCACGCCAGGATCTCTGAGCGTCTCATCCAGTTCACCGTCATCCATGCTTCAAGATCGGCGTAGACCTTCGTCTACTGGAGACCCAAACACTCCTCTCCACAGACCCAGAAGTGCGTCAGACGACGAAAGCAATGAAGGCCTGCTAGCACCTGCAGCTTTGACGGCGAAGTCGCGAAGTTCTGAAGATGGTCTACTCTTACCGCCTCCTTGCACCTGCCCCTATTTTGGGTCTGAATCTACTCCACCCAGACGAACTACAGAAGTCATTATAGTTCCTGGTGGAGACATTAACGGATGTAACGGTTATCCTAGGAATGGGAACGTGAAAGAAGAACAGACGACTCCATTTTTCAGAAGGTCTAGTCGAGGTGCGGCGTCCATGGTCACTTGGGACGAAGCTAAAAGATTCCGTAGAGGTTCTAGTTTTGGGGGTGCGAGAACTACGCTTTCGACTCCGATTCGCAGCATTCGCGCTCAAAGATCAATAGCGAGGTCACAGCAAGTGACAGCAAGTCCACAGCGTCAAACGCCTAGAACGCATCATTCCAGAAATTCTAGTGTCATATCCAGAAACTCCTCCCGCCACGGTAGGATCCTGAGATTAGAGCAGAAAGCCACAAAGGTTTTAGGGGTTGTATTTTTCACGTTTGTAATACTCTGGGCTCCGTTTTTCATTCTGAACATGGTGCCAGCGGTATGTGCTCGTTGCGAGGAGAGTATCTCACCGTGGGTGTATGATTTCGCCTTGTGGTTGGGGTACGCCAGTTCGATGGTGAACCCGATATTCTACACGATATTCAATAAGATATTTAGGCAGGCCTTTAAGAAGGTTCTGGTGTGTGAGTACTGGAAGGCGGCGAGGTAGCCGGCACCCTGGGAGCGCGTTCGGCCGAACTCAGACCCTGGTCTCGGAGCGCTCTCAGTAAATAGAAACATCCGATCTCATTTTGTGTAAAGTCATTGAAGAGCTTTAATTATTACGCTTCTAGGTTTTAGTATGCGTCAGTGTTTTTTATTTGGAGATGTAAGATATCAACTTAAATTCACAATTTGAACAGATTTATGTGGTTTATGAATGGAAATTAATCTTAAAAAGCTATTTTAAATACAGTAAAGGATTCAAAGTGATTTTTGTGCAAGGTAAATACGAGTACTTTAATTATTGAACGACAAATTGCTCTACATTTCTGGATTGTCCTATCTGAATATGAATTCAGTATGTAAATTTTGATATTTAACGTTTCCATCTTGTTTAAAACAATTATATGAATAATAATAATATAACTTTCACACAACGCTATCTAGTCCCAAACTAAGCAGAACTTGTGCTATGAATACTAGAGAATAATTGGTAAACATACTTATATATTTCTAAATACATGTGGCCAGATCTTAGATTTGATCACTTCATGATATGGCCAAGTAAAACTAGCCAGCCCCCCTAGCCAAGTTTCGATTCTCTTTCGTCGAACGCCTCGAGTACTGAGTACTCTGACCACGTGACTGAGCGTTGAGATGACGTCAGAACAAAGGAATCGGAGGCGTGGCCTACTCGAGGCATTCGACGCAAGAGAATCGAAACGAAATGGTCGTAACTTGGCTAGGGGGGCTGATCGTTTAAATGTTAACGTTTGATAATATATCAATCCTCTTAAGAAATTACACCCAGACATAGAACAAATGATCGTGCTCATCACACAAACATTTATCTTGGGTGGGAATCGAACCCACGATCTCCGGCATAGCAGTCAGGGCCACTAACCACTAGACCAAAAGACCAGTAATATTTTTGGTTGTCTTCGTAGTTATAGCGACCTTGCTAGTCAACAACTTTGTAAAACAATGTTGCCATAACACGCGGCACAGCGTAATAAAAATTACTTAGTACCTACTGGACTTCATAAACGTTTATTTTTTAATTATAGTGCTCTGTATGCCACTTAGGTTAATGCGACGCACAAATAGGAATAAATTGCCTTCACAACCTTTGTACTTTTTTTTTAATCGTTATAAACTAGTGCTTGACTGCGATCCCACATGATAGTAAGTAGTGATGCAATCGTTAATGGTGAGGCGCACTAGTTTATTAAGAGCCTATTCGCTTTAGCCTTGAAGACACCTACATGATAATCGGACGGGAAGACCGTAGCAGGCAAGTTGATCCAGTCCCTCGATGTACGCGGTATAAACGACGAGGGGAAACGCTTGGTCCGGACCGTAGAGGTTTCAACAACGTAGGGGTGGATACTCGCCGTTCACAAACGCAACAACTTACGCAATATTTGAAGGTACCCGTAGACAGGTGTGACACGGTAAAGATGCGAGAGTATTCGGAAATTATTATATTATAGCTAGCCTGTGGGACACCACAGCTGGGCATAGGCTCCCATTCTTTCCAAAGATCACGGTTCCTCGTTTTCTCTTCCCGATCCTTAGGGAAGACATCCAGGTCGTCCTGCCATCTCCTTCGTAGTCTGCCGCGGCCCCGCATCGCTATGCTCGGGCACCAATCCTGTATTCAGAAATATAATTCCGCCATCTCCTTTCTACCATCGGACAACCCGTCGTACGGCGAATATCCACCCTTACGTTGTTGAAACTTCTACGGTCCGGACTAAGAGTTTTGCCTCGTCGTTTATACCGCGTACAACGAGGGACTGGAACAATTTGCCTGCTGCGGTCTTTCCGTCCGATTATAATTTAGGTGTCTTCAAGGCTAGAGTGAATAGGCTCTTAATAAACTAGTGCGCCTCACCATCAACGATTGCATCGCTGCTTGAACCTGATGGTAATCAGGTTCCCTCGCACTCAAGCGCTAGTTAATATCAATTAAAAAAATATATTATATATATAATAAATAAAAGTGCTGGTCGCGTGTCGCCTGTATACTGAAGCCTGAAAATTAATCTACAATATTTCAGAATAATAAGTACCTAATAACTTTCCAGTAAAGTTAGCTATATAAAATTTTTACCTAAATTTAGTTTTCTACTACTAAACATTTTCACTTTTTCCACAAATTGATTACGTAATCCTGTTATGACAATCGCATACATTTGCACCGTTGATTATGTTGAACTTCAAAACCCATTGTCATTACTGAATCGACAGGCTTAGACCATTTACTTTTCTGAAGCGTTCCCGCCAAAGTCGAAAGTCTATGACCAATGCGTGTTGCCAGTGATGACATATGGCACTGAAACAAGGTCGCTTACAATGGGCCTCATCAGAAGGCTTACAGTCACCCAAAGGACAATGGAAAGGGCTATGCTCGGATTTTCCTTGCGTGATCGCATAAGGAATATCCGAAGATAGCCGCAGGAGAACCAAGGTAGCCGACATAGCCCGAAGAATCGCCAAACTTAAGTGGCAGTGGGCAGGGCACATTGCTCGTAGAACGGATCGATGGGGCCGAAAGGTTCTATAGTGGCGACCGCGCACTGGAAAACGCAGCGTTGGAAGGCCTCCCACAAAGTGAACCGATGACCTGGTGAGAGTCGCGGGAATGCAATGGATGCAAAGGCACAGGACCGATTGTTGTGGCGACACTTGGGGGAGGCCTATGTCCAGTAGTGGACGTCTTTCAACTGAAATGATGATGACGATGGCTAAGTACAAAATGTATGGTAATGACATTACCTTCCTGTCAAGTCACTCGTTACGTGACTTCTCCGCAGGTAATGTCATCACCATACCTTTGAAGTTTTTTTTCTAGAGAATCCACTCCAGGCGAAGGCGTAAGGGAGGTACCGGGAATCTATCCGGCGCCTCTCGGCGAGCTACTCATTGCTCGCCGACCGCAAGTCCAAGGGAGCAATAGTAGCATGCGACCCTAACCCATATGATCGCTTCGTTCGCTCGCCATTGCGTTCTACTGGTCACTCTAGAATAGTGACCATTACTTAGCGTTTGGCGTTAACGCTTAAAGATAAGTTATTTGTCTAAACCTGCTGGTCTGTTACAGAATTAGACTTACGCAGCGTCCCACGTAGGCGGCTCGACCCGATTGCGGTTCTGAAGAGATACGATGCGGTTCACGCGAATACAACGCGATGCGGTGGCATGCCCTACATACGCATTTATATAAAACAAATCACTGCACCATAAGAGTTGTTGCAAAAATATCAAACCAACTGATCGCATCCTCTTCGCAATATAGAGATATCAATTGTTTGTTCCATTCGCACTGCGTTGCTTCGCGATCGCGTCTGAATCGCTTACGCAAGATATCACGTTAGGCATTTGTTACCTTTAAATTATGTAACTTTTTTATGGTTCCATACCCAAAGGGTAAAACGGGACCCTATTTACTAAGACTCCGCTGTCCGTCCGTCTGTCTGTCCGTCTATAACCAGGCTTTATCTCATGAACCGTGATAGATAAACAGTTGAAATTGTCACAGATAATGTATTTCGTTTTTTTCTATTCAACGGCAACAGATTTGTTAATAGAATAAATATATTTTATAGGGCTCCCATACAACAAACGTGATTTTTTTTTGCTCGATTTTTACTATGGACGGTACGGAACCCTTCAGGCACGGGTCTGACTCGCACTTGGCCGGTTTTTTATCTGCGCTAATCGGCTATTACATCGATAATCTGCTTTGTTTTTTAAACTTGACACAGAACCGCAGAAAAAACTTATTTTTTGAAGACTGATTGTTTTAATAAGGCGTACGTAGCTGGCTTTCTCGTTTTTTTCTGTTCTTTGATAAAAAACTAGCTGTGGATGTTATAATCTAGTTATAATAATGAGTCGCGACGGATTATGAATATAATTAATGATGTACGTTTGTTTTATTGTTAGCATTTGTATGCTTTTAATGTTGCTGTAAGTCGATAACTCTGCATTATGAATTAACTCTGCAATATGAAATAACTCTGCAGTGTCATGTACAAAATATTGAATATAATTTACAAAAATAAACCATTTGTATATCATATTTTGTATCTTATATAGTAACGCTGCAGAGTTTAAATTTAATAATGCCATATACATAATAGTTACGTTGACCTCGTAGGCCTCCCACAAGGTGGATCGATGTCCTGCCCCCTAGCCAAGTTACAACCGTTTCGTTTCGATTCTCTTTTCGTTGATCGCCTTGAGTCGGCCACGCCTCCTTTTCCTTTGTTCTGACCACGTGACTGAGCGTTGAGGTGACGTCAGAACAAAGAAATCGGAGGCGTGGCCGACGAAAGAGAATCGAAACGAAACGGTTGTACTTGGCTAGGGGGACAGGATCGGTCGTTGTGGCGACACTCGGGGTAGGCCTATATCCCACAGTAGACATCTTTTGGATTAAATGATGATCATATACATAATGCAAAGTAATTGATGGATTAAATAAGATTTTTTTCACGTCTGTAAAAATTACAATAATTATATAGTTATGTGTTGGTTACAATCAATTGAGTTTGCATCAAATGCCAAGCTTTTCCTAGTCCTTTGTTTAATAGATTTAGCAAATACTGTAATTAATTCAATGTAATGTTGTGTATGCATAAAATATAATTCAAGTTCGTTAATTCTATGACTGTCAAATAAAAGATAACACAAAGAGTTGTCTTGAAAAATTTAAATATGATGCGACTCCACAGGTTTCGATTTCTGTTGTGATAGTTTGAACTGTATGTAGGTTAGCTACTTTCATTTGTTTATATGTGATTCGATTTTAAGAAACAGATAGAAAACTTTGTACCGGTAATATTTTCCTACAAACTAACTAAATGTATGTTCCTTTTTGAAAATCATAAGCTTGTAAAAAACCTTAGTTACGAAAAAAATATTTTTAAGCTTTCTTATTACGTATAAAAACATAAATATAACATGATATAGTCTACTATAATACCAATTCTGTGGCTCTTAAAAGACTCCACTCTATTCTTAATTTTGTATTTTTTTAAATGTAACTGATGTAAGTTAGATAGATTCAGAACAAATAAATGTCTAGTCGTTTCACGCAAATAATAAAAATGTAAATACAAATAATATATTATAAATAATTATTATAAAAATGTTAAATGGAAGTAATAATCTATAAATGTAAATAAAATAAAAATATATGGCAATGTTTAAAAAAAATATTATGATTTCATCGTTAAAAACAATAAAACGATTGAGTCGTACTGCTTTTGTTTTATTTTTTAAATAAGAATTTTCAGAACACAACTTTACTTATACAAAGGTAAACTTATAGTGCTATTTCAGTAACTATTCACACTCAGTAGCCACAATACGAGTTTCTTAGTCAACTGTCCATGGACGCGTAGCTTCATAGACGCGTATTCGTCGTTATACGCTTGGTGTACGCCTCCGTGAAGCTTACATACAATCATACACTTTTATTATTTATTACATACATTTCTTCTCTTCTTCTTGGCATGTCGATGGCAAGACTTCCTTTTTTTTTCAAGTTACATTCCTTACCAGTGGACGGCATTGCCGTGACCGACTACTAATCTATAGTCAGTCCACGGCAATGCCGTCCACTGACGCTGACATTTGGTACCCACGTCAATAGGTAACAGGGCACATGACGAAGGATGGAAAGTCTACGGAGAGACACTGCATTACACTATGTAATGAGTTTTCAAAGCCAGCCTCGCAAGCTTATCAAAGTAAGTATCTGAGCACATAGTCCAGTTCCTGGGGCGTTAAAATCGTCAAAATCTCAGATTATAGTTACTGCGGATGAAATTAAAAAAAAAAACTAATATGATATGTTTAGCTAATACTAAGAAAGTATCAAATAGTTAGAGAGCAGTGGTGGCCGAGTGGTAACAGCCCCGACTTACGAGTGTAGGTCGCGGGTTCAAGCCCAGCCAGGCGCATTACGTTGTGTAATTTATTTCATCACCACTGCTCTCAAAACTGTGAAGGAAAACATCGTAAGGAAACCGGCATATCCTAGAACCAAAAATTCGAAGACTGATGTGACATCCACCAACCCGCACTGGGCCCGCGTGGTGGATTACGGCCCATTCCCTCTCCTAGAGAGGAGGCCTGAGTCCCAGCAGTGGGAACATTATAAGGCCGACTATACTATCAAATAGTTTACCTTTAAAAAATTGTGATTTTGGTTTATAAAAATAAAATTATGATTACAATAGTTAAAATACTATTTCAGGAAGTCCGTTCGAGTTGAAAAAATTTTTACTGTTGGTTAACCCATTTATCGAAGAAAGCTATATGACATTACGGTACAACCAATAGCAGTGGAGTAAGTAACCAATGACTATTGTAATCATTT
Organism: Mythimna impura; assembly: GCA_905147345.3. NCBI lineage: Eukaryota > Metazoa > Arthropoda > Insecta > Lepidoptera > Noctuidae > Mythimna > Mythimna impura. Next base: position 24,376,012 of record LR990342.1, on the reverse strand, counting down.
TTTTTTTCAAAACCAAAATCTCAATTTTTTAAAGGTAGGTAAACTGTTTTTATCTATATTATAATAAGAATAATATAATTCCACACCTATCACAAAACACTGTCCAGTCTCAAGCTAAGATAACTGATAAACATACATAAATATTTCTAATAATATTATAGATAAATTAAACCCCGACACAGAACAAATGATCGTACTCATCACACAAACATTTGTCCTGGGTGGGAATTGAAACCACGCATAGCAGTCAGGGCCACTAACCACTAGACCATAAGGCCAGTCAGTATTCTATTAGATTTATTAAACATATCATAATTACTTTTTAATATTCATGCGTGGTAACTGTGATCCGAATTAAAAACCCCCAGGCACTTCACTAATAATCAGTCTTACATATAATGATCCTACTCCTGGGATTCAAGCCTCTTCTTTAATAAAAGAGGTAAGTATATATTAAAAAATATATATCCTAAGCTCTATGGTACGGTATTGATAAAAGAACAAAGTCACATTTTCATAACGAAATTCTTTAATCTCAAAAAGGTTCAAGATTACTGCCCACAGAATATGAATGAAAAAAAAATCGATACCATTAAGTCTCCTTGATCAAGACTAATAAGATTAACGTCAAAGAGCAAGTATCTACTTTGCATCCAGATAGTACATTATTTGACTTCACTACATAGTATAAAACAAAGTCGCCGCTGTCTGTCTGTCCCTATGTAGGCTTAGATCTTTAAAACTACGCAACGGATGATGATGTGGTTTTTTTAAATAGATAAAGTGATTTACGAGGAAGGCTTATATGTATAATATATGCACAATATAGTAGAGAAACAATTATAATTGTAATTTTAGGGGTTTCTCATGTGATTTCGTAAATAGACACATTTTTTTGCGTTTACTTTGCAAACACTAGCTGAACACTACGAGATAGATCAAAATAATGTACTACAGTATTGTACATCTTAAATAGGTCTACAAAAAACTTCTCAATCGTATATGTGTATTTGTCTATCTCTTAGAGATAATCACGGATATGGGGATAATCCACAATAACCATTTTTTATCCTTTACTTTTTACGAGAAATAATTACTTATTTACGAAGCGATTTTATGCAATACAGCATTAATCCTTATCCAATTAATTACCTTCAATACATTGTGCATTTAATATAGATCAATAATGTCCTTTACAGCATGTAATTGAAATGAATATTTTCGAAGATATTACCTACAGATTTAAAATGCAGGGATATAGCGTTTGCGGTGTTATCGCTAGTATATATATGTTACCGACCAAACTAGATTTTAGGATAAACTAGTTTCGCCTAGGCCTAATCCGCGGTGTTAGTCTAAGAGCGAGCGACGCGAGATCGGAATTTTAGGGCACCCTGACACGGACAGGTTAGGTTAGAAGGCTAAGGCGGGTGTGGAGCGAAGCGGAGCTCCCGCCTTAACCTTCATGGTTATTTTTTTTTATAACAAACCAGAAATGCGTGTAGGGAGGACTGGCTTGGCCTAGGCTAAACTAGTTTATCCTAAAATCTAGTTTGACCGGTAACATATATATAAAAATCTGCCAGTTTTTAAGTTTATAATTTAACGACTCAACTGTTTAAATGAAATTAAAGATTAGACAAGAACGTATGAGGTTTTTTAGGGTTCCATACCCAAAGGGACTGAAAAAAAGGAACTGAACCCTTTTGTTATCACTCCGCTGTCCGTCTGTCTGTCACTAGGCTGTATCTCCTGAACCGTGATAGCTAGACAGTTGAAATTTTCACAGATGATGTATTTCTGTTGCCGCTTTAACAATAAATCCTAAAAACATTTTTTTTTTTTGCATTTGGTTGGTTTTATTTTAAACGTTGCCCACACTAAGAATTACTACTGTTTTTCGGTGCTTTCACAGACATATAAACTCTCATACACAAGATACCCAAAGCCGGAAAAGCTACCAGTCATACAAATATTTGTTCCGTTCGGAAATCGATCGCGCGACATGCAGCGCAGTAGCCAACCGTTTCACCACCCGTGTCGTCCACATTTTGTCCACCGCTAACGATACTTAGGTAATATAATAGCTTATTAAAATATCTTCTTTATCCGCCACAGATAGAAGACACCGCGCAGTTTTAAGTATCGGTCACTAATTACCAGTCACCCTATATAGTTCGCGCATCGCGTCTGAATGTTTATTCGCTAACTCCACCTAAATTACGCAACGGATTTTGATGCAGTTTTCTTTAATAGAAAAAGCAATAAATAAAGAAGGTTTAAATGTATAATTTGAACCAGTGCAGAGCCAGGTTGGGTCACAAGGATGTATATACTCGTATGTATATAAAAACCTAGCTGTGTTATGAATAAAAAACAAGTGCAAAATAACTTTAATTTCGGAAGTCGGTGTTAAATAACGAAGAGACAACTATTATACAGAAACACCGACTTCCGAAATTAAAGTTATTTTGCACTTTTTAGTGTTTTATTTTTTACATTGAAGTCGGTTGTATTTTTTTGTAAAAAGTTTTTATTTTACACTTTTTAGTTGTGGTACCACAATTAAAAAGTGCCCCTCAGCCAAACTTAAATAGTGTGCAAGTTCTAGTAAGTTATCTACAGTAAGGTGGCTATAAAATTTAATCATTAAAATATTGCATAACAATTCCAATAAGCCAAGCCCAGGCGTACCCTCCGGTTTCATTATCAGATCAGTTCGAAAGAAGAGGGGGGATATCCCCAAAGCAAAAAAAAAGCAAAACAATTTTACTTGTTACATCAGTTCTGCTGTGATCCTATGAGGAGTTCCGTTCCATATCTTCGAAGTTCGTAATTAGATCAAAAAAAATATATATATGGGACCAATTTGGAAGCATAACCTTTCAATCAAAAAAATAATTTTCAAAATTGGTCCCCAATTGACCGAAGGTGAACATACATTAAAAAAATACATTCAGCCGAAAATACAAAATGAATTCTTTTTGAAATCGGTAAAAAAATGCTCTTTTACTGATAGTCTTTTCCGTGTGTCAAGGTAAAAAATACTCTATTTAACCATAGCAATATGTGCTAGTAGGACTTGGTCACGAAGGGTTCCGTAGGTACCGTTTAACATACAACTTTTTTTTATAAAATTTATTTTATTCTTTTTTTAGTAGGTATTTGGTGTTATAGCGGCAACCGAAATACATCATCTGTGAAAATTTCAATTGTCTAACTATCATGATTCAATTGTCTAAATATCATACCTAGTGACAGACAGACGGATAGTGGATTCTTAGTAGCAGGGTCCTGTTTTACCCTTTGGGTTACGGAACTTTATAAAAGAAAAAAAAAAACAAGGACGTAACCACTAGCAAAAACCAGCTCCTCGTCATTTTCAACGCTTGGAGTCCCTTCTACCACTTTTTGATGTTCTCTTTTCTTACAAGAAAATTTTGTCAAATAAAGCTTATGTTACTATGCGCCCGATTACGGTGCAGTAACAAAGGATACGGTTTTTCTAAGTTATTCATATTCAGAACCGATTTACTGCTCCAAGAATAAAGAAGAATGAGGCTTTAAATTTGAATAGTAGTTAGTTCATGGAAGCTTGGTTTAGGATAGTCTTTTTTTCTCTTCATTCTTTCGCATACAGTTGAGGCACGCTAGATTTTTATGGCACAGAAAAAAGCGTTATAAATTGTGTGGAAAGATTTTTGTCATCAAAAATCAATATATGGGCTTTAGATATTATTATGTAGAAATGACAGTTGAAATACTATATTTCTTTTTTCCGGCACGAGCTTACTTGCTTGCGTTAGGCTATTTCAATTTAGTTAGTAATTTTTAGCAGGAGCAGTGGTGGCCGAGTGGTAACGGCCCCGACTTACGAGTTGTAGGTCGCGTGTTCAAACCCAGCCAGGACTTTGTGTAATTTATTTCATCACCACTGCTCTCAAAATGGTGAAAGAAAACATCGTGAGGAAACCGGCATGTCCTAGAACCAAAAATTCGAAGACATGTGACACCCACCAATCCGCACTGGGCCCGCGTGGTGGATTACGACCCATTCCCTCTCCTAGAAAGGAGGCCTGAGTCCCAAGAGTGGGAACATTATAAGGCCAACTATGCTATGCTATGCTAGTAATTTTTACTAAGTTTAAATGAACAGTTAGTTCACTGTTCAATAGACTTACGGCCGAGCGAAGAAAGAGATCAATTTGACTTACAATATCTTTTTTTTTGTCCAAAGTAACAGCTAGTATTTTAAATAAAAAGTGACCTTCTCAAATGTCCAAGACACAGTCCGATGGCGCACCCCTTAGTTATACAAACTAAGGTTCTTGTAACTGACAGAATGGCGAGTAACGATCCAATTTTTCACTCAGATGCGCTAGACTGAACCCTGCCAGTGCCACCGCTAGGGGACGTCTTGTTTTGTGGCCAATAAACTGCTGGAATTACTGTCAAGAAACAGGCAGATTACTATCAATAATGTTTGTTACAAAATTTAGGTAAGACACCGGGTGTAAGGTTACTTCTGACTGTATCACTTTTGAAAAGTCCTGTTTAAAAAAAATCTTTTTACAAAACAACAGACTTCAATGTAAAAAAAAACACTAACATTTGCAAAATAACTTTCATTTTTGAAGTCGGTGTTTCTATAATAGTATTGGGTTTTCGTTATTTAACACCGACTGCCCGAGAAATTGGTGAACACACATAAAAAAATACATACAGCTGAACATATAACCTCCTCCTTTTTGGGGTTGGTTGATTATTTAAATTAAAGGATGACCAAGTCAATCAATTTATTTAAATCATAAAGATTTATAATATTGATATCAATAGATGATGTTGCAGAAGGTCCCTTAAGTAGGGACTGAATAAATTAACCGACTTGGTGTAACATGGATCTCACTACTTTTTACGGTAGAAGAACTGATTTGCGAGCCTTGGTTTTTTTACAAGTTATGTTTTTGTGTAATTTATTTCATCACCACTACTCTCAAAACGGTGAAGGAAAACATTGTGAGGAAACCGGCATGTCCTAGAATCAAAAATTCGAAGACATGTGACATCCACCAACCCGCACTGGGCCCGCGAGGTGGATTACGGCCCATTCCCTCTTCTAGAGAGGAGGCCTGAATCCCAACAGTGGGAAAATTATAAGGCCAACTATGCTATGCTATGTTTTTGATGGCATCTATTTATGTAGATCACATTGTGCTTTTGTGTATGGTCTGTTTATTTTCTGTGTTGCATCGAATAAATTGTGTATGTATCTATCTAAATAATAATTAAGTGAACCTCAGAACATATATGTCTTTCCAGAAAGCCTGTGTTTTATGGTAGACAGGCTAAGTAGTACAAAACTCTCCAAAATTTCATAAAGAACGAAATAACCACAAAAATGATGGCTTCGTGAGTACGAGTCTAAAACCAATAAAATAAAATAAAAAACAACACGAGTCTAATACTTTTATCCCTCCTCAAAAATACATTGTTAAATTCACTAGCATATGTTGTGGGTAGTTGGCAGTTCCGTGTATGTTTATGGCACTAATAATTCTGCCATAAACCCTCGTAGTTTATGGCAAAACGGCAACATTATGTTGGCACGGCAACTGGTATATGGCATAGTGTTTAGCCAAGAAAGGCCATGTTTCCATCCCTTTTATTGAGCTAATAAAAGGTTGGATGGCGAATTGTATATTTATTTTACTATAAACTGCTTTCAAATAGAAATGACACCCACCTTGTGTATCTCTGGACATAATGAGTGCCTTTTTTTACAGGCCCTGGGATAGGCCATGGTCCGGGGCTATAAAAAATGGCAGGCGGTCGCCTCCTTCTACGAAGCAGTAATGCTAGCGAAGGAGGCGGCCACACGCGTGAGGGAACGGACGTCGAGGTATGGTCAGGCTACTTGACTGGCCTGTTGGTCTAGTGGTTAGTAACCCTGTCTGCTATGCCGAAGGTCGTGGGTTCGATTCCCACCCAGGACAAATGTTTGTGTGATGAGCACGATCATTTGTTCTGTGTCTGGGTGTAATTTATCAATAATATGTATGTATTTAGACATATATAAGTATGTTTATCAGTTGTTTAGTACCCACAACACAAGCTCTGCTTAGTTTGGGACTAGACGGCGTTGTGTGATAGTTGTGGAATATTATTATTATTACTTGAGAGTAAACACTACAGACCTAATCCAATCCGAAAAATTAAAAAACCGCAAAAAATCAATTATAAATATTTATCCCTCGCGGTTCTGTTTGCATCTTTAGTTACTGCTCTGCTCCTGTATGCTGTAGCGTGATGGTAGCTATTTATATTGCCTACAGCCTTCCTCAATTAATGGACTATCTAACACTTAAATAATTTTGAGATTGAGATTAAGATCTGGGATTAGCGCGTTCCAACAAACTCTTCAGCTTTCTAATCTATGTATAATAATAATAATAATAATATCTGTGGCCCGCCTGTCAAGCTGTCAGTCATATTTTTTCTGATATTTTTTCAATTTTATTTAAAATATTAAATCATGATATCAATAGTGCAAATAAGACTAGATAAAACAACGAAAAATACGTATCAATCATAATTACAATCCATAATGCAACAACAACATCCGAAAATGACTATATACAAACCATGAAATATGACAAACTGATATGCTGACTAGAAGCCGGGCAAAGAAAGCCAACACACACCCAACATCTTCGGGTTCGTCGCTCAGCTCCAACTCGCAGCCGCCGGGACCAGCGCCAACCGTGAGTCCAGAGATTCCGGTCGCTGCAGTTGCGTCGAGCTCGAGTGACGAATACTTCTCGCCGCCGACGACACCACCACCTGCGCGTCGGCGAGGAAGAGGCCGACCTCCGGCCAGTTTGGGACCTCGAGGCCCACCGGCCTCTGATAGGGTCCTCGCTGCCGGTGGAAGTGTGCAGCGCATGCGATGGACACAATCCATTAACGAAAATGTCATGCGCTCATACTTTGGGGCTACAGAGGGGGGAAGTAACCTGACTGCGTACCGTGGTCGGATGCTCTCTCTGTTTCAGGTGCTTGAGCCAGCTGTCAACGTTTCGGCCCAACGACTATCGGATCAGGTGCGGGTCATCCAGCGTAACCGTATGCTGGATGATGCCGTACTTGATAGACTTCGCCTCGAATCACGGAGTAGCCGTGTCTCACCTGCTTCGCCACAGGCCGCGGTGCAACTGCAATCCAATGTTTCACTGCGACCCGACCACGTTGGAGAGGATGATGATGACGGGGCTATATCCGTGAGTAACCAGTGCAATGTACGTTTGAGGAGCGCTTTGGAGGATGCATTCCGAGAGTACCGCTTCACACCGGCTGAGCTTAGACCTCGATTACCTCGTTTGCCCATGCATAAGAAAAATAGGGCGCTGGTGTGTGCTCTGGATTCGCAGCTATCAAATTGTTTTGATAGCAGCGAAGACCTTACTGATACTCACTCGATCTTGTATTGTGCTGCTGTAGCGGCATGTCGTGTAGCTCGAGTCAAGTTTCCTAACAGTGACCGAGTTACACGACCAGCTGTACCAGCTTGGCAGTGCAGGATCGAGCGCCGTATTGGTGAGGCCAGAGCACTCATCGGCAAGCTTATCTGCTTCAGGGAGGGCAACACTCGCCCTAGGGTGATGCGCTTTGTGAGGCGGGCGTTCTCGGGGACAAATATTAGTCCTCGAGATTATCTACCCCATATCACAGAGCGTATCGACTTCCTGAAGCAGAAGGTCTATGCATGGGCAAACCGTATTCGACGGTACAAGCGGCGAGTGGAGCGGTACCTACACCCAGAATCGCACGTTCCAAAGAAACGAAAGGTGGGTTTATAGGGCTGGGAGCGACCGGACCAAGGTGTGATTGATACGCGCCTACCGGATGATGATGCCATGTGCTCATTTTGGCGCAGCATCTGGTCGGTGCCTGTCAGTCACACCGAGGGTGATTGGACTCGGGAGATCGAGCGAACGTGCGATCTTATACCACAAATGGAGCCAATTACCATCAGCCCCCAGGACGTAGCTCGTGCAGTCCGTCCGTTGCCTAACTGGAAGTCTCCAGGACCGGACGGGCTGCACAACTTCTGGCTTAAATGGTTTCAAAGATCGCATGCTCGCTTGGCATCCCAATTCCAAACTGCCTTAGAGTCAGGCTCGCTGCCCCAGTTCCTTACGACAGGAATAACCCACCTGCTCCATAAATCGGGTAGTACTGCGGAGCCTAAAAATTATAGACCGATCACGTGCTTGCCGACGGTCTATAAAGTTCTTACATCTATTCTGAGAGCCAAAATTGATAGTCATATTGAGACAAACTCCATCATGTCTGCTTCTCAGAATGGATGTAGGAACGGGTCCCGTGGTACTAAGGAGCTGCTCCTCATTGATGTTGCCATTAGCCAACAGGTTCGTCGTTCTCGAAGAGATCTGTCGACATGTTGGATAGATTATAGGAAGGCCTATGACTCAGTTCCGCATACATGGCTCATGAGGGTGCTGGAGCTGTATAAAGTTGATGCAACTCTTCGCACCTTCCTGATGTCGTGTATGCGGCAGTGGAGGACGGCCCTTCACTATCCAGGATGTCGACAAATTCGAGAGAGCAGCGAACCGATAAGGATCGAGCGTGGCATATTCCAGGGCGACAGTCTGAGTCCACTGTGGTTTTGCCTAGCTTTGAACCCTCTCAGCACACTGCTGGAGGGTTCCGGCTTAGGTTACCGGTTGAGAAGAGGTGGTCAGGTTATATCTCACCTTCTTTACATGGATGATCTGAAACTTTTTGCCTCCAACAACTTGCAACTGATGGAGCTACTGAAGGTAACTGAAACCTTCAGTAGTGCCATCAGGATGGAATTTGGTTTGGACAAATGTGCAGTCATGCATGTGAAGCGAGGGGAGATTATGGAATCCGTGGGTACCCAACTCTCGGATTCCATATACATTAGATCCCTCTGCTCAACCGAAACTTACAAGTATTTGGGTATGTCGGAAGCGTTAGGCATCAATGCTGCTGACATGAAACAATCGTTGAGGGAGCGCTTCTTTGGCCGCCTGAATAAAGTGCTGAACAGCCTTTTATCGGGCGGGAACAAGGTGCGCGCCTTCAATGGTTGGGTCATGCCGGTTTTGATGTACTCTTTCGGCATACTCAAATGGACTCAGACGGAACTCGACGCCCTGGATAGGAGGGTCCGCTCACTACTTACCGCAAATCGGATGCATCACCCACGGTCATCGGTGATGAGGCTGTATATCCCGCGGAAGTGCGGAGGTCGTGGTTTCTTGAATGCTAAGACCCTGCACAACCGTGAGATATGCAGTCTCAGGGAATACTTCCTGAAAACCGACGTGGGGATGCACCGAGATGTGGTTGCGGTAGACAAAGGCCTCACCCCGCTCTCCTTGGTTAACGAGAACTGGCGCAAACCTACAGTAATGGATACTAATGAACGCAGGGCAGTATGGCAGGGCAAGGAGCTTCACGGGCGTTTTTACCGGGCCTTACATGGGCCCGATGTAGATCTTTTAGCGTCCGTATCCTGGCTGCGCTTTGGTGATCTCTTTGGAGAAACCGAAGGTTTTGTCTTTGCAATTATGGACGAAGTTATGATGACGAACAACTACCGGAAATACATTGTGAAGGACGGTACGGTTGACATCTGTCGGGCATGCCACCGACTCGGAGAATCAATCCGACACATTATTTCTGGATGTTCTCATTTAGCTAACGGAGACTATTTGCATAGACACAACCTTGTAGCCAGGATTATTCACCAGCAACTTGCTCTTAAATACAATCTTGTGGAATCAGAAGTACCGTACTATAGGTATGTGCCCGACCCAGTTCTCGAGAATGGCAGCGTCACATTGTATTGGGATCGATCTATCATCATTGACAGGACTATTGTTGCCAATAAGCCTGACATAGTGGTGATAGATCGACTAGAGCGTCGCACAATGATTGTTGATATAGCGGTCCCTCATGACGAGAACCTCGTGAAAGCTGAGAAAGATAAACAAACTAAATATCTTGACTTAGCTCGCGAGGTTGTCGACATGTGGGAAGTGGATAGAGCAGTCATTGTGCCGATAGTCGTAACGGCGAATGGCTTAATAGCTAAGAGCCTCGAACAACATCTGAGGAGGCTCTCGTTGGGCAGCTGGATTAAGGGCTTGATCCAGAAAGCGGTACTCCTGGACACGGCGCGCATTGTTAGGAGATTCCTCTCTCAGGAGCCCTGACCACCGGCAGCTTGGACCCTGTTCCCGATGCCGGTGGGCTACTATTTTTTATATTTTTAAATGTTTTTTTATTATGCTTGTTTTTAAGAAATATTTAAAAATGTAAATAATATGTATATATAGAAAATAAATGTAATAATAATAATAATAATGCTTTATTGAGACTCAGAAATATCAGATAAGAGATTACAAAATATCTTAGGTGTATTTAAAATTGCTTTCGACACAGAATATAGCGCAACTGGCATCTTAGCTAAGTTACATAGTAACCTGTGTTAAAGATACCAGTTCCATTTCCCACAGGGTTACATTATATTAGATTATTTCCTATATCAGATTTAATAGCATTTATAATTTGAAATATCAATAAACAGAACATAATTATAATTAATTTGATTTAAGTAGGTAATACAAATAATTTTGAATTTAATAAATTAATAAAGCATATAAGTAACATATTTAATTAATTGATAATAATGTAAAAAATAATAATTGAGAATAAAACTTTAGAAAACAAGGAAAACTTTCCATTTTGGTGAGTTTGTGTGTGTGTGTGATGTGATAGTGGTATGTGTTTATTTGAGAGTGTAAATGTTTGGTGTGGGTGGTTTGTTACTAGGCCATAGAACTAAAAATACTTTCTGTCTCCTGATATGTCAAGCAAAGGAGCCACTTAGTAAGTTGTTTTTTACAGGCGAGGCTAGGGAGATGGTGGACACATAACAGTTTATTCACTCTGTTATACAAGGTCGGCGCAAGGAAGTAATTGAACCTTTTCGATTGGGTAAAATAACACTTTTTGGTATCGCAAATTAGGTCCTTGCGCCTTTTATGGATAATTTTGAACGGGATTGCTGCATGTTGAATAAGAATAGTATTGAAAATAAAGAGTTGCCTTACAGTTAAAACTTGACAACATTTGTAAAGGTCTGTTGTCGGGAATGTGATCTTTTTAAAGTTGCTTACTTTTAAAATCGCCCTTTGTGCTCTCTCTAGCTTCAGTAGCAATGTTTTTGGCGCACCACCCCAAAACGATATGCAGTAATTCAGAAGAGATTGGCAGAGTGCGAAATAAACCTGTTTGAGGAGGCGGGCATTAGCTATGTATGCACTTATAGCCAGAGTACCTATTTCTCATGACAATTCGAATTAACCCAAATACATAAATAATAGGATACATTATTTTATTATGAAGTTCCCATCCACCTTCCGGCTCCATCATCAGGTTAGTTCGATAGTAGGTACCTTATAGCCAAAGTGCATATCGTCACCGGAAAGCCAATACTACTTAAGCGCCATTTTGACCAAAATGAGTTATATATATCGTTGGATTGGATTTTTTTTGCTGCGTCGATTAGTCGGGGTTTCGTAATAATCTGAGCATTTTTTTGGCGCTTAAGCACTGCAAAAGTATGGTATTTATCATAATTTTGATGTTTTAATAAATACTTACGTAATGCAACTTATGATTATATTTTAGTCGTTGTCAGTTTAGTATTTTTCTATACTGACATCAGCCACTTTAACTTTGTTCAGCAACTCAAAATATTGTAGTTTGAGTCATTGATGTCGCTTTAGTATTTTTTTGCCGACCGTAAATATGAGTTGATATGTAGCTAAGTAAATTTGCTTTACGTAAGAATTGACGAGCATGGCGCGTTAGTATATTTTGTTTTCGCAGTTTTCTGAGAGGGAACGGTTTTAGTAACTTTGCTTTTCATACCTGAGTATTTGAGTGTTTATTTAGAATGTTTTACATTCAATGAAATCGAATAATTATTATATTAAGCATGGACTATTTTACTCGACAAAATATTAATAGTTTGTTTAGCATTTAAATGTGTGAAACACGTACAAAAAATATTCAGTTAAGTCTTTTGAAATAAAATTTTGTTTTGATTACGATTCGTTGAGTACTTATAATTTATATTTCGCGCGCGAGTTGTAGGTGGTTCAGTCGATGAGTCGACCTTGCTTTTGCTTGTAGTCGGATCCCCGCAGCGACAAAAGAGTGACGCGTGTATGAAGTTCCCGCAACAAATAGTTAACAAGTTAGGGGGCTGAGTCACCCGCGTCCGTAGGAGAATACCCATAGCTAGGCCATACATGTGGTCCCCGGGTGGTGCTAATCAGGTGATATTAACTGGTGGTAGGTTTCGACCGACGGCTTGTGACCACCCACTAGGCAAAGACGTACCGCCAAACGGCCTAGCCGTGTTCCGGTACGATGCCCAGTGTAGCCAATTTAGAGGAGTTGGGTCGAAGGTACGGTTCTAATGTATGCAGACCAGCCGGACCCGCGCTGGTATTGACGTATCGGGAGACTAGTCGCGGAGGGTAGCGGGATCCGAGGCACGGTGCACCGCTGGCCGACCGCATCGTACCGTTTCGTTCCGCATCGTACATCGACCGTTAGTAGGGGGCCCAAGTAATGTGCTAGCCACACATGAAAGGCTGCCCCGCCAACTGACGAAAAATCCCGGAATGCACCATCGTGCTGGTTGGCGACCAGATGAGAGGGCCCGATGGTCATTTCCGGGGTGGGGCTCGGGCGTCCCCTCAGTCTCCAGACTAGTACCCCAATGATGCTGTCCTGCCAGTGCGTGACTGAAGGTTAGCAGCATGGGACTCCATTTCACTTCCTTCTCCTCTCCTACCTCACTCGTAATATGACAGGGTTGAAAAAGAGAAAAGTAAAACAGCGGCTGCACTCCCTTTCACTTAAAGTGCACCTCAGCAATATTAGAGGTCTGCACTCCAATATCGCAGCAGTCCATCATCACCTGGAGACTGAAAAACCTTCCCTCTTTTTTCTTTCGAAGACGCAGATAAGAAGTCCGTCAGACGTGTCGTACCTGTCTTACCCAGGGTTTATACTGGAGCAAAATTTTAAATCACACGCTGGTGTGTGTTTGTACGCCAGGGACGACATCTGCTATCGGCGTCTCCGCAACCTTGAAGATTCCAGGTTCTCAACGCTTTGGGCTCTGGTGGACACAGGCATGGATAAAATTATCTATGCTTGTGTCTACCGTTCGCACAGTGGTGATCAGGAGACAATCAGGCTCACACAGTACCTTAGTGAGGCGGCGGATGTGGCTCAGCAGAGGTACTCTTGCGCACAACTGGTGTTACTGGGGGATTTTAATGCCCAACATCAGGAGTTGCTTTTTCCCATACCAGTGCACAGACCATGCTGGTCGAGAGACGCGAAAGCTTGCGCTAGCGTTAAATCTCACCCACCTGGTCCAGGGAGCTACGAGGGTACCGGATGTTGATTCGCACACGGCCAACTGCTTGGACCTTCTGCTGACAACAGATCCAGACCGCTATTCAGTGTCGATATCATCACCGTTAGGTAGTTCCGACCACTGTCTGGTGAAATCTATATCAGTCTACTCTCCGCCCGATCCCTGCCCTAGAGGCACCAGGCGGGTTTTGCAATATAGGTCAGCAGATTGGGATGGCATGCGATCTTTCTTCGCATGCTATCCTTGGCAGCCTACTTGCTTTTCTTCGGATGATCCATCGTCGTGCGCAGATGCTGTGACAGATGTGTTGCGGCGGGGGATGGAGTACTATATTCCATTCTCTGACGTAACAATGTCTGACCAGGCTCGCCCTTGGTGTGGTGCGGAGTGTGATCGTGCTAACGCACTTAAGCACACCGCATATCAGGCATGGGCCGACGCTCGTATGCACAAGGCGAGTGACGTGAGTCAGAAGAAGAGAGCCTTCAACAGAGCTGCCAAGTCTTGCAAGAAGGTGATGCGGAGGTCTTGGTTCGACCACATTAGCCACATCGGGAACAAACTTGCTTCATACCCTGCTGGTAGTAAGGCGTTTTGGTCCCTGGCTAAGTCGGTTGAATTAAACTTCTGCCGTCCCTCACTACCGCCACTGCTGAAACCCAACGGGTCGCTGGCCTATACCGTTGAGGAGAAGGCAAACTTGTTTGCCTCACTCTTCGCGGAATCTTCGCGTCTAGATTCTAGTGACACGCGGCCCCCTGTTAATCCTGATGGTTGCGAAACGAGTATGTCGAATATTCGCATCTATCAGAAGGACGTCCGTAGGGTGCTGCGTAACCTTGACGTGAACAAGGCTAGCGGTCCAGACGGGATACCGGCAATTGTTCTGAGAACGTGTGCGCCTGAACTGTCTCCGACCCTGACACGCCTATTTAGGCTTTCATTTGAGGCTGGAAAAGTGCCGATTGCATGGAAGCAAGCTAACGTACAGCCCGTGCCCAAAAAGGGTAGTCGGGCTGACCCAGCTAATTACAGGCCAATATCAGTAGCGTCCATTCTCTGTAAGACTATGGAACGTGTACTCAACACTAAGCTCCTGGCTAGCTTCTGCTAATGACATCCTAAGTGACCGACAATACGGCTTTCGCCGAAATCGGTCAACTGGTGATCTTCTATCGTATGCCATCCACATTTGGAGTGAGGCCATCGAGAAACACGGGGAAGCGCTTGCCGTCTCCCTCGATATCTCGAAGGCTTTCGATAGGGTCTGGGCACGAAAGCCTTATTAGTAAGCTTCCTTCTTTCAGTTTACCTGCTGGTTTGTGTGCTTGGATTGCTGACTTCCTGAGTGACCGGTCCATCCAAGTGGTCATCGATGGCTGCTCGTCCGGTCAAATGGTCATTAATGCCTGGGTCCCTCAGGGGTCAGTGCTCTCGGCAACATTGTTCTTGCTGCACATAAATGATCTGCTTAAGCCCGGTACGTTTGGGTATGCAGACGACAGCACTGTTACTGAGAGTTACATATCCAGCGCGCAAGCTAGTCGGTCACAGATCCAGTCTCTCCGAGAGGCTATGGTCGAGCGCTTGGACTTGTCCTTGGAGGCAGTCTCTGAATGGGGCGATGCTAATTTGGTCAAGTTCAATGCTGCTATAACCCAGGCGTGTCTATTTTCCGCTAAAAGGAGCCAATTCAGCCCTGCTCCAACTTTCCGGGGCGTAACCGTGCCGATAACCGACCATCTTGATCTTCTTGGTGTCACGCTGACGTCAACTCTCAACTTTGGGCCATACATCGAAGCAAAGGCTCAATTGGCAGCAAAAAAGCTGGGAATCCTCGCGAAGGTCAGACAGTACTTCACGCCGGAACAGCTGCTAAAACTTTATCAAGCGCAAGTTCGATCGTGTATGGAGTACTGCTCTCATCTTTGGGATGGATCTGCCCGATACCAGCTTGATGCACTTGAGGCAATTGAGAGGCGAGCCAGGAGGATCATTGGCAATGATGCACTCGTTGAGTCGAGGTTTCAAAGTCTTGAGCATCGACGCGACATATGATACACAGGTATTCAAAATCTACTAGACCTAATCAATTTGATCTCTTCGAAAATTGCGCCAAACTGTTACCCAATACATAATATTGTATTTAGATTAATAATAAAACTGTGTTGCGTTTATTATTCGTAGTGTGTTGCGTGACTTTTGCTATAAGCAATTAAGTTTTAAGACTGACAAGAAAACTGTCAATAATTTTTTAAAATTTTTCATTTAAAGTGATTTATATTTTCCTTTTTCAACCAATATAGTAAAAAGATGCAGTTGAATTCAAATTAGGAATTACAATAGTATTCTCATTTATTTTATTCGCCGCTAGTACCATTGTTAGCACTTACTTATTGTTGTCTATGTCCGATAAGAATAATATATTTAAATTTAAATGATATATCTTTTACATAAGTTTTTTTGGCATAACAATGGTATCAACTTTTAATGCTATACACCGTTTTTCTGTACGGTCCTAAGACATTATTATAACGTTTAAGTAGTTTTATCCTGAGATTACATCAACCCGTAATGCGTGTTAGTACTTTTTCCTTTCATACATTTCAAAGGACTTGACTTGTCAGTACTTTTCGACAACCGCATTTAAAAAATATTGCAATGATAAGTACTTTCTCCTTAAGAAGAGTACAGAGCATATGTACTTAAGTGACAGCTATCTCCTGAATTACATTAAATATGCAGAATATCTCGATTCCAGTACGTAGATAATAGTGTCACAATTATTTTTTGCCTTTACTGTATTTCGATTACTAAATTAGAAAAAAAGTTAGACATGGTTTTGTAAAAAAAAAACTTAAAATGTCTCTATTGTAAAATGGCCTTTTGGCGTTTAAGTAGTATTGGCTTTCCGGTGACGATATAATGACAATTCTAATAAGCCCAAACATGGCTAGGTTACGTTGATTAATTACGGAGTTCCAGTGCCTACCTTCCGGCTCCATCATCATCATCAGATCACTTCGATGATACCATCAGAACCATTTATTTATTTATATTGTCATAGTTACTTAACTATCTTCATTGTGATATCTATGTGAGAGTGAAGTTCCGTTGGCCATTTCTGGTCTTCTTCATCAGTTCCACTTCATCAAATGTTACTTTTTGACTGTAAATGTTTTTTTTTGGTATTCTCGATGAAAATACCAAAATCACTATATAGTGCCTAGAATATATGAGGAGTTCCCTCGATTCCTCATGGATTCCATTATCAGAAATGGATTTGAAAAAAATGGGACCAATCTGGAAGTAACCGAGTAGTATACTTGCGTCGGCGCATCAATCTTTGAAAGAATCAAGTTATTTACCGCAACCGCTATGTCCCTGCATTTTAAATCTGTAATATCTTCGAAAATATTGACTTAAATTACACGCTGTAAAGGGTCATATTGATCTATATTAAATGCACAATTTATTTAAGGTACTTAATTGGATAAGGATCAATGCTGTATTGCTTAAAATCGTTATGTCTTAGGGTTCAGCCAGCGTTTGCAATGTAAGCGCAAAAAAATGTGTTTATTTACGACATCACATTAGAAACCTCTAAAATCATCAGTGTTCCTCTACTATATTGTGCGTGTATTACACACATAAAGCTTCCTCTTGAATCACTCTATCTATTAAAAGAAACCGCATCAAAATTCGTTGCGTAGTTTTAAAGATCTAAGCATACATAGGGACAGACAGACACGAAAAGTGACTTTGTTTTATACTATGTAGTGATCTCTATTTATTTAAATAAATTGCGTTTGCAGGTACCACCAACAGCCAATGCGGTAATCATCTTTACAAAATAAATTCAGTAATCTTCATTAATTTACAGGCTTCCTTCTAAAAACACAATAAAACCTTAAGCTATTTACGAGTACAGGTAAAAATATACATTAAATATTGAATCCAGAGGCTTTCCATTTGTTGTGAGGAAATAAGCATAAAGAGAGGCAAAGAGGAATGAACTGAGCGAAAAAATAATATATTTTTATCTGTCTAGCTTTTTCCCAATTAGGTCTGGGTCGGCTTCTAGCCTAATCGGATGCAGTTGAATACATTTTACATGGAACAAAATGATTATCTGACCTCCACAACATAGAGAATAGCATAGCATAGCATAGTCGGCCTTATAATGTTCCCACTGTTGGGACTCAGGCCTCCTCTCTAGGAGAGGGAATGGGCCGTCCACCACGCGGGCCCAGTTGCGGGTTGGTGAATGTCACATATCTTCGAATTTTTGGTTCTAGGACATGCCGGTTTCCTCACGATGTTTTCCTTCACCGTTTTGAGAGCAGTGGTGATGAAATAAATTACACACTGTTTACATTGCTCATATATTTAAATTTCGTAATTTATTTTAAATATTGGTCTTAATGTTATAAATAGCAAAGAAACCGTGACGAATAAGTATTATAATTAAGTGATAGTATTGGTGACAACTAGTGACAAGTGATTAAGAACATAAAAACAATTTTGTGAACTTAGCAATTGACGTGAGTAACGCTCTAAAAACAATATATTCAGTGTTAATAACATTGTAGTAACATTGGCGCAAAACATTGACTATAAATAATATGGTTAAAGTTCTATTTAAATGATTTCGAGTGAATTTATCAAAAAAGAAAAACCGTTTTTATAAAGACATTTTAAACTTGAACTTTGTACTCGACTCCTAGCTCCAAGTGGCGAATAGACGCACTAAAATACAGTACTACTGCTGCCATTACAGAGACTAGTGGTGAATAGACGAACTAAAAGCAGTGTTACCATCTCTAATATAGAAAAATTTGACACGACTCAAAATAATTAACTGGACAACTACTGCCATTCTGGGCCCTAGTGGCGAATAGAGGAACTAAAAACAGTATGACTATCCATACCATAGACAAAAGGTAAGAGGAACTAAAAAACAGTGTGACTACGATCATCCTTATAATAAAAAGGGTGTTGAGTAGCTGAACTAAAATAGTGTTGCCAAAGAAAATAACTATGGACGACAACATAACTTACCGTAATATTAAATTATGCAGATCGAGTTCACTGTGTGATATGACTTCGGACAATTCGGCCCTTTTTGACACAACAATGATGAGTCTACCAAATACCTCTTTAAATACCAGTCAGACAATTATTGATCTACAGGAAAAAAATAAACAACTGTCTAAAGAGTTACAAAGTGCTCATCAGGAAATAGAGAATTTAAACTCTGAAAATTTTCGACTTAAGACTGATGTACAAAAATATATTAAGATAGTAAATGCATACAAGGAAGTAAAAACTATCGAAACTGAAAATGTAACCCCTCTCTCTACCCGAAAAAGGATAACTAAACAGAATAAACTAACGCCTATGACAAAAAATAAGCGATCTATCACAATGACACCAAAAATAATACACAGCGAACAAGCAGAAGGCAAAAAAAATACGTCTCCAGAGATTATTGAAATTACAAACACACCTGGAAGCAGCAAGAAAGCCGTCATAGAAATAAACTCGTCCATTGACAACCACACCATTGAAACCAACATTGTAACTGAAACTCTACAGCAAAGCACCGACACACATCTCTTCCTAAATACAAGATTAATAAACAGGAAGAATAACTAAGAAACTGAAGTACATATAAGTACACTCAACAACAATATTCATAACCAAATGTTAAAATTAAATAAGGAAACAAATTTATCATCAAGTACGGAAAATTATAATACAAACAAAAAGAAAATAATTATCATTGCGGATCAACAGGGACGCTTTATTCAGAGAACCCTACAAAAACTTTTAGGTGAAGGCTTTTTAGTCCGTTGTTTCTGGAAGCCAGGAGCATCCTTTCAAGAAGTTTTAAGGACAGAAAAAACAGAAATAAATAGTATGGATAAAAGCGACTTCGTGATTGTTTTGGGGGGCACAAATGACAAAAACCCAGAAGAAATTCAATTTGGTCTTATAAACTTTTTAAATACTACGAAAAATACTAATGTTTTGGTCTCTGAAGTTCTCTTTAACAGGTATCTAAATGAAAGTAAGTTGAATTATAAATTAAAATTCATTTGTTCTCAATACATTCACACAACTTATGTGGATATGAATTTCACCTTATATGTACCAAAATATCGCTTTTTATCACTACACATATCACAATTATTGCTTAAAGAAATTTTGAGAACTGGTTATCAACAAAATTATGACAGGTATATCAAATACAGACTCAGCAACATCAATAAAAATCCAACTTCGACTGACAAAAGTACTCAGACTGTAATTCAAGTTGACCAAGACAATTTAAATGATATAGAACATGACAAACTTCACATGAGTAACGATTTTTTTCGCTTATAAACTCATAAATATTCTTCATCAAAACATAAACGGTCTTCTAACTAAATTAGATGAACTTACGGTCCATTTGTACACATTAAGCAAAAATGATAACAGTAATGCCGTAGATGTAATTTGTATTACTGAGCATAATATGACTATCGAAGACACTAAGGTACTTAAATTGCCTAATTTTATATTAGGAGACGCTTTCTCTCGAAGCAAAAGGTATGGAGGCTCTTGCATTTTAATAAAATGGGGTCATAGTTTTAGGGTCATTGCTGAAGCGAAGGGTCTGAGTATTAGTAATATATTTGAATGCAGTGGTATTGAACTAATAGAACACAAAATTATAATATTATGTATTTATCGACCACCTAAAAGTGGTAAGGACTACTTTGACTTATTTTTCACTAGACTAACGGAGCTTTTAGATAGAATAAGTTATACATCTAAAAAAGTTATAATTTGTGGAGACTTTAATATTAACAGGTTAGACAATAATAATGTATCCCGACAGTTTGAACAAATACTAGCAAGTTACAATTTACAACTGACTTTTAATGAACCGACTAGATTGAGTAGCATGACTTGCATTGACAATATAGCCCATAATATTAAAGGCTCAAAGTCAAAGGTTCTAGAACTTTCACTGTCTGATCATACTGCACAATTAATGACATGCCCTGTGAAGAAAAGTTACCATATTACACACTGGTACAAATCTAAACGAGACTATTGTGAGGATAACATAAGTAAGTTTATAAACTGCATTGGAAGTCTTAGTTTTACAGAATGCTACACAAATAATGATCCCGAAAAGGCTTATAATACTTTCTTTGACCTATTTAAACTGTTCTACGATCTGTGTTTCCCTATCATAAAAGTTAAAATACCTATTTCCAGGAAGCCCAAATGGTTAAGTAGAGGTATTAGAGTGTGTTCAAAACGAAAACGCCAACTACTCTGGAAATACAGGTTAACGAAAAATCCGCAGGACAAAAAATATTTTAAAGACTATACAAAAAGACTAAGAACTATAATTAAAAAAACACAAAAATCACAAAATAACTACTTTATAAATGCAGCTACCAACAAAGCAAAAGCAACCTGGCAAATTGTAAATAATTATAAAACTGTGACGCCTAAGGAAGACATTAAGAAAATCAAAGTAAATGACAAAGTAGTAACATTACCGCAAAAAATAGCTGAATCATTCAATACTTATTTTATCGAAGATATTAAACCTACGCCTAAGGAAAATAATACTTATCTAAAAACAATGACATATAATAGTTGCAATTCAATGTTTATGAAACCAACAAATCCGTATGAAGTTGACCAGATAATAAAAGGACTAAAAAATACTAACAGTACAGGTTATGACAATATAAATACTAAAATTATTAAACGTGTATCTCATCTCATAGCTCCAATACTTAGCACCATTATAAATCTGTGCCTAGAACAGGGAATATTTCCCTCAAAACTAAAAATAACTGTGATAAATCCATTATTTAAAAAGGAGGATAAGGAACAGATGAAATTTTATAGACCCATAGCCTTAATACCTGTTATTGCAAAAGTTTTTGAAAAAGTTATTTATAACAATATATATAATTATTTTGAAGTCAATAATATATTCACAAAACAGCAATTTGGATTTCGTAAAGGTAAATCGACTAGCGACGCACTTTTAAATTTTTTAAAGACTGTTATGACAGGACTTGATAACAAACAACAAGTAACTGCAATATTTATGGATATGTCGAAAGCCTTTGATCACGTAGATCATAATATCCTCATAAATAAATTAGAAAAGTACGGAGTGAGAGGAAATGCATTAAATCTTATAAGATCATACCTAAAAAACAGATATCAAATAACTCAAATATCAAGAATAGCTGATGACACAAAATTCGAACAAACATTTAAGTCAGAGCCTAAAATTGTTAATTACGGAGTGCCCCAAGGAAGTATTCTTGGCCCGCTTTTGTTCATAATATATATTAATGACCTCCCGAAAGCCATAAACAATGAAATGATACTATTTGCAGACGATAGTACTGCTATTTTCACTGACGAATTTCAAGACAATTACGAAATGGATATAAATAACTCCCTCGAAAATATAATAAATTGGTTAAAAGCAAATAACCTAAAAATTAATATTGACAAAACATGTTACATGTCCTTTGCAAATAAGAATAAAAAAATAAAAAGTCTTCAAATACAGTACAAGGGTGAAACGGTGAAGGAAGTCAAGAACATAAAATTTCTTGGCTTTCAAATTGACTCTGGTCTAAATTGGAAAACGCAAGTTGACCATGTTTGCAAAAAGTTAAATCAGTTTTCATACGCTCTCTATATGTTGAGAAAAGTTACAAGTGAGAGTACTTTACTGAGTGTCTATCATGCGTATGTGGGCTCCACACTAAGATATGGCATGCTCTTCTGGGGTAATTCAGCAAACAGGGAGTATGCTCTTAAAGCCCAAAAAAAATGTCTCAGAAGTATATGTGGCCTAAAAGAGACTGATTCGTGTAGACCAGTTTTCAAAAGATTAAAAATCTTGACTTTACCTTCATTATATATATTTGAAGCAGCAATGATGGTAAAACGCGATATAGGTAGTTATGAAACATTCAGAAGTGCGAGACACAAAACTAAACTAAGAGGCTTTATATGCAGAACTGTGAAGTATAAATCAAGTGTATTTGGGATGGGAATAAAAATTTATAACAGACTCCCAATTTATATTAAAAATATCTCGTCCTTAAATACTTTCAAGACGAGTCTTATGGAGTTTCTTTTAGGTAAAGTTTACTATTCAATTAATGAATTTCTTAATGACCGAGCTATTGATGAAATATATTAATGTTATTAAAATATGTATAATGCTACTATTATGACTAATTATTGTGTATTTACAAATTTTGACTTTGAATCCAAAACAAATTTGACGATGTAGAAGTAAAAAGTGACCAGTGACGTTTATTTGAATTGAAATGGACATGTAAATAATATCGTAACCAGGCATGTATTTTAGATTAATTGAAAATGACTTATAAATATTGTAACCAGTGTCATTGTGACTAGTAACATATTTAATTTTAATTGAAAATGACATACTTATGAATATTGTAACGGATTTAATAATAACCAGTGTCGTATTTTATTTTATGCAATTTTTGACATATAAATATTGTAAGCCCCATGGGTATGTTACAGCGATAAACAACAAATAATTATAAGAACTAACCATACACCTGTAACAAACAATAAATGAATTATTATTATTATTATTACACAAAGTAATGCGCCTGGCTGGGTTTGAACCCGCGACCTACAACTCGTAAGTCAGGGCCGTTACCACTCGGCCACCACTGCTCTCATAGAGAATGAGTAACACAATAAACCTTGATAAAATTAATTTTCAATTTCCGAGCGTCTATCTATCAATGATCTACAATCAATGACAACCGGGCCTAAAAGCTTAACGTACTTTCCAAGGCTTGGAGGAATCTTAGTATCTATGTTAAAATGATCAACCGTTCACGGACCGATAGATAGAAAAAGAAAGAAAAAATAATTTATTTGGTACAGCACAAGGCACAAACATAATATTAGGTAACACGAAACAAAAATAAAAAAGAGGCAAAAATATAGTTGTGTGCCTCACGGTTGCACCGAAATAGGTCCAGTTCAGTATGAATGTCAGACTACTAGTGCCTGACGCCGGTTTTCAACTGAACCTGTGATCCCACCAACCGGTATTACATTACTAGAATTTTATTGACATTATATTATCTATTTTTATTATTTTTTTGACATTATTTACTTTTTATTGACATTATTCACACTGTATTGACATTATTTACATTTTATTGACATTTAGCTTTTTTATTATTGTATTTAAACTATGATATTAATGTGACGACAAATAATGTTGAATGTAATTTTATTTATTTACCTGGCAAGTTACTGTACCAGCATGTCTATGTAAATTGATTTTTATTTTTTTGATTCTTAGTAATGTGGTTTTAGAATTTTGTGTTACTTAGGTATTATATTGTTAAATTTTCAACCCTTCGCCATAAATAGTCCGCCTTTGTACTTTTGTGTTGCATGAAGTTTTAATAAATAAATAAAATAATAAATAAATTTGTTGATGAAATGAATAAATAAATTACTAGTTTAATGTTTCATACCCCACCAAGTGTTGCTTAATTTTGAAGATTTACCCGTGAGGTTATCATTATTTAGCTACTAGCTACTTATATAAACACAAAGCAATCAAATAGAAATGTTGGCTTTTGCTAGAACTTTGATTGAGGCACGTCGCTTGCTAGCAGTGGTATCTCATTACTACACCCTTCATAACAGAGACAGACATCGGCCGCACCTATACTTTTTCTCTTTCTAAAGACTGGTTAGTCCATTCTCCATGCCTTTGTGCAAAACGATACGATAGGGGACTATTTATCTGTTGTCGGCGCCATTTTATCGGGAAATGAATAAGCATAATGGGATTTTCGTATTTCTTATTATTTAAATTGTGCGTGTTGTTTTGTAATCAAATTTAGCAATCAGAGTTTTTGTTTTTGTATTGATCATCTTGCTTTCTGTTCTCATGTCCATTCAGTATTTTTGTGCCTAATCATGTTGAGATTTTTATAAAAAAAAAATGTCGACCTAAACTGTGTTTCACCGTTTTTTTTTTATTTATCAGACTTTTACTGACTAAAAACCCACTCCTGTTCCTTCGTTGCCTTTCGTACCAGGGCCGAGTCTTCCTTTCAAAATCAAACCCTTATCCCCAGTAGGCTTCGACCCTGCTGGGTCCCTACAGTTGCTGACATCTCCTTGAGGCGCGCGTGGAACAGTACGCGCCGTCGACAACTTGGGCTCGGTTCGGTCCTCCGGTGGCTGGAAATCGGGATCGTAATCCCGGCGGCGGTTGGGGCGTGAGGACCGTTGCCACGTTGTTCACGCGATCGGCCGCCTCCTTTGCTAGCATTACTGCTTCGCAGAAGGAGGCGACCGCCTGCCACTCCTCCTTGCTTCGGACCATGGCCTGTACCAAGGCCCGGCGCGAGAGATCGCCGCCGCCGATCGCCCCCACGAGGACACGGCGGTGCTCTGCCCAAGCGGGGCACACCTGTACCGTGTGCTCCACCGTGTCCTACGGGCAGTCTACACAGTGTGTTGCACCGTTTGGTTTTCGCTTCCTTATTCACATTCTAAATCTCTATGTCTTGTGCTATCTCTGGCACTCTGGCAAACATTGCCACACGAACATGATCAGATCGTCACCTCACCTTCGCCGCTCCCTGGCCACAGTAGACGCAGGCTTTAGGACGACGAGTAGTAGGCCCCCGTCTGGCCATCCGGTAAGGACCTGAGTCTTCGATGACGCGTTGTGTTCGACGCGGGCCTCAAAGAGATGTCAACAAATCCGTACGGGCTCAGCAGGGCCAACGACCGCTACGCAAATTTTTGAAAGAAATACTGTGGTCTTGGAACGCAATGGGCAATTGAAGGACACAAGGTGGGCTTTCGTTAATTAAAGTATGATCACGCACTCTAGCTCCAACCAAGAGCAGAAGAACTAATTGGGTAATGCCCTAACTAAAAACAAAAATCCTTTGCCGGTGTTGCTCAGTGAGTCACGATCTTTGCTATCTCTTTAGCTACAGAAGGCCGCCCACGAAAGGCCGCACACAAATATACCTAAAGTAATTCTTATTTTATACAATAGTTCACTTAACATTTTTAATTGATCTTTTGCCCCCAGTATAAAAGAATGCTTTTAATCAAAAGACTAATAATAATTTAGTCGCGTTCAATGACGCTTTTGTTCTTATGGCGTTGAGTGATCGTCGAATACACTTGAAACTCAATTACTTCTCTTGCAGTACTTTTAAAGAACCTAACCTCAAATTTCAATGCCGAGTTACCGTGACCTTAGGACGCAAAGGGCAAATGAAGGAACATCTAGATGGGTTTTAGTCAGTAACAGTCTGACATGCCCTTTCGCTTCACTCTAGAGCGATAGAATTGATGTAGAAGACTTGAAAACCTCCTCTTACATTGGAAGTCGGTTAAAAATACTTCTTCCCTCAAACGGCGCAAATACTGTAACCTTATTGGTAATTACAGTTTTGAGCCGTTTGGGGTCGAAACGCTTGGGTCATGAGGTCCGAGTGCGCGTCTCCTTTTCAAGGAAATTTGACGTCGTCTTATCGACACTTTACGTGACCAGAGGGCTGGCTCGTTCGTCGTCCAAAGAATTAGCATTGCCATTCAACGTGGCAATGCTGCCAGCCTTCTGGGCACATTTCCGGATGACAGCGATGTGGAGGAGTACTTCGACGCCTGAGTGTATTTTGTGTATTTGTTTTATATTTACATAGTCAGGTTTCGTATAATAGTATTTATAGTTAATATTTAAGTTCCCCCTATGACTATACAAATAAATTGTCAGAATTAAAATTGTCAGTAATACAAAACCTGCATAACGGCATGGCAAAATTAGCTTTATTATATTTCCACTGCTAAGACTCAGACCGCTTTCTGGTAGAGAGAATAGCCACCATGCCGTAATGCCACACTACGCGAGCCCAGTCAGTGTAGATGTGTATGTCATGGATGTCACGGGTGATTCTTTGTAACCGAGAGAAGGTCTCATTCATCTGGCCTAGTTTTCGTACCTATCTATTTTGTGTCGTAAGCCACTGGGCGCAAATGAGTGCCTTTGATGCATTTAGTGATCGGGGGAAACGAATATGCAAATAAAAATATCGAATTGTAAAGAAAAAACTAAGCCAGATGAATGAGACATTCTCTCGGTTTCAAAGAATCACCCTCACATGTCTTGAAAGTTTTTGATTCTAGGACATGTTTAATCACGACGTTTTTCTTCACCGTTTTGCGGTGGTGGGTAGTGGCGACGAGCTCACGCCTGGGTTCGAACTCACGTATCACAACCCGTTAGTCGAGTTGTTGCTCTGCACTGCTTTCACGCAAAACATTATTTTATTCATAGATTTTCTTTTTCCTGATTCATATTTAATGTTTTAAAAGAGTTATTGATAGAATTTCACGTTAAAATTTTATTTATTGACGCAAGCGCAGTTGTGGTACGTCTATTTTGAGTTTAGGGTCACGGGTTCAATATTCGTTTCGGCTAGTTCTCAATGAGCTATGATTTATTTCTGAATCTGGATCTTATTTAGATTTCATGCTATTGATATAGCTAAGAATATGAATATTTGAAAATCTCGGAGTGGAATGAACTATTTAAGAAAATTATGATAGTGATGGTTTAGTTTTCAAACAAGACTATTATTGAATTCTGGAATAATATTTCTGCTTCAATTTATGATATCGAAAGTTGAGAAATATGGGAGGTACTCAGGTGTTCTGAATAATGATTTTTTTTTTTTTTTTTAATTTATTTATTTAAGGAACTTTTAACTAATTGTTATATCAGTTCCATTTCCATTTCAACAAATTGTTATATCAGTTACATCACAATTACAGAGTAACTAGTGAGTAAACTAAAATAGCTTCTGGCGACATTGGTTTGGTAAGAATAACGTTAAATATACCTAAATCTAGCTTATTTATATTTAATTCATTAATTAACGAACTTCTTTCAGACTCATTCCTGACACACTCCAACAGAAGGTGATGGACATCTTCTATTTTATTATGACAAACTAAACAATTCGGAGAGTCCACCATTTTCATTAAAAATGCAAAGGCTCTTAAAGGCCTGAATAATGATAATAACTAGTTAGGGTGGGTCTCAGTGTCTTGGAATTTAATAACTTATTTTTTTACTTTATTTTGTCTGTTTGAAGTATCTGTTATTTGTTTATTGTGCAAGCCTACCACAGTGTTGTCTTTTTTAACCCAAAGATTGACTTTTAGAGAATGCCTTGTTGCATTAAGGGCGGGTTGTTTCAAACGGTCGGTTAACGTTACACACGTACGGTTAAAAGTTACTATTACGTGAGATGTTTAACGTTCGTTAAATACAAAGCGTTGTTTCATCACAAAAAAAAAAACAATAGTCAACGTTATTCGGGTTGCCAGTAGAAAGCAACACTTTTTCCCATTATACTTCATTCGTTCGAAGATATATTATAATTAACCATGCAGCTTCCAATTGCGCTAGGCGACCCAATTCGCAGCTTTTCAGAGCCTAAAAGCAGAAACAAAACGCACCGTATCCGAGCGAGTATCTGTCAGTAACGTCAAATGTCATTCCATACGTTTGCGCGGCAACCAATACGTTTTACGTTGTGTTTTATTTGCTTTTTTACCAATTTAAGTAATTAAATAAGAGCATAGTGCTTGTATAATTTGTAATGAAGTATGCTAAAACGAAAAGATATGAAATACTATCTTCATATGATGAAAAGTTTGAAAAAAGGACGAAACGACGATAACATAGTACGTCACCTGTCCTATCTCTATTTAATTCTTTGATTCCAGGTGAAGTAATAGATTTATCTATTAGATTATTCAGTGAAGTAAGAGTTTCACGTACTTAACCCAAATGATTGTATGCATTGACACGATCAAACTCCTCGGGGTGTTTACGAGATGAACACACGAGCTGGTTTCCTTGTTCCATAACCTTAAAGGCTTTGCCATGGTACATTATACAGTGTAAGACTGTAAATCAAATGGGTTTCGAAATATGAATATACCTAATGACGCGGGTTGTGCACGTGATGCATTGACGCGTTTAGCTGACTCGGGATGTTTACGAGATAAACATACGAGATTGTTTTTTGCCCCATACCTTTGGGGTAACCTGAAAAGCTTCGTCAGGAAAGTTATCTACAGTGCAAGTGAAATGGATTTTGAATATTGTACCTATGGACGCGAGTGATGTACGAGATACATTGGCGCGATCCGCTGACTCGTGGTGTTTACGAGATGAACACACGATGATCTTTACCCTTTGGTACATGGACACGGGTGATGTACGAGATGCATTGACGTGATCCGCTTACTCGTGGTGTTTACGAGATGAATGCACAATGGTCATTAACTTTTGATAAAATCCGAAAGGCTTTGCCTAGGTACACTTTGGTACCATAACAGGGTCAATAGTTTTAGGTTTTTAGACCTTGTATTTAGGATGATCCTCAAGAAGTGGACATTAAACTAGATATCTGTTGTATCATCATCGGCTCCAACAGGCACAACCCCAACTGTTACAGACTTGAGTATAACATTTCCCGAACTAGCATCTGAGCTAGTCGTTGAACCAGTTACTATATTTCCTGAAGTATTACAGTATTTATATCTACAAAACCAAATGATTTAATGGCCTGACTTAATGAATGACTTAACCCACATCTAGAATACCATTTTTGGAAATACTCAAGGAATGTGAACAAAAACTAGATAAAAATGTGTGTAATAACTGTTTAAAATAATATAGAGATTATTGCCTCAGTCAGTAATTCACTGATAATACAAGAATGTACTGATACAAAAAGATTAAATCAGAACAGAATCAGTTGGGATTGGGAATCAGACCCTATCTAAGCTTCACAGCAATGATGGCATAAATAGGCTGAAACTAATTTTCCCAGTTGATTGATACTGGAAGAGTTTTAATAGATTTGCACTTCACATAAACAAAGATATTGTCTAAGAGACGACTACCTGCATGGGAATACTTCAACAGAGAACATTTAAAGTCCTAAAGACATGCCACAGAAGCGGCAAGCTTATTATGAAGCCAGCCTAATCTTCAACTGTAACCCGTCAGGGAAACGGGAATGGTCCATCTTGGTACAACCAGCAAAGAATAATACCTAGGCCTGGACGAAAGTATCTGCAGTCCTCATATTAAACTATAACCAAGCAATTCTCGCAACACATCCAGTGTATGCTAGAACACAAAAAGTTTCACCACAGGCTCATGGTTGAAATTAGAGGTTAGTCATGCTTACAGATTAGCCCATTCCCTTCCTCGTTGATAGAGGATTTGTGGTAATGCCCCAATTTTGAAACACATCTGTGGATGTTCGGTAAGTGCATTTTTTCTTCCATAACTTATCAACCAAAATTCAACGGTTCAAAACAAAAATGGTTTTACAAGTGATCAATCAGGATCTTCAAGATCAGGGGCCAAGATGAATGCATATTTATGTATAAAACCATTCATAATTTACTGCCATTGAGCACAAATTCCCCATGGAAACCGTGTGGGAATCAACTTATATCCAAGATATTTTTTGGTTTCCCAACAGGGATGGAGAAGGGAGGTTTATTGAAACCTTTATACCCCTGAACAAATTGGTTCACACATCCAAATTTATAAGATGTAAGATCACTGCGGTAGCTCTAGTGTACCCAGGAGATCTTATGGCAAAATTTGAATCCAGATCACAGGAGATACCTATTATTTCATTATAATCATTTAAAAAGAGTCTATTGCTGTCCCAAATGGGATTTGTTTTACACATTATGCATTTTTGATAGTGGTAGTTACATGTATATCTATGATCAAAAGTTCACAAATCAGTATGTACATCATCATCTTGATGACCTTTTGTGTATTGGTTCAGACTATATAGTCTACTACTATACACACTACACTATTCATACTAGCCTACTATTATATAATAAAAGGTTGAAAAATATTCAAGGAACAATTACTCCTTTTACAAAATACGCCATCCCAATCATGTTAATTATTTAGATTTTATATATGACACACAATGACTGATGTCACATACAAAAAATGTTGTTTCTGTAAATCCCTTAAAAATATTTACAGAAACAAGTTTCTTAGCTTATGAGAGATTACTCACTTAATAGGTACATCAACTGTTGCATTATTTTGTTGCAACAACATTTGTTGTTGGTTGGTTCTATACTAAAATTAGAACATAAATACTTAGTTATAAGTAAAGGCAACTAAGATTCAAAATAAAAATTCATCCAATCATCAAACTAGACCTACAATGATGCAACAAGAACTGGGGGGGGGGCGCAATTGTAGTGATAACAGAAGTCCATGGATTCTGGAAAAAGGATAAAAAATTATAATTATCACATAAATTATTTAGAACTGCTTCACATTTTTTACCTTTAAAAATTCTATTTTGTTAAACATGAGCACTTACACATTTTGTGTGAGATTGATAATAGTTTGCTGTATCTTATATAAACCGAATGGGAGGAATACGGTATCAACAATTAAATAATATAGCCAGAAATATGGAGCAAATATGGTGTGAAAATAATTAGATTTGTCTATTTGCTTCATATATGGATTCAAAAGACAACAAAGAGACCAATTAACAATCTCATACATCTAACATAGAGTGGGAACAGAATATCTCTACATTTTAGTAGGTATATTGTGTCTCAGTTTGGTCAAACTGATTGATCTTTTCCCTTCTACAAGTAATACATAAATGTGATGCCTGTGTTTCCTGGATACCAGATTCAAAATACATTTAATTAGATGTTTTTTACTGCCTTTGAACATGATAATTTATTTCTTTTATGTGTTCTTTCCTCCATTTAGCCCAATATTGGGAAGCCAAAAATTAAAAGGTAATGTCATATTGACCTTCACAAGCTTGTCCACCATTGAAAACAATGTTAGTTTTTTCAAGCTGTTAGTCTTTATAGGTACTCAATAAAAAACTATTGCATTCCTTTTTTAAAGAGTGTCATCTTGCACACCTCCTTACACTAATTTCCAGAATATTGACATGATGTTCTTCCATCAGCCATAGAGGTTACATTAGGTTACCTTCCAAATAATGCCTCAATTCAATGTTACTTATAGGATCTCACTTATTCACACAGTCTATACCAATTAATAAATTAATAGACTTATAAATTGGTCGTAATGATCACATCCAGAGATTATGTTAAGGTTTCTATAAAAATGAAATTGTCTAAAAAGTTAGTGAATTGGTTTGCACTTAGCAGAGCCCAAGTAGCACAGATTTATCATTTATAAAAATACCTAATATTATAGTTAATGAAACCGGTGTAAACATTTCTATCCTAGACACTATAAAAACATCTGGTTCTGGTTGCAGCGGACCGAACCTCTTATTTACCTTTATTTTAGTTTTTATTTTATTATTTTTATTGTTTTAGTCAACATACAAAAATAGAGCCATTTTCTGTAACGAAAATGCACGGCAAAACCTGAAATCTTCCCTGACACTACTTTATTTTATTACATTAGATACACTCAAGAGTATTAGGGAAGATAATACTCATTTAATACTCTCTTTGAATAACCCACACAAGCCAATTTCTTCGTCTACCATTAGTAGATGGATAATAATAATAATAATATATATATAATATATACTTTCTCTATGTGTGGCATAGATATTAGCGTTTTTTCAGGGCATAGTACAAGACATGCATCCACGTCGACTGCTAAAGCTAGGGGAGTATCATTAGATGTAATTAGGCAAACTGCTGAACAAACAGTTCTTCAACTTTTGCAAAATTTTATAATATACCTATTTCCAACAATTCATCTGAATTTCCTCATGCTGTGCTTAATGCTGAACAAAATATTTGCTTATAAATGCCTTAATATGTTTAAAATAATTATATATATAAAAAAAAAATAGACATATATACTTATATAATATAAAATGTATAAGTATGTCAAAAAAGACTGATTGTCTCATATTACCATTATATTAAGAGCCTAATAAGTGCCTAAGAGATTTTGGTTCCTGAAATATATTTGTTTGATATTAAAAATCTTAATTTTGCTTTAAGTTGACTCTTAACATCTGCATGGTTAATTATAATATATCTTCGAACCAATGAAGTATAATAGATGATCAAACGAACTTACCTGTGATGTTCGATCATTATTATACGTAGCTTCGTTCGAAGATATAGGGAACCCTCCCTACCCTACCCAGCAAAACTTAAGATTTATCTCTAACTCTGAAAGAATGACATTTGACGTTACTGACAGATACTCGCTCGGATACGGTGCGTTTTGTTTCTGCTTTTAGGCTCTGAAAAGCTGCGAATTGGGTCGCCTAGCGCAATCGGAAGCTGCATGGTTAATTATAATATATCTTCGAACGAAGCTACGTATAATAATGATCGAACATCACAGGTAAGTTCGTTTGATCATCTATTATAAATGTTCGGGAGATTTTTCTAGTATGGCAACATTTCAATGTTTATGTCAAAATTTGATCAACCGGTGGGGAACTGGGGAATTTTTTTGCGGGATTTTTTCGAGGGATGTTTAGTTGCCGTTTTAATTATTCACAAATTGATTCCTTGTGGATATTGTGATTTAAAATTGGTGTAGTTTTGTAGGTATCTCAAGTGTCTGCACGACTGGACAATATGTGGAATCATTAAAACAGCCGTGATTTGTGGAAAATGGAGTTGAGGTTTTTTTGTACTTAGTGCTGATTCGATACATTGCTGCTAAATACTACAAAAACATAAGAATATGTTATATCCGTATTCTAATGGTAAACAAAGTAACTGCATTCAATTAAACTAAAGACTTGACCAAACGGTCTCAGTTACCAGGTCATAAAATCCCAAATACTTACAAAAAAAAATATCTACCTAGAAACGAATACAAAAGAGAATCCATATGTTGGACGTAGCTACTTGAAAACGACAACAAAAAATGGCGTAAAATGACGTTAACTAGTGGGTAGAGCATCGGTTATGGTAATAGTAACTTTTTAACGTACGGTAAGGCCGTCATTTTGTGAAACAACCCATTTTTTGGTTTAACGAAAGTTAACGCCATTTTTGACTGTTACCAGTGAGTTAAGTATGGTTGAAGCAACCCGCCCTAAGTCCGCGTATGTAACACAAGTGTTCATGAAGTTTAAATAAATAAATAGGTTGATTGCAGAATTAATGGCGTAGTAAATAATAATTAGGTACCTAGGTACTTTTTATAGGGTTTTTTTTGTGTGCAAAACATCTAATGAAATCCCCCGCTCTTGGGCGGAGCGGGAGATAGTGTCAGACTTTTACTGACTAAAAACCCACTCCTGTTCCTCCGTTGCCTTTCGTACTAGGGCCGAGTCTTTCTTTCAGAAGCAGACCCTTGGCCCCAGTAGGTACTTTTTTTTAGGGTGGAGCGGCGGGGTATGATATACAATTGTGAAAGTGGCTTTTTGCGTTCTAAGACCAATGGTTTCCTTTTCAGAAATTCCCTGTGTCCCTAGCGGGCATTGGCCAGCTGGCTCCCAAAATTTTACTGACATCTCTTTGTGGCGCGCTTAGAACACTACGCGCTGTCGATGAATCGGGTTCGATCCTTAACGGACGGGCCGGGCGGTCGGCGAGCTACCTATTCTCATATGTACCTATTGTCAGTTCTCGTCTGGCTCCCAAACTGGATCGGACTGGGGCTGCCCTTAAGCGGCTTCTGCTTAACCTAGGGGGTCCAGACGCCTCCTGCCGGAGGCTCTACGCAGGAATCGTTAGGTCCATGGCCCTTTATGGGGCGCCGGTATGGGCGCCGTCGCTGCGAAAGCGACCGGCGGCCAAGCTGAACGCATGCCAGAGGGTCATGGCCACCCAGATGGTGCGGGGATATCGCACGGTTTCCCGTGAAGCGGCGAGCCTCCTTGCTGGCCAGCCACCATGGAATAGAATAGAATAGAATAAACTTTATTGCACACCAAAATAGTAACAAAACTCACATGGAATCAGGAGGCAACAGTCCTTGCACGCATGCACGATCTGCGCGTGGAGATGCAACGCCGGGGTGAAACACCGCTGCCACGCCAAGTCGCGGCATGGCGGGAAGAACTCCGGCGGGATCTCATGGTGGAATGGCGACAGCGACTGTCTCAACCCAGTGCTGGGCACGCCACAATTATGGCGGTAAGTCCCCTCTTTGAGGAGTGGCTGGAAAGACCACATGGCGTCCTTACCTACCGCATGACGCAGGTTCTCACCGGACATGGTAAGTTCAGGAGGTTCCTGCACCGAATTCGTGCGGAAGAAACGCCTGGTGCCACCATTGTGTGGACCGTCCGGAGGACACGGTGGAGCATACGGTAGAGGTGTGCCCCGCCTGGGCAGAGCAACGCCGTGTCCTCGTGGGGGCGATCGGCGGCAGTGATCTCTCGCGCCGGGCATTGGTACAGGCCGTGGTCCGGAGTGAGGAAAAGTGGCAGGCGGTCGCCTCCTTCTGCGAAGCAGTAATGCTAGCAAAGGAGGCGGCCGATCGCATGAGGCAACGGTCCTCACGCCCTAACCGCCGCCGGGATTCCGATCCCGATTTCCGGCCACCGTAGGCGCGGGCTTGCGGACGGCGAGTAATGTGTGGCTCGCCGTCCGACCGTCCGGTAACTGTCCGGACCGAGCCCAAGTCGTCAATGGCGCGTATTGTTCCACGCGCGCCTCAGGGAGATGTCAGCAAATCGTAGGGGCCCAGCTGGGCCGAAGCCTACTGGGGCCACGGGTAGTGTGAAAGCGAAGCCCGGGGCCCCGGGATGAAGGCAAAGAAGGAACAGGAGTGGGTTTTTAGTCAGTAAAAGTCTGACACTATCTCTCGTTCCGCCCAAGAGCGGGATATGTCATTAGATGATTTTCCCAACTAAAAAAAAAAACCTATTGTCAGTTCTATATTGCTCGACGACCACAAGTCGGCGCCTACGGCGGCCGGGGATTGCTCTGTGACTTGCGACACCCGTGGCGTCTCCTGTCGCAGTGCGCATCGCTTTCGCTAGCATTACTGCGCCCCTAGCCAAGTTACAATCGTTTCGTTCGCGTTAAACGCCTCGAGTAGTCCGCGCCTCCGATTCCTTTGTTCTGACCACGTGACTAAGCATTAATATGATGTCAGCCCCCCTAGCCGAGTCACAAACGATAAACATAAACTCTCAGTAGTCTTTAATAGATTTTCAACTTTATGTTAATAAATATAAAGTTGAAAATCTATTGAAGATTACATAGTGTTTTCGTTCGTTCCGGTCGCTAACGCTCAGTAGTCTTTAATAGATTTTTAACTTTATGCTCTTAGGTATAAAGTTGAAAATCTATTGGAGATTACTAAGCGTTCACGTTTATCGTTTGCAACTTGGCTAGGGGGGCAGAACAAAGAAATCGGAGGCGTGGCCTACTCGAAGCGATCGGCGCGAACGATACGATTGTAACTTGGCTAGGGGGGCTGTTTCGCAGAAGGAGGCAACCGCATCCCATTTCCTCTCGCTCCGGACCATGGTCTGAACCAGGGCGCGGAAATTAATCACATTAAATCTCAATATTGTTTTGGCATCATCCAAAGATTGACTGGTTAAAAATGTCTAAGGCATAACTCCGCCTACAAACAGTACATTTGTGTGAAAAAAAAAAAATTGTTGGTCGTACATATAAGTTTGCTGACATTCACCGTTTGTTTTTAATATTTCACTGTTTTGAGAACGACAGTAACCACAATAAAAAGCCCCTACACTGAAATAACAAAGCGCACATCATATATCCTAAAAATTTATCAAATCGTGACGTAAACCGCAGAACGGGCTTGCTATACCCAACCCTACGTCGGACCTTAGTCACGTTCCGTCACGCTGCCGTCCCGTGTCTGTCCCGCACCCGTGCAGTTCTCGCACGATTAATCACACCCACGCCGGACCGTACAAGTGTCGAAATTAAATGAGATTTCCAACTTTCCGTATTAATAAAATGAAATTAAAAGTTTTTTTTTCTGTAGGTACCTACTAGCTTTTGCCAGCAACTTTGCCCGCTCATAAAAATAGGTTTCTCCATACAAATTTTGGACCTCCGTTTCATATTCTAAATTGGTGAATTTTTCAATAACCTCGCTTAGTGCTCGTCTACGTCATAAAAGAAATCTTGTGTAAAATTCCACACTCTTAGTCCCAGTAGTTTCGGCTGTGCGTTAATTATGTCAGTCAGTCAGTTTCTCTTTTTATATAATTTAGATAATAGATGATTAGGGTTTTGACTCTGAACTGACCTTTTGGTTAACTGACTGCGATAGAAGCAGATTCTGATGCAGTTGATCGTGTCAAGTGTATAATTGAACTACTCGTAATATAAATTCCAGCAACGTTTTGTTTTGAACTGAGCGTTCAGCCATTTTGCTGAATGTTTCGCATATTTTGCTTTACAGAATGTTTATATTATACAGAAAAGGGATTTTTAAGTCAAGACTGAATTTTACCATCAGCTGAGGTAGTGGTCAAGCTCGAGCCTAAAAAAAAAATTCAATATCGTTTACTTTCAGAACAATTTTCATATTTTTAATACTGTACAAGTATTTACTCTGACATTCCTCTGCTGCGGTAAAAGTCAAGTCCGGCAGCCCAATTTCACTTCAGTCTTCCAAGATGTCACATAAGTCCAAAAAACTTTCCCTTAAAACATCCTATATATAAACATATAAACACACAAACTCTAAATGAAAGCTACTTTGATACTAAAACAAAGGCAATCATTTGTTATTGAACTAAGTTCGAGCCGTGACCCTGGCTTTGTATGGCTGTTCAGTGTCATGGCCAAGGTTTGCCGCGTTTGTCTAGGCATATTGTTTTATATTCACGAACTTTACGGAAAATGGGGTTTTTATAGGGTTATTTATTGAAGAGCGAGTAAATTAGAGGAAGTTTAAAAGTGGCGCCAGTGACTGAAAAGTTGAAGGGGAATCATTTGTCTTGGAATGATTATGTAATGTAATGAGGAGGAATGAAAAGCATGTTACTAAAAGAATTATGAGTATACATGTGGATGGAGAGGGAGAGGGAGACAAAAAAAAAACTGGGCAAGTGCGAGTCGGACTCGCGCACTGAGGGTTCCGTACAAACTTGAAAGGTAAATTGCGGTTTACGATTTATGACGTATTAAAAAAAAACTACTTACTAGATCTCATTCAAACCATTTTTCGGTGGAAGTTTGCATAGTAATGTACATCACATATTTTTTTTAGTTTTATCATTCTCTTATTTTAGAAGTTACGGGGGGGGGGGGAGACACATTTTACCACTAAGGAAGTGTCTCGTCTCTCGCGCAAACTATTCAGTATAAATAAAAATGATATTAGAAACCTCAATATCATTTTTGAAGACCTATCCATAGATACCCCACACGTATGAGTATGATGAAAAAAAAAAAATTGAGTTTCAGTTATAAGTATGGGGAACTCCCAAAATTTATAGTTTTTCTTCTATTTTTGTGTAAAAATCTTAATGCGGTTCACAGAATACATTTACTTACCAAGTTTCAACAGTATAGTTCTTATAGTTTTGGACAAAAGTGGCTGTGACATACGGCCGGACAGACAGACACATGACGAATCTATAAGGGTTACGATTTTTGCCATTTGACTACGGAACCCTAAAAAGGTGGATGGATTATGTGAAAAGTGATATATGAAAGAGTTAGTGATGGCATGACGGATGACAGGACAGAATGGAAGAAAAAAACGTGTTGCGCTGACCCCAAATAACACGGGACAAAGGCAGAAAGATAAAGATAAAGTCATACTTGTAACTAAGGGTAATTCGTCAACTCGTACCGCATACCTACGGCCCATATGGTACGAGTTGCAAAAAATAAAAATAAATTATATTTTCATTGGTTAACTCGTCCAACGTTTCTTTTTGTATGGAACTTTAAACCTTATCAACGTTTAGTACAGTTAGTAACACAAGATTAATAATAATAATTTTCTTAGTTTCGTTTTGTTCACAGATTATTTGTATTTGATATTAAAAAAAATTGACGAATTAAGAACCTCCTCTTTTTTGATGTCGGTTAGAAAAGTCAGTAACAACATTTTTTTTATTGTTTCACTTCACAAGCAACCGCACAAGTTCATGTGTTATCCGAAACTAATAAGAATGGTAGACTTGCTGTAGGTACCAAGATTTTAAGGGAAGATGTCCAAATGGTTGATACTAACTCTTGCTAGAGACTTGTGGTTAAAATAATAACAGCACTGCAATTACGAATTGATCTTCAAGTTTAAGCAAAAAAAGCCGAGGTCAGACTTTAGATGGGTGACTGGCTTAAGATACCGAGATTCCTCTGTACCTCGGAAACCATGAGCCCTTGGTCTCGGCTGTCTTTGACAGCCGTTACGGATAGTCAGGAGTTAAAAAATCTGACACCAGTGGACATTTGCAAATCCAATAGCAATGTGTAAATTGAGTCTATTGGTATTTTGTCACTCCTATAATAGTACCTTACCAGAAAACTTTCTCAGTTTTAGCTGCCATAGCCAAAAAAAAAAAAGAAAACTTAAACAGTTTTTTTACGAAAAATACACAATTTGGTTCAAAAAAACGAAGAAACAAAACCAAAAACACCGGTTTTCGAAATCAAAATTATTTTGCAAGACTCTTTTTTTCGGAATTATTCGAACCTGGCGAAGAAATTGGGAGTGATCGAGAGGTTTTTTTTTTTTTTTTCGGTGGGAAAATCATCTTATGACATCCCCCGCCCTTGGGCGGGGCGGGAGATAGTGTCAGACTTTTACTGACTAAAAACCCACTCCCGTTCCCTCGTTGCCTTTCGTACCAGGGCCGAGTCTTCCTTTCAGAATCAGACCCTTGGCCCCAGTAGGCTTCGACCAGCAGGTTCGAAGCCTACTGGGGCCCCTACAGTTGCTGACATCTCCTTGAGGCGCGCGTGGCACAGCACGCGCCGTCGACGACTTGGGCTCGGTCCGGACGGTTACCGGACGGTCGGACGGCGAGCCACCCATTGCTCGCCGTCCGCAAGCCTGCGCCTACGATGGCCGGAAATCGGGATCGGAATCCCGGCGGCGATTGGGGCGTGAGGACCGTTGCCTCACGCGATCGGCCGCCTCCTTTGCTAGCATTACTGCTTCGCAGAAGGAGGCGACCGCCTGCCACTCCTCCTCGCTTCGGACCATGGCCTGTACCAAGGCCCGGCGCGAGAGATCGCCGCCGCCGATCGCCCCCACAAGGACACGGCGTTGCTCTGCCCAAGCGGGGCACACCTCCACCGTGTGCTCCACCGTGTCCTCCGGGTGGTCCGCACAATGGTGACACCCGGGCGTTTCTTCCGCACGAATCCGGTGCAGGAACCTCCCGAACTTACCATGTCCGGTGAGGACCTGCGTCATGCGGTAGGTAAGGACGCCGTGTTGCCTTTCCAGCCACTCCTCAAAGAGGGGAATTACCGCCATAATTATGGCGTGCCCAGCACTGGGTTGCGATAGTCGCTGTCGCCATTCCACCATGAGACCCCGCCGGAGCTCTGTCCGCCATGCCGCAACTTGTCGTGGCAGCGGAGTTTCGCCCCGACGTTGCATCTCCACGCGCAGATCATGGAGAGGTAAGTACCTACTTCAATTACTTCTTATGTTAATTGCACATTATTCAGTAGAAATTGGTATAAATAAAACTTTTGTTGGGTGTAAGAACTCCTTGATAAATCGGCATTTTTTTTTTAATATTGTCATGTAATTTTGTTGTTACCAGATATAGCAGCAGTAGATATACCAATAAAAAAAATGGTAATTGAATAAAGTTTTCCTAGTCCTAAAAATATACATAATTATACACCATTAATTTTTAATTAGTACAAATACTTAAAGTGCTTATTAGAAAAGGTCTTGTTATTGTTTAAGTAAAGACTCAATGAATAATATTTACAAACAACAAAGTTATTAGCGTTTGTTTATATCCCAAAATGTCACTCAATTTATGGATATATTGTACAGGCTATTTTGATTGTGAATGAAAAACATTGGAAAAACACTGCGCATAGTATTTTCTAGTAGCAATTGTTGTGAATGGTTAATTCAATTATGAAAATTTTGGGACTTCGTTTTTTTTTACTTTTTTTAACTTACACACAAATATGTTCAGTAGCGGGTACAGATAGAGCCCCATTTTTTGACTTATTAAAAAAATAGTGGTGTTTGTATACTTAAATCCGCATTTTGCTACCAAGCCGTAGCTTCGCAGAGTATCTATTCTACTATTCTACAAACGCACGAGTGCCTCTCCGACTAGGAAGATACCTACCTATCTAGTTTGAGAGGCACCCATGCGTTTGTCTCTTTTTATTAACGAACAGCCCCCCTAGCCAAGTTACGACCGTTTCGTTTGCGTCGAACGCCTCGATTAGGCCACGTCTCCGATTCCTTTGTTCTAACCACGTGACTGAGCGTTGAGATGACGTCAGAACAAAGCAATCGGAGGCGTGGCCTACTCGAGGCGTTCGATGCAAACGAAACGGTCGTAACTTGGCTAGGGGGGCAGAGTTCACACACATGACAATTCTTTATGTGATTCATAAATAATTGTTCGAGTTTTGGTATATAGTTATGTGTGACTCGTATCGTGTATTTGTGAAGTACCCCCGCGACACGGGAATTATTTCTACCTAAGATAACTGTAACTCGATAAAGAGTAGGTTTCTTTTTGTTAAAATTATATACCAACCTACTATTACTTGCGCAATGTTATTTTACGTAATTATATTTAAATTTATCATTTCAAAGTCATGAAGACAATGAAAGCATTAATTGGATGTCAGACATAACTATACCTAATATAGAAAAAATTGACTAATTTATTACGAGCATAAGCAGCTTCAGTTCTTTTGAACTGCGACTGCGACTTCTCGGAACTAGAATATTTCGAGCATTAAAAAAAACATTCATTAATAAACTGTTGACTATTTTTTATTCGACAAAACAATTGCACCTTCCTATTTATTGTTGGTATTATTTTATCGATTCGTAGTCGTGTGCTAGGGGCACGGCAATTGATATTTAGTCAAGCGTTTAAAAGATTACAAAAAAAGGAAAACTCCAGAGTAAAATTATCATCTATGGGGTTTTTTCATACTAAGCGATCAACAGATGCGACCAACACAGATACGACCAACATGCGCCCAACATGCGACCAACATGCGACCAACAAGCGACCAACATGCGACCAACAAATGCGACTAACAGATGCGACCAACAGATGCAACCAATAAATGCCACTAACTGATGACTAATAAATGGCACTCACATATTATTATTATTTCTTTATTGTTAGGCAACTAAGACCCATAGATAAAATTCATAATATTACAATCTTACAAAATACATAATAAACTAATACATATTAAAAATATCACAAACATCGGCGTCATGTTCGACTGCCTGGTATCGCGTAGCCGTCCCCGGAAACGTCGATACACGACACCTTTCGGCGAAAAGTCCTCTCTCAAAAAGGTCTGCAGATGGTAGGTTGGAACTCGTATCACGAACGACTTGAAGTTGATGTCGTGACGCAAATCCAGCCTTTCGACCCTCAGAGTCCAGTTGGTCTTCACTCTCATATACTCCACGACTTCCTCAACCTTCGTAGAGTGATGCAGACGCGAAATATACAGCTGCGACGTAGGCACAGCAGGACGTAGCAGCATGTTTGGGCCACTCGGTGCGGTATCGCACTAGTAATGAGAACAGGGTTTCTTCTTCTTTCTACTCTAGTGAAACCCTCTTCATCAACTTGGCCCAATTTTGGCAAGGAGCTACGAACCGCAGCATAAGCATATTTATAAGCATAAGCATAATGGGTAATGTTCCAACTGCTAGGACTCAGGCCTTCTCTTTAGGAGAGGGAATGGGGTTAATCCACCACGCAGGCCCAGTGCGGAATGGTGTATCTCACATGTCTTCGATTTTTTGGTTCTAGGACATGCCGGTTTCCTCACGATACTTTGAGCAACGGCGATGAAATAAATTACACAAAGTTATGCACCTAGCTGGGTTTGAACCTGAGACCTACAACTTGTAAGTCGCGTTTGTTACCGCTGCTCTCAGATGGCACTCAACATTTTCTAAATCAATCATATTAAACGCTTAATAATAAAAACAATGGGTATAAAAATCAACCTGACCTTATTTTCTCATAATGAATTCATTTCCCAACGCAAAATCGTGAGAGTTCACTGCTGCAAAGTTTTCACATCATTTCCTCAGCCTTGAAAAAATGTTTCAGCATTTATATTTCATTGTAACAATAAAAGTGCCAATAATGACACTATAATGTATTCATGTCACCTTGGAATACTTATAAAATTAAAAAATATTTATTGAATAAAAAATACTATAGTAAAAGCCGCACAAATACACCTTATTAGTAATTACAGTTTTGAGCTGTTTGGGGTCGAAACGTCGTCTTTTCTAAGATATTGCTTACTGACTAATCGCCGCTTTACGTGATCAAAATGTAGCCTGTTCTTTGCCCAAAGAATTAAAATTGCCATTCAACGTGGCAATGCTAATTTTCCGGGGACCTTTTTGGCGTACCTAGATGACAGCGATGTGGAGGAGTAGAACAGAATAAACTATAATATACACAAAAATAGCGATGTAGCTTATACACAAACTTAAATCTATAGATACAATGACGGTTTCATCGCTGATAGCGATATCTATCAAACTTCTGGATGGACCGTAAGAACTTAAAATGATAAAGGAGGTAATCTGCGGTTTACTGATAACAAATTGATTAAACATTACGTTATAAGTAAACTTAGATATAAAATTGTATACCTTATAAATATTTATGTATACATATTATGTTACGGTGCTCGGAGTTTCCTTGCGTGATCACATCAGGTATGAATGAAACCTAGGTTACCGATATAGCCCGAAGAATCATCAAACCTAAGTGGCAGCGGGCAGGGCACATTGCTCGCAGAACAGATGGTCTTTAGGGCCAAAAGATGTGGCGACCGTGTGCCAAAAGCCGTAGCATTGGCCTCCCACAAGGTGAACCGATGACTTGGTGAGGGTCGCGGGAATCCGACAGATACGAGACTCATAGTACTGTTTGTTGTGTTGAAACATGGGAGGGGCTTTGTCCAACATTGCATATCTTGTGGCTGAAATGATAATGATATTATGTTACACAGTTAATTTCATAGAATGCAATGAAAAAAAAATAAGAAGAGTTCTTCCACGCCTAAGTACATATCTATTTTTTATCTGACGGTACCATTTTTATTCTTACTATACCTAGCTGAATACTTTGCGTTCAGATCTGACCACAATGAAAATAACATCAGCGCTCATATTTCATATATTTTGCCTAAATAGAAGAACTCGTATGAAATATCTTTTCTTCCGTATTTTTTATGAGGGACATCGTCTTGCACGGTTGCACAGGGACGCAGTAAGGAAAAAAAAAACAACATTTAAAAAACGTTGTCTCATAAAAAAAAATATCATGAGTGCGTTCACAAACATATAAACTCACATTCACAAGACACTCAGACCCATGTTGCAGAAATCCAGGTTCCAGGATCCAGGTTCCAGGACCTAGGTTCCAGGACCCAGGTTCAAAAAAGTTACCGCTACCCTAAAACGCAAAGGGCAACTGAAAAACTCTGGTGGGTTTTAGACAAAAAAACCGGGCAAGTGCGAGTCGGACTCGCGCACTGAGAAAATAGTTCAATTCACGAATCGAGTCTCGAAGATTTTTCCGAATCGCAAAAAAGTCTTTCTTTTGTGACGTAACTACTAAATTACAGTTTTCACATTTTTTCCTATACTTGTGCTATGAGACCTTGCTTCATGCCAAATTTCAGGATTCTAGGTCAATGGGAAGTACCCTACGAATTTTGATTCCCTTGAGAGTGACGAAATGGACTTTTTTGCGACATAAACGTCCATATATTTTTTCCCATTAACCTAGAAGTTTGATTATATGGACCGCAGACCTGATTATATGTTTTTAATTTCATCTCGATACCTACACGCGTTACGAATGGACGGACGGAAAACAAAGTGATCCTATAAGTGTTCCATTGTTTCCTTTTGAGGTACGGAACCCTAAAAAGTGTGACACTCGCTCTTTCTCTACCTCTAAACAATATTACTTATTCAACTACGTAAAAAGGCAACAACATACAATACTA
This sequence comes from Mythimna impura, assembly GCA_905147345.3. Taxonomy (NCBI): domain Eukaryota; kingdom Metazoa; phylum Arthropoda; class Insecta; order Lepidoptera; family Noctuidae; genus Mythimna; species Mythimna impura. The sequence continues at coordinate 24,331,179 of LR990342.1, read as the reverse complement.
GAAGTAAAAACAAGTTTCAACTAATGACTGCACGCGCACGAACTGACTACGGCAAAAAGACAAAACTGTTTGAAGAAGCACGGCTGTTTAATGATTTACCCGAAGAACTAAAGAAGTGAGAAAATATTAATACATGCCGTGGGGGTCGCAGCGGCGACAGCGGCGGTAGCCAATGACGAGGCTGCGGCGGTGACGAATCTAAATTAAAAAAAAAAAAATATATAAAATAAAATAAATAAAATATTATAACCTATGACGTCACCAACACACCAGATTTGAAAATTACAATACTTAGAAGCTATTTTCATCTCATTTTAAGTGAACTGTAATTGTTCTTATGAGAATAAAATTCTTTAAACCTACTTACTAGCTGCTGCCAGCGGCTTCACCCGCGTGAAATGAGGAAATCCCAAATTTTATCCAAATCCGTCCAGCCGTCCTAGTGTGAAAAAGTAACAAACATACAAACACACAAATTTTCACTTTTTCATAACTGCATCATGTAAATAAATTTAGGAATTGATAAATTACTAAAACCATTAAGATTGACCTCCTAAGAATTTCTTAGGCATTGTCTACCTTTTTTTTCAGTGGGAAAGTCATCCCTGATATCCCACGATCTTGGGTGGTGTGGGAGAGTGTGTCAGACTTTTACTGACTAAAAATCCAATCCTGTTCCTTCGTTCCTCCCGAACTTACCATGTCCGGTGAGGACCTACGTCATGCGGAAGGTAAGGCCGCCGTGTTGCCTTTCCAGCCACTCCTTAAAGAGGGTCTTACCGCCATAATTATGGCATGCCCAGCACTGGGTTGCGATAGTCGTTGTCGCCATTCCACCATGAGATCCTGCCGGAACTCTACCCGCCATGCCGCGACTTGTCGCGGCAGCGGAGTATCGCCCCGGTGTTGCATCTCCACGCGCAGATCGTGCATGCGTGCAAGAACTCTTGCCTCTAGATCCTATGCTGGCAGGCCAGCAAGGACGCTCGCCGCTTTGCCGGAAACTGTGCGGTATCCCCGCATCATCCGTATGGCCTCATGGCCATACCGGCGGCCCAACTGAACGCGTGCCATCACCGCGGGTCATCCCTCTGGCACGCGTTCATTTGGGCCGCCGGCGCCGGTCGCTTTCGCATTGACGGCGCCCAGGCATTATCTACCTAGCATTTACCTATTATTTTTCATTAGACTAAATGCAAAATCATCAAAGTTCATTTTCACAACAATGAAGGCTTTTGTATTGGATGTGATAATGCTAACAATCTTATATTACTTAATAACTTCTATTTTGAATATAAATTGATGTTCTAAGGAATTTAGGGGGATTAAAGGAATCCAAAGGAAATTAATGTAGCCTCAGTCAAGACGTGACAATGTTTAAATGTCCTATTATAATTTTGTAGTTTAAGATAGGACATTTGAAAGAGTAATTTATTCTTCTACATAGGGTTTTATTTTGTATACAATAGTTTTCCTACGGCATCATGTACCTACGTGGTCTGGTTTTTCATGTTTTTCATTGGAAGGACCCTCATTAAATCTACTTCTGTGTCTCGGGAGAATGGAGTATTACATCGGACTCCTTTTGACAAACTCCACAGTTCTTACTGGTAACATGAGTTCGTGGCCCAAGATTCAATTTTAACTGGACTGATATCTGTTTGCTATTAGTAGCGGGCCCCATTACTTAGTGAGGCTGATTGCGAGAAACGCATGGTTTAATTGTGCACAGCCTTTTTAGGTCTTACTGGTCCGGGGATGATACGGTCCAAGTTCGCCGCCTGCAAGCTCCTTTCTCATGGTGGCCGGAGGTGGTCGAGTGCCGTTCGACAACGGTGGAGTGAATGTTTTCTTTCCCTCTTCGCCAACTTCTTTGTATCTATCATCTCCTTCCAAAATGCGGCGAAAATATGCTTTCGCTCCCAACCACGGACTGAATTACGGAATCTGTGTGCAACGCCATGTTCTCAGGGCAATTCACGCAGTGACGTGAAATGGTCATTTGCTCCCAGCCTATTTCTTTCCATAGCATCCGTACCTACTGAGTGTTTACTCGGCATGAATGCAGGTGCTTACCTTTCTACCAGTCTTTTTACCAGTCGGCGGTGATATGGTATGAATCAACAATTCATTTGGACACGTGCTTCTGTTTCCCACAGAACCGGCTTACCGCCGCCCATTACGTACACCAAAATTCGTTCATTTCGACAATTAAAAAAAAATATATAGTCACCCATTTGTTCCAAATTTAAGTTTCAAACCAGCGTCTGTGTTATCTACACTAATAATATAAACAGGTAAAGTTTGTTTTTATGTTTTTTATTGTTTGTAGGAGATAATCTCTGAAAGTACTGGTCCGATTGGTAAAGTTTTTTCATCGATAGAAAGCTGTTTTATTCCTGAGTGACATAGGCTATATTTTATGTACACGGTCGAAGCCGTGGGCAAAAGCTAGTGTCAAATATGAGTATCAATACAAAATTCTTCTCAAGCTTCATAGCATCAATCAGGAAAAGCCCCTACTCATCCAAGTCACTTATACACTTCCCCAGTTCGTCCCTGCTCCCATCCTTCGGTGACATGGTACAACGCTACCGATGATAGATGTTGGTTTTTGCAAACCAATCTATTGAATTGGAACCTTGCCAACCATAAATCTATGTTCAGTATTCGCTCAGAAATCTTGTTAAAAGCGGTATTTATGCTGATAAAGTACACAAAGTTTGTTGACTTGATTTTTGCGGTGTGTAATGGTTCTGTCAGATGCAGTACTTTGATATTACTAATTGCGTTAAGGTTTGGATAAGTTTTCATTTTTGGTTTGCATGGTTTTTATTTATTTAATTATGAAAACTTCATGCACTAAAAGGTACAAAAGTTATCCTCGAGTTGAAATGTGAAATATTCTTTTTATTTTGTATAATGTGCTCTTTTCCTTTTCTATTGTAGAGTTTGTCATGCTCACTCAGATGTCTCACTGATGGTGGCGCGTGTATTGGATCATTCGGTTCCCTTCAAAATGGTTGAGCTGAGTGTTGCTAATATTCGCGTCATGTCCGTGAACGGGTGCTGTCAGTTGAGACTGGTCATCTCTTCGCTGCCAGTTGCTATTTTAATATCTGTATTCGACAGCGATGTGGAGGAGTTTTTCGACGCCGTACTTTAGATTGCTTTTTTTAGTACTTTATGGCTTTTATTTTTATTTTGTAAGTTAGTTTTAATTACGTTATTATTAGATTTAAATGTATATAAAAAGAATAAATATATATTTCTGTATTTAGTTTTTATTATTTTATTTACATTGTTCTCACATGACAGTAGCGACAAGAAACATGTAACCGAGATATTTGTAATATATAACATGATTAAAAAGAGTGTCCATGGAATTTCTTACACACTTTTCTCCATAGAGATCTACGCTTTGGAATGTACAATTAGCATCATTTTTTTTCTGACTGACAGACTTCTTGACATTTCATAAGTGCCTGTAAATGGTTTATTTGAAATAAAATGCTTTGAATCTTGAATCTTTATCTCTCGCTACCTCAAAGAACGGTTCTAATTTCTTTGCGACTCCCACACAAAAGGTCATCAGTTAACTTGAGACTTAAAATTCCAATGCATTCAACTACTTTTATAGATTTAATGTCATTTACTGTTTTAACATTAACAAAAACTTGATCATAGTGATAATTAGTGTTCCTTCTCAAAAAGTAAACAGAAATTGAATACCTATTTAATTTCTGTTTACTTTTATATTTGCACTAGTGCAATCCTATTTTGTATCTAGGCAATCTTTGTCCATTCCAGACTGCCTGGAAAAAATCGCCGAGTGTGATAAGGCCGCCAATTGTGTTTCTTTTTTTATTATAAGGTTTCCTTTTTACAATTTTTTATTTAGTTTCACATGTCCCGATGTTTGCTTGTCTGTAATCAAATCTTGCAAATTAACTGGTTACTGGTTGAGCTGAAATTTTGCATTCATGTGTAAATCAGATGACAATGTAAAATTATTATGACACGAAGCTGATCTGATGATGGAACCGGAAGGTGGCAATAGGAACTCAGATAACCCTTTCGTGTTTGAAATAGTCTTGAGTGCTAATTAAATAGATATATTATACCGCACTATAAAAACTTGCTATGAAAAATGATTCTCAATCTTGGTGAAAGTAAAGTATATAAAGTCTAAATAAGTAAATTTGCAATAAAATTAGCTTAATTTTTCTGACTAACCGTCTAACCGACATAATGACAATTCTGTAGTGTTTTGTTTTTATTGGAAATAAAATATGCTTTGATTTCAATTACGTCTTCTTTCTAGCTATATAATCTTTAATATAATCCTTAGTTCATTTTGTTTCTCTTTCACATCTAACATTCTTTTCGCTAGGACCACGAGAATTTCCGAAAAAGACACGGTGGTCTTGGAACGCAAAAGCTAACTGAAGGTGGTCATTTGATGATTTTCGACCTCAAAATCAAACAGCTAACATTTTTCTTCACTTATCTGTATCATCATCATTTCAACCAAAAGACGTCCACTGTTGGACATCTACCTTCCCCAATGTCGCCATAACGAACGGCCCTGTGCAACTTGCATCCATCGCATTCTCGTGACTCGCACCAGGTCATCGGTCCACCTTGTGGGAGGTCTTCAAACGCTGCCTTTTCTCTTATATTGTTATAACAAAATTCAGTCTAATGCTTGTCTTTTTGCTAATCTTGCTATTTTAATAACTATATTTATTTTTACTTTATTTACATTGTTCTCACATGATAGTAGCGTGAAGAAACATGTGACCGAGATATTTGTAATATATAACATGATTGAAAAGAGTGTCCATGGAGTTTTTTACACATTCTTCTCCATAGAGATCTATGCTTTGGAATGTGCAATTAGCATAATTTTTTCTTCTGACTGACTGACTTTTTGACATTTCAAAAGTGCCTGTAAATGGTTTATTTGAAATAAAGTGGTATTGATTTGATTTAGTCGACATATGTTTAATTAACTTTAATCTTCCCCTTAGGGTTTATGTTTCATTAGCTTCTGCACCATCGCTGATCTTGTTAAATGCCATGGCTAACGAAACACTTTTTTTCTTTTTCGTGGTAAGCAACCGCAATGTCGAACTCACCATTAATTAAAATTGGATGAAGCTTAAAGGTTTGCTCGCAGTGGTGGTCCTTTTGACCCTTAAACCCGGCTTTCAAAAGTGTCAATCAATTTCGATGAGTTTCCGCATTCTAAAACAAGTTGGTTTTCATTTAAAATTTAAGGGTATTGTTATAATCCATTCGTCCAACGTATGTGGTCTTTCCATAGAACTATTGAAAGAAATTCTATTAAATTTTTTAGTATACTGAGCATAAGGTCCTAAGGTCGACCGGAATAGGCAGAGTATTTTTTATCTGGAATTTCTCAGTACCAGCTCAGAGTCTAGATTGTGCCCGAATTTGTGTCTTAATAATATTGGAAGCATTAGAATTTAGTCCCGGTTTAACGCACTCAATCATCAGTTTTGAAACGTCAGTTCACTGCAACTTAAACCAGAATAAATACAGTTAAATGGGGAATGAAAGCGTACAGCGCCATGGTCTAGTACTGTAAGACTAAATAACCTTTCGCTTCCGAAATGGTTCTGTTTATTCTGGTTTTGTTTGGAAACAAGAATATGTAGGATCCTATCGCCTTCTTCTGTGGAAAAAAGGTCACAAAGAAAGTGGTATTAAAAGGAGCAAGAGCATGTAGCACCCCACTCTAGATCCGTAAAAGATTAAAGGTGTGTACAGGATGTAAAGTCCCGCAAACCTCCATTGAAAAGGGAGGATCCTCCGACCAGACGGGTGTTGTGTCTGGTTCGGACAACTACCCGTTTGTTGATTTCGGTCTATTGCATACATTCTGATTGCGAGGAGAATTCTGATATCGCAACGCTGGATTTTGTATTTTAGTTCATAATATATGACGAAATAGATGTCACTACTGTAAACCTACAGGATCCCAAAGGACACGGAACGATCTCGAGCCTCTGTAGATTGTGGCCTGCAGTTAACAGACTAAGGGAGACGGTTGCCTAAACAATGAAAGAAGCGAGACGGCAGAAAGCCGTGCCAACACCTCTTATATCAAAATAGGAACATTTTCGAATATCGAACAATGTAATTTTATTGTAGCCAAAATATGATCGATGGTGCTGTCTGCCGTTTACATTTTCACTCATTTCAATATTACATTACTTTCTAATGCGTTTACAATATATTTTCCTTCTTTTAAAAGTATTTCCTTATTGGAAAAACAAATGGTTTTGCCCGATTTCATTTGAGTTTAAAAACTGCAATGTTTTAAGAGAAAATATTGGTTCGGAGTTTTTATTCGGTTTGACTTGAATTCTTTAACTTTTAAATTAGGTTAGTGACGTACATCATTTTAGTGGGATAGGTATAATTTGTTCTGCGGGATGGTTCGAAATAGCTACCATTGCTCTGCTAAGGGCGTTTGAAGAAACACAGGTGGTGAGATAATTTTCCACTTCAAAAAAAAGCAAATATAGAAATACGAAACGGTTTTTGTACCTTACGAATACTGTAATTAGAGACACAATAGAGAGCGAACGCCGGCGTTCGCTTGGTGTTTAATGAAAAGCCAACTTAAGAGAAATGCAATCAACCTATTTCAAACCCAAAAGATAAATAAAAGAAAAAAAACGTTGCCTTACACTAGGCAATATTTTTATTATTACTCGTGTATCAGGAGTACGTTCACAAACGTGTAAACTCACTTACACAACACACCCAGACCCGAAACTCCTAGAATGAAGGCAAAGAAGGAGCAGGAGTGGGTTTTAGCTAGTAAAAATCTGATACGCCCGCACCGCCCAAGAGCGGGAGAAGTCATAGGATGATTTCCCACCTAAAAACAAAACCCAGACCCGAAATATCTGTAGACCATACGAATACTTGTTCCGTACAGGAATCGAAGCCGCGACACTCAGCATAAAAGTCTACCGTGCCATCATTCTTCATCTTTATTCATCTCTAACAAAAAATTCAACACCAAATCCCCCATACAATTTTAGACACCCAAATGTCAACAAAAAGTCTGAAACTGGCAATCAAAACGAACATCAACAGCACAATAATAAACCAACACAGCTTACATTGGACAAACACAACACAAACGCGACTATATTAAAATAATAGTTCGCGAATGGAACTTTAAATTGAATTGGGCCCCACCGGTGCCACCAGTCATTTTCAGCTTGGAAAACTTTAACTAATATTTCTGATTTATCTTTTCTGTGATAAAGGATGATAGTTTGAAAGTTCTGTGATTGATAGAGGTTAGGCAAGGGCTGGCATATCCGATTAGCAGTATAATTTGTTTTGGGGTTATTTTTGTGAGAAATTATTTTACCTGCAATGAAGTAGAAGGCTGCCAAAAGCAGGTAAGTGTGCATACTTTTGGGTAACTACATCAAACCAAGCATTTGTTTAAAAACAAACCATTTATAGGTACTTCTGAATTGGCAAGAAGTCAGTCAGTCAGTCAGACAAATGATGCCTTGAAAGATCATTCTTAATTCATCATCAGGGGCTAATGCACACGTCATGCTCGTGAACGGGTGCCGTCAGTGAGACTGGTCATCTCTTAGCTGCCAGTGGCTTAGTTCAATTTCTATTTTTTAATTAGTTTTTTTTATATAATCATAATTAGAAGCGACAAGAAATATGTAACTCATAATATGATTTAAAAGAGTGTCCATGGAGTTTCTTGCACGATCTTCTCCATAGAGATCTACGCTTTGGAACGTGCAATTTAGCTTCATTTTTTTTCCCTTTTGACAATTCAAAAGTGCCTGTAATTGGTCTATTTGAAAGTAGGTTATATCCGGGGTTATTTAGCCAAAGTAAATCTGGGTAGGTTTTCAAATTGACAGTACCCTTAGCACAACTAATAATAATGCATATACTATTATAGCATATAGTTAGCTATGATATCCGTATGTTTAAGAGGCAAGCGTTTGTCAGCGGTCCCACCTAGACCTCACGGCGTCCTCACCTTCCGCATGACGCAGGTTCTCACCGAACACGGGAAGTTCGGGAAGTTCCTGCACCGGATTCGTGCGGAAGCGACGCCCGGGTGTCGCCACTGTGTGGACCGCCCGGAGGACACGGTGGAGCATACGGTGGAAGTGTGCCCCGCTTGGGAAGAGCAACGCCGTGTCCTCGTGGGGGCGATCGGCGGCGGCGATCTCTCGCGCCGGGCCTTGGTACAGGCCATGGTCCGGAGCGAGGAGGAGTGGCAGGCGGTCGCCTCCTTCTGCGAAGCAGTAATGCTAGCAAAAGAGGCGGCCGATCGCGTGAGGCAACGGCAACGGTCCTCACGCCCCAACCGCCGCCGGGATTCCGATCCCGATTTCCGGCCACCGTAGGCGTGGGCTTGCGGACGGCGGGCAATGGGTGGCCCGCCGTCCGACCGTCCGGTAACCATCCGGACCGAGCCCAAGTCGTCGACGGCGCGTATTGTTCCGCGCGCGCCTCAGGGAGATGTCAGCAAATCGTAGGGGCCCAGCAGGGTCGAAGCCTACTGGGGCCATGGGTAGTGTGAAAAAGAAACCGTGGCCCTGGGACGAAGGCAACGAAGGAACAGGAGTGGGTTTTTAGTCAGTAAAAGTCTGACACTATCTCCCGCTCCGCCCAAGAGCGGGATTTGTCATAAGATGATTTTCCCACCTATAAAAAAAAAAAAAAGCGGTCCCACCTACGTCAAAGTTTGAAATGGACCAATGGGAACCTATTGGGTTGAAAAGTCCAGGCCATGGTCTAATAGTGTTCTATCACAACTATTTCAGCCCTTACAATTAGTAGGAAAATGTTTTCAGGGGCTTACAAAAAATCATTGTATTTAAATATTCAAACGTGAGAAAATTTCTTAGCCCTGCCCTTAATTATCGAATAATATTAACTAAATGGATTTTGGTGGTATGCGGTACAGAGAGTAAAATCCCGCAAACCTCCGTTGAAAAGGGAGGATCCTCCGACCAGACGGGTGTTAAGTCTGGTGGGCTACTACCCGATAGATGATTCAATCGCGCGGAGAACTTTATTACGCGATGCAGGATTAGTTTTTATGTGACGCCATAGATGTCGCTACAGGCCTAATTAGAAGGCTTAAAGTAACTTAAAGGGCAATGGAAAAGGCAATGCTCGGGGTTTCTTTGTTGTGATCGCATTAGAAATGAAGATATCCGAAGGAGAATCACGGTTACCGACACAGCCCGAAAAATCGCCAAACTTAAGTAGCAATGAGCAGGGCACATAGCTCGCAGAACAAATGGTCGATGAGAACGAAAAGTTCTGGAGTGGCAAGCACGTACCGGAAGACGCAGCTTTGGAAGGCCTCCTACAAAGTGAACTGATAATGGTGAGTGTCGCGCGAATCCGATGACTATATACTCGTACTTCAACCAATTCACAGTTTACTGAACATCGTTTTGGGATTTTACTAAGTTTTCATAGAGATAGATATATATAACTATATTAAATATAATAGTTTATGCAAGCCGTTTCACCCGCATTTGTATGTCACTCAGTGATAAAGTAGTAAACTATTGGTGAAAGAATTTTTAAAACCACTTCAGTTGTTTTTGAGTTTATTCATTACAAACTAAAATAAAAATCTTCCTTTTTTATAATATTAGTATGCATACTAACAACAATGCACAATATATCAGTGAATAAATAAATAATTAATAACAATACAAAATTACAAAATTTTTTAGAGACATGAATTTAAATAATTATTTTTGTGTTGTTTTTTTTCTCCCGTCATTTAAAATTTTGCTGTGCCCGACAGGACAAAATGCATAATTGTCTCTATTTTTTTTTTATAAAATATTGGTTTTACCACCTGATAAAAAAATATGAATTACAATAAAGATTCGAGAATCTTCTTCACATTTTCCTTAGTTCGGGAGAGCGTTCAGCGTCTTTTCCATATTATACACTCCAATTTTGTGAAAATTTAATCTCCTTGTAGTGTTGGAGCGTCTTTGAAGATTTTAATGTTGTTAAATTAGAAACTTAGTTGTTATAAGTGTTTTATCATAAATTCCTAAAAGTTAGTATAGAAAGACCTGGGTATGTTTGAAAATTTGATCTTTTAATGTGATAAATTAAATCGTGACGCGTAACCCAGTTCTGAAATGCATTCCAGTAAATTAGTTTGACCTTTATAGATTCTTTTGAAACTTTGACTTTGTGTAAGACAAACCTTTCTAAACTAATGCTGATTTATAAAACTTATGATCTGATTAAAAAAAAATGGGCAAGTTCGAGTCGGACTCGCGCCCTGAACTTGTACGGTAACCCCGTACAAGTTCAATTCCGGAAAGGATTCTGGGTCAACGGGAAATACTTTATGAATTTTGATTTCCTCCAGTGTCGAAATTTGTTTGTTGTACAACTTCAAGGATCCGCAGACCTGAGTATATGGTTTTAATTTCAACTCGATATCTCCACGCGTTCCCAAGATAAAGGGTCTTGACAGACAGACAGACAGACAGACAGACGGACGGACAACAAAGTGATCCTATAAGGGTTCCGTTTTTTCTTTTTGAGGTACGGCACCCTAAAAATACTGTCACTCATTAAAACTTTCACGAGTGTTCATAGTCTACTTCTTATCTGGGAAAATCGAAATAAGAACAAAAGCTAATATTGCCACATAACTGTGGAGAAAATATAATGTTAAAAGCTATAAAGAACATGGGGCAAAACGTGCCCACCTTGTAGCACATTGAAATTTATAGCACTAGAAAAATCTTTAAAAAAATATGTATTTATTGTATGGGGGCAACTTTGTAGCTTGCGGGGGAAAAAAGATATTCGAATTTGAAAATTCCAAAAATCCTTAGCAAAATCGACCCACGTAAAGTCTGCTGCAAAAGTGCATAGGAAGTACAGAAATAAAATCGTGTGAAGCGAGAAATGACGCCATCTAGCGTAAAACCAGATTGAAATGTTGCTATCGACAACATTACATTATACTGTGAATAGATGGCGCCGCTGTGCTTCAAATGATTAATGCTTAATTAATGCTTATTTTTGTACTTTTTTTTTGTTTCTTCAAACATTGAAATAATTTATAATTTCTTTTAAAGAGATGAAGATATTAAAATTGAATATCAATTTATAAATATTTGATTATCTATGTGTTAGTTTTCAAACTTGAGAGGGTAGGTTGAATATGGATTTACTTATAAAAAATAACTAGTAGGTAGTATAAATAATACTTAGACCAAAGAGTTATGACTAAGCTCAATTGGTTGTTCGCTAAGTTAATTTCGATTATCTCGTTCCAGCGCCTTTCGTTCAATTTTATTTTTAACCAGGTGTATTGTCTACTTATTTTACCAAAATGAGTAAATATGCATTGTTATATAGATTTAGTAAAAAGAACTCAATTAATTGCTATGCATAATCAAGGTAAAAACTTGTCAGAAGTAACCAGAGAGACCGGTGTAAACGTAAGTAGTTTTTTTAACGCTTTTAAACAAAAAACTCCTATATAATAATCATTATTGGATATTATATAGATATTTCTGTTTTATTGTTGCAGAGAAAAACAGTTGTTCTATGGATATGATGATTTATTTGAAGAAGAGGGTTCTTTGAAACACCATCAAAGAGCTGGCAGACTAAAACTAATAAACATGTTGCAGCATCAAACCATGATAAGGGAGTACGAAGAAAACGGACGTCGGTCGACGAACCACTATGCTATATATATACTTATTCTCTGTATTAACTGGAGACCATGTTATGTGTATTTAACGTAAGCTGTTGATCCCCGCATTAACGCCGGCGTTCACGCGCCATTGTCTTTCTATTGTGTCTCTAATTACGCACTCAAAAGGTATCCGTATTTAAAACAACTTAAAAAAGTTATGAACACTTGATGTGTTGTTGTGCAATTTTATAGTTTTTAGCCTACATTTTTAATCCTTTTGACCTTTGTGATAAAATTATCTGGTATTTTGTTTGTTTTTGTTAAGGTTACATAAGCTTCAAACCTCTTTCCAATTTTGGAAACGAATACTTAAGCTATGGCCTCAATAAGAAATTATATATAGTATTATAATCTTATTCGGTGATTAATAAACGGTGATTGTTAAATTTGATTAAGAAATTGTAAGAAATAAACATATTATTTTTTAATAGTGCCTTTTGTCAACTGTTTACCTGCATTTTCTTCATTTTGCTGAGTAACTACCCACTTGAATATTATATTACAAATAAATATCCACTTGTTAGCTTTGATATAATATTCCTTCCAACTTCTTTTGTTACTTACAAAAAGACTTCAAAAAAACTTACAAAAAGTGTGAGTACTACGTGAGATTTGAACTCATGGCTCATTGATTTACGCATCTATCTGCACATGCTAAACCGCTAGGTCAACATGACACTAATTTGAATGATGAAATTATGAACTACAATCAGTTGTTGACGACAATGATGACGCATGTGTCTATTATTTGTTGAACTAAAAGTCAAGTTTATACTTTGTGAGATTGCCTTTGCTCGCCACTTAGCTGTGAAGAAACCAACGCCATCTAGTTAAATTTTCGAAAACTTGAACTCTAACGTGCAAGGGAAAATAGGCGTTAAGCTGTTGATCCCCGCACGAACGCCGGCGGTCGTGCGCCATTGTCTTACTATTGTGTCTCTAATTACGCTACTCAAGAAGTTAAGGTATCTAATCACTTTTGATGGGTCACTGTACATTCGACGTTTGGGCACGCTACAATTATGGCGGTAAGTCCCCTACCCTCTTTGAGGAGTGACCGGAAAGATAACATGGCGTCCTTACCTTCCGCATAACGCTGATCCTCACCGGACATGGTAGGTTCGGAAGGTTCCTGCACCGGATTCGTGCAGAAGAAACGCCCGGGTGTCACCATTGTGTGGACTACCCGGAGGACACGGTGGAGCATACGATAGAGGTGTACCCCGCCTGGGCAGAGCACCACCATATCCTCGTGGGGGCGACGGGCGGCAGCGATCTCACGCACCAGGCCTTGATAAAGGACACGGTCCGGAGCAAGGTTTAGTGGCAGGCGTCGCCTACTTCTGCAAAGCAGTAATGCTAGCAAAGGAGGCGGCCGCACGCGCGAGGGAACGACCCTCAAGCTCCAGCCACCAGGATCCCGATCCAGATTTCCGGCCACCATAGGCGCGGGCTTGCGGACGGTGAGCAATGGGTAGCTCGCCGTCCGGACCGAGCCCAACTCGTCGACGTCGCGTAGTGCAGCATAGTGTTCCACGCGCGCCTCGAGGAGCCCGGCCCTGGAATGAAAGGCAACGAAGGAACTAGGAGTGGGTTTTAGTCAGTCAAAGTCTGACACGCCCTACCGCTTCGCCCAAGGGCGGGAGAAGACATTAGATGAATTCTCACCTAAAAAAAAGTTACCAATACCGTGATCAATACCATTTCTATAATTGACAGAAGAAGACGTCATTCTATTCAGTTTGGGAACATACCACTTAATGCTCGATGGATCATATGTTGCCGAGCAATTGCGAGGTGGAGATGTTATATATATTAATATTGAGATTTCTTCTGGTCGTAGCCCTAGTATGTCACAGCATGGACTAGTGACCGAAAACTGATCGTAAGTTAGAGGCCGCATATTATAGAGACACGTATAGAATAAAATATATTACTCAAATATTTTGATAAAAGTGGACGTCCAGGATAGAGAAGCCAACGAAACCTGTTATTGCTCCTGCATGAAGGGTATGAAAACTCAAGATGCCTATGCCTACATTGTTACCATAATATGGTATCTAGATAAATTCGTAGGGCCGGCAAGTGCCTTAGATAATATTTGAGAGTAACAAAACAATTTAAAAATGATTTTTTTGCTGTGCTTTTTAAGATTCATGGTTTTTATCTGCACCAAAAACAAACGGTAGGCTAAACTGGTCTCTCTATAGACAGAAAAAACCACTGGTTATTTATTTGATCCACAGAACAGAAAAAGGTGCGATCAAAATGAAATAAAGAAGTTATCATAACTTCAGTCTCCCATTCATTCGTTCATATTTTTAAGTTAGTCAAAATGATACCTAGTCTAAAGTGCTACAAAGGTGGGTATGGTATTTATTATACAAAATTACCCATTGTTTTATCTTCTAAAAAAAAAAAAGTTACTCACCTCGTTATTGCTGCCCATCGATTGAATCACTCCTAGAGAAATTTTCTCTAAGAGTGATTCAATACACTCTTAGAGAAAAGTTCCAACTAAGACTAATTCATAAAAGACGTCCACTTAAATTCTTAACAAACTCTAACTGTATTGCATTTCCCCACTTAAAGCCTTCCGTATAGATGGCACTGCAGTCGTCTGATGACATTATCAAAAGCTTTCATCTTTGCAAGACAACTGCTTGTCGGGTAAAGGGGAAGTTCACTTAGTGAAATTTTAACGAAGCAAGAGACCCATTGTCCATAAATTTTAACGAAGGAAGAGAACTATTGTCCATAAATTTTCGAATAAATTGTGCAGTATCTCTGTCGCTTTAAAGCTTGTAGCGCTTGCAACTTGCCTATTCTGTGATCTTTATGACACTTTTCAGTCTGCGTTGTGTTTTAGAGAGTGTTGTAAGTAGTTGTCTTGTATGTTTTAGGGTTCCGTACCTCAAAAGGAAAAAAACGAAACCCTTATAGGATCACTTTGTTATCCGTCTGTCTGTGTGTCTGTCTGTCTGTCAAGACCCTTTATCTCGGGAACGCGTGAAGATATCGAGTTGAAATTAAAATCATATACTTGAGTATGTGGTTCCCTGAAGCTGTGAAAAAATCATACTTCTATGGTATGGAAAAAAAAAGATACGGCAGATTATGTCGCAAAAACGTATATTTCTAAACTTTCAAGAGAATCAAAATTCATAGGGTCCCGTTGATCCAGAATCCTGAAATTTTGCATAAAACAAGGTGTTATAGCACAGATATGGGAACAAATCTGAAAACTGTAAATTTGTTGAAACGTTACAACAAAAAAAAATTGCGATTCAGAAAAATCTTCAAGATTCGGGAATTGAACTGCTTACGTACGGAACCCTCAGGGCACACCATAAAAAAAAATCTATATATATATAAGGTGTAAAAAAATTAACTTTAAGAATTTCGAGGGGACATTGTACTCCTCATTATGAACAACTTTTACTATGGGACCAAACCTGAAATCGCGAAAAAAAAATCAGCTGTTCCCTACGTTTATGTTCGCATAACTCGTCAAAACGTATGGAGCAGCTGATTTTTTTTTCGCTATTTCAGGTTTGGTCCCATAGTAAAAGTTGTTCATAATGAGGAGTACAATGTCCCCTCGAAATTATTAAAGTTAATTTTTTTACACCTTATATACAAAACTGGTTTGATACAGGAAATATATTGACCTCAATGTGTAAACTATAGCCAATCTTTCATAGAGCCATTAAAATAGATTGATCAACTTTTTATTCACGTTCATTTGCCACTGAATACGAGTAGCATAGACCTCAACCGTATGTTTAAGTAAACAAGTTACGACTAACAAAAACGTTACTTTATGGGACATGGACGCATTCTAGTTGATGTTCTTGTATTCGATACTACATGTAGTGATGTAACGAATATTCGCATTCGCATTCGCTTTCGCGAATATTGGCACATTTTTTGATATTCGCATTCGCATCCGTATTCGCAAGAAACATGCCAATTTTTGCCGAATGTTTTTGACAAACAAAAAGGAAATAATAATATATTGATTGAATGATATAGAATGACAATACAACTGATTTTTTTTTAAACTGGCAATTTATGCAATGACATCTCTCGCTCTTGGGCGGGGCGAGAGGACATGTCAGATTTTTACTGACTAAAACCCACTCCTGTTCCTTCTTTGCCTTCGTTCCAGGGCCCCGGGGGTTCTATTTCGCATCACCCATGGCCCCAGTAGGCTTCGATCCCGCTGGGCCCCTACGGTTGCTGACATCTCCATGAGGCGCGCGTGGAACACTACGCACCATCCACGACGTGTGCTCGGTCCGGACGGTTACCGGACGGTTACCGGACGGTCGGACGGCGAGTTACCTATTGCTCGCCATCCGCACCTCGCGCCTGCGTTGGCCGGAAATCGGGATCGGAAACTCGGTGGCTGGGGCGTGAGGGCCGTTGCCTTGCGCGTGCGGCCGCCTCTACAAAACGGCAAAAAAATTACGTTTGTTGTTTGTGAGCCCCCTTAAATATTTTTTTTTTAGTATTTTCGTTATAGCGGCAACAGAATTCATCTGTAAAAATTTCAACTATCTAACTATCACTGTTCATGAGATACAGCCTGGTCACAGACGTACCGACGGACAGACAACGGAGATTTAGTAATAGGGTCCCGTTTTATTCTTTGGGTACAAAAGTAGTACGAAAAAAAAAAAACAAAAGACACGTGAAATAAGCAGACTCAGAAACTTCAAAGCAAGTTTATCAATTTCTTGAATATAGCATCTAATATCTACACAGCAACACAACTCGCGGACGCAACTGAGGTTTTGCCGGACCTCAGTACATTAGTCCCCGTCACAAAAACACCAACAAAATGTTTGTCCACCTCGTTCATTAATAAACAATACCCACAAGGACCAAAGGACCCGTAGACTAAGTTTGCGTAAAAACAACCAGCAATTTTGGTTGGTCCTTTGCTGTGGTATTTAATGTGCTTTTGGGGGTTTTTTACTATGACTGTAAAGGGACGGCCGAGCATGTTGTGAGAAACGTTTTTTACTTTACTGCCCTAGGTTTTGTGACTTACTAAACTCGGTAATTTACTCTAGGATGCATTAAACGAGTTTTTATGAGTTGGTATTCTGAGAACTTTAGCTCTGGTTTGAGGTGTAGGCTCTTAGAAACTTGTATCTATGGAGAAAAACTTTAGTCTATCACTACATAGTATAAAACAAAGTCGCCGCTGTCTGTCTGTCCCTATCTATGCTTAGATCTTTAAAACTACGCAACGCATTTAGATGCGGTTTTAGTTAATAAATAGAATGATTCAAGAGAAAGGATACGCATAATACATGCATAATATAGTAGAGAAAAACTGATAATTTTAGAGATTTCTAATATGATGTCGTAAATAAACACAGTTTTTTGCGCTTACATTGCAAACACTGGCTGAACTCTACGAGATAGGTCAAAATAATGAACTAAATTATTGTACACCTTAAAAAGGTCTACAAAAAAGTTCCCGATGGTATTTGTCTATTTCTTAGAGATAACCCTCAATAACCATTTTTTATTTACGAAGCGATTTTAGCTTTTTTAGCGATTCAAACTTTTGTCCTTGTCCAATTAAGTACCTTAAATACATTGTGCATTTAATATAGATCAATATGGCTCTTCACAGCATGTAATTTAAATGAATATTTTCGAAGACATTACAAATTTAAAATGCAGGGACATAGCGGTTGCGGTGGTATCAGAGTTGTACCCGTAGGAAGCCGGGGCGGCTCGCTAGTACCTATTATAAATGTGAAAATAACTCTGTCTGTCTCTTACGCTTCCATCCGCAGTATAATGTTAAATAAAAATAAAGAAGAGTTTAATGTTTTTTTTTGTTGGTTTTGTTTCAGTATAATTTTTGTGTTTATTGTTGTTGTCATTTCCGAGAACGGTTATGCGATACCATGCAGCGCAACACGACGCTGACTACATTACGTGTATAATTATATTTAAATAAGTTTTGTTTTTGTAATATGTATTAGTTTATTATTGTTTAAGAATATTTTATGTATTTTTTCTATGGGCCTCTGATGCCTGAAAATAAAATGTTTATTATTATTATAATTCCATACAATTTTTCTTGATTCTCACTACTTGCATACATCTTTGTCTTCCTGCCACAGTAGCCCACTAACTTAAAGTAACTATCAAGACTATAAAGCAGTCTAGAGAGTTTAAGTCAAGTTACTTAAGATAACAAGACACTACTGCTGTTGCCAAGTGCTACTATCATTGTTGGAACGGAGCCGATCTGAAGTACTGATTTGTCCGTATAGCCATTTATTATAAGAGCCATTGTGTTTTTTCTTCTATTGTTAAGTGTAGTTAAGTTCCCTGCTAGAACCTGTGTTTCATGACAGCTACAAGCTAAGTCAAGAGTAAGTCCAACTGCCCCCGGACGCGTATCTTAAATGTATACTTTTTAGGGTTCCGTACCCAAATGGCAAAAAACGGAACCCTTATAGATTCGTCATGTCTGTCTGTCTGTCCGTCCGCATGTCACAGCCACTTTTTTTCCGAAACTATAAGAACTATACTGTTGAAAATTGGTAAGTCGATGTATTCTGTGAACCGCATTAAGATTTTCATACAAAAATAGAAAAAAAAATACAATAAATTTTGGGGGTTCCCTATTAGAACTAAATCTCAAAAATTTTTTTTTCATCAAACCCACACGTGTGTATCTATGGATAGGTTTTCAAAAATGATATTGAGGTTTGCGCGAGAGACTCCCAAAGTGGTAAAATGTGTGTCCCTCTCTTATTTTAGAAGTTACAGCCGGGGGGGGCTGTAACTCACAACACCCTGGCACTTTTAAAATAAGAGAATGATAAAACTAAAAAAAATATATGATGTACATTACCATGCAAACTTCCACCGAAAATTGGTTTGAATGAGATCTACTAAGTAGTTTTTTTTTAATACGTCATAAATCGTAAACCGCAATTACCGTTCAAGTTTGTACGAAACCCTCAGTGCGCGAGTTCGACTCGCACTTGCCCAGTTTTTTACACTTGTTTTATCAATAACATTTTCTTTTTATAGCATAGCATAAGCATAATCAGCCTTTTAATGTTCCCACTGTTGGGCCTCAGGCCTCCTCTCTCTAGGAGAGGGAATGGGCCGTAATCCACCTCGCGGGCCCAGTGCGGGTTGGTGGATGTCACAAGTCTTCGAAATTTTTTGGTTCTAGGACATGACGGTTTCCTCACGATGTTTTCCATCACCGTTTTGAGAGCAGTGGTGATGAAATAAATTACTCAAAGTAATGCGCCTGGCTGGGTTTGAACCCGTGACCTACAACTCGTAAGTCTGGGCCATTACCACTCGGCTACCACTGCTCATTCATTCTTTTTATGCACCTACCATATTGTCTCTTCACCACCCTAGGTTGACTGGTAGAGAATGCCTAAGGCATTAAGTCCACTATTGTATTTTATGTTGCACGAAGATTAAATAAATAAATAAATAAATATCTTCTTAAACACGTATTCGTCATTATACGCTTGGTGTACGCCTGCGTGAAATGTCGACGATCCTGCCCCCCTAGCCAAGTTGCAAACGATAAACGTGAACGCTTAGTAATCTCCAATAGATTTTCAACTTTATACCTAAGAGCATAAAGTTGAAAATCTATTAAAGACTACTGAGCGTTAGCGACCGGAACGAACGAAAACACTATGTAATCTTCAATAGATTTTCAACTTTATAACCAATAACATAAAGTTGAAAATCTATTAAAGACTACTGAGAGTTTACGTTTATCGTTTGTGACTTGGCTAGGGGGGCTGCAACGACACGATGACACGACGTTGCCGCTTCGTCGACAGAGCTCATAGTTTTGTATGAAAGCTGTGAGCAGGTGTGTACCAAGTGTACAATGACGAATATGCGTCTAAGAAGCTACGCGCCCGTGGACAGTAGGTCTAAAATGTTACTTATGTAGGCAAGCGTATTCCGTCGCCGACCACATCATTGCTTAGGTACTATCACTAACTTGAGATTTGACTTTGATTTTTTTTATTATTTATGGGCTCGCCTTTGACAAGCGCAGAGGTTCGATTGTCAGTACCTGAACCATTGCTGGTTCACTTACTGAACAATCGAAATCCGTAAATACATATTACGTGTGTCTGATTATTTTGTGTATGTGGTCTGTCGTGGGACTGTCTTAAAGATATACAAATATTTATTCCGTACGGAAATTGAATCGAACCTGCAATATATACCGCAGAAGCCAATCGGTTGACCACTGCAAATAATGAATGTCTGTCTTTGTGTGACTGCGAATAATGTTTGTAATTGTAATTGTATATGTTTTTGTTGTTATTTTATTGTGTGTGTGATATGATCCTGTGTTGGTCGAATTAAACGTATTATTATTATTATTATTATTTGACGACTTTAAGCGCGAGCTTATCAATAACAAAAAAGTCAAATAAACCTGTTATGTATATTTATCATGTCAGAGACCCTCTGAGTTCTACCAAGACTGTTGCTAAAGGTAACTAGGCGCGAGGAGTACAGAATTAAAGTCTTTATCCCGCTTCAACCTCTAACGGTTACAACGCAAATTAACTGCCACATAAACATGAAGCAATCGATCATCATCTTTGTCTGAACAGAATTTCCGTAGAAAATTACGTTTGTATTGTACACTACCTTTGAATAAGATCTCTCTCTGTCACTGAAAGCATTGCTGGGAGAAAACTCATTGTTGAGTTAAGCTCACCTTTGTACTTGAATTATCAAATACCTGTCTGTCACAAAAAACTTTATATAGGTAGTGACCTAAGAATTAGGAAATTAAGACGTTAATGGCTTCAATAACATTAAAAATCAATCCAAAGCTTATCACAATAACAAAAAGCGATTTACCTTCAAAAACCTTACCTGTAAAATCAGAAGCAGGACATATCTACAGGGCTTACATCTACAAATTACAATATCAACAAAATCCTTTTGTTGGCCGGGTTAGGCCGACCCTACCTCATCTTAATTAACTTGGGACCCAAGCAAGATTTCAATTAAAATAGGACCAAAGATACGCTCAAAACATTATCATTTGCACTCTGGATGTAATGGGATGTATTTTATTGAAGTTTGGACTTTAGGTCATTTGATATAGATTGAGAATGGTAGTGAAAGTTAAATAGTCAGGTTGTCACGGCATGGATACGCCAGTAACGAGGCGATAAGGCTCCTCGTCACCCAATGGGCAATAGAAAGGGCTATGCTCGGAGTTTCCTTGCGTGATCGCATAAGGAATGAAGATATCCGCAAGAAAATCAAGGTCACTGACATAGCCCGAAGAATCGCCAAACTAAAGTGGCAGTGGGAACATTGCTCGTAGAACGGATGGTCGATGGGGCCGAAAGGTTCTAGAGTGGCGACCGCGCACCGGAAAACGCAGCGTTGGAAGACCGACGACCTGGTGAGAGTCGCGGGAATGCGGTGGATGCGAGATGCAAAGAATTTGCTATCATTGTGCGAATCACCTGGTGATGGTACCTCTGTGTCCTAGTCGAAGCCGATTAGCGGGGACCTCTCGCGACTGACCCTGGTTCAGGCCATGGTAAAGAGTAAAGGGGAATGTGAGGCGGTCACACCCTTCCGCAAAGCAGTAATGCGAGCAATTGATATCTCGCCACCCGTTAAGATCTAAGCTCGGCTCGGTCGCGCTTCGTAGATCTGTACGAGGCGCGCGTGGAACTCAACTGGTTCTGTCAATTTTGCTGACATCTGTCAGCAAAATTGACAGAACCAGTTAGGGCCAATGCTTGTTAGGATTGCGGATTATTCGAAAGAATGTAGCCTTAGCAAAAAGGGTACTTAATTGAAGAAACACTGTGAGTTAGAGTCAGTGAAAGTCTGACATTCCTTCCCGCTCCATCGAGAGTGGGAGAAATCATTTGATGATTTTCCACGTAAAAAAGAGTTTGAGAATCGGATTAAGTTTTTTTTATCAGTTTTTAATGATCACTGTATGATATAGGCTTCGCAATGTATCAGCGATTGTATCAGTGTGTGGACAGTTAAGTGATTGCCATATTCATTACCATTACCAAGAGTGATGGTTTGATGATCGTAGTTAGATATTTAGTTATTGTAGTTAAACTCAAAGCATTATTTCAAATAAACTATTTACATGTACTTTTACATTGTCAATATACATTCCAATCTAACGCGTAAAACTCTATGGAGAAGAACGCGCAAGAAACTCCATGGACACCGTTTGAAATCTTTTTCTTGTCGCTTTTATTATTCGAGCACAATGTAAATAAGTAATATAAGAAATATTTAAAATATAGAAATTAAAACAACTGCCAGTTCTCAAACAAGACGCATGTATAAGCTCTACGTAGCTTACTACACTTTCAAAGGAACTAAATGATCCAACACATGCGCCACCATCAGTGAGACATTTGAGTGAACATGACAAACTATTAACTGTCATGTTCATTTATGTAGAATAAGTAAGTAGTTACATAATAACATGAATTACTGCATGATACTACTCATAATTACAAAACTTGAAAAAATAAATGCTTTTACATTACACCTTTAAAATACTGATTTTGAAGTTTAGAGAAAAGTAATAATAATACTCAATCAAAATAATAAATTAACAGTAATATAAGATTTTTTGAAAACAAGATTAAATCAAATCCATCAATTTATTACATTATACCATTTATTTATCTATAATACTAATATTATCGGAAGCAAAGCGTCGGAAGGCCTCCCACAAGGTGGACCGACGACCTGGTGAGAGTCGCGGGAGTGCGGTGGATGCGAGACGCACAGGATCGGTCGTTGTGGAGACGCTTGGGGGAGGCCTATGTCCAGCAGTGCACGTCTTTCGGCTGAAATGATGATGACTAATATTATAAAGAGAAAAGATTTGCAATTTTGTATTTTTGTTTGTAATAAAAAGGACCGATATTAAAAACTATTTCACCAATAGAGAGCTTTTTTATCACTGAGCGTTATAAAACTGCGGAAAAGCTAAAAATAAACGTTTTATATAAAATATGTACTAACACATTTTTTTAGTTTTCGCTGGACGATCCTTCAGTTCCTAGTGTTTCTTCAATTGACCTTTCTGTTCAAAGGTTGGACCCTTTCGAACAATCTGATTAAGGCTGCGAAGCACTGAAAAAATTCCGCTGCCCAGGAACTATCCCGCAGCCCTCACTGAGGTGATCGACGATAGAGCATGCTTATTTAGAAGTAGCATATTCACTCTTTACTTAAAGACAAGATTACTACTGTTAGAGAACTAACTACGGAAGGAGACATGTTTCTTACAAAATTCTCAATTACAGGTACGAAAAGGGCAATGAAAACAAATCAGCAATAGTTGATACCTCAGGAGGTAGTGAATATCGGAGTCAAACTAAAGCTAGAACCACACTCTGCACACGTGTGCCACACACGCCGATCTGGGCGCGTCGGTCTCCATACATTTTATATGGCAACTAGACTTGTAGAGCTACACTTGATCCACGCCACGCGACGTCGTTCTATGTACAAATCAGGCGTATTACACGTGTGCGTCGGTCTAATGTAGTTCTTCTAGCTTGATATTATAAAGGCAATTTGTATGTGGGTATGTATGTGAGTGTGTATGCGTGTGTGTATGTGCATATTTGCTATTCGTTCACGTTCAAACGGATTAGGATGGAATTTGGCACGTGGCTAGACCATATCTTGGAATAGCACATAGGATAGTTTTTACTCAGGGAACATTGTTCATCATCATCATTTCAGCCTAAAGACGTCCACTGTTGGACATAGGCCTCCCTAAATGACGCAACAATGAACGGTCCTGCTGTGTGTCTTGCAATATCTATCGGATTCCCGCAACCCTCACCAGGTTATCGGTCCACCTTGTGGAGGCCTTCCAATGCTGCGTCTTCCGGTACGCGGTCGCTACTCCAGAACCTTTAAGTCCCAACGGCCATCTGTTCTGCGAGCAATGTGCCTACTACCACTTAAGTTCGCACTTCTTCGGGAATATTGTTACTTAAGAATATTTTTTACATTTATAAGGCCAAATCCGCTGGCAGAATCCAGTTAGATTATAATCAAAAGGATCTTTGATTGTCAATAATTCCAGTTAGTAATCATTTGAGAGTATTCATCAGGTAATTGATTGGTCCCATTTAGCGTATTGAGTCCTCGACCCTTACACTCGTACCTTTATTCAGAACTCTGATTGCTAACCAGATTAGCATTCGTAAATGTTTAGGAAATTGAAACGTACATATGTTAACAACGCTTTACATGTTGTTGAATAATCAAGTGATAAATAATAAATGATATTTATTTTGCAAATACCTAGGTTTAAAAAAAAACACTTTTACACGTTCTTCATTTTAAACTAGATGAGGCCGGTGTTTCCTAGCTGACTACCCTGAGAAGAAACACCGAAACTAACTCAGGGGTCAAAGTCTCTTTTAAAGTCCATACAGTAAATTTGTAATGGTCAAGTCACATGAGAACCATGCAGATTTGTCTGAGATGGTCTTTTGAAGAAAGAACCATACAAATTTGAGTGGACCTGTCCAGTCAGTGCAAGCATTTGTCAGTATTCGTAAAGCTCAACTCAGGACTACTAACGAGTTCAACGACTCAAGAAATCAGTTTGCAAAATAAGGTCGACTTAATGGGTTCGAACATTTAATACCCATATGAAGTAATAATGTTAAAAATTTACAAAAACAAGGGTACAATGGGCGGTCTTCTATAAACAACCTTTGGATGGACGAAATAAAAAGAGATAGATTTGAGTCTAATCATAAATATAAGGTAATATCTATTAATTTAACGTAATAATATAAAATACTTATTTACAATACCAATTAACATGATAATAAATATAAAATTAAAAATGGAGGATAAAGATAAAATATAGCAAAAGGTGATGCTCCTTCACCATTGTAATAGGAATTATATAGTTATGCAATACAAAATTTGTGGTAAATTCAAAATTAAAGTGGCTATTTGGACATTATAACAACATTCATTTGATTATGGAATTAGAAATGTCGAGCATATGAAATTATCGAATACTTGAAGCATCAACACTGTTCTTCGATATCGTTTAGATTGCAAAAACGATTGAGCAGATAGCTCTTCCCGCTAGGTAGATCAAGAGGGCGTGTCAGACTTTTACTGACTAAAACACACCTGTGTCCTTCATTTGCCTTTTATGTTCTAGGACAACGGGTTTCCGCTTCAGAAATTAAGCATGGTCCTAGCTAGTGGGTATCAGCCCTGCTGGGCCCCTACGGTTTGTTGACATCTCTTTGAGGAGCGCGTGGATCATTATACGCTGTTGACGACTGGGCTTGTTCCAGTCAATTAGGTACCGGACGGCCGGACGGCGAGTGTTACTTCAGTTGCTCTGCTTTCCAGGGGCGTGGTAACAAAAATTAAAAACAAATCAAGCAATATTGATCAGAGAATAATACAGTTTTGTAAAAGGATTAGACACGTTCATCAAACGCGAATTTCAAACTTAAAACCATCCGACACTAACAGAGGCTCCTAAGAACGTTTTAAAGTTTTATAAATGGCATTTTAAAGTTAAAAAGTTAGTGGCAAGCAGTCTGAATGTAGACGTGGTGAATGAAGACAAATACCCTTCGGAGGCAACCCTGAGCGGGGCTCATATTTCATCGCAAATCAGACTCCCCATTGATTTGTCATTGTCGCAAGGGAATGGCGCGTCAAAGACTTTGAGGTTATGGAAGTGGCTCTGAATCAGCTGTAATACATTTTCAGACAAATGGAAAAGTTTGTCATTGCGATCGATGCGAAATTCACCCGAGCCGCTGGCAAGGGTGTTATGGAACCAAGTGCTGTAGTGTTTTTCCACGTGTATCAAACGACGTTGCTCAATACACTTACGAATAAATAAATAAACGAGGGTTAACCAGTTACTCGTGGGGGTTGCTTAGCGCCCAGCCTGATATGATAGATAGAGTACCTGAATTATGACGGAGGCGAACTCACTCTTTTTGGCAATCACGATAATTAACTCGAAGGGTTAAACTCAAAATCTGCGGGCCCAACGTCAAATCTGTGCTGTTTTACGGGTGCGAAACGTGGAAGGTAACAAAGGAGATCTCACGCCAAATTCAGGTTTTCATAATCCGATGTCTTCGTCGCATCCTCGAGATTTACTGGCCCGAGACCATCTCTAACGTAGAGCTGTTGGAGAAATGCCACGAGTGCCCGATCCACCACCAGATCAAACGTCATAAGTGGAGATGGATTGGTCATACGCTTAGAAGGGATTCCGATCATATACCCAATCAGGCATCGGACTGGAATCCTCAAGGGAAAAGGAAGCGCGGCCGTCCTCGACAAACCTATGGCAGCACACCGTATTGGCAGAAGCGATGACCATCGGACTGACATGGAGCGAGGTGAAGCGTAGAGCTCAAGAGCGGTCTCGATGTGTGACTACTGTCGACGCCCTCTGCCCCAGCTAGGGGACATGGGATCTTAAGTTAAGTCAAGTCAAAATCACTCACTTTTCCACACTAGTGCGGAAAACAGTAAATAGCGTGCCTAAAAGCAATAGGGATAAGAGTGGGTTTTAGAGTAAGTCGGACCACTAGACGTACGGTGTTGCACCATTGGTACATGGTAGACATCCCAACCATACGTACAAAGCGTTTTGGGAACACATTCATTATGCTACAACTAAGGAGTGGAATTTCCTGCCGGAGTCTGTGTTTCCTGATAGCTACAACCTAGGGGTCTAGCAAACGTGCTTCATGGTCGGCCACATCATCGCTTACTATCAGGTGAGATAGTGGTCAAACGCGAGCCTATCAATAATAAAAAAAAGTGAATTGAAAGTGTGTTGAAAAATAAATTGAAGAAAGCGATGTTCCAATTTACTTCTACAGATAGTTATAGAACTCAAAATAGATCGCTTAAAATGTTAAGTTTGTTTTTGTCTTGTACAAGCAGAAACTTAAATCTGAGATATTAAATAGCCTAAAGGTTAAACAACCAGAAAGTTTTCAATGTTGCTATTGTTTATCCCCAAAATAGATATTTTATAACGCAAAGGGCAACTAAAGGACACAGTTGGGTTTTAGTCAGTGAAAGTCTGACATGCCCTTTCATCCGCCCTAGAACGGGAGAAATCAGTTAATGATTTCAATTAAACCTCAAAAAAAAGTTTCAATTAAAAATAAACTTGCTTAAAAATATTTTTTATTTAATTAAATTATGAACATACGATATAACAAGAAAAATAAAAACACTTAACTAATTAAAATTACATAATATATACACAATAACTCCTATCTAAAATATGGCGTCAAAAAATTCCTCCGCATCGCTGTCGACTGGAAGTGTGCCATGGATGGTACCATGTATGGCAACGCTTAATCTCTGACCGAGGTAAAAGCCAGCCCTTTGGTCACGCGAAGTGTCAACTAGCCGTTTCGATAATTCTTTAAAAAGGGCATGAGCACTCGGACCCCACGGCCCAAGAGTCTCAACCCCAAACGGCTCAAAAATATAACTACCGACGAGGTTGTTATATTTACTTGCTTTAGATTTATTAATCAAAAACAAATAACAATTTGATGTGTTTATCTATATAATATACTATAACTAATATTGTTTATATACAAAATTACTGTTTTAGTATATGCGTAACCCGAAACACGTGTTCTAGGTCATCAAGGTCCCTTAAGGTCTGCATAAATTAACCGACTTGGTATTACATGGATCTCACAACTTTGTACGGTAGAAGAACTGAGTTGCGAGCCTTGGTTTTTTTACAAGTTATATTTTTGATGGCATCTCATTATTTTTGTAGATACCTTTAAATTATAAATATACAGGTACACTGATTCATTCACTGCAAATGTAACTTTGTAATCCTATATATTTATATGGGATTACAAAGTTATTTATGCAGTTGGTGTATCTAGAAAACAGTACCGAAATTGCAAAATGTTTTAGTTTTTTTTCATTGATTTATAAAATCAATATGCCTTTTGTTGAAACCTCTACGGTCCAGACTAAGCTTTTCACGTTGACGTTTATACCGCGTACGTCGAAGGACTGGAACAATTTGCCTGCTACGGCCTTCTCGTTCAATTATTACTAAGGTGTCTTCAAGGCTAGAGTAAATAGGCTCACTGCTGCTATCAGGTGGGATCGCAGTCAAGCACTAGTTTATATCATTTAAAAAAAATAAGTAAACTACAAAAAGTTAATGTATTCAACAAGCGCTACTAACTTACGTACTGTGTCGTTATGTGACAAATTAACAGTCAAGTGGCTGACATATTTCTGTTGGTATATATGTTGAAAAAACTATACAAACTTCTTGAGGAGTATAGTCTCTTGAACATCTGGCCGGAGATAAATGCACACATACTCGTATTAAAATCATTTTCATTGAGAAATATTGATTGATTTACATTCTATGTACCTACATTCTGATCCCCGACACGGTGGAGGTGTGCCCCGCTTGGGCAGAGCAACGCCATGTCCTCGTGGGGGCGATCGGCGGCGGCGATCTCTCGCGCCGGGCCTTGGTACAGGGCATGGTCCGGAGCGAGGAGGAGTGGCAGGCGGTCGCCTTCTTCAACGAAGCAGTAATGCTAGCAAAGGAGGCGGCCGATCGCGTGAGGCAACGGTCCTCACGCCCCAACCACCTCCGGGATTCCGATCCCGATATCCGGCCACCGTAGGCGCGGTCTTGCGGACGGCGAGCAATGGGTGGCTCGCCGTCCGACCGTCCAGTAACCGTCCGGACCGAGCCCAAGTCGTCGACGGAGCGTACTGTTCCACGCGCGCCTCAGGGAGATGTCAGCAAATCGTAGGGGCCCAGCAGGGTCGAAGCCTACTGGGACCAAGGGTCTGATTCTGAAAGGAAGACTCGGCCCTGGTACGAAAGGCAATGAAGGAATAGGAGTGGGTTTTGAGTCAGTAAAAGTTTGACACTATCTTCCGCCCCGCCCAAGAGCGGGGGATGTCATAAGATGCAGCCATGCCAGCTCTTTTTTTGTATAAACATATTTTTAAAGATCAAAACCATTTGAAAGGAATAGGGAAAATGAGCGAAAAAATATCATGTTGTTAAAAAAATATTTTTGGCAAAAGTATTAAGTAGTCATTTGAAAAAATCAAATGTTGATAGTGTTGTACATGAATTTATAATAAACATATATTTTTTTCAAACCTATTAACGTAGCCGTTACCGAGGATTAGGCTTCAGAAAAACACTATTTTATGGCACTGCTCGGAGCTAGAGCCTTAATTATTTACGTGTTTACTAACATAGTACCTATACAGGGTGACTGGCAATTAGTGTACGATACTTAAACACGTGATTGTGCTCATGATAAAAATATTTTTTATTATGGGAGCAAAGCCGAAATCGCGAAAAAAATTTCAGCTGTTCAGTACATTAGGTAAACATAAATGTACTGAACAGGTGATTTTTTTTCGGAGTTTCGGGTTTGTTCCCATAGTAAAAGTTGTTGGTTATCATGAGCACAATCACGTGTTTAAGTATCGTACACTAGTTACCAGTCACCCTGTATATTACAAGCAATTAGGTAATATTTATTTAAATTTGTAGAGATCAAAGTAAATTGAACATCAAGGCTCACATAGACAAGTGCGACGCAATAATTTAATAGGTATTCATTTCTATAACATCGCGATTTTCCAATTGATAACTGCCTGCATGAGTCTGCATGATATAAAAAAACTTTTTACAAAAAAAAAACTGACTTCACTAAAAAAAAAAACACTAAAACGATCAAAATAACTTTAATTTCGGAAGTCGGTGTTTCTCGGTATTGTTTGTTTCTTATTTAATGGAGTTCTGAAGTAAAAAACATACAAAAATACAACCGAATTATTATTGAGAACCTCCTCCTTTTTTTTTCTTTTTATTAATGATAGGCTCGCGTTTGACCACCATCTCACCTGATGGTAAGCGATGATGTGGTCGACGATGGAGCACGCTTGCCTAGAAGTAGCCTATTCCTTAAAGACCCCTAAGTTGTAGCTATCAGGAAACACAGACTCCGGTAAGGAATTCCACTCCTTGGCTGTACGCATAATAAATGTGTTCTCCTAAAAATAATGATATCCTCTAAAAATTTAGTACTTCCAGCCAGTTTCTGTAACTCAACATCCTTGTAATTCTATAAAAAAATCTGATTTTACGTTCGTTGAAAGTGTAGGCGAGGGCCAACTGTGACACGAATGTATCCACCATTAGCTTTTGTCCGGTGCTACCTAATTTAGCTAATGACGACATTAATGACGTCACGGTACAGACGATGTCGAAAGAATTTATTTACTTTGAGAAATAATTAATCAACGTTTTAAGGAATGAGAGGATAAATTATAGAATTGCGGCGTCGCCTTAGCGGAAGAGAAGAACTAGCAAGAAACTCCATGGTTTGCTTATTTTTTTTTAATTGATTTTACAATATTTCCATATCAATATTAATAAGTTCGTAAAGATAATGTAAGGGTTCTGGAATGGCAACCACATACCGGAAGACGTAGCGTTGGAAGGCCTCCTACAAGGTGGACCGATGACCTGCTAAGGGTTGCGAGAATCCGATGGACGCGAGATGCACAGGACCGTTCATTGTGGCGACACTTGGGGGAGGCCTATGTCCAACAGTGGACATCTTTCGGCTGAAATGATGATGATGATGATGAAAGATTGTGTAGACTAGTCAATATTGTATCCAAAATCACAATAAAAAAATGGTTTCAAATAGAAAGTAATCTATGAATCCGCGGAGTCTACAGTGTTCTCACATTCACTTTATAAAAAAGAGGTTATATAAAAATTAAAAAATAAACTAATCACTAATGAAGTTAAGGTGGTTGAATCAAAGTAAGTAAACAATTTGCTAAAGCAATGTAATAAAAAGAAAAAAAAAATGTATAAAATCAAAACCTAAGTTACATTATCTTTTGCTTTAAACACTAAGCTAGCCAACGTAGAATATATAAAAATTTTAGAAAAATCGCTAATTACATCATTATAATATTAGTTTACCGTATTACATAATGTTGTACAGTTTATTGTTGAAACTCCAATTTTATAAAAAAAAAAATACAAATATATTTAGGGCTTTTTTTGAAGTGGAAAATCATCTAATGACTTCTCTCACTCTAAGGTGGAGTGGGAGAGTATGTCAGACTTTTACTGACTAAAACCACACCTATTTTTTTCAGTTGCTTTTTGCGTTCTAAAACCACGGGTTACCTTTTCAGAAGTCCTCCCATGACTCTAGTAGACATTGACTTTGCTGGGGCCTTATGGTATTGCTAACATCTCTATGAGGCGTGCGTAGAACACTGGTCGGTTCGGTCTAGACGATTATCGGACGACTGGATGACGAACTACCCATTGCTCGTCGTCCGCAAGCCTGCGCACACTGCCTGGTAGTCCTGGTCGGAGTCTCGGCGTGTTGGCTGAGGCGTGAAGATGTCCGCCTTTGCTAGCATTACAGCTTTGCAGAAGGAGGCAACCGCCCCCATTCCCCCTTGCTCTGGAAAATATATTCGCGGCTATCAACTTGTTGATTTATGTTCAGTAAGTTATACTGTTATCAAATGAAATTTTATTTCACAAAATTCAGAACATAAATTGTACCGTTCGTTTCTATTATTTTAAGTTAAGCACGCAAAAAGTTTTTGCCTGCACTGCGGGTAGGAGACTTATTTTATTACAACTGCAATATAACCGTTAAAAAACTTAATTCCAGGAAAATTCTTTACTTTGGATGCGAAATATGAATTATTTACACTAAGGCGCAACAAATGTACAAGCCTTCTTATACCTATTTATGAATCATAGGTAGTATGTAGGTGCACATAACAATTGTTAATGTGGACATCCCATTCACACGCACAAAATGTTTCGGGAACACATTAATTGTGCTGATAGCTATACAACCTAGGGGTCTTTAAGTCAAGAGTGAATAGGTTACTTCTAGGCAAGTATGTTCCGTCGTTTACCACATCGTCGTTTGCTTTGAGACACTGGTTAAGCGCGAGCCTGTCAATAACAATAATCTGTAACTCCGCGTCCAAAGCGCGTACAGGTGAGGCAGACGAGTTATTCGATCTGTCTCAGCTCTTCAAGAAAGGATGAAAAGCATCACTACTTTGACTGGCCTGTTGGTCTAGGTGTTTAATGGCCCTGACTGCTATGCCAGAGGTCGTGGGTTCGACTCCCAACCAGGACAACTGTTTGTGTGATGAGCACGATCATTTAATAATAATATAATAATAACCCCATCGCCGTATCTCTACGTTGACGTCGTGGTGGGGCTTGCGTGCTCCAATATACCCTAGGTCTGTATCGGTAAAGTTTGCTTTGCTGTAATATGCCTAGGGTGAGGGGCCAGACTAAGAGAGATACAATCCGCAGTGCAGTTTTGTGGCGAACTGTTGGGCATTAGCGACCCCACGGACCCGATCTCCCGGGAGAATTCTTGTTTTTCATCTCTGGCTTGCCTTTATTGGCCGGCCGTAGTGAACACTGACGAGGAACTGAGCTCCCACCTCTCTCTTGCCTTTATTGGCTGGCTTGAGTGGAGATTCGCAAGAGCAAACGTGCTCGGGAGAAGGATGTATAATCCAGTAAGGTGCTGGTAGGGATCTTGACCGTACTTCCGGGATTGTCCTGATAGCCGTGGTATACCTCTCCACTCCTTAAGCACCTCAGGATATGTTGCCCTCTTGTTGCTACGTCACTTCGTGCTAGCGGCCGTTTTTGGGGGCCCATTTATTGAGTGTGCAAGTCACCCCCTGCCTTTTTTCGATGCATATTAATAACGTTGTTCAGGCAGGGGCCATAGTCTTGACATAGTTCCATGTTACCAGTCCACTTAAGGCTCCAAAAACCATAGCCCTATTATCTTTGTTCTCCATATGTCGTAACAGTTTTTCAATAACCGGGGGTTGTCCTTGGGTGCACTAGCATAGCGCGTACAGGGATAATCATCGGTTGGTATCATGTTCCATTATAATTGTCTAAAGGGCCTCTGCGAGTTGGCTTTGGCTCCTCGTACGCCTCCCAAAGGTCCAGGACCTCAGGGTCCTGAGATAAATAAAATATATAAAAATAATAATAATAATAATAACAATTATATCATATACATCTATACATAATGCAACCATAATGTCAAAATAACAATAGAAAATATGGAAAATTGAAGCCGAAAAGTCGGACAATGTTGACAAGAGCCGCAGCTCGCCGTGCACGCCTACCACCTCCGGCCTCGTTGCTCAGCTCCGCCTCGCCGCCGCCGGAACCCAGCCCCACCGTGAGTGCTGTGACACCGGCCGTGGCAGTTGCGTCGAGCTCCAGCGACGAGTACTTTTCTCCGCCCACGTCACCACCACCTGCGCGTCGACGGAGAGGACGCCGGCCGCCGAGTGGCTTAGGACCTCGAGGCCCACCGGCCTCTGATAGGGTCCCAGCTCCCGGCGGAAGTGTGCAGCGCATGCGATGGACGCAATCCATCAATGAGAACGTCATGCGCGCATACTATGGGGCTACAGAGGGAGGAAACAACCTGACCGCGTACCGTGTTCGGATGCTCTCTTTGTTTCAGGTGCTTGAGCCAGCCGTCAACGTTTCGGCCCAACGACTGTCAGATCAGGTGCGGGTTATCCAGCGTAATCATATGTTGGACGATACTGTACTTGATCGCCTCCGAACAGAAATGAGTAACCATGCCATTGCTCCTTCGTCGCAGTCTGTGGTACCGGTGATGGTACCACCGTCCTACCATCTTTCCGGCCATGTTGACGAAGAGATTACTGACATGGTTACACATGTAAGTACCCAGTGCAACAATGAATTGAGGAGTGCTTTGGAGTGTGCTATTCGGGAGTATCGCAACATGCCGCTCGAACTTAGGCCGCGCTTACCTCGTTTGCCCATGCATAATAAGAATAAAGCGCTGGTGGCTGCTCTGGATTTGCAGTTGTCAAACTATTTTGACGACTGCAAAGATCTCACTGATACACACTCGATAATGTACTGCGCAGCTGTTGCGGCATGTCGTTTAGCTCACGTCAAGTTTCCAAACTGTGACGTAGCTACACGACTGAAACCAGCCGTGCCGGCTTGGCAGTGCAGGATCGAGCGTCGTATTGGTGGGGCCAGAGCACTCATCGGAAAACTAATCTGCTTCAGGGAGGGCAACACTCGCCCAAGAGTGATGCGCTTTGTGAGACGGGCGTTTTCGGGGACTGACATCAGCCCCCGAGACTATATGTCCCGTGTCACGGAGCGCATCGACTTCCTGAAGCAGAAGGTGTATGCATGGGCAAACCGTATCCGCAGGTATAAGCGGCGAGTGGAGCGATACACCCAGAATCGCACATTCCGGAGTAATGAAAGGAGGGTTTATAGGGCTTGGGAGAGACCGGACCAAGATGTGACTGATGCGTGCCTCCCGGATGATGACGCCATGAGTTCATTCTGGCACAGCATCTGGTCGGTGCCTGTCAGTCACACTGAGGGTGACTGGACTCGAGAGGTCGAGCGTGCGTGCGATCCAATACCACAAATGGGGGCAATTGACATCAGCCCCCAAGATGTAGCTCGTGCAGTCCGTCCGTTGCCAAACTGGAAATCTCCAGGGCCGGATGGGCTGCACAATTTCTGGATTAAGTGGTTTACAAGATCGCACGCTCGCTTGGCATATCAGTTCCAGTCTGCCTTAGAGTCAGGGTCGCTACCCCAGTTCCTAACAACAGGAATAACCCACCTGCTCCATAAGTCAGGTAGTACTGCGGAGCCTAAAAATTATAGACCGATCACGTGTTTGCCGACGGTCTATAAAGTTCTTACATCCATACTGAGAAGCAAAATTAATAGTCATATTGACAAAAATTTAATCATGACACCTTCTCAGAATGGATGTAGGAACGGGTCCCGTGGTACTAAGGAGCTGCTCCTCATTGATATGACCATTAGCCAACAGGTTCGACGTTCCCGAAAGGATCTGTCGACATGTTGGATAGATTATAAGAAGGCCTATGACTCTGTTCCTCATACATGGCTCATGAGGGTGCTGGAATTGTATAAAATTGATACAACACTACGCACCTTCCTGATGTCGTGTATGAGGCAATGGAGTACGGTCCTCCACTATCCAGGATGTCGACATACCCAGAGGAATAGCGAACCTGTAAGGATCGAACGAGGTATATTCCAGGGAGATAGTTTGAGTCCACTTTGGTTTTGCCTAGCCTTGAATCCTCTAAGCACACTGCTGGAGAATTCAGGTCTAGGCTATCGGTTGAAGAGAGGTGGTCAGGTAATATCTCACCTACTTTACATGGATGACCTGAAACTTTTTGCCCCCAACAATCTGCAACTGATGGAGCTACTGAAGGTAACTGAAACCTTCAGTAGTGCCATCAGGATGGAGTTTGGTGTGGACAAATGTGCGGTCATGCATGTAAAGCGAGGGGAGGTTGTGGAATCCGTGGGCACTCAACTCACGGATTTCATAAACCTGAGATCCCTTTCTCCAACCGAAACCTATAAGTATTTGGGTATGTCGGAAGCTCTAGGCATCAATATCACTGACATGAAGCAATCGTTGAAGGAGCGTTTCTTTGGACGCCTGAAGAAGGTATTCAATAGCCTTCTTTCAGGCGGAAACAAGGTGCGCGCCTTCAACGGTTGGGTCATGCCCGGTATTGATGTACTCTTTCGGCGTACTCAAATGGACTCAAACGGAACTTGACGCCCTGGATAGGAAGGTCGGCACACTGCTGACTGCATATCGAATGCATCACCCACGATCGTCGGTGATGAGATTGTATATCCCGCGGAAGTGTGGGGGTCGAGGTTTTTTAAATGCTAAGACCCACGAGGTATGCAGTCTCAGGGAATATTTCCTAGCTGCCGACGTGGGTATGCATCGAGATGTAGTGACAGTGGACAAGGGACTTACCCCGCTCTCCCTGGCTAATGAGAACTGGCGTAAACCGGTAGTGCTTGACACTAACGATCGCAGGGAAGTATGGCAGAGCAAGGAACTTCACGGACGCTTCTTCCGGGCCCTTCACGGGCCCGATGTAGACCAATTGGCGTCCGTAGCCTGGCTGCGTTCCGGTGACCTCTTTGGGGAAACCGAAGGTTTTGTCTGTGCAATTATGGACGAAGTTATCATGACGAATAACTACCGGAGATTTATTGTGAAGGACGGCACGGTTGACATATGTCGGGCATGTCACCGTCCGGGAGAATCAATTCGTCACATTATCTCTGGTTGTTCTCGTCTAGCTAACGGAGAGTACTTGCATAGACACAACCTTGTAGCCTGGATTATCCATCAGCAACTTGCTCTGAAATACTCTCTTGTGGAATCGGAAGTGCCGTACTATAGGTACGAGCCCGATCCAGTTCTTGATAATGGTCATATCACTTTGTACTGGGATCGGTCCATCATCACTGACAGGACTATTGTAGCCAATAAGCCTGATATAGTGGTGGTGGACCGAAGCGAGAGGCGTGCAATGATTGTTGACATATCCGTTCCGCATGACGAGAACCTCGTGAAAGCCGAGAAAGATAAACAAATCAAGTATATTGACTTGGCTCGCGAGGTTGTCGACATGTGGGATGTGGACTCAGCGATCATTGTACCGATAGTCGTGTCGGGCAATGGCTTAATAGCCAAGAGCCTCGACCAACACCTTAGGAGGCTCGCGTTAGGCGACTGGATCAAGGGCTTGATTCAGAAAGCGGTACTCCCGGACACGGCTCGCATTGTTAGGAGGTTCCTTTCTCTGGAGCCCTGACCGCCGGTAGCTTGGACCCTGTTCCCGATACCGGTGGGATACTATTTTTTATATTTTTAAATGTTTTATTTTTTATTTTTGAAATATTTAAAAATGTAACTAATATGAATGTGAATGAAATAAAGATAATAATAATAATAATTTATTTTCACCATAAGCCTCTCATTACAAAATTCATAGACATTCATTATACAAAAGCTTATAATAATTAAGGTTACCTATGCTTTAACGCACTGACTCCCAAACTAGGTGTATGTCCCTGTGGCTTAGGAGTCAGAGATCCTAGTAGCAACAAATCAAATAAAATAAGCCAGATAAATCAGTCGGCAGCCATCGTACAATAAATTATGGTACAGAAAAATATGATTTAAATTGAAGAAAAAAATAATAATAAAAATCAAATTAAAATAATAATAAAAATCAAATTAAATAATAATAAAATTAAAATAATAATAAACTCAAATCAACAATAAGATTAAAAATGTCAATTCAATTAAATTTATTTAAAATTTCTAACAAAATATCATTGCAAAGATATCATAAAGCGTAAAATATGATTGTGTGTGATAGTGTAAGTATAAGGGTGTTTTGTATGCATCAGTGTAAATTGCCCAGCAGAAGGTCCTCCGTGCGATCAAAAGTAAGGGTTAGGAGATAATCTTTAAGTTTATTTTTGCATTCTGTTTTTGTGTACGAATATATTTTTAGCTTTTTGTTTAGGGAGTTGTACAATTTACTGCTAACAACATAGAATTGATGCTTTGCGAAGGCCGTTCTATGACGTTCACAAGAGAAAACGTTATGCTTGTGTCTACCAGTCGGCTCCATTGGGGGACGTGTAGAGTGTTTGCGTAGAGTCGAAAGGAGCACATAGAGTTGCCTGACTGTAAGTACATTGCAGTCAGCATATAGCTGTACAGTGGGATATCGTCGGGGTCGAAATAGCATCACCTTCAGCACAGCTCTCTGTGCCCTCTCTAAACGGATGAAGCAGTTTTTCGTGGCGCCTCCCCACACAGGTAAGCAGTATGATAGGACGGACTGACACAAAGCAAAATATACTAATTTAAGCGTATCATGGTCAGCAGAGTTTCTAAGTTTCTTGAAAACATAGACGAGTTTACGAATTCGAGACGTAACTTTATCTATGTGTGGGTGCCAGTTTAGATGCTGATCCATGAGTACTCCTAAGTACCGTACAGAAGAAGA
This sequence comes from Mythimna impura, assembly GCA_905147345.3. Classification (NCBI taxonomy): domain Eukaryota; kingdom Metazoa; phylum Arthropoda; class Insecta; order Lepidoptera; family Noctuidae; genus Mythimna; species Mythimna impura. The sequence continues at coordinate 24,293,285 of LR990342.1, read as the reverse complement.
TTTATTGATTAAAAAGCACCTACACTGCGTTTGTGAAACACAAGTGTGCGCTTGCAGGGTAAAGGAGTTTGGTGGGCTCAAATTTGACTTAATGGAGAAAGGAATGTACACAGTTTTGTCAAGATTTAAAGTAAGCAAGTTACAGGCCAACCAGGTCATCACACTAGAAAGCGCAGTTTCGGCATTATGGTATATCTGAGACCAGTTAGAACCATTTATCACGAGGGCGGTATCGTCGGCGTATGTAAAAATCGGACAATTTTTTAAAGGCAGTTTGCAAAGCTCATTTATATAAATGAGAAAGAGGGTACGCCCCAGAATGCTGCCCTGTGGAACACCATATGTGATGGACAGGTCCTCACTTATGTGCGACCCGATTTTCACCTTTTGGGTACGGTCGCTGAGGTAGTCCGCAAAGATTTTCAAGGTGTGACCCCGGATTCCAATGGATTCCATTTTTCTCAATAAGGCTGGTACAGAAACGGTATCAAACGCTTTTGTTAGATCAAGAAAAATTCCCAAGCACTTGTGTTTTCCGTCAAGCGTCCTAGCTACGTGATCCGATAAAGCCATAACTGCGTCTTCGGAACTTACTCCATTTCTGAAACCATATTGGTTATCGGCTAGGATACTGTTTGCTTTGAGAAAACTGGTCAGACTTCTATTCAGTATGCGTTCCAAAATCTTCGACAAAGCTGTTAGTACAGAAATTGGACGATAGTTGCTTACGTCATCTTTGCGCCCAGACTTATAGATAGGATGAATTAGAGCTTTTTTAAAAGCCTTCGGGAAGACACCAGCACTAATAGAGATATTACAGATATGTGTAATAATAGGAACCAAAACACATCGAGAGGCTTTTATTATTTTTGAAGGTATACAGTCCACGCCAGTTGCACAATCGGACTTTAGCCCCAAAATGATAGAATCAACATCACTCTCAGTTACCTCAAGAAGAGCCATTGAATTACCACAAGTGTTGGAATCAGCCACAAAGTTGGCTCCCATCGAGGGTTGTGGAATTTTAGAAGCTAAATTATTGCCGATATTCGCAAAAAAGTGGTTGACATAATTGAGTGAACTCTTTGGAGTTTCTGTCAATTGTAACAGATCAAAGGAAGGAGGACTACAAGTTTGGAGATCTGAGACTCTCTTAATGACATCCCAAGTAGCTTTTACATTATTTTTCGCCTTGCTAAATTGTTCCTTTTCATATGCGCGTTTGAGTTTCTTCAATAGGGAATTGCAGAAGTTACGATACCGCGTATACGTAATTTTTAGAAGTGGATTATCTTCCGACACTCTGAGTTTCGCATGCATGCGGTCACGGTGACGGATACAACGAAGTAACCCCGGCGTTACCCAGGGCTTTAAATTACGCTTACTCCTAGGCATGGCATACTCCTGTGTGTGCCTTTTAACAATAGATGAAAGATTTTCCACCAAAGTATCCGCGGCTTGATTTGGTTCCCAGATTGCTAGCACTGGAGACCAGTCAAAACTTTTGATATTCTCCATGGCAGAGTCGTAATCTATAACTGGCTTAGTGCGTTGACACTCCATGTTTACATTCCCACTTTGAAGAAATAGAAGAAGTGGTTCGTGGTCTGTAATGGATGTTTCTATAACAAAGGATGTCGCGGATTTATTTGTTTTTAGTAGAATATGATCCAAACAGTTTTCGTACCGTGTCGGAAACAAATGGGCTGGGAGAAGCCCGTTTGAAGCAGCACAGGTTAGATACTCATCTGAGTGATTATCGCTATTATCATTTTTAATGTCAATGTTGACATCACCGATCAGCACAACAGTAGGAGTGCGCACTTTGAGAATGTTATCAAGACTATCAACGAAATTGTTTATGTCTTTAAATGATGGAGAGCGATAAATGGCTACTATTGTAATGTCGTCTACACAACAAATGAGACAGTTTGCATCAGCAAAAGGTGGTTCTTTTACTTCTGCTTTAAGACACGATTTAACATAAATCGCGCATCCGTCATTCTGATTATATATGTTTTTAGTTGAATAAGATGTATAGCCATCCAGGGTCGGAAGGTGTAAAAGTTTGCTTAACCAACACTCAGTGAGCACAAGCACGTCACACTGGAAACCCAACCGCCGCATGAGCACTGCAACCTCATCGAAATTCTTAGAAATGCTTCGTATGTTCAGATGCAGTACTTTTAATCCTTTATTTGGGTTTTTTATGAACTGCAAGCAGCTCTCAGGATGACACTTAAGCGATTTAGAAACATTTAGTGAGTCTAGTTCACTGTTAATAAAATCCAGATTAGCCATTTGGTACGAGTACAAGAAAACAGTAGAAACGTTGATTTGTTCTGTGTCTGGGTGTAATTTATTTATAATATGTATGTATTACAGTTGTTTAGTACTCATAACACAAGCTCTGCTTAGCTTGGGACTAGACGGCGTTGTGTGATAGTTGTGGAATATTATATTATTATTATTATAAATACACTAATGTTGCTGATCATTTTGGGGAGGGTACCGAGGGTTTCCGAATCACTTGACCCTGTATATCGAGCGATCACTGAACACGGAAGCAGGTGAGCTGTCTTGATATCCTTCATACGAGCTCTGCAGAGTGGGCTATTTGGGCTCATATGACAGTAAGGTGCTTGTTATTGGACTTCAGAATGAATTCAGAATGAATTTTCAGAATGAATTTCAGTTGTAGGGCAGTTTTGTGAAGCGGTTACCAATAGAGGGAAGTGCTGCCTTGGCTTACCTACATTAATCATGGTCAACCTATAGAATAGTGTTAGTCTCTGGTGCGTTTCCTTACCAGATTGCGTAAGTTTCCGAGGGATATCTAGTGGCAAAATGGGCACAGGCCTCATCACTGACTAGGTTTGAATTCACAATGGTAATGTTGATCGTAAGTCACTTAGCTACATTAACGGTGAAGTAAAAATCGTGAAGAAATCGGCATGTTTTAAAAGCAAAAATTTTAAGACCTGTGACATCCATCAACTCGCACTGAGTACTGGATTGTAGATTATGGAAAAATTCCCCTTCTAAAAAAGAGGTCTGAGTGCAGTGAGAACATAATAAGGGTGATTATGCTTATTGATCATAGATTCTGTTCCATTTGTAAGTTTTGCCAAAAAAGTCTTCCCAACTCATCTTATTATCAATATTTATTAAGTACAAAAGTTAAAAAAGAAGAACATAACCAGCGAGCTATATAAAACTTCTCGACAACTCAATATCTCCGTGGCCTGACATACCAATAAGATGGGAACCAATATTTTTAGATTTCCATTTTAAAATATCGACTGAAACCGAATTGATACCTGAGTGAAGCAATCTTCGCGCTCGCCTCCCGGAATCTCAAGCAAAAATATACCAAGACAGCATCTTATATTTGATATTTTATGACACTTGGTGTAAAAAGTTGAGATTTTGTCTTGATTTTAGATGATAAAGAGAAAAGAAATACCGTTACCAAACGATATTTAAATTTTCAGATAGGTTATAAATAACTCGTTTACTCGTCAACTATCAAAACCGTTCGAGTTAGTGTTTCGTGATCGTGAATAGCGTAATGTAGCATAATTGCTACCTAATAAATACAAGAACGAAGTGTATTCGCCATAATAGAGACAATAAAAAAAGTGCTATTGGACACATTCTTAGCAAAGACAATTTAATAGTTTAGGATATAATTAAATTACTTATTAGTCTGTATAAACGGCTAGATTATTATAAAATTAGGGTCCATCCTTTGGATGTAGTCTAGGACCAGGTAAAAAACTCGTCAATTATATTATGTCCGCCTTTGTACAGTGTTTCTTACTAGTGCATAAAGTTTTAATAAATAAATAAATATTTTTGTTAATTTAAACTAGATAAGGCCGATGTAGCCTAGATGCAAAGACAACAAAACAAACATAAAGGTAAATATCTCTTTTAAATTCCAAAGTCTTATAAACATGAGATATATTCTGATGGATTCTTTCTTCTTCTCAAGCACGTCATTGTTAGATTTTTTACTTCGGCGTGTCTACAGATACAGTACATTTAAGTAAAATATCAGTGCTTAAAAAACTGCTTCAGTAAAGTTTAATAAAAGACCTTTAAGTTATTGAAACTTCGACGGTCCGGACTAAGCATTTCCCTTCGTCGTTTATACCGCGTACATTTAAGAACTAGAACAATTTACCTGCTGCGGTCTTCCCGTCCAACTATAATTTAGGCGTCTTCAAGGCTAGAGTGAATAGGCTCTTAATAGACTAGTGTGCCACACCATCAATGATTGCATCACTGCTTACCATCAGGTGGGATCGCAGTCAAGCACTGGTTTATATCAATTTAAAAAAGGGCTTTAAAAAAAACTGATTTTCCTAATAGTAGGCAAACAAATAGATTGGTAGCTAGGTAGCTACACAGGTAACACATCCGTATTGGTATCTATGGAGGCACATACAAATACGCTAGTGATACAATGAAGAAGTATTTTATCTTTGAATTTAGTTTTTGTTTCCCAAAATATTTTTTACGTATTTAAAAAAACTGGACAAGTATGAGTCGGACTGAGGGTTTCGTACAAACTTACCTATGAGTGATACAATGAAGAAGTATTTTATCTTTGAATTTAGTTTTTGTTTCCCAAAATATTTTTTACGTATTTTAAAGATTTAAAAAAACTGGACAAGTATGAGTCGGACTGAGGGTTGCGTACAAACTTACCTATGTAAAGAGTTCAATTCCTGCTTGGAGTCTCGAAGTTTTTTCCTAATCCCAATTTTTTTTTTTTGACCTAACAACAAATTTTATGTTTTCATATTTTTTCCTATATTTGTGTATATCTTGCTTTATGCAAAATTTTAGGATTCTGGGTCAACAGGAGTACTCTAGAATTTGGGGTCCCTTGAGTGTCGAAATGTACGTTTTTTGCGACATAAACGGCCATATCATTTTTTTCCGTTAGCTTAGAAGTTTGATTTTTTCACAGCTTCAAGGGACCGCAGATTTAAGTATAGGTATGGTTTAAATTTCAACTTGATACGTCCACACGTTCCCGAGACAAAGGGTCTTGACAGACAGACAGACATACAGACAGACGGACGGACAACAAAGTGATCCTATAAGGATACGGATACGGAACCCTAAAAATTATGTATTTTAAAAATATCTGAAATCAATTATGCTATGCTATATTTTGTACATATTATTTCCAGGATGTGTGTTTATTACTTTACATGTCGTATATAATTATTTATTAGTTTAGTTGTCTATATGCATACCGTAGTTGTATTCTATTATTATTAAATATATATTTTTATTTTCCCAAAATATCAATACAAAATAATCACCACAACAACATAGTTTACACTTAATAGATCGCTAGACGACGACCAAAGTAGATTACTTATTGGGGTCGTCAGTGCCATACATAGAATGCTATTACACGATGAAGTTGCATCGCCCATATCCGCCATGTTTACGATACGGGCTTAATAATCAACTGAATTTTGCCAGGTTATAGACGGTCCATCGTCAGTAATAAAATTATGGTGTATTACTAGGATGTAATGGATCAGTTGCTAAGCAATATTTGCTTATTGGTTTTTTTTAAACTCTTCTTTAAGAAGGGCGACAAGGCTCTGCTCAAGAATTATAGGCTCATCTCTGAGCCATGTCTACAAGCTGTTTTTCAGAGTCATCACGATCCATCATACTTTTATTTAGCACCATAGACCACATACATACGCTATGCCAGGTAATACAGAAAACCGAGGAGTAATCTGCTTCTCTGCTTAGCGTTTGTGGACTACGAGAAAGCGTTTGATTCGATCGAGACTTGGGCTGTGCTGCAGTCTCTCCAACGGTGCCAGATTGACTATCGTTACATCAAGGTACTGAAGTGTTTGTACGAAAACGCTACTATGTCAGTCAGACTGCAGGAGCATACCTTGAAACCTATCCTCCTGCAGCGGGGGGTGAGGCAGGGAGACGTCATTTCTCCGAAACTGTTCACGGCCGCAATGGAGAATGTCTTCAAGGTTCTGGACTGGAGTGGATTAGGTTATTAAACATTATATTGACATTAAATAATGTCAATGGCGAGTATACATTCATCTTCGGTTTGCTGACGACATAGTAGTCATGGCTGAGACTACGGAAGAGCTCAACACAATGCTCAATGACCTCAGTAGAGCTTCCGAAAGAGTGGGTCTTAAAATGAATATGGACTAAAGTCATGATAAACAACCATGTAGCACCTACTCCTATGAAGATTGGAGACTCTATACTCAAAGTTGTGGACGATTACGTCTACCTTGGACAGACAGTCCAGTTGGGTAGATCTAATTTCGAGAAAGAGCAAATCCTACTTGCCTGGGCAACGTTCGGAAAGCTGCGCGGTGTCTTCTCCACCAATATATCACAGAGTCTCAAGACGAAAGTCTATGGGCTAGGTCGCAACGGCTAAACGGACTTTAATTAATATATATTAGAAAACGAGTAGTTCATGGCCTGGATTACGACTTGCTTATACACTTTTCAGTAGTCCATTCCCTCAATATGATTTCCCTATTTTGGGTGGCCAAAACCCGCTGACAAAAACTAGTTGAAACATATTCTACCATTATAAGTAATCGAAATATGGTTTTAGCCCCAAAACTAGGGCGTGACAGATTTATAACCCAAAAACCTAAATCTTATTTTATCCCTAATACCGAAAAATATACTTATCAAAGAAATATCGAAAAATAAGCCTATTCGAATTTGAAAATATAGATACCTAGTGTCAAAAAAAGTAATTTCATCGCAGGCTCACAATTTAGGCACAAAACATTATTTGTACAAGACAAGTAAATCTAAAAACAATAATATGTTCATGTCGATATTATTAATATAAAGTGGCTCAGTGCTTCTCTGATAAGTAAGATACAACAGAAATGGGTGATTCTTTGAAACTGAGAGAACGTCTCATTCATCTGGCCTAGTTTTCGTACCTATCTATTTTGTGTCGTAAGCTACTGGGCGCAAAATAAGTGCCTTTGATACATTTAGTGATCGGGGAAAACTAATATGCAAATAAAAATATCAAACTGTAAAGGATAAACTAGGCCGTTTGAATGAGACATTCTCTCGGTTTCAAAGAATCACCCAAATACGATTTATTGAAGTTGTAGCTTACTTATAAGATACAACTTCAATAAATCGTATTTCTAAGAATATTGTTTTCTAGATTATATTATGATTTGTGAGATCTAAAAAAACATTGCAATAACAATAAAGTTACTCTAAGTCTAATAGTCTAATATAGGCTTTTTTAGATTATGTGTCTCTTATAAGCTTTTATTTAATTAAATGTTTGGTTGTTTACGGCAAACCTTGAAATTGAATTGAGTTTAAATTCTACAGAAAAATGTTCAGTTTGGATGACATTATGAAGTGTAGGTATAATGGATGAGGTTGTTTTAATTTAAGTTAATTTTCTTCTTTGTAGAACATTTAAATAACATGTTTTTAACCTTTTGACGTGCGTAATTAGAGACACAATAGTAAGACAATGGCTTGCGGGCACCGGCTACCGCCTGAGCGTTAATGAATTAAAAAAAGTCTTTTCAATTTTTAATTTATTTTCTATTTTATAATTTTTATTCAGACTTATTTCATTATTTTAATTAATATCCGTAGCATGGGGATGCATAAAAATGACTAGTCCACCATATGGGATTTCCAAGCCCAAGTCGTCGACGGCGCGTACTGTTCCACGCGCGCCTCAAGGAGATGTCAGCAAATCGTAAGGGCCCAGCAGGGTCGAAGCCTACTGGGGCCAAGGGTCTGCTTCTGAAAGGAAGACTCGCCCCTGGAATGAAAGGCAACGAAAGAACAGGAGTGGATTTTTAGTCAGTAAAAGTCTGACAAACCCACAGATGATTTTCCCACCTACGAAAAATAAAGACCCTTGGGATTTAGAATGACGTCTTGGGGCTAAAAATACCATATGAAACCTTGTCGCGAGATTTTCCTGTATACTATAAATGAACGAACAATACAGGTTTGTTTAGATTTTATTTTTTCATTTAGTGTTACTGCTCACATTTATATAATTCCTGAATATTTTTTGTAAAAAACCCGGTACCTACCTATTTATTTTTGTGTGTCTACAAAAAGATTAAGGGTCACTGGTACCTACTAAAAATAAACTACATATGATAAAAATAGATTTACTCCATTTGAGAATTTAACTCGTAAAAAATCTTCAATCAACGTACATTGTTGATCGAAGTAACAGATGGTCCAACTTGAATTCTATATTGGTTTTTATTTGTATAAATGAATAGCACATAGTGGCGTTTGTGCAGTTTTACGTGGATGAAGTCACGGGCAAATGCTAGTTTTTCAGTTAAACTTCTGTCGGCTTTTTTTTTCGGTGGGAAAATCATCCAATGACATCCCCCGCTCTTGGGCGGGGCGGGAGATAGTGTCAGACTTTTACTGACTAAAAACCCACTCCTGTACCTTCATTGCCTTTCATACCAGGGCCGAGTCTTCCTTTCAGAAGCAGACCGTTGACCCCAGTAGGCTTCGACCCTGCTGGGCCCCTATGGTTTCCTTAAGGCGCGCGTGAAACAGTATGCGCCGTCAACGACTTGTGCTCGATCTGGATGGTTACCGGACGATCGGACGGCGAGCTACCTATTGCTCGCCGTCCACGAGCGTACAACTTAATTTTTTGTAGGCTAAGAACTGGTTATTCATGACTAGTTATTTCAGCCGTCTACTGGGGTAGACCCGCTGTATGTAAGCTTTTCGTGGATGCAATACATGTATTTTTTCGTAATAAATCTATATTCGGTATACCGAAGATATCCCGGACGTCAGCCTGTACGAGATTAGGATGGCTCTGAAGCAGCTTAATAACAACAATGCACCAGGTGATGACGGAATTACAGCCGAACTCCTGAAGGCGGGTGGTAAACCGATCCTTAAGGCCCGTGGGGCCGAAAGGTTCTGGAGTTGCGACCGCGTACCGGAAGACGCAGTGTTGGAAGGCCCCCTACAAGGTGGACCGATGACCTGGTGAAGGTTGCGGGAATCCGATGGATGCGAGACGCACAGGATCGTTCGTTGTGGCGACGTTTGGGGGAGGCCTATGTCCAGCAGTGGACGTCTATCGGCTGAAATGATGATGATGATGAAATCTATATTACTTAGCTTTTTACAAGATGTCGATGCCATTATCGTTGTGGTTAGGCCGCTTTTTGAGGAATGGCTAGATGTACCACAACATCCTCACTTTCCACCTGACGTAGATCCTCACCGGACACAGCTGTTTCGAAAGGTTTCTGTGTCGGATTCGTCGGGAAGAAATGCCCGGGCGTCATTATTATTTGGATCGTTTGGAGGACATGGTGGAGGTACCCCGCTTGGGCCACTCCGGTATCACCGGGTGCCTGACTACCTCTGTCATGTTGTCGAGGCCTACCTGTCGGACAGGTACAATATCTAACCTGGTCACCTGGGAGAGTGGAAACGGCGAGAGATGTCGTGCGGTGTTCCGCAGGGATCGGTACTAGGACCACCCTTGTGGAACATCCGGTACGACTACGTGCTGCGCGGCGATCTCCCTGACGGGGTCAGCGTGGTCTGTTACGCAGATGATACGCTGGTCCTGGCGCGGGAACAGTCATACCAGGCGGCAGTCGAACTAGTGACACGCGGGGTTGCGACAGTCGTGGAGAGGATCCAAGAGTTGGGACTCGAGGTGGCATTGCACAAGTCCGCGGCCATGTGCTTCCACGGCCCTCGGAACGCGCCACCATCGGGTTCCCAACTAACGGTAGGAGGACTTCACATCGGCGACGAGTTGACGATGAAGTACCTTGGACTTGTCCTCGACAGCCGATGGAATTTCGAGGAGCATTTCCGACGTCTGGCTCCCAAATTGGATCGTACAGGGGCTGCCTTCAAGTGGCTCCTGCTCCACCTAGGGGGTCCAGACGCCTCCTGCCAGAGGCTCTATGCAGGAATAGTTCAGTCCATGGCCCTTTATGGGGCGCCGGTATGGGCGCCGTCACTTCGAAAGCGACCGGCGGCCAAGCTGAACGCAAGCCAAGAGGGTCATGGCCATCCGGATGGTGCGGGGATACCGCACGATTTCCCGCGAAGCAGCGAGCCTCCTTTCTGGCCAACCACCGTGGGATTTGGAGGCAAAAGACCTTGCACGCATGCACGATCTGTGCATGGAGATGCAACGCCGGGGCGAAACTCCGCTGCCGCGCCAAGTCGCGGCATGGTGGAAAGACTTCCGGCGGGATCTCATGGTGGAATGGCGACAGCGACTGTCGCAACCCAGTGCTGGGCACGCCATAATTATGGCGATAAGTCCCCTCTTTGAGGAGTGGCTGGAAAGACCTCACGGCGTCCTTACCTACCACATGACGCAGGTCCTCACCGGACATGGTAAGTTCGGAAGGTTCCTGCACCGGATTCGTGTAGAAGAGACGCCCGGGTGCCAGCATTGTGTGGACCGTCCGGAGGACACGGTGGAGCATACGGTAGAGGTGTGCCCCGCTTGGGCAGAGCACCGCCGTGTCCTCGTGGGGGCGATCTCTTGCGCCGGAAATTGGTACAGGCCATGGCCCGGAGCTAGGAGGAGGTGCAGGCGGTTGCCTCCTTCTGCGAAGCAGTAATGCTAGCAAAGGAGGCGGCCGATCGCGTGTGGCAACGGTCCTCACGCCCCATCTGCCGCCGGGATTTCAATCCTTCCGTGCGGGCTTGCGGACGGCGAGCAATGGGTGGCTCGCCGTCCGAACCGAGTCCAAGTCGTCAACGGCGCGTAGTATTCCACGCGCGCCTCAAGGACCATCAGCAACCGTAGGAGCCCAGCAGGGTCGAAGCCTACTGGGGCCATGGGTGATGCGAAAGAGTTCCCCGGGGCCCTAGAAAAATGGCAAAGAAGGAACAGGAGTGGGTTTTTAGTCAGTAAAAGTCTGACACTACCTCGCGCTCCGCCCAAGAGCGGGGAATGTCATTAGATGATTTTCCCACCCGAAAAAAAACACCCCGCTTGGGCGGCGGTAGAACCCAAAATTCAAAACAGAACGTCAAAAAACAAAGAAAAGAATCTTGAGGAAATCGGCATGTTAGAACACAAAATTCAAAAACACAACGTGAAATCCATCAACCCACAACTCGGGCCACTGGGTGGATTACGGCCCATTTCTTAGAAAAGAGTTCCGAGTAAAAGCAGTAGGAATATTACAAGGTAGATCATTCTATGCTTGGGTATATGGTTCTCCTGCGGATGTCCTCATTCCTGATTCGATCACGCAAGGAAACTCCAAGCATAGCCCTTTCCATTGCCCTTTGGGTGACTTTAAGTCTTCTGATGAGGCCCATTGTAAGCGACTACGTTTCGGAGCCATATGTCAACACTGGCAACACGCACTGGTCATAGACTTTCGTCTTGAGACACTGTGGTATATTGGACGATAAGATACCGCGCAGCTTCCCAAACGCTGCCCAGCCGAGTCGAATGCGACAATTGATCTCTTTCTCGAAGTTAGACCTTCCCAACTGGACCGTCTGTCCCAGATAAACGTAGTCGTCTACAACTTCGAGTGTAGAGTCCCCGATCTTGATAGCAGTGGGTGCTACATGGCTGTTTACCATGACTTTGGTTTTGTCCATGTTCATTTTAAGTCCCACTCTTTCGCAAGCTGTACTGAGGTCACCGAGCATTGTACTGAGCTCCTCCGTAGTCTCAGCCATGACTACTATGTCGTCGGCAAATCGAAGGTGAGTGATGTACTAGCCATTGACATTAATGTCTAGCCCTCTCCATTCCAAAACCTTGAAGACATCCTCCATTACTGCCTTAAACAGTTTCGGAGAAATAACGTCTCCCTGCCTCACACCCCGCTGCAAGAGGATAGGTTTCGAGGTCTGGTCTTGTAGTCGGACTGACATAGTGGCGTTATTGTACAAACACTTCAGCACTTCGATATACCGATAGTCAATTTGGACAGCCCAAGTTTCAATCGAATCAAAGGCTTTCTCGTAGTCCACAAACGCTAAGCAGAGAGGCTGATTATACTCCTCAGTCTTCTGTATAACCTGCCGCAGCGTATGTATGTGGTCCACGGTGCTGAAGCCTTTTCGAAATCCGGCTTGTTCGGGAGGCTGGAAGTCGTCGAACCTGCGCGCGAGACGATTCGTGATGACTCTGGAAAACAGCTCGTAGACATGGCTCAGAAGCGAGATGGGCCTGTAATTCTTAAGCAGGGCATTATTGCCCTTCTTAAAGAAGAGTACCACCACGCCTCTTCTCCACGCCTGTGGCGTTTTTCCCTCAAGTATGACGGAAACAAATAGCTTCTGAAGGGCCTTAAAGACTGGTTTTCCACCCGCCTTCAGGAGTTCGGCCGTAATTCCGTCCTCACCCGACGCCTTGTTGTTTTTCAGCTGCTTCAGAGCCATCCTAATCTTGTACAGGCTGACGTCCGGGATATCTTTGGTATAGTGTCGAGTCAATCTAGATCTTGGGTCGTTTACTAGATTTGCAGTGGGTTTAGCGATAGACGTGTAACTGTCCATAAAAGGCCTCAATCTCTCCCAGAAGCTCCGATTTGGCGGATATGACTCTGCCATCGTCGGTCTTCAGTTTCTTGAGCTGCTTTTGCCCAATAGATAGATCTCGTGCAAATACTTTAGAGCCCTTAATCCGCTCAATCGCATCCTTAATACTTGCGGTATTAAAGCGGCCAAGGTCGCGTTTCAGGTATTTCGAGATCTGTCTATTGAGCTGCCGGTATATGCACGCATCGTCTGAAGACTGCAGAATCATTTCACGCCTCTTCTTCATTAGCTCGAGGGTCGGATCAGAGAGCCTCTTGTTCTTATTTGTACGGTGAGTCTTGAAAAACTTAGACCCGACCGTATGGACAGTTTCCACGAACCCATCATTATATTCGTCCACGGAGCTTTCTAGGTACTCGAAACGATTGTGGAGTTCGAGCTGAAAGCTCTCGGGGTTTTGGATCCGGATCTGCGCTGGACGAAGCGTAGACTTCATCAGTCGAGACCTTTCAAGCTTAATATTAATATTCAATGTGCCTCTGACCACGCGGTGATCACTTCCACTTTTCACCGCGTTGATCACAGGGACATCATTGAATATTTGCTTTTTCGTCGACAGGATGAAGTCAAGGTTACCAACATAGCACGAAGAATCGCCAAATTAAAGTGGCAATGGGCAGGGCATATTGCTCGCAGAACGGATGGCCGTTGGGGCCGAAAGGTTCTGGAATGGCGACCACGTACTGGAAGATGTAGCGTTGGAAGGCCTCCTACAAGGTGGACCGATGACTTGGTAACGGTTGCGGGAGTCCGATGGATGCGCGACGCACAGGAATGATGATGATGAATGATTAGGTACCTATACGGATTTAGGGTCGAAGCTTACTGACCCCCCTCACCCCACCCCATGGCCTCGCTTCAAAAAGGGAAACTAGGAGTCCTGCAACGCAAGAAAAAGAAGGGACATAGAAGTGGATTTTAGTCAGTAAAAGTCTGACACGCCTTCCCACTCCGTCCTAGAGCAGGAGAAGACATTGAATGATTTCCCACCTAAAAAAAGGTAAGTACCTATACGAATTTATATAAAACGAATTTTCAAAAACACAACACCCCTAACATCAGTCTTTATGAAGTTTTCTAACAAAGAAAAGCATATTATATTCCCAACAATATTAGTTCCCCAACAAAGTTGGTGCTAACAAGATTGCGTTATTGAATGGAAACAAATTCACTTTAAACCAACAATACATAGTTTTATAACACCTAACAATAGGGTAACTGCTAGTAAAAGTGTTTATACAAAATCTTCTATTGTTACATTTTCAATGAAGCCTTTTGTCTTTTTAAAAGAAACATTTTGCTTAACAGTAGATTTTCCTTAAGGATAAGCTCAATATCGGTGATAAAAATATATTCTCGTTACATTGAATTTTATATCTTCAACTACAATGATTGTATCTGATCTCCTGAGTGTGTTTCTGATGTAACATGTATATCAGGTTTTTAGAAACTTTCCATCTCTTGTAGCACAGCACCACATTTTTATTTCTAAACAGTAATACTACTTCAAAAATTTTGTGTTTTACCGATGATGTAAGGGCAATAGCCTTTACATATAATCTTGAATGTTGTGAAATGAAAGGATGTTAATGTTCTATAAATAATGTTTAATAATACACTTCACTAATTTAATGTTACTTAAAAATGTTAAATAAATGTTACTTAAAGAGACTAATAAATGTTCTATAAAATGTTAAATGTTACGAGAGTTCGGTGCCAAACGTACTACTGACGCACTTGTGTTCGTGACGATACAGCAAACCTACTTTTACCCGGTTTGCAATAATTACTAACTAGGTCTAAGTCCAATGTACGGATGCTGACCGTACATCTTGGCGGGGGCCAGAATATATTATATAAAAAAATGTAGAATAAGAACTAACTAATGTTATACAAGTGTAAAAAAGCAAAATAAGAACTAACTAATGTTAGGCAAGTATAAAAAATGTAAAATAATAACTATTTAATGTAAAAAAGTAAAAACAATTGCTAGCTAAATGTTAAACACATGAGGTGTTGTGTAGGTAGCGTTTCTCATGGTGGTCATTTCTAGGTCTTCCGTGGCCGTCGTCTGCAACCTCCGTGATGTGGCCCTCTGTGGCTTTGGTGGCGGTAATCTGGCGGACACGCCTGTGATGGCACTGCTGCCGCAGCGTTTGCAGTACACGTAGGCTCCTCCCGCCGCAACTACTGCCAACACCAGAAGTCCCAACGCGGTGTAGGAAACAATGTATTGATGAACGTCATGTTGTGACATTTCCACCAGTTTCGTTTCTTCCTTTAATTCCTTCAGCGAGTTGTGAATTTGTTCGTAATTGTTTTTGACGAATTTTATATTTTGTTGCCCTGACAATAAATTTATGGGTTGAACCGAAGTTAAATTGTTGATATCTTCTAGATTTATCAATGGTATTTCAGGGTTGATGTAAATGTTGTTTGTGTAAGAAACTTGTGTGTAGTATGTGTCTTCGTTGTTTCGCAGTATACATCCTTCCTTGGCTTCTCGTATTCCTGTAGAATGTATTGCCTTTGATGTCATACTCTGGCCTTCGCAGTATATTTGTAGCTGACAGTCCTCGCAGCAGACATATAGCCAAGTATTGGGTTTTCGTAATGGTGTCCATTTGTTGTTGCAGGTCTCCGATGCGTAGATGCATTTAGAAAGTGTGATGTTTGTTATCGCGCCGATTTCGCATGGAATTTGATGACTCCTCATATTACGCGTTGGTGTGTTTAATGAACAAATATATGTGCTTGGTTCAATTTTTATGCAATGTTCCAGGTCACTGCCTGTAAGCTGCATGTAGGTCTCCTTCCTGATATTAACTGCAACATATTTTGAGCTCGTTTTCATTACAAGTGAATCCTTGCTATTTGTCATCATCGGAATAGGAACTGGTTGGTATAAGGCGAATTGAGTGTCACCTGTTAGAGGTAATGTAATTTCTATAATGAAATAGTTGTCCATTAGTCTCGACTTTACTTCTAGTAGCTTGTAAATATCTGCTAGTTGAGTTTGCATGTTATTGACAGGAATAGAAAGATGTTGTGGTAACTGCCCAGAGATAATGTTCAGTTCCTGGAAAAGCTGACTTTGTGGTAAAAGTCTTGTGTCCACATGACCATGGTGAATGTTGATAGCTGTGTCTAGAAGCATGTGTTGGATGTGACGTAATTTTGAAGTGATTATAGATGTCATTACAGCCATGATGTTGAAATAGTTCAAGTCTTCGTTTTCCTGAACAGATTTACCTAGTTTCTGCAGGTAGTTATCTGTGAGGTTAAGATGTTTAGATATGAGATTGAACTGAGTATTCATCGCCTCTTCATTTCGCTTTAAAATGTTGTTTTGCGCCTCAATAATTGAAGTTTGTTTCTTTATAAGGTTCAACAAATAATCTCTGTCGCTGTGTATTGTTTCTATATCCTGTTTATACTGTGATGCAAATCTTTCGTCTAGTACACCGAACAGGCTATTTGCTAAATATCCTACTCCATTAATGAGCCCACGGGTGATCCGCCCTCTTATCTGTCCATGATGTGTTTCCAGCATGTAGTTGTTATGGTCGAGTTCATTTAGTTCTTGTTTAAATTCAGTTGTAATCGTCTTGCACATCGTCTGATAACTGAATTGCTCACATCTTTCCTCCAGGTGTTTTACAACTTTATGAATGTTTTCCATACCTTGCCAATATGACGTCATGTTATAATAGGTAACTATTTTCCAGTCATCATGTACGCTTTGTAAGTTGCCGATTCTGTCGAAATAGATTGCCCTGTGTGGTTCAAATGGCGTCACGGTTATGGCGTTGCTGTGTGGTTTTGTAGGTTGGAATAGTGTTAATAGTGTTATAAACATGCATAGCAGGTTGGAGCTAATTTTGTTTGTTTTAGATCATTTTTTGTTAGTGGTGTTTTTTGTTGTTGTCGTTTCTCCTACTTGATTTGGTATTTTAGTAGAGGTGGTGTCTGGAATTTTTATCTCTGCTTCTGGTATCGGGAGTTTGATAAGTTTTGTTATTGGTCTTGTTAGTAGTCCTGTTTTTGTTCTCATTGTTACTACTCTGGTTAGGTTGTCCCTTCCTGGGTGAACATCCTGCACTCTGCCAAGCGCCCATTTCGCAGGTGGAAGATTATCTTCTTTGATTAGGACAATGTCTCCTATTTTCAGATTTTCCGTTTTATGCAACCATTTGCTCCTGAGCTGAAGTTGTTGTAAGTATTCGGAAGACCACTTTTTCCAGAATCCTTGATGCATTTTTGTTATTAACTGCCATCTTTGTCGAATGTTGATGTTTTTCTCGCTGACATTTTCATGTGGTAGGAATGTTGCTGGTCGGCCAATCAGGAAATGTGATGGAGTGAGGCATTCGATGTCTTCAACGTCCTCTGTTAAGGGACAAAGAGGTCTAGAGTTCATGCAGGCTTCAATCTGCGTCAGCAGTGTTAAAAACTCCTCGTATGTTAACCTTTGCTCTCCTAAGATGCGTTTCAGGTGGTATTTCATAGACTTGACTGCTGCCTCCCAGAGTCCTCCAGCAGTCGGCCAGCTCGGAGCGTTGAAATGCCATTCTATTCCAATTTCTGAGTATTTTCTTGACAAAGAGTTGTTGTTAAATGTTTGCTCGATGTGGAGTTGTTTGGCTAGTTCCCTTTCGGCTCCAACAAAGTTTGTTCCGTTATCGGAGTAAATATGTTTCGGGCAGCCTCGTCGCCCAATCATGCGATTTAGAGCAAGTAAAAATGTTTCTGATGACAGATCAGATGCGAGTTCTAAATGCACTGCTTTTGTTGTCATGCACACAAATACTACCACGTAGCCTTTACTTGTTCTGACGCCTCGTCTTTTGTTCAGTTTGACGTTAACGAATCCTGTAAAGTCCACCCCTGTGTGGTAGAAGGGTGGTGATTGCGTTATCCTCTCACTGGGTAAATCAGCCATTAGTTGGTATTGTTTTGATGGCTTGAAGCGGCGACACTTAACGCAGTTTTGCAGATGTTTTTTGATAGTACTGTTCCCTCCTATAATCCAGTATTTTTGTCTTAATGTGGCCAACGTTAATCTCGCTCCACCATGCAGTGTTCTGGCATGGGCGCGATCAATTAGTAGTTGAGTTAATCTGCTGGTTTTTGGTATGATGATAGGGTGTTTTGTTTCTTCAGGCAAGTTTGAGTATCCTAACCTCCCTCCAACGCGAAGTATGTTATTCTCATCGAGGTAAGGGTTAAGTTTCAGAATTCCACTAGTGTTGCATAATTTCCCTTTTGTTTGTATATCTTTGATTTCTTGTTCAAAATGTTCGCTCTGTACGTGTTTTACTATAATGTTATGGGCGCGTTGAATTTCATCGAGTGCTAGATTGCAATTTTTATTGTTTACGTTATGATTCACGGTCACGGTTGCGCCTTCCCCGTGACGTTTGTTTCGTGACGCGTTTGTGATGAAACGCGACACCCAAGCTACGACGCGTGTTGTTGTCATTATGCAGCTGTTTTTGATAAGGAGTTGCGTAATGAAGTCGTTGTGTTGGTTTTCAATGGCCTTTGCGGTCACGGCATGCACCTTTTTCACGTCGATTTCTGGTGTTATATATGGTTCCGGAATTGGTTCTGGAATTTCTTCGCTGTGCAGCCGTTTCGGTCCATCGAACCACAGTGGAAAGTTATGTAGCTGCGACGGTAGTAGTCCACGTGACGCGCAGTCAGCAGGGTTTTGTTCTGATCTCACGTGCCTCCATTCCCCGGGCGGTACAATCGATGCTATTTCTTTAACCCTGTTCCCGACGTAGGCCTTCCACCGCGAGAGATCGCCATTCAGCCAACCAAGCACGATCATAGAGTCCGTCCATGCAGTTACTTTGATGTTAGGTTTATTAAGGCAATGTTTTATTTTCTTAACCAGCTGAGCTAGTAGTTGAGCGCCGCATAATTCGAGTCTAGGCAGTGTTTGTTGTTGTTTGATTGGAGCGACCTTAGTTTTAGCCGCAACCAATGCGATTCGATGTTTCTGCGTAGTATTTTCGCAGACCTTGCTGTACACTACGCAAGAAAATGCCTTTTCCGACGCGTCACAGAACGCATGAAGCTCGTATTCGCTGTTTGTTTCTATTCCCAGCCATCGATTTATATGAAAGGGTTGCATGTTCAATAGTTCGTATCTAAATGCTCTCCACTCCTTTTCTATTTCTTCTGGAATCGCATCGTCCCACTCAATATTGTACTTCCATATCTGCTGGAATAAGCTTTTGGCCTTGACTGTTATTGGGGATAGTAACCCCAGTGGATCAAAAATGGTTGAAATGTCGCTCAAAATTTGGCGTTTTGATGTATTCTTGTTGGTGTTATTTTTGTTTTTTGTTTTGACTGTTGGTGAAAATATGAATTGGTCGTGTTTTGGGTCCCATGCTAAACCTAGTGCTTTTGATGCTGATGCCTCTGTAAAGTTAAGGCCGACAGGACTGACCATATCTTCTGGAAAATCTTCCAGTAATTGAGGGTCGTTACTTGACCACTTCCTGAGATTGAACCCTCCTTTTCGCAGCAATGTTATAAGCTGGTTTCTCGTATCCCTTGCTTCGCGCACTGTGTTTTTCCCAAATAATGCGTCATCAACAAAAAAATTATTAAGCAGAATGTGTTTTGCTTCCGGGTACTTATCACCTTCGTCCTTCGCTAGCTGTTGAAGTGTTTGTAGCGCTAAGAACGGAGCGGCCTTCGTTCCATAGGTAACCGTACACAGTTCGTACTCTCTTAGCATCTGTCGTGGACAATCCCTCCACACGATTTTTTGCAGGGGTTGATGTTCAGGATGCACTGCTATGAAACGGTACATTTTCTCAATATCAGATGTTAAAACGTACTTGTACTGTCTCCATTTCAGCACTACTCCATGGTGTGGTAGAAAATAGTCTATGTTGATTTGTGTGTTATTTTTGATCTGCTTCATGTGTCCCATTTCTTCGTATTCCCTTATGAAATCCTTGTATTGAACCGCAAATGCAGGGTTTTTCGCCATCTTACGCTCAAGTTGTTGAAATTGAGCAATGGCCTGCGATTTAGATGATCCTAATTGTTCAGTAAAGTTCTCCTTAAGAGGAAGACGAACTTGGTATCTTCCATCAGACAGCCGTGTTGTTGTCTCTGCGTACAGTTGTTCGCACTTGTTGTTAGAGTCGACGTCTTTCTTGCTGTCTTGTAGAGACTCCTGTTCCCAGAACTGGGCAAGATCTTGAATATTGTTGACAATTACGTGACAGTTGAAGGTTTTATAATTGCCACACACTACCCATCCTAGCTGTGTTTGTTGAGCTATGATTGATGACGTTTTTGTCTTGATGAGCCCCTCTAAAACTATTTCCGCATAGACATCAGCTCCCAAGAGTAAATCAATTTCCTGAGATATGTTAAAGTCAGGATCTGCAAGTTGTAAATGTTGTATGTGTTCGAAGTTGCCTTTATCTAGTGTTTTGCTAGGTAATTTGTTTGTTATTGTTTTCATAATGAGCGCGTTAATGTTAATGTTAAAATTGTTGTATAAGGCTTGGCACTGCAAGTGAAGAACTCCCTTACACCTTGTGTTCACCGACGCACCAACCCCCGAAACTACAGCGCTCATCTTATCCCGTTTCAACTGTAATCGTTGCACAGCATTCTCGGTTATCAGGCTGACTTGAGACCCTTGGTCAAGTAAAGCGCGCAGCATGATTGTGGTACCATCATAAGTCTTTGTCTTAAGTTGAACCGTGGCTAGTAGCACTTCGTTGGAGCTATCATGAGCCAAGTGCGTATTTAATCGTTGACCTGTGCTAGATTTGCTAGGTTTCGATTTTGCCGATTCGATCGCCTCATGTAAAATGCTGCTATGCGGCTGTTCGCAGTGTTTGCACCTTTTCTCGGACGTGCATTTTTCGCCATTATGACTAAATAGACAATTTATGCATACATGTAGGTCGTTGGCGGTTTTTAACCTCTCGTGCAGTGACATGCTTAAGAATTCTCTGCAATTATAGAGACCGTGTTGTTTATTGCATTTGGGGCAAGTAATAATATAATTGTGAAATGTTTTTTTGTTATGGAATGTTCTCGGCGTGTTCTTAGTTTCAGCGCTTTGCTGTTGCATTTTAAACCTACTACTGATGGCGTTATGAACTGTTTTCGTTTGATTACTATGTTGCTGATTATTGATGGTGCGTGGACGGCTCGTAGATGACTCCATTGAAATGAATTTGTTTTCTATGAATTTCAGCAATTCTTTCAATGTTGGCATACCCCGTGGATCATTTAATGATTCCTGAAATGACTGGTTTGTGTCTGAGTCAAGCTTCTGCATCAAAATATAGACCACTAATGGGTCCCAAGTAGAGGGCTCTCGACAGTCGTATCATGCATTCTCTTCAGTTGGGATGCTGTCGGGGTTTGTATGTTAGGTTGGTTGAGAAGAGTGTTAGCTTGATAGGTAAATAACAGCCTCTTATTATCGTACCTCTGCTGAAGAATTTGCCAGCACGTTTCGTAATTATCAGCACTAATGTTCATGTGCTGTACTAACCTCTCAGGCTCCCCCTTTAGTTTTGATTTTAAATGTTGCATTTTTTGAGCGTTTGAGATAAATATGTTGTTATGTACGATTTCTACAAATAAATCTTTGAATGTTGTCCACTGTGCATAGCTGCCACTGAACACCGGAAGTTCTATTTTCGGTGTGGATTTCTCCTGATATTTATTCTCCCAGATTCTCTTGTTAATTTGTTCCTTGCTGAAGTCATACAGCCTTTCCAACCTGTTATAGTCGCTATCAAACGCTTGCGTGTCATCCAAAATGTTGTCCAGCTTCCAGTAGGTACTGTCGACCCTCTCCCAGCGTTGTGTGACAGTCCTCAATTTATCTTCCAGTTGCCACTTTTCTCTCAGGTTTTCGATGTCCATGTTTCGTACAGCTCTCTCAAAAGCTTTGATGTTTGACCGTTGCTCGTTCATGATGTCCGTAGTTCTTTGGTCGACGACCTTGATATTGCTCGAGACGTGTTTGAACCCTCCGTCTGTTAACTCATCCCTATCATATCGTTCTGGAGTCTTCTCTTGAGCTTGTTGAGATGTTCCGCTACATTCTCCGTGTTGTTTAACCTGGCCAAATTGACTAAATTGCTCTTCTTCGATTTTAGCCAATACCCTCTGTCTTGATTTATTGATCATGATCTTCGTCTCCTCATACAATTGCTCCAGGCGATCGTACACACGTTGTTCGTAGTAGGCTCCAGACTTCTCGCCTTCGAATAGGGTCAACTGAATATCGTTCTTCTTGAAGTCGGCCCATAACTCCTCCAGCTTGATTAGCCTTTCGTCATGATACTCAAGAGTTGATTTACGTGTCGGACCGTCCTTCTTAAAATTTTCACTAAGTCGCTTAATAGCGTCAAGAGTTGTAGATTGAGATGCAAGTAGGTCATCGTAGGAAGACATTGCTATTATTTATTGATATTGGGTACACGCAATAAATTGCAATAATGCAGTAAAGTGGAAGAAATGGAACGCGCTCACCGGGTTCGCAGCTTCCGCCTGTATATTCTGCTTCTCTGCTACCTGGATCACTCGTCACTGTTTGCACTGATTTTAATGTTCTGTTTAAATGTTCCCGCAAGTGAATAGGCACCACGCGGCACTGATTTTAATTCTAAAAACTCGAAGGACCAAAATGTAGGGGCAATAGCCTTTACATATAATGTTGAATGTTGTGAAATGAAAGGATGTTAATGTTCTATAAATAATGTTTAATAATACACTTCACTAATTTAATGTTACTTAAAAATGTTAAATAAATGTTACTTAAAGAGACTAATAAATGTTCTATAAAATGTAATATTTTTATATAATATGTTAACTTAAATTATAATATTTTTTAGATTTTAATTTTTCATTAGATTATATTTTTCTTAATAGTACCTTTCCTATAGTTTCATACTTTGCCCTAGTACCTACCCATTTTTCTGTAGCTTTTTTTGAAATGACATCTTTCGCCCTTGGGCGGAGAGCGAGGGCGTGTCAGTCTTTTACTGACTAAACCTACTCGTTTGTTCCTTCTTTGCCTTGCATTCCAGGGCCCCGGGGTTCATTTTCACTTAACAAATGGCCCAAGTAGGCTTCGACCCTGCTGGGCCCCTACGATTTACTAACATCTCCTTGAAATGTGCGTGGAACACTACGCGCCGTCGACGACTTGGGCTTGGTCCGGACGGTTACCGGACGACTGGACGGCGTGCTACCCATCGCTCGCCGTCCGCAAGCCTGAACCTACGTTGGCTGGAAATCGGGATCGGGATACCGGTGGCTGGTCGCCTCCTTTGCTAACATTACTCCTTCGCAGAAGGAGGCGACTGCCTGCCACTCCTCCTCGCTCTGGACCATGGCCTGTACCAAGGTCCGGCGCGAGAGGTCGTTGCCGCCGATCGCTCCTACGAGGACACGACGGTGCTCTGCCCAAGAAGAAGGGACACACCTCTACCGTATGTTCCACCGTGTCATCCGAGCGGTCCACACAATGGTGACACCCGGGTGTTTCTTCCGCACGAATCCGCTGCAGGAACCTTCTGAACTTACCATGTCCGGTTAGAACCTGCGTCATGCGGAAGGTGAGGACGCCGTGTTATCTTTCCAGCCACTCCTCAAAGAGGGGACTTACCGCCATAATTGTGGCGTGCCCAGTACTGGGTTGCAACAATCGCTGTCGCCATTCCACCATGAGTTCCCGCCGGAACTCTATCCGCCATGCCGCGACTTGTCGCGGCAGCGGAGTTTCACCCTGACGTTGCATTTCCATGCGCAAATCATGCATGCGTTGTTGCCTCCAGATCCCATGGTGGCAGGCCAGCAAGGAGGCTTGCCGCCTCGCGGGAAACAGTGCGGTGTCCCCGCACTATTGCCCGGTTTGGAAACTGCACCCTTATGCACGAGAAGCGGGTGCATAAACTACTGGGCCGGGCCATCACGACAACCACTGTATAAACGTTTTTTCTTTCTTTCTTTTCTTTCACTGGGTTTTAATAAAATAAATGGATGATTTCACGTGACTCACACACAGAAGAATCCAATAATTACAGCATTCTAAGGATATTCTCAAAATAAAAAAATCTTTGTATTTCCGAAAATACATAAAAAAAATAATTGAGTAATTAACAAAAAAACAAGACTCATAATTAATTTGAGTTTATCAATGCGGCATGATACTTAGTCTAACCTTTGACCTAACCAAAGTACCTAATTTGTTAAAAGGAATTCCCGATAAAGTCGTATATTCATGATTAATTTTTGTTGATAATAATTATGTTGATTTTGTTTTTTCTTTTCAATAATTTTAATAAATTAGTGCAAGACTAGGTACAGTTTTGGGAGAAACATTATATTATAAATTCGACACATTTATTAATTATTGAGTTCTAGCTTCTCCCAGCGGCTTCGCTCTCATCCCTATGTCATACCATTGAGTGACATAGGGATCACAAATAGCACGCAACATTCGCATTTCGCATTTGTTTTTGCTACGTAACATTCTATTGGTGTTTTCTTTTTTAAATCGGTCCAAAAGTTTTTGACTTTATTCATTGCAAACAAAAATACAAATATTTCATCTTTAAAATATCAGTACAGATAAATAGATATAGCTTTTCAATCATATTACTTGACTTTGGGCTCAAACATATAAACACGTTACGACGATGCAACGTGCCACTGCACGGCAACGTGCCGTATCACGTCGCGGTGCTGTTAGTCTGAACCCTTGTCAGCTTTGGGTGAAAAGAAAGGTTTATGCGTTCTTAATTCAAAATTCTCAATGAGCCTGTGAGCCACACTGTTGCGCGAGCCCAGTCTCCTATCCCTCGCACTCTTTTTGCGCTCAACACTTTTTTGGACACGCACCCTGACTGTAATGTGTTTGCGGACGAATGGAAGACGATCACGTCAGTATATCTGGAGTTCTGTGAGATAAGTATGTGAATTGTTTGTATATTAATATAGATAGTCTTTTACTAATGTAGCTAATTGACGGATAGCCGTTTTTGTTAAAGTCTTCTTCCTTGCCTTATCCCTTCATTCAGTCGGCTCTTCTCGTGTTTAGGCGCCAGGATAGTCTATCCTGGGTTGTCTGTGCGTCCAGCTGCGCTCGTTCCAGATCTTTGGATACGGTTGTCCACCACGTAGCTAGAGGGCGCCCTCTGCCTTTTCTCCTTTCCGGGATAGCTAAGACCTTCTTTTTTTCTTTTCTTCTTTACTGGGTACTCTTCGTCCCTTCTCATGACATGTCCGAACCAGCGCATACCGCAGCCGATTTTGTTAAAGTGAAGCAAATAAATTAATTAAATTTCGCTAGACTTACTTTTTCAGTCCCATACTCAATTACATACTAGCTTTTGCCAGTGATTTCG
The DNA here is from genome assembly GCA_905147345.3 of Mythimna impura. Lineage (NCBI taxonomy): Eukaryota > Metazoa > Arthropoda > Insecta > Lepidoptera > Noctuidae > Mythimna > Mythimna impura. Next base: position 24,268,245 of record LR990342.1, on the reverse strand, counting down.
ATCGCGCGTAAGTAAAAATATATCTCCAGGGAACACTTGCAGGATAAAAATCAATGTCTATTGTCCTATTCCTAGTCCAGGTCATGGTTTACCCATGAACATAACTTCATCCATATCAATTCAGGCGTTTGAGTGAAGGAGTAACAAACATAGTAACACACATAACATAATTTCAGTGTTTTTTTTTAAATGAATTTAAAAAATACATACATTCCAACTTTTGCCTTTTTATTAGTGTGTGTAGAGCAGTGGTGGCCAAGTGGTAACGGCCCCGACTCACGAGTTGTAGGTCGCAGGTTCAAACCCAGCCCGGTGCATTACTTTGTGTAATTTATTTCATCACCACTGCTATCAAAACGGTGAAGGAAAACATCGTGAGGAAACCGGCATGTCCTAGAACCAAAAAATTCGAAGACTTGTGACATTAACCAACCCGCACTGGGCCCGCGTGGTGGATTGCGGCCCATTCCCTTTCCTAGAGAGGAGGCCTGAGTCCCAGCAGTGGGAATATTAAAAAGGCTGATTATGCTATTATGCTATATTAGTGTACCGTCTTAAAAATACTGACTCCACAGAAAAGGACGTAACCCTTCTGGCAGTCGGGTAAAAAACTACCTCCTTTTTTACGGTAGGCAATCATCAAACGACTTTTCTCGCTCTAGCTAGGGTGAAGCAAGAGGGCGTGTCAGACTTTTACTGACTAAAACTTACCTGTGTCCTTCCGTTGCCTTTTGTATTTTGGCGGCGATACTTCTTTTGAACAATACAGCATGCTAAAATAGCATGCTGTATTGTTCAAAAGAAGTATCGCCGCCTGTGTCCTTCCGTTGCCTTTTGTATTTTGGCGGCGATACTTCTTTTGAACAATACAGCATGCTATTTTGCTAATCTAACTAAAACCAAACATTTATAATCCTACTCGATACATAACTCGGTATAAAAACTCTTCAGACAAAAAGCCTCCAAGTGAGCAAGAAAGGACAATGGCCAAAAATCCAAGTGACGAATGAAGAGGCCACTTGATAGAAGATTACAATTTACCAACTTTCCACTCGACTTTCTGCTTCGAATAGTCTAGTCAATAGTGGGCATTGGTCATAACGTTAGTGGATAGCGATTTTGGCCAGCATTTATACCTACTTATCGTTTTTAAGGTTCCGTACCCAAAGGGTGAAACGGGAGTTTATTACTAAGACTCTGCTGTCCGTCCGTCAGTCCATCTGTCACTAGGCTGTATTTCATGAACCGTCATAGTTAGACAGTTGAAATTTTCAAGAGATATCCGCTGTAACAACAAATACAAAAATTATCGGTTTAGTAGTACGCACATTGAAAGATACCGATATGCTAAGCTTAAAACCGAAATAAAATAAAAAATGGAAATTTTCAGATTCGACAGTTTACCTAGGGACAGTAGATTTGTTTCTTCTTCACGCTTGAACGGTTTTTTTTAGGTGGTTACCGGACGGTTACCGGACTGCTGGACAGCGAGCTACCCATTACTCGTCGTCCACAAGCCCACGCCTACGGTGGCTGGAAATCGGGGTTGGGAACCCGGCGGCTGGGGCGTGAAGAAGACCGCCTGCCATTTCTCCTCGCTCCGGACCATAGCTTGTACCCTGGGCCCTGGGTCAAGCGCGAGAGGTTGTTGCCACCTATTGCCCCCACGAGGACACGGCGGTACTCCGCCCAGTCGGGGCACACCTCCACCGTATGCTCCACCGTGTCCTCCGGGTGGTCCACACAATGGTGACACCATAGCGTTTCTTCCGTACGAATCAGGTGCTGAAACCTCCTGAACTTACCATGTGCGGTGAGGACCTGTGTCGTGCGGAAGGTGAGGACGCCGTGACGTCTTTCCAGCCACTTCTTAAAGAGGGGACTTACGGCCATAATTATGGCGTATCTAGCACTAGGTGGTGACAGTCACTGTCGCCACATTGCGATGAGATCCCACTGGAATTCTGTCCGCCATGCCGCGACTTCTCACGACAGCGAAATTTGGCTCCGGCGTTCCATCTCCACGCGCGAATCGTGTATGCGTGCAAGGACTGTTGCCTCCAGAACACTTGAATGGATGAATGGATTTTAATGAAACTTAGTACACGGATAGACCATATTCTTGAATATCACATAATATACTTTTGTCCCGAGACTATGCTCCCTTAGGATAATTTTCTACTATCAGCACTACGAGCAGCTAGTTTTATTTTACCCGACTACGGCAAAGCCAAATGAGGGTTATAAATAATGATAAAAGCTTTTAAAACAAGTTGAACGGTAAAATCTACAAATCCGTGATAAGACCTGTCATACTGTATGGATCAGAATATTGGGCTGTTTAAAAGACTGATAAAAAAAAATTGCATGTAGCGGAGATGAGTATGTTAAGATGGATGTGTGATGTGACGAGAATGGATAAAGTGAGAAATGAGTATATTAGGGGAACTTTGAAAGTGGCGCCAGTGACTGAAAAGTTGAATGGGAATCGTTTGTCTTGGTATGGTCATGTAAAGAGGAGGGATGAAACGCAAGTTACTAAAACATTTATGAGCCTACATGTGGATGGATGAAGAAGGAGAGGGAGGCCAAAGAAAAGATGGATGGATTGTGTGAAGAGTGATATGAAAGAAAAGGAAGTTAGCATGGCGAGTGACAGGGCAGAATGGAAGAAAAAACATGCTGCGCCTACCCCAAATAACACGGGACAAGGACAGGAAAATGATGAAAAGCGTTCAAAATAGGTGCGTCTCAGTTATAGAAACAGCATAATTGGACTGTAATGTTCTCAATAGGATACAGACATAATCTTAGGCAGTGAAACTAATTAAGGTGATCATTAATTTCAACCAACACCGACAATTATTTGTAGCAAAGCCAATCAAAATATTAGGATATTGCGTTCCATGGGAATTGAACTCACCAACGTTTAGATAGAACGGGTAGAATAACCTACTTAGTCTGCGCTGATGGCGTATTTTTACCCAAAACTAAGAGATGAATCTCCGCTCTCATTCCCACCTAGCCTTATACAGACCCTTGTCCTAACCTGAGACAGTAATAGCCCATTACTGGTCCAAACTCGATGGTCAAATAGAGATATTTTTATTTCTTCAGAATTAAGTTATTTTCGTTTCATTTCCTTTTATTCCGCAGTCTTGAGGCTCTAAAGAAAGTGGAACTTTACTAGCGATGTAAAATAACATTCGACCCTTTATTTATTTAAGAACTAATGTATACATATATAAAACATAGAAAACCTCATGCTGAAAGTAGTTAGTTCAGAATCAGCAAGTGAATCAATATATATATTTCTAAATAGGCATTTTTAAGGTTCGGCACCTCAAAAGGAAATTACGGATCCCTTATAGGACCACTTTGTTGTCCGTCCCTCTGTCTGTCAAGACCCTTTAACACGGAAACGCGTGGAGGTATCAAGTTAATATTAAAACCATATACTCAAGTCTGCGGTCCCTTGTTGCTATGAAAAAATCAAACTTCTGAGTTAACTAAAAAAAAAAACGTATATTTCGACACTCTCAACGGAATCAAAATTCATAGGGTACTTCCCGTTGACTTAGAATCCTGTAATTTGGTATGAAGCAAGGTCGTCATTGATCATGTACTATTTTATATTTCTAATATGTGAGTAGTAGTATGGAGGACCAAATTTCACGTAAAATAGCAGATTTTCAGAGGTCTTTACTAGATTAGTTTTCCACAAATTTATATTTTGGTTTCTATAGAAGCCTAGATAATATCCACAAGATAGCTGTGTATCCATAATTTCTAGAGAAAGATGTGTTAATAACATCATAATCACGTAAAAGTGGTTGTATGAAAATGTACCTCGAAAAGGACGCTCTTAAGGCCGATGCCTGCTGAAGCTGCGGATTGTTCGAAAGAGTTACCGGAGCCCTCACATAAAAGGACAACTGAAGGAATAATAATAGTCTGAAATCGCCTCCCACCCCACCTAGACTGAGAGATTGCCCTTTGCATTTCAGCGCCATGACTATTCCGGACTATTCTACAGTTCAAATAAATTAAGGCATAGCATAAGCATAACCATAATCAGCCTTTTAATGTTCCCACTACTGGGACTCAGGCCTCCTCTCTAGAAGAGGGAATGGGCCATAATCCACCACGCGGGCCCAGTGCGGGTTGGTGAATGTCACATGTCTTCGATTTTTTTGGTTCTAGGACATTCCGGTTTCCTCACGATGTTTTCCTTCACCGTTTTGAGCGCAGTGGTGATGAAATAAATTACACAAAGTAATGCGCCTGGCTGGGTTCGAACCCGCGGCCTACAACTCGTAAGTCGGGGCCGTTACCACTTGACCACAACTGCTCCATTTGATTAAGGTCTTAGGTTGTATAAGAAAATAAATTTAAACGTTATGACGTAGTGTAGTCATTAAGAATGCATGACAGTCAAGGTCGTATTTGTCGATCGAAGTTTATTTATGGATGGTAGTCAAGGCTTTTTTTCGATTTACGATTTTGAAATGGTCTATTATTAAATACTAGCTTTTACCCGCGCCTTCGCTCAAAGTACATAAATTATAGCCTATGTCACTCAAGAATAAAGCAGCTTTCTATCGGTGAAAAAAAAATTAGCAATCGGACCACTATTTACAGAAAAAGTTTACCTTTTAATATGAGTATAGATTAAAAAAAAAAACATATGTCCCTATCACGCTTGGAGTTACTGGGTCGTAGGGCTTTTGGCACCAGGACTGTAGTCCCAGTTTCCACCTAAAAACAATAATCATTTTTGTCCAGTATTCTGGGGCCACACAAAAACAAGTTAAACTACAGTTAACTAAAAAGCTATTATTCCTGTATTGCGGGTGCATTTGCGAATATGTAAACCCACGTATACAAGACACCTAGATCCAGAACGACAATCTAAAAGACATACATATATTTGTTCCGTATGGAAATCGAATCGAATCTGCAATACATACCGCAGAAGCCAATCAGTCGACCACTGTGCCAACAGTGTTGTCCAAAGTTGACAACACTTGGCTTTGCTAGTATCAAAAATATTTCATTGGTAACTATGTCATCAATTTACTTTTAAAAAAAATGCATTTCGCGGGCTAGAGAAGAGCTAAGACTCGTTAACATTACCTGTCGCTGTGAATATCGATAGTCGTGATTCATATTTCTGTCTATAGTTTTCAATGATGTAAGTATGTATATATGTATCTATTATATAGCATATGTATATATCTGTGTATCTATTATAAAATAATATGTTTAATGCTGGTTATATCACACCAATTACAGCCCCATTTCTTGTCCAGGCAATTACTGTCCATTCCAGGTTGCCTGGAAGAGATCGCGGAATGCGATAAGGCCGCCCATTGTATGTACGTATGTGTTTTAGTTTCCTGTTATGTTTGTATTGGTGTACAATAAAGGATATTATAATAAATAATTATAATAAATATGCTAGAGCATCCTACATAAATATTCCTAAAATTTATTTAATAGCTCTTTACCTATGAAATTGCCGTTTTTAAAACGGGTTGCTTTGAAGTGTTATATCTTTGGATTGACTTGGAATTATAAGTTCAAATAAACTTCATATTAAAGGTACGTTATTCTTTTTTCGAAATTAGGTATTTATCAGTTTCTTTGTGTTTTGTATTTTTTATTAAAAAACGCTAAAAATAATAAAATAAACTTTAACTATCAACTTATAATAATAATTTATTCCACAACTTTCACACAACGCCATCTAGTCCCAAACTAAGCAGAGCTTGTGATATGAGTACTACGTAACTGCTAAACATATTTATATATATCTAAATACATACATATAAAGTCATTTCACAATTTACATATAATAATATGATATAAAAGCTTACCGGTAGTGTAAGGTGACTAATGGCTGAGCGTGTCAAGTTCATTGCTAATCGATTGCTATAAAGTACAGCAGGGTACCAAGAACACTTACCATATAATTTACATTGGTAATGAATTCTTGCGATAGCGATGCATAGTTTATAGAGTCTGTTTTATTAATAAAATCGATTATATTTAAAAGGATAAACGTGTTTAGTCTGTGTTTAGTACAATTCTGATCGATATTTCTAGTGTATTTATTGGGGTGTTTCATGTTTTTTTTTAATTTTCGATTTTCATTTGACTTTGCTCGAATTCTTGATACCACTTATGCAAAGTATTCATATACCAAAAATCACCATAATCGATTAATATTTAGTATGTTACCAGTGAAGATTAAATTTAATATTATTATTTTTTTACAGAGGAGGGAAGCAAATTTTACTAGACACAACAACACTAAAAATTATTTTTTTTTTTACTTTGGAGGATAGTAAGTGTTACTACACTTACTATCCTCCAAAGTAAAAAAAAAAAAGTTAATAGACTATACTGTCTCACTGCTGGGCAAAGGCCTCCCCCAACTTTTTCCAGGTATTCTTTTCTTGAGTCACCTCGAACCAGTCCTTGCGGTAGGCATCTAGGTCGTCTCGCCACCTCTTCCCAGGTCGACCTTGGCGGCATCGTCCATCTTCAGGTACCCACTTTGTGGAGACTCTTGTCCACCGGTCAGAGTGCATGCGGCTGATGTGACCCGCCCAATCCCATTTTAGCCTGGCAGCCTTTATTCCTCCTTCCTGGCAGTCCATAATTTCCGTCTTTTGATAGTTGGTATTCCCAACTCTGTCGGCCCTCTTGACATCCAGAATGTTGCGCTCCATTGCTCGTAATAATATTAAAAATTTAACCTACACTGATGACGTACTAGCTATATGAAAAAACTTTATTGGCGTTGTGCAACCTCTAAATATTAACCGATTTTGGTGATTTTTGGTATAAGAACACTGTCCCGGCCCACCTAAAACGAGAAAAGTTATTTCATGAATACTTACGTAAAAAAAAGTCAGTCAATACCTACTGCAATAACCGCCTTCAGCTCTTGGGAGTTGAAATTTCCTCAGACCTTAACTTTGGGCAGTTCGTTGAGTCCAAAGCCAAGGTGGCTGCTAGAAAACTCAGCGTTCTTGCAAAGGTACAATGATACTTCACACCGGGACAGTTTCTAGTGTTATACAAAGCATAGTTCCGATCGTGTGTGGAGTATGCAGTACTCCACACACGATCGGAACTCACTCACGTATAGGCTGGTGCTGCAAAATGTCACCTGGCAGCTTAGGACTCGGTGAAAAGGCGTGCGAAGATGCCTAATTGGTGATCCAGATTTGAATAAGTCCAATTTACAAAGCCTTGAGCACAGGCAGGTATTTTACAAGATGCATTTTGGAGTGTGCGCGGGAATTGCATGACTTGATTTCGCCATCTCCTTTTTACCATCGGACAACCCGTCATACGGCGAATATACACCCTTACGTTGTTAAAACTTCTACGGTTCGGACTAAGCATTTCGCCTCGTCTTTTATACCGCGTACAACGTAGGACTGGAACAATTTGCTTGCTGCGGTCTTCCCGCCCGATTATAATTTAGGTGTCTTCAAAGCTAGAGTGAATAGGCTCTTAATAAATTAGTGTGCCTCACCATCAAGGATTGCTTCGCTGCTTTCCTTCACCATCAGGTAGGATCGCAGTCAAGCACTAGTTATAAATATATATATATTTTTAATTGATATAAACCAGTGCTGTAAGAGCAGTGGTGGCCGAGTGATAATGGCCCCGACTTATGGAGTTGTAGGTCGCGGGTTCAAACCCAGCCAGGCGCATTACTTTGTGTAATTTATTTCATCACCACTGCTCTCAAAACGGTGAAGGAAAACATCGTGAGGAAACCGGCATGTCCTAGAACCAAAAATTCGAAGACATGTGACATCCACCAACCTGCACTGGGCCCGCGTGGTGGATTACGGCCCATTCCCTCTCCTAGAGAGGAGGTCTGAGTCCCAACAGTGGGAACATTATAAGGCCGCCTATGCTATGCTAAACCAGTGCTTGACTGTGGTCCTACCTGATGGTAAGCAGAGATGCAATAATTGATGGCATCATTGATGGATTCAGCATCATTTTATCAAGATCGCGTCTTTTTTTTATTATTCATAGGCTCACATTTTACCACTGTCTCACCTGATGGTAAACGATGATGTGGCCGACGATGGAGCTGACTTGCCTAGAAGTAACCTATTCATTCTTAACTTAAAGACCCCTAGGTGTACCTATTAGGAAACACAGACTCCGGCAGGGAATTCAGTCCTAAGGAGTGAATGTGTACGCATAATGAATGTGTTCTCAAAACGCTTTGTACGTATGGGTGGGTTGTCCACCATGTACCGATGGTGCAACGCCGTACGTAGTGGTCCGATAATGGAACGGACTTGGTGGAATTAAATTGTGCCATTTCAACGCACACTCCCCGAAATGTAACCGATAGAAAACCGACAGTCTGTTTCAATTATTCCACATTATGTACTCACTTAAGATACAAAACTACACCAATTTTAAAACACAGTATCCACTAAGAATCAATTTGTAAGTAATTACAACAGCTACACTCGAAAAAATCTCGCCAAAAACAAATTCGTAGGTTATGATGTGTTGATTTCTTGGAACAAAACCACCTAGCCTAAACACTTCAAGTAACTTCCAAAAGCCGACCCGTATAAATCAAATCACTTAGTAATATCAATTCATAAGTAATTGCTAAGTTTACCTGTACCTTCAAGTTGAGCTTTTGTTTAAGTTAAACTGACCAAGTAGTTTCCAAGTTAGAAACTCGAGGGTCCGCGTTTACCTGTCTAATGAATCGTAGCGAATCATACCCCAGAGAGTATTTGGGACTTTATGGTTAAAGGCTTTTGGTAATATTTGCGTATGTATAAGAGGTATCTTAGTAGATACTAGTGATGTTCCAGATGTCCGTATCCGCTTCCGCGGATATCCGCAGGAGAAAAAAAAATCTGAATCCGTATCCATTACATTTTTGATGGATCTTTTACTTTATTAATTTTTAATACATAGATTCAATTCTATATGTAGGTAATCAGGTAGCCGATTGGAGTATCGAAGATTTCTCCGAATTGCAAAACAGTATTTTTTTTTGTGACTTAAGTAACAAAAAATTTACTGTTTTCAGATTTATTCCTATACCTACCTGTGCTATATTACCTTGCTTTATGCCGAATTTCAGGATTCTAGGTCAACGGGAAATACAGCTTGGCAAAAAAGAGTGTGGAATAAATGAGGTCAGCAGTATCGCACCTGTGGCAACCCGGTATACTACGAGTCAACAGTTTTTGATACTTGTGATTTTTGAGAATATGATTCCAATTATTCCAATCCTAAGTGGGTGGGGTGCAGTCCCTCGAACGCTTCAATGTCCAGTATTAACAATGTTAATACAGGACGCTAAAGCATTGTTCGAACGCGGTGTAGTAAGTATCCACATATCGATAATAATGCCCCGAGGGCAGATTAAACCCCAAGCGAACGCCGGCGTTCGCGCACCTATTGTCTTTCTATTGTGTCTGTAATTTCCAACAGTGAGGTTGTTGTTGTGCGTCCAGATGAATGTGTCGCTTGCGTGCATTTCATGTTCGTTAGAAGCGCGCAGGGGTTTTATAAATACGAGCCGTGCGCGAAATATACATGCGCCGTTCGCAAGCGGCGCCTTCGCCAGATCTACGCAACACTATGACTTGACAAATAGTTCGATTACAGGGATAATGAAAGAACACGTTTTTTTTTGAAGTTTCATTTTAATAGAAAATAATTCAATCCGACGAATCGAAAACACTTTCATCTAAATATTCAATGCCAGAAAAGCTCACATTTTGGCTAGAGCTTCCTGCACCTGATGATTTTGAATCACTAGAATATTCTAATTCTGACAAATCACTGCTACTGTCATCTCTTAGATTTATTATCAGTCGTTCCATCTGTTCATACATAATCGCACCTCTGTCATAATATTCTTTTTCTATTTTCATTACATGCTTGCATGAATTTTTCCAGTCTTCGGCAGTAATGTTTGAAAATACTTGTTCAGCAGCCACCTATAAGAAAGAAATTATCTTTAAAATCGTTTATACATTGCAATATTAAATAATTAAGCATGTATAAACTAGGCTACATACCTTTATATCAATGGACCCAACATTGACTGAAGCAATTTTATGCTTTGCGATTCCCCATATCAACTCAATAGGGTTTAGGTCACAATGATAAGGTGGAAGGCGTACCACAGTGTGACCATGATCTCCTAAAATATGGTCAATTTCGTAAATGGGCTCTGGTTTATGCCGCTTCACTAGCATTAATAATTGAGGTTTACGGAGAGACTCATCAAAAGGTATATTGTTTTCCAGTAACCATATCTTTATCTCTGCAACCTTTGAAGCGCTAGTTGGGGCCTTGTTCAAGACAACCGAATGGTAAGGAGCATTATCCATTACAATAATGGAAGGTTCGCTTAGGTTGGGGATTAATTTTTCAGTAACCCATTTTGTGAAGTTGGTTTTATTCATTTCCGAGTGATAATCTTCATTTTTGTTTGTGCCACTGAAAATCAAAAGGGCATTTGGAACAAATCCTTTCTCGCTCCCCGCATGTACAATTATATATCTCTTGCCTTTTGATATGTTGTGTTTCACTCCGCTGACATCAACTGATTGCCAACATTTTTTCAGCTTGTATGATGTATGAATATAACTTTCATCCAAATATATTATTTGTTTTTGTAGTTCTGGAGGCAGGTTTCTATTCTCCATAATAATTTTCAAATATTGCTCCCGCTTTGCTGCTATGTGAGGTTTCTCTATTAGTGCCGATCTGTCTGTTTTACATTTCTTATATGAAAAACCCAGAGAGTGTAATATCTTTCTGAGATGTTCACGGCTTCCGTCATAACCTAAGTCCTCTCTAACTACCGGCAGTAAATTTCTCAGTGTAGGCACCTGAAACATAATATTTTGTTTTAAATCTATTTTTTTTTAATTCATGAAATCTGGAGTAGTGTACGAATAAAACATACCTGCTTTTTCACAGTATAAAAAAAATGAACTTTTTGTCTAATTGCACATAAATCGAAGTTATCTAAATCTTTCTTTGGGCGACCTTTGCGATGTTTTCCCGGTGTTGAAAAAATACCATTATTTTTTTCACCTTCCTGAACAATCTTTCTTATTGTGTTGACAGATTTACCTAAAACAAAAAGCATCAGAACAATACTTTATTATTAAATCCATATTCATTATCTTTAAGTTTCTTGTCTTGGAGGATAGCGTATACGAAACTTGTCAAACTACAAAACATAACCTCAATTTTCAATTTATATAAACAAGAATAAAAGTTATATAAATCTGGATATCTACAAAACTACGCATTGAAAAACATTTGTAAAAACCTTATATATGGTACAATAACTAATTTAGAGAACATAAATACCTGTCATATCGGCAGTTCTTTGATAAACATTGTCGATATCGGACAAAACTTGTCCCGCTTGAGATTCGGCCAAACACCGCAAAAAGACGTGGTAAATCACTGCTCTGCCACTACTACGAATAGTTTTATTCATTTTAAATAGTTAATTAGGCAACGAAAATTGTTATTTTTATGAAATCTATGAAAAACGAATAGGATAGACGCACTGTTGACACAGAATGTACTAGCAGTTGACAAGTGAAGCAATGTTGCCTCAATCATCGCTTTTTAATTCCAACTGTCACCGCGTCAGACTCTTTTTTGCCAAGCTGTACCCTATGAATTTCGATTTTTTGAGAATGTCAAAATATACGTTTTTTTTTTAAATACTAACAAATTTCAACAAAATTATTATTTATTTGTAAAAAATTAATATTTGGCACAAGTCCGGTCTACAGTGGGCAACACTGGCAGCTTCAATGTGGCTGTCGGCTTACATCAAGGGTCGGCCCTCAGCCCTTACCTCTTCCTGATGATAATGGACGCTTTGACGTCAGGCATCCAGGAAGAGGCTCCCTGGTGTATGCTGTTTGCCGATGACATTGTGCTGGTTGCCGAGAGTGGCCTAGAGGTCCAGAGCAAATTGGAGGTGTGGTGGCACAGACTGGAGAGTGTTGGCTTAAAATTGAGCAGAACGAAAACCGAGTACTTGTTCTGTGATTTCGGTAGTCTCTCCGGTCCTATGCCCTTAGCTCTCGCTGGAACGCCCATACCAATCTGCTCCGACTTTCGGTACCTCGGGTCGCTTATCCAAGGAGATGGCGAGGTAGACTGAGACGTATCAAATCGGATCAATTCAGGATGGATGAAATGGCGACAGGTCACTGGAACAATTTGTGACCCACGAATGCCCCCCAAGTTGAAGGGTAAAATCTACAAGTCCGTGATAAGACCTGTCATACTGTGTGGATCAGAATGTTGGGCTGTGAAGAAGACGTATGAAAAAAGATTGCATGTAGCGGAGATGAGAATGTTGAGATGGATGTGTGTTGTGACGAGAATGGATAAAGTGAGAAATGAGTATATTAGAGGAAGTTTGAAAGTGGCGCCAGTGACTGAAAAGTTGAAAGGGAATCGTTTGTCTTGGTATGGTCATGTAAAGAGGAGAGATGAAACGCATATTACTAAAAGAGTTATGAGTATACATGTGGATGGATGGAGAGGGGGAGGGAGGCCAAAGAAAAGATGGATGGATTGTGTGAACAGTGATATGAAAGAAAAGGAAGTTAGTGATAGCATGACGGTTGACAGGATAGAATGGAAGAAAAAAACATGTTGTGCCGACCCCAAATAAGATGGGACAAGGGCAGGAAGAAGAAGAGGCACCTTTAAATTGCAAACATTTATCACTACGATAATACGATGATACGTTATCAATAAGTAGCTTGAAGGAAGTAAAACAAAAGAAATACCCGCGCAACGCAAGTCGAAACGTGTTCCGTCACGCAAAGCATCAAGTGCCGTCAACTATCGTTTCAAGGTCATGCGCACACAGTAAGAAAGTTAAGATCCGTATTCGCAGATCTTGACGCCAATGATCCGTAACCGGATCCGCATCTGTGGATTTACATTTTTGATTATCCGGCACATCACTAGTAGGTACCTACTTAGTTTATTTGCATAGAAGAGTTCGTTCAGTTGTATCGATTTATTGGAAGGCCTCTCCACCGGTCCCGGTTGTTATTCATCCCTTAACTGGTTATGGAAAAAAAAAACTTTTTACAAAAAAAATACAACTGATTTCAATATATAAAAAAAACTGGGCAAGTGCGAGTCGAACTCGCGCACTGAGGGTTCCGTACAAACTACAATTCCCGAATGGAGTCTCGAAGATTTTTCTGAATTGCAAAACCGATTTTTTTTTGTGACGTAGGTAACAACAAATTTACTGTTTTCAGATTTATTCCTATACCTGTGCTATATGACCTTGCTTTTTGCCAAATTTTAGGATTCTAGGTCAATGGGAAGTACTCTATGAATTTTGATTTCTTGAGAATCTCGAAATATAAATTTTTTGCGACATAAACAGCCGTATCTTTTTTTTTCGTTTTATCGTTTATTTTTCGTTTATTTTTTCACAGCTTCAAGGGACCGCAGACATAATTATATGGTTTTAATTTCAACTCGATACCTCCACACTTTCCCAAAATAAAGGGTATTGACAGGTAAACAGACAGACGAACGGATAATAAAGTGATCCTATATGGGTTCCGTTTTTTCCTTTTGTGGTACGGAACCCTAAAAACACTAAAAAAGTACAAAATAACTTTAATTTTGGAAGTCGATGTTAACGAAGACACAAAACTATTATAGAAAATCCAACTTCCGAAAATTTTTTTACATTTTTTACCCGACTGCAAGAAGGGTTATTAGTTGTACCTCTCAGCTAATCATCATCAGATTATCTCATGGTACCTTATAGCCAGAGTACATCTCATGACAATTGTAATAATCCCAAACACGGTTAGGTTACATTGATTTATTACAGAGTTCTGGTGTGTTCCTGCCAGTTTCATCATCGGATCAGTTCGATATATCCCCCCACCGCTTCTTTCAGTCAGACATCGACTACACGTATAAACAAAGCCATTTTACTTGTTACGACAGTTCTGCTATGATCCTATGAGAAGTACCGTTCCATATCTTCCAAGATCCTCATCAGATCATAACAATATTTCTTTGGGACCAAATCGGAAGCATAACAAATCACTCAAAAAAAAATTTTTCAAAATCGGTCCACAATTGACCGAGAAATCGGTGAACATACATAAAAAAAAAAGTTCAGCCGAACATAGACCCGCTTTCTTTTTGAAGTCGATTAAAAAATGTTTCCTTTCCCTATTTAATAACCATTTTCCTACATTGAGAGTATTTGAATATTTGAGAGAGTTGTGTCCAATCCGTCACTGTGTGGATTTGACGTTGACGAAACAAAAACAAAAAAATAAATCGGTTGACAACTGACATTTACAAAAAAACTTTTTACAAAAAAAAATACAACCGACTTCAAAGTAAAAAAAAAACACTGAAAAGTGCAAAATAACTTTAATTTCGGAAGTCGGTGTTAAATAACTAAGAGACAAAACTATTATAGAAACACCGACTTCCGAAATTAAAGTTATTTTGCACTTTTCAGTGTTTTTTTTTTACTTTGAAGTCGGTTGTATTTTTTTTTGTAAAAAGTTTTTTATTTCACACTTTTTAGTTTTGGTACCACCACTAAAAAGTACCCCTCAGCCAAACTTAAATACCTTATAGCCAGAGTGCATCTCATGACAATTCTAATAATCCCAAACACGGTTAGATTACATTAATTTTATACAGAGTTCCGGTGCCTAACTTCAGGCTTCATCATCAGATCAGTTCGATATATTCCCCCTCTACTTTCAGTCAGTCATCGACTACACATATAAACAAAGCAATTTTGCTTTTTACGACGGTTCTGCTGTGATCCTATGAGGAGTTCTGTTCCATATCTTCGAAGTTCATGATCAGATCATAACAATATTTTTATGGGACCAACTCGGAAGCATAACCATTCAATCAAAAAAAAAATTTTCAAAATCGGTCCACCATTGACCGAGAAATCGGTGAACATACATAAAAAAAAAAAATAAAAAACATACATTCAACCGAACATATAACCTCCTCCTTTTTGAAGTCGGTTAAAAAACAAACAGCTCATAAGCTATGTCGAGCGATGATCTTGCTGTGAATAGAGTAGAATAGAACGCATTTATTTCTTAGTATATTGTACACAGTTGTTATTTGCAAGCGAAGGAGGAGGCAGCACACGTGATGGTAAGAACATTCTCACACCCCAGCCACCGAGACCCAACCCTGGCGACTCGGGCTTGCGGACGTCGAGCAATGGGTAGCTCACCGCCCTGCCTTCCGGTAATCGACCAGACTGAAGTGGTTTTAGTCAGTGAAAGTCTGACACGCCCTCTCGCACTACCCAAAGTGGAAGAAGAACCTTAAAAAAAAGTTGTTATGTGCATTATAATTATCTTTTAATAGAAGAGATTGGGTTTCTGACTCCAGAAAGTCAAGTCAAGTCAAGGATCTACGAGTGAAACCAATACTTTAAGTGCGCATTCCGAGGCATGAAGGGGTACCGTTTTAGTTTGGTTACCCATCTATGCACTGACTTCGACAAACAATTCTTTACACCTTCACTGCGGAATAGGCCGTTTTCGGCCCGCCGCGGTACTTCAGCTGGTGCGATTGAAGAAAACTATTATACTATCGTAGTAAACATCCAGTCAGTGCATGAAATCGTCTAATCATCATCATCATCATCATAGCCGAAAGACGTCCACTGCTGGACATAGGCCTCCCCCAAGTGTCGCCACAATGAACGGTCCTGTACTTCTCGCATCCATCGGACTCCCGCAACCGTTACCAAGTCATCGGTCCACCTTGTAGGAGGCCTTCCAACGCTACGTCTTCCGGTACGTGGTCGCCATTCCAGAACCTTTCGGCCCGAACGGCTATCTGTTCTGCGAGCAATGTGCCCTGCCCATTGCCACTTTAGTTTGGTGATTCTTCGTGCTACGTCGGTAACCTTGGTTCTCCTGCGGATATCCTCATTCCTGATTCGATCACGCAAGGAAATTCCGAGCATAGCCCTTTCCATTGCCCTTTGGGTGACTTTAAGTCTTCTGATGAGGCCCATTGTAAGCGACCACGTTTCGGAGCCATATGTCATCACTGGCAACACGCACTGGTCATAGACTTTCGTCTTGAGACACTGTGGTATATTGGACGAGAAGATACCGCGCAGCTTCCCGAACGCTGCCCAGCCGAGTCGGATTCGACGATTGATCTCTTTCTAGAAGTTAGACCTTCCCAACTGGACCGTCTGTCCCAGGTAAACGTAGTCGTCTACAACTTCGAGTGTAGAGTCCCCGATCTTGATAGGAGTGGGTGCTACATGGCTGTTTACCATGACTTTGGTTTTGTACATGTTCATTTTAAGTCCCACTCTTTCGGAAGCTCTACTGAGGTCACCAAGCATTGTACTGAGCTCCTCCGTAGTCTCAGCCATGACTACTATGTCGTCGGCAAACCGAAAGTGAGTGATGTACTCGCCATTGACATTAATGCCTAGCCCTCTCCATTCCAAAACCTTGAAGACATCCTCCATTGCTGCCGTGAACAGTTTCGGAGAAATAACGTCTCCCTGCCTCACGCCCCGCTGCAAGAGGATAGGTTTCGAGGTCTGGTCTTGTAGTCGGACTGACATAGTGGCGTTATTGTACAAACACTTCAGCACTTCGAAATCGTCTCACTCGCTCTGAAACGCATGCGTGCTCTCGCTCTCATGCTCTCGGCTGAATATTTTTGTGTTTAGGGGATGTTTGGTCACTACAATTAGTCTGACTACTGAAATATAACTTTGTAATAGTTACCTTAATAACATATTTAAAAATCAGACAAGTAAAAATAAGTAAAGTTTATTTACTTCTTGTGGAGCTTTAAAGCGTCTGACAGAAGTTTTGGTCCATGGGAAGTTTCTGACACTTATAATACTACTTTAAAATAATATCCTACAAAACATTTATAAAAATCACCAATAAAAAATTAAGTTAAGTAACTCGTTATTTTTAGTTCCCTTTCTCACCTGGTACCTGCTTAGGCACCACAAGGAGGAGCTCCACAAGCACACAGATATTCAAAGCACATGAGACGCTACTGAGAACCTAAGGTTTCATCCATGTGAAAATAAGTTATGTCAGACAGCTCTGGGATCTTGGTCTATATGTGACAACAGTCCAAAAGAAAATTGTATACGTCATGTTTTCGCAAAGCATTTTAATTTAACCTAGTGCTGGTGGGTCGAAAAAGACCTTCCACGCACTGGCGGAAATATCATTGGGGGCGCATTTCGACCCGTGGATAGTGTTGAATTATACGTTTTTGCGTCATAAACGGTCGTATCTTTTTTTTTTGTTACCTTAAAAGTTTGTTTTTTTTACAGCTTCAAGGGACCGCAGATTTGAGTATATGGTTTTAATTTCAACTCGATATCTAAACGCGTTACTGAGATAAAGGGTCTACGGTCCCTTGAAGCTGTGAGAAAATAAAACTTCAGAGTTAACGAAAAGAAATGATATGGCCGTTTATGTCGCAAAAAACGTGTATTTCGACACTCTCAAGAGAACCAAAATTCCCGTTGACCTAGAATCCTGAAATTTGGCATGAAGCATGATCTCATATCACAAGTATACGAAAAAATCTGAAAACTGTAAATTTGTAGTTATTCACAAAAAAAATCTTCGTAACTCAATTCGAGAATTGAACTATTTACATAGGTAAGTTTGTAAGGAACGCTCAGTGAGTTGCGACTCGCAACTTTCCCGGTTTTTTATTTAGGTAAATTTATGGTTTATTATTATACAGTTAAAAATGTATACATGTGTGAGTTTCAATGATAAGTTTTCTATATTATTATTGATATGGATGGAGAGGTCAAAGAAAAGATGGATGGATTGTGTGAGGAGTGATATGAAATAAAAGGGAGTTAGTGATAGTTTGACGGGTGACAGGACAGAATGGAAGAAAAAAACATGTTGCGTCGATCCCAAGTAATATGGGATAAGGGCAGGAACAAGAAGATAAGCTCTCGTTTGTCCACTATCTCACCTGATGGTAAATGACAATGTGTTCGACGATGAAGCACGCTTGCTTTGAGTGAAACGTAGTACGTTTAAATTGGCTTGCGGACGGCGAGCAATGGGTGGCTCGCCGTCCGACCGTCCGGTAACCGTCCGGACCGAGCCCAAGTCGTCGACGGCGCGTGCTGTTCCACGCGCGCCTCAAGGAGATGTCAGCAACTGTAGGGGCCTAGCAGGGTCGAAGCCTACTGGGGCCAAGGGTCTGATTCTGAAAGGAAGACTCGGCCCTGGTACGAAAGGCAACCAAGGAACAGGAGTGGGTTTTTAGTCAGTAAAAGTCTAACACTATCTCCCGCCCCGGAGCGGGGATGTCATAAGATGATTTTCCCACCGAAAAAAAAAAAAAAGTACGTTTAAATTATTTTCATTTAAATCATATAATATTATTTCACTTTAGGATGTTTTACAAAAATAAACATAACTTGTTGCTTTATTCTGTACTAGCTAGTTGCTTCACCCACATGTAAGTAGGGGTAGGGTATTAAACATGTAAGTAGGGGTAGGGTATTAAAGTACGCTATGTACTATTCAAGGGGTAGATCATCAGACGCGCCTAAAAAAGATGTCAGCCATGCGCGCCACAAAGAGAAGTCAACTAAACCGTTGGGGCCCAGCAGGGCCGAAACCTACTAGGGTCATGGGTTAACTTCTGTAAAAGTTACCCGTGGTCCTAAAACGCCAAAGTAACTGCCCCCGTAGCCGAGTTACAACTATTTCGTTTCTATTCTAGTCGGCCACGAGTCCGATTCCTTTGTTATAACGTCATGTCAACGCTCAGTCACGTGGTCAGAACAAAGGAATAGGAGGTGTGGCCGACTCGAGGCGAACAACGAAAAAAGAATTGAAACGAAACGATTGTAGCTTGGCTAGGAGGGCAGAAGTATGTTCCTTCCGGTGTGATTTTAGACATTAGAAGTCTGACTCGCCCTCCCACCCCGCCTTAGAGAGGAGAAGTCATTAGATCGATGACTTCCCCTATTTGCAAAATAAATATCATTTATCTGAATGAAACTAGCTTCTGCCAGAAGCTTAGTCCGCGTTAATGATAGTTATGGCGGACGTGAAGACGAAGATGGATAATAGCCTATGTCTATTCTAGGAGTTCAAGCTTCCTCTATACCAGATTTCATCAAAATCGGTTTAGTAGTTTAACCGTGAAAGTGTAACAGACAAACAGAGTTACTTTCACATTTATAATATTAGTATGGATTTGTACAAACCTATTTTTAACCGACTTCAAAAAGGAGGAGGTTATATGTTCGGTTGAATGTATGTTTTTTTTTTTTTTATGTATGTTCACCGATTTCTCGGTCAATTGTGGTCGGTCCACACACACATTGAAAAATTTTTTTTTGATTGAAAGGTTATGCTTCCGAATTGGTCCAATAGAAATATTGTTATGATCTGATCATGAACTTCGAAGATATGGAACAGAACTCCTCATAGGATCACAGCAGAACCGTCGTAACAAGTAAAATTGCTTTGTTTATACGTGTAGTCGATGACTGACTGAAAGTAGAGGGGGAATATATCGAACTGATCTGATGATGAAGCCTGAAGTTAGGCACCGGAACTCTGTAATAAATTAATGTAATCTAACCGTGTTTGGGATTATTAGAATTGTCATGAGATGCACTCTGGCTGAGGGGTACTTTTTAGTGGTGGTACCATAACTAAAAAGTGTAAAATAAAAAACTTTTACAAAAAAAAATACAACCGACTTCAAAGTAAAAAAAAACACTGAAAAGTGCAAAATAACTTTAATTTCGGAAGTCGGTGTTAAATAACAAAGAGACAAAAATAATAGAGAAACACCGACTTCCGAAATTAGTTATTATGCACTTTTCATCGTTTTTTTTTACTTTGAAGTCGGTTGTATTTTTTTTTGTAAAAGTTTTTTATCACGTAAGCGAAGCCGCTAGTCGAAGCTATCATAATAAACATCTGGTAGGTACTACACGATTTCAATCAATTAAAGTGACAACACAAATTAACACTCAATTCGTTTGGAATAAACATGAGATACAACTTTTGAAATTGAAACAGAATTCAAGCAGGGTTTATATGAATAAAATGTTAACGCCATTCAGTCCCGAATTGAAAACGTACCTGAAAAAGCTCCTACGTATCAACATGGATATAAATAAATCAATTATTTATACACGTATTTACTTGTTTTCATGAATTCCAGTTAACTCTTTTTTGTATATGTTACCGGTAATCTGTATAATACCTAGGCAATGTATAGAGTATGGGGCGTCCAGGCAATATATGAAATATTACGAATATTGTTCTCCATTACATACTTTATCTAGGTAATGTATACAATTCCTAGGGATTGTATAGCGTACCTGCTGGTCCACTGGCAATGTGTAAAATAAATAGATTTTGGTCTATGTTTATCAATGTACCTATAAAATGACGGTACACATGGTGGGGCATACGGTGGAGGTATCCCACTTGGGCATCGCCGTATTCTCGTAGAGGCGTTCGGCATCCTCAAGGCTCAGCCGCCAAGACCCCAACTATCAGGCACAGCATGGGCTTGCGGACGTCGAGTGATGGGTAGTTCGTAGTCCGATCGTCCAGTAATCGCCCGGTCCGAGCCCAACTCGTCGACGGTGCCCCGATTTCGGCTTCTCATGAGTCCATGTGATTCATGTTTCGTCGCGGACTCTTAGAACACTGTACAAAGCAATAAAACACAAACATATTCTACGATTTCGCATCACATCTTTTTGAAATTTTGAACTTCAATTACCATTTCCGTAGAAACACTCGACACAATTAATGGCGTAGCGTCATAGCATGCATCACATCCTTTTCACGCACGTCATCGCGTCCATAGACTATACGTACACGAAAACAGAACCGCGTACTTTGGCACAGACGGAAAGTAATGTTGCCACTTTATATATATTATGATTTCGTATTTCCACTTTATTTATTCATTGTTCTTTTTTTTTCTCCTTTCCCTATAATTTATTTATATTTATCTATTTTATTCAAATCTTTTTAAAATTCAAATTAGCACACAATACCGTGCCGACGTCTTAATGTCGATACCGTTACCGGCCCACGCTGAAAACCAGCGCCGTAGACTCATCGCATTTTGCGTGTGGTCACGGCATTATGCTGAGCGTTCGGCTGTTTTGCGCGGATGTGGCGCATGTTTCTTCAACATAATGTACTTATAATTTGTTAGTTTTAAATTTGCGCCTTGTTCCGCCAAATAAAATGTTTTTCTTTCTTTCTTTTTCTTTTTCTACACGCGCCTCAAAGAAATGTCAGCAAAAGCAACCGAAAGACATAGGTGTGGTTTTAATCAGTGAAAGTCTGACACCTTCTTACTCCACCTTAGAGCGGGCGGGAGAAATCATTGGATGATTTTCCACATCAAACAAAAAAATTTCAAAGCCATTAGGTGAAGCTAGTAAGACTTTAAATACAAACAACCAAATCAATACAAGAACCATAAAGAATATCCAAATACCCCTAAAACACAAAGCTTCCTTCCACATTTATTGAGCACCCAAAATATTTCTAAACCAAAATCCGTTAGCAAAACTTATCTAACGCAGTGTAAAGGAAAACCCAACATAGATTGATACTCGTAAATCCGGTTTGAACCAGTCTGTGAAAGGCTCAAAGCCCTCCATCTATCCGATGAAATCGATTGTTTGACCTCAAGCTGAAACAACTTGGATAGCGTATGTATGGTATCAGTTCTAGCGGTCTAGAGTTTGTGTATTGAAATATTTAAACCATTTGAAACTCAATCCGTGAAAGGCAATTTCTTAATATATATATTTTTCTGTTTAATCAATTTATTTATTACAATTAATTCTTTCTTTAAGTATTTATACTATACCTGACTATGTATGCAAAATACACTGAAGTCTGGAAGTACTCCACCACATCGCTGTCATCCGGTAATGTGCCCAGAAGCCTGGCATAGTTGGGATCGCCATAGTTATGGTGTTTATTTATTTATTTATTTATTTATTTAAACTTCATGTACAGCAGTGGTACATAGGCGGACTTAATGCAACAAGGCATTCTCTACCAGTCAACCTTTGGGTTAAAAAACACAACACTGTGGTGGTTATGGTTGTTGTTGTTGTGTGGTTTATACATATTAATGATAGGCTAGCGTTTGACCACCATCTCACCTGACGGTAAGCGATGATGTGGTCGACGATAGAGCACGCTTGCCTAGAAGTAGCCTATTCACTCTTGACTTAAAAACCCCTAAGTTGTAGCTATCAGGAAACACAGACTCCGGCAAGGAATTCCACTCCTTGGCTGTACGCATAATAAATGTGGTTTATAAAGTTCCCCCTTTTTGGAGTGGCTGGAAAGATGTCGTGGCGTCCTCACCTTCCGCATGACGCAGGTCCTCACATGACATGGTAAGTTCAGGAGGTTTCTGCACCGAATTCGTGCGAAAGAAACGCTCGGGTGTAACCATTATGTGGACACGGTGGAGGTGTGCCCCACTTGGGCGGAGCGCCGCTTTGTCCTCGTGGAGGATATTGTCGGTAATGACCTTTATCCTGGGCCCTGGTACAGACCAAGGTCCGAAGTGGCCGCACGCGTGAGGGAACGGACTTCCTCACGTCCCAGCCCGGTGGATCCCAACCTCGATTTCCAGCCACCGTAGGCGTGGGCATGGGGACGATGAGCAATGAGTAGCTCGCAGTTCGGTAACCTTCCAGACCGAGCCTAAGTCGTTGACTGCACGTAGTGTTCCACGCGCACCAGGGTCCTTAAAACCCGGGGTCCTGGAACGCATGGCAAAGAAGGAACATAGGAATGGATTTTAGTCAGTAAAAGTCTGACACGCAGGGGTGGGAGAAGTCACTGGATGACTTCCCATGACCTCTTAAAAAAATGTGCTTGTACTTTTATTAAAACATATTATAAGACAAAAACGAATTATAACAGCTGCTATTTAGCATATCATTGACTGGAAATTCATACAGAAGGTTTCGTTGTCCTAAAAGATCTATAAAATATTAACCATTACATAACAAGGTCCCCAACCCTCCACTACTGTAGCCCCACAGTGAAGCGCAGATATTCAGTAGCAGGTAACGTGGGGTTTAAAAGGCAATCCTAGCAGAATTGGCGTGCTGTGTGGTCTGCGGGTCTGCGCGCGTTTTTAGTCACCGATATTGCCTTATGAGGTCTTAGCTTTTGTTTTATGAAAGAGTATCTCGACGTGCTTGGATTTTTCTTGAAATGGTTTTAGATTTTATGTTGAGAGAAACGCATCTTTTCCAGTTATTGGTTTCTGGCAGAGCAGCTTTACGGCCTGGTCATGACTTTGATCAGCGGTCTAACGGTGCGCGGCGCAGCGAGCGGGGCGGTATTGGTAAGCGCGTGCATTTTCGCTATTAGCGGCGCGGCGTCTCGTGGCATGCTTCAAATATTTTCATACTTTTGATCTGACCGCTCGCCGCCCCGCGCTTAGCTCCCGATCACAGTAGCAAGGTCGTGAACGGGCTGTAATCCTTTATCTATTGGTAGTTAGTATGAAATCAGTTGAAAGTTACAATACCTAGTATGCACTTTATATTAGTTTTTTTTGAGGGTATTCATCAAAAATTCTTCCCCCTCTAGATGAAGAAGCAAGAAGGAATGTCAGATTTTTACTAATTTAAGCCCACCTGTGTTCCTTCAGTTGAGCTTTGCGTTTCAAGGCCGTGCTAACTTCTTCGAACTATCCCTAGGTCCATTAGACGTTAACAAAGTTAAGAAGATCATAAATAGTACATTTTGATACAAACAGAGATAGTTTGTGATTACGACCGAGGCGGAATTCGCACGAGATGTAGGCGAGGGTGTTATGGAGCTGAGTGCTCCAGTTAATAATTTCCACGTGTATCAAGCGACGTTTTTCAATACACTTACGAAAGGGGTCGCACAGCGCCCAGCCTGATACGGTAAATGTAATAAATTTTGGCAGGGGTGAGCACACGCATTTTTCCACACTGTAACGTTATGAAATATTAAGGGAGTGTAGGGAGTGAGCATAAGTAAGGAGTGAGACGGAAAGGCAATGTAATAAAAATGATGTTCCTTGTGAGGTTAAAAAAAACTAATTAAATTTATTAACATAGTAAAAGTTCCGCGACAGCAGTAGGAGACACGAAGAGACCCCGAAGTAGAGGAGACTCGTAGAAGAACTGCGACATCCTGAAACAAACATGGAATACAAAAATTATAAGAATAAAAGTAATATAAGCTATCGGAAGACATTATTACAAAAAAAAAATACATACATTCAGCCGAATATAGAACCTCCTTCTTTTTGAAGTCGGTAAAAAAGAGATCAAGTGATGAAAATGACTATGAAGTAATGTAAGTTTAAATAACACTACCTCTGCCTCCTGGTCTCTGCCGGCTCTAACGGCAGAGGGCCGTGACCTCCACGACTCCTGCTGCTCACGCGGCCTCTGCCGGCTCTAACGGCGGAGGGCCGTGACCCCGTCGTCTACTGCAGCTGCTCACGCGGCCTCTGCCGGCTCTAACGGTAGAGGGCTGTGACCTCCACGTCTCCTGCTGTTCACGCAGCCTCTGCCGGGCCTAACGGCGGAGGGCCGTGACCTCCTCGTCTCCTGCTGCCCACGTGGCCTCTGGACTGACCTTTTTATAACTTTTACTACTTTTATAAGTACCTCATATTGTTTTTTTATATAACCTATATTTATAATAAATACCTCACAAGGACACATATTATCTTTATTTATTACCTCTCCCTCTTAACTTTACACCTCTCTAACCTCTTCCTTGTTTAACTTAACGCTTCTTTTACTTTTACCTCTCTTATAGCCCTCATAATGTTACAACACTTAGTGCGAAAAACACATAAATTGCGTGCTTAAAAGTGGTAGGGATAAGAACGGGTTTTTGAGTAAGTGTGTTAGAGCGCTGTCGGCTACCTTCGGCACTCGTCGGGCTGCATCGTCGACGTCGCGCTAGACGTGCGGAGCGACAGGCCAGCCATCACTTCACCAGCGAGAACGACCGATGACGATACACGCGCGTTGTTAATTCCTCACTTGTCCTTGGATATACGTTTATCAGTTTACAGTCCACTGCTTTTCATTTAAGTCCAAGTATAGACCCTAACATTTTGGTCCATCGAGCCTCTTTTACGTCACGTTTTGAAGCATACAAAACGGTCGACGACTGGCCGTACAGTAGAAGAATTTCACCGTTACATCGTCGGTCGTTCTCGCTGGTGAAGTGATGGCTGGCCTGTTGCCCCGCATGTCTAGCGTGACGTCGACGATGCAGTCCGACGAGTGCCGAAGGTAGTCGACAGCGCCCGAACAAAGTATATTGAATTTTTTTTTTTTTTAATGATATGATAATTATTGTTTTTATGATTAATGATTGAATCGATTGAATTATATTCAAGTTTGCACTTTAAGTTTTAAAACTCAAAGACTTCAACAAGTGAACAAGAACCCTTTTCTGAGCTGACAGAAACCATTACTAAAATCCTCGCCCTGCCCCATTTCCCGTCTATTGACGGTAATGTAAAAATATCAAATAAGAAGCCCCCACAAAGAAGACAAAAAGAGCCATTTTACATTCCCTCCGTGCAAACTATAGCTGAACCTTACATACATACGCGTTCAGATATTGAAAAGCTTACTGATCGTGCTAGGAACATTTCAATTTCTATTCAATTCAGGTGTATATTGACAAAGCTGACTGGCGCCCGGAATGCATTTGCCTAAAAGCCTGAACAGAAATAATATTTTTCGTTCGTGGCACCGGGTTTTATGAAGGTTTTACCTCTGTACTTTATTCACATGGAGCGCGTTATTGGTTATGGTAATTTTTTTTAGGTGAAGGAAATTATCCAATGACTTCTCTCACTCTAAGGCAGGGCGCGAGAGCGTGTCAGAAGTGAACCCATGGCCCCAGTAGGCTTCGACCCTGCTGGGCCCCAACGGTTTTACTGACATCTTTTTGAGGCGCGCGTGGAACACTACGCGCCGTCAACGACTTGAGCTCGGTGACGGCCCAAGCTCCCACCCACCAGCTATCCATTGCTCGCCGTCCGCAGCCCATGTCTACGGTGGCTGGAAATCGGGATCGGGATCCCGGCGGCTGGGTCGTGAAGGCCATTCCCTCGCACGCGCGGCCGCCTCATTCGCTAGCATTACTGCTTCGCAGAAAGAGGCGACCGCCTGCCTTTCCTCCTCGCTCCAGATATGGCCTGTACCAGGGCCTGGCGCAAGAGGTCGTTGCCGCATTGGTGATGGTATATGGTACTGGCATATACATATTTTAAGTGAAGCCACAATTTATTTTTTGGTCCGTAGTTTTAAATTCATTGAGTAGTTCACTGTTTCTGCGTGCATATCCAAAATATCTCTGTACTCGAATAGGTTTTAAAGTGGTAGTTTTGAATGACGAAAAAATGCAACGTGTTTTCCTACCAGTTTTTTTTTGTCGCTATAAACTGCGCGTCACTGAAATAGTTTCTATCGATTCGTTGCTAAAAATAATCTGGTTTTCTTCAGGAGTGGAGCTAGACCTCAAAAAAAAAGTTATCGCCACGTCCACACAAAAATCAGTAGGTATCTCGGATTCTTGGCTTTGAACCTACAGCCATATTTTGATATGGTAACTTTACAATTCGATGTAGCCTATGCCATTTGAAAGGCAATTTTTATTTTTCTAGGTGGCTAATCATCCAATGACATCGCTCGCTCTTGGGCGGAGCGCAAGGGCGTGTCAGACTTTAACTGACTAAAAACCCAGGCCTGTATCTTCGTTGCCTTTCGTACCAGGGCCGAGTCTTCCTTTCAGAAGCAGACCCTTAGCCCCAGTAGGCTTCGACCTTGCTGGGCTCTTACGGTTTGCTGACATCTCCTTGAGCCTTAGGCTCGGTCCGGACGATTACCGGACGGTCGGACAGCGAGCTACCCATTGCTCGCTATCCGCAAGCCAGGTAGCTGGAAAACAGGATCGGAATCCCGGTGGCTGGGATTTGAAAGGAAATAGTAATAGCTTGATACAACACTGGGTAAAATAAAGTAAATACAAAAGTTTCCATTGTTCTTTGAACAATTTTTAGGTGGGAGTCAATAGGCTGAATGCCTATTTAGCCTATTGATCTCAATTAGGGTTGTGGGCATGCTCACCGTGCCCACAATGATGTATCCGCCCTTAGCTTTCATATTGACTAAAAACGAAGATTGCTACTAAATCTGCAGTTCAGTAGAACTGCCAATTTTAGCCGGAAACTGCTCCGTTGAACTCACGAGTCACGACATTTCTTATTCTCGTCGCCGATCGTTTCAGCCATTGTCACTACGTTCTCATACAAACTGGGTCTAGTTTTTTCAATACAAAAATGTCATATGCGAGTTATACCGGATACCCTGCATATCGCACACAAAAATATTTGTTTTTCCCCTTTCCCTTCATTTTTTGTGGACGAAGAAGGTTTTATATATCATTTTTGCATATTGACGGGAAGCGTCGGTCTTGTTTTCAGGGTTCTGTACCTGAATCAGAAAAATCGAAACCCTTGTAGGATCACTTTGTTGTCCGTCTGTCAAGACCCTTTTCCTCAGAAACGCGTAGAGGTATGAAGCTGAAATTAATATCAAATACTTATATCTACTAACCCAAGCAGCAGTGAAAATATCAAACTTCCACGTCAACACGATCTAAAGATAAGGTTGTACTAGTACATGCTCATTTTATGCTAGGATATCAAAACCTATAGGGTACTTCCCGTTCTTTTTCTTAGCGTATCGATGGCACTAGTTAAATTCCTTGCCTGGCCCAGTATTCGGCCACGGTAATGCCGTCTGCTGATGCTGTCATTAAGTCCCTACTTGAACAAGTAACAGGGCACGTGATGCAGGATGGAAGGTGGGACATGGGACACAAACACTGTCAATCTGTGGTAGTTTGTCTTTGCTGCGCCCAACTTGGGTGCGGAGTCTGTTTAGAGATTTCCAGGTTGGCCATAGCAACTCGAGTCCAGGAGAGAGGCTCTCCGACGGCTCGATAAAATCATCAGGAGATTTAAATTTCTCCCGCCACTGCTCGTTGACCAAGAATCCTAATATTTGGCAAGAAACAAGAACTTGTAACACAAGTATAGGAATAAAACGGAAAACTGTGAATTTGTAGTTAGAAAAATCTTCGAGACTCAATTCGGGAACTGAAATATTTACCTACATAGGTAACTTTGTACGGAACCCTCAGTGTGTGAGTCCAACTCGCACTTACCTAGTCTTTTTTCCTATTTCTGCTTGAAAAGGAGGAAATATGCCAACATCGTTTTTTTAGACGGGTTTTATCCTGTCAGTACCTTCACATTGAGTTCCGGTTAGGTGTTCGTTAAATTATCACGAGCCAATGGTTATCTGCGGGGAGATGTTTTGTAGAACTGGATATTAATGAAAGCTTTTTCATGTTAAAAAGGTGTGCCATTTTGTTAGTTAGTCTTTTTAAAAATCGAAGGCGGATTTGGGTCGTGTGTTTTTAGTCTAGGTATCAAAGCTAGGTATAAACTTATTATTCTACGTTTAAACAGATAGATAATAAGTTTACTAACATAGGTTATAATTGTTTAAAAATAAAATTAACCCATACGGATGTCACTAATTAAAAATTTTTTTTTATAATACAATGATGTTTGTAAAACACTAAGACCTACTTTCCACGGACGCATAGCTTCATAGACGCATATTCGGCGGCAACGTCGTGCTGTCGTGTCGATAGAAGCTTGGGGGAGGCCTATGTCCTACAGTCGACGTATGTCGACTGAAATGATAAGTGTTAACACGCGCTCAAACTTGGTACGCCGGATTTGGTCCGTCCATACTAAGTTCGAGCGTGATTCAACCTAAGTTTGGTCCGTCATACCAAGTTTGGGCTTGTGTTGACACTACTAGTAAACATGAACAGCTATAGAAGAAAAAGGTAATCAAAAGTAGTCACCATTTAATTTTTGTGATTTGTGAAAACATGAAAGTTTTATAAATGCAATCGTTTACTTGTAATTACAATCTACCATACATTTGTGCTTAATTTAGTAACAGTCTGGTTATATTTATATTAATTTCAAGCGTACAATATTTCAAAACCTAAATCAACAAAAAGAAATCTAATTATGGAATAGGTACCAAATATGGAATACTGTAAATCTATATATAGAAATTTTGGTCAAATCTAATAAGTAAATTTAATTTAGTTACAAAAATTACAACTCTAGATATCTAACTCTACATCAGTGCAATTGCAATGTAGCTTAAGCCCACACATAAGTCATCAGATTCATGTTTCTTCTCGCACAACTTAAGGACTACGTCAAAAACTTTTCTCATAGAGAAAAAAACTACCCTCTCTCACCACGGACACACTGCTCACTCAATTACCAAGTTGAAACCAGTACGCGAGTATTATAATTTAAAGAGGTAGAAGAGCACTGTTTTGTGCGACTAGAAGTATTAATTGACAAGAAATGGCGGTATTCCATATTGGGATACTATTCCAAATTTGGTTACTTGTCTCTAATATAAGTATTATAGAAGAGTTAGATAATCTAAGGATTGACATGCCGTAATTGTAGTCATTTGGTTTAACCATTTTAGTTTTGTGTTCCAAATGGTTTGCCTGAACTCCAGGTAAATAAATCAATTTCAGTCTCTTGGGTCTCTTAAAAAATGTTCCAAACGAGTTTTAAATGTTTTTATGAAAGAGGTGTGGTTAGGTACGTAGAATGTTACTTAAATATAGAGGTGTTATTTTGTTTTAAAGTTATTTAGATTTTGGTGTATATGAACCGCTGAGAGTCCTGACTTGGTGAGATTCGCGGGAATGCGATGGGTGCGAGACGCACAGGACCGTTAGTTGTGGTGACACCTTTGGGGAGGCCTATGTCCAGCAGTGGACATCTTTCGATCAGGTATAACAATTTGCCTGCTGCGGTCTTCCCATCCGATTATAATTTGGGTGTCTTCAAGGCTAGAGTGAATAGGCTCATAATAAACTAGTGCGCCTCACCATCAACGATTGCATCACTACCTACCATCAGGTGGGATCGCAGTTAAGCACTAGTTTATATCAATAAAAAAAGTGGGTATGTGCGAGTCGGACTCGCAAACTGAGGGTTCCGTACAAACTTACCGATGAAAACAGTTCAATTCCCGAATTGAGTTACGAAGATTTTCCAAATCGCATAAAAAGCTTTTTTTTTGTGACGCAACTACAAATTTACAGTTTTTAGATTTTTTCCTATACTTGTGCTATGAGACTTTGCTTCATGCCAAATTTGAAGATCCTAGGTCAACGAGAAGTACCCTATGAATTTTGATTCCCTTGAGAGTGTATACATGATTTTTGCGACATAAAAGTAATGCAGGCTTTCATGCAGGTTCTAGTTAGACAGTGTTAAATGTATAACTGAGCCTGCATATTAAGCAACATAATTTATTTATTTTTTCATTGATGTTACTTACTAACATAGGTTTTAAGTAATTAATTTGTACTACTAACGAAATATGGATATTTGTCCGAAATAAACGTTATTATTATTTTTATATATTCATTTATCTCAGGACCCTGAGGTCCTGGACCTTTGGAAGGCGTACGAGGAGCCGAAACCAACTCGCAGAGGCCCTTTTAGACGCTTTAATGGAAAGTGGTACAAACCGGTGATTATCCCTGTACGTACTATGCAAGTTGCATCCAAGGACAACCCCCGGTTGGTGGGAAACTATTGCGACATTTGGAAAACTAAGATGTAAGGCTATGGTTTATGGAGTCTTAAGTGGACTGTTTACCAGGAACTATGTTAAGACTATGGCCCCTGCTTAAACAATGTTATTAATATCCATCGACAAAAGGCAGGGGGTGACTTGCACACTCAATAAATGGGCCCCCATAAACGGTCGCTAGCACGAAGTGACGTAGCAACAAGAGGGCAACATATCCTGAGGTGCTTAAGGAGTGGAGAGGTATACCACGGCTATCAGGACAATCCCGGAAGTACGGTCAAGATCCCTACCAGCACCTTACTGGATTATACATCCTTCTCCCGAGCACGTTTGCTCTTGCGAATCTCCACTCAAGCCAGCCAATAAAGGCAAGAGAGAGGTGGGAGCTCTGTTCCTCGTCAGTGTTCACTACGGCCGGCCAATAAAGGCAAGCCGGAGATGAAGAACAAGAATTTTCCCGGGAGATCGGGTCCGTGGGGTCGCTAATGCCCAACAGTTCGCCACAAAACTGCACTGCGGATTGTATCTCTCTTAGTCTGGCCCCTCACCCTAGGCATATTACGGCAAAGCAAACTACCGATACAGACCTGGGGTATATTGGAGCACGCAAGCCCCACCACGACGTCAACGTAGAGATACGGCGATGGGGTTATTATTATTATTATTATAAACGGACGTATCTTTTTTTTTCGTTAACTTAGAAGTTTGATTTTTTCACAGCTTCAAGAGACCGCAAATTTAAGTATATGGTTTTTATTTCAACTCGATACCTCCACGCGTTCTTGAGATAAAGGGTCTTGAAAGACAGACGGACGGACAACACAGTGATCCTATAAGGGTTCCGGTTTTTCCTTTTGAGGTACGGAACCCTAAAAAAACAGGTACTTTACAATTATACAAAATCCAAAAACCTGATGAAATTATGTTTATCATTTAAAACATTGAGAAAAGACATATTTCACACGTAATAGTTTAGTTTCAAAATAGGCGAGGTCGTTTTGGAGCCGACACAATGCAATGACACTTTTAAACGTGCATCAAATGACATTTTTCAACATACTAATAAATAAATGAGCAAAATTTCATAAATAATTATAATATTAAATAGGTAAAAAATTGTTGTGAGAAATGGCGCCCAGATTATTTTCATGAGACTGACACGCGACCAGCTTTCTTAAAATCATCATCATCATCATTTCAGCCGAAAGCACAGCCACTGTTGGACATAGGCCTCCCCCAAGCATCTCCACAACGACCAATCCTGTGCGTCTCACATCCACCGCATTCCCGCGACTCTCACTGGGTCGTCGGTTCACCGTGTGCGAGGCCTTCCAACGCTACGTTTTCCGGTGCGCGGTCGCCACTCTAGAACCTTTCGGCCCCATCGACCATCCGTTCTACGAGCAATGTGCCCTGCCCACTGCCACTTTAGTTTGGCGATTAGTTAGTTTAGGTTTGGTTTTAGTTTGTTCTTATAATAAATATAACAAACTAGCTACTACCAGAGGCTTCGCTCACGTGTTAGTAAAAAATGTCCCCAAGGAACATACACTCGGTATAAAAAGTAGTTTGATCCTGAAGGAATAACAAACATACACACACTTCAGTAACTATTGCCTTTATAGTGTTAGAGTGAAGAGTGTGATTGTGGCGGAGGCTGGACGCCGCACTAGAGCAAAATACACAACATTGCAAGCCTAAACCACAAAATAGATAGGTACAGAAATCAATCTACAAACAAAGTGCGCTCGAGCAACGCACACATAGACACCGCTCACGGACACGATATCTGGGCTCAACTCAGCTCAATGTGAGCTCCGTTTGAGACACGCGTCTGTGAACTTTTTTGTGGAAAAATGGACCAACAAAAAACCTGAACCCGAACCTGAACCTGTATTAACTGTTCAGTGAACGGTTGTTTAAATTCAACATTAAACAGTGAACTGACGTTTTTTTTGGCTACCAGTTGTTTCAGAGAGGTAAGTAGATATTTGCCTGTATTTTGATGGTTTGTTTTAACATAACATAGAACAGGCCCGCGCCGAGAAAGAGAAGATGATTTAGTGGTCATGTAATATTTTTATAAATCAGATTATGTAGACATTTATCACCGCACTCGGGCAGTTCGGCGTCACGCGCTGACCCTAGTGCAATCGCCGAGCGTACGTATGAAAATTGAAGTACATTCATGAGATTGACTTCTGTACCTATCTATTTTGTGCCTAAATGCAGTAGGGAATGAGCAGGCTATCGAGAAAGGACTACTATCCACGGACGCGTCGCTTCATAGACGCGTATTCGTCATTATATTGTACGCCTGCGTGAAGCTTACATACAAAACTATGAAACTCTGTCAAAGAAGCGGCAACGTCGTGATGTCATATCGTTACCGCTACACGGAACACAGTGCGTCTTTTTTTTAGATGGAAAATCATTCAATGACTTCTCACGCTCTTGGTCGGGGTAAGAGGGCGTGTCAGATTTTTACTGACTAAAACCCACTACGGTTCCTTCTTTGCCGTTGTCCCATGACCCCAGTAGGATTCGACCATGAAAATAATCATCCAATGACATCCCCTGCTCTTGGGTGGAGCGAGAGATTGAGTCAGACTTTTACTGACTAAAAACCCACTCCTGTTCCTTCGTTGCCCTTCGTACCAGGGCCGAGTCTTCCTTTCAGAATCAGACCCTTGGCCCCAGTAAACTTCAACTCTGCTGGGCCCCTACGGTTTGCTGACATCTCCTTAAGGCGCGCGTGGAACACTGCGCGCCGTGGACGAACTGGGCTCGGTCACAGACACAGTGCGTGTGGTTTGAAAAACTTATACAGTTTTACATGGTCGTCTGTGTATAAAAACTGGCCTTCGCAGGCAAAACTGTGATGAAACTTGTGCGTATAGTAGGCTCACTAATTGCATATACTGGGTCATGCAAATTGTATTCAGTACCGTCGATGACTGGCTGAACCTCGGGGAATTGGGCTCTCAACGACAAACCAACAAGTGAATGATACAAAGCATACACCACTTACTATTCTCTAGTGAATGGGTTCATATTAGAGAGAACTGTGTGTGGTGTCTTGTGTATGTGTGTTTAGATTTTTGTGAACATACCCACGTTACAGGAGTAATTAATAGTGTGGTGTGGCAAGTTTTATTTCTTGCTAAAACCGAGTTTTCCTATTCAAAAACCAACTGGAAGTGCGAAATGTACTCGCACTAAAGGAAAGGAAAAATAGGTTCCGTACTACAACATTAAAATCGAGCAAAAATACGCCGACAAAATTTTTCTTGTATTGGAATTTTTAATTTTTATTATTTTTTGTTGTAATGGATTGAAGTTTTAACAACAAATAATCACAGAATGTGTAAAAATCAACTCTCTACCTCTTACTGCTATTGAAATACAGCCCGCTGATAGACGGACGGACAGACGGACAACCGAAGCTTAGTAATACCCGTTGGCACCCTTCGGACAGGGAATCCTAAAAAGGGTTTTACCTCCTAGAAATATATCTATTTTAAATCACCTTGATTCCTATAAAATGATGAGTTATTTGATAGGAATCAGAAATAAAAGTAACTAACTCAACTAACTGAACGATCAGCTCAAACTTAATTTTAAATTGCAAATTAAATCAAAGAGCGACCACATTCTTAGCACATTTCAAAATGGATGGAATTAAAATATCTTCGCAAAGTTAGTGGTAAACCCGAAACTGCATCGTTGAACCTGCAATGCAGGTTGAAAGAACATTTCCTTATATTCCCTAACCAAATATTAGGGTACCTGAATCGAATTAAATGGAGGCACATTATTTGACAATACTGCGAAATTCAACCCTAAAACGTTTAATATTGCGTGCAAATCCGATTGGTGCTCAAAAATTCGTATCGTATTCGTAATCTCTGCCTTGGGAAATTCTATACTTTAAGGAGAATATTGAAGAGGGCCGCAGTCCCGAAATGGGGTACTCATGCCGTTATTAGGCAGTAACGTGCTAATTATATTCTTAAGAATATAATTGCTTTAAGAAAGGCTTAAAATTGTAAGTGGTACATGCATACTTTTTTGAAGAAATGAATTTTTGATATGCCTCTTATGTTGGTCCAAAAAGCGAACATAATTTGTGACAATTATCCAAAAACCAAATGTCAATTTCTCTAGAAGCGTTCGTTGAAACTTGATGCAGTATTATAGAATTTCCAACACACTTAGTCCTACTTTCAAGGGACGTGTAGCTTCATAGATACGTATTCGTCATACGCTTGGTGTTCTGTCATGCCGTCGTGTGCTTACTTATTGATTGTGCGTGTGGTAGGCCCACTTAAGCACTAGCTGGTGGCAAGTTTCACCAGAGCGTAGCAGATTAACAAGCGAGCCGGAATCAATCGAACTAGATAATGAAATGCTAATTCCGATCACGAAGCACGATGTTGAGACTGTGGTATTTTAGACGAGAAAATACCTGATAAGCCACATTGCTCGTAGAACAGATGGCCGTTGGGGCCGAAAGATTCTAGAGTGGCGACCGCATACCAGAAGTTGCAGGGTTGGAAGGCCTCCTAAAAGGTAGAACGATGACCTGATGAGGGTTGCGGGAATCCGACGGATGCAAAACGCACAGGACCGTTCGTTCTGGCACCTGTTCCGACAGTGGTCGTCTTTCGCATGATTAAGCATGATGTTCTTACAATTGGGACAGAGCTCTATTTCACGATAAAGAATCTATCAACCTGGGACTCAAGTCTGCTATTTAAAAAAAATTGTCATTCCAACACGATCCCATTGTCATTTTGGTAAAATTTCGTAATCTGCTAATTCATAATGCTCGATCATTGATCGGTCAATGGCATCGTAATAGAATTATGGTAGAATGACAATATCGAGCTGTCTCAAATTAAAAGCAATGACTGCACAATGACGTTTTAATGGTAGATCACTGATCAAAAGCACTATCAAAATTTTAGCTGATTCCCGCATACGTCAAACATTCGTTTTGACGCTTGGCGCAGACTTTGAGCAATTGACTGCTTTGCTGCATATCGTGGGTTCGTTTCCCACACGGAACAATTTTTTTTATGTGGGTAATCTATCATCTAATGACTTCTCTCTCTCTTGGGCGGGGCGAGAGGGCGTGTCAGACTTTTACAGACTAAAAATCCACTTCTGTTCCTTCTTTGCCTACGTTCCAGGGCCCCGGGGTTCTCTTTCGCATCACACATGGCCCCAGTAGGCTTCGACACTGCTGGGCCCCTACGGTTTTGCTGACATCTCCTTTAAGGCGCGCGTGGAACACTACGCGTGGTTGACGATTTGGGCTCGGTCCGGACGGTCGGATGGCGAGCTACCCATTGCTCGCCATCCGCAAGCTAGCACCTACGGTGGCTGGAAATCGGGATCGGGATCCCGGCGGCTAGGGCGTGAGGGCCGTTCCCTCGCGCGTGCGGCCGCCTCCTTTGCTAGCATTACTGCTTCGCAGAAGGAGGTGACCACCTGCCACTGCTCTTCACTCCGGACCAAAAACCTGTACCAAGGCCCGGCCGGTATTTTTGAGGTGGGAAATCATCCAATTACTTCTCCTGCTCTAGGTTGTTCTCGCCGGGCCCTGGTACAGGCCTTGGTCCGGAATGAGAAGGAGTGGATGGCGGTCGCCTCCTTCTGCGAAGCAGTAATGCTAGCGAAGTGATGCGGCCGTAAGCGTGAGGGAACGGACTTCCTCACGCCCAGCCACCGCTCTTGAGTACCTACGATCAATGGGTAGCTCGCCATCCAACCATTCGGTAACCGTCCGGACCAAGACCGAGTCGTCGACGGCACGTAGTGTTCTACGCGTGTCTCAAAGAGATGTCAATAAAATCGTAGAGGCCCAGCAAGGCAGAAGCCTACTGGGCCCATAGGTTTACTTCCAAAAGAAACCTGGGGTCCTGGAACGCAAAAGCAAAGAAGGACCTTAGGTGTGGTTTTAATCAAAAGTCTAACACGCACTCCCGCTCCGCCCTACACCGGGAGAAGTCAATGGATGGTTTTCCACGTTAAAAAAGCGTGTCCTAGACTAACAGACCACGTTAACTTTTCAGCCCTCGCTTATAAGTAGGTATATATAGGGAATAATGGAAAGGTTTGCTTAGTTTTCAATATTTACAGAATACTTTATGAAGAATTTCTTATTAACGTTCTTGGATATACATATACCCTATAAAAAAACGCTCAATATTTTATAATCTATAAAAGAAAAACTAAATTGTGGACTTTATCAATACGTAGTGTTATCAGTATCGAACTATCGACAGTTCCTACTCCAGGTTGAGTAGTTAGTGTCCAGCACTAACACAGGTGGTAAGCTTCACCGGAGCAAAGCGGATTACCAAACGAGCCGGAATTAATCGAACTAGACATGCGGATTCACTAATGAAAATCTATTAAGGATTACTTTAAGCGTTTCTGTTAATCACAGATCTTATTGTCGTAATTGCTGAGATTTTCAGCCCATTAATTAAGACTAGAATGGAATAAGTTCTAAATTAAGCCTAGTTGTCTTCTAACCTCTGATTGGCAGTGCTGTGGGTTTTTTTAAAGAGTCCCGCACACCTGGAACACAAAGGGTAACTGAAGAAACACAGGTGGGTTTTACCATAGTTTTAAGAAGAAGAAAAACTGGTCACTGAGGATTCCGTACAAATCTACCTATGTAAACAGTTCAATTCCAGAATGGAGTTTCGAAGATTTTTCCAAATCGCCAATAATCATTATCATTTTAGCCGAAAGGGACACCTTTCGGCTAAAATGATTGCTTGCGGATTTTTTTAAGGAGTTTGGTTACAATATTGACTATGTCGCTACATCATAGCCATATTTTGAATTTTAAGTTATTTTAAATGATTGTAATATATTTTATATAGAACTCTTGCCTCGTCTGACATAGGCTTAGCTAAGGCACTGTTGCAGATACCGATTTCAAACTGTTTGGGTTATAGACACTAAAAACTTTACACACGCTCATGCTCCACCCAGAATAGTAGATAACCACCTAGAGGACACGGTGGAGATCTGCACCACCTGGACCAAGCATCGCTGTGTCCTCGTGGGAGCGATCGGCGGCAGCGACCTCTCGTCCCAGACCCTGGTACAGGCCAAGGTCTGGAGCGAGGAGGAATGGCAGAAAGCAGTAATGCTAGCAAAAGTGGTGGCCGCACACGTGAGAGAACGGTCCCCGATCCTGATTTCCAGCCACTGTAGCCGTGGGCTTGTGGATGACGAGCAACGGGTACCTAGCTCGCCGAAGCCGGGCCAAAGCCTATTGGGGCCATGGGTTGACTTCCGAAAGGGAAACTCGTGGTCTTGAAACATAAAAGCAAAAAGGAATATAGGTGTGGTTTTAGTCAGTAAAAGTCTGACACGCCCTAGAGCAGAAGTCATTGAATGATTTCCCACCTTTAAAAAAAAACCATAGTGGGAGATGTTATGACCGGGAAGACTTTCCTCCAAAAAAAAATCAATGACTTTCCGGTTGGTCTAGAGGTTAGTAGTCCTAACTGCTACGCTGGAGGTCGTGAGTTTGATTCCCACCCAGGACAAATGTTTGTGTGATGAGCACGATAATTTGTTATAATTTGTCTATAATATTTATGTATTTAGAAATATATATATATGTTTATCAGTTGTCTAGTACTCATAACACAAGCTCTGCTTAGCTTGGGACTAGACGTTGTATGATAGTTGTGAAACATTATTATTATTATAACGGCCAAGTGAAAACTAAATACGATAACGATAAGTTCTAATGTTTAGTTCAACACCAGCGTAAAGTCTGTATTAACATTTAACCGAGCGAGGCGGATTACTTAACCGGCAAGTAAACCGTTCGTTACCTGTTTCACAGTCTTAACCCGATACAGGGAGCTTACACAACTTCTTTACACTAATGTACTTTGTTCTGGTATTAGTTTAACTGTACTTGTTGAAACGTTAACTTAATTGAGGTCTTAGATGAAGGACTAAGTTTGTGAAACGCTTTCTGTTTTTGGTATAAAGGTGAGAAGTATGGCAAACTACGTTTTAGTGGTGCTTCTAGTAATGTTCTTAGCAAGGACTGTTACAGTTTTGGTATTTTTTTCGGTCTTGAGCGGAGCTGGTCGTGATAGATTTTTACTGGCTAAAATCACAGGAGA
The DNA here is from genome assembly GCA_905147345.3 of Mythimna impura. Taxonomy (NCBI): domain Eukaryota; kingdom Metazoa; phylum Arthropoda; class Insecta; order Lepidoptera; family Noctuidae; genus Mythimna; species Mythimna impura. The sequence continues at coordinate 24,229,185 of LR990342.1, read as the reverse complement.
TGTCAGCAACCGTAGGGGCCCAGTAGAGTCGAAGCCTACTGGGGCCAAGGGTCTGATTCTGAAAGGAAGACTCGGCCTGGTACGAAAGGCAACGAAGGAACAGGAGTAGGTTTTTAGTCAGTAAAAGTCTGATACTATCTCCCGCTCCGCCTAAGAGCGGGGGATGTCATAAGATGATTTTCCCATCAAAAAAAAAAACCTATGTTCCTTCTTTTTCTTGCGTTCCAAGACCTCGGACCTCAAGCCAACCCATTGTACCAGTTGGCTTCGGTGCTGCTGAGCCCTACGGTTTTGTTGACATCTCTTTGAGGTGACGAACACTACGTGCCGTCGACGACACCGGCCGAAAGGCGAGCTATCCATTGCTCGTCGTTCCCAACTCTACGCCTACAACTGTGGTTGGAAATCGGGGTCGTAAATCCCGGTGGCTGGGGTGCAAGGATGTTCGTTCCCTCACGCGTGCGGCCGCCTCCTTCGATAGCATTAATGCTTCACCGAAGGAGGCGACCGCTGCCCACTCCCCCTCGCTCACTTCAGTATCTGGATTATCCAGGAATAGAACCCGATGTTACAAAACCTCCTTCCCACTTTCCAGAAATAGTGTTCAAGGTAAGTATATCGTGTGAAGCTAACGGAATATTGTGAAATCAAAGGCAATGTTATTTTTCCTCGTTCCAGTTTTCTCTTAAATAGATTCTCAATCCTTTTAGCTCTTTCTTAACGCATCTTTTGTATTTGAATTTTCCTTGAACTTCTAAAGTTAGATCCTGTTATAAAACTGATCTTACTGTTCCTTTAAAGAAATATCTAGTCATTTTTATTTTCAAAAATAAGTGCTTTTATTTATTAACTTGTTAGAATTGCTTAATGTAAATGTTAATAGTATATAATACGGTAAATAAAAAGCTTAATATGGCTCTATTTCAGTATCATAAAATTATTGAAATTATTGACCACCAAGCACAGTCACACAGAGAAACACACCATCAAACACACACCTTCATACCATCACACAGAGAAGCACACCATCAAACACACATCTTCACACCATCACCATCACACACGATGGTGTGAAAATGATGTCATCACACACCATCCCACCACCACACACACCATCACTCTCACACATATACACAACACATGTACTACACATACACTTATCACACAAGAGCAAGTTTGCAGTAATTGTATACATTTTAATTTTAATTTTGTGGTATAAATAATTGTTAATGTTCCACAAACAAGTGAAGATACTGACTCCTGTAACACAGGTACCACCTAGCTCAGGAGTCAGGGCTTCAATTGAATATGTATCAGTCTCTTTATGTCAATAAAAACATTATTATTGAGAACTGACTTAAGCCAGCTTCACCCCCGTGAAAGTAAAGGAATACGCTGCGGGATTCTTATAAAAAGTGACTGTGACTCTGGAATGCAAGGGGAAACTGAAGGAACATAAGCGAGTTATCAGTAAAAAAAAAAATATAACACTCCCTTCGCTCCACCCTAAGCCATAGGAATTATTTTATGATTTCCCATCGCAAAACAAAAGAAACCCATCAAGACACACTCCCGATATAAAAGTTATCATATATAAAAAGTTGCCAGACATTATCTGTCCAAAGGCCAAAAATCTACACTAATATTATAAAGAGGCAAAGTTTGTTGTTTGCAGGAGGTAATCTCTGAAAGCACTAGTCCGATTGCGAAAATTTTTTCGCCGATGGAAAGCTGTTTTATGCCTGAGTGACATAGGCTATATTTTAGATATGCGGGCGAAGCCGCGGGCAAGAGCTAGTTTAATATAAATCTGTTTAACCGTATGAGCCTGGTCCGATGAAAGTGGACCGATGACCTGGTGAGGGTCATGGGAATCCGATGGGTGCGAGACACATAGACCGTTCGTTGTGGGGACACTTGGGGGAGGCCTGATGAATGCCGAAAGACGTCCACTGTTGGCCAGATGTCCAACAGTGGACGTCTTTCGGCTGAAATGATGATGACGTAAGAGTGTGAACCCAGACAGACACATACATACAAACTTTTGCCTTTATTAAATAAATAAATAAATTATATTAGTGCGATGAAGGAACAAAAGCTAGTTGAAAGTACAAAAGCGAGTAGTACCTATAACATTATTCGAATAGTTTACACATTCCATTAGCGCTGCCGACATGGCGACAATCCAGTTATAAAGTTAAATGCGCAAGTAGAAACCTTCGGGAATTTTCGCACCAAGCAATGTTTTAGCACGTTAGCTGGACCTTTTTTCTTTTTTTTTTTTGTAAGGTCGTGTTTAAATTTTTTTTTATGCGGTGTGAACTCAAACTGAAACTTAAAGCATTTATTTTAATTACGCCTTTTACGAGTACTTTTTAATTACGATAATATATAATCATATAACATATTACAGTGTCTTTCAGATGACTGCGGCTGGGGTGTGAGGACGTTCGTTCCCTCACACGTGTAGTCTCCTCCTTCGCTAGCATTACTGCTTTGCAGAAGAAGGCAACCGCCTGCCATTTCTTCTCCCTCTGGACCATAGCCTGAACCAGTACTCGGAGAGGTCATTGCCGTCGATTGTCTCCACAAAGACACGGCGGTGCTCCACCCAAACGGGGCACACTTTCACCGTATCACCGGTCCACACAGTGGTGACACCCAGGCGTTTCTTCCGTCTGAATCCGATTCAGGAACCTCCCGAACTTACCATGTCCGGTGAGTGCCTGCGTCATGCGGAAGGTGAGGAAGCCGTGACGCCTATCCAGCCACACCTCAAAGAGGGGACTTACCGCCATAATTATGGCCTGCCCAGCACTGGGTTGCAACATTCGCTGTCGCCATTCCACCATGAGATCCCGTCGGAACTCTGTCCTGTTCCCTGTTATAATTATGGCGTACCCATCCCGTATGGTGGATGTTTTGACAACTATTTGTTGGTCATGCTAATGTTTTTTTTTTTTATTTTATTTTTTTATGCAACAGCTGTTTGGCCATGCGTGTTTTTATGTAATTAGGAATTTAATAAAATTCCTAATTACATAAAAACTTTAGATCTTAGATAGTTTTAAAAAAAAACTACATATATGGTTAAGCACTCATAATTTTTGCTGCTTAAAAGAATTTTTTGACATGTAATTATTTTTTTATATGTAATAATTTTTTGACATATAATAATTTGTAATGTAAACTATATTCATATGTATTTGCGTGCTTTGATATAAGCAAAACGTGTATGCTCTAATAATTTCTGACAAAACATCTATATACACCATGTTTGTACAACCGTTTCGTTTCGATTCTCTTTTCGTCGATCGCCTCGAGTCGGCCACGCCTCCGATTCTTTTGTTTTGACGTCATCTGAACGCTCAGTCACGTAGTCAGAACAAAGAAATAGGAGGCAAGGCCGACTCGAGCCGATCAACGAAAAGAGAATCCAAACGAAACGGTTCGGCGGCGATCTCTCGCGCCGGGCTTTGGTACAGGCCATGGTCCGGAGCGAGAAGTGGCAGGCGGTCGCCTCCTTCTGCGAAGCAGTAATGCTAGCATTACTGCTTTACTACAGCATTACTGCAAAGGAGGCGGCCGATCGCGTGAGGCAACGGTCCTCACGCCCCAACCGCCGCCGGGATTCCGATCCCGATTTCCGGCCACCGTAGGCACTGGCTTGCGGACGCCGAGCAATGGGTAGCCCGCCGTCCGACCGTCCGGTAACCGTCCGGACCGAGCCCAAGTCGTCGACGGCGCGTATTGTTCCACGCGCGCCAGCAGGGTCGAAGCCTACTGGGGCCATGGGTAGTGTGAAAAAGAAACCCGGGGCCCTGGGACGAAGGCAACGAAGGAACAGGAGTGGGTTTTTAGTCAGTAAAAGTCTGACATTATCTCTTGCTCCACCCAAGAGCGGGATTTGTCATTAGATGATTTTCCCACCTAAAAAAAAAAACGAAACGGTTGTAACTTGGCTAGGGGGGCTGAACCTTTCGGCCCCAACGGCCATCTGTTCTGCGAGCAATATGCCCTGACCATTGCCACATAAGTTTGGCGATTCTTCGTGATACTAGGCATGCCTTTTAAGTTCTGTCGTTTCCATATTTCCCGGCAATTTTGAATTTGGAACTGTTCTATATTCGAATGTGTTTAAATTTTGAATCTTAAAACAGTTGAAAGTATTAGGATTAATGCTATTGTTTAGTCACAGCGTCGATTGGAATCTGTCAGGTAACGTACGAAAATGAATTTTTCTAAGGAAAATGTTCGTGCAATAATTTTCTACAACTTTAGAAGAGGCCTGACACGGCTTCAGTGTTTTGAAGAGCTAAAATCTGTGTTCAGTGATGAAGCCCCATGTCTGCGGACTGTCGAACGCTGGTATTTAGAATTCCAGCGTGGACATACTAGTGTTAGTGACAAATCTCGCGAAAGATGTCCAAAATCCGCCTTCACTGAAGATAACATCATTGCTGTGAGACAACTAATTCTCGAAGATCGTCATGTGACGTATCGAGAGATAGAGGCTCTATTAGGCATCTCAGGGACAATCATTTAGAAGATCTTGCATGAAGCTCTTGGTGTGTGAAAGCTAGTTTGCCGTTGGATACCGCATCTGCTTTCCGAGGATCGCAAGGCGGCCCGCGCCAGATGATGTAAGAAGACTCTGCAAAGGTTCAAACGAGGAAAGTCAAATCACGTCTACGACATCATCAGTGGTGACGAATCTTGGATCTATGCCTACGATCCTGATTCCAAACAACAAATCTACAATCTGGGTCTTTCAAGACGAGCTAAAGCCGACTAAAGTTGTTCGTTCTCGAAGCACTTCAAAGAAGATGGTGGCCACGTTCGTTGGAAAAACCGGCCATGTTGAGACTATTGCACTTGAAGATCGTAGAACGGTTAACGCAGAGTGGTATACCACAGTTTGTTTACCACAAGTCATCGCCGAACTTCGAAAATCTAACTCAAAGCGACACATCATCCTGCACCACGACAACGCAAGCTCACACAGCGCTCGTTAAACAATTGATTATTTGAAGCAGGAAAAAGTAGAAATTCTTGACCATCCTCCATACAGTCCTGACCTAAGCCCTAAAGATTACTTTACATTTCCTAAAATTAAGAAAAGTCTTCGTGGTCAAAGGTTCCAGTCCGGTGAAGAAGCAGTCGACGCTTTCAAGTCAGCCATTTTGAACACCCCCACTTTAGAGTGGAATAAATGTTATAATAACTGGTTTGAGCGAATGGAAAAGTGTATTAAGCTACGTGGTGAATACTTTGAAAAACAATAAAAAGTACTATAAGGTTCTAGTTGTGTTTTTTTCTTCAAACGACAAAACTTAAAAGGCATGCCTCGTATCAACCTTGCAACCTTGGTTCTCCTGCGGATATCTTCATTTTTGATTCGATCACGCAAGGAAACTCCGAGCATAGCCCTTTCCATTGCCTTTTGGGTGACTTTAAGCCTTCTGATGAAGCCCATCGTGAGCGACTGTGATTTATTATATATATATTAAATATTAATTTAAAAGCTATATATAATATGTATACTTGCATGAATAATAAATCAATAGTTTATTTATTTATTAAAACTTTATGCACTAGTAAAAAAAATAGTGTACAAAGGCGGACATTTTCTACCAGCCGACTTTAGAGTTCTGCAGAGACATAACATGCAGGTGCCACTTAATAGAAAGACAAACAGAAAATAAATAAGTACAACCATAAATACATAGTTACATACATAAGCAATGTTATTGTGAAAAACCAAATCCAAACAATCAATGCCTGGGCACGTCATAATTATGGCGGTAAGTCCCCTCTTTGAGGAGTGGCTGGAAAGGCAACACGGCGTCCTTACCTTCCGCATGACGCTGGTCCTCACCGGACATGGTAAGTTCGGGAGGTTCCTGCACCGGATTCGTGCGGAAGAAACGCCCGGGTGTCACCATTGTGTGGACCACCCGGAGGACACGGAGGAGCACACGGTGGAGGTGTGTCCAGCTTGGGCAGAGCAACGCCGTGTCCTCGTGAGGGCGATCGGCGGCGGCGATCTCTCGCGCCGGGCCTTGGTACAGGCCATGGTCTGGAGCGAGGAGGAGTGGCAGGCGGTCGCCTCCTTCTGCGAAGCAGTAATGCTAGCAAAGGAAGCGGCCGATCGCGAGAGGCAATGGTCCTCACGCCCCAATCGCCGCCGGGATTCCGATCCCGATTTCCGGCCATCGTAGGCGCAGGCTTGCGGACGGCGAGCAATGGGTGGCTCGCCGTCCGACCGTCCGGTAACCGTCCGGACCGAGCCCAAGTCGTCGACGGCGCGTGCTGTTCCACGCGCGCCTCAAGGAGATGTCAGCAACTGTAGGGGCCTAGCAGGGTCGAAGCCTACTGGGGCCAAGGGTCTGATTCTGAAAGGAAGACTCGGCCCTGGTACGAAAGGCAACGAAGGAACAGGAGTGGGTTTTTAGTCAGTAAAAGTCTGACACTATCTCCCGCCCCGCCCCAGCGCGGGGGATGTCATAAGATGATTTTCCCACCGAAAAAAAAAAAATTGCTGCTGTGATCTTTCTTCCAACTTCTTGCGAATGTGTTCACATGCCTTCGCCTTAAAAGAAAATTGACAAGTAATGCCAGCAATGTCAATGCAAGTGTTATGTCGCTACTTGGAAAACGTCTAGCGGAAGATACACAATTACTTTTTATCACCACTTGTGACCGTCTGTAGTGATTAGAAACGGCCTATTTTCTTAATTGCTGTGGCAGTACCCTAGCACCATAATTATCGACCCTTTCCGCAGTAAAGGACGTTACTCCAAATCTAATACTTTTTGCAATGAAAACAGTTTTTCGGTTGAGAGCTTTAACCCTCCGTGTACCAGGTGACTAAAAGTCTCGTCCCATACCAGGTGGGGTGTTACTAACCCCAAATCAAAAAGTGATAAAATTAACATATTTTTTTGTTTTTTTGGTGGATTTAAATATAAGGTGTTATAAGTACATTATAATAATCAGGTTTAAGTAAAACTCGGAACTAAAAGTATGTATTAAAGTATTTATTTTTATAAAATTATAGTGTTGTGTCACTTCGAACACTCAAATGTTCAGATTCAACATCAGATTCTGGTTCTGAACCTCTGGATTCTACGTCAAAGTCGTCTTCTTCGTCTAAAAGTGCTTTTAATATATCAGCTTCTTTGATGTGCGACATTTTTTATGTAAACTGTTATCTGTAACAAATAAAAATATGTTTAAAATGCTAAACATACATAACATAAACACACAAAAATAAAAAAATACATAAATAAACTCTTACCTTTTTGTCAACACGCCGTACGAGGTGGGGTGTGTGACGCCCACGCGCACTTTAAGCGCGTGTAGCTCGCTTGACGGTTGCCGCCGGACTGATTTAGCGGCACTAATCGGAAAGGCAACGTCGCAATTCCAGCTACTGAGAATTCGAGCGCTGATCGTACACAGTTTTAAAATTATTGCGAAATTTGAAAGACTGGGGTTTGTTAAACCCCACCTGGTGCACGGAGGGTTAAGGAAATGTTGAGTATTAAAATTTAATTTTCAAAAGCCTTACTCGAAAACCCGCTTTTAGGAACACAATTTGCTTTTTTCCACACTAGTGCGGAAAAGTGCGCGAGCTTGCCCTCGCCACAATTTTTTGTATTTATGTTTATATTTATTTCTTTAACGAAGAGACAAAACTAATATAGAAACACCGACTTCCAAAATTAAAGCTATTTTACATTTTTTTGAGATTTTGTTTATATTGAAGTCGGTTAACTATATTCATTGAAATAATGATGTAGGACAGTGCCCAATATAAAATTAAGACATATTCACACTTTCTTTAGGTTCCACAGCAGATAGACGAAAAGGCAATCTGTATCTATATATATAAAAGGAGAAACTGACTGACTGACATATCAACGCACAGCCGAAACTACTGGGACTAGGAGCGTGAAATTTTGCACAAGGTTTCCTTTTATGACGAAGGCGAGCACTAAGAGAGGATTTTCCAAAACTCACCCCCTAAAGGGTTGAAACGAGGGTCCAAAGATTGTATGGAGAAACCTCCTTTTAAGCGGGCAAAACCGCTGGCTGAAGCTAGTTATTTTATAAAGTTTTCCCGCGATTTTGCTTCTGCGACATTTCCCGTATATAAAATGAAATCATTTTTGTAGTTATATTTTATTTTTATAGTTCAATCAGTCCTATATACAATAGACAAAAGTGGAAAGACGTGCAAAGAGGCTAATTGGTGATCCAGATTTGGTTAAGTCCAATCTGCAAAGCCTGGAGCACAGGCGTGGGTAGCCAGACTTTCGGTATTTTACAGGATGCATTTTGGAGAGTTTGCACGGGAATTGCATGACTTGATTCCGCCATTTCCTTTCTACCATCGGATAATCCGACTTATGGTGAGTATCCACCCTTACGTTGTTGAAACCTCTACGGTCTGGACTAAGCGTTTCGCCTCGTCATTTATACCGCGTAAATCGAAGGCATGGAACAGTTTGCTTGCTGCGGTCTTCCCGTCCGATTATAACAGGCTCTTTATAAACTAGTTCGTCTCACCATCAACGATTACATCACTGCTTACCATCAGGTGGGATCGCAGTAAAGCACTAGTTTACATTATTAAAAAAAAAGACAAATAAACAATTATAAATATTGCTTGTATTGGTCTCGGAGTTTATTTGAAATAAAATTGGAAATATGGCAAAATGCAATATAAAAAAGCCAGCTACGAATTGTGAGACAAAATAAACAAATACATAACAAATTCGAAAACAAAATACATGTTCCTCTTTATTTTATTTACTTACAAATCAGACAGTCATCAGGTCGAATAAAACATGTTCGGAGCGGTAATAACATTGTTTTGTTCCTGCTACGGAAATAAAATGGAAATAGACATATAAAAGCCTGCCAAGTGTGGTTTCAATCAAGTTGGTATAGGAGTAAGTCGAGAGAAAATGCAAAAATGTCGTAATGGTGAGACAGAGCATTAATTTCTGAAATATGAGTAAGTAATAAAAATAATGATAGTCCACAGGGCTAAAAGATTCTGTAGTGGCCGACTATATAAAGAGTGAAATTCCTTTTTCAAATTGTGTGATAAATAATTGTGGAATATTATTATTATTTATTTTTTTAGGTTTTTTTTTTTTTTTTAGGTGGGAAAATCATCTTATGACAAATCCCGCTCTTGGGCGGAGCGGAAAGTAGTGTCAGACTTTTACTGACTAAAAACCCACTCCTGTTCCTTCTTTGCCTTCGTCCCAGGGCCCCGGGTTTCGCTTTCACACTACCCGTGGCCCCAGTAGGCTTCGACCCTGTTGGGCCCCTACGATTTGCTGACATCTCCATGAGGCGCGCGTGGAACAATACGCGCCGTCGACGACTTGGGCTTGGTCCGGACGGTTACCGGACGATCGGACGGCGAGCCACCCATTGCTCGCCGTCCGCAAGCCCTCGCCTACGGTGGCCGGAAATCGGGATCGGAATCCCGGCGGCGGTTGGGGCGTGAGGACCGTTGCCTCACGCGATCGGCCGCCTCCTTTGCTAGCATTACTGCTTCGCAGAAGGAGGCGACCGCCTGCCACTCTTCCTCGCTCCGGACCATGGCCTGTACCAAGGCCCGGCGCGAGAGATCGCCGCCGCCGATCGCCCCCACGAGGACACGGCGTTGCTCTGCCCAAGCGGGGCACACCTCCACCGTGTGCTCCACCGTGTCCTCCGGGCGGTCCGCACAGTGGCGACACCCGGGCGTCTCTTCCGCACGAATTCGGTGCAGGAACTTCCCGAACTTACCGTGTTCGGTGAGAACCTGCGTCATGCGGAAGGTGAGGACGCCGTGAGGTCTTTCCAACCACGCCTCAAAGTCGCCATATCAAAGCCACCCATTGCTCGCCGTCCGCAAGCCCTAGCCCCTACGGTGGCCGTAAATCGGGCCTCGGTAACTATTTCGAAAATTGGCCTATATGTATTTTGCTGACTGTGGATGACTGCATTTGACTTTAATATTAATAACCTAACCCCTAATGACTAAGCTAAATAAAACCAACTTTCAGTTTCGAACATTATCCGCAAAAAATAATACACTAAAAACTTTATCAATTTACCCGAAAAAAAAAAACTGCTATGTCATCGCTATAGAAGTTTCAATGCACAATCATTTATCAAGACGCATTAATGACGACGTTGTGTTGTTTGCGTAATTAATCATTATCGTAGGACACCGGGTCAACCAGTCTTGCTGACGGTATTTATCGATTTCTGTAGGGTATGCTTACCTTGGGGATGGCTTTGTTAACCCTACGTTGAGAGCATGAATATTAGTAAAGTTTGGCTATATTGTAGTTAAGTAATATGCTTGCGTCACTCAAGTCTGGTAAACACATAGGACGGCTCTGACGCGTTTTAGATGGAGTTGTTTGGAATTAAGTTCATTGGCTGTTATAATTATTCTCAGATTTATTTCTAGTAAATATTGTGATGTAAAATTGTTAGTTTTATGTGTTGTTAAAGGACTTAAATATTGTATAACCTACTAGCTGATGTGACTTCACCCGCGAGAAGGTAGAAAATAGTCAAAAGGATTTTTTTTTTCTCTGGCCGCCAATTCTCACAATTTTTTTTTTACCTATTTAATATTATATTTTTTAAATTTTGCTCACTATTTATTAGTATGCTGAAAAACGTAATTTGATCCACGTTCAAAATTGTCATTGCAATTTTTCAGCTCCAAACGACCTCGCCTATTTTGAAACTAAACTATTACGTATGAAATATGTCTTTTCTCAATGTTATAGGTGATAAACATAATTTCATGAGGTTTTTGGATTTCGTAAAATGAACCTGTTTTTTTTTTAAATTGAAATATACTTGTGCTTGACTGCAATCCCACTTGATGGTAAGCAGCGATGCAATCGTTGATGGTAAGGCACACTAATTTATTAAGAGCCTATTCACTCTAGCCTTGAAGACACCTAAATTATAATCGGACGGGAAGACCGCAACATGCAAATTTTTCTAGTCCCTCGTTCTACGCGGTATAAACTGCGCTTAGTTCGGACTGTAGAAGTTTCAACAACGTAAGGGGGGATATTCTCGAGATATCTACCTGTGTGCTATTCTAGGACATGGTGAATCTGTGTACCAAACATCCAAATCTGTTCTGCCGTTCGGGCATGAAGAAGTAAGAAATATACACACACACACACACACTCACAATCTTTCGGTTTTTTTTTATACTGTGATTATTCTATTTATACTGTGATTACGTACATATGATTGTACAGTCCGGGGTCAAAAGAGCAGTTGCACTTTATCAATGCTAAAGTGCCTAAAATTTCTGTATAGTAGACGTTTAATGATCCATAAGTCGTTTATTCAATACTTTAGATGCTACGCTACAAATTAAATAATTCATAAAACATTGACACTCTACTACTACACTAGAGGTCAAAAGTGCAATTGCGTTCTACTAGAAAGTAGAACGCAATTGCACTTTTGACCTCTGACTGTACATGCAAAAACAAATACACAGGCGTAGAAGCATTGTCCCATATTGCTGTTATCTGGGCACGATGGAAATGCATCCAGAAGACTATATGGTGACTAGTGCCGACGAGGTTTGGGCAGTCTTTGGCCTATAGACGACATTATGATATAGTCAGCGGTCAAGCCAGAGAGAAATGTCAACCCGAGAGCACGACGACGACGGTGATGTGTAGGCAAGTCAAACACATAACAGTAATATAGATATTACAAAGAAAGAGTATATATCTTTCTGCCTATTTTGGCAGAAGAAAACAAAATCAAGTTTTTAATGAAAATCATTTTTTCATAGCAAGCTTTTATAGCGCGGTATATAGCTATTTAATCAATAATCATCAAGAACATTCCAAAAAGCTCAAACACAATAGGGCTATCTGAGAACCTTCAGGTTCCATCATCAGATCAGCTCCATGTCATAATAATTTTGCATTGTCACCTGATGTACACAAACATGTAAAGTTTTAACTCAATCGGTAACGAGGAAGTGGATCAAAAATTTACAAGATTTGATTACAGACAAATATCGGTACAGATGAAACTAAATAAAAGCTTTTTTTTATTGATAAACCAGTCCTTGACTGCGATCCCACCTGATGGTAAGCAGTGATGCAATCATTGATGGTGAGGCTCACTAGTTTATTAAGAGCCTATTCACTAGAGCCTTGACGACACCTAAATTATATTTGGACGGGAATGTTAAGGTTGTATAGCACATCAGTAAAAATACTCCTTAGATGGGTTGCTATGCTACAGAGCTGTTGATTTTGTAAGTCAAAATGTTTTTCGTAAAAACTAATGTCAGTTCTCTTAATAAATGCCGTTAACATTATCTAATGTGTAATCTCTGCGTAATACACTCAGCTCTAACAGGGAACACCGCAGCAGGCAAATTGATTCAGTCCTTCGATGTACGCGGTATAAGCGACGAAGCGAAATGCTTAGTCCGGACCGTTGAAGTTTCAACAACGTAAGGGTGGATAGTCGCCGTACGTCGGGTTGTCCGATGGTAGAAAGGAGGTCGCGGAATCAAGTCATGCAATTCCCGCGCACACTCTACAAAATGCATCCTGTAAAAAAACCGAAAGACTGGCTACTCTGCGCTTGTGCTCGAGGCTTTGTAGATTGGACTTAACCAAATCTAGATCCCCAATTAGCCTCTTCGCACGCCCTTCCACCGAGTCCAAAGCTGCTAGATGGCATTTTGCAGCACCAGGCCATATGTGACTGCAGTACTCCACACACGATCGGACTTGTGCTTTGTATAACATTAGAAGCTGTCCCGGAGTGAAGTACCATCGGAATTTTGCAAGAATGCCTAGTTTAGTACCTAGTACCTTGGCTTTGGACTCAATGAACCGCCCAAAATTGAGGTCTGAGGAAATTTCAACTCCCAAAAGCTGAAGGCGGTCGGTGCACTCCAAGGATACATTCTGAAAAGCAAGCCAAGGTGAACGGGCTCTTTTTAGCGGTGAACAGACACGCTTGTGTTTTAGTGGCATTGAATCCTACCAGGTTGGTTTCGCCCCACTTCGAAACTGCCTGAAGTGAGACAGCTTGTTATAAAAACGATCCTTCAATTCACTTCAACGTAAACAATTGAATCCGTTTTTCATGGAAATCAAAACCAATTAGTAAAAGATAAATGTTTAGATAGTAATAATAAACAGTGAGTGCTTTAACCCTAAGGGCTGTTAGTCTGAGTCACAGAGTACAGAATAAGATGAAGATGGAAGGGTTCAGAGGAGCCTAGCATAGCATAATCAACCTTATAATAATAATAATAATTGTTAGGAGATTCCTGCTCTCAAAACGGTGAAGGAAAACATCATGAGGAAACCGGCATGTCATAGAACCAAAAATTCGAAGACTTGTGACATTCACCAACCCGCACTGGGCCCGCGTGGTGGATTAGGGCCCATTCCCTCTCTTAGACAGAGGAGGCCTAAAGGCTGATTATGCTTATCAGGAGATTCTACTCTCAGGAGCCCTGACCACCGGTAGCTTGGACCCTGTTCCCGATGCCGGTGGGCTACTATTTTTTATATTTTTAAATGTTTTTTTAATGTTTTTTTTTTTAAGGAAATATTTTAAAATGTAATAAAATATATATAAAAAAATGGAATAATAATAATCATCTTTATTGAGGTAAGTTACACCCATATAATTAAATAACACAACACAACACGTAACACAATTTACATTAACATTTACCTAATATGACTCATAAATCTTATAATCTTCCCTGTGCTGAAATATAGACCTCCACTTTAGGAGAGGGAATGGGCCATGATCTACCACGCGGGCCCAGTAGGGTTGTCGGTTCTGGAATGCAAAGAGCGACTGAAGGACACAGGTGGGTTTAAGCCAGTAAATATCTCGTTTCACCTAGAGCGTAATAAGAAATCAATTGATGACTTTCCACCTCAAGACAAAGAGAAGCCCATGGCTAATTAATAACCACACCAATACTCAATTTGTACGGCTTTAAAGCGTTGGAAGGCCTCCCACAAGATAAACCGATGACCTCTTGAGGGTCACGGAAATCTGATGGATGCGAGACGCATAGGACCGTTCATTGTGGCGACACTTGGGGAGGCCTATGTCCAACAGTGGACCTCTTTTGGCTGAAATGATGATGACGGCATTAAAGTAAAGCTATGCTTACCGAGAGGTCATTCCCTGCATGGGTAACCATCCATTACATAAAAGAAAAAGAAAGAAAAAGTGTTTATTTGCATAAACATAACACAACACTTAAAATAAAAAAAAAACACACACACATACATCCCGGGACGCCCCAGTGTTTTGCAGCTGTCATTTAGATAGTAGACCTTTGAAAAGTCTTTTTTTTACCCGACTGCGCGACGCAAAGGAGGGTAATGTGTTTATCAGTCTATGTATGTATGTATGTATGTTTGTTTCTATGTGGCGTTCTAGAGACCAAATGCGTAGGCCGATTTTGATAATTCTTACGTCAATCGATTCGTCTTAACCTTGCGAGTGTCACTAAAGACATGACAGTAATCAAAATTCACCACAGCTACAACCAGACGCCATATTGTCAAAATTAAAAAAAAAAGTCGATGAACTATGTCAAGTGGGGTGTCGTTGAATAGGTATTTTAAAATCATCTTTAGGTTCCTTTTATCATTTTTCATTTTAAATAATAGTTTAGGATATATAACGATTTAAAGTTGTTTAACAAAACAATCATTCTCGCTAATTTTCTTACTTATTGATTTAAGTTTTTATTTCAAGTATAAACGATACACAAATAAAAAAAACAGTGAAAAAGCACGAAGAAAAAATATTTTTGGTAAAAAAAAAGTTTACCACCAAACTCGATAGATGGCGTTGTTCATTTGATGCACGTTTGTAAATCAAATCATTCGAGTTTTCCCATCTACTAGACAGGTCGATGAACATAATCAAAAGATGACAACTATATTGGCAAAAACTACTAGGTTGTATAAATTTTATGCAGTTGATATATCAGTAGAATCGAAAACATAAGGTCAAAAACCGAAAGATGTATATGTTTCTGTTGATCCTAACAAAACTGGAGGAATCGTTAAATATTTAACAATCGGTTTAGGATCACGAGTTATATGTTATGAAGAAATTTGAATGTTACCCATGGTCTTGTTAACAGAGCAATGGGTGTTATAAGGACAATTGAGTAGCCAGCTCTTCGGAGGGACCAATTGGAACCCGGAGAATTGCCACAAGCTGTTTATATAGAATTTGACGACAATGCAATTAAAAACAATGTTCCAGGAGTAGGAGTCAGAATCGAACCATCGACGACAGAATTCGATGCACTTCGCGGACAGAGTAAAATAGAGCGAAAAATGTTGCCATTGATATTGTGCTGGGGTGTAACTGTACACAAGCTCCAAGGAACTACTTTGGACTTTTGGACCGAGCTGTGGTTGACTTAAGTTCACGCATTTTTGCTAAAGGTCAAGCATATGTAGCTTTGAGCCGAGTTAGGTCTCTAGAGGGACTAATCATCAGTAGTTTAGACCACCGCAAGTTACTTAATAATCCCCACGATATTAACTCCCTCAATGAATCGTAACTAAAAAGTATAAAATAAAATAAAAATATTTAAAGAAAAACAAAAAACCCGACTGCGTTGAAACTAATTTTAAAAAATACGTGAAAAAATTAACTTAAATAAAAACTAAAAAGAAACAAACAAGCCCAGTAGTTTAGAATTCTGTTATGTACTACTAAATAACTACACAATTTAAATAGTTTTATAATCGATACACACATAAAACAAATCATACAATCTAATGCAGAACAGAACGACTCACAGTCGGGGCCCCTTGGGAAGATTTGATTGGTAAAATTTGAATGGGCCCCGACTGTGAGTCGTTCTGTTCTGCATTAGAATGTATGATTTGTTTTATGTGTGTATCGATTATAAAACTATTTAAATTGTGTAGTTATTTAGTAGTACATAACAGAATTCTAAACTACTGGGCTTGTTTGTTTCTTTTTAGTTTTTATTTAAGTTAATTTTTTCACGTATTTTTTAAAATTAGTTTCAACGCAGTCGGGTTTTTTGTTTTTCTTTAAATATTTTTTTTTTTAGTGCTTGGCTGCGATCCTACCTGATGGTAAGTAGTAATGCAATCGTTGATGGTGAGGCGCACTAATTTATTGAAAAAGTCTTTACGGGAAGTCCATACGCTGGGAAAACTGACATCTATCTTGCTAAGAAGTACCTACTGTGTTAGGACTATATTTCACCGGGACACCATGGCGGCGCGACCAGTCGTCGTTACCAACAAAATATATACAGCAAAATATATATAGAGAGTTACTCACCTGGTGTCCGTGTGGTTGTGCAACCAATTTAGCGGCACGACCAGCTCGGACGCGTGCACTTAATATTTTGATACTGTCTCAGTGTGGTGTAGCGACTCTGGTGTCTATATGGTGTCTAGTTGTAGCTTACGGACACCATGGCGGCGCAATTGGTCGCGTCGTCATGGTGTCCCGGTAAAATATAGCCCTTACACTCTTCCTGTGTTGTGGAAATCAGACCCGATCGATTTATGTTGAATACACAGGTAGGTTGGTATTCTATTTCACCTGACATACTTATGTGTATGTCAGGCGAAATAGAATATTTAAGTAAGTATGATGTGGGTGTAAATTAGTGATACAACGGAAGTGTCGTAGCGGAAGCAGAAATGGAAACGGAAACGGATGTAACAGCGAAAGTGTTTTGTTTTTAACAAATACAATTTTATACACTGATTGTTTAATTATGAACTCACGGTGTTTATAATAACCCTGTGATGTAAATAAAATTGACAATGTCGTCTCAAGCGGTGTCTGCCGAAACGTCTCAGTGGTCTGTGGACTGAACTGTTTGCGATCAATCAGCAGGGTCTATTTAGAGTAATAGTCGTGTTTCTTTTCGTAGAGTTTAGGTTACAACCTAGCTTTTTTCATCATCTTTAAATATAAAAGAAGAAATTGACTGACTGACATATCAATGCACAGCCGAAACTGTTGGGACTAGGAGCGTGAAATTTTGCACAAGGCTAAGACGTAGGCGAGCACTAAGAAAGGATTTTTTGAAATTAAGGCCCTACAGGTATAAAACGGTCTAAAGTAAAGAAGAAAAAGTCAGCCTGGGGCAGTCACAGAGTTTGCATTGACGAATTATAGCCTGAATTATAACTTTTGTATCAATAAGTTCAGAAAACAATCGAGAAAAATGGACTAAAATGTTAAAATTGATTTTCGTAAACTGTATACAGAGTATCGAATTTATTTACGTATTCAAAAATGGTTCAATCAACATCGAAGATCAAAAATAATAATAATAGACAGATCAGCCGACGTACCCACTAAGGACTCATCAATCAAGACATA
Organism: Mythimna impura; assembly: GCA_905147345.3. Lineage (NCBI taxonomy): Eukaryota > Metazoa > Arthropoda > Insecta > Lepidoptera > Noctuidae > Mythimna > Mythimna impura. The sequence goes on along the minus strand of LR990342.1, from coordinate 24,211,725 downwards.
CATAATTAACGTAAATAAAATTCGGCAAGTGCGATTCGGACAGTAGAGGGTTCAGTACTATTCTTTATTCAAGTTATTTCCTGCCCATATGCCAAATTATATACAATTCTGTCCGTCAATTAAAACTTGATCAATAAAAAAACCTCCACACGTCTAGACTTTCTTATCAGATTACCTCGTTTCGCCTTTTTAAGGGTTACATTAAATGAATACTGTAATAAGTGTTTTAGTAATTACTTTTATCAAAGAGAAATGACATGAAATTTCAAATAAAACTGATCACGACCAAAAATCTTTTCTATGCTACAAGCTTGGAAAGCGATCAATAGACTGCGTACCTAAGTAGACCGTTACAAGCACAACCTGGCCAATTGGGGGATTATAGACCCCTCCAACACCCAGTGCTATTGCACTACTCCTGACTAGAAGATGGCCCACGTATTAGCGTGCCTAAAGTGTCCCTACATCTGCATTTTGGAAGACAAGCTTTTAATGTTATACAAAGCACAGTCCGATCGTGTGGAGTACTGCAGCCACATATGGGCTAGTGCTGCAAAATGCCATCTAGCAGCTTTGGACTCGTTGGAAAGGCGTGCGAAAAGGCTAATTGGTGATCCAGATTTGGTTAAATGCAATCTACAAAGCCTGGAGTGCAGGCATATGGTAGCCAGCCTTTCGGTAATTTACAGGATGCATTTTGGAGAGTGTGCGCGGGAATCGCATGACTTGATTCCGCCACCTACTTTCAACCATCGGACAACCCGACGTACGGCGAGTATCCACCCTTACGTTGTTGAAACTTCTACGGATAGGACTAAGTGCTTCAAGGACTGGAACAATTTGCCTGCTGCTGTCTTCCCATCTAATTATAATTTAGGTGTCTTCAAGAGTAGAGTGAATAGGTTCTTAATAAACTAGTGCGCCTCATCATTAACGATTGCATCACTGTTTCCATCAGGTAGGATCGCAGTCAAGCACTGGTTTATCTATATATATATATATAAAAGCGAAACACCACTCACTGATTAATCACGAAATCTCAGTAACTATTACACCTACAAACTTAAAATTTAACAGGTATATTCAATATACGGTGTAGACATCCGCTAAGAACGGATTTGCGAAACTCCATCCCTAACGGGGTAAAATGGGGGTTGGAAGTTTGTATGGAGAAACCTATTTTCACGTGGGCGAAGCCGCTGGCAGAAGATAGTATCAAATTAAACAAAAAAAAAACTTAAAAATGCCACTGACGCCTCTATAAACATGGCAACCTACTGGGCCAAAAAACTTTGTGGGAAGAGAAAACCATCGAATCGATACGAGAAGAAGAAGATCTATGCTACAGGGATCGAAGTAAAGAAACAATTAATTCGATACAAAATAGTAGCTACATAGCTGACTGCCTTTTATTGAAAACACTCTATTTCCACCAACGTCACCGTACACTTGCTCCAAACAAAAGTATACAGTATCAATTTTATACTTTCCGTTTACTAAAATCCTTGACATCTATACGGAAAGTGCACACTATCTATTCACTACAGTGCAAAGGTGCCTCTAGGGAACTATATTGCGATGTATTCAGCTGAGTGATAAGATGCACTGCACAGACAGTGTACACTGGAGTTCACTGAAAGATCCACACTGATATGACTCGGTTTCATATTCGGGAATATTCGCATTAATTTGCTGTTACATTTGCGAACCTCTTGTTCTTCCTTCCCTGTTCCCATAATTTGAAGTCGGATCTCTTTACTTTCCTTCGCCAAATTACTCTATCTTGTGTTGTCAATTGGGCTTGCTTGAGATTCCTCTCTATGCTGGACCATCAAGTCGATGGCAGATCTCTTTTTAGGGTTCCGTACCTCAAAAGAAAAAAACGGAACCCTTATAAGATCACTTTGTTATCCGTCTGTATGTCTGTCTGTCAAGACCCTTTATCTCAAGAACGTGTAAAGGTATTGAGTAGAAATTAAAACCATATACTCAAATCTGCAGTCCCTTGAAGCTGTGAAAAAAATCAAACTTCTAGGTTGACGAAAAAAAAAGATACGGCCGTTTATTTTGAAAAAAAACGTATATTTCGACACTCCTAAGGGAATCAAAATTCATAGAGTACTTCCCGTTGACCTAGAATCCTCAAATTTTCCATAAAGCAAGATTTTATAGCACAGATATAGGAATAAATCAGAAAACAGTAAATTTGTTGTTACGTCACAAAAAGAAAAAAATGTGATTCGGAAAAATTATCGAAACTCCATTCGGGAATTGAACTATTGACATAGGAAAGTTTGTACGGAACCCTCAAGTGCGCGAGTCCGACTTGCACTTGACCAGTTTTTTTATTCTGATAGGCATTTAGCAATTTGAACTACACGGTCCATTACGTCTGGGTTCCAATTTTTTTTTATCGATTTGAACTAGTGTTTGACTGCGATCCCACCTGATGGTAAGCAGTGTAAGCACTCTGTCTACTCTTCATATTGTTAGTAATGGACCTTTGTTCATGCATCTTTTTTTCTACTCAACCTTCTGATCCATACAATAGCACTGGATAGACTGCCGTTTTGTGTTGTTTTGTTTTTATTCGAATACGTGGATCGCATAGCACACCAAAGAAGACCAGAGAGACCTATAAGTCAAATCCGTATCGATGTTTAGTGTATGTCATGAGCATAGAACCGAGGAATCCATTCAACAAACAGGAGCAATCATATACGAATTATGTATTTGCTTAATCATAAATCATTCTTCTCAGTTGTCCCACTGCAAAAGCCTTTTTTTTAAATTGATATAAATAGTGCTTAACTGCGATCCCACCTGATGATAAGCAGTGATGCAATCATTGATGGTGAGGCGCACAGTTTATTAAGAGCTTATTCACTCAAGCCTTGAAGACACCTGATGAGGCTTGTAAGTAGCCTCACCTGAGTAGGGTGCTGTTTTAAGACAACCAATATGGCGGTGAAATTAAGTTTATATTACACAAAATTAAATCCCTGTTGACGATTCCCTGTATCACCAATACCCAACAACGTCGATTGCAACATGAATGCCCACGTACCTTGCTAATCCAGGGACCTCACTTGCAGGTAGGAATGCGCCTCGTTCACGGATGCGTGGTCGGTGTGCCGGCGAGCTAATCTGGATTCATCCACCGGTGGGCTGGTCAGAACTCGTGAAACCAACACTGCACTATAAGGTCTCAATGTCTCACAGTAGCAGATACACTTATTACACGAGAATTCTCAGGTTTTTAACATATATGGGATTTATATCGCGGAGCGGTTTCATTCGACGCAATGTCGAACATGGCGGTACGGACACACTATTTTCTTAGCGGGTAGACGCCCTCTAGCGGTCTTTCGCGAGCGTCTCAAGAAAGCATTCGATACGTCAACCAATGGGCGTTGCGGTCGTAGGTATTGGTGAATGAAATCCTCAACAGAGACTCAATTAACTTAGAGAATGCGGGAAAGGTAACTAATTTATATTATTTATTCTCTAAAAATACATATACCTTAAGAAAAGGCATTGACGCTCCACCAACACCTAAATTATAGTTGGACGGAAAGACCGCAGCAGGCAAATTGTACCAGTCCTTCGATGTACGTGGTATAAATGACGAAGCGAAACGCTTAGTCTGGACCGTTGAAGTTTCAAAAACGTAAAGATACTCGTCGTACGTCGGGTTGTACGATGGTAGAAATGAGATGGCGGAATCAAATCATGCAATTCCCGCGCACACTCTCCAAAATGCAACCTTTAAAATACCGAAAGGCTTCCTTGTCTTATTCTACTTTTTTGGTTTCGCTATTTGACAAACGAGCCATATCTTCAAAAACAAGGACAGGTGAACTCATTACTGAGCCAAATATCCAGTTGTAATCAGACCATTGAAGTATCTTGTAGAAAATAAACTATACTAAGCAGTTATATTTTGAGTAATAGTGACCTAGTGGCAAAAACCTCGACTTACGAGCCGTAGGTCACGGGTTCAAAGATAGGCAGACGCTTTACTGCGTGTAATTTATCATATTTCGTCAACACTGTCGATGCAGTGCGGAAACGGTGTTATGACACCGTTTCCGCACTGCATCGACAAAAAAACTAACCAAACACTACACTTACATTACATACATACACACACTTACATACATACACTTACATTACTTCTAGAACCAAAAATTCGATGACATGTGACATCCACCACCCACTCTGGGCCCAAGTGGTGGATTACGGCCTATTTACTCTCATAGACAGAAAACTTGTATCCCAGTAGAGGGAATATTTTGAGGCTGAATTTTATTTCTACTTACTGAATTTATTAATAAGGTCAAATTAAAATTCTTAACCTTTCCAAATTCAATTACCGTCGTATAAAATCCCACAATTCACATCAAAAGTCACCATTTTCCATAATTTAACGTAACAAAATATTGATTTAAAACGGTACGCCTAATTTATTTACGTACAACTTGTTTAGGATATATGACAATCCCAGGGGAAATCATTGGAGAACCTAATCTTTCTTATTCATTAAATAAAATACCATTTTTCGGTAATTTTGTATAAAAATTAGTATTTAGAAAAAAATAATCTAACAACAAAGGTAATGAAGATGGATGTTGTACGAGTATATGGGGGTTGTCAAGAAACATTAAAGAATTATTTTAGGATCAAAAAAATATATTTATTACACACAATTATATTAAAATAATATTGTTATTATAACAATGTCGTTATCGTCGACGTGTCGTAACGTTGTTGTTATTATTGTTGGTTTGTTGTTATTGTTATTGTTTTTATTATTTTTATTTTATTTTATTGTTGTTTTTATTTACAATTTTTTTATTACATTGTAATTCTGACATTTTAATTTATTAAACATTTTATTAGTCCATTTTATTTTATTGTTTTCGTATATTATTATTTATATTTGATGATGAACTAACGTAGATATAAGAATTACTAACAGATATTGTGGACCAAATGTTGTCTTGTTAATAAATTATTAATATTATTATTTATTTCGAAAAATTCTTGATAAATTTTGATTGCGTCACACACATAGTTGTGTGTATAGTAATGCGCTACCAATGTAGTGCCTTGGTGCCCATATTATTTGCTTACAATTAAGATTTTCTTTTTATTGATATAAACCAGTGCTTAACTGCAATCCCACCTGATGGTAAGCAGTGATATAATCATTGACGGTGAGTCGCACTAGTTTATTAAGAGTCTATTCATTCTAGCCAAAAAAACACCTTCTTCACCTTTGCTTTTTTCTTAAAAAAACACTAGTTATTACATTCAAATAAAAATCTCAGTGCATATGACTGTAACATAATCTTCTAATTGGGCTGTATAACGGTGTGCATGATTCTATTTACATAATTTCCTAGTTATACCATCATCATTGTCATAATTTTAGCCGAAAGACGTCCACTGCTGGACATAGGCCTTCCCAAGTGTCGCCACAACGAACGGTCCTTTGAATCTCGCATCTATCGGATTCCCGCAACCCTCACCAGATCATCGATTCACCTTGTGGGAGACCTTCTAACGCTGCGTCTTCCGATGCGCGGTCCAATTTTATTTTTAATCATATTATTATCAACAGTAGGTATACCTTTTTATTTATTTAAAATTCATGTACAGTAGTGGAACATAGGCGGACTTAATGCAACAAGGCATTCTCTATCAGTCAACCTTTGGGTTAAAAGAGACAAACACTGTGGTAGGTGTGCACATTAAATAAATAACAGATATATCAAGTAGAATGAACACGTTCTTGCTCATTTCCCACGAATTGCAATTTTCGAAGTAGGTTACTTTAATTCTAAGGGTACGAAAATTAGTCAGCAATTCTCTATAACATAAAAGATGAAAGGAAACCACTAAAAGTGGCCTACGAAACCATTTCTTTTACATCATGGTGATTTAGGTATACCTACGTAAATACACATACCTAATATTTGTCGAAATAACTTTTTCTTTTTTAGGTACTCGTAGCAGTTTCTTCTCGATCCATCAAGAAGTTTGTTATTGGCTGTCAGTTGTAACTAGAACGCGTATGCGAGATACACAGATGCCACCAACTTTCACAACTTAAACGCGGCGATATACGCAATTGGGTCATAACCTTATTAGGCTTAACGGCAAAAAGTTTTAGTAATAGGAAAATAGTTGGTAGTGTTTATTGGTTTAGTTAAGGAATTGGCAACTGATCTTAAAAGTGATACACAATGTACCTATACAGTAACAGAATATATAATTAATATCACACGATATAAAATTACAAAAGCGAAATAGATGTTTTTTTTTTTTTTAATTCATATAAACCAGTGCTTGACTGCGATCCCACCTGATGGTAAGCAGCGATGCAATCATTGATGGTGAGGCGCACTAGTTTATTAAGAGCCTATTCACTCTAGCCTTGAAGACAACTAAATTATAGTTGGACGGGAAGACCGCAGCAGGCAAATTGTTCCAGTCCTTCGATGTACGCGGTATAAACGACGAAGCGAAACGCTTAGTCCGGACCGTTGAAGTTTCAACAACGTAAGGGTGGATACTCGCCGTACGTCGGGTTGTCCGATGGTAGAAAGGAGATGGCGGAATCAAGTCATGCAATTCCCGCGCACACTCTCCAAAATGCAACCTGTAAACCTGTAGGTGGGTGTGTGTATGTTTTGTTACTACTTCATGCTCGAACGGCTGAACGGGCTTCGATGAAACAGCCCATAGGATACTTTTTATCCCGAGAGTATCTTCCCTTGGGAAAATTTTCTACGATCACTTTGCACTGGCAGGAGCTAGTTTTACATAAAGGCAATACCACAAGGATAATGGAAACTGCTGCTTCATAAACAAGACCAAGAAACTTTCTGTGTTTTAAGAGCAGGGGCGCCGGCTTTTTAACCGACTTTAAAAAAGGAGGAGGTTATCAATTCGGTTGTATTTTTTTTTAATATTTTTTTTTATGTTTGTTACCTCAGAACTCCGTCGTTTACGGACCGATTTGCAAATTTTTTTTTCCCTTTATAGGATATACCCAGATTGGTCCCACTTTTTTTTTCAAAATCCAGTTCTAATGATGAGATCCATGAGCAATCGAGTGACCTCCTCAAATATTATAGGCAACCATATAGTTATTTTGGTATTTTCATCGAGAACTTAAGCATTTACAGTCAAAAAGTAACATTTGATGAAGTGGAACTGATGAAGAAGACCAGAAATGGTCAACGGAACTTCATACTCACATAGATGTCACAATGAAGATAGTTAAGCTACTATGAAAATACAAATAAACGAATGGTTCTGAATAGCTACGTTGAAAATGGTATCATCGAAGTGATCTGATGATGATGATGGATCCTGAAGGTAGGCACTGGAACTCCGTAATTAATCAATGCATCCTAGCCGTGTTTGGGCTTTTTAGAATTGTCATGAGATGCACTTTGGCTATAAGGTACTATCAAACTGATCTGATGATGGAGCCGGAAGGTAGGCACAGGAACTCCGTAATTAATCAATGTATCTTAGCCGTGTTTGGACTTATTAGAATTGTCATGAGTTGCACTTTGGCTATAAGGTACTATCGAACTGATCTAATGATGGAGCCGGAAGGAGGAAGGTAGACACAGGAACTTTATAATAAAACAATGTAAGTGGGTTAATTGGAATCGTCACGAGAAATACGAGTAGGTAATCTGGTTATAAGTGTGTCGCAACTAAAAAGTGTTAAATAAAAACTTTTTACAAAAAAATAAAATAAAGGACTTCACTAAAAAAAACACTAAAAGGATCAAATTAACTTTAATTTCGGAAGTCGTTGTTAAATAAGAAACAATAATAAAAAAAAAACAAATCTTTCCTCTCATAATATTAGTTTAGATGTAATAATATAATAAATACTATAGTAACTATAATTCAAATTATTAATTTTTTCGTATGTTACTTCAGATTGCTTCTTGATCTGCATTTTTACCTAATCATGTTTTGAATAGAGTGGATTATTTTTTGGATTCTGATAAAAAAATTATGTTAAATTCATATAACGTCACGGGTTAACACTGTTTATTGTCGATAGACAAAATCAACAAAACAAAATTAACCCGTAACACAACTGTTTATTGATATAAATATGTAAACAGATATAAGAAAAGTCAAGGGGCATCATTCAGATGCTATAACATCAGCACAACATTCTGATAAATACTAGTGCAGAATTAATACGCGACTACAACGCTTGTATCCATCAAGACAGTAATAATTTTAATTCAGTGTTAAAATGTGGAAAATAACAGTCCTATTAGCGTTACTGAGTGCCGTTCGAGCAGCCAACATTAATGATATTTATGGAAAGTACACGATAGTAATGGTATTTTCAAATATTGAGTTTGAAGAACGAAATAAACCAACCATGTGTCTAACGCTCGCCCTATCCGAAGATCAACGTAACGGCAAATGCTCCTGTGCTGACGGTAATGATTATACACTAGTGGAGTTAAAAGCATTAGAACGTTTCCCTATCACGATGTCTGGACCAGATTCGGTATCAATGCCTATACTTGCTGTAGACAAGGCCACTGATTCGAGGTCTCTCAGGAATGTCACCTGCCATTGTATACACAAGGACAGTAACCGTAATATTGTTAAGAAGATAAACGACAACTATATACTAATAAGTGTAGAACGAGAGGTCCTGTTGGCGAAGACGTTACCCAGCAACGCAGAATTGGAGCATGACATTACACTTATGGATGAAGTGAAAAATAAGAGGGGATACAAGATGTGTACCCGGGAAATACGTGAGCAATTTCTTTCTCAACAGTAATTGTTATCTGAAATAAACCTAATTTAGAAAATTTATGGCGAATTTAGTAGATATAGTAAAATAAATGCTAGAAGAAACAGCTGAAATGGCAATGGACACGGGACAGCAGGCCTACATGGTCACCGAACATACTGGAGTGTGATGGTAAGACACAAAGCGGTAGACAAACAAGATATAAGTTAAGAAGCTCTGACATGAAAAGCAAGAAATACAAAAGAATGAAAAGAGTTAGAAGAAAAAAGGTGTGTGTCATAACTTTACACGAAACACTGAACAATAAACTGGAAAATCTGATTTTAAACATCATCATCGTGACGACCGAAAGAGGTTTACTGGTGGACATATGCCTCCCCCAATAGTCTATAGACGTATAGGTATGTGCCCGCCACGATATGGTCTAGCATCCACTCCAAGATGTTGGGCTACCGATTCAAAATTCTACGATGGACACCGAAATACTGATAAGTTCACACAAAAACCAAGCATGTCAGATGCCAGGCCCTCCTGAAAAAAAGCCTCCACATCGACTGGATCCGTGCGTCTCACATCCGCATTATAAAAATTCGATGTTAGAGATAAATTAAACTAGAAAAGTGTTACTTTGAGTTTATTTTTAACCGATTTAAAAAAAAACCTCCTGTTATCAATTCGGTTGTATTTTTTTTTGCAATTTTTTTTAAACAGATTTGTCTCATTTTTTTCAAAATCCAGTTCTGATGATGGGATCCATAAGGAATCGAGGGAACTCCTCAAATATTATAGGCAACTATATAGTGCTTTTGGTATTTTAATCGAGAACTTAAGTATTTACAGTCAAAAAGTATCACAATGAAGATAGTTAAGCGACTATGACAATACAAATAAATGAATGGTTCTGAATAGTTACGTTGAAAATGGTATCATCGAAGTGATCTGTTGATGATGATGGAGCCGGAAGGTAGGCACTGGAACTAATTAATTAATCAATGTAACCTAGCCGTGTTTGGACTTATTATAATTGTCATGAGATGCACTTTGGCTATAAGGTACTATCGAACTGATCTGATGATGGAGCCGGAAGGTAGGTACAGGAACTCCGTAATTAATCAATGTATCCTAGCTTCTTTGGGCTTATTAGAATTGTCATAGGATGCACTTTGGCTATTAGGTACTATCGAACTGATCTGATGATGGAGCCGGAAGGTGGAACGTAGACAGAGGAACTTTATAATAAAACAGTGTAACCTAGCAGTGTTTGGGTTAATAGGAGTTGTCATGAGAAATAGGCAGTCTGTTTATAAGTGTATCGCAACTAAAAAGTGTGAAATAAAAACTTTTTACAAAAAAAAAATAACCGACTTCACTAAAAAAAAAAACACTAAAAGGATCAAAATGACTTTAATTTTGGAAGTCGGTGTTAAATAAGTAACAAACAATACCGAGAAACACCGACTTCCAAAATTAAAGTTATTTTGACCCTTTTAGTGTTGTTTTTTTAGTGAAGTCGGTTATTTTTTTATAAAAAGTTTTAGAAAACCTCACGGGTGCTCATGCTCATTTGATGGACTCGAAAAAGTGGCAAAGTGTGAGAAGAGTAATGCACACTGATCGACCGACAAATAAGTAAAAGTCCTACTTACATACTGCGTACTTAATTACTAATTATGTTTGATAAAAATATAAAATGAAATAATTATATAAAAATGAAACTAGTTTTTATTATCAAGAAATATTATAATTTATACGTAACCTAAAAGGCGATTACTGATTTGTTTCTTGATGTCTATTCTCAGGGGTGCTCGGCACCCACTGTTTATTTCTCATGGGTGCTCGAGCCCCCGAACACCCACGGACTCGGCGCCCCTGTTTAAGAGCCAATATTCCTCTTGAAATAATCAAATTGAAAACATACAATTTTGCAAGTAGCTGTTTATTTTAATTCATAATAATCAGAGATAAGTATTGGCCTCAGCCTTGGGTAAATAATATTATACTCTTATTACCCAAAGTTCTAATAAGTAATCATTACAGAGCAGATAACTCATCCAAAATCCCGAAATATTTATAAAATACAATGAATTGATAATATTATTTTACTATAATAGTATAACTATTAAATATTTCTAGACTGGAATTTTCCATTTCAGAGACACAGAGAGGCAAAGTCGATGGTTCGTCATTATTGTTTTAGCCAAAAGACATCCTGTTCTGTGCGTCGCGCATCCATCGGATTTCCTCGACTCTCAGAAATCAGAAGTTATCGGTTCTCCTTGTGTTAGGCCTTCTAACACTTCGTCTTCCGAAATCGACGGAGGCAAAGTGAATATATTGTGATCTTCACAGAGGCCAGACATAATATTGCTAACTTGGATACTGGCAAGATAGGTATACTTGTCACATTCGGTCATATCCTTTTGTCAAAATATTCTGTGAGCGGCACCGCGGTCGCGTCCAATCACGTATTAGCGTCTGTGGTCTATGCAAATTGCCACAGATTATAAAAACGAGTTGCTCTAATAATGGTGCTACGGGCGCGTCGTGGTGTTGCCACTTTATATTAATGTACTTGTCACGTTATATATTTATTTATTATTTTAATTTAATTTAATTTACTTTTCCTTTTAATTTGTAATTCATATGTATTTTTATTTCCTTTTTCTATCGAAATCTCGTTGTACGCTGCACCGTTCGGACGTCTTTATGTCAACACCGCCACCGGCCCACGCTGAAAAACAGCGCTGTGAGCTCATCGCATAATGCGTGAGGCCGCAGCTTTATGCTGAGCGTCCGGCCGTTTTGCGCGGATGTGACGCATATCTTCCCTATTCAATTGATAATGTTTGTTAGTTAGTTTTAAGATTGCGTCATTTCGCGCGAATAAACAGTTTTTCTTTCTTTCTTTCTTTCTTTCTTGTTTTTAAAAGCTTAGGGGTTGAGATTCGAAACAAGTTGGATGGAAGATGTCAAATAAAAAAATATAACAGTGTAAAATAAAAAGTGCTTCTAGTGATATAATATACTAAATTTACCATAGAAGCGGTTGTTTCGAGCGGGCCCCTTCCCTACAATATCTATAAAGTTACTAAAAATCAAATACTCGAGAACAATTACAGATATCAAATTATTTTTTGCACTTTTATGACGTGAAAGAAGATTTCCCATAAATTGTGGAATAATATTATTAAAATATTTTTGATAATTCACCTACTGCAAGTATCAAAAAATCATAAAGCTGCAAAGAACTTTTCACTTTACTCTTATCGAATTATTTGGTTTATTTAGGAAGTACATCGTGGAATAAAGTTTCAACTGCACAACTTTAGGTCGAAGAATCCGGGGCTATCTAAACGGGTACTCAACCCACCCTGTCTGCGGTCCAGAGCACCTTGCCAAAAACAGGCCAAGTGGATGAAGAGGGTTTCACAAGAGTAGAAAAGAAGAAGAAGAAGCCCTGTTCCCGTAACCAGTGCGGTACCGCACCGAGTGGTCCGAACATGCTGCTACGTCCTGCTGTGCCTACGACGCAGCTATACATTTCGCGCCTGCATCACTACACGAAGGTTGAGGAAGTCGTGGAGTATTTGAAGGTACTAACTGGACTCTGAGGGTCGTAGGGTTGGAAGCGCGCGCCACGACGTCAACTTCAAGTCGTTCGTGGTACGAGTTCCAACCCAACAGCTACAGACCTTCTTGAAAGAGGACTTCTGGCCGAAAGGTGTCGTATACCGACGTTTCCGAGGTCGTTTATGCGATACTACGCAGCGCAACACGACGCCGACTAGATTACGTGTTTAATAATAGTTAAATTAGTTTTGTTTTTATAATATGTATTAGTTTATTATTGTTTAAGATTATTGTATGTATTTTGTCTATGGGCCTCTGATGCCTGAAAATAAAATGATGATTATTATATTTATTATTATTATAAAGTGTCATGTCCAAGAATTGAATAAAAAATCTTTTTTGAACCTTTTCTTTTGTTAGAAGGTTACTCTAACATCATATCACCTAGAGATATAAGACGACAGTTATTTCTAATCTCAAAATAACCACCGCCAAACACAACAACAAATGACAATTGAGAATCCCATTTCACACAATAACTATTTGTCGACACTTTTCGGTGCGAAATTATTAATTGACTCCTATCAGTCTGGGTGCAGCGAGAGGTGGTGTCAGGCTTTACTGACTATTAGCCCAACAGTGTTTTTTCAGTTGTTCTTTGCGGCCCATGGAACTCTTTTGAACAATCCTGCAGCCCAAATGAGGACTCCTAAACACAACATTGATTCTGAGCAATTTAGCTTCACTTTTTTTTTGACTGACCGACATTTTGACAATTCAAAAGTGCCTGTAATTGGTCTATGTGAAATAAACATTTCTGATTTCTAATTTCTGATTTCTGAGCTCAAAAGACTACCTACAACATTGATTGTGAGCCAAAATGACCACAGCATCGATTTCGAGCTGAAATGACGCCTATTACGTACGAATCTCTAATGGATATCGCCGACCCTGCAATTCATTCAATTGACACCGGACGCATGAAAACTGCATCGTCTACATATCGGCCAGCCACGAGCCGCCAACGACGCAGCGAAACTCCATATATTAGCAATAAGTTTTTGGTCATTCTAGCATCGAATAGGTATCACTTTTTAGAAATATGCGGGACAGGGTGTAAAGTCTCACATACCTTCGATAACTGCCCGATAGCTGTTTTCAATACGAAAGTCTATGACGTGTTGCCAGTGATGACATATGGTTCCGAAACGTGATCGCTCACAATGGGCCTCATCGGAAGGCTCAAAGTCACCCAAAGGGCAATGTAAAGAGGCCATGGCAATGACGTCCGCTGATGCTGTCATTAGGTCCCTACGTGAACAGGTAACAGGGCACGTGATGCAGGATGGGAGGTGGGACCTGGTCTGCGGAGAAAAGGGAGGATTCTCCGACTAGACGGGTGTTAAGTCTGGTACAGGCAACTGCTCTTTTCAACGGAGGAAAGTTAATTGTAATTTCTCTATATATATTAAATTATATATTATATTATATTATATTATATTATATTACCTATATTATATTATATTATATTATATTATATTATATTATATTATATTATATTATATTATATTATATTATATTATATTATATTATATTATATTATATTATATTATATTATATTATATTATATTATATTATATTTTGTATTTTTTTTTCGAACCTCTGTCTGAAGTTTCTATTCGCTGATATTGGTCAATGTAATTCACGCAAACTCTTCTAGTTATCATTGAGTAGTCCGTAATGGTGGCCAAAATAAATTGAGGTTTCAAAATGGAAACTTTGAATTCAAGACTTTGTAACTCTTAGTTTTCAAGAAATTTATTGTTCAACGACATTTTAACTCTGAGATTGAGTGTTCCTCTGTGACCCATTTTCAAGGAAACTAAGTTAGTTTTTATTAATGGTCTCATAATATTATTAAGTTTTAAACAAACTTCTGAAGGCAATTTCCAGGTAAACCAAAGAATTGGGTAGTCACAAAAGTTAATGAGGCGAAAATTTTACAATAAATAAAAACGAGGAGTGACATTTGAACTTGTAAAAGTTAGAAATTATGCCAAGGAACTCTTAAATTATTTGAGTTTTACCAAAGTTTTATTGTTCCTAGAATATTTAATATAATATATGAACATAGTTACTATTTTTTGTTTTTGTTTTGTTTGATAGGGTTTTTTTTTCGGTGGGAAAATCATCCAATGACATCCCTCGCTCTTGAGCGGAGCGTGAGATAGTATCAGACTTTTACTGACTAAAAACCCACTCTTGTTCCTTCTTTGCCTTCGTTCCAGGGCCCCAGTGTTCTCTTTCACATCACCCATGGCCCCAATAGGCTCCGATCCTGCTGGGCCCCTACGGTTTTGCTGACTTCTCCTTGAAGCGCGCGTGGAATACTACGCGTCGTCGACAACTTGGGCTCGGTCCGGACGGTTACCGGACGGTCGGTCGGCGAGTTACCAGTGCTCGCCGTCCGCAAGCCCGCGCCTACGGTGATATGAAAATATCTTTGAGGAGTGAATGGAGAGGCGTCATTTCGTCTTCGCCTTCTGCATGACGCAGGTCCTCACAGGACATGGTAAGTTCGGGGGGTTCCTGAATCGAATTCAGGTGGACGAAACACCCGAGTGTCACCATTGTGTGAATCGCTCGGCAGACACCGTGAAGATAAATTGAGGTGTACCCCGCTTGGGCCAAGCACCGCCTTGTCCTTGTGGAGGCGATCGGCGGCAGTAACCACTCACGCCGGGCCCTGGTTCAGGTCATGGATCACGGTGACGTGCTATTTACGATACAGGTTTCTGACGTAGGGCCCTGAGGTCGTCGAAGGCTCCTCTTTTGTTCCTGCCCTTCAAGTTGATTTTTGTACCATTTGATTCGACCTGACTAAAGATCCCACCGGGGAAACACCTGGTATGTGCGGTGACGGTGGAATGGACGTGGGAGTCCCGTCACGACAATCCACGATGATTACTCTAGTTATCACTAAAGTCGAAGGCACATGACTGGGCCAAAATAGAAATACATTGGGCACACGTGGGCCACGTACGCTGATCTGGGCGTGTCGGTCTCCATACATTTTATATGGCAACTAGACTTGTAGAGCTACATTAAATTCACGCCACGCGACGCCACGCGACGCGACTCTACGAACAAATCAGGCGTCCCACTGTGTGCGTCGATCTAATATAGTGGTCACATACATAACTATTATTCTTAGCCTAGCCATAAAATAGCTTTGTCACCTATTTATAATTACCGCCCCAAAGGGGACTAGCGAACAGACAGTGTGAAATCTTTATCAAAATATAGGTTAATTTGTCTGCTATGTTCCCGTCACAAAAGATTAATTATACCCATCTCATGGGACGACGGAGTGTTAAACTTATTAACGCAGATTAGGTACAGCGAAACTCAATTTTATTAAAATCTACTAAATCATCTGGGACGAAGGCTGACAATTTATTGTTGGTACCGTTGACTAAAGGATCGTAATGGCCTAGTGGTTAAGGTCGGGCAAGTACCAATGTCATTTTTTTAAATTTATATTGTACTTTTCTAAGTTTGTCTAGGACATTATTGACACTCCGTACCTCTGAAAGCACGTAAAACTGTTGGGCTGGTTGCCATTCTTAGATCTTTAACAGTCGTTACAGATAGTCAAAAGCCAGAAAGTAAGTCGACTAAAGACATAAATGCACATAGCTAATGCAACTAAGTACATACATTGTTTATTAATGTTAGTATTGCTATAATTTATCATGAAAACTCAAAAGTTACTTGGACAGTCATAATTACTAGTTTGATTTGAGTAATAAAACGAAATTACGGCACTCAATTATACTATACACACCCAAATGCACCATAACTCCTCCTCATACACACACCTACTCTCACCAACACAACACACACAAACTCACACACACTCACAAAAAAAATGGGTTTAATAAATTCATTAACACCTCAGTCATTTTTATTGTAGTTTCAAAACTGTTTTTTTTTTTGCAAAGAATTTGCGTACGATATAAAACCCTTTTTATTAACCGACTTCAAAAAGGAGGAGGTTCTATGTTCGGTTGAATGTATGTTTTTTTTTATGTATGTTCACCGATTTCTCGGTCAATTGTAGACCGATTTTGAAATATTTTTTTTGATTGAAAGGTTATGCTTCCATAAGTTAGTCCCATAGAAATATTGTTATGATCTGATCATGAACTTCGAAGATATGGAACAGAACTCCTCATAGGATCACAGCAGAACCGTCGTAACAAGTAAAATTGCTTTGTTTATACGTATAGTCGATGACTGACTGCAAGTAGAGGGGGAATATATCGAACTGATCTGATGATGAAGCCTGAAGTTAGGCACCGGAACTCTGTAATAAATTAATTTAATGTAACCGTGTTTGGTATTATTAGAATTGTCATGAGATGCACTCTGGCTATAAGGTATTTAAGTTTAGCTGAGGGTTACTTTTTAGTGGTGGTACCATAACTAAAAAGTGTAAAATAAAAAACTTTATACAAAAAAAAAATACAACCGCCTTCAAAGTAAAAAAAAAACACTGAAAAGTGCAAAATAACTTTAATTTCGGAAGTCGGTGTAAAATAACGAAGAGACAAAACTATTATCCCGACCGGAAACACCGACTTCCGAAATTAAAGTTATTTTGCACTTTTCTGTTTTTTTTTTTACTTTGGAGTCGGTTGTATTTTTTTCTGTAAAAAGTTTTTTACTAAGATGTTTTTGGTATCATAGTGACAGCAAAATACTGACTTCTAAGTAAAAGTGTCTTCTAGTTTGGGAGCCAGGGTTTACTCAACATGTGTAATATTTAATTCACTGAAATGCACATGCAAACTAGTATTTAAGCAATGTTAAATATGGAGGAGTGGCAGGTGGTCGCCTCCTTCTGCGAAGCAGTAATGCTAGCAAAGGAGGCGGCTGCACGCACGAGGCAATGGCCTTCGCGCCCTAGCCGCCGGAATTCCGATCCCGATTCCCGGCTACCGTACCGGATGGTCGGACGGTGAGGAATGGGTAGCTCGCCGTCCGACCGTCCGTTAACCGCCTGGACCGAGCCCAAGCCGTCGACGGCGCGTAGTGTTTCACGCGCGCCTCAAGGAGATGTCAGCAACCGTAGGGGCCTAGCAGGGTCGAAGCCTACTGGGGCCTCGGGTGATGTAAAAGAGATCCCCGGGGCTCTGGAACGATGGCAAAGAAGGAACAGAAGTGGGTTTATAGTCAGTAAAAGACACGCCCTCCTGCACCGCCCAAGAGCGGGGGATATCATTAGATGATTTTCCCACCTAAAAAAAAAGGTTTCTATAAGAACAAAAATATATTTATAATAACTTTTCATTCTGAGGGGACCATAATAGACCAGTTGTTCCCAAACTGTGATTAATGGCCCACTGGTGATCCAAAAGAGCAAAAACAAGGTCTGCGGAAGGTGTCTAAATTCAAACATTCAAACTGAAATCTATCAGTTTATCAAGTTTCATCGAAATCCATTTAGTCGTTTAAGCATGATGAAGCAACAAACTTACAAGATATACACGCGTTCACAAACTTTCGCCTTATAATATATTATTAGTGTGATATATATAAGTTAAACAGGGTGTTTGGTGCATCGTGTGCCAAATTAAAATGATCGACCGGAGGGGTCATCTGCTATCCTTTTAGACCCCTTAACACTTCTCATGCCATGTGGATTTTTTTCATCGACTTTTTATTGTTTTATGAAAATAAGACCCAATTTTTTTATTCAAATACAAATTAATATATATATATATAAGGCGTAGTCTCTGAATTTTAACTTTATATAGATGTGTATTGTATTGGAGTACTTTTAAATTTAAAATTAGTGACATTAGCTATCTAGTTCTTTTTTAATTTACTCGCAAAGTTTTGGACTTAAATTAAAGCTGTCCATGTTATAGCTATTTACATGGCTATAAAAAAAAAACAAGAGCGACCGGAATCTTCCAACTCCCTCAAAAATTCTCTGGTTTATCCTCTTGCTAGTGATGTGCCACATGTCATCAATTTCTTTTTAAAACTTTGTGAATTCGCTAGAATTGTGAATCGAGTCACATAAGACTAATATTCAAAATTATGATATAAAAATATATTTTTGCTTAAATGATACCTGAAAAACCTATTAAAAATGTTATCTCACTCTTATAAGGTAAAATCTGTCTCGTATCTCTCTTTTCGTGTGTTTTACTAGATATAAAAAAACATTAAAATTGCATTTTTAACATTTATTTCATAGTTTTTACAATTCCTGCTCAAATTGTTGGCATCTGTTGTGAATACAGGCCCGACATTTGTTTCGTATTTCGAGAGTTATTGTACAAAGTCGCTTTTCCTCTTTAATTGTATTGAAAGCCGTTTCAATGCCATTTGCCATTTAAATAGCTGTAACGTGGACAGCTTTAATTTAAGTCCAAAACTTTGCGAGTAAATTAAAAAAGAACTATATAGCTAATGTCACTAATTTTAAATTTAAAAGTACTCTAATTAATACAATACAAATCTGAATAAAATTAAAATTCAGAGTCTACACCTTATATATAATTTTTAATTTGTAATTGAATGAAAAAAATGGGTCTTATTTTCATAAAACAATAAAAAGTCGATGAAAAAAAATCTACAGGGCATGAGAAGTGTTTAGGGATCTGGAAGGATAGCAGATGACCCCTCCCGTCGACCATTTCAATTTGGCACACGATGCACCAAACACCCTGTATATAAGTTTATTTTCGATTGATCCAATTGTTATAATACTATAATAATAAAAACCAAAATGGTCCAAGGTCAAAAAAAGGTTGAGAGCCACCGATAAAAATAAAAAAGATTTGCTGATTTCACGTTTTTTTTTCGTATTGGTCTCACGGAATCTCAGATGATATTTTGTATTCATCTTAAGAAATATATTTTTGACCTTTCCTTGAGTGGTTTGTTTCAAAAACTTACAAGAGCTCGCCACCGCTACAGGGTATATCTTAAGAAAAATAATTTTATCAATATATTCACGAGACGTAAAAATAAAAAGAAAAGTTAAGAATGAACTTGAAAGTTCTTTCATACTTTCATTTCTTGTTGAATATTCTTTGAACGACATTATTAAGGAGTGGAATTCTCTGCCAGGATCTGTGTTGCGTAATAGCTACAAATTAGGGGTCTATATGTCAAGAGTGAATGGGTTACTTCTAGGCAAGCGTAGTTCATCGTCGACTACATCGTGAACTAGTGGTCAAGCGCGAGATTATCAATAAAAAGAAAGTTGACAGTGTCAAAAAACTCGACGACCGACAATTTTTTTTTAAATCTATTGGAGATACTAAATTTTGCAATTTTAGGGCTATATCCTCACGAAATTTCAACAAAATCGGTGGCTAGTGTACGATGTGGCGTGTGAAGCGTAAAAACGACTAAAACTTTCTAAACAAATTACTTTAAGCAGTCTGAAGTTGGAGGAAATTATTTCAGTTTTTATTAATCATAGGTTTGACGCTATCAAGTCATCAGTGACTCTGTTGTTACGCTCACAACTAAGACAAATCTAACGACAACTCTAAAGCTAAAATGCAACAAGCCGTTTAGGCTCTAGAGTGTGCCAAAAATATACAATCTACATACCTACACTTGAAACACATAATCACACAGGGACATAAAGACACAGGTGAACAAGGAATAAGTCTGACACGCTCTCTCGTACAAGAATAGATACGGAGAAAACATGATGATTTTACACCTCAAATAAAAACTCCTTCGTGTCAGCCATGTAAGCAAAAATTGGAGTCCCGCTCACCAGAATCCCGTCGGTTTATTTTACTTACGTCTGTCGTCAGCACATTACCGCAAATCAAAATTAATTTGACGGCTTGTTACAGTCTAGGCTAGGCAAGTAATTAAAAGAATAAATGAATGGCGAATTAAGCTAGTTGGCTATACGGAGGAGCATACGGTGTAGGTGTGCCCCGCCTGGGCAGAGCACCGCCGTGTCCACCAGCGCGAGCACCTGTCAACGATCTTCGCGCGGACGAAGACTTCCGAAGAAAATACGAACAAAAAAACAATTGAGAACATTTTTTCTCCGCGTCAACGGTGTATTGAAATAAATTAAATTTATAATAAATAATAAAATAAATAAATTTAATTTAATTTGAGTCATCCCGTTTACATTGGTGATGGGGGTGATCGCGGTTGCAGCGATCTCGCGCCGGGCCGTGGTACAGGCCATGGTTTGGAGCAACGAGGAGTGGCAGCTTTCTGCGAAGCAGTAATGCTAGCCAAGAAGGTGGCCGCACGAGCAAGGGAACGGCCCTCACGCCCTCAGCCGCCGGAATTCCGATCCCGATTTCCGGCCACCGTAGGTGCGGGCTTGCGGTTGGCGAGTAATGGGTAGCTCGCTGACCGACCGTCTGGTAACCATCCAGACCGAGCCCAAGTCGCCGACTGGGTGGAATGTTCCACGCGCGCCTCTAGGAGATGTCAGCAAACTGTAGCGGCCCAGCAGGGTCGAAGCCTACTGGGGCCTTGGGTTCGCTTCTGAAAGAAAAACCTGGCCCTGGAATGCAAGGCAGCAAAAGAACTAGGAGTGGGTTTTAGTCAATAAAAGTCTGACACGCCCTCTCGCTCCGCTCTCCGAGATGTCATTAGATGATTTCCCATCTAAAAAAAGGTATGAATTCTATATTATCAATAATTCGCTATTTTTAGTCCTTCCTTATAGCAATACAAGCTGAAAAATGGTTATTTAAAACTGACGCTTCCACTGCCCATAGTTTGCTGGATTAAATAATAATTCTATCTAGGTCCACAACAATAAAATCGACTACATTTGAATTCAGAACTTGAGGTAATTATCAAAATTTGGAAGAACAAACTCTATCCTGTACAAGAGAAGGTTTAAATTCCATTGTAACACCTTGGATTATAAAGGTTATAAGTCTACAGACAAAGTGCAACATATACATTTTACGGCCTTTTTAATTAAAAATCAACTCAAAATATAGGTACGCATCAAAAGTTGATAATTGAGTGGGTGGCAATGGATTGAAATAGAATTATAAATTCAACGACGGTTTTATTTATACCTACATCAATTTCCGAAATATCCACCATAGATTTAAAGTATTCTTTTAAAAATCGAACGAACGTTGAAATTCGTTCGAAACGAATTGGAATTTCGCATCCCGCTTTCCATATTCAAATATTAGAATCAAAGAATGCCGGGCGCTTGAAAGATTTTGTTTCTAGAAAATTCTGTGGATGCACTTTGATTCAAAACGTTCAATTGTATTCGTCATGTTGGAAACACAATGTTTGTTTAGGAAATGTATGGAGATGTAGTTTCGACAGTTGTGAAGAAAGGAGTACTTGTATGTACAAGGTAAATTATTTTTGACATAACAGCATGTCATAACAGACGGTCCTTGGGAAAATAAATTTTATAGTGATGTGTATTTGTTAGGTCTAGCGGTATTTTTATGCTGAGCTTTGTCTTAGATTTCATTTACCGTGATCAGAAATGATTTTTTTTCAATACACTTACTCGAAAACCCGCTTTTATCCCTACCGTGCTTTTAGGCAAGCTATTTACTGTTTTTCGCACTAGTGCGTAAAAATGCGCCAGATCGCCCCCACCACAATTTATTGTATTTATTGTATCAGGCTGAACGCTAAGCAACCCTCACGAGTCGTCGGTCAACCCCTATTTATTTATATCTTCGTAAGTGTATGAAAAATGTAATTTGATATACGTGGAAATTTGTCACTGCAGCTTTCGGCTTCATAAAACACTCTCGCCTGCGGCTCAAGCGAATTCCGCCTCGGCCGCCTTGACAAACTTTATCCACTTGTATTAAAATGTACTATTACAGAGTTTTTCCATATAGAATTAATATAAATAATGAGGAATCTTTTTTTTTGAGGTTTGCTGAGGCTCGCCGTCCGCAAGCCCGCAGTTACGGTGGCCGGAAATCGGAATCGGGATCCCAGCGGCTCGAGCGTGAGGGCCGTTACCTCGCGCGTGCGTGTGCGGCCACCTCCTTTGCTAGCATTACTGCTTCGCAGAAGGAGGCAACTGCCTATCACTCCTCCTCGCTTCGGACCATGGCCAGTACCAAGGCCTGGCGCGAGAGATCGTTGCCACCGATCGCCCCCACGAGGACACGGCGGTGCTCTGCCCAAGCGGGACTCACCTCTACCGTATGCTCCACCGTGTTCTCCGGGCGGTACACACAGTGGTGTGTGACGCCTGGACGATTATTCCACACTAATCCTGTGCAGGAACCTCCCAAACTAACCATGTCCGGTGAGAACCTGCGTCATGCGGAAGGTGAGGAAATGAGGTCTTTCCAGTCACACCTTAAAGAGGGGACTTACCGCCATAATTCTGGCGTGCCCAGCATTGGGTTGCGACAGTCACTGTCGCCATTCCACCATGAGGTCCCGCCAGAACCCTGTCTGCCATGCCTCCCTGGATGGTTTGAAAACACAGTTAAACCCGTCAACGCTGCAGCAGAGTACTGGAGTTCTTTGGCCACATTGCCAGGAAAAATGGCCACAACCTTGAACAGCTCATCGTAACTGGTATGGTTGATGGCAAACGACCAAGAGGCCGCAGCCCAAAAATATGGGCAGATCAGGTCCACTACAAACGGACACCCAATTGCACGTCGCACTTCATGACGCTAAGAACCGTCACAGATGGCGAAATACCATTAACAAGAAGCTAATCTAGCAGGAACTTCACGACTCTCAGTAATTAGGAATACGACTCGAGGAGGAGGAGGAGGAGGTTTTTTTTTTTTTTTATAGGTGGGAAAATCATCTTATGACAAATCTCGCGGCTTTGCTAGCATTACTGCTTCGCAGAAGGAGGCGACCGCCTGCCACTCCTCCTCGCTCCGGACCATGGCCTGTACCAAGGCCCGGCGCGAGAGATCGCCGCCGCCGATCGCCCCCACGAGGACACGGCGTTGCTCTTCCCAAGCGGGGCACACTTCCACCGTGTGCTCCACCGTGTCCTCCGGGCGAGGAGGAGGAGGTGACGCTGCAATAGAGTTCTCATTTTTTTTCTGACCGAAACCAGGTTTTCGGACAGGACAACATCTGCTGGGACCGCTAGTACTTTTAATAAAATAATGAAACTCAACTGTAATAACTAGATAATAAATTCTTGAACATAAAACCCCTTTTAATAATATCAAAACACTCAAAGGCACCAAAATGAAATTACAAAAAAGTTATTTTCATTTTCCTACTGTCGTGAATGACGGAAAAGGGTTTCTGCCTGTATGTACAAGGATGGGATCAAGAGAAGCCTTTTCAACACTTGTTGTTGCGTTTTTAGGGGTTTAAGTTAGAAGATACGCGAGGAAATCTATACTGTCACATTAATCTTCTATATGTATATAGGGTGACTGGCAATTAGTGTACGTTATTTAAACACGTGATTGTGCTCATGATAACAAACAGTTTTAATTATGGAAACAAAGCCGAAATCGCGAAAAATATATCAGCTGTTCAGTACATTAGGCAAATATAAATGTACTGAACAGCTGATTTTTTTTTGCAATTTCAGGTTTGTCCCCATAGTAAAAGTTGTTGGTTATCATGAGCACAATCACGTGTTTAAGTGTCGGACACTAATTACCAGTCACCCTATATATAAAAGCGAAATACCACTCACTCAAAAAATCTCAGAAAATATAACACATACAAGCTTAAAATTTCTCAGGTAGGTTCCTTATAGGGTGTAGACATCCGCTAAGTACGGATTTTATGAAACTCCACCCCTAAAGGGGTATATGTCACAATGACACACATGTCTGTTACCCCTTCACGCTAAAACTACTGAAGGGATTTGGATGAAATTTGACAATCGGGAAGACCATGTCTTGCAATATCACCTAGGGTACTTTTTATCCCGTTTGTTCCCTTGGGAAAATTTTCTATTTTCGCCACTGGCAATAGCTAGTAATAGTCTAAAGCTGAAGAGTTTCTTTAAATGGACGCGGTAATTTCAAAAACTACTGGTACAAATTAAAAAAAAAACCGGGCAAGTGCGAGTCGGACACGTGCACTGAGGGTTCCGTACAAACTTACATATGAAAACAGTTCAATTCCCGAATTGAGTTACGAAGATTTTTCCGAATCGAAGGAAAAGTTTTTTTTTGTGACGTAACTACAAATTGACAGTTTTCAGATTTTTTCCTATACTTGTGCTATGAGACCTTGCTTCATGCCAAATGTCAGAATTCTAGGTCAACGGGAAGTACCCTATGAACTTTGATTCCCTTGAGAGTGTCGAAATATCTTTTTTTTTCATTAACTTAGAAGTTTGGTTTTCTCACAGCTTCCAAAGTTCGCAGAATTGAGTATATGGTTTTTAATTTCAACTCGATACCTCCACGCGTTCCCGAAATAAAGGGTCTTGACAGACAGACAGACAGACCGACGGCCAACCAAGTGATCCTATAAGGGCTCCGTTTTTTCTTTTTGAGGTACGGAACCCTAAAAATGAATTAAAAAAAACGCTATACACTTACTCCATGTACCACAAAAATCTAAAGAAACCAGGGGACAATTCAAAAGATCAAATAGTAGAAACCGACTTTTTTGAAGGCTCACTGTTGTACTGAAACATGTTCGTTATCTAGTTCTATTATCTCGATGGATCTCGCCTCTTGTGTTTTATCAAAGGGGAGGAGGTACTTGTGATCGAACCCCTTCCTTGTTTTCTTTACGTTGTGTCACACAGTTTTCAATACACGCTGCTGAAAATTTGTGATAGCATAATCTTTTTTTAGGGTTCGTATTTCAAAAGGAAAAATCGGAACCCTTATAGGATCACTTTGTTGTCCATCTGTCTGTCTGTCAAGAACCTTTATCTCGGGAACGCGTGGAGGTATTAAGTTGAAATTAAAACTATATACTCAAGTTTGCGGTCCCTTGAAGCAGCTTTAAAAAAATCAAACACCTGAGTTAACGGAAAAAAAAGATACGACCGTTTATGTTGCAAAAAACGTATATTTCAACACTCTCAAGGGATTCAAAATTCATAGGGTACTTCCCGTTGACCTAGAATCCTGAAATTTAGCAAAAAGCAAGGTAACACAGATATAGGAATATATCTGAAAACAGTAAATTTATTGATATTTACATAACAAAAAAAAACTTTTTTTTGCGATTTGGAAAAATCTTCGAGACTCCATTCGGGAATTCAACTATTTACATAGGTAAGTTTGTAGGTACGGAACCCTCAGTGCGTGAGTCCGACGCGCACTTGCCCAGTATTTTTTTTTCACAGTCGCACATTCGTTCTTTGTATGTATGTATCTAAGTTATTTCCTTCCTGTTTGTCTTCTATTAAGTTGGACCTGCCATGTTATGTCTCTGCACCACCCTAAGGTCGACTGTTAGTGATGCCTAATGCATTAAGTCCGCCTTCGTACAGTGTTACATTAGTGCATAAAATCTAAAATAAATAAATAATAAATAAAACTAACCTAAAGCAAAGCGACGATGTCGTCACGTATGGCAAAGTTGCAAATCTGCCTTTTTCGCGAAAATCTGTTTTTTGGTTTAACGGACTCCCAATATCGTCATAGTTTCGGACCATTTTCCGAAAACGGATAACGAAAAAGAAGATGAAAATTTTGTTGTTTAGCGTTACTTAATTCCTTTTTTTTAACTTTAATAAACGTGATTTTATTACAATACCATTAAAATTAATCAAATTATACTACATTAACATTGATAAAAAAAAATAGAATCGATTTCTGTGTTATTCGCAAATTTCAAATATAATTATTATTGTACGTATGAAATTAGGATTTCATACTTGTGAATGTGGCACATACGTTAATTGACTATGGGCGAAAAATATTTTTCAATAAAATTTCTTAGAAGTGTCAAAGTTGCGAATGTGATTTATTAGAGTTATTTCCCTTTTATTGTATATTCACCAGTATTCTGTTTTGTGTTTTCATAAAATAAAAACTAAAAAGAAAGCTGTGTAATAAAGCGGCCCATTTAAAAAATAGGAAAAATGAGTTTTTTTGCTCTCCTGTAAAATTTATAAATACGCATATTCGCAACTTTACCATACAAGTGATGATGTGGTAAACGACACTTGCCTAAAAGTAACCCTCTCTTACTCTTGGCATAAAGATTCCTAGGTTATAACTATCAAGAAACACAGACTCCGGCAGGAAATTCCACTCCTCACTGTATGCACAATGAATGTGTTCCCAAAACGTTTTGTGCGTAGCATAGTCAGCCTTTTAATGTTCCTACTGCTGGGACTCAGGCCTTTTCTCTAGGCTCTCCTGAATGGCGCGTAATCCAACATGCATGCCCAGTGCGTATTAACGCGGATGTCACATTTGTTTGAATTTTTAATTCAAGGACATGCCGGTTTCTTTACGATTTTTTCCTTAACTGTTTTAGAGAGCAGTGGTGATGACATAAATCACACAAAGTAATGCAACTAGCTGGGTTTTAACCCTCGTCCTTGCCGTCACCCCTGGGCCACCACTGCTCCTTATTGGCTGCTGATTATGCTTATACTAGAGTAGGGTCTTGGAACGCCTGTACGTGCCTTCGCAGATAGACAGCGCCGGAGGACAAAGCTTGTGTTTATTCATATTTTCGTGTCTATTTCAATGCTTCAATTATCCACGAATGAAATTCTAAAGGATGACTGACCTTAAACCTTAAAATTAGAGTGGGTGTTACTAAAGTTGTTTCGGAAAATAATTAATTCGTTTAGCGTACGGCACAACTGGTGAAAATTATGTGATGGGCTTACGGGATTTCCATGTGGATTTTGTTTTTCCATGAAAAAAAAAATTATACGCGACGAAATGGTCGGAACTGGTGAATGAAAGCTAAAATGAAAGCAGCGTCATCATCATTATCATAAATTTTAGCCAAAGCACGTCCGAAAGACGTCCACTGTTGCACATAGGCCTAAGTCCAACAGTGGACGTCTTTCGGCTGAAATGATGATGAAGTTACAGAAGTTTGATTATCTCACATCTTCAAAAGTTCGCAGATTTGAGTATATGGTTTTTAATTTCAACTTAATACCTCCACGCGTTCCCGAGATAAAAGGTCTTGAAAGACAGACAGACAGACCGACGGCCAACCAAGTGATCCTATAAGGGCTCCGTTTTTTCTTTTTGAGGTACGGAACCCTAAAAATGAATAAAAAAAAACGCTATAAACTTACTCCACGTACCACAAAAAAAACTGAAGAAACCAGGGTACAATTCAAAAGATCAAATAGTAGAAACCGACTTTTTTGAAGGCTCACTGTTTTGTTGTACTGAAACATGTTCGTTATCTAGTTCTATTATCTCGATGGATCTCGCCTCTTGTGTTTTATCAAAGGGGAGGAGGTACTTGTGATCGAAACCCTTCCTTGTTTTCTTTACGTTGTGTCACACAGTTTTCAATACACGCTGCTGAAAATTTGTGTTAGCATAATCTTTTTTTAGGGTTCATATTTAAAAAAAAAATCGGAACCCTTATAGGATCACTTTGTTGTCCATCTGTCTGTCTGTCAAGAACCTTTATCTCGGGAACGCGTGGAGGTATTAAGTTGA
Source organism: Mythimna impura (assembly GCA_905147345.3). Lineage (NCBI taxonomy): Eukaryota > Metazoa > Arthropoda > Insecta > Lepidoptera > Noctuidae > Mythimna > Mythimna impura. The sequence goes on along the minus strand of LR990342.1, from coordinate 24,183,714 downwards.
AATTAAAACTATATACTCAAGTTTGCGGTCCCTTGAAGCAGCTTTAAAAAAATCAAACACCTGAGTTAACGGAAAAAAAAGATACAACCGTTTATGTTGCAAAAAACGTATATTTCAACACTCTCAAGGGATTCAAAATTCATAGGGTACTTCCCGTTGACCTAGAATCCTGAAATTTAGCAAAAAGCAAGGTAACACAGATATAGGAATATATCTGAAAACAGTAAATTTATTGATATTTACATAACAAAAAAAAACTTTTTTTTGCGATTTAGAAAAATCTTCGAGACTCCATTCGGGAATTCAACTATTTACATAGGTAAGTTTGTAGGTACGGAACCCTCAGTGCGTGAGTCCGACGCGCACTTGCCCAGTATTTTTTTTTCACAGTCGCACATAATATCGTTCTTTGTATGTATGTATCTAAGTTATTTCCTTCCTGTTTGTCTTCTATTAAGTTGGACCTGCCATGTTATGTCTCTGCACCACCCTAAGGTCGACTGTTAGTGATGCCTAATGCATTAAGTCCGCCTTCGTACAGTGTTACATTAGTGCATAAAATATAAAATAAATAAATAATAAATAAAACTAACCTAAAGCAAAGCGACGATGGCGTCACGTATGGCAAAGTTGCAAATCTGCCTTTTTCGCGAAAATCTGTTTTTTGGTTTAACGGACTCCCAATATCGTCATAGTTTCGGACCATTTTCTGAAAACGGATAACGAAAAAGAAGATGAAAATTTTGTTGTTTAGCGTTACTTAATTCCTTTTTTTTAACTTTAATAAACGTGATTTTATTACAATACCATTAAAATTAATCAAATTATACTACATTAACATTGATAAAAAAAAAATAGAATCGATTTCTGTGTTATTCGCAAATTTCAAATATAATTATTATTGTACGTATGAAATTAGGATTTCATACTTGTGAATGTGGCACATACGTTAATTGACTATGGGCGAAAAATATTTTTCAATAAAATTTCTTAGAAGTGTCAAAGTTGCGAATGTGATTTATTAGAGTTATTTCCCTTTTATTGTTTAATCACCAGTATTCTGTTTTGTGTTTTCATAAAATAAAAACTAAAAAGAAAGCTGTGTAATAAAGCGGCCCATTTAAAAAATAGGAAAAATGAGTTTTTTTGCTCTCCTGTAAAATTTATAAATACGCATATTCGCAACTTTACCATACAAGTGATGATGTGGTAAACGACACTTGCCTAAAAGTAACCCTCTCTTACTCTTGACCTAAAGATTCCCAGGTTATAACTATCAGGAAACACAGACTCCGGCAGGCAATTCCACTCCTTTGCTGTATGCACAATGAATGTGTTCCCAAAACGTTTTGTGCGTAGCATAGTCAGCCTTTTAATGTTCCTACTGCTGGGACTCAGGCCTTTTCTCTAGGCTCTCCTGAATGGCGCGTAATCCAACATGCATGCCCAGTGCGTATTAGTGCGGATGTCACATTTGTTTTAATTTTTAATTCAAGGACATGCCAGTTTTCTTACGATGTTTTCCATAACTGTTTTAGAGAGCAGTGGTGATGACATAAATCACACAAAGTAATGCAACTAGCTGGGTTTTAACCCTCAACCTTGCCGTCACCCCTAGGCCACCACTGCTCCTTATTGGCTGCTGATTATGCTTATACTAGAGAAGGGCGTTGGAACGCCTGTACGTGCCTTCGCAGATAGACAGCGCCGGAGGACAAAGCTTGTGTTTATTCATATTTTCGTGTCTATTTCAATGCTTCAATTATCCACGAATGAAATTCTAAGGGATGACTGACCTTAAACCTTAAAATTAGAGTGGGTGTTACTAAAGTTGTTTCGGAAAATAATTAATTCGCTTAGCGTACGGCACAACTGGTGAAAATTATGTGATGGGCTTACGGGATTTCCATGTGGATTTTGTTTTTCCATCGAAAAAAAAAATATTATACGAGTTGAAATTGTCGGAACTGGTGAATGAAAGGTTATTTCGCCTGTCTAAAATTATTTTTACTAAAATGAAAGTAGCGTCATCATCATTATCATCATTTCAGCCAAAACACGTCCGAAAGACGTCCACTGTTGCACATAGGCCTAAGTCCAACAGTGGACGTCTTTCGGCTGAAATGATGATGAAGTTACAGAAAAGAAACCTTTAGCACCGATTACTGATTTAAGCATTTGAATGGATCCATGACCACGACCGCTCCGCCAGAAGTGTACAACTGAGAATATGTTCCCTTGGAATATTATTCTGCTTTCACGCAGGTGAAGTCAATGGCAGAAGCTAGGAACTCTACAAAAGATCTGCAACTCCTATAAACAAGATGAACATAAGCACATAAACAAAGCAACATTTATTTTGTCGTACAAAATAAGACCAACAAAGAAATGGTGTGAAGACTGTAAAATAAATACTTTGTTCGAGAGATGTGTTTGGTTGCACAAAGATCTTCGTTCCTTATACATGGGATGCCGTTTTGCATGTCACTTAGTTGCTTTGGCTTTGAAATGGGTATTGAAATGTTTCGTATTCATATTTTACGGAATTTGATCCCGTTTTTATAGTAATATTTTTGTAGAAAACATGAATACTCCTATCGCACAATTAATAAAGGCAAAAGTGTGTGAGTGTTTTTTTAGATGGGAAATCATCCAATGACATCTCCTGCCCTTGGGCGGAGCGTGAGGGCGTGTCAGACTTCTGCTGACTAAAACCTATTTATTTATTTAATCTTCATGCAACATAAAGTACAAAGGCGGACTTAATGCCTTAGGCATTCTCTACCAGTCAACCTAGGGTGGTGAAGAGACAATAATAATCCCACCAAAAACATTTTGTAAAAAACTAGCCAAGTCTCGATGGAGCTGCTTGTTTATCTCTAAAAAGTAACGAAATCTGGATAAAGTCGTGCCAAGTCTAAGGTTCCTTACTGCGATTTCTTTATTATTATAGTTAATTAATGTTGTGTGACTTGGCCGGTATGTCGATCTATAATAGTTTGGTTGGGCTCTTGTGTTTTCTAATCAGGGTCACCAGGTACTTCAGATCTTCGATTATCCTAGTTTTTATAGTTTTCCCTTTATGTGGCTTTAAACCCTAACTCTGTACCAAATTTCAGCTCTCTGGGTTTATGGGAAGTACTAGTTCTATTCTGATGATCATGAGTGAGTGAGTGTCATAAATGCTAAACTTCGCTTTCGCTTAACTTCGGAACTAAAAGACCTACAGACTTGAAATTTTCGATTTTAAGTATGTGATTATAGCTTACTGGATGACGAAAATTTCTGCGTTCTGGACTTATCCAGAGGTTCTCAAATAGGGCCCTGAAAATGCGGCGAAATGGTTCCAGTAAAGGATGGTACGGCAGTGTTTGCTTCGCGCTCGGCTTGGCGGGATTATAATAGTAGGTGCATAAAAAAATTTATATAAAAAACAAGGGTAAAAAAGTTATTCCTAGTTCCTTCGTTGCCTTCTATTCCAGGGCCGGGTTTTCCTTTCAGAAGCGAACCCATGCCCTCAGTAGGCTCCTCCTCGCTTCGAACTATGGCCTGTACCAAGGCCTGGCGCGAAAGATCATTGCCACCGATCGCCCCCACGAGGACACGGCGGTGCTCTACCCAAGCGGAACACACCTCTACCGTATGGTCCACCGTGTCCTCCGGGCGGTCCACACAGTGGTGACACACAGGCGATTCATCCGCACAAATCCGGTGCAGGAACTTCCCGAACTGATCATGTCCGGTGAGAACCTGTGTCATGAGGAAGGTGAGGACGCCGTGAGGTCTTTCCAGCCACGCCTCAAAGAGACGTAGTGTGTGTGTGCTTATTACTTCTACATGCTCGAGCGACAGAATGGATTTCAATAAAACTTCGTATACGGGTAGACCATGTCTTGAGTTATACTACTACTATAGCAATAGCCATATGGCTCTGAAACGTGGTCGCTTACAATGGGCCTCATCAGAAGGCTTAAAGTCACTGAAAGGGCAATGGAAAGGGCTATGCTCGGAGTTTCCTTGCGTGATCGCGTCAGAAATGAAGATATCCGCAGGAGAACCAAGGTTACAGACATAGCCCGAAGAATCGCCAAACTTAAGTGGCAGTGGGCAGGGCACATTGCTCGCAGAACAGATGGTCGATGGGGATGAAAGGTCAATTTTTCAATTTAAACTAAAAGATGACGGTATTTCCTAGAACACTTTCTGATTTAAAACACCGAAACTAACTTAAAGGTTAAAGTGTCTTTAAAAATAAACTATAGAACAAATGTAACTGATAGTCAAATTATTATGAGTGCCTTGTAGCTTAAAGCCTGAGATGGTATTTAAAAATACAACCAACATCAATGTAAAAAAACACTAAAAAGTGCAAAATAACTTTAATTTCGGAAGTCGGTGTTTCTATAATAGTTTTATCTCTTCGTTATGTAACAGATTGAAATCGGTTATATTTCATTTGTAAAAATTTTTTTATTTAACACTTTTTTGTTGTGGTATCACATCTAAATAGTACCCCTCAGTCAAACTTAAAGTGTGCAAGTTGGATGTACAGCGTGAGGTAAGATAGAATTTCATTAAAACGTTATATGACCATTCCAATAAGCTTTTTTTTTCGGTGGGAATATCATCCAATGATATCCCCGCTCTTAGGCGAAGCGAGAGGTTGTGTCAGACTTTTACTGACTAAAAACCCACTCCTGTTCCTTCGTTGCTTTTCATACCAGAGCCGAGTCTTTCTTTCAGAAGCAGATCCTTGGCGCCAGTAGGTTTCGACCCGGCTGGGCCCCTACGGTTTCTTGACATCACCTTGAGGCGCGCGTGGAACAGTAACAGAGGTAACAGAGGCGCCGTCGATGACTTGGGCTCGATCCGGACGGTTACTGGATGGTCGGACGGTGAGCTACCCATTGCTCGCCATCCGCAAGCCCGCGCCTACGGTGGCCGGAAATCGGGATCGGGATCCCGGTGGCTAGGGCGTGAGGCCCGCTCCCTCGCGCATGTTCGTGCAGCCTCCTCCTTTGCTAGCATTACTGCTTCGCAGAAGGAGGTGACCGCCTGCCACTCCTCTTCGCTTCGGACCATGGCCTGGAATCCACGGCTAGGATACATTGTTTTATTACGGAGTTATCGTGCCTACCTGCTATCATCGTAGCGTCATAGCTCGATGGTACCTTATAGCCAGAGTGTATCTCATGACAATTCTAATAATCCCAAATACGGTTAGATTACATTGATTTATTACAGAGTTCTGATGCCTACCTTCCGGCTTCATCATCCCCCTCTTCCTTCAGTCAGTCATCGACTACACAAAGCAATTTTATTTATACGACAATTCAACTGTGATCTTATGAGGAGTCCCGTTCTATATCTTCAAAGTTCAGCATCAGATCATAACAATATTCTATGAGACATACTCGGAAGTATACCTAGCCTTTCAAACAAAAAAATAATTTTCAAAATCGGTCCTTAATTGACCGAGAAATCGGTGTACATACATTAAAAAAACCTTCCAGCTGATCATAGAACCTCCGTCTTTTTGAAGTCGGTTAAAAAAAGTCACACAGATTTGAGTGGACCTGTAGTATCTAGTCAATGCAAGCATTATTTTGTCAGCAATCCCGTTGCTTAACCCAAAACTAGGTACTTGAACCTTAACCAATTCACAAATAATATAATAAACACCGGGCAATTGCAAGTCGGACTCGCGCACTGAGGGTTAAAATTACACAGCAATTGCGCCGTACAAAATTACCTATGAAAAAAGTTCAATTCCCGAATTGAGTTAAGAAGATTTTTTCGAATCGCAATAAAGTTTAATTTTGTGACGTAACTACAAAGTTACAGTTTTCAGTTTTTTTTTTCCTATGCTTGTGCTATGAGACTGCTTTATGCCGAATTTCAGGATTCCAGGTCAACGGGAAGTACCCGTTGACCTGTGATCCTAAAGTGGAGGCCCTTATTACTAATAATAGACGGAACCCTATTACTAATAATAGGGTGCCCTTGGAAACCTTTGGGTACGAAACCCTAAAAATGATGTGAATACAACGTAAAAAATGCGCAATGAATTTCTTAAACCTGCCGGCTCTAGAACATTTAATTTGGAGTGTGAGCGAGTAAAATCTGCTAAAGTAAAAACTTGTCATGTTGGATTTTAATTAAGAACTTGGTTGTCACAGTTTGCGGAATTTAGAAAACAAACATTGTTTAGGAGTTAAAATATTCTGTCGCATATGAGCTTCGGTAATTATATTCGGGCTCAAGTTACACATGACAATGTAAGCTTTTATATGTTAAGGAGAGCTCACATTGGATTTAAGTAGTGTGCCCGTTTGGGTATCGAGATTGGTCCGAAATTGGCCCGACCAGGCCCTATCAGAATACCAGCGCTGCGTTATTTTACTTTTTAGTTTAATATCGCAGCTTATTCTGAGATAGGAGCCTTTTTGGCCTCGCACAGGTCTTTTATTTTTATTTTTTAACATTGTTTTTTTTTCTATTATTTTTAAGTTAAGTATTTATAGATTAAGTAGTTACTTTTTATTTTATTGTTGTTTGTCCTGTGCGAGTCTCAAATAAATGTTTTCTTTCTTTCTTTTCTATGTTAAGGAGAGCTCACATTGGATTTAAGTAGTATGCCCGTTTGGGTATCGAGATTGGTCGAAAGAGACATTAGAGGTATGTGGAACATGGTGGAGCACACGGTAGTGGTGTGCCCCGCTTGGGCAGAGCACCGCCGTGTCCTCGTGGGGGGATCGGTGGCAACGATATCTCACGCCGGGCCTTGGTACAGGCCATGGTCCGAAGCGAGGAGGAGTGACAGGCGGTCGCCTTCTTCTGCTAAGCATTAATGTTAGTAAAGGAGGAGGCCGCACGCGCACGCGCGAGAGAGGGGCCCTAACGCCCCAGCCGCCGGGATCTCGATCCCGATTTGCGGCCACCGTAGGCGCGGGCTGGCGGACGGCGAGCAATGGGTAGCTCGCCGTCCGACCGTCCGGTAACCATCCGGACCGAGCCCAAGCCGTCAACGGCGCGTAGTGTCCAACACGCGCCTCAAGGAGATATCAGCAACCGTAGGGACCCAGCAGGGTCGAAGCCTAATGGGCGGGTGATGTGAAAGAGATCCCCGGGACCCTGGAACAAAGAAGGAACAGCAGTGGGTTTTAGTCAGTAAAAGTCTGATACGCCCTCCGGCTCCGCCCAAGAGCGGGGAATGTTTTTAATTAGATGATTTTCCTATCAACAAAAAAAAAAGATTAAGTCTAAGTCAATATAAGTCGGACACTTTCTTCTCAGTCCACGCAGAGTGGGAGAATTTATTCGATAACTTCGATCCATAATAAAAGTCTCGCAAACTTTCCACACTATGAAAGTTTTAATAAAACTGTAGAGTACAGTTTTAGCTTCTACCATTGTATACAGTCACTAACTTTGCAAGATTAATTCATTCGCGACGCACCTGCCAGAGCAACTGTTTGCCATCCAGACAGTGTGCCAGACCTTAGCAGAATGAGCATGTATGTGTCATTTTTGTATAACATTCAACATTTTATTTCTATTTGATTTTTTTTTATTATTGATAGGCTCGCGTTTGACCACTACTGATGGTAAGCGATGATGTGTGATGTATTTATATTTAATTTTACTCAAATGTATTTTTATGTACACAATACCGTTGCCGACGTCGGTTGGTTGATGGCCTCACCGGCCCACGCTGAAAACCAGCGCTGTGGACTCGTCGCATTTTTGCGTTGTGGACACGGCATTATGCTGAGCGTACGGCCGTTTTGCTCGGATGTGGCGCATATATGTTTTTTTTTATTAATTTATGTTTTTGTCTTGCAAAATGTTTGCAATATGTTTAGTTATAAGTTTGCGCCTTTTCCGGCAAATAAAATGTTTTTCTTTCTTCTTTCTTTCTTTATGTGGTCGACGATGGAGCACGCTTTCCTAGAAATAACCTATTCACTCTTGACTTAAAGATCGCTAGGTTGTACAATGAGTTCCAAATAAGAAAAGGATCGATTGCCATGTTGTGACGTCACGTCATACTGTCAAATCGCAAGAAATTGGGCAAAATTGAGGAACTCAGAGATTAGCAAAATTGAAGAACTGGATTCTGATTAAACTTTTTTCGTTCACAGTTCGTAAATAAATAAAATTTTAATGATTTTCTCTTTTTGATCACCCTATTAATTCTTCGATTTGTCAGTAAGACGTGACGTCATAACATGGCAATCGATCCTATTCTTATTTGGAACGCATTGAAGCTATTTTATTACGGCCAAAGGGTTTATCAAAACACAATTTTTATTTTTAGTCCACTAACATAAAAAGCTTTGGATTCATCGTTAAAATAATTTTAGTTTCATTTATTATTCAAAACGTAAACTTTTGCAGCAAGTTATTTTTTTCAATTTACCAACATGTATGTATTTTATTTTAATTTACCTACGTGATTACTTAACAACATTGTATGAATATGTTAGCTTTTATTTTTTTTAAAGCAATATGGAATAAAATGACTTTACTTAAGACCACTTATGTTTTTATGAACAATGATTATAACGTGGCTTAATTATTGTAAATGCTTGTAATAAAGTAAAAAGAAGGAATGGTTTTAATTGTCTCGAGTCATGCACTGCATAAATGTTAAGTGTGATGAATATATATTTCCTGAATTATAAAAAGAAACTGAAAAAATATAATTATATTTTGTTTTCTTATTCGTTATTTAACATCGACTTTCAGACTTAAATCTATTTTGGCACTTTAAATGTAAATAACAAACTAGTTTGAAATGCCAAAATCATTTTGTGTTTTTTTTTTAGGTCGAAAATCATCCGATGACATCTCCCGCCTTTGGACGGAGCGAGAGCCCTCTCGCTCAGACTTTTACTGACTTAAACCTATCCTATGTTCCTTCGTTGCCTTGCATTCCAGGGCCCCGGGTTTTCCTTTCAGAAGCAAATCCTTTGCCCCAGTAGGTTTCGACTCTGCTAGCTACGATTTTGGTGACATCTTGACTGACCTGATGGTCTAGTGGTCAGTGGCCCCGACTGCTATGCTGGAGGTCGTGTATTCGATTCCCACCCAGGACAAATGTTTGTGTGGTGTGAACGATCATTTGTTCTGTGTCTGGGTGTTATTAATTTTCTATAATAGGTATGTATGTATTTGGAATTATATAAGTATGTTTATCAATTGCCTAATACTCATAATACAAGCTCTGCTTAGCTTAGGACTAGACGGCGTTGTGTGATAGTTGTGGAATATTATTATTATTATTACCTCCTTGAGGCGCGCGTGGAACACTACGCGCCGTCGACGACCTGGGCTCGATCCGGACGGTTACCAGACGGTCAGAAGGTGAGCTACCCATTGCTCGCCGTCCACAAGCCTGCACCTTCGGTGGCTGGAAATTGCGGGATCGGGATCCCAGCGGCTGGTGCGTGAGGGCCGTTCCCCCGCGCATGCGACCGCCTCCTTTGCTAGCATTACTGCTTCGCAGAAGGAGGCGACAAGGCCCGGCGCGAGAGATCGTTGCCGCCGATCGCCCCCATGGGGACACGGCGGTGCTCTGTCTAAGCGGGGCACACCTCTACCGTATGTTCCACCGTATCCTCTGGGCTGTCCACACAATGGTGACACCCGTGCGGGCGTCGCTTCCGCACAAATCCGGTGCAGGAACTTCCCAAACTTACCATGTCCGGTGAGAACCTGCGTTGGCGGAAAGCATGCCGTGTTGTTTTTCCAGCCACTTCTCAAAGAGGGGACTTACCACCAGCGTGCGTACCTTACACCGGCGTGCCCAATACGGTACCATTTTATCGTTTCGACAAAAAAAGGAAATTCTAAATTGATTCATAACAGAGTTCTGAGTTAACATACATAGAAAATACAGCCTAATTGACATCCTTTCCTTTTATGGAGTCGATTAATGACCAGTTTGTTCAGCAACATTCACAAAAAAGCCACAATAATGAAGTAATATGAAGTAAACATATCCACGTTTTTTAGGAAGAACGTCGTAAAAAACAGTTTGGTTTTTTTTCAAGAAAGGGTTTTCTTTTCAATTAATAAGTATTAATGACTAAACATTTTCTAAAAAAATCTATAATTTGTCATTCATACAACTACTGATCTATTTATTAGAATAGTTCCATTAAATTTTTTTAAAATACTTTTTGATTACGAAAGGAAAAACCCGTTCTGCTAAAAGTGCAAATTGTCGCTTTTCGAAAGTGTCAATTCCTGAAAAGCGTTCTCCCTGAAGAGGCTCGATATATTATAAGACATGTTCTATTAACATACAAGTACAAAAAGTTAAGTTATAGAATATCTAGATATATGTTTCCAATTAACATATTCCACAACTCCAAATATCGCGTTTGTCTATGGTTCATTATTTATTGCATTTTTATAAATATTTCTCTAACACATGACACGTATAATAATTTCACGCTTTTTACCAATGTTTTTCCAATGTTTGCTTTATCAATGTTTGTATTTATTATTTTGTTTCGATACCTATATAGTTTTATTTAACCTCCGTGAGTGTGACCGTGGCATCACCGCGGGCCCTAACAGAATACCAGCGCTGCGTTATTTATCGTTTTAAATATAGCAGCCTGAGACCAATAAAAAAGTAAAGACGGAGCCGTCGTAAACAAAATCGACGAAATAAGTGAGGACTAGTTTTGGCTTTGTGTGCGTAACTTGGTGTATGACATCGTAGATTTGCACATGTGTGCTAGAGAAAAATGTTGCAAGCGTTGCGCTGCGACTCCCAAGTACGAGAGATATACTTTGGTTAAGTTTTATTATTGTGTAGGTAGTATAGTGTTTATCTTGGTTATATAAAATGAAAGATAATTTCATTTAATGAAAATCATTTATTTTCATATTAAGTGAAATTATTAAATTTAAAAACACACAAAACTTACATATAAAAATAATAATATATATCCAACGACTATCGGATTAGGTGCGGGTCATCCAGCGTTACCGTATGTTGGATGACGCCGTACTAAAATAAAAAAACACTTTGTTGTAATGTCCGTAAAAATTACGATTTTCCTTATTTTTGGGAAAAAATAATGTTCTTAACTTGCAACACCGACAAAATGGCGTGTTCCGAGAAATTATTTCAGATATTTTTACGATTTTATTTAATTTATCCAGCAAAAACGTTACTTGTGAAAAGTAATCCCAGAAGCCTTTTTTTGCAAACTGGAATTGTTTTTGCAGCAGTTTATGACACAGGACGGCATAATTTCGTAATTATTGTGTCAACAAAAAAACGTCTCACGCACTCGCTTGCTGGCGGCAGACTACCGAGCGGCCGGCTTCATATTGCCGATTGGCTTCATATTACGTGTTTCACTTTTAGGAGCGCAATGTTCTGTCTATACTTTTTTATTAGTCTGAGATAGCAGCATATGCTGAGTTAGGCGCTTTTTTGGCCTTGCACAGATTTTAAAGTTATTTTTTCTTCATACTTATGTAATTCTACTGTATGTTTGAGGTACGAATAAACGTTTTTTCTTTCTTTCTCTTTCTTTCAATTACATAGGTATATTATGTAGTTGTGTAATAATAGGTATGTACATTCAGTCAGAAAAGTATCGGGAATGGATGATTGGTTTATGGTTCCAAATTCAAATATATTTTTTTTTTTTTGTTGTTGGTAGATTGGCACAACTGTTTTCCATTTTGGCGCGGAGTTTGAGTTTCATCTGTTATTTATCTAGTGTGTGTTGCGAATTTCATAATGGAAAAAAACATCGAACAAAGAGTTTGTCTTAAAGGAGATGTTTCATTTTCGGCCATCAGATGTACATTTATCGAAAAAGAGGAAAAAATACCACACATTGGGGAAAAATATTCTCTGGTGAATTTGAGTCTGATTTTTTGTGTGCAAACAAAAAAATAATAGTTTTTCAATTATTGCCATGTTTTATTCAACATGGCGTCTCATTTACTTGCAGACTTCATTCGTTCTGAAATCATATCTTATCAAATCAATGTTACGTAGAAAATAATTTAAAAATGTGTGTATTCTTAAAATAAATTACTATTATTCTCTTATACATTAAGTATGACCATTTCATCGTTCCAAAAATCTTGTCTCCATTTTTGAAGTACAAAAATCTTTAGTCTCCATTTTTGAAGAGTGTTTCTAAAGGAATTCAAAATAACTTTCCTTCTGTGGTTCACCAAAGGTTTAACATGCCTCAGAAAGCATGTTAAGCCTTGGCTTATTTATTGTTCTCTGTTGTCATTTGAAGATCTTTGACAGTTGTTATGGATAGATAGAAGTAAGTTCTGATACCAGTCTTGTCAAGGGGTACCATGTTACCCAGTTACTGGGTTGTGGAAGTCAGATGGCAGTCGCTCGATATAAAACCCACGTATTCTGCGACATCCAGCTTAACTGGAAGCCGACCCCAAAACCATTGGAAAAAGGGAAGATGACTTGTTCTACAATAACTTACGTTTTTAGTTTTCACCTTATCTATAATACCATACCAATCCCCACGAGGACACGGTGTTGCTCTGCCCAAGCGGGGCACACCTTTACCGTATGCTCCACCGTGTCCTCCGGACGGTCCACACAATGGCGGCACCCAGGCGTTTTATTTCCATCGCCAATGGAATTTCGTGTTCGGAGTCACTGAAAATGTTAGAGAAGGCAGAAGGTGAATCGACTTTATCAAAAACACATGCTTATGAGTAGTACAAAGCGTTCAAAAGCGGTCGAGATGTGATGGAAGATTTGCCTAGCTCTGGTAGGCCATCAACGTCTTCAACTGAAGTTAACATCGCAAAAGTAAAGGAAATAGTGACTGAAAATCCTCATTCAACTTTGAGAGAGATAGCAGCTGAACTTTCTGTATCTCACGAGTCAATCCGTACCATTTTAACTAATCATTTGGGTATGAAACATGTTACCGCTCGGCTAGTCCCAAAAGACCTGAATTTTCTCCAAAAACTCAATCGCATGAGAGTCGCTAAGGACATGCTAGAACGAGTCAATTCCTACCCAACATTCATGAAACGCATTTTTACTGGTGACGAAGCGTGGGTTTACGAGTTTGACATGCAAACTAGTCAACACGCTTCGGAGTGGCGCCTTCCAACTGAACCGAAACCGAAAAAACCACGCCAAAGTCGATCAAAAATCAAAGTCAGTTGACTGTTTTCTTTGATTATCGCGGTCTAACGGTAACTAAAGAATATTATTTTAACGTTATGCGGCATTTAAGAGAGCAAATTCGATGAAAAGGGCCAGATTTGTGGAAAGAAAATTCTTGGATTTTGCACCACGATAATGCGCCTTCGCACAAGGCTATCATTGTGAACGAATTTTTGACCAAACACTCAACAAATAACATCGAGCAACCACCATATTTACCTGATATGGCTCTAGCCAACTTCTTTGTTTTTCCTAAACTCAAATTACCACTTCGTGGCACCCGTTTTCAATCGACTCAATTCCGGAAACAGCATTTAAAAAATGTTTTGATAATTGGATTATTCGTTGGCATAAGTGTATCGTTTCTGAAGAAGCATACTTTGAAGGTGATAAAATCAATTTGGATGAATAACAAACATTTTGTGTATTATTGATCTTTTCCCGGTACTTTCTTGACAGAGTAGTATATTGACAGTAAGATTATTTATGATTTTTTTTTAAATAACCTTAAAAACTAAAAGCACTACTACAAAAATCAAACAGCCATTCATGAAAATGTAAAACTGTAAACAACTTTACAAAAACACATTTAAACAAATTCGTTATTCAAATTACCTCCGCTTGTCCTGCAAGCAACAACAAAAGTTGGCTCGTCGGGAACATTAAAATATTCACTTTGTTTCCAAAAATTTTCACGTGCCTCTTTATGCGGGTCGGACGCTGGTTGTCTTTGTGGCGCTTTGTGCACGGATTTCATCCTCACGTTGTTCGTTGTAAATAAGTAAATGTTTAAGATTTGTTTGGTTTTGTTTGAGTTATAAAGAAGGGATTAGGAAAGTGGCTGTCTGTTATTGCCGTTTTTACTAGTGATTACTTCGGCTAGTTTATTGAGAATATCTCATCTTAATTCTGTCAGATACCAACTTGATGAGCTTGAATCAAAGGTCGGAGTCTTGGCTCACTTCTCTCACTGTCGGATAGAGTCAGAGAAGTGAGCCAAGAGGATCATCTGGACAAACGTGCTCCATCGTCGACCACATCGTCGCTTTCCATCAAGTGAGATAGTAGGCAAGCGCGAGCAAATCAACAGTAATAAAAAAGAACGGACTCGTACTATATCAAATGAAAAACGGCAAGACGCAGCGATGGAAGGCTTACAACGTGGTAGACCGATGACGTAGAGAAAACCGCGGGATTGCGCTGGATGCAAGCTGCATACGCTTTGTTGTTGTAATGAGAATGAGGTATGTACGACGATAATAACTACGAGTATGTCGACGGTCGTGTTCCACGCGAGCCTTATATAGATTGTCAGAATAATCGACAATGCCTGCCAAGGCTGATACCAGCCAGAGCTGCCGGATTATTCATAAGGGTAACTGAAAGAACACAGGTGGGTTTTAGTCTGTAAAAGTCTGACACTCTCTCACGCTTCACCTTGATCGAGAGAAAGGGTTTGATTACTTCCCATTAAAAGAAAGGACTATCAATGCATGTTAAAATGATGGTAGTGATAAAACCGCAATCGCATGGTACTATCACAGTATTACAATATTTCCTACAGTAGCGCAACGCCTTTGATGTCGCGCGATGCCGCCGCCAGTGTAGGTACTTACGCTATCACATGCAAATATGCTAGGGTTGTCATCAAATGGGAAATAAAACAATTGTGATTATTACTATTATGATGTAATCATTTATTCATATGTACATTCAAAATAATTGTGTTTATTAAATCTAATGTAATTATTTATTCATAAATATATATTTACATATATTGCACTGCTAAATATTTACGTGACACTTTATTTTTGGATGTTCTTAATTGTCTATTATAAAATTTAACTACATAATGTATTCGCATTCGGATGAACAATCTGATAAGCCTGTGCCTACCTTCCGGCTCTATCATCAGATCAGTTCGATAGTACCTTATAGCCAAAGTGCATCTCATGACAGTTCTAATAAGCGCAAACACGGCTAGGTTACATTGATTAATTACTGAGTTCTAGTGCCTACCTTCCGGCTCCATCATCATCATCAGTTCACTTCGATGATACCATTTTCAACATAACTATTCAGAACCATTTATTTATTTGTATTGTCATAGGCGCTTATCTATCTTCATTGTGATATCTATGTGAGTATGAAGTTCCGTTGGCCATTTCTGGTCTTCATCACCAGTTCCACTTCATCAAATGTTACTTTTTGACTGTAAATGCTTAAGTTATCGATGAAAATACTAAAATCGCCATGTAGTTGCCTATAATATTTGAGGAGTTCCCTCGATTCCTCATGGATCCCATCATCAGAACTGGATTCTGAAAAAAATGGAACCAATCGGAAAGCAACTCCTATAAGAGAAAAAAAAAATTTTGCAAATCGGTTCATAAACGACGGAGTTCTGAGGTAACACACATAAAAAAAAAACGTACAACCGAATTGATAACCTCCTCCTTTTTTTGAAGTCGGTTAAAAATATAAGGAAGTGGCCAAAATTGTGTGCACAAGTCAGTTTTGTCTTAGCGGGGGCGGCGCGGGGCGTCTGGAATATTCCATAAGTCTATGTTACACAAATGAAAAAACCTACCTCTCGTCGCGGGGAAATCTATGAAACTTTAAGTCCTTCTGGGATTTCGATGTCGATTTACATCCATACATAGAACAGTTTGTGCGCACCATTATAGAATAAGTAAGTTTAATAAGATTATTACACAAAAAACGGGCCCGCGTCTGCCCTTCGCACTCGGTACCGCAAACTAAGTGTGTTTGCGGTACGCGGCCCGCGCCGCCCGACCCCCCGCGAGTTCCCCTCCGTTGCTCTGCGCAAGTACATTCGTCGCGCTACTGTAGGAAATATTGTAATACTGTGGTACTATGTTATTCAATTGAATCGTGACTGCTAGTATCAGCTGCGATTTTTATAGATATTTGACAGTCAGGAAGAGTATTTAGAAGCCTGAACTCAGATCACTAATCATGCTGTGCAGTATCGTGATACAAAGTTACTGGATTGAAATGGTGAGATAGGTTGTTACCCTAAGCGCAATACAGCCCCCCTAGCCAAGTTACATCCGTTTCGTTTCGATTCTTTTTTCGTTGATCGCCTCGAGTTGGCCACGCCTCCTATTCCTTTGTTCTGACCACGTGACTGAGCGTTGAGATGACGTTAGAATAAAGGAATCGGAGGCGTGGCCTACTAGAGGTGATCGACGAAAAGAGAATCGAAACGAAACGGTTGTAACTTGGCTAGGGGGGCTAGTATCCTAGCTGCATCTCGCTATACTGGAAGCCAACAATATTGAGTTGACAAAAGGAAAAAATCTGAAAAAGATAAAATAAAAATATTTAAAGAAAAACAAAAAACCCGACTGCGTCGAAACTAATTTTAAAAAATACGTAAAAAAATTAACTTAATTAAAAACTAAAAAGAAACAAACAAGCCCAGTAGTTTAGAATTCTGTTATGTAATACTAAATAACTACACAATTTAGATAGTTTTATAATCGATACACACATAAAACAAATCATAAATTCTAATGCAGAACAGACCAACTCACAGTCGGGGCCCATTCAAATTTTACCAATCAAATCTTCCCAAGGGGCCCCGACTGTGAGTCGTTCTGTTCTGCATTAGAATGTATGATTTGATTTATGTGTGTATCGATTATAAAACTATTTAAATTGTGTAGTTATTTAGTATTACATAACAGAATTCTAAACTACTGGGCTTGTTTGTTTCTTTTTAGTTTTTAATTAAGTTAATTTTTTTACGTATTTTTTAAAATTAGTTTCGACGCAGTCGGGTTTTTTGTTTTTCTTTAAATATTTTTATTTTATTTTATACTTTTTAGTTACGATTCATTGACTTCGTTATAAGTTGGTAAATTTCGCAATCTAGTCATTTCATTGAGGGAGTTAATATCGTGGGGATTATTAAGTAACTTGCGGTGGTCTAAACTATTGATGATTAGTCCCTCTAGAGACCTAACTCGGCTCAAAGCTACATATGCTTGACCTTTAGCAAAAATGCGTGAACTTAAGTCAATCACAGCTCGGTCCAAAAGTCCAAAGTAGTTCCTTGGAGCTTGTGTACAGTTACACCCCAGCACAATATCAATGGCAACATTTTTCGCTCTATTTTACCCTGTCCGCGAAGTGCATCGAATTCTGTCGTCGATGGTTCGATTCTGACTCCTACTCCAGGAACATTGTTTTTAATTGCTTTGTCGTCAAATTCTATATAAACAGCTTGTGGCAATTCTCCGGGTTCCAATTGGTCCCTCCGAAGAGCTGGCCACTCAATTGTCCTTATAACACCCATTGCTCCGTTAACAAGACCATGGGTAACATTCAAATTTCTTCGTAACATAACTCGTGATCCTAAACCGATTGTTAAATATTTAACGTTTCCTCCAGTTTTGTTAAGATCATTAGAAACATATAGGTACATCTTTTGGTTTTTGACCATATGTTTTCGATTCTACTGATATATCAACTGCATGTAATTTATACAACCTAGTAGTTTTTGCCAATATAGTTGTCATCTTTTGCTTATGTTCATCGACCTGTCTAGTAGATGGGAAAACTCGAATGATTTGATTTACAAACGTGCATCAAATGAACAATGCCTTCTATCGAGTTTGGTGGTAAACTTTTTTTTACCAAAAATATTTGTTCTTCATGCTTTTTCACTGTTTTTTTTTATTTGAGTATCGTTTATACTTGAAATGAAAACTTAAATCAATAAGTAAGAAAATTAGCGAGAATGATTGTTTTGTTAAACAACTTTAAATCGTTATATATCCTAAACTATTATTTAAAATGAAAAATGATAAAAGGAACCTACAGATGATTTTAAAATACCTATTCAACGACACCCCACTTGACATAGTTCATCGACTTTTTTTTTTCATTTTGACAATATGGCGTCTGGTTGTAGCTGTGGTGAATTTTGATTACTGTCATGTCTTTAGTGACACTCGCAAGGTTAAGACGAATCGATTGACGTAAGAATTATCAAAATCGGCCTACGCATTTGGTCTCTAGAACGCCACATAGAAACAAACATACATACATACATACATACATACATAGACTGATAAACACATTACCCTCCTTTGCGTCGCGCAGTCGGGTAAAAACGCCATTTCAGTTTCCATTCAGTCCAAACAAGTCTGCCTTTTAAGTCTTATGAAGCAGCTACATTAAAAGATAATTCTAGAAACAAGAACTAATTTTCTAGAACGGAAATTACCAAACAATATTAAAATGAAGTTATATTCATTTTAAACTTAGTACTTAAAGAAATATTTAAGTAACAATAGAGTAACAAATAATGAAATTATTATAACTTTAATATTATTCAAAAGATTTGAAGCGAGAGAATGGACAATGAGTAACATTTAAAAATAGATGAAGTCATGATGAGTTTACATCTTGAACTTTCAATAGTTAATAAACTTGAAATGCTTCATAGTTATATTTTAGTTAAATTCTTGTTTTATTACAAAACTAATTTCTGTTAGCGGCTTCGCATGCGCAAAAGTCGAAAATTATCGAATCGAGAACTCTGGCCTCATAAAATACTCTTAAATTAAAAAAGAAAATATATACATAGAAACCTTGAGCATTAAAAAAAAAACGTAGGTATCTCCTGTATATCGTATTATCTGAAACCAGTTTTATGAAATATTCGAGTGAATGATGGGATTACTGAATGCCAACAAAGCGTTCAGGCGTTGTCTCTCTTTTTTCACGTCGCCTCTTCATCAAACATTGCATTCGATTGTATTCGATAAAACAAAAAGCTTTTAAAAATAGGTCACATTGAGGATAGACTACTCGAGAAGGCTCCTCTTAAGCGTGAAGGAGTAAGAAACATACATACCAAAGTACAAACATAGCAACAGTAATATATAATATGTATATATATATATATTTTTCATTTTAACTAACATAATCGGCCTTGGTAATGTTCCCGCTGCTAGGACTCAGGCCTTCTTTCAGGGAGAGCCACGCGGGCCCTGTGAGAATTGGTGGATGTCATAAAATATGAATCGTTAGATGATCAACAATTGTACGTACCCTTTTTCATAAACATTATATTTAAGAACCAAGCACATCTAGTCTTTTAAACAGACCTAGAATCCAGTACATTTTCTCCTAAAGGTGAATACACCAATAAACGGCGACACGTCTTCAAGACACCGGACATGAGGGTGGAAAAAGGAAGCCCATCCACGTGGCACCAGGAAATGAACCGGCTTCGGAGTTAATTGAAAACGCTTGTTACATGGAAGAATGCCAATATGTTGCGGTTCCTAGGGTACGTCGGCCGGATCGAGAGGCTGTTTACTCGGTTTGCTACCATATAGGTACATTAATTGGTTATTGATTCTAAGGAGTTGAAATTGGCAGTTCTTCCGTTTCTTGTGTCGTGTATGTGAAAATATTTACATACAGGTGAGAAACAAGGCTGTTTAGTTAATTTAATAATAATATTCCACAACTATCACACAACGCCTTCTAGTCCCAAGCTAAACAGAGCTTGAGTTTTGAGTACTAGACAACTGATAAACATACTTATATATTTAGAAATAAATAAGTATGTTTATCAGTTATCCGACCGACCCCCAACCTCCTCTACCCAGCCCACCCCTGCGGGAACAAAAGCGTGATGTTTGGCTATGTTACCTGAATCCATAATTCTACCAGAAGCCACCGACGTGAAAGTATTAAATAACAACAAATGAAGCATCCTGTATAAAAGAACAGAGCTCGTTTACACAAACACGTAATTAATTCCACAGTGTATAAGTTAACGAAGACCAGTGATTGTCAAAGTTTGTGAAAGTCATCTACAAAAAATAATCTGCATTCTCACTACAAAGTTTGTGAAAGTCGTCCACAAAAAATAATCTGCACTATCACCACTAAGTTTGTGAAAGTCATCCACAAAAATTAATCTGCACTATCACCACTAAGTTTGTGAAAGTCGTCCACAAGAAGTAATCTGTATCGCTAACAAAAAAATAATATACTTTGATGTGGCATCGGTGAAGGAGTAGAAAATCATAACGGGAAACCTGGATATATAACTTTTGAAACCACGTGAATATCATCGCGGATGCGAAATCGAGTCTATGTCCTTCCTTGTAATTCAAGCTTGCTCCGTATCAAATCTTATCAAAATCATTTCAGTAGTTTAATCGTGTAAGCGTAACAGACAGAGTTATTAACACATGTATAATATTAGTATGGATATATCCACACTAGTTAGTTTTAGTAACTCTGTCTGTCACATGTGTTAGTAACTCTCTCTGTCTGTTCAGACTAGTCTGAAAACGACCTGTCTTAATTTCCTGTGTAAACTGTCTTGAGTGAGCATTACTCGTTCTTAACCTTTTGAGTGCGTAATTAGAGACACAATAGTAAAACAATGGCGCGTGAACGCCGGCGTTAATGCGGGGATCAACAGCTTAAGAGTAGAGATATTCTTTGTGCAGAGAAAAGTTGGTTCTCCAACTTTGTTGTTGGCTGATATTTTTTATGTGAACCCATTCTTATATCAAGCGATTTTTTATGTGAACCCATTCTTATATCAAGCGAGATGAGCGATGGCCGTCTAGTTGAAGGGTAAAATTTACAAGTCCGTGGTAAGACTTGTCATACTGTATGGATCAAAATGTTGGGCTGTGAAAAAGATGGATGAAAAAAGATAGCATGAAGCGGAAATGAGAATGTTGAGATGGATGTGTGGTGTGACGAGAATGGATGAAGTGCGAAAATAGTATATTAGAGGAAGTTTAAAAGTGGCGTCAGAGTGACTGAAAAGTTGAAAGGAAATCATTTATCTTTGTATGGTCATGTGAAGAGGAGGGATGAAACGCATGTTACTAAAAGAGTTCTGAGTATACATGTAGATGGATGGAGAGGGAGAGGGAGGCCAAAGAAAAGATAGATGGATTGTGTGAGGAGTGCCCCCAAGTAATATGCGATAAGGACAGGAAGAAGAAGAATGAATGACATTAATATTATAAAGGCGAAAATTTTTATATATCTATGCGTTTGTGTGTATTTTTGTTACTCTTTCACGCGGAAGTTTGTATAAAGAAACCTACTTTTTTCGGGTGAAACCGCTAGCAGAAGCTAGTAATATTATATTCGGTAAAGAGAAAAAAATTGTATTTTGTTTGTAACGAATAAACTTGAAAACTACAAAAATGTTTTAATTGACGAACTAGTGCTTGACTGCGATCCCACCTGATGGTAAGCAGTGATGCAATCGTTGATGGTGGGGCGCGCTAGTTTATTAACAGTCTATTCCCTCTATCCTTGAAAACATCTAAATTATAACCGAACGGGAAAACCGCACCGCGCTCTTTCACCAGTATTAAGCTACTTTATTACTGAGTAACATAGGCATTTATTTTCAACTATCATGCGGCCAAAACCGCTGGTAGAACTTTGTATGTTATAAAACTTGGAATATATGTGAAAGTTCCGTAGTTTGAGATCAAGCGGTGAGGGTTGCAAATCATTTCAATTTGTACGAAACCAAATCGAACCTAACTTAACGATTTGGGAATACTTTCATTGTCCGTACAACTAAGAAGTGAATAACATGTTTTCTTGTTGTATTACTTGATAATATACTAGGTATTAAACTAACGGATCGCGTTCCCTATAACTACTACACTACGCTCCAAAACTCAGTCAGTTGTTTTAGCTCAGAACACTGTCCAGCTTAAGTGGGACTGGGCTGGACATGTTTGTCGCATGCCAATCGAGCGGTGGGCCGGTAAAACACAAAATTGGTGACCTGAAATTACACGACGGGGTCGCGGCAAATCACGAAGGAGATGGTGGGACGACTTGGATGTCTTTCTTGGGAATTGGTAAGAAGTCGCTCAGAACTGGGAATAATAGAAGGAATGGACCTCCCTCCATTATTTTAACCAGCATTGGGACAGTTTAGGCTGGATATAATATGCTGGAAAGGGATACTGAAGTATATTATATATTATAATAATATACTTCAGTATCTCTTTCCAGAAAAAATCAATGTTTTCTAATTTAATTAATAATGAACGCATTTGAAACATTATTTCTATTTACGATTTTGGATATTGATAAATTCTTTATTTATAAATATTTTATTGTGTTGTTACATTACAATTTAGAGATATATTTTATAAAAGGAAATCTTACAGTAAAAAAAAACATACAATTAGCGGTCATATCGCACTCGATGATTTCTTCCAGGTAACCTGGAATCGACAGAGATTGCCACGATACAAAATAGGGTTGCACTTGGTGCAAATATAAAAGTAAACAGAAATTAAATGGATAGTACTTAAACGAGTGACTGTAAATGAAAGTTTTAAATGACAAAAATAATTAATTTACGTTATAGTATTACTACCTAAGTGAGCGACTGACTGCGAGTGACTAGAGATAAATGGAACAGCAACTTACAAACACCAATTTGAGTTACTTAAAATACAAAATGAGAAGTTTCATAATATTTGAGCGACTTAATATTTATTTGAGTGTTAACGTTACGTCCTGCATTTCTTTCAATATTTGGTAAATGATTTATTTATATTGAGCGGCATTTTGTGTTAAATCAAGTGTTTCGAATGTCCTAAATATCGAAGTACAGAGTATCGAATGTCATAAATATCGATATTTATTTATTATGTATGTCACAGGATAATTTGATAATTCGGATATTGCGAAAACCCGGATGATTAGAAAATAGTAAAATAAAATCTGCGAGCAACTTGGACGTAGCGTTCGCCGGCCGCTGCCGCGGCACCGTTCGCTTCGCTCGCTCGGCTCACGCACGGTTGGTCACATCTCAGTTCTAACCTAGCCTAACCTATTTCACCCAGTTCAAAATGATGAATCATACTTTCTATCAATATTATAGACAATGGTTCAATCAATATTTCTTAACGTGGAGTTAAGAAATATTTTGGCTCAATTGGAAAAATCGTCTCCATCTTAATATTGAAGTTGCCCTCTCTGTATTTCTAGTCGCTCACTTAGTCATTTAGTCGCAAGGCTAGAATTTTAATATCTGAAATGGATTAAACACAATTCACAACCCACTTTTAGTAAGCTCGTTCTAGATTTTATTATTAATCAATATTTGCCGTTAGTTTAGTTAATATTTCGCTTACTCAAATTCGTACCGCTCCAGTTATTGAAATAGTATCTCATCATCAGTCGCAAAGTTTTTTTTTATTCGTTCGTTTTATAATTCCCCAAATTAAATAGGTACTTAATACTAAAATAGACACATATATACATACATACAGTGGTAAAACGAAAATATGATCACAGTGATTGTGTGTGTGTTTTTTTTAAGGTGGGAAATCATCTAATGATTTCTCCCGTTCCAGGACGAAGCGCGAGAGCATATCAGACTTTTACTGACTAAAACCATACCCATGTTCCTTCTTTGCCATTTTGCGATCCAGGACCACTGGTCTCCTTATCCCTCCTTAAGCCCTTCGTTGATGTTATAATGTTTTAAATAAAAAATTATCTACCCAATAGAACACAATAGTATGCAATCATTTTACGTATGCAAATCATAATTAGTTTTAATGGACCGTTTTATTTGATATTGTAATTAGCCAATCACAATACAGTAGTTCGTGGTTGTTATTATCGACGGCTTATATATTTCGGTGGTTAATTTATCGTGTTACACTTTGCAAAATCATATTTTAAATATGTAGCAACGAGCGATGATGAATTAATTAACAAATTCCTGTTATTAAAGCATTATACCTGTTCAAATCTATTATTATCATCGATTATAATTATCGTATTTGAATTCTATACTCAGTAAATATTTTCTTGCAATTTAGAATATCTCACGTTACGTTTATCGATTTACATGTGAAAATAACAGATGTTTATAATGTCACCTATGAATTACTTTGCATGCCTTGTACCTTGTTTTGAGGTCAATCAATCAATCATTTAATCACTTTTTTTTGGTGGGAAAATCATCTAATGGCATCCCCCGCTCTTGGGCGAAGCGGGAGATAGTGTCAGACTTTTACTGACTAAAAACCCACTCCTGTTCCTTCTTTGCGAAAGAGAACCCCGTGGCCTTGGGACCCCATGGCCCCAGTAGGCTTCGACCCTGCTGGGCCCCTACGAATGCTGACATCTCCTCGCCGTCCGCAAGCCCGCGCCTACAGTGGCCGGAAATCAGGAACGGAATCCCGATCCCGGACATTCTGGTTTCCTTACGATGTTTCCCTTCACGCTTATGAGAGCAGGCGACGATTGTAGATTATCAACTTGGCTAACAAGTTGATAATCTGCAATCGTTAACGCTAGTAGAAATCTTCAAATGTATGGGAATGACATCATCTCAACGTTAAGTCACGTGGTCAGAACAAAGCAATCGGAGGCGTTGCCGACTGTAGAAAGAAATTTGAAACGAAACGATCATAACTTGGCTAGGCCTGCAGTAGTTATAAAATAAAGTACAAAAAATCCTGGTTGGGTTTTAACTCAGGAACACCATTGTTTTAGTACAAATAAATGAATCGTACCACCTTGTTTTGATCATAAAAACAATCATTCTACGTTTATTTACCAGCAACTAACTCATTTTAAAATATTTCATTAGTATTTTTTCCAGTACCGTTTATAAGAATAGAGCCACTTGTTTTGTTTACTCCACAAAAGAGTAAAGTGTGGGCGATGCAATAATAAGTTGCAAACAGTAACAAATATTGTGGCACTTAGAATAATCCTCCCACCCTCTTTGTGGGTGTTCGTAGACATCTGAAAGATAACGTGGGTTTCAAACGTCTTGAAATATCCTGCCTCAATTGAAAAGAAAGAAAATTGCATTCGTTGCTTTCTGCTGTATTAACCTTGTTTATGTAATTGTATTTTGAAAAACAAAATAAAACAATATTTTTTAAGCCTTACTAACAATAGAAGACGCCCTGAGCATCGGGAGTTGCAGGGTGATTCCCGGCTATCGTAGGCGTGGGTTTGTGGACGGCGAGTAATGGGTTGCTCATCGTCCGATAAGGACCCGGTCTGGGTCGACTGCGCGCTTCAAAGAGATGGTAAAATGAGTGACGGGATCAGCTAGGACCAATGCCTAATACGGAAGAGTCCCTGCGGCCCTGGAAATGCCTGGAATGCAAAGGTCAACTGAAGGAACACAAGTGGATTTTAGTCAGTAGTCTGACACTCTCTTTCGCTCCGACCAGACTGGGCAAAGTAATTACATGGTTTTCTAAACTAACGACCCGTTCACGACCTTCACGCCGCTCACAGCGGCAAGCGCGGGAAGACGAGAGGTAAGAACAAAAGTATGAAAATATTTGAAGCACGCCACGAGACGCCGCTCATAGCAGCGCGCGCCCGCCTACCGATGCCGCGTCGCTCGTCGCTAAGACCGAAGTCGTGAACAGCCCCCATAGCCAAGTTACAATCGTGTCGTTCGGCGCGAACGCCTCGAGTAGGCCACGCCTCCGATTCCTTTGTTCTGACGTCATCTCAACGCTCAGTCACGTGGTCAGAACAAAGGATTCGGAGGCGTGGCCTACTCGAGGCGTTGCCTACTCGAGGCGTTCGCGCCGAACGAAACGATTGTAACTTTACTAGGGGGGCAGGTCGTAAAGATAACTGCCGCCGCAACAGGAGATGCCCTGGGCGTCTGTTAACATTACATATCCAAAATCTGTTGCTTAAACAAATCAGTATTAAAATGATATGCCTAACGGAACACTTCGTTATTTCTGTTAAAAAAAAATTGTAAACGTGCCAAACTTTCAGCTAGCAGCATGCTACTCAAGAAGACAGCATTTTTTTTTAATTTATATAAACTAGTTCTTGACTGCGATGCGATCTACCCTGATGGTAAGTAGTGATGCAATCGTTGTTGGTGAGGCGCACTAGTTTATTAAGAGCCTATTCACTCTAGCCTTGAAGACACCTATATTATAACCGGACGGGAAGACCACAGCAAGCAAATTGTTCCAGTCCCTTGATGTACGCGGTATACACGACGAGGTAAAACGCTTGGTCCGGAGCGTAGAGATTTCAACAACGTAAGGGTGGATACTTGCCGTTTGTCGGGTTGTCCGATGGTAGAAATGAGATGGTGGAATCAAGTCATGCAATTCCCACGCACTCTTTCCAAAATGCATACCGTAGAACATCGAAAGGCTGGCTACCTTACGCCTGTGCTGCTGTTTTGGAGATGCATTTTTATCACTTCACCAGGTTCCAAACATAAGTACATTTTCCTAATAAATATATAATCTTAATCACATAATGTACCTTCACCATATCTAGCAGTAACTACTTTCAACGCCGTATTCACCCTCTCAATAACTATGGAAAAGCCTTTTATAATTAAAAACTTCAATCGCAGTTTTAAATAGAGTTCCTCGCAGAGTGAGACGATCCGTGCCTTCAAATCTAGCGCGTTGTGTCCGCTTCGCCGTCCGAGAAGTTAAAAAAAAATACCTACCTCATATTTCGTGTTTTCTACAAATGATATAGACACCCCTCTGAATCAACCGTTGCCTGTCAACAAGGTAACCATCTATAAATGTGTGGCACATCATTTTTAGTTTGGCTAAAAGTTTAACCATTCTGTAGCTTAATTATAAATTATTATTGAATGATTGATTTGATTTTTTAAGGAAAATTTTAGTTCTATTGTGCTTGGAGAGTTAACCTCACAAAACGCTGAATTTATCTCCACTAAACAACTGCCTAAGGAAAGGGCTATGCTCAGAGTTTCCTCGCATGATCTAATCAGGAATGAAGATATCCACAGGAGAACCAAGGTTGCCGACATAGCACGAAGAATCACCAAACTTAAGTGGCAATAGGCAGGGCACATTGCTCGCAGAACAGATTTCCGTTGGGGCCGAAACGTTCTGGAGTGGCGACCGCGTACCGGAAGACGCAGCATTGGAAGGCCTCCTACAAGGTGGACCGATGACCTGGTAAAGGTTCCGAAAATCCGATGGATGCGAGACGCACAGGACCGTTCATTGTGTCGACACTTGGGGAGGCCTATGTCCAACAGTGGACTTCTTTCGGCTGAAATGATGATGATGAAACACCTGACAGAATGACGACTTTGTTCACCATAAGGAAGATGTATAGGTACATATATGTAAAGATTCACACATGTATCGAAACATTAACCAGGCACATTTTATATTCGTCACTGTAGTTAGCTATACAAATACTACAAATATTTGCACTGACTGAACAGGTTCTCTCAAATCTGAGTGGTTCTCACCTCAAGAGACCATCTCAGACACTAATCTGGATAATTGTCATACGATTTGACCATTATATGTTTGTTGTTTGGACTTTCTAAGAGATTTGACCCCTGAGTTTGTTTCGGTATTTCTTCTCGGGATAGTCAAGATGGAAACACCGGCCTCCATGGAAAACCAAGCTTGATTACGCGAGATTCCGCTAAACACCAAGCGAACGCCATCCGCATAGATTATACAATAATACGCGTTCTATTTGTAGGGCGCAAGACGAACTGAAAACGCCTCGAAGAGGTACTGGTCCATGAAATACCTATTCAAAGGTGAATTGCCCATGGGACTAAAAAAAAAGCTCATGGACATGTGTATTCTCCCCATCTTAACCCATGGCGTACATACTTGGTCTCTGATGAACACCCAGAAGTCCAA
This sequence comes from Mythimna impura, assembly GCA_905147345.3. Lineage (NCBI taxonomy): Eukaryota > Metazoa > Arthropoda > Insecta > Lepidoptera > Noctuidae > Mythimna > Mythimna impura. Next base: position 24,155,793 of record LR990342.1, on the reverse strand, counting down.
ACTTAAGGTTTGCCAACGAGCAATGGAGTGCAGTATACTAGGTGTTAAATTAACAGATCGAGTTCGAAACACTAAATTGCTCTCCAAAACCAGAACAGTTGATGTGGCTTAAAAGGCAGCCAAACTAAAATGGGACTGGGCAGGACATGTCTGCCACATGCCCGACAAACTGTAGGTCAAAGTAGCACAAAATTGGTGCCCTGAAATAGTGCGACGGGGTCGCGGTAGACCACGAAGAAGATGGCGCGACGACCTAGACAGATTCCACTAGAACTGACAAGAGGAAGCGCGGGCGCGCGAAAGATGGAAGGAGTGGAAGGAGGACTTTGCCCAGGAGTGGGACAGAGGACCTAACATAAAAAAAAATAATTATCCAGGAACGTAATAACGAAATAAGATCTACAATGAAGTCTAGAAAATGTTAGGCCTAGAAAACTTCGTGTTTGAATGGCTAGTTTAAATTGACGAAAGATTTGACGTGTATTAGTATTTTTAAAACTATTTGCAAAATATTGTTTATCATACTGGATGATTTTGAAGTACAGTGTACAATTGCTGTACAGGCATATTCCAGGTACAAGGGGCCGTTACAGCGCCATCCTCGTATATCCTGTTATTTAAAATGACCTTATTAGCATAGCATAACATAGCATAATCAGCCTTTTAATGTTCCCGCTGCAGGGTTCTCAGGCCTCCTCTGTAGGAGAGGGAATGGGCCGTAATCCACCACGCGGGCCCAGTGCGGGTTGGTGGCCCAGTGCGAGTTGGCCTTGAAATGACCTTATTAATTGGTATCTAATTACAGTTGCCCAAAGAACTAGCATTTCCATTCAAAGTGGCAATACTGCCGTCTCTCTTCTGAGCATGTTTCCGGCATGCCCATAATTATGGCAACAAAGCGGAGTAGTATTTACAACAAATCGTAGGGACCCAGCAGGGTCGAAGCCTACTGGGGCCATGGGTTGTGTGAAAGAGGACCCCGGGGCCCTGGTACGAAGGCAAAGAAGAAACACGAATGGGTTTTAGTCAGTAAAAGTCTGACACGCCCTCTCGCTCCGCTCAAGAGCGAGAGAAGTTATTAGATGATTTCCCACCATAAAAAAACGACTAAATATATTTATGTATATGAAGGTAGTTAGTTTATAAATAGTAAATATTTAATTCATTTATGTTCATATTACATTTTTTGTTATCCTTATAAGTAATATTACGTAGACTTACGACTTCATTAAAATCTTTTTTGACATTGGAGATAACAAGATGAATCTTTCGAGCTTACTTTATTTGAAAAGTATACACTCAAACTTTGAAACATTACTTTTTCTCACCGAAGACATTGATGGCCCAAAATAAAAAAAAAACAAAACAATCTATATATACTCCCTAGCCGATTTCGGCTACGGTGACTGGATTCCGTTTTATTGCAACTACGGGTTGCGATCATGTGCTCTGATGTGACTAATAAAGCCTATCTTTGCTGTAAACGTGCGTGCACAGTGCAGGCACGTTAAAACACCATTGTTGTATAAGTATTGGATGTTCGAGGGCGGCTTATTCTTGATGGTATCTCGCCTGGAGTCGAGATCTCTCCTACGTTGGTCTTCAAAGGCATAGACGTTTTGTTTAATTACACGTCTCCAACCAAGTCTATCTTTTGCCGCCTCCTCCCAGCGAGAAGGGTCTATATTGCATTTCTTCATATGTCTTTTCTGAACGTCCTTATACCTGAGGAACTGGCCGCCTGGTTTCCGCTTACCGTCCTTGAGTTCAGAAAAGAAAATGCGCTTAGCTACCCTCTCATCAGGCATCCTTACAACATGTCCAGACCAGCGTAGCTGACGACGCATTAGATAGGCCTCAATACCACAGACATTAGCCCTTCGTAGGACATCCGTGTTCCTAACACGGTCGGACCATTTGATGTTCAAAATGTCGTGGAGGCACCTAAGGTGGAAACGGTCTAATGCACGAATGTGTCTTCTGTACACGCACCATGTCTCAGCAGCGTAAAGAATATTCAACAAGACAAGACAATGGCCATATATACTTTAACCTTAGTCTGTAACTTAAGGTCATGTGAGCGGAATACCTTTTCCCGAAGTTTGCCAAACACTGCCGAAGCAGCACCGATTCTGCTGTTAATTTCTGGGTCCAGGTCACCTTTACTGGTAAGTGTACTACCCAGATATTTGAATTTGTCCACCTGCTTGAGGACGGCACCGTCGAGTCGTATTTCAAGTGGGCCATAGTTCGCAGTATCTAAAGCCATGACTTCAGTCTTTGAGATGCTAATTTTAAGTCCAAATGTACGACATGACTTATTAAGTTTCCCCATCAACTCTTGCAGGTCCTCTGAGGACTCTGCCACAAAACACAGATCATCAGCGTACATCACTTCGGTGATAAGGTCGTATGACACTTTGGTGTGAGCTCTTAATCGGGTCAAGTTAAAAAGTTTTCCGTCAGTACGGAAGCGGAAGCGAAGTCCCAAAATAAAAAAACAAAACAATAAACCAATAGAAACAGCAATCGAACTCCATCTTAATCACTTTCCAAACAGGGTACACGCTCCAATAATTGGTACTAAACACATAATTAAATAACCTTTATTATTAAACCACTTAATCACAAGAAACGAGGCGTCGATGGACCAGAAACAATCGTGGCTAGCATCAACGTCACGTTCGAATGAAAAATACGGGAAAGCCCGACCTTTATTGGGGCCGCTACCCGAGTTACCCGAGCGAGCGATTGAAGCGTTGCCAGTGACGCGAATTGGTGTTTCGAGTGAGTATTGTTTTAGATGCAGATGAGTAGATTTATCAGGATTTTTGCTGAGATTCGGATTTGATTGGAGTGGGAGCTTTGTAAGGAAATATATGAACATTTTTATAGGAAAAATGTCTTTAAGTCAAGAGTGAACCGGTTACTTCTAGGCAAGCGTGCTCCTTCGTCGACCACATCATCGCTTACCATCAGGTGAGGTGGTGGTCAAACGCGAGTCTATCATTAATAAATAAAAAAAAGTTTTGATTTGAGAAAAGCTTGTGAGTAACTAATATTTATTTATTTTTAGTTGGAAAATCATCGAATAATTTCTCTCGTTCTAGGGTGGAGTGGGAGGGTGGGTGTTAGACTTTTACTGACTAAAACTCCTGTGTTCCTTCTTTGTTTTACTTTCCAGGACCCCGGGTTTTCCTTTCAGAAGCGAAACCATGGCCCCAGTATGCTTCGACCTTGCTGGACCCCACGATTTTGCTGACATCTCCTTGAGGTGCTGGTGGAACACTACGCGCCGTCGACGACTTGTACTCAGTCCGGACGGCGAGCTACCCGTTGCTCGCCGTTCGCAAACTAAACGACCTATGGCGTGAGTTGCCCGCGCGCGTCCCGCGTTGAGCAGCCCGCGCCGCTTCCCGCGCCCGTGTGCCCATTATAGAGACTCAAATGAAGTTCTTATGTTTGAGATTGCAGCGCCACGCCCAACCCGCACCCGCGCTTCTAGTGAGGCCGAGAACTTAAGATCATAGGGTCATAGTGACACGTGTTCCTCTGCAATATTAAAAGGCAATTTGTACCAAGGTTTATCACCTAGTTTAATGTCATCGTAACAAGGTCTAATTTCGCATAAATATTGGAAACACTCATCGCCATCGTCTAAGTTACGAGTAACATTCGTCGTCTACGAATGTTTAAACAATGTTTAAACACAAACCAATAGCTTTTTACAAGCTTTTATTTAGTGTCACCTGTCCCGATATTTGTCTGTAATCAAATCTTGCATATTAAATTTGATCTACTTCCCGGTGACCGATTGAACTCGGTAGTTAAATGGCACAACCCCATCAAGCTTGGACTTATTTGATACGTCTTGACGAGTACTTTGGTGCTAGATGGTAACCATCAGGGTCTGATGATAGAGCTGGAATATGACCATAGGAACTCGGGAATAAGCGCAATAAGTTATCTTATTGCGCTTATCGTGTTATAAGCCTATCGTGTTTGAACTTTTTGGAAAGATTTTGATGAGTATTAATTATACACCACTAATTTTTTATTAGTAAAAATACTGAAAGGCCTTATTAGAAAAGGTCTTGTTATTATTTAAGTATAGTCTCAATAAATAATATTCATAAACAGCAATATCATTCAATTTATGAAAATATAGTATTGAATGAATGATTGGCGATCAAAATGGAAAAACACTGCGCGTAATATTTTCTAGTAGCAATTGTTATGTATGATTCAATTATGAATTTACCAATTATGACAAATTTTCGTGGACAATTTTGGGATTTCGTTTTTTTTTACTTTTGACTACACAAATATGTTTGTAGTCAAAAGTAAAAAAGAAACAAAACCTTACAATTTATAATTTCCACCTGAAAATACTACGCGCAGTGTTTTTCCATTTGTTTCGCCATTCATTCATTCGTAATCAATAGTCTGTACAATATTTCCATAAATTGAGTGACATTTTGGGATGCAATCAAACGCTCATAACTTTGCTATTTATGATTATGTATTTATTGATACTTTACTTAACTAATAACAAGACCTGTTCTAATAAGCCCTTTAAGTATTTGTACTAATTAAAAATTAGTGGTGTATATAATTCTCCTGTACCTGAGTTCAAAAGAGTCACCTAACTCCTGCTAAACAGCTTGATCGATTTTGATTAAACTTTGTGTTTGTATTTGAATGGGTTTGTGGATGGTTTGGTGGTTGAATTGGAACCGGTATGTGGCGAAACTTACGGCAGGACAATGTCTGCCGGGACGGCCAGTATAGGTATGTATTATACATATAATTAAACACTATAATCGTACTTTCTTTGACTTCGATTTCCAACTTACACGCAAACAAAGGCATAGTCAAAATCCGGCGCTTAAATAAAACAGAAGCCAACGAAAAGACATAATATAACCTCCACAATCATTTTCCTCATATATGAGGAGAAATATTTGTTCGTATAATTCGCAAAACACATCATAAGTATCAAAGTAAGTGCTTACTTGGCAAATTCGCCCAATGAACGAGAAACTTCGCCCATATATTTGAACCTCTTACTGCCGACGATGTTCTGCCAAACATTGCCTCACGAAAAAGTTTTTTCGTGAATTGTATTTCAGGGTGAGACAACCGCGTGGCTAAGGATTTACTTGCTATATTCCGTACGCGATAATGGAAAAATAAAAATATAGGATATTATACAGAAATTAGACTGCCATTTTATTTTTGTAAAAATAATTTATTTATCAATGATCGTACACACATATAATACATGTAGTAAATAGACAAAAATAACGAAACAGAAAAATAGGTACAGAGATGTCTAGTTATGAAGAACTCTCTTCCAAAATACTATAGAGAAAGTATTGAAAAAAAGAGATGTGGACATCATCTAGGAGAGGGAATGAGCCGTAATCCACCACGCGGGCCCAGTGCGGGTTGGTGGATGTCACATGTCTTCGAATTTTTTGGTTCTAGGACATGCCGGTTTCCTCACGATGTTTTCCTTCACCGATTTGAGAGCAGTGGTGATGAAATAAATTACACAAAGTAATGCGCCTGGCTGGGTTTGAACCCGCGACCTACAACTCGTAATTCGGGGCCGTTACCACTCGGCCACCACTGCTCGCTCACTGTATTTCACACATTCACATGTATTTGACAATATTAATAAAGCAATTATGTTATTTTTAAGTTTTTATGCAACTATTTTAATAATAATAATGAAATTTTTGTTTTCTAAATCTGATCTAATCAAATATTCCTATTTAAATGTTTATTATAAAATAATATATTTTTTTGGTCAATGTATTTAATTAAAATTTTAATGGAATTTTAGTATTAATGCACTAATTATTTGGGAGAAGACACTGAGTTCTGTAACACAGGTGTTTTCACCTAGCACAGGAGTCAGGGCCTCACTATATTTGTACATGTTTTTATGCTAATAAATTTATCTTATCTTATTAGTTTCAAATATATTTTAAGTAGACTAAGCTATAGGATAATAATGTAGAAAACAGTTAAATGGTTACCTAGTTCGCTGTTTAGCCCTCCAGTAATCGTCCGGACCGAGCCCGAGTCGTCATGTCAGCGGGGCCCAGCAGGGCCGATGCCTGCTAGGGCCGCGGCGAATTTCTGAAAAGGAAACCCAGGATAATTATTAGAACGCAAGGGTAATTAAAGAACACAGGTGTGGATTTAGTCATTAAACGACTGACGGATGACTGACCTGTTGGTCTAGTGGTTAGTGGCCCTGACTGCTACGCCGGAGGTCGTGGGTTCAATTCCCACCCAGGACAAATGTTTGTGTGATGAGCACGATCATTTGTTCTGTGTCTGGGTGTAACTTATCTATAATATGTATGTATTTAGAAATATATAAGTATGTTTATCAGTTGTCTAGTACTTATAACACAAGCTCTGCTTAGCTTGAGACTAGACGGCGTTGTGTGATGGTTTTGGAATATTATTATTATTATTATTAAAAGTCTGTCATGCCCTTACGTACCAACCAACAGCTGGAGAAGTCACTGGATGATTTATCACCGCAAAAAAAAACAACTCAGTTGAACTACTTTAAAAATCTGGTATTCTGAAAATTCAGGCACGTTACTGAGAACGTGTCGGACTCTGTAGGATTCTACCATCTAGTTGTTTTTGTTCACGAGCCCGCATGCCACAGTGGGCATTTACGGTTCGCCGCATGTTGTGTGAACAAACAAACGTTCTTTGCGTTTCTAGATTTATAGCTCTAAAAGGAACTAGGCTTTTAGAACCATAAATCCGGGAACAATAAAAAGTACAACATTTTCTTTAGGAGCAACATCATACAAGTAAAAGTGATGAAGCAGGGGGAGGTTACGACCCTCAGCATAAAGGAATGCAACGCAAAGTGGAGGAAGAAATTTTCTTTGAAGCTGATATTCTAGTTTCCTTATATTCGAAGAATTTTTTTTTATGAGGTAAATAAAGCGCGAACTACACTAGACCCCGACGCACACGTGGACCACCCCTGATTTGTACGTAGCCGCGCATTGCGTGCCGTCGCGTGGCGTGGATCTAATGTAGCTCTGCAAGTCTAGTTGCCATATAAAATGTATGGAGATCGATGCGCCCAGATCGGCGTACGTGGCCCACCTGTGTAGTTCTACGAGTACTTTAATGTAGGAACGGCAGCTCCGATAGATACGAGACAGAAAGGATCGGTCATTGTAGCGACATTTGTCCGGCTCAATGGACGACTTTCGCCTGAAATGATGATTTTTTCGCCCGTGTTCAAGTATAAAATTAACCTAAAGGAACATACTCGAGGTAAAAATCCTATATGCTATTCCATAACATGATCTACTCGTGTACCAAGTTTCATCAAAATCCGTTTGGCTGTTCGAACGTGACGAAGTAGCAAACATACCAACTTTCAGCATTGTAATATTAGTGTGATTATCTGTAAAAATAATAAAAAGTAAAAAAACTAGAACCCGACTACGACAACAAAACGACGCTGAAAAGTGTGAAACAAGATTTTCAGGATGCTGAAATAAACTAGGTTACTGGAGAAACTAGAACAGAACAAAAAGAAAAGCCGTAGTCACACGTTATTAAAGTGTTACTGTTGGTACTATATAACGTGTGACTACGGCTTATTTAAAATATTTTAGTATTATTGATTTTAAATTACATCGAATTTTTTGACCGCTTCAGGGCGCCACATTGAATTTTGATGATATTTTTGATAAAGTACAAGTGAAGCCCTTTCAAATGATGTCAAACACGGTGTATTTATCTCAACGTCTTTTTTTTTAACACATGATTTTTCGTCCACTAGAAGGCGTCACTGTAAATTTGAGCAATATTTTGAAAAAGTACAAGTGAAGCCCTTTCAAATGATACCAAACACGGCGTATTTATCTTTTTTTTTAACACAATCCTTTTTGTCCGCTTGAGGGCGCCGCATTAAGTTTTGTGACACGTCACGTAGCCTATGTTCAGCGGACAATTAAGATCTAACGATATCGATTGATAACGATTAAGATATAACGGTTCTAACGATACCTCATTTGTCGAGTTCCGATAAGTAGTTTATGAGCAATAAGGGAACAGATGAACATACACACCTCATTTGGCTTTGCCGTAGTCGGGTAAAAATGATTAATATTCATCTACCACAAAGAATACAAAATTACAATATACAAACAAATCCATTACAAGTTTTTGCGTAAAACATGATTTCAGAGATTTGAATGAACGCAAAGTGTCTGGCGACAAAAGGAATTTAATCTTCGAGCATCCTGTGAAAAACTGTGCCCAGAGCGGAACAGCGAGCTTGTTGATAGGGCTGAGACTTACTTGCGACTTTACGACTTTTTTAATATTGAACTCAATTGGCCTTGAACTGCTTGCGTCGGATTGGTCCGACAAGTGGTTTTCGTATATTCAGGAGTGTAAGAGGAAGATCACCGAATGGCTTCTTAAGCTTACGTACGAGGAGACAGAAAGATGCTTAACAAACATAGAGATTTTTAAGACAAACAATTACACATACTAGCACTCGAACACACGTAAACACACCATCACACGCACACACACACACATTCACACATGCATGCCAACTTTTTCTGAACTAGCACACCCCCTTAATTAAAAGTTCCTAATCGTTGTTATTTTCTTTTGATCTGTTCTGGGTACAGGTGGCCAGGAGACCCATAACACAAGTTTTCTTAGTATGGGCTCCTGTCTCCTTACCAAAAATATTGTTTAAAGAAATTTTGCTGTACCTATGTATCTTGTGGGAGAATTAAAACAAATTTATTATTATTATTATCTATTATTCACCAGGGTTCTGAGTTTGCGACTGGGTACTCCATCTGGTTTAGCTCTTCAATCCCTTTAGGTGACAGAAGAGCTGGAGATATCCGACATAGGCTATGGTATATAAAAGGTTAAAATTAGAAATGGTTATTACTTTTGTCGTAGGTTCCACGCCTGAGACCCATCATTGGCTATAATGTTCTCTGTGTTTAATGTGTGCGAAAGTTGACCTGGTGCTTACCTAGATGGCGTTAGGATCGAAATAGATCGCGGTATGGTCATGTTATGGAGCAAACCTTTAAGTTTTTTTTTTAAAATAAATTGTCCTAATTGAAACAGTGTACTTGGCTATTCTCGCCTACGGACTTTGAAATCCTGTGCATCCCAATGCTGGGTCTCAGGCCTGCTCTCAAGGAGAAGGAATGGACTGTAATCCATATAGTACCTAATTAATCAATTTAATTTATTTTATTACCAATATTTAAGTTAATACAGTCTTGTAAAATATTGTTGTTACGGAAATATGTTAATATAAATGATTAAAAGTTCGAGCAGAGAGAAAATATTGTCAGTGAAAAATTAAATGTGGGCGTTTGTACATGCTTGTGGTGGCTTAATTTTCTCAAAGACAGATAGGAGTTACAGGGCGACACCCGGCCACCGTAGTTACGTGCTTCTTCTTCCTGCCCTTATGTTTTTTTCTTCCATTCTGTCCTGTCACCCGTCATATTATCACTAACTCCCTTTTCTTTCATATCACTCCTCACACAATCCGTCCATATTTTCTTTGGCCTCCCTCTCCCTCTCCATCCATATACATGTACATCTACATGTATCATAGTTACGTGCTTGCAGACGACAAAGGATAGCCCACCGTCCGGCCGTCCGGTATGACGCACGCCTTAAAAAAAGACAGTAAAACCATACAATCCATCAACCGACCTAGTACAGTCGATGGCTACGGAAATTCTCCGTATAGATATCGTGGTCCTGCTGACCTAACCAAGTTACGACCGTTTCGTTTTGAATCTCTTTCTACAGTCGGTAACGCCTCCGATTCCTTTGTTCTGACGTGCGTTACGAGTGATGATGTCATTACCATACATTTGAAGTTTTCTACTAGCGACATTGAGTGATATTTTGGGATATAAACAAACGCTAATAACTTTGTTGTTTATGAATATTATTTATTGAGACTTTACGTAAATAATAACAAGACCTTTTCTAAGAAGTCCTTTATGTATTTGTACTAATTAAAAAATAGTGGTGTATATGTATAGATTTCATCAAAAACTCCTACTAACAGCGCCGACTAGTCGCACTCCAGCAGGCAGCCTAACCCTTCATTACCCACGCTCAGTTACGGCGCACAAATGCATTGTTGTCGTACAAAAGCCGTAAGTAAAGCTCTGTCATCTACGCCCATTGTGCCATGCACGTCATATTTATGTCGCAGCCACGTAGCTTAATTCGCCATTCAGTTAACTGCCTAGCTTGATAAATAAATGAACGCGCCGTCGACGACTCGGGTTCGGTCCGGACGGTTACCGGACGGCCGGACGGCGAGCTACTCATTGCTCGCCGTCCGCAACCCCACGTCTACGGTGGCTGGAAATTGGGGTCGGTATCCCGGTGATTAGGCGTGAGTGCCGTTGCCTCGCGCGTGCGGCCGTCTCCTTCGCATAGCATTACTGCTTCGCGGGAGGCGACCGCCTACCGTTCCTCCTCGCTCCGGACCATGGCTTGTACCAGGGCCCGGCGCGAGATGTCGTTGCCACCGTAGGGCATGCCTATAGATGTTATGCCATGCCAACAGATGTAAGCAAACTGTGCTGGCCCTACTGGGCCAGCACAGTTTGCTGACATCTATTTATTTATTTTACAATTCATACACACACTTAACGCCGTCCGCAAACCCGCGCCTACCGTGGTTGGTAGTCGGGATTGGGGTTATGGTGGCTGGGGCGTGAGGATGTCCATTCCCTCACGCATGCTGCTGTCTCCTTCGCTAGCGTTACTGCTTCACAGAAGGAGGCGACCACCTTCCATTCCTCCTTGCTCCGGACTGTGGCCTGAAGCAGGGCCCGATGCGGAAGGACACTGACTTCATGAGATACAAATTATTTAAAGCACATTAAAGATAAAAAAACATAAATGTTTAGCTAAGCAAGTATCTTCTTACATTCATCAGCGAACAGATCTAGTCCAAGACTAGATTCAAGAAGAGCGCCGAGTGCGATTCACATTCACAAAACGGATGACACACAACCTACGGCACCATGGCGCCATAAATAATTTATAATTTATTTATTATATTTGTTGTTATTTATTTGTTTATTTTAAATTATTTATAATTTTTTATGATTTTTGTTCCCGATTACTCAGTATTGCCGGCAATACCACTAGGTATTGCCTGGGAACAAAAATTTTACACAGCTCACCACGCAAACTAGACGAGTCGATGCATGGTTCCGTGTATGATTATGGCTATATATACAAGCTGATCAAAAAAGCTCGTTTAATATAATTATATCTACACTAATATTATAAAGAAGTCAAGTTTGTTTTTTTTTAGTACTGCGATATTACAAAAAATACAAAACACAATGAAACTAATAAATACCTTATTTCGAAAAAAGAATAACGAACCTTTAATATAAAGTTTATTTGAAGTTATTATTCCAAGCCAATCCAAAGATATAACATTTCAAAGCTACCCGTTTTAAAAAACGGCAATTTCCTAGGTATTCATATTTCATACTATTATTTTAGCATCTATTTGTATTTTATTATTATAATAAGTAAGTAGATACCTAATCTTAATGATACTCAATCTTATTAGTATTTATTATGCATATGTCTTGTGACTGTCTGTCACTTACTACAAATTAACAACAATACAATATTATATTTATCTTTAAACACCACGAATTTCGTCGGGCCACTTCGACATCCATAAATTGTCCTTTTAATGAAAGGACCGAGAGAATTCTATAAAAACTTAGTAAAATATGCGATTTTTAATGACAGTACAAAAAGAGCTAGAACATGTGCAGGCCAGATGGGTCGAAGGCAAGCAACGATAGCTAGGCGAACGGGAGAGTGGATTCGGGCACGGGAGGACACTCAGCGTGAGAGCGGTTAGACGTCTTATAAGGGCTATGTTCCGTTGTAGTTCTTAGGAGTGCTAGTATTGTGATACAGTATTAGATACGGGTGAACTAAGTCCAGTTTAGGCTTGTTTCATATTTATAATACAGATCTTTGAGTGTTAGTTGGAGGACGAAAGGATGGGTGCGGGTTGTGGACTGGTATTCGCGTAAGGAGTGTGTAAGTACGCGAGTGAATCTCAGCAACTGTGTTGAAGACTGAATGGGTGAGTGTTGTCTGTTTTATCCTTTTTTATTCTATTTTATGACAAGGTGACCTAAGCTTGCGGTTGGTGTTAGGGACTCGGAGAAAGCCTTTCTTTGGAGTGACCTTGACATTGCCTTACATTGGAATGGACTTGACACTTACACTTGACACAACAATGACTGAAACGCTGCCGATTGAAGGCTGAACCGAATAAATATTCGTTACACGCTTGGGCCAGTTTGAGCTATAATGAGATCATGAACGACGATCATCATCATCATTTCCGCCGATAGACGTCCACTGTTGGACATAGGCCATCTCCAAGTGTCGCCACAATGAACGGTCCTGTGCGTCTCGCATCCATCGGATTCGCGCCACCTTTACCAGATTATCGGTCCACCTTGTAGGAGGCCTTCCAACGCTGTGTCTTCCGATATGCGGTCGCCACTCCAGAACCTTTTGGCCCTAACGGCCATCGGTTCTGCGAGCAATGTGCCCTGCCTATTGCCACTTAAGTTTGGTGATTCTTCGTGCTATGACGACAACCTTGGTTCTCCTGCGGATGTCTTCATTTCTGATTCGATCACGCAAGGAAACTCCAAGCATAGCCCTTTCCATTGCCCTTTGAGTGACTTTAAGCCTTCTGATGAGGTCCATTGTGAGCGACCACGGGAACCATAATTGTCATAACATGGCAACAGGCACTGGTCATAGACTTTCGTCTTGAGACTCTGCATGGTATGTTGGACGAGAAGATACCGCGCAGCTTCCCGAACGCAGCCCAGCCGAGTCGGATTCGACGTTGACCGCTTTCTCGAAATTCGATCTACCCAACTGAACTGTCTGTCCAAGGTCTCCGATATTGATAGGAGTGGGTGCTACATGGTTGTTTATCATGACTTTAGTTTTGTCCATGTTTATTTTAAGACCCTCTCTTTCGGAAGCTCTACTGAGGTCATTAAGCATTGTGCTGAGGTCTTCCGTAGTCTCAGCCATGACTACTATTTTGTCGGCAAACCGAAGGTACTCGCTATTGACATTAATGCCTAGTCCACTCCACTCCAGAACCTTGAAGACATCCTCCATTGCGGCCGTGAACTCGGAGACATGACGTCTCCCTGCCTCACAACCCGCTGCAGGAGGATAGGTTTCGAGGTCTAGTCCTGAAGTTGGACTGACATAGTAGCGTTTTTGTACAAACACTTCAGCACCTCGATGCATGATGGATAGTCAAGCTGGCACAGTTGGAGAGACTGCAGCACAGCCCAAGTGTCGATCGAATCAAAAGCTTTCTTGCAGTCCACAAACGCTAGGCGGAGAGGTAGATTATACTCCTCGGTCTTCTGTATAACCTGCCGTAGCGTATGTATGTGGTCTACGGTACTGAAGTCTTTTCGGAATCCGGGTTGTTTGGGAGGCTGGAAGTAGTCGAACCTGCGCGCGAGACGGTTCGTGATGACTGTGAAAAACAGCTTGTACACATACTTGACATGGCTCAGAAGTGAGATGAAACTATAATTCTTGAGCAAGGACTTATCGTTCTTCTTAAAAAAGAGTACCACCACACCTTCGCTCCATGCCTGTGGTGTTTTTCCGTCGAGTATGATGGAATCAAACAGCTTCTGAAGGGCCTTAAGAATTGGGTTCCCATCCGCCTTCAGGAGTTCGGCCGTAATTCCGTCATCACCCGGCGCCTTGTTGTTATTAAGCTGCTTCAGAGCCATCCTAATCTCGTACAGGCTGTCCGGGATATCTTCGGTATAATGTCGAGTCAATCTAGCTCTTGGGTTGTTTGCTAGTTTCGCAGTGGGTTTGGTCTTCTATGTAACCTACCTACCTACCTAAGATCGTCCTTTTCGAGGTACGTTTTCATACAACCGCTCTTATGTGATTATATTGTTATTACACATCTTTTTCTAGATATTTTGGATACACAGCTATCTTGTGGATTATCTAGGCTTCTATAGAAATTAAAACATAAATTTGTGTAAAAGTAATGTAGTAATGACCTTCGAAAATCTGCTATTTTACGTGAACTTTGGCCCTCCATAATATACTTATAATTATATTAAAAATAAAAAAAAATACATCTATAGATGCCTTGCACATTTAATTGAGATTCTGAATGACGACAATTTTTCTGAACAACTTCAAAGTGTTTAAAAAAACACGTATTTCCTAGAACAAAGGAGACAATTTTTTTTGGGCCCACTATTAAACGGTTACGTTTATTAATAATATTACACATGGAAAAAGCGATCATCTTATTATAATTAACAGACCAAAAATTATATAGAAATCTAACCGGAATAATGAAATAATAGTAAAAAAGTGTTACGGCAAAAAATGCTTGTTTAGGAGCGTTTTCAAGTTTATTTTAACGTGAAAAAAAAAAAATGTTACTATAGTGCGCAGCGGTGACATCGGATTTAAATGCGTTTCAAGAGATAATAATTAATTGGTCCAGCGAACTTGTTTTTATTGCTGTTATTAACGGTTAACACAAATATCAAGTAACGTACTTTAAAAATCACGTGGAACGAAACGTAATTAATAGCCCGTTGCAGATGCTCTGTGGTCCAGTTTCAATCAGTTTGATACTGACAGACAACTAGTGGTGGGTCGTTGTCGAATTTTAGACGGACGAGACGTAACCGTTTTGGCGACGACAAAAACGGTTGCAGAAAACGGTCGTCGTCGCAACTGGTTTGAAGACGAAACTATCGTTGAGTGAAGTAGTAGTAGAAAACGTTCGTTGTCGCAACTGGTTTGAGGACGGTAATAAATTCTGTACTCGTCGCGTCGTCGTTTCAAAACCAGTTATTACAATGAAAAATGCCTGCCATATTGTCTCTCCACTACCCTAGGTTGACTGGTAGAGAATGCCTAAGGCATTAAGTCCGCCTTTGTACCTTTTGTTGCATGAAGATTAAATAAATAAATAATAAATAAAAATGAACTTTATGACTATAAACATAAAATGGATTTTCGACCTTATTTTCTTAACAGTAAGATAACAATTCGCATACAGTAATTCGAAGACTGGTTTATGCAACGAAGACTGTTTGGTCTCAGGATGGAAAACGGTTGTTACGTTGCAGAACAAAAAACGGTCTTTGAAAACTGTTCGTCGTTGAAACCCCCACCGCTACAGACAACATTATTATTGTTTCCGATTACTAGATAGCATGTTTCTTCTGTTCTTTTCGTATTTTTATTCGAAAGATTTTATGAAAATGGCATCTGTAGATACATGCATTATCCACAAAGCCGTTGTATCAATTGTGCAGCACGATTTCAACGGAATGTTGAATACTGCTCTTGCTGGATACTGTTGTAATTGTTTAGTGGGCAGACGCACTGTTGGCTGCTGTGCATATGTGATGTGTATAGTGTGGTTTTTGAGGTGAGGTAGGTGAGGTTGAGCCACCTGCATCTTTTTTAGATGAAATACTGCTTTTAAGAGATGACTTTGAAAATGATGATGATGAACAGTAATAAATACTTGTGATGCTATAATGTGTTTTTTTTTTCTCCTTACACAACCAGCATAAAACACATCACCTTATTATTTTAGATCTACAGTCAATGGCCGACAAAAGCCGCGCTATTTCGAAATGAATACATCTACGCATTTTCATGAATAAGTCTATCAAATCGTGTAAATCACATCAAAGTCTGTCACGTAGTACAGACGTGACTTTATTTTATACTATATATTATTGAACAGTGCACTATTTTAACTTAAAATACCAAGGAGACCTATCCACTCATTAGACAATCGCTCTTGTGAGATTTTAGGTTATTATGAGAGTCATGTTTTGACTGTCGTATTTCACGGTACTCCAGTTAGATACAGTTTTGCCAATATTACCAATGTAATCTAGAGATTATAAGGAATAAACTAACGTGCATTTCATTGCTATACGCCACAATTTGTGGTGGGCCTATTCCCCAAACAAAAAAAATTGTCTCCTTTTGTGAAACATTTGAGTAAATCACGGAATTACCGAATGCCAAGAGAGTTTTTAGGCGTTATCTCTCTTTTTTTGTATTGTTTTTTCATAAAACATCGCGTTGGATTGCGTTAGATGAAGCAACAAGCTTTTAAACCATGCTCAATGTTGACGATATTCGAGTGAAAAAGAACCCTCTTAAGATCTATCCTTCATTGCGGTAGTAGAGTTCTCCGCGTTATTTGAATATATCACAACAATCCGAAATCAACTATAGGGCAGTAGCCTGGTCCAGCCACAAAACCCGTCTAGTCGGAGAATCCTTCCCTTTCAACAGAAGTCTGCAGGAATTTACACCCTGTTCCGCTTACTTCTAAACTGGTGACCCTGACGTGAGCAAGCATGGTGGACACGATCCTTCTCAGACTCTACAAGAAGTATTTGCCTAAAGTAACAATTTAAGCTAGAATTCTTATGTGCGAGAAAAACAATCGTAGCTGGCACATTTACAAATAATATAACACCAAGATAATAGCATTAGCAACCCACTTGTTATAGCAAATAATATATTACATTCCATTTTCGTGGAAATTTTCTGCTGAGTTCGGGTATATAAGTGGGACCATATATTTTCGTCCGGTAGATTAGAGTCCTTTTTACTAAATTGGGGTACCAATAAGTCCCTAATAGGATCAAAAATCATTTATATATAAGTAAAATACGAAGGTTTATTTTATTGTTTCCGAAATTCCGAGATCTTTCTCAGACTTTGGCTGAGTATTATTTTAGCTGACTTAATTAATACGTAAGTAATAAATAATAATAATAATGTTCATTTTATCCAAAAAGATTGTACAAAAGAAACTTAAAATGTAGTATAAGCTATTATAAATACAATACAAAATAATAGGTGCATCTGTAACCAAACTAGGTAAAAACCTGTATCTCGGTATACAGCGCCAAACCTCTCGGAAAATTATTTGCATACAAAAATTAAGCTAACGAGTACAGCATTATTTGGATTCAACAATAAACACAAAAAAAAAAAAAAAAAGAACAATAAAAATAAATAAATAATAAAAAAAAGATAAGCTAAACTAAGAGTTGGAATCTATGCATGATGAGAAGTGAGTCAGAGTGTAATGGGCGATGAATGTTGGTGTATGTGTGTGTATGTGTATAAGTAGTTTGGCCGAATCATTATCATCTCCCTAGCATCTAACAAGCTTGGGCTCGGCTTCCATTCTAACTGGACGTGGCTGGATACTCGTGTTTTACATGGAGTGACTGCTTATTAGACCTCTACAACCCAGTTACTGGGCACACACGATTCTCCTTGGATAGATTGATGGTCTAACCTTATGATATCTACATACCTATAACGACTTTTGGGCACGCCGTAATTATGGCGGTAAGTCACATCTTTGAGGAATGGCTGGAAAGGCAACACGGCGTCATTACCTTCCGCATGACGCAGGTCCTCACCGGACATGGTAAGTTCGGGAAGTTCCTGCACCGGATTCATGCGGAAGCGACGCCCGGGTGTCGTCACTGTGTGGACCGCCCAGAGGACACGGTGGAGTATACGGTGGAGGTGTGCCCCGCTTGGGCTGAGCAACGCCGTGTCCTCGTGGGGGCGATCGGCGGTGGCGATCTCTCGCGCCGGCCCTTGGTACAGGCCATGGTCCGGAGCGAGGAGGAGTAGCGGTCGCCTACTTCTGCGAAGCAGTAATGCTAGCGAAGGAGGCGGCCGATCGCGTGAGGCAACGGTCCTCACGCCCCAACCGCCGCCGGGATTCCAATCCTGATTTCCGGCCACCGTAGGCGCGGGCTTGCGGACGGCGAGCAATGGGTGGCTCACCGTCCGACCGTCCGGTAACCGTCTAGACCGAGCCCAAGTCGTCGACGATGCGTGTTGTTCCGCGCGCGCCTCAGGGAGATGTCAGCAACTGTAGGGGCCCAGCAGGGTCGAAGCCTACCGGGGCCAAGGGTCTGATTCTGAAAGGAAGACTCGGCCCTGGTACGAAAGGCAACGAAGGAACCGGAGTGGGTTTTTAGTCAGTAAAAGTCTGACACTATCTCCCGCCTCGCCCAAGAGCGGGGGATGTCATAAGATGATTTTCCCACCGAAAAAAAAAACCTATAATGACTGTCAAAGTCGTTGGATCGAATCTCGGCAGGTATTTTATTTCTTCATTTTTATAACCATTATTAAATTGGTAAAAGAAAAAGACGTGAAAAAAACTCGGCATGTCATCAAATCATAATTATTATTTAAGGGTGGTTTTTTTTTTTTTTTTTTTTTCGGGTGGGAAAATCATCTAATGACATCCCCCGCTCTTGGGCGGAGCGCGAGATAGTGTCAGACTTTTACTGACTAAAAACCCACTCCTGTTCCTTCTTTGCCATTTTTTTCCAGGGCCCCGGGGGTCACTTTCGCATCACCCATGGCCCCAGTAGGCCTCGACCCTGCTGGGCCCCTACGGTTGCTGACATCTCCCTGAGGCGCGCGTGGAACACTACGCGCCGTCGACGACCTGGGCTCGGTCCGGACAGTCACCAGACGATCGGACGGCGAGCCACCCATTGCTCGCCGTCCGCAAGCCCGCGCCTACGGTGGCCGGAAATCGGGATCGGAATCCCGGCGGCGGTTGGGGCGTGAGGACCTTTGCCTCACGCGATCGGCCGCCTCCTTTGCTAGCATTACTGCTTCGCAGAAGGAGGCGACCGCATGCCACTCCTCCTCGCTCCGGACCATGGCCTGTACCAAGGCCCGGCGCGAGAGATCGCTGCCGCCGATCGCCCCCACGAGGACACGGCGGTGCTCTGCCCAAGCGGGGCACATCTCTACTGTATGCTCCACCGTGTCCTCCGGGCGGTCCACACAATGGTGGCACCCGGGCGTCTCTTCTGCACGAATCCGGTGCAGGAACCTCCCGAACTTACCATGTCCGGTGAGGACCTGCGTCATGCGGTAGGTAAGGACGCCGTGAGGTCTTTCCAGCCACTCCTCAAAGAGGGGACTTATCGCCATAATTATGGCGTGCCCAATTTAAGGGTGGTTGAGAGGCAATATGGCAAGTGCAAAATGATTTTTAAGTATTATTTAGAATAAAAGGGTATAAAAATAAGTATAGAGTTAAAATAAACATACATACATATCAATATTAGTATTGTTATACTTATACTAGATACACCCGAAAAACTTTGTATAATAATGTAATTATTATTACCATACCATATAAAAATCAAAGGAAAAAATGGAGGGTGAGGATAAGAGGGTGAAAAATTACCTACATACAACATATCCCAATCTCGATTTCCAGCCACCATAGGCTGTCAGCAACCGTAGGGGCCGAGCAGGGTTGAAGCCTACTGGGGCCATAGGTTGTGCGAAAGTTAACCCCGGGGCCCTGGAATGAAGACAAAGAAGGAACCGGAGTGGTTTTTAGTCAGTAAAAGTCTGACACGCCGTCCCGCTCAAACCAAGGGCGGGAGTTGTCATTAGATGATTTCCCACCTTTTTTTTTCTTTTTTTTTATTCTTGATAGGTTCGCGCTTGACCTCTAACTCACCTGATAGAAAGCGACAATGCGGTCGACGATGGAGCGCGCTTACCTAGAAGTAACCTATTCACTCTTGACTTAAAGATTCCCGGGTTGTAGCCATCAGGAAAAACAGATTCCGGCAAGGAATTCCACTCCTTAGCTGTACGCACTATGAATGTGTTCCCAAAACGTTTTGCCACCTAAAAAAAAAAAACAAAAAACAAACAAAAAAAATTAAAAAATCGGTCAAACCATTTCGAAGGCGTTCGGTAACAAATACGAGATTATTATATATTAAAAGAGAGATATATATAAATATCTCTCTTTTAATATTATAATAATCTATCTAATAACTATATTAGTAGTTTAGGTTCAGATAGGTATCTAAAACGCTGAATCAGAGCCACCAGAGGGTCTGGTGCCTTATAACCAACGGTCGAAATTAGGTAAAGTTATTCATGGACTTGTATTGAAATGTTGATGTTAATATAGATCTTCCTGGGATTTCTAATAAAAATTACGTGTGGCCTAATATTACAATGAATAAAACCTTAGAGATAGATAAAATAAATAAAACAAAGATAATAAGTATTTTTCTTTGAAAAAGATCTCTCAGTTGACGTACAACTGAGGTGTGGCTAACGAATTGTACCTACACTTCCTTCCTTCTCGTCATTAATGCAGGAAGAATTTATCTGCCATATTTCTGAGTGTCATAAAAAAAATTCTGCTCTTTAAAATTAATCTCAGGATTTGAAGCATATTCACTTTATTCTTTCGCTGTATAAAATCGGTATAAGTACTTAAATAACTCTACCTAATTCCAACCTCTGCTTATAACCAAACCAACAAAGATCAGAAAACCATTTATTAACGGCCAATCAATTCGCAACACATACAGCATGTGCACAAATAAGGCCAATTAATCATCACAATTTGTCCCCAACAATGGATATACAGGGTGAAGCCAAACCGGGCTCTATTTAACGTAATGGTTTGCTAATATTGCCGATATAAGCATTGTATTAGTTTTCAATAGTTTTGGTAAACAGACTTTGTTACGTAACCATAACTAACAAAGACTATAATTTGTAAGCGCCAATTTTGTTAGTTATTTTGGTTTATACTGAAGCCATATTGTGTTGCCTTAAATTATGTAATGTTTCAAATTATCACCTGTTAATTTATTTATTTTTTGAGGGGAAACCATTAATTGATATAGAATACAAGTCATTTTGTTTTCCATTTGAAATCGAATATACCATTCTAATATTGTTACAGTATTTGACAGTAAATTTAAATCAGACTTCTTGACAAGCTTCACCTTCCAAGGCTTTCAATCAAAGTCAAAGTCAAAGTTTTTTATTTCACATAGGCCTACATGGGCACTTGTAAAACATCAGAAGCTAGTGCACGGTTCCAAATTGGTCGTTTCCTATGGAGAAGAACCGGCAAGAAACTCCATGGTTACTCTTATATAAAATAAAATATAAGCCCGGCTTTATTGGTCTTAATAAAATCTTGCTTGTTTCAATAATTCCTTAATTATACTGTCCATTTATGTGTAATACATAGTTGGCAAGACATACATTAATTTCACATCACAATATCCACACGGAACCAATTTGCAATGAATTAAAACAACCACTGAACTTATCTGGAGAACTAATCTCCATGACAATGAACTATCGTTCATTCATATATTCACTGCTTCAATGAAATGGTTTCGTCCCACGCTTGAGTCGAAAGGTCATCGATGTCCATTTAAGCTTTATCAAGACCTTGCTTTGCGTTTTGAGGGGGTTGATTTGTCCCGCTTTATAGTATAGCAACATCTATGTATTTACATAGGAACTAATTTTTTTTTTTTTTGTGTAATCAGGACTATATATAATGTAATGGATCTAAGTGGTCTGAAATAAAGGTTGATTATTATTATAAAATTTTAAAAATCTGCATCGCAGTATTAGTGAGTCCGTGGTCAATTGGACCCACTCGATTTTGGTCCCGCGGGTCCACTTGACCACATAATTTATTTTCTGTATTTTTCTTGGATAACTGGACCTATATTCAAATTAAAAAAAAAATATCCATTGTTTAAAGCTACTGGTGGATACAGTCAAGCGCAAAAGTGGTAAGTCAAAATATAATAAAACGCGATTCAGTTAGAATTATTTCTAACTGAATCGCGTTTTATTCTGAATCAAATTTTAAAATCTTTTTAAATTAGGTGGTATTTATAAGTAAAATCGAGACAAACATTTGTATAACGAGAATATATTTAAATGTAACACAGAAGAAATCGTGCAACGAATGTATGGAGTTAGGGCTAAAAATAATTAAAAAATTGAACAGCAATCTGACATAAATAGACAAAAAGAATAGAGTTTTCCGCGCGATTAGTACATATACATTAACAACCCGAAATCAACAACAGGACAGATTTTTATTATTATTGATAGGCTCGGATATCGTTTGACCACTATCTCACCTGATGGTAAGCGATGATTTGGCCGACGATGGAGCACGCTTGCCTAGAAGTAACCTATTCACACTTGACTTAAAGACCCCTAGGGTGTAGCTATCAGGAAACACAGACTCCGGCAGGGAATTCCACTCCTTAGCTGTACGCATAATGAATGTGTTTCCAAAGCACTTTGTACGTATGGGTGGGGATGTCCACCATGTGCCGATGGTGCAACGCCGTACGTACAAAGTGCTTTGGAAACACATTCATTATGCGTACAGCTAAGGAGTGGAATTCCCTGCCGGAGTCTGTGTTTCCTGATAGCTACACCCTAGGGGTTTTTTCTAAATCTCTTTTCTAAATTCAGTGGTAAGATGACGGAACTGACTTGATGAAATTAAATTGTGCAATTCTAACGCACACTCCCCGACATGCCCGGGCCTAACACAACACCCATCTGGTCACGTCGGGGCGAAACTCCGCTGCCGCGCCAAGTCACGGCATGGCGGACAGAGTTCCAGCGGGATCTCATAGTGAAATGGCGTTAGCGACTGTCGCAACCCAGTGCTGAGCACGCCATAATTATGGCGGTAAATCCCCTCTTTGAGGAATGGCTGGAAAAACCTCATGGCGTCCTCACCTTCCGCATGACGCGGGTTCTCACCGAACACGGTAAGTTCGGGAAGTTCCTGCACCGGATTCGTGCGGAAGCGACGCCCGGGTGTCGCCACTGTGTGGACCGCCCGGAGGACACGGTGGAGCACACGGTGGAGGTGTGCCCCGCTTGGGCAGAGCAACGCCGTGTCCTCGTGGGGGCGATCGGCGGTGGCGATCTCTCGCGCCGGGCCTTGGTACAGTCCATGGTCCGGAGCGAGGAGGAGTGGCAGGCGGTCGCCTCCTTCTGCGAAGCAGTAATGCTAGCAAAGGAGGCGGCCGATCGCGTGAGGCAACGGTCCTCACGCCCCAACCGCCGCCGGGATTCCGATCCCGATTTCCGGCCACCGTAGGCGAGGGCTTGCGGACGGCGAGCAATGGGTGGCTCGCCGTCCGATCGTCCGGTAACCGTCCGGACCGAGCCCAAGTCGTCGACGGCGCGTATTGTTCCACGCGCGCCTCAGGGAGATGTCAGCAAATCGTAGGGGCCCAACAGGGTCGAAGCCTACTGGGGCCACGGGTAGTGTGAAAGTGAAACCCGGGGCCCTGGGACGAAGGCAAAGAAGGATTAGGAGTGGGTTTTTAGTCAGTAAAAGTCTGACACTACTTTCCGCTCCGCCCAAGAGCGGGATTTGTGATAAGATGATTTTCCCACCTAAAAAAAAAAAAAAAACCTCATGGCGTCCTTACCTTTCGCATGACGCAGGTCCTAACCAGACATGGTAAGTTCGGGAGGTTCCCGCACCGGATTCATGCGGAAGAAACGCCCGGGTTCCACCATTGCGTGGACCGTTGTGTTCTACACGTCCCTTTAAGCTACTATCCACGAACGCGTAACTAGGCCATAGTTAACGCCGCTGGACCCGCTAATGTCGATATCTGCCAGGGTAGTGTGAGCATTCGAAAGAGACACAGTGGGCTTGGAAATCATTGGGCAACTGAAGGAACACGGGGGGTTTTGTCAGTAAAACTCAGGCATTTCTCTCACTGCACTCAGGGCGGCAACTGTTATTTGATGATTTTCCCACGATTTCCCACCTCATAAAACATGTCATCACCATACAATCAAATTCTTTACTAGGTAATAGCTACAGCATACAATTTTATATTCCACTTCCAGTTCTCAGTCAAATGCGGAAATGAGAAAAGGGAAAATCTTTTTCTTTGTCATATTTCCGCAATCGTAAAAGAAGTGGATTCGCAGTAAATGTTGCTCATAAAGTGAAACCCTCACGTTACAGTTGGTTATATGTGTCTGAAAACAGCTGGCACCACTAAAATATAACCGGATATTATTCTCCATTGATTTGTCGTGGAGAAAGTTCTTCGGGATGAATAACGATACGATTTTATTGTTCGGAAACATAAACCTATAATCACACTAATATTTTTATATAAAGGCGAAAGTCTGTATGAACCTACATAACGTACTAGCTTCAACCAGCGGCTTCGCCCGCGTGAAAGTCGGTTTACCCCCTTAGGGGGTGAATTTCGGAAAATCCGTTCTTAGCGGATGTCTACAACCTATAAGGAATCTACCAGCCAGCCACCATACAGCACATCACTTTTACCACGCAAGAAACACGCAGCCATTGTACTCCAAGGTCGCCACGTGCGAACCTTGCTACCTGCTACCACAGCTGCTCGAAAGTTTGTAGGTGTTATAGTTTCTGAGATTTCGTGATTTATCAGTGAGTGGTATTTCGCTTTTATTTAAATACTCGTAGTATCGGTATATGTGTGTACAGAAGTTTGTTACTCTTAGGTTAAGGCGGGAGTACAGCTCCCGTGGAGGAGTCTTCGTGGTTATTTTTTTTTTTAATTACCCGGAAGTAGAAGCCTTACTTTAAACGCCATAAACAGAAATAGGACCTGAGTACTCTAACCTTACCTGTCCATGTCGAGGTGCCCTAAAATGACGTCAATTTCTTCTCTGCTCTCGTCTTTTATACACTTTGATTATAAATAAAAGAACATGTCTCATTTGTTCGTCATTTTATTAGTAAGTAGGTTAACATTGATAAATATACACATTGCTGGTGGACCAGCAGGTTCTCTATACAATCCCTAGGAATTGTTTACATTACCGAGAGACAGAATATTTAATACATTGCCTGGATGCCCCAGGAATTCTATACATTGCCTAGGTATTGTATACAATGTTTAGTTTCTAGGTTACATATAAAAAATAATAAAAACCGGTACTGTGTAACATAAACTCCAAATTGTAAATCGGTTTATAAAAAGTATATAGTACTAGAGCTAACTCGGTAAATAAACCCCTTGTTTTTTTTCGATAACACAAATAATTTATCGTTATTTCGGTGTTTTTAACCCACTCCAAGCATAACAATTTTAGCCAATCCAAAAATAATAACGGAACAAAAATTTAAAATCAAACAAAATCAATCAATCCGCTTTAGCAAAAGGTATTAAAACAAAACTCTCGTATAAAAAACCACAGCCTGTGTCCACAGAAAAGACTCATTTGAGTAATGATTTATTCTGATTGATACAAATGAGACTATGATCGATTAATCGTTTCTTTTACTGTTGATAGGAAGACGTACATAATTATGTGTTATGGTGAGAGGGAAGCCCACGGGGAATCATGGGTTTCATGAGTGAAGGTCTTCACTTTTATGGTTTTCGATCGTAAGACTTATTGTCTGACTTTTTAGGGCAACTAAAGGAATATAAGTGGGTTTTAAGTCAGCAGGTAACACTCTCTCTGGCTCCACCTAAAGTGGTAGAAATTATTACTTGATTTCTCACCTCAAAAAAAAATTAGATTTACTATCTAGATTGTAAATCCACACATGGACCCTATCTTAGCCCGCCGTCCGACCGTCCGGTAACCGTCCAGACCGAGCCCAAGTCGTCGACGGCGCGTATTGTTCCACGCGCGCCTCAGGGTGATGTCAGCAAATCGTAGGGGCCCAGCAGGGTCGGAGCCTACTGGGGCCATGGGTAGTGTGAAAACGAAACCCGGGGCCCTGCGATGAAGGCAACGAAGGAACAGGAGTGGGTTTTTAGTCAGTAATAGTCTGACACTATCTCCCGCTCCGCCCAAGAGCGCGATTTGGATGATTTTCCCAACTAAAAAAAAAAAACATGGACCCTATCTCCATCCCAAATCGTCATCACTCTAGAGTACTTTCGAACTGAAAAACAGCTTCACAAACAGAAATACAAACTGTTTCACAACCGGATAGATAGAATGTTTCAACTTGCTGGAAATCGCTGAGCGATCTCAGGCTACCGTAGGCGCAGGCTTGTCGTCGAAGAGCAATGGGCAGCTAGCCGTCCGCTCGTCCAGTAAAGACCGAGCTCGACTCGTCGACGGCGTGTGTTGTTCCATGTGTGCCTCAAAGAGCTGATGTCATTAAACCGTAGAGGCACAGCAGGGCCGATGCCTGCTAGGGCCATGGGGAAAAGTAGGAAAGGGATAATGGTGGTCCTAGAACGCAAAAGAAACTGAAGGAACGTAGGTGTGACACGCCCTTTCGCTACACCGTAGAGCAAGAGAAGTCATTGGATGATTTTCCACGCTTGCGACTACTTTGGCTTCTCATGAGTCCACCTGATTCATAGTTTTGTCAGAAACACTTAGAACATTGTACAAAACAATAAAACAAACATATTCAACGATAACGCATAGCATCTTTTTTAAATTTTGAATTTCCATTTCCGTAGAAACACTCGTCATAATGGCGTAGCGTCATAGCATGCATCATATCCTTTACACGCTTTTTTACGTCATCGCGTCCGTAGACTATAGGTACACTGTAAGCAGAATCGCGTCCTTTGGCACTGACGCAACGTAATGTTGCCACTTTATACATAATATATCGTATTTCCTCTTTATTTATTCATTGCTTTTCTTTTTTTTTTCTTTCTCTATAATTTATTTTTATTTGTCTATCTTATCCAAATCTATTAGCACACAATAGCGGTGACGACGTCTTTATGTCGATACAGTTACCGGCCCACGCTGAAAATCAGCGCCGTAGACTTATCGCATTTTGCGTGTGGTCACGGCATTATGCTGAGCGTTCGGCCGTTTTGCGCGGATGTGGCGCATTGTTTCACATCATCATCATCATTTCAGCCGAAAGACGTGCCACTGCTGGACATAGGCCTCCCCCAAGTGTCGCCACAATTAACGGTCCTGTGCGTCTCGCATCCATCAGACTCCCGCAACCGTTACCAAGTCATCGGTCCACCTTGTAGGAGGCCTTCCAACGTTACGTCTTCCGGTACGTGGCCGCCATTCAAGAACCTTTCGGCCCCAACGGCCACCTGTTTTGCGAGCAATGCAGCATAATATACCTACTTATAATTTTTTATTTCTAAATTTGCGCCTTGTTCCGCCAAATAAAATGTTTTTCTTTCTTTCTTTCTACTAAGCCCAACTCTCACAGAAGCTAAATTAAAAGCTCATAAAAAGTACGTACACTTCTGACCATGAGAAATGACCGATACAAATACGGTATGATCAATCTTTCACAGCCCTATTTGTTAGTTAGCTGTTAGACGGACCACGTGAACGCTATTAGTCTTATTTACCTACTCAGAAAGCCATGATTATTGATGGTGAAAGCGACTGTTTCTGACGGAAAAAATAACTGATGGATGGTTTACGTTTTTTTACCAAGGCCACTGAAAAAATGCCAATATTTAAGCTAAACACGTATTTTTAGTTGACTGTTTTTTTTTTTAATATCTTGTTAAGCTATTTCTTCACCAAATGTGAACCGATTTTGGTGTTTTTTTTTTTCGCCTGGAAGATTATATTATTTTAAAAATAATATAAAATTATAATATGGGCAAAATGAGAGCAGTGATGGCCGACTGGTAACGGCCCCGACTTACGAGTTGTAGGTCGCGGGTTCAAACTCAGCCAGGCGCATTACTTTGTGTAATTTATTTCATCACCACTGCTCTCAAACGGTTAATGAAAACATTGTGAGGAAACCGGCATGTCCTAGAACCAAAAATTCGAAGCCATGTGACATTCACCAACCCGCACTGGGCCTGCGTGGTGGATTACGTCCCATTCCCTCTCCTAGAGAGGAGGCCTGCGTCCCAGCAGTGGGAAAATTAAAAGACTGATTATGCTATGCTATATGCTATGAAGATCTGGATATGAAGACCTTCGGAAATAGACCATGGAACTCGTCAATCAATGATAGCAGATCTTCCGGGATGGATCTTACGCTCTGTCGATGTGTAAAGTTCACACTGGTATCGATGCACCAATCGTGTTCAATTCTATGAAATTTGATCCGTGATAAGTTTGAATTCCAAGGAAGGACGTAGGCTAATTTTTATCTGGATTCGACTTCGAGTCAGCAATAACGACATTTACACGGAAGGTAAAAACTAGTATATTAAACAACATGTAACTGGGATAATGCACAACCCTAAACACCCCAAATACAAAATTAAGTTACAATCATAATTCAAGCACTGAAATTTAGAAAAAAAGTAAATAAATAAATAGAAAAAAAAGCATTATCTAAGTCAACATCATCATTTCAGCCGAAAGACGTCCACTGTTGGACATAGGCCTCCCACAAGCGTCGCCACAACGACCGGTCCTTTGCGTTTCGCATCCATCGGATTCCCGAGACCCTCATCAAGTCATCGGGTTCTATCGGTACCCATCACTGATCATATTTGTGTAGTCAAAAATAAAAAAAAATTAAAACCCAAAATTGTCTACGAAAATTAGTCATAATTGGTAAATTCATAATTGAATCAATCATCCATAACAATTGCTACTAGAAAATACTACGCGCAGTGTTTTTCCATTTTGATCGCCATTCATTCATATTCAATAGCCTGTACAAACAAAATAATAACAAAACCTTTTCCTGTAAATAATAATCAAGACCTTTTTTAATAAGCCCTTTAAGTATTTGTTGTAATTGTTGTGAAAATTAACTATTTTCAGATTTATTCCTATGCTATGCTATAAAAACTTGATTTATGCAATGAAATGCACCCTATAAGTTTTGATTTCCTCGAGTGTCGAGATATACGTTTTTTGCGACATCAACGGCCGTATCTTTGTTTTTATAAGCTCAGAAGTTTGATTTTTTCACAGCAACAAGGAACTGCAGTATTGAGTATTTGGTTTTAATTTGAACTCGATATCTCCACGCGTTTCCAAGATAAAGGGTCTTGACAGACAGACAGACGAACGGACAACAAAGTGGTTCTATAAGGGTTCCGTTTTTTCCATTTGAGGTACGGAACCCTAAAAAATAGTGATGTAAAAAGAGTAATTTGGACGCTTCTAACGAAGTCACTGGTTCTCTCCAATTACAATACACCCTAGCCTGTAATTACTTATTAACTGTGAATTAATAAAAGTGATTGTTATTTTAATATCATCCCATGAACCCTCTACCAGAAAACTTTACGGATGACGACTGTACCGCTAATTTACGAGTATCGCAGTCGTTTATATACATATATAAGATATATATAAATAACCCTGTTAAGCGTAGACTGTCAACAAACATATCCGCCTTAGTCATCAGTCTTACTTATAGCATTATCTAACATAGTTACTTGTTGCTAATCAATTTACCCTGTGAACGAGATCTTCCTTGTCTTGTTTTTTCTTCCGTTAACATCAATATACTCGTACCATAACAAAGTTAGCCACATCTCTCTTTTGTTTACGAAGAAAAAGATGTTTTAACATGACATTTTTCCCGACTGAGAATCGAACTTAGGATTTCATGCTAAAAAACTAGGTATATTTTGTTTTTAGGGTTCCGTACCTCAAAAGGAAAAATTGGATCACTTTGTTGTCTGTTTGTCTGTCAAGACCCTTTATCTCGAGAACGCGAGGAGGTATCGAGTTGAAATTAAAACCATATACTTAAGTCTGCGGTCCCTTAAGGCTGTGAAAAAAATCAAACTTCTAGTTTATGTCTCAAAAAACTTATATTTGGACACTCTCGAGGAAATCAAAATTCATAGGGTACTTTCTGTTGACCTAGAATCCTGAAATTTGGCATGAAGCAAGGTCATACCAAAAACGTGTTTTTTTTTGGCGTTTTTATAGATTACACACAGAACCCTTCTCCTGTTTTTTTTTTAATCTTTTGCTAGCGTCTTCGGTGGCATGTAATTAGTATTTCCCCATATTGTAGGTAAATTACAAAAATTTATGATATTGATCTTTTTTTTTATTAATGATAGGCTCGATCTATAATATATAAAAGCGTTTATTATATAAACTATCCTGTTGCCAAAGGACATTGCTTTGCGCCCATACATTGTTGGCCCTGGAGCCAATAGTATCAGAAAAAGAAAATTATGTATTGTATTCGCTATCATAAACGGTGAGGGAAAACATCGTGAGGAAACCGGCATGTCCTAGAACCAAAAATTAGGAAAACATCTTGAGGAAACCGGCATGTCCTAGAACCAAAAATTCGAAGACATGTGACATCCACCAACCCGCACTGGGCCCGCGTGGAGGATAACGGCCCATTCCCTCTCCTAGAGAGGAGGCCTGAGGCCCAGAACTGTGGAAACATTATAAGGCCGGCTATTCTATGCTATGCTATTCTCTATAATAATAATAATAATAATAATAATAAATCTTTATTTATATAAAAAAAAAAACAGATTGTAGTACATTTTACATGTTTTCAGAAAGTGGGTAGTTATACATTTCTTACAATCAAGTGGGTGACGTACTGTTCTCCTTGCTAGGCTATGAAATAGCCTGTATTAAGAAGTAACAGTGCCTATCCCCTAGAGTTGTATTACTACAATTTTATTTTAACAACTTAAATTCAAGTAAAATGTTTAACAGAACTTATTAGGTACTTTTGTGTGTGTTTATGTGTGTGAGTGTACGTGTGTTGAGTGTGTCGTGTATTGGTCTGTGAATGTGTTTGGATGTGTGAATGAGTGTATGTGCGTAAGTAATCGGCAATGAAAGCATGCGTGGCTGTGTAAACGTGTTGAGTCAATGGGTTGATTAGTGTGTGTTTATGTTTTGGGGTGTGGTACAAGTTACAAACTTGTCATTAAGTTAAATATTTTTCTGTTTCGTCATAGGTTTTATTTTGGAGGAATGTGCGAAGAGCCTTTTTACAATTATGATAGGAGAGTCTGTAAATTGGACATTTATTGTTAATTACATTGTAAAGGGACGGACCTAAATAATAAAAGAATCTTTTAGTAAAAGTCAAGTGGGTTTTTGGCATCGTACATATTATATCTTTTCGGCGTTTGGTCAGTTCAATATAGGGGGTTACGCGGTGTTGCAATAAAATTGATTGTAAAATAAAGTGTTGCCGCACATTGAGGACTTTGCAATTTGTGTATAATTTATTAGTAGGATAGATTATTGGACGGAAGGTAGCCACTTTCAGTATGGCCCGGTGCGCTACTTCCAGTGGTTTGAGGATTGTTTTTGCAGCACCACCCCAGCAGGGAATACAATAAGTAATAATAGATAGGCATTAGGCAAAATAAACATTACGTATAATAGTAGGATTAGCAATGCTTCTAAGGGTTTTAAATATATATATAAGTTTACGAACTCTGCCAGTGAGGATATTAATATGAGATTTAAATTTAAGATTCTTATCTATGATTATACCTAGGTATTTGATTTCGTCCGTAGAAGATATGGGTGTACATTGGCATGACATTTGAGTTTGAAAATTACAGGTGTGAGCTTTTACTAATATTTTTTGGTTGGGTTGAGTAGCAGAACTTACCGAATACGTAATAAACTTAGTTTTGGATGTATTAAGTGTAAGCCTGTTTAGAGTAAGCCAGGTCAGCGCTTCGTTAAAGCCATTCTGTGCCTTGTCCTCGAGTTCAGACCATGTGTTAGCGACGAAAGTTATAGCAGTGTCATCCGCATATGATGTCATCTTAGCATTTGGGATATCTAAATTACATAAGTCGTTTATAAAGACTAGAAATAAGGTGGGACCCAAAATGCTTCCTTGTGGCACGCCACAGCAGATGGGAAGTTCATTGCTACTATGCTGATGAATTTTGACCATCTGGGAGCGATTTGTGAGGTAGCTTTGAAAGAGATCAAGTTGCAATCCCCTGACACCCATCTTTTCAAGTTTAAGTAAGAGAGAACGAACGGGGACGGTGTCGAACGCCTTTGCAAGGTCTAAGAATATTGTTAGGACTTTTTTATTAGTGTTTAGGTGTTTTACAATATTGTTAGTTAATTCATGAACTGCGTCATAGGTTGATTTGTTCTTACGAAATCCAAATTGTTGTGGTGATATTAATTGGTAATGCTCTAGGTAGTTTACAAGTCTTTTATTAATGAGACGTTCAAGTACCTTGGATAAGGCAGTTAGAACTGCTATAGGTCGGTAATTATTCGGCAAGTTCCCGTCGCCTCCCTTGTAGACTGGGTGAATGATTGCCTTTTTGAAAGAAGAGGGAAAGACTGCAGTCTCAAAGCAGAGGTTAAAAATATGGCATAATAAGGGTGCCAGGAAGGTTGAATACCTCTTTAGTATGAAAGGTGATATGCCATCCCAGCCAGATGCAGCATCAGAGCGCAATGAATGAATAGTTGCTGTAATTTCGTCAAGATCAATAGGTTCAAGGACGAACGACGAAGTTGCCGAGATGTCAGAAGTGTTTTGAGGGACTGTCAAAGGCTGCGTAGTGCTAGACTGGATATTATTTGCAAGCCTCTCGCCAATATTAACGAAGAATGAGTTTACAGAGTTACAGGATTCATTAGGTGTAGGTGACAAGGTAAGTAATTGATCAGATGTATTTTTAGTTTTAGTAGTGTTAGTTACTCGTTTAATAGTATCCCATAGTGTTTTAGGGTTTTTACTAGCTTTTTCTAGTTCCTCTTTATCGTAAATTCTTTTAGCCTTCTTTAAAATACGAATACAATAGTTTCTGTATCGAAGATAAGTAATTTTAATAACTTCATTTTCAGGGAAATTTTTAACTTTCTTATGTAGCGCGTCCCTGTTTCTTATGCACCGTAATAGACCAGGTGTGATCCATGGTTTTAGGATTCTCTTTTGTGATGAAACTTTTTTAACTATGGTATTTTCAGAAATGGATACCTTCATTAAATTTAATAATTTATCGATAGCCATATTTGGGTCCTTTGTGTTAAAAATAGAGGTTTAATCTAGCTGTGACATTGTTTTATCAAGGCCATCATAGTCAATTTTTGTTATAAATTGATTTGCGACCGACCATATAGATTTATTATAAATGCAAAGTAAGGAAGAAGAGTGATCAGTTATTGTAGAACTTAATACAAAGGTTTGGGTAGGGGAAGTTATTTTGAGAAACGTATGATCCAAACAATTTCCATCTCTAGTTGGAAGGGTGTGAACAGGGAGATAATCGTGAAAGGCGAGGCAATTTAGGTATTCATGGGAGCGCATGTCAGATGTGGTAGGTTTGATGTCCACGTTTAAATCGCCTGTTAGAACTACCGATTTAAATCTATGCAACAATGCGAGTATGCTGTTAAGAGCTGTGAGAAAGCTGTTTATGTTGTCTATTGATAGTGATCTATAAATACAAATTATTGCCAGGTCTGTGCTAATTTTTATAATAAGACCAGATGCGGATTGGTGAAAATCTGGTTCTTCACAAGTAACAGACAGGTTCGACTTCGAGTATACCACTACACCATCACTCTGGTTAAGGTGTTTGGTGGTCATAAATGACGAGTAATTATTGAGGATGGGGATAATGATATTGCTAGAGCATGGTAACCAACATTCAGTTAAGACAATCAAGTCGCAATCTGGTATGTAAATACGTTAGCAACTTAGCATGATTTTTTTTTATATGTTATTGTTTAATAAATGGAAAAAAAAAAAAAAAGAAATTCGGTGCAGTAGCGTTTGCAAGTTTAAAAAATTACGGTTTATCGAACGAATGTTTTGTGATAGGATTGTAATAAAGTTATTAGGACACTTCACGATGGAGAGTGTTTCTTCAGGTGTGCACGTATAGGTAGTTGATACAGACAGTTCGTCAATACTGTTAATTAGATTGTTTATGTTAGTAGTCATTTTACTGGCGTGGAATGGCGACATTGACTATCGCAACCCAGTGCTGGGCACGCCATAATTATGGCGGTAAGTCCCCTCTTTGAGGAGTGGCTGGAAAGGCAACACGGCGTCCTTACCTTCCGCATGACGCAGGTCCTCACCGGACATGGTAAGTTCGGGAGGTTCCTGCACCGGATTCGTGCGGAAGAAACGCCCGGGTGTCACCATTGTGTGGACCACCCGGAGGACACGGTGGAGCACACGGTGGAGGTGTGTCCCGCTTGGGCAGAGCAACGCCGTGTCCTCGTGGGGGCTATCGGTGGCGGCGATCTCTCGCGCCGGGCCTTGGTACAGGCCATGGTCCGGAGCGAGGAGGAGTGGCAGGCGGTCGCCTCCTTCTGCGAAGCAGTAATGCTAGCAAAGGAGGCGGCCGATCGCGTGAGGCAACGGTCCTCACGCCCCAATCGCCGCCGGGATTCCGATCCCGATTTCCGGCCATCGTAGGCGCGGGCTTGCGGACGGCGAGCAATGGGTGGCTCGCCTTCCGACCGTCCGGTAACCGTCCGGACCGAGCCCAGGTCGTCGACGGCGCGTGCTGTTCCACGCGCGCCTCAAGGAGATGTCAGCAACTGTAGGGGCCTAGCAGGGTCGAAGCCTACTGGGGCCAAGGGTCTGATTCTGAAAGGAAGACTCGGCCCTGGTACGAAAGGCAATGAAGGAACAGGAGTGGGTTTTTAGTCAGTAAAAGTCTGACACTATCTCCCGCCCCGCCCAAGGGCGGGGGATGTCATAAGATGATTTTCCCACCGAAAAAAAAAAAAAAAAAAAAAAAAAAAAAAAAAAAAAAAAAAAAGTCATTTTACTGGCAAGGCAAAAATAGTTAGTGGGTTACGAGTAAATGGAATGGTATATATTTTAAGAACGTATGGAAGGCTTATGTTCGGGGTCATTAAGTTTAAAAACTTACTTTTTATGATGTTGAAGTAGCTAAGTAAAGAATGATGGATATGAACGCATGCAGATGTAAGGAGTACATGTGATGACATTGTGAAGTTTTTATATGTAGGAGTTGAGTGAGGCATGTATGTTGAGAGTATGTTGTGTTGATGAAAAAAGTTATATGTGTGAGTATTGTTATTGTCTGTATTTAGTGTTTTAACATAGCAATTTAAAGAATTCGTAAAAGTAATCAAATTATACATAAAAAATCGCAGGGTATACTTAAACGTAGGTAGTCATGCTTTGATGATTGCCGCCAGCTGCTTCAGTTGTTCTTCGCTTCTCACCACGATAGTCTGGCTATCAGGATTCTTTTTAATGATAACTTTTCCGTTCGAAGTCCAACAATAGTTATACTGGTGTGTCTTAGCGTGGTTTCGATTAAGGTAAAATAATCTTTTTGTATTCGCTGTTAAAAGCTCTGTGATGTAGATAGGTGATTCCGGTACAGATTTTAAGTTTAGGTGGGTTGATTTTATCTTGTCTGTGGAATTAAGTTTATTGTAGTCTTTAACAGCAGCAAGAAATTTCGTTTTCACCAGGGTATTACAGAACTCAACCGTTAGACTTGATGTTACGTTTTCCTTTTTTGAGGGTTGTCTTGTAACATCACGGATACTAGTGGATTCCATATCAAGT
This sequence comes from Mythimna impura, assembly GCA_905147345.3. Classification (NCBI taxonomy): domain Eukaryota; kingdom Metazoa; phylum Arthropoda; class Insecta; order Lepidoptera; family Noctuidae; genus Mythimna; species Mythimna impura. Next base: position 24,120,299 of record LR990342.1, on the reverse strand, counting down.
CCTAGATGTCTTGAGAGGTGCGATATTGTATCATATATCATTATCTTGGTCTCATTCTGCCTTTTAGGTACATTACGTAATTCTATAGAGGTTTTGATGAGATTGTGGTCGAGAACTTCCAACTTGTTTTCCAACTTAGCTAACTGCATTGCCATGGAACCCCGTTGATTTTCTAGTCCCGTAATTTTATTTTCAAGGGACTGTAATTGATCGGAGACCAATGTCATTGCCTTCTCGAGATCAGTATTTGTGGCCTTAATTTCCGAGTAGTGATTTTTTATCTCCTTAATATGACCTTCTAATTTGTCCAGACGGGAGCTCTGGGTACATATCATTTCGTTGATCATCTTCTTGATGTCGTTCTTAAACATATCCAAGTCATCACCACTGACTTCGCCTGAAAGGCATCTGCGTTTAGCTCTTTGGGTGATGTTTCCCACTGGGTCTTGGTCTGAATGCAGCTTCCGGATATCAGACTCCGAGCGCGATGAGTACTGATTTGGAGGCGTTTTGGGTGGAGTTTTATACATGTTGCCTTAGCTTGTTAGTTTGTCTAGTCTGACTAAAAATCAAGACAAGGCGAGGTACGCGTAAATAAGTTACTCGCTAATCGCTATCGCTCGTAAGTTGGGCCGCCGACAAATATGACACACGCACAGCGTAAGCGCAGCGGGGTCCGCGTGCTATCCTTGTCTTGACACTTGCCGGCCCGTTTCCTCCACTGCTCTGCTTGCGTTTCGCGTTCTCTTCAAACTTATGCACGCCTGGTACTTTTGCGAATTATATTCACAATTTAATTTCGAAATAACTATTAATTTTAAATAAAAATTGAAAAAACTTGTACGGAATGCACGTCTAAACGCTTTCGCGGTCCGAGGGGAAGGGATTATCGGAGGCATGCTGTGAAACCCTTGCTTACGGAAAACCATAAAAGAGCAAGATTGCAGTTTGCTATGGATCACATAAACTTTGATTGGAGTAATGACATCTTTACTGATGAAAAAACTTTTAAGTCCAGCGAACACGGACGCTTATGTTTGTGGCGTCGAGATAATACGCGATACACAAGTGGTCATGTAGTGCCCAATATGCAATCTGGTCATATAACTGTGAACATGTGGGGATGGATGAGTGCAGCCGATCCGGGAGAACTTGTCAGAATACCTAGTCGAGCAAATAGTGCAAATTATATAGAAGTGCTGGAGGAGATCATGTTGCCTACAGTTCGAAATGTGTATCCAAGAGAAGAATTACCACAGATAAAATTTGTACAGGATAATTGTCCAATACACCGTTCCCACAGTGTGCAGGCTTGGTTTCGTCAGCATAATGACATTTGCACTATTCCTTGGCCTGCTAGATCACCGGATTTAAATCCAATTGAAAATTTATGGGGTGTCATTGTTCAACGGTGGAATAATCAAAATGAGTGTACTCCAGATGCGTTAGAGGCTCATTGTTTACAAATATGGGAGAGTATTCGTGGTTCAGATTTGTGTAAAAATTTGATTAATTCAATGCGTTCCCGAATGCAAGCTGTTATTGACCAAAATGGTGGTTACACGAGCTATTAAATAATTTATACTTAATTTATTAATATTATTTACTCAGTACTTATTCTCTATACTAACTGGAGATCTCGTTATGTGTATTTAACCTAATACTTGTAAATATTTAAAATAACTTAAAAAAGTTATGAACACTTCAAGTTAAAACACAACATAATTTTTATTTTTTTTATGTTACCTACTAACCATTTGATATTTCGTTGTGCAATTTTGTATTTTTTAGCCTATATTTAATCCTTTTGACCTTTGTGATAAAATTATCTAGTTTTGTGTTTGTTTTAGTTAAGGTTACATACTCTTCAATCCTCTTTCGAATTTTGGAAACGAATATTTAAACGAATATTTATTCGCGATATTTCACTTCTGCGTGCTTCTGTGCAAGTGCACAGAAGCACGCAGAAGTGAAATATCGCGTCTCTTTAGTGGTTTGAAGAGAGATGCGGGGGCGGGGAGTGAAATCCTTGTACAGTGATTGGCTCGCCGATATTGTACGTTGCGCAAAGCGATCCCCGCTCTTTCGTCGAGCGCTCAAGATTCGTGCCGCTATCTTTATCCATTCAGAATAGAAAATAAAAATGTGAGCAAATAAATACTAGTGGTATTAGTTATTTGATATTTAAATGGAATAAATCACAAAATTCACTTCTAATTTAAAAAATGGCGTGGCTGGAAAGACCTCACGGTGAACTCACCTTCCGTATGACGCAGGTCCTCACCGGACATGGTATGTTCGGGAGGTTCCTGCACCGGATTCGTGCGGAAGAAACGCCCGAGTGTCACCATTGTGTGGACCGCCCGGAGAACACGGGACATTTGTTTGTTGGCGAACGACAGACAGACACAGCGGCAGCAGCGGCGGCGGCAGATATATTATTGTGGCGAGTTTTAATCCCGAACGCAGTGAAGAAATTCGGGAGTATATTCCCTTGGGATAATTTTCTGTTATCACGCGGGCAAAATTGCGGGTTGCAGCTAGTATTTCGGGGAGTGTGCATCGGAATTGTACAGTTTAATTCCGCCAAGCACGTTCCATCATCGAACCGCGACGTACGGTGTTACACTACCAGCACATGGTGGAGACGACATGTTTCACTAATACGTACAAAAAATTACATTCCGTTCCTATTCCGTTCCAGTTCCACTCTTTTCCATTACTATTCTGTTCTTATTCCGTTCTTATTGCGTTCCAATTCCACTCCTATTCCTTTCCTATTCTCTTCCTATTCCTTTCTTATCCCTTTCCTCTATTATATATTCTGTTTCTATTCTGTTCCTATTCCGTTCCTACTCCGTTCCTATTCCGCTTCTATTCCGCTCCTATTCCGTTCCTATTCCGTTCCTATTCCGTTCCTATTCCGTTCCTATTCCGTTCCTATTCCGTTCCTATTCCGTTTCTATTCCGTTCCTATTCCGTTCCTATTCCGTTCCTATTCCGTTCCTATTCCGTTCCTATTCCGTTCCTATTCCGTTCCTATTCCGCTCCTATTCCGTTACTATTCCATTCCTATTCTGCTCCTATTCCGATCCTATTCCGTTCCTATGCCGTTCCTACTCCGTTCCTATTCCGTTCCTATTCCGCTCCTATTCCGTTCCTATTCCGTTCCTATGCCGTTCCTACTCCGTTCCTCTTCCGCTCCTATTCCGTTCCTACTCCGTTCCTATTCCGTTCCTATTCCGCTCCTATTCCGTTCCTATTCCGTTCCTATGCCGTTCCTATTCCGTTCCTACTCCGTTCCTATTCCGTTCCTACTCCGTTCCTATTCCGCTCCTATTCCGTTCCTATTCCTTTCCTATTCCGTTCCTATTCCTTTCCTATTCCGTTCCTACTCCGTTCCTATTCCGTTCCTATTCCGTTCCTATTCAGGTCCTATTCCGTTCCTATTCCGTATCCATTCCGTACCCATTCTCAGTTCCCTAACGCGGTCAACCGTAGAGTTTTTAAGTCAAGACTGAATAGATTACTTTAAATTTTTTTCTGTTAACACGCGGGCAAAATTGCGGGTTGCAGTTAGTATTTCGGGGAGTGTGCATCGGAATTGTACAGTTTAATTCCGCCAAGCACGTTCCATCATCGAACCGTGACGTACGGTGTTACACTACCAGCACATGGTGGAGACGACATGTTTCACTAATACGTACAAAAAATTACATTCCGTTCCTATTCCGTTCCAGTTCCACTCTTTTCCATTACTATTCTGTTCTTATTCCGTTCTTATTGCGTTCCTATTCCACTCCTATTCCTTTCCTATTCTCTTCCTATTCCTTTCTTATCCCTTTCCTCTATTATATATTCTGTTCCTATTCCGTTCCTATGCCGTTCCTATTCCGCTCCTATTCCGTTCCTATTCCTTTCCTATTCCGTTCCTATTCCGTTCCTATTCCGTTTCTATTCCTTTCCTATTCCGTTCCTATTCCTTTCCTATTCCGTTCCTACTCCGTTCCTATTCCGTTCCTATTCCGTTCCTATTCCGTTCCTATTCCGTTCCTATTCCGTTCCTATTCCGTTCCTACGCCGTTCCTATGCCGTTCCTATTCCGTTCCTACTCCGTTCCTATTTCGCTCCTATTCCGTTCCTATTCCGTTCCTATGCCGTTCCTATTCCGTTCCTACTCCGTTCCTATTCCGTTCCTATGCCGTTCCTATTCCGCTCCTATTCCGTTCCTATTCCGTTCCTATGCCGTTCCTATTCCGTTCCTACTCCGTTCCTATTCCGTTCCTACTCCGTTCCTATTCCGTTCCTATTCCGTTCCTATTCAGGTCCTATTCCGTTCCAATTCCGTATCCATTCCGTACCCATTCTTAGTTCCCTAACACGGTCAACCGTAGAGTTTTTAAGTCAAGACTGAATAGATTACTTTAAACTTTTTTCTGTTATCACGCGGGCAAAATTGCGGGTTGCAGCTAGTATTTCGGGGAGTCTGCATCGGAATTGTACAGTTTAATTCCGCCAAGCACGTTCCATCATCGAACCGCGACGTACGGTGTTACACTACCAGCACATGGTGGACACGACATATTTCGTACGTACAAAAAATTACATTCCGTTCCTATTCCGTTCCAGTTCCTCTCTTTTCCATTACTATTCTGTTCTTATTCAGTTCTTATTCAGTTCCTACTCCGTTCCTATTCCGCTCCTATTCCGTTCCTATTCCGTTCCTATTCCGTTCCTATTCCGTTCCTACGCCGTTCCTATGCCGTTCCTATTCCGTTCCTATTCCGCTCCTATTCCGTTCCTATTCCTTTCCTACTCCGTTCCTATTCCGTTCCTATTCCGTTCCTATTCCGTCCCTATTCAGGTCCTATTCCGTTCCTATTCCATTCCTATTCCGCACCTATTCCGTTCCTATTCAGTTCCTATTCCACTCCTATTCCGTTCCTATTCCGCTCCTATTCCGTTCCTATTCCGTTCCTATTCCGTTCCTATTCCGTTCCTATTCCGTTCCTACGCCGTTCCTATGCCGTTCCTATTCCGTTCCTACTCCGTTCCTATTCCGCTCCTATTCCGTTCCTATTCCGTTCCTATGCCGTTCCTATTCCGTTCCTACTCCGTTCCTATTCCGTTCCTATGCCGTTCCTATTCCGCTCCTATTCCGTTCCTATTCCGTTCCTATGCCGTTCCTATTCCGTTCCTACTCCGTTCCTATTCCGTTCCTATTCCGTTCCTATTCACGTCCTATTCCGTTCCAATTCCGTATCCATTCCGTACCCATTCTTAGTTCCCTAACACGGTCAACCGTAGAGTTTTTAAGTCAAGACTGAATAGATTACTTTAAACTTTTTTCTGTTATCACGCGGGCAAAATTGCGGGTTGCAGCTAGTATTTCGGGGAGTCTGCATCGGAATTGTACAGTTTAATTCCGCCAAGCACGTTCCATCATCGAACCGCGACGTACGGTGTTACACTACCAGCACATGGTGGACACGACATATTTCGTACGTACAAAAAATTACATTCCGTTCCTATTCCGTTCCAGTTCCTCTCTTTTCCATTACTATTCTGTTCTTATTCCGTTCCTACTCCGTTCCTATTCCGCTCCTATTCCGATCCTATTCCGTTCCTATTCCGTTCCTATTCCGTTCCTACGCCGTTCCTATGCCGTTCCTATTCCGTTCCTATTCCGCTCCTATTCCGTTCCTATTCCTTTCCTACTCCGTTCCTATTCCGTTCCTATTCCGTTCCTATTCCGTCCCTATTCAGGTCCTATTCCGTTCCTATTCCATTCCTATTCCGCACCTATTCCGTTCCTATTCCGTTCCTATTCCACTCCTATTCCGTTCCTATTCCGCTCCTATTCCGTTCCTATTCCGTTCCTATTCCGTTCCTATTCCGTTCCTACGCCGTTCCTATGCCGTTCCTATTCCGTTCCTACTCCGTTCCTATTCCGCTCCTATTCCGTTCCTATTCCGTTCCTATGCCGTTCCTATTCCGTTCCTACTCCGTTCCTATTCCGTTCCTATGCCGTTCCTATTCCGCTCCTATTCCGTTCCTATTCCGTTCCTATGCCGTTCCTATTCCGTTCCTACTCCGTTCCTATTCCGTTCCTATTCCGTTCCTATTCAGGTCCTATTCCGTTCCAATTCCGTATCCATTCCGTACCCATTCTTAGTTCCCTAACACGGTCAACCGTAGAGTTTTTAAGTCAAGACTGAATAGATTACTTTAAACTTTTTTCTGTTATCACGCGGGCAAAATTGCGGGTTGCAGCTAGTATTTCGGGGAGTCTGCATCGGAATTGTACAGTTTAATTCCGCCAAGCACGTTCCATCATCGAACCGCGACGTACGGTGTTACACTACCAGCACATGGTGGACACGACATATTTCGTACGTACAAAAAATTACATTCCGTTCCTATTCCGTTCCAGTTCCTCTCTTTTCCATTACTATTCTGTTCTTATTCCGTTCCTACTCCGTTCCTATTCCGCTCCTATTCCGTTCCTATTCCGTTCCTATTCCGTTCCTATTCCGTTCCTATTCCGTTCCTACGCCGTTCCTATGCCGTTCCTATTCCGTTCCTATTCCGCTCCTATTCCGTTCCTATTCCTTTCCTATTCCGTTCCTACTCCGTTCCTATTCCGTTCCTATTCCGTTCCTATTCCGTCCCTACCGTCCCTATTCAGGTCCTATTCCGTTCCTATTCCATTCCTATTCCGCACCTATTCCGTTCCTATTCCGTTCCTACTCCGTTCCTATTCCGCTCCTATTCCGTTCCTATTCCTTTCCTATTCCTTTCCTACTCCGTTCCTATTCCGTTCCTATTCCGTTCCTACTCCGTTCCTATTCCGCTCCTATTCCGTTCCTATTCCTTTCCTATTCCGTTCCTATTCCGTTCCTATGCCGTTCCTGTTCCGTTCCTACTCCGTTCCTATTCCGCTCCTATTCCGTTCCTATTCCGTTCCTATGCCGTTCCTATTCCGTTCCTTATCTGTTCCTATTCCGCTCCTATTCCGTTCCTATTCCTTTCCTATTCCGTTCCTACTCCGTTCCTATTCCGTTCCTATTCCGTTCCTATTCAGGTCCTATTCCGTTCCTATTCCGTTCCAATTCCGTATCCACTCCGTACCCATTCTTAGTTCCCTAACACGGTCAACCGTAGAGTTTTTAAGTCAAGACTGAATAGAATACTTTAAACTTTTTTCTGTTATCACGCGGGCAATATTGCGGTTTGCAGCTAGTATTTCGGGGAGTCTGCATCGGAATTGTACAGTTTAATTCCGCCAAGAACGTTCCATCATCGAACCACGACGTACGGTGTTACACTACCAGCACATTATATATTTAACCATGCAGCTCTCCGCTTGTCCGCTTGCACTAGGCGAACCAATCGCAGCTTTTCAGAGCCTAATAGCAAAAACAAAACGCACCGAATCCGAGCGAGTACCTGTCACGTCGTTACGTCAAATATCATTCTTTCAGAGTTAGAGATAAATCTTAAGTTTTGCTGGGTAGGGTAGGGAGGGTTCCCTATATCTTCGAACGATGCTACGTATAATAATGATCGAACATCACAGGTAAGTTCGTTTGATCATCTACTATACTGCAAGCTTCGTTCGAAGATATACTCAATTTAACCATGAAGATGTTAAGAGTCAACTTAAAGCAAAATTAAGATTTTTAATATCAAACAAATATATTTCTTTATTTTCAGGAACCAAAATAGCACTTACTAGCAAAATGGCACTTATTAGGCTCTTAATATAATGGTAATATGAGACAATCAGTCTTTTTTGACATACTGCTCTATCATTAGTGTTTACTAGATATTATAAGAGTTTTCTTATAATATCTTATTTATAGGGCGGACTAGCTGCAGAATCGATATATTTAAAAAAAAAACAGTTTTTGAAGTTATAATCGAACCATAAGTTCAACGAATATTGGGTATCATTTTTCATAGCTCCAAGTGATTTTTAAGAAACTAAAAAACAAAATCATTATACATAGCTAATTTTAGTAGGTACCTGCCTAGATAATTAGGTACTTATGCAGTATTTTTTATAGCACAGGAAGACTGTAACTCTGAGAATAACAAAGGACCCTACTTACGTCAAAAATAGGAATGGCAAATACGATACGATTAATCGATGTTTCCTAAGATTTACTAGGTACCTATGGCAATACGTTACAAATTGCCTTACATCAACTTTTATCATACTACAAGTAGGTATATAACAATGTCTTATTTTAATTAAAATAATACTCTAGATATAGTACCCTGCTTGTTAATATTAATATAAATACTAGGATCTGTATCCAGTGCGAAATAATGTTTTTTTTTTAATTTTTTTTTAATTAGACCGCTATCCCACTGGCGTTTTACGAGCGTTGACGCTTCTCTAAAGTCTGCGCAGCGCCAACGTCGCGCAGACGCGATGTTAACGTCGCGAGTTGGGCGTGAAGGATTCATAAACGTACGCACATAAACATACATGTAATTATATACATATAAACATTCAATTTTTTAATACTAGTGTCATTCAAAACCAGCCTCTATCTAGCGTGATAGAAAGCGATAGATGAGTTGTCGTGAGCCTATAACGCATAGGGTAAATGAAGGGATACAGAGGTTTTTATCAGTAAAAGCCTGATACGCCCTCTCACTCTACCCAAAGCGGGAGAAACTAATTAATAATTTCCCATTTTAAAAAAGGCCCGCGGTGATTCTTTCAAATAACTTCGCAGTTCTGGCAGATTACCTAAATCCCTACTTTTTATTATGGGTGTTTTTAATATCGTGCGGATTTCATCACGCATGCGGGATTGGTCCGCACGCGTAGGTAAACACCGCAAATGTCCATTTCATACAAGTATTTATTGTAATGCGTGGAACACACACGCGGGACGCGTATTTTTGCATTTTGAAACTTTCTTCATGCGGAACAAATCCTCATGTATGATGAAATCCGCACGATATTAAAAACATCCTTAAAGTGGGAAATCATCCAATCACTTCTCTCGCTCTAGGGTGGAACGTGAGGGCGTTTCAGCCCCCCTAGCCAAGTTACGATCGTTTCGCTTGCGTCGAACGCCTCGAGTAGGCCACGCCTCCGACTCCTTTGTTCTGACGTCATCTCAACGCTCAGTCACGTGGTCAGAACAAAGGAATCGGAGGCGTGGCCTACTCGAGGCGTTCGACGCAAACGAAACGATCGTAACTTGGCTCGGGTAACAGATCTTTACTGACTAAAACCATATCTGTGCCCTTCACTTCCACTTTGCGTTCTAGAATCACGGGATTCCTTTTCAGAAAATCCCCGCAACCCTAACGGGCTTCGGCCCTGTTGGGCTCTACGCGCTGTCGACGACTTGGGCTTCGATTACTGGACGGCCGGACGGCAAGTTACCCATTGCTTATCGTCCGTAAACCCGCGCCTGCGGTGAGCGGTAGTCGGAGTCGATTTTACAGTGGCACCCCCCACCATACCCCCACGCATGCAGCCATCTCCTTTACTAGCATTACTGCTTTGCAGAAGGAGGCGACCGTCTGCCATTCCCCTCCGAACCATGGCCTGAACCAGGGTCCGGCGCGAGACCAGCTTCCACGAGGACACGGCGGTGCTCCGCTCAACTCCTCAACCTAAATCTTTACTAAAAATATATTATATATAGTAACATTTTAATAATATAAAGTTATCTTACAAAACAGAAACTTGTCAGTTTAATTAAAATCGGGTTGGACTATAACAAACCATTAATTAAGGCTATCCATGATTTATGTTACAGATAATCATAATCTCACCCGTTGAAACCGTGAATAGGATCTTTATTTTGTGTTATTATTATATTATTGTCCTACTAGTGGATTTAAAGCTTCCTTTTGTAAATCTATGTATATCATAAAAAAAGTCGCTTCCTATCTTATATTGAACTAACTGACCCGACAGACTTTATCCTATCTCAGCTATGAACTATCCAACGCGCGAACTGTCAAACGCACAAATTGTCAAACGCTATAACTGTCGAACGCGCAAACTGTCGAACGCGCAAACTGTCGAACGCGCAAACTGTCGAACACGCAAACTGTCGAACGCGCAAACTGTCGAACGCGCAAACTGTGGAACGCGCAAACTGTCAAACTCGCAAACTGTCAAACCTGCGAAAGTTAAACTGTTGTCGTAGTTTTTTTTTTTTTTAATTTGCCAATTCTGTGTTTTTCTTTCGGTAAGAATCTTCCACAAAACTACAAAATATTAGGAATCTTTAAAAAAAAAAATGAATAAAGTTGGTAAAGTCATTCTCGAGATATGGCGTGACCAAGGGAAATACTGACCCAGTATATAAATAATAAATAAAATAATGTACACTAACATAGATATTGTTGGTTTTAGGTGAGTGTATTGTACCTACTGCGTTCTGGAGTATTTTACAGCTCACAACAGAGTGACACACATATATTTGCACAACACAACCAGTTAATCGCCGGATGGCCATTGACTTACGTCAAATACATCATGTCACAATGCTTGAGAGACTACACAGCCAATACACCACAGTGAGGATTCTCAACCAGTCCACCTTTACTGATTTAACTCTGAAATCATTTACAAAGGGAAATGAAACTTTTCCCATAAATTGATGGCATGTATTTTTTTTTCTTTTCACCATAATTGAAATCTAGGCCATATCTTAAAGGACTGTATGATAAATCAATAGCAAAAAGAATTATGTCTACCAGCCGTAACCAAACGAAGCTAAAAACTATTTAGTATATTGCTTTTGTTTGATAACAGGCGTTATTTTTCTTAAATAAACATACTGTATGTCTGATATTTTAAGTTTACTATTGTTAAATATAGTTTTAGTTTCGGTTTTTATGGTAAGTACGCATTAAATATTGTTAATCACTATCACAACACTAACGCATATCTTTTCGATTCGTTTATAACTTTTTTTTTACTAGTTTTAGTGATGTAAAACTGTGAGTGTGGAAAAAATATAACAGTAATAACCAATTTAATCTATTTTATCAATGGAAACCTCAAAATATTAAGTATTATATTTCTGGCCCAGGGCAGGTGTGTCGTGGCGGTGTCTCTGGACATCGCCAACGCCTTCAACTCCCTGCCTTGGAGTAGCATTAGGAGGGCACTCCGGTATCACCGGACGCCCGACTACCTCTGTCGTGTGGTCGAGGCGTACCTGTCGGACAGGTACATCATCTACCCTGGTCACCAGGGAGAGTGGGAACGTCGAGAGATGTCGTGCGGTGTTCCGCAGGGATCGGTACTAGGGCCGCCCTTGTGGAACATCGGATACGACTACGTGCTGCGCGGCGACCTCCCTGACGGGGTCAGCGTGGTCTGCTACGCAGACGACACGCTGGTCCTGGCGCGGGGAGAGTCGTACCAGGCGGCGGTCGAACTAGCGACACGCGGGGTTGCGACAGTCGTGGGCAGGATCCAGGAGTTGGGACTCGAGGTGGCATTGCACAAGTCCGAGGCCATGTGCTTTCACGGCCCTCGGAACGCGCCACCACGGGGTTCCCAACTAACGGTAGGAGGAGTCCACATCGGCGTCGGGTCGACGATGAAGTACCTGGGACTCGTTCTCGACAGCCGATGGGATTTCGAGGAGCATTTCCGACGTCTGGCTCCCAAACTAAATCGGACTGGGGCTGCCCTCGGGCGGCTCCTGCCCAACCTGGGAGGTCCAGACGCCTCCTGCCGGAGGCTTTACGCGGGGATCGTTCGGTCCATGGCCCTTTATGGCGCACCGGTATGGGCGCCGACGCTGCGGAAGCAGCCGGCGGCCCGGCTGAACGCATGCCAGAGGGTCATGGCCATACGGATGGTGCGAGGATACCGGACGATTTCCCGCGAAGCGGCGAGCCTCCTTGCTGGCCAGCCACCATGGGATCTGGAGGCAACAGTCCTTGCACACATGCACGACCTGCGCATGGAGGTGCAACGCCGGGGCGAAACTCCGCTGCCGCGACAAGTCGCAGCATGGCGGACAGAGCTCCGGCGGGTTCTCATGGTGAAATGGCGACAGCGACTGTCGCAACCCAGTGCTGGGCACGCCACAATTATGGCGGTAAGTCCCCTCTTTGAGGCGTGGTTGGAAAGACCTCACGGCGTCCTCACCTTTCGCATGACGCAGGTTCTCACCGAACACGGTAAGTTCGGGAAGTTCCTGCACCGGATTCGTGCGGAAGCAACGCCCGGGTGTCGCCACTGTGTGGACCGCCCGGAGGACACGGTGGAGCACACGGTTGAGGTGTGCCCCGCTTGGGCAGAGCAACGCCGTGTCCTTGTGGGGGCGATCGGCGGCGGCGATCTCTCGCGCCGGGCCCTGGTACAGGCCATGGTCCGGAGCGAGGAAGAGTGGCAGGCGGTCGCCTCCTTCTGTGAAGCAGTAATGCTAGCAAAGGAGGCGGCCGATCGCGTGAGGCAACGGTCCTCACGCCCTTATCCGCCAATTATTAATCCGCCGGGATTCCGATCCCGATTTCCGGCCACCGTAGGCGCGGGCTTGCGGACGGCGAGCAATGGGTGGCTCGCCGTCGGACCGTCCGGTAACCGTCCGGACCGAGCCAAGTCGTCGACGGCGCGTATTGTTCCACGCGCGCCTCAGGGAGATGTCAGCAAATCGTAGGGGCCCAGCAGGGTCGAAGCCTACTGGGGCCATGGGTAGTGTGAAAACGAAACCCGGGGCCCTGGGACGAAGGCAACGAAGGAACAGGAGTGGGTTTTTAGTCAGTAAAAGTCTGACACTATCTCTCGCTCCGCCCAAGAGCGAAATTTGTCATTAGATGATTTTCCACCCGAAAAAAAAAAAAAAAAAAAGTATTATATTTCCATTACATTATATATAATATACCGAAAATAGATAACGCCTGACAAAAACATATTAGCAATGCTTCTTTAAGTATTTTCGTTCGGTTACGGTTTAAAGACCTGGTTCTTTTTGTTATTGATTCCCCGTATTGGCCTCAAACATATAACCTAGGTTTCATTTCTGGCGAAAAGAAAAAAGTAAAATATGCCAATAGTTTGCATTGGCCTTTGGACAGGCAATACATTCTAAATTATTTAAGTAGATACAGTATATAAATTAAAATTGTGTTATAATCTCAAATTTTCACAAATCAATTATAGTTGCTTTAAAATTAAATATAACTTTCTGTCACCCAATCACCTACTGTTTGGTTTTATTTATCTACGTTTCATCATCAAAACTTAAGTATAATAATATGTGAAGTGTATTTAAAAAACTATATAACAATAACGCATAATAAATAGGACGTAATTAACAAATTTCAGAAAAGCATGAACGAAATCTATAAATTTTCGCTTAGAACCCTTTGCATGTGAGTCCATTCGCACTTGGCCAATTTTTAGGATAAGTAATTTCCTTTTATTTGATTTTATGACGACAAAAACGAACGGATCAAACTGATTTAATTTAACGCCATCTAGTATTTAACGCTCGAAGTAAATACGTGTTGTAAACAACTGAGGAAATTGATATGACTGAAATTGAGTCAAAATTTTCATGGTCGCGCTTGGGTTGCGTAGTGAATTATTAAGATTGAGTATAGATGGCGCTAATTAGCCATCATAGAGCAGCTTCAATTTGTTATTTAGAGCAGAATTGTTTTGGAACAATTTCAGTCCCTGCAGCTTGGTTTCAGCTCCAAAAAGAGCTGTGAGGTTATCTTATAAGCATTGTCGACTTACATAAATTCGGGCAAAGGGGAGATCATCTTGAAAGTTATCATTAAACATCTCACTTCATTCATATCGGGATAAATTAATTACCTATTTAATGATTTTCCGCCTCAAAAACTATTTAACAAAAATACTATTAATATAATTAAAAAACAAACTAATAAAGTTGGTTTCAAAAAATGACGACACATAACAAGAAACACACAAGTAAAAATGTTTTTTATTCTCCATTTTTTAATTGTAGGTAATGGTCCACAGTTAAAACTAAATAGTGGGAAAGTTAGGTTAGTTACCTTTTTGTGGTAGGAAATCATTTTCTTCCGCTCTAAGGTGAAGCAAGAGCCCTTTTACATACTAAAATCCTTCAGCTAATCCCATTGGATTACAACAGCTAGCTTTATCTAACTCAAAAAGAACCATTAGAGCGTTCAAATCGAGATACATTTTCGTACGTTATTACACATCTTTGTTTAGATATTTTGGAAACAAAGGTGTCTTGTAGTGTAAAACTAATCCAATAAATACACCTCTGTAAACGAGCTGTTTTGCTTGAACTTTGGCCCTTCATAGTGTACCTACTCATAAATAAATAAAAAACTGGGCAAGTACGAGTCGGACTCGCGCACTGAGGGTTCCGTACAAACTTAAAAGGTAAATTGCGGTTTACGATTTATGACGTATTAAAAAAAAACTACTACTAGATCTCGTTCAAACCAATTTTCGGTGGAAGTTTATAAGGTAATGTACCTACATCATATATTTTTTTTAGTTTTATCATTCTCTTATTTTAGAAATTACGGGGGGGGGGGACACATTTTACCACTTTGGAAGTGTCTCTCGCGCAAACTATTCAGTATATAAAAAAAATTATATTAGAAACCTCAATATCATTTTTGAAGACCTATCCATAGATACCCCACACGTATGGGATTAAAATTTTGAGTTTCAGTTCTAAGTATGGGATACCCCCAAAATTTATTGTTTTTTTTCTATTTTTTGTGAAAATCTTATGCGGTTCACAGAATACATCTACTTACCAAGTTTCAACAGTATCTAAGCTACCCTAAAAACTACCCTGCACATTTAATCAAGATTCTGAGTAACAAAGTTTTATTTCCAAAAACTTTTAGTTTTTAAAAAACATAGGTATTTCCTGGAACAAATTTTGTGGAGTATTCGTGTTAATAACGGAATTATCGAATACCAACCGAGCGTTCAGGTGATATTTCTCTTTATTCGCGTCTTTGTCGAAAATAGCTTCAATTGCGTTGGATAAACCAACACGCTATTCAAATCATGCTCAAGTTTACGATACATGGTCGGGTCCCTCTTGAGATCAGCCCATAAACATAAAAGTTATGCCCGAATTGTTATCCCCAATATCATGAAATTTGAACATAATGAAGATCAGTCATGAATTTGTGGAGTATGCAGACTTATAGCGTCAAAAAAAACCGTAAATATTGTGAAGAAATTATTTAAATCGGAACAAAAATGACGAAGATACAGCAATTTTATGTGTATTTTTTGCTCTAGAAATACGCCCGAGAATGAAGCGACTCGCTGTCATGATAGGTCTCCACCGGCGCATGAATACGATCAAGCCGTTTCTCACACGGATCATGACAGATGACGTCATCGTAAACAGTACAGCGAGAGCGCGCGTTTTAAAGTAGCCATTCAGAAAAACTTTAATAAATCCACCATTTCTTGACGGATTTTAATAATTTAAAAAATTAAATGCTCAGTAAATTATTACACATACGATATACTTAGTAAAAATCGGATTTGCTATTATGTGATTGATCCTCATTAGTAAAATGAGGATATACTTACCAGTGTGAACTTTTACACTTCTGCGCACTGGCATGATGTTATGTTATGAAATGGTGTTCACAATGAAGTAGCATACGATTTCAGTAATCCCGGAGGATTAGTTATCATTTTTTTAAGTGTTTCATGGTCTATCTCCGAAGTTCGTCATCATATTTTCACTAAATTTAAATAAGACCTGAAAAAAAAAGTCTTCGAAACAAAAATAGAATCGTCAAAAGTGGTTTACATTTAGCGAAAATATCGCTGAACAAGTTACAAAAAAAAAATCAGACGACTTAAGAACCTTATCTTTTTTTGGAAGTCGGTTAAAAAAACCGCCCAAGTTCGAGTGGAACTCGCGCACGAAGGGTTCCGTACCGCACGTAGCAAAAAAAAAAAAGCAAAAAAGATCAAACAACTTTGTTGTATACCCATACAAGAAAGCTGTTTGATCTTTTTTGCTCTTTTTCTTATATTATTTATTATTATTATTTATAAATCTGTTCTGTGGGGTACCCTTAGGATGACCCAAAGAGGCCCTCTTAATAGTAGATTATGTGACTAGGGGATAAAGCAGTGTCTTTAGGTCGCGGGCGGCATGTTGAATTCCGAACGAAACGAAGGTTGCTAATTTTAATCCCGAAAGTTAGTGAGGGATCTATGCGAGGGAGTTAATAAAGAAACCTGAGTGAAGTGAGGAATTTAAACCGCCCAAGACAAAGACAGCTTTATCCCCGTGTTGGATACTCTACTTCTTACACCATCTGTGAGATAATTAAAAGACAATTTAGTAAAACAAATCATATATTAGAGACATATAAGTATTATTTACAAGTTAATCTTAACTATTACTCAACATGTTTAGAGATTTGAAACAAACCAAATTCACTATTAGATTCTATAGTTTTAATTTTCTATAACGCTGGGAACTCTATCATTGCTTTTTTTTTGTTAGTGGCCAGTTTGAATTTTGAATAAACTTGTTTGATGCACGTACATTTTAATTCTCATGGCGCGATGACGTCACGCGATCAGGAGGTGTTGACGGTTTTTGACGTTCCAAATTCAAATCTCATTATTCCCTAGGGATCGCCCATACTGCATTATCTCCCTAGGGACAGAATGACTTGCTTTAAGTGATGGTTGAATGATATATAAAGGGGCATTATCGAGCAGGTGGTGTAAAAATATTTATTTTATTCTGTTCTTTAGTGTTTGTTGTCATAGCGGCAACCGAAATATATCATCTGTGAAAATTTCATCTAACTATCACGGTTCATGACAAACGGACGGATAGCGAATCTTAGTAATAAATAGGGTCCCGTTTTACCTTTTGGGTACAGAACCCTGAAAACTACAAAACTTAAGTGCACAAAGATCCTATTTGATTAAGATTCCAAGGAATACCCAGACTACCGAACAAATTAAAACACCCATTTATTAACATCAATTAAGTCTACATTAAATTCAATTATCTTCAGACAGGTCGCTCAGTCTATCTGTCTTATCTTAAAATCATATAATCACACGTAATACGAACTATAATTTATTTACATATATTGGCATAATAATTAACTGTAGGTATCACACCTTGAATTTTATTAGTGCCGTTGAAGTGTAGTGATAACGGTCGTTCAGACGGAAAATGATGTCAAAATAAAAGTGGAATTAATTTCTTGTAATTACTGATGTAAATTATATTCTACTACGATGTTATTTTTAGTGCATTTCAATTAACTGTTTTGTTTTTGTTATGCGTGTGATGTAGTTCGTCGAATTTTGTGTTTTTCGAGTTCATTGACAGTAACGTAAGTACAAATATGGTTTAATAAAAGAGTGTGCAAGAATAAATTTTAATATTATTGTTAAAATAGCTGTTACCCGCGACTTCGTTCGTGTGGAGTTGTGGAACATTACTCTCCTTTTTTTGGGCAATCGTCTAAAAAATGCTATACATTTTGAAGATAAGGGCCCCCGGGAATTAAGTCCCAACCCCACGAAAAAAGTAGCCTAAGTCATTTTATGTAATATTAGCTATCAGTTAGTGAAGCCCCATCAACATCGATCTAGCCGTTTCGGAGATAAGGCGGAACAAACAGACAAACATTTTAAAATTCGCAAAAATAATAATAATAATATTGTGTTATTACTTCATAGATACGTGTTTTGTGTGTACTTATTTTCCTTTTAATCTTACACACGGTGTCTACTTCTCTATTTTTTCTAAACTCTCCGTTTGCAGGTATATTTCTATAGAAATAAGGAAATAAGCATCTTGTATGTTGCACGCATAAATAGGTACATGCAATGCATGCATGCATGCATTGCATGTACCTATTTCTCTGTTTCCTTCTATTTGCATTTTATTGTATGTATGTACGTAAATATTTAAATAAAGAAATAAATAATTAAAATACCAGAATCGTCTAATTAATGCTCTTAAATGCCACACAGCAATGCATTGAAGTCGCCAGAGTATTGAAAGTAGGTACTAGGCATGCCTTTTAAGTTCTGTCGTTTCCATATTTCCCGGCAGTTTTGAATTTGGAACTGTTCTATATTCGAATGTGTTTAAATTTTGAATCTCAAAACAGTTGAAAGTATTAGGATTAATGCTATTGTTTAGTCACAGCGTCAATTGGAATCGGTCAGGTTACGTACGAAAATGAATGTTTCTAAGGAAAATGTTCGTGCATTAATTTTCTACAACTTTAGAAGAGGCCTGACACGGCTTCAGTGTTTTGAAAAGCTAACATCTGTGTTCAGTGATGAAGCCCCATGTCTGCGGACTGTTGAACGCTGGTATTTAGAATGCCAGCGTGGACATACTAGTGTTAGTGACAAATCTCGCGAAGGACGCCCAAAATCCGCCTTCACTGAAGATAACATCATTGCTGTGAGACAACTAATTCTCGAAGATCGTCATGTGACGTATCGAGAGATAGAGGCTATATTAGGCATCTCAGGGACAACCATTCAGAAGATCTTGCATGAAGCGCTTGGTGTGAGTAAGCTAGTTTGCCGTTGGATACCGCATCTGCTTTCCGACGATCACAAGGCGGCCCGCGTCAGATGGTGTAAGAAAAACTCTGCAAAGGTTCAACCGAGGAGAGTCAAATCACGTCTACGACATCATCAGTGGTGACGAATCTTGGATCTATGACTACGATCCTGATTCCAAACAAAAATCTACAATCTGGGTCTTTCAAGACGAGCCAAAGCCGACTAAAGTTGTTTGTTCTCGAAGCACTTCAAAGAAGATGGTGACCACGTTCGTTGGAAAAACCGGCCATGTTGCGACTATTGCACTTGAAGATCGTAGAACGGTTAACGCAGAGTGGTATATCACAGCTTGTTTACCACAAGTCATCGCCTAACTTCGAAAATCTCACTCAAAGCGACGCATCATCCTGCACCACGACAACGCAAGCTCACACAGCGCTCGTCAAACGATTGAGTATTTGAAGCTGGAAAAAGTAGAAATTCTTGACCATCCTCCATACAGTCCTGACCTAAGCCCTAACGATTTCTTTACATTTCTTAAAATTGAGAAAAGTCTTCGTGGTCAAAGGTTCCAGTCCGGTGAAGAAGCAGTCGACGCTTTCAAGTCAGCCATTTTGATCACCCCCACTTTAGAGTGGAATAAATGTTATAATAACTGGTTTGAGCGAATGGAAAAGTGTATTAAGCTACGTGGTGAATACTTTTAAAAACAACAAAAAGTACTATAAGGTTCTAGTTGTGTTTTTTCTTCAAACGACAAAACTTAAAAGGCATGCCTCGTACCTTAGTGACGTAGCTGACTACTTCATCCTAAACGTAACACTGACAGAATGCGTGTACTTCCAAACGGCGAGCAATGGGTAGCTCGCCGTCCGGCCGTTAGGTAACCGTCCGGATCGAGCCCGAGTCGTCGATGGCGCGTAGTGTTCCACGCGCACTTCAAGGAGATGACAGTAAAAGGTCGTAGGCTACTGGAGCCAGGGTTCGTTTCTGAAAGGAAAACCCCCCGGCCCTGGAACGCAAGACAAAGATCCTTTTTTTGCTTTTACTGACTAAAACCTACTCCTATGTTCCTACTTAGGAATAGGTTTTAGTCAGTAAAAGTCTGACACCCGCTCCTCCCAAGAGCGAGAGATGACATGATTTCCCACCTTGAACAAAAACACTGGCAGAATAGTCCGGTCCGCAACCGACTCAGTTTCAAACATACTTCTTCATATTCCTTCTCACCGTACTGGATTTATTACTAATTCTTACGCTGCCGCTGACTCTACCATATAAAACTCAACAATAATCTTTTTTAACCCAATAATAATAATAATCGCCGTATCTCTACGTTGACGTCGTGGTGGGGCTTGCGCGCTCCTATAAACCCTAGGTTTGTACCCCGGTAGAGTTTGCTTTGCCGTAACATGCCTAAGGTGAGAGGCCAGACTAAAAGAGATACAATCCGCAGGGCAGTTTTGTGGCGAACTAATGGGCATTAGCGACCCCACAGACCCAACCTCCCGGGAGAAATCTTGTTCCTCATCTGCGGCTCGCCTTTATTGGCCGGCTGTAGTGAACACTGACGAATAACAGAGCTCCCACCTCTCTCTTGTTTTTATTGGCTGGCTTGAGTGGAGATTCGCCAGAGCAAACGTGCTCGGGAGAAGTATGTATAATCCAGTAAGGTGCTGGTAGGGATCTTGACTGTACTTCCGGGATTGTCCTGATAGCCTTGATATACCTCTCCACTCCTCAAGCACATCAGGATATGTTGCCCTCTTGTTGCAACGTCACTTCGTATGACCATTTTTGGGGGCCCATTTGTTGAGTGTGCAAGTCACCCCCTGCTTTTTATCGATGGATATTAGTAACATTGTTGAGGCAGGGGCCATAGTTTTAACATAGTTCCAGATTACCAGTCCACTTATGACTCTAGAAACCATAGCCCTATTGTCTTTGTTTTCCATATGTCGCAATAGTTTTTCACCAACCGGGGGTTGTCCTTGGGTGCACTAGCATAGCGCGTACAGGGATAATCGTCGGTTAGTATCACGTTCCATTAAAATTATCTAAAGGGCCTCTGCGAGTTGGTTTCGGCCCCTCGTACGCCTTTCAAAGGTCCAGGATCTCAGGGTCCTGAGATAAATAAACGAATATAATAATAATAATAAATTTACTTCAGGCAACATTTGCATTTTCACACTTGAATTGGTGTCTACTAACACGCACTGATCAGCACTGATCATTACGAAACACTTCACTCGCGCACTATACACTTTGATTTGGTACACCACTTGCACTACAAGTCACTGTTACTGGCTCGGAAATGCACGGAGGGTTGCCCAGGTGCACGGTGCGGCGCCTTCGCCAGCGTATGTATGCGAACGTAGAGAAGGCTAGCCCTGCCGCCCCACAATATAGATGGCCACGTACTATACTCGTATCATGATTCGACACCCCTTCAGCGATGGTCACCTATTCCGAGGCTGCTTTCATCTGTTCTATTTCTTGTTTGTTGTGTGATTACTCTGACGTACCCATCACTGCCTGGGTGCACTTGCATCACCCTTCCCATTGCCTATTTGCCTGGAGGTTTTGGTTGGCAAATGATTAACTGGTAGAGAATGTATTGTTGCTTTAAGTCCGCCTATTTACCACTATTGTACATGAAGTTTAAATAAATAAATTTCCATTAAAAAAATCTTTCATCATAATTACAACAAAGTATATCTAGTCAAACTATTATAAACTTTAAAATCAATCTGCATTGGCATACAAAAAGAAATAAGTGTCTATTTTTAATGTAACAATAACAGTTTTTTACGAAATTCGCATTGACCTCTTTCTTGTAGTTCAATATTCCTAACTGGACCGTCTGTCCTAGATAAACGTAATCGTCCACGATTTCGAGTGCAGAGTCTCCAATCTTGAAAAGAATGAGTGCTACATGGATATTTTCCAAGAATTTAGTTTTATCCATGTTCATTTTAAGACCCTCTCTTTCGAAAGCTCTTCTGAGGTCATCTGAGCTCCTCCGTAGTCTCAACCATGACGAATATTTTGTCGGCAAACTGAAGCTGAGTGATGTACTTGCCATTGATATTAATGCCAAGTCCTCTCTAGTCCAGAACCTTGAAGACATCGGCGGCCTCCATGGCAACCGTGAACAGTTTCAGAGAAATTACGTCTCCCCACTTCACACTTGCTGCAAGTAGATAGGTTTCGAGGTCTGGTCCTTTTTTTAGGTGGGAAATCATCCAATGACTTCTTCCACTCTAGGGTGGAGCGTCAGACTTTTACTGACTAAAACCGGGGTGGGTTTTGTCAGTAAAAGTCTATGTTCCTTCTTTGCCTTCGTTTCAGGGCCCTGGGGTTTTCTTTCGCACAACCCGTGGCCCTAATAGTCTTCGGACCCTGGTGGGCCCCTACGGTTTTTCTGACATCTCTTTGAGACGAGCATGGAACACTAGGCGTCGTTGACGTCTCGAGCTTGGTCTGGATCCACGCCTACGGTGGCTGGAAATCGGGGTCGGTATCCCGATGGCCGAGGCGTGAGGGCCGTTCTATCACGCGTGCGGCCGCCTCCTTCGCTAGCATTACTGCTTCGCAAAAGGAGGCGGCCGCCTGCCGAAATCGGACTGACTACTACCTAAATGTGCGGTGACAACGCATGCAGCTACAACAGTAGGTACGTACTCTGAGATCGCAACGACTCTTGCTGACTCTGAAAAGTAAAAGTAAGTCTCTCTCAGTCTTGCTTAAAGAGCTTGCTGTTTTTAATATTATTTGACTGGCTTGTTGGTCTAGTGGTTAGTGGCCCTGACTGCTATGCCGGAGGTCGTGGGCTCTATTCCCGCCCTGGACAAATGTTTGTGTGATGACCATGATCATTTGTTCTGTGTTTGGATTTAATTTATCTTTAATATGTATGTATTTAGAAATATATGAGTAAGTTTATCAGTTGTCTAGTACACAAGCTCTGCTTAGTTTGGGACTAGATGGTGTTGTGTGTAAGTTGTGGAAAAAAAATATTAGTACTAATCGGAGAGGAAAACTAGTTTAAAATTATTATAGTAGGTATTCTAACTGACACAACATACGTTATTTTGTCACAAATGGTAAGTATATCACGTTTTTCCAAACTGGTTTATTCATTCTTGAATTTTGCGCTAAGTAACACATTTAATTCATTTTAATTTAGATATATTATTTGGTATTAGCAATATTAATACGCATCTTATTATATTAGTGTAAGCTTGCATTATTTAAGTGTGTAATTATATTAAAAACACTAAGCAAATATGATAGTATAAGTATTATGTACTAAAAATAATAAAATGTAAGTACTGGTAAGTAACACGTTTAACTCCGAGAATTAGTACATTTAATGTTATTTTAGTAATTAATTATTTTAGTACTAATGCTTCTGGCTTAGCAATAACTAGCAGCGATATTTATAATACATTATCTTCATTAAAATATTCATGGAACACTATTTACGATATATTATCTTCTTTACATATAATAAATCTGTAGAAGTTTTTAGTTGTGCGCGCATCACGTAAAATGTACGAAATTGATATAGATAACATTTACATACTAAAATTGCGTGCAACTTGATGTATTACTTAGGCTTTGTTTTATCGCAATCGGTTGACTACATCGAAAGATATTAACTGTTAGGCGGTAAGAACTTTGCCGGGTGAGCTAGTTTAGTAGAACTTTCAATTCCTAAATATAAATGATTTCAGATGGTTTATCGATGTATTGATTACATATTTTTGATTTACAATATTAAGCATTCACTATTGTTTAATTTTTTTTTAGTTGTCAACTCTGGTTTTTTTTTTGGGATATCTTTATACCCTATTCGGATCTATATAGAGCGTTCGGATTACAGTATGTAGATATTTCGAAAGGTATTTTTTTAAATAAAATATAGATTTTTTACTTGACCGTAATTACATGCCTTATTTTCTTTGATGTTCAACATCAAAGAAAATAAGGCATGTAATTAAAATCCATGATTCAAGACAAACAAAAAATGGTGGAAAAAAATGACTTAGCATAGTGGGAGATAAACAAAATAGCAGAATGACGCGCAACGAACAAAAAACCGACGTGTAGCACCTAGTTCATTTTGTTAAGGCCTTTTTATGATCACTTTTCAATTTTAAGTCTGACACTACACGTGAGAACTTGTAATTGCCTTGCTGTCGTCTGATTGTTTTTTTTTTTCTTTTTAATCAGTTTTTTTATAGGTAGCTTTAAGTCCTTCAACCTGTAATAAATAAATAAAGTGAATGTTGTTATAAATAAATACAGCCGTAATACATATGACATATTATATTTGGAATTAAGTACGCAACCGTCTTAGTTCGTCTTAGCTGGTCTTAGCCTATGAGAGAAAAAACCGGGCAAGTGCGAGTCGGACTCACGCCCTGAGGGTTCCGTACAAACTTACCTATGAAAATAATTCAAATCCCGAATTGAGTTACAAAGATTTATTCGAATTGCATTTTTTTTTGTGGCCTAACTACTTTACAGTTTTCAGATTTTTTCCTATACTTGTGCTATGAGACCTTGCTTCATGCCAAATTTCAGGAGTCTAGGTCAACGGAAGTACCGTATGAATTTTGATTCCCTTTAGAGTGTCGAAATACTATATTATTATACGTTTTTTACGACATAAATGGCTGTATCTTTTTTTTTCGTTAACTCAGAAGTTTAATTTTTTCATAGCTTCAAGAGACCGCAGACTTAAGTATATGGTTTTAATTTCAACTCGATACCTCCATGCGTTCCTGAGATAAAGGCTCTTGACAGACAGACGGACAACAAATTTCAGGGTTCCGTTTTTTCCTTTTAGTTACGGAACCCTAAAAAGAGAGAATTCCGTAAATAAATACTTTTTACGCCCATCAATTATATTTAAATCAACATAAAACCTTACACTGACCTGCAAAATGCAAAAAAAAAACTGGGAAAATGCGAATCGGACTAGCGCATTTCAGTGCACACATAGGTAAGTTTGTACGGAACCTGAGGGTTCCAGAAGTGAGAGTTTATCTATGTAAATAGTTCAATTTCCGAATGGAGTTTCAAAGATTTTTCTGAATCGCAAAAAAGTTTTTCTTTGTGACGTAAAAACAAATCTACTGTTTTCAGGTTTATTCCTATACTTGTGCTATAAAGGACCTTGCTTTATGCCAAATTTAAGGATTCTGGATCAACGCGAAGCACCCTGAATTATGCTTCCCTTGAGAATGTCAAAATATGCACTTTTTTGCGACATAAACGAGATAAAGGGTCTTGACAGACAGACAGACGGACAACAAAGTGATCGTATGAGGGTTCCGTTTTTTCCTTTTGAGGTACGGAACCCTAAAAATAATGGTGGGTTTACGCTAGAGGAGCTGAGCACGAGCTGAAGACAAGCCGAGCTGAAGACAAGCCGAGCTGCTTTACTCGCGTGACTTGACTGCGCAAGTAGAGCGGCTCGGCTCGGCTTGGACGTACAACGAGTCAACAATAATCATTGTCTTCAAACGTAGTGTTCTGAGATGCAAATCCCTATGTGTTCGTCAAGAAACTGACAAAAGGTGGAGCATAGCTGAGCATGAACCACAATTTGTGCTCGGCTCGTGCTCAGCTCATGCGTAGACCCACCTTTAATCAATTTGAATTTCGCGGGCTACCGTAAACCGTTCATTTAATCACTGATAGCGTCCTGCAAGACCTCGGTGGAGGGGTCATTTCCAAATAGAGACTTTCAGATAAGTTTGAAGATAGGTTCGAATCATCGAGGCCCTACCATATATACTGATGAAACACAATGCCCGACTAATAAAATGTTTTCGATTTCAGAAACAGAAGGAAGAAATCATGGTCGCCGCGAAGAAACTTGTGGTTTACATAGGAGTCCCTCTCGTTGCGTTGATTGTGGTGGCAGGAATGGCGATAGGACTTATTTTCTTTTACAAAATGTAAGTACCTACCTATTGAATAATTTCATGTCTGCAAAGATCTGGTTCCAGTTTTTATTTTTATACAGGCAAGTTAAACGTTAGAGTTCTCTACATGAAATCGATTTTCGTTGGTCGATCAAAACAGCTCGGTAAGGTTCAGGCAATAGCACTAAAGCCCACTATTATCATCATCATTTCAGCAGAAAGATATCCACTGTTGGACATAGACCTACCCCAAGTGTCGCCACAATGAACGGTCCTGTGCGTCTCACAAAATTCTTGCGTTTGTGCGTCACGGAATTCGATGGGAATTCCCACGACCCTCACCAGGTCATCGGTCCACCCGAAGCCAAATGAGTCAGAATCTGCAAAAGTTGATGTGGAAACTTAATAAGTCATATTTGGACATAATATTAGAATCTCAAAGACTGCTGAAGTCATGGCTTCAGATACTACTAACTATGGCCCACTTGAAATACGAATCGATGGTGCCGTCCTCAAGTAGGTGGACAAATTCAAATATCTGGGTAGTACCTATACCCTTACCAGTAAAGGTGACCTGGACCTAGAAATTAACAGCAGAATCGGTGCTGCTTCAGCAGTGTTTGGCAGACTTCGGGAAAAGGTATCCCACCAAAAACATTTTGTAAAAAACTAGCCAAGTCTCGATGGAGCTGCTTGTTTATCTCTAAAAAGTAATGAAATCTGGACAAAGTCGTGCCAAGTCTACGGTTCCTTATTGCGATTTCTTTATTATTATTATAGTTAATGTTGTGTGACTTGGCCGTTGAACAATACGTTTTCTAAGTGGCAATTTTCCATCGTCAATGGGTAGCGGTTCTGGCGACAGATTGGTGCAAAGGTGTCATGGAGCACCTGGTTTTGTACGCTTGTGTACCCTTCAACGGTCAAGTCACACAACATTAACTATAATAATAAAGAAATCGCAGTAAGGAACCTTAGACTTGGCACGACTTTGTCCAGATTTCATTATTGGCTAGTTTTTTACAAAATGTTTTTGGTGGGATTTCACTTCTTTTTGTAGAAACGTGGGCATATTGATTTTTGCAATGACAGTCGATTTTTTTATGTAACAATAGTAGAAGGGGGCATTACCATATCTCTAATACAGCTGAGACCAGCTGAGGGTTCTTCATCAGATACTTCAGACCTTCGATTTTTGACATCAAATGAAGCGGCCCACCAAGTTGAATATTTTTTGTAAAGGTGGTATGTCGATCTCTAATAGTTTGGTTGGGCTCTTGTGTTTTCTAATCAGGGTCACCAGGTCCTCTAGATCTTCGATTATCCCAGTTTTTATAGTTTTCCCTTTATGTGGCCATTAAACCCTAACTCTGTACCAAATTTCAGCTCTCTGAGTTTATGGGAAGTACTAGTTCTATTCTGATGATCAGGAGTGAGTGTCATAAATGCGAAACTTTGCTTTAGCTTAACTTCGGAACTAAATGACCTACAGACTTGAAATTTTAGATTTTATGTATGTGATTATAGCTTACTAGATGACAAAAATTTCTGCGTTCTGGTCTTATCCAGAGGTTCTCAAATAGGGGCCTGAAAATGCGGCGAAATGGTTCCAGTAAAGGATGGTACTGCAGTGTTTGCTTCGCGCTCAGCTTAGCGGGGGCACTACCGTGCCCCCCGATTCAGCTCACATGACCTTACATTACAGACTAAGGTTAACGTATATTGCGTCGTCAGCTACGCTGGTTTGGACACGTTGTAAGGATGCCTAATAATAGGGTAGTTATGCGCATTTTCTTTTCTGAACTCAAAGACGGTAAGCGGAAACAAGGCGGCCAGTACCTCAGGTATAATGACGTTCAGAAAAGACATATGAAGAAATGCAATAGACCCATTTCGCTGGGAGGAGGTGGCAAAGGATAGACTTGGTCGGCGACGTTTAATTAAACAAAACGTCTATACCTTTGAAGACCAACTTAAGAGAGATCTCGAGATCAGGCCAGATACTATCAAGAATAAGCCGCTCTCCTACATCCAATACCTATACAATGTGCACGCAACTTTACAAAGATAGGCTATATCAGTCACATCAGAGCACATGATCGCAACCCGTAGTTGCACTAAATCAGAAACCAGTCACCGTAGCCGAAATCGTCTAGAAAGTATTAAATATATCATTAAGTTTTCAAAAACAAAAATCTTACACGTGTTTGTCAAAAATCTATCGTGTTTCTGTTATTTTACCTAATATGTAGTTAGTAACCTTGAAAAAACATTTGTTTTTGTCATTAAGCGAAGTAACTAGTTTTGATCATTAGTGAAAACTTATTTATTTTTGTAAATCTCAGAAATTATTATAATTTCTGTATAATTATAAAGTTGCCAAATGACAGGCCATGCTGGTTTTAAATGTCACCTATTTTATTTATATTTAAAACTTGTATGCGGAACAAATTGGGCTAGAAATCATGCAAAAGAGATAGGTTGTTTTTGGGTTGGGAATTTTTTATTTATTTATTAGATATAATAAGAAATACTGTCCAAAGACGTTAGGGTGATGCAGAAACATAACATGATAAGTGCAACTTTATGATAAATAAATAATAATAATTCCTTAGTTTGGAACTATATGGCCTGTTGTTCTAGTAATCAGTGGCCCTGATTGCTATTCTGGAAGTCGTGGGTTCGATTCCCACCGAAGACAAATGTTTGTATGATGAGTAAAATCATTTTTTCTGTGTCCGAGTGTAATTTATCTATAATATGTATGTGTTACGGCTAATAGCTGAAGTGCGGCTACACCTAGTTTTAGCCAGCTACAACTAGGTGCAGCCGGCCACGTGCTGTTATCCGACTTATCTTTGGTTAGAACTAGGTGTAGCCTTCATCATAGCGGCTAGAACTAGTTGCAGCCGCACACTGGTGGTTAAACTTAGGTGTATCCTATTGACCATCGGCTAGAACTAGGTTTTCAGTGCAGTTAAGTACCTATTATGGTTTTGTTTTGAGATTCTTATCTTGCATTTCCCGATTGATTCTATTAAATTAAAAAAAATAAAAGACCGGGATGTCGAAGTAACATTTATAACCTCTCGAATGTCTTATGTTACACAGTTCGACATAAGAAAAAATGCTCCAAGTGTCTTAAGTCGGACAGTTACACTTAAGGGCTTGGTCAGGATTGGTCGCTAAATATCTGTGGTTGTGTTGCAAGTAGCAATATGTTCTGCATTTATATGAAAGAAATGGTTCATTCACTCTTTATTTTAATATTTTTCAACAGCAACAACACTATTTTGAACGAATAAAAAAATAAATAAATTCATCTGACATTCCACTGTTTGACGTTAGCCGTGAGTGCAAATTTCTGCGAAACGTACGGAGTTATAGACGATGAATAGAGGCAATAAACGGTAGTTTTCTTATAAAAATCTATATAGAATTACTGAGAAATAAGTGTAGATTCCGTTGCAAGTGTTTGTTTTTGGAAAAGTAATAAATATGCCAGTGTAAAAGTGACGAAACTTGTGAAGATACGTATTTTTTTCCGTCATGGCCGTCGTGTTTCGACTTGTTTTAGTGCAAAATTTATCTCGAAATGCTTTGAAATCTACATAAGTTGTTAGTTTATTTACCTATAAACATAATGAAGTTACTACAAAGTGATAAAATTGCATATTGTTATCATAATCGTTGTTGAAAGAAAATAAACCGGTAAAAATGGCGCCACAGTCGTGAACATTACCTATAGATAGTACAGACAGTGTTTGTTTACATTTCGCGTGCCGCCGCGCGACGCGCGCGGCGCGTGCCTGTGGCCGATTTTGTTGAGTTGCGGAAAAAGATAATGTGTCGTGTAATTATTGTAATTTGATGTGATATGAGTAATATTGTTTTTGCGCAAATGTATGGACTATCGTATTCAAGTGTTTTTTTCGAGAATATGTGTGTGGTTTTGGTGTAATGTGAGAAAGTTAAAGGTTATGTGTAAGAAAATTTTCAAAATGCCAATTTATCTCGTCGCTACGAAGTCAGGTCAGTTTCATTTATTTATAATCTTACACAGTTCGATAGGAAAACTAATGGGCTTTCCGGGAAGGTATAATTTATTGCATATAATTATCAATATAACCACGAAATTTGCGTTTTTCTCAAGGTCAAACCAAAAAAAAAGAATAATCGAAAAATCCTCGACACGTAGGGCATTTCGGGGAATGTTCGCGAACGTTCAAGAGGATAATTATAAAAGTAATGAATAAAACTCAAAATATCCTAAATCTTCTATTCAGAAAAAGAACTAAATATCTTAAGACGGGTATTCATTAGGCAACATTTGTTGATAAACTGTTTACTACTTATTGATCACCAAATTTTTTTTATCACCAGAAAGATCGAAACACGATTTAAATAAGTGTGATTGCACTCATTTAAATCGTGTTTTGATCTTTCACTAATTATAATAAGTAACTATTAACAGGTTTTTCGGTTATTTTTTTTACTTATTAGGTACACAAATTGTTTTTAGTATAATGTATGCGAAACCTGAATATAGTTGGTTCAAAATCAGGAACTGAATCGATTCCAATCATTGTTACACCATTTTATATTTTTTCCCAAAAATATTTAAAAATGGTCACAAATTGGACACCACCGACACTAAGTCCAACACAGGTCACAGCAGGTCATAGCGTGCCTTAGGCGCCAGCGCACAGCGAATGCGGTTGCAAAACCACCCCTCAGTGGCCCGGATGGCCCGGTGACCATATATTTGTGTGGACAAAAGCTTATAACTTTATTATTTTTCATAATACGTACATAGATTCTTTACATAAAAATACTAGACACGTGTTTTGGGTTTCGTATATACTAAAATTAATGTGGTATATAGTACAGAAAGTTAGTTACTGTTAAAGTAAGAGGAAACGAGTTACTATGGACGTCTCACTCGCTCTGAAACGCATGCGTAGTGCTTTCGCGTTCATACTCTCGGCCACTGACCTTTACTATTTACCACACTGGTGTGACACTGGACTGGCGGCCGTCAAAGTGCTTTTGTGCCCGTTTGATATTCGTTATTTTGGCACTGTCGACCGTAGCGAGTATCTACGGTACTAAAACTAGTAAATTATGATCCCAGAGCTGTCTGACATAACTTATTTTCACATGGATAAAACCTTAGGTTCTCAGTAGCGTCTCATGTGCTTTGAATATCTGTGTGCTTGTGGAGCTCCTACTGGGGGCCCCTGAGCAGGTACCAGGTGAGAAAGGGTACTAAAAATAACGAGTTACTTAACTTATTTTTTTATGGGTGATTTTTATATATGTTTTGTAGAATATTATTTTAAAGTAGTATCATAAGTGTCAGACACTTACTGACAATGGACCAATACTTAAAGCTCCACAAGAAGTAAATAAACTTTACATTTTTTTCCATGTTTGATTTTAAATATGTTATTAAGGTAACTATTACAAAGTTATATTTCATTAGTCAGACAAATTGTAGTGACCAAACATCCAGTCAGCGCATGTAATCGTCTCACTCGCTCTGAAACGCATGCGTGCTCTCGCGCTCATACTCTCGGCTGAATATTTTTTGTGTTTAGGGTATTTATAAATATAGCAAAGGAGGAGGCCACACGTGCATACACGAGGGAGCGGCCCTCACGCCCCAGCCGCCGGGATCCCGATCCCGATTTCCGGCCACCGTAGGCGCGGGCTTGCGGATGGCGAGCAATGGGTAGCTCGCCGTCCGACCGTCCAGTAACCGTCCGGACCGAACAGGAGTGCGTTTTTAGTCAGTAAAAGTCTGGAACACCTTCGAGAAACATCATTGGATGATTTTTTCACCTAAAGAAAAAAGGTTTCATCCATGTGAAAATAAGTTATGTCAGATCGCTTTGGGATCTTACTCTATAATAGAAATTGCTAGAAGATATTTATTTGTTCCTTTTAAAATTTATGTAGGTACACACTTAAACTTATAGCAGAAGAAGACAGAACATTACAAAAAATTGTACAAAGGTACTGCATATTTCAAAAGAAATTTCTTCTAGCAGACCTGCGAAAGGAGAGATATAGTATAGACAATACTTAGTGTTTTTTTCGGTGGGAAAATCCTCTTATGACATCCCCCACTCTTGGGCGGAGTGAGAGATAGTGTCAGCCTTTCACTGACTAAAAACCCACTCCTGTTCCTTCGTTGCCTTTCGTACCAGGGCCGAGTCTTCCTTTCAGAATCAGACCCTTGACCCCAGTAGGCTTTGACCCTGCTGGGCCCCTACAGTTGCTGACATCTCCTTGAGGCACGCGTGAGACAGTACGCGCCGTCAACGACTTGGACTCGGTCCGGACAGTTACCGCACGGTCGGACGGTGAGCCACCCATTGCTAGCCGTCCGCAAGCCCGCTCCTACGGTGGCCGGAAATCGGGATCGGGATCCAAACGGGGGACAATAGTGTGTAGAAACCAGAAAAGAAGTTTGTGAAATTCTAAATTAAAGTAACAATTAACACATAATAAAAATATTAATAAACACTTAAATAAGTAATTGCAGTAACAATGTAACATCTAGCAAGCTATATCTCTAGATTTAAATATTTTTCTACATGATACCTACTAGCTCACATTGTTAGAATTATTAGTATGTAGTCATGACAAGAAGATAAATACACATTATTCTATAATGTTAATTGTAGTACATAAAAGGCACTTCACTTTTTAGGGTTCCATAATAAAATAGCAAGTAAGTAACCCTTTTAGTTTCGTCTAGTCCATTCATCCACGGTTCAACTAATACTTGGTGTAGGGATTGCAAAATCCGGACTTTTTATAAATCCGTATTTCTGTATTCTCGTCCGATAAAAATCCGTATTATCCGGATTTTTCGAACTTTTGAATGTTTTAAGTTGATTTGATATAACTGATATTAATAGCATAAATAATTTAAAATATGTATTTATTCGCTCAATTCACAGCACGTCAGAATAAAATCATCTAAAATAATCCACAAAACTTTTAGGCATTAGTCATTTTGCCCGTAATAAATTCACGTAACGATTTTGAATATAACATTAACATAAACTTTACATAATTAAGATAACAACATAAACTAATAAAAAAAATCATTAGGGTTGTGTAAATATTGTAAGGCACCGACAACAGTATAGAGCCGTCTCTCTTTAATTCTCCTTTTCAATGAATTTGCCAGTTGCTTTGCAGATATCGTGTCTTGGCTGTCTAATGATTTTATCAAAAATTGAAAAGCTATATCGGCTGTTAGAATAGTGGCATCTCTGTAGCGAGCCAAATTAGCGCAAATACACAAGGTACACTACTACTATTCGGTTTTATGTCGGGTCGGGGTACAGCGGATGCCATTTTAGCTATACGCCAGCTGTGCGAGAAATACAGAGGTGCGCATAAAAACTTGCACATGGTATTCATTGACCTCTAAAAGGCATACGACCGGGTACCTCGTGAGGTTCTGTGGTGGGCCCTTAAGGAGAAAGGTGTGCCTGGGAAGTATGTGCAGTTGATCCGAGCGATGTAAAGTCGATGCAGTACCCAAGTCCGGTCTACAGTGGGCACCACTAGCAGCTTCAATGTGGCTGTTGGCTTACATCAAGAGTCGGCTCTCAGCCTAAGGGCTGAGAGCCGACTCTTGATGAAAAGGTAAGCCTTTTCCTGATGATAATGGATGCTCTGACGTCGGACATTCAGGAAGAGGCTCCCTGGTGTATGCTGTTTGCCGATGACATTGTGTTGGTTGCTGAGAGTGGCCTAGAGGTCCAGAACAGATTGGAGGTGTGGTGGCACAGACTGGAGAGTGTTGGCCTGAAATTGAGTAGAACCAAAACGGAATACTTGTTCTGCGATTTCGGCGGTCTCTCCAATCCAGTGCCTTTAGCTCTCGCTGGAACACCCATACCGATCTGCTCCGACTTTCGGTACCTCGGGTCACTCGTCCAAAGGGATGGTGAGGTAGACCGGGACGTAACACATCGGATCAACGCAGGACGGATGAAATGGCGACAGGTCACGGGGACAACTTGTGACCCACGGATGCCCCTCAAGTTGAAGGGTAAAATCTACTAGTCCGTGATAAGGCCTGTCATACTGTATGGATCAGAATGTTGGGCTGTGAAAAAGACGGATGAAAAAAGATTGCACTTAGCGGAGGTGAGAATGTTAATATGGATGTGTGGTGTGACGAGAATGGATAAAGTGAGAAATGAGTATATTAGGGGAAGTTTGAAAGTGGCGCCAGTGACTGAAAAGTTGAACGGGAATCGTTTGTCTTGGTATGATCATGTGAAGAGGAGGGATGAAATGCATGTTACTAAAAGAGTTATGAGTTTACATGTGGATGGATGGAGAGGGAGAGGGAGACCAAAGAAAAGATGGATGGATTGTGTGAAGAGTGATATGAAAGAAAAGGAAGTTAGTGATAGTATGACGAGTAACAGGGCAGAATGGAAGAAAAAAACGTGTTGCGCCGACCCCAAATAACACGGGACAAGGGCAGGAAGATGATGATGACCCAAGGTACACTACACTTAATCCTACCAATTCAAATATCTTTTGGACTACTTTTAATGGAAATTTGTGGATAACTGCAAATATTATTCGTTAAACTCAGTTTTGACTAAAATCCGAAAAAAACCGAATTTGGGCAAGGCAAAGAAGGAACATAGGTATGATTTTAGTCAGTAAAAGTCTGACACACCCTCTCGTTGCACCCTAGAGTGAGAGAAGTCATTGGGTAATATCCCACCTTAAAAAATTGGAGAGAAGAAAACGAAGACTGTGAGAAATAACCGAACAAAAGAATTTAGAGCGTTGGCAATCCAAAATTGTCAAAATTGTTTTACAACGACATATCAATAGAAAAAAAACTTTTTACAAAAAAAAAAATAACCGACTTCACTAAAAAAAAAAAACACTAAAAGGGTCAAAATAACTTTAATTTCGGAAGTCGGTGTTTCTCGGTATTGATTGTTTCTTATTTAACACCGACTTCCGAAATTAAAGTTATTTTGACCCTTTTAGTGTTTTTTTTTAGTGAAGTCGGTTATTTTTTTTTGTACAAAGTTTTTATTTTACACTTTTTAGTTGCGATACACTTATAAACAGAGTGCCTATTTCTCATGACGATTCCAATTAACCCAAATACTGCTAGGTTACATTGTTTTATTATAAAGTTCCTGTGTCTACCTTCCACCTTCCGGCTCCGTCACCAGATCAGTTCGATAGTATCTTATAGCCAAAGTGCATCTCATG
The DNA here is from genome assembly GCA_905147345.3 of Mythimna impura. NCBI lineage: Eukaryota > Metazoa > Arthropoda > Insecta > Lepidoptera > Noctuidae > Mythimna > Mythimna impura. The sequence continues at coordinate 24,085,526 of LR990342.1, read as the reverse complement.
ACAATTCTAATAAGTCCAAACACGGCTAGGATACATTGATTAATTACGGAGTTCCTGTGCCTACCTTCCGGCTCCATCATCAGATCAAGTCGATAGTACCTTACAGCCAAAGTGCATCTTATGACAATTCTAATAAGTCCAAACACGGCTAGGTTACATTGATTAATTACGGTGTTCCAGTGCCTACCTTCCGGCTCCATCATCATCATCAGATCACTTCGATGATACCATTTTTACGTAACTATTCAGAATCATTCATTTATTTGTATTGTCATAGTCGCTTAACTATCTTCATTGTGATATCTATTTGAGTATGAAGTTCCGTTGACCATTTCTGGTCTTCTTCATCAGTTCCACTTCATAAAATGTTACTTTTTGACTGTAAATGCTTAAGTTCTTGATGAAACTACCAAAATTACTATAGAGTTGCCTATAATTTTTGAGGAGTTCCCTCGATTCCTCATGGATCCCATCATCAAAATTGGATTTTGAAAAAAATGGGACCAATCTGGAAGCATATCCTATAAAGGGAAAAAAAAAAATTGCAAATCGGCCCATAAACGACGGAGTTCTGAGGTAACAAACATAAAAAAAAATGATAAAAAATAAAAACTTTTTAGAAAAAAAAAATAACCGACTTCACTAAAAAAAAACACTAAAAGGATCAAAATAACTTTAATTTTGGAAGTCGGTGTTTCTCGGTATTGTTTGTTTCTTATTTAACACCGACTTCCGAAATTAAAGTTATTTTGATCCTTTTAGTGTTTTTTTTTAGTGAAGTCGGTTATTTTTTTTTTCTAAAAAGTTTTTATTTCACACTTTTTAGTTGCGATACACTTATAAACAGAGTACCTATTTCTCATGACAATTCCAATTAACCCAAATACTGCTAGGTTACCTACATTGTTTTATTATAAAGTTCCTGTGTCTACCTTCCTTCTTCCGGCTCCATCATCAGATCAGTTCGATAGTACCTTATAGCCAAAGAGCATCTCACGACAATTCTAATAAGCCCAAACACGGCTAGGATACATTGATTAATTACGGAGTTCCTGTGCCTACCTTCCGGCTCCATCATCAGATCAGTTAGATAGTACCTTATAGCCAAAGTGCATCTCATGACAATTCTAATAAGTCCAAACACGGCTAGGTTACATTGATTAATTACGGAGTTCCAGTGCCTACCTTCCGGCTCCATCATCAACATCAGATCACTTCGATGATACCATTTTCAACGTAACTATTCAGAATCATTCATTTATTTGTATTGTCATAGTCGCTTAGCTATGTATAGCTTCATTGTGATATCTATTTGAGTATGAAGTTCCGTTGACCATTTCTGGTCTTCTTCATCAGTTTCACTTCATCAAATGTTACTTTTTGACTGTAAATGCTTAAGTTCTTGATGAAAATACTAAAATTACCATAGGGTTGCCTATAATTTTTGAGGAGTTCCCTCGATTCCTCATGGATTCCATCATCAGAACTGGATTTTTAAAAATGGTACCAATCTGGAAGCATATCCTATAAAGGGAAAAAAATTTTTTGCAAATCGGTCCATAAACGACGGAGTTCTGAGGTAACAAACATTAAAAAAAAAAAAAATGATGATAAAAAAAAATACAACCGAATTGATAACCTCCTCCTTTTTATTGAAGTCGGTTAAAAAATAAAAAAAAATACAACCGAATTGAATAACCTCCTCCTTTTTTTGAAGTCGATTAAAAAAATGAGTTTTTAGATTAAAAAAATTACGTCATTTGCACAATTATGCCTTAGCGACATTTTGCTTTTTAGTTATAAAATAACTAAATGTTATCCCCAAAATTTTGCAACCATAAGTGACAATCAAATAATTTATTTTCGTAAGGATTAATCATATAAAGTTAAAATAACCATTTAAACATACAAAAAATAAAAAATAAAAATTTGCGGTTTTTCACGGGCTTTTTTGTAATAGTGCCTATGTGCCTATAGATTTGCAGAACATTCTAAGTACAATACATTCAACGGTTAAGGCAACGCACGCCAAGAAAACAGTCCTTAAACTGTGTTATACCCAATTGTGGGTTAAGCTCGCCATACATCAGCTGTTCATTTTTTAATAATTTGTTATTTTACGAGTATGTACATTAAAGAATTTAAGAACTGTACTTTTTCCAACTTGCCAGACACGAATCGTAATATCTCAGCTAAATCTTTTAAAGTTATTACCACCTTATAAGATACAGTGCCAAATAAAAAAAAACTGTCAGAAAACTCTAACAAGATGCCAAAAAAAGAAAAAAAAAACGCTTTGTTCCGGCATGGTTTTCGCTACGGATAGCTACAGAACCCTACATTGCGCATGGCTTGATACTCACTAAGCTGTTTATTTTTTATCTCGTAGGGTTTATAAAAAGTTTCCCGATGAAAAAAGTCTCATTTGATTTGCGCTATTATGGAGCTTAACTATGTCGGGTAAAATATTTCTTTGTTTAGTTCTTGTGCATTTATTTGACAGGTAAGGTCTAAAATCTATAAAACATAATAATTAAATAAATCTGTGGAAGATTTTTGTTGTGCGCGCATCACGTAAAATGTACGAAATCGGTATACATAACTTTTATACATTTAAATTGTGTGTAACTTGATATATTACTTAGGCTTTGTTCCATCGCAATCGTTGACTATATCGAAAGATATACAATATTCATTGACTGTTAGGCGGTATGAAGTTCGCTGGGTCAGGTAGTATGGCCCCAGCAGGGCCGATGCCCGCTAGCCAGGACCGCGGAGAATTTCTGAAAGGGAAACCCGTAGTCCTAGAACGCAAAGGGTAATTGAAGGATACAGGTGTGGTTTTAGTCAGTAAAAGTCTGACACGCCCTCCCGCTCCACCCAGAGCGCGAGAAGTCATTTTGATGATTTCCCACCTAAAAAAAAAGCTAGTATATAATAAAATACCTGTATATACCTAATCTTTTATGTATAATTTGCTTCTGCCAGCGGTTGCGCCCGTGTGAAAGTAGGTTTTACCATACAAACTATGGAACCCCGTTTCATTCCCTAAGGGGGTGAATTTTGGAAAAAAAAAAAAAACAAAATCTAAAAATTTTTTAAAGAAAGAAAAAAGAAAAGAAAGAAAGAAAATTGCGTTTATTTGGCATTACAGAAAGAAGAAACAAAACACCTTAAAATTAAAAAATAGTACATTGAGTACTGCCAAAAGGGCCTCAGCTCAGCATAATGCCAAATGGTAACACAAGGCCACCACCTGACGCTGATTTTCGAAGGTCACTTACAAAACGTCAGAAACTAGTGCACGGTTCCATATTGGTCGTTTCCTATGAAGAAGAACCGGCAAGAAACTCCATGGTTACTCTTTGAAAAAAAAAGTGGTTGATGTTACAATATTTCGAAAATTACAGTGTTCATAGATATTATGTAAGAACAGTGTAGACCGGTCAATATTATATCCAAAAGCACAATAAATAATAATAGTTTAAAAAACTAAAAAACACGCTTTTAGCACGCACTAAAAGTATCCCATTCAGCAAACCCTTTCATTTAATACCCATATCATAGGGGTGCATTTCAAATAGCCAATCCGCCATCTTGGATGTCCGCCATGTTGGATTTAAGTCACGTGACTATTTTTTTCGTATTCCTGACAGCAAACCCTTTCATTTGATACCCATATCATGGGGGTGCATTTCAAATAGCCTGTCCGCCATCTTGGACGTACGCCATATTAGATTTAAGTCACGTAACCATTTTTTTCGTTTTCCTGACAGCAAACCCTTTCATTTGATACCCATATCATGGGGGTGGATTTCAAACAGCCAGTCCGCCATCTTGGGGAGGCCGCCATATTGGATTTGTAATGACGTTTGTTAGCTAGTCATGTATTGTCATCAGATCTCAGAGAGTGTGCAAAATTTCATCTTATTCGAAGACCGGGAAGTGGGCCAAATTAAGATTCCAAGATTTTCTTACATACATAGTTACAAGTGAAGCTAATAAAAGCGTGTTATAATAATCATTAAAAAAAAAGTGAATCGTAATAGAAAATCCTCTCACCTCTCCGCTCACCTACTTCATAAAATCAGATCTTAGAATTGATCACTTCATGATATGGCCAACTAAAACTGGCCAGATCGTTTAAACGTTAACAGATGCGGTTGAGTACCCATATTTTATATAAAGTGACTGCCTACAGCAAAACAGACGGTCAACGGGGCCAATGAACTGGTGAGGCCGTGAGGGTCGCGGAAATTCGATGGATGTGAAACGCACAGGACCGTTTGTTGTAGCGACACTTGAGCGAGGTCTATGTCCAACAGTAGACGTCTTTTGGCTGAAATGATGATGACAGCCTATCTGACCTCAATCACTTAAAAGATTGCTGGGAGAAAGCTCAACTATGAGTAAAGTTAGAACTACATTAGACCGACGCACACGTGGGCCACGCGTGATTTGTACGTAGAACGACGTCGCGTGGCGTGGATCTAGTGTAGCTCTACAAGTCTAGTTTCCTTAAAAAATGTATGGAGACCGACAAGCCCAGATCGGCGTACGTAGCATATGTGTGCGCAGTGTAGTTCTACCTATGTTTGCCTTTGTACATCGATAATTAAACCTTTTTATCACTGTGTATTTTAAGTCTGTTGCTTTTGGTGTAGGATCAAAAATTCAGAAAATCTACAATTGGCCATTTTAAGAGAAAAAAAAAGATTATGTTTTTTTTAATGTTCAAAATGTGAATTCAATTTAGGTACATATACTTTATTCTTATTTCTTTTTTAATTCATTTTTCAGTGAAGCCATTCCAGTAGAATGTAGAAAAAAGTTGGTGATCGACCACGACGGAGGAGCAGATGATGCCTTTGCGATTACGATGAGCTTACTTTATGAAAAATACTTTGACGGGTGAGTTACTAATTCACACTTAGAATAGAATCATCATCTTCCTGCCCTTGTCCCGTGTTATTTGGGGTCGGCGCAACACGTTTTTTTCTTCCATTCTGCCCTGTCACTCGTCATACTATCACTAACTTCCTTTTCTTTCATATCACTCTTCACACAATCCATCCATCTTTTCTTTGGTCTCCCTCTCCCTCTCCATCCATCCACATGTAAATTCATAACTCTTTTAGTAACATGCGTTTCATCTCTCCTCTTCACATGACCATACCAAGACAAACGATTCCCTTAGAATAGAATAGAATAGAAATACTTTTATTCGGAACAGACAGAGCACAACGGTTATAAACACAAAGTAAAAAAAGAACAAAAGTACAAAATGCGCCGAGCGTGCCCGCACCGTAAGGGTGACTACCTCAGCATTTGCTGGGCGTGAAAATCATTTTCATTAGCAGGGACTGGATGGAAATAAATATTTATTTATCAATAAATATATAAAAATAGAATAAAGTTTTAGTTTAGGTAGGAACAAAATTGGTAGGAAAACAAACAAGATATAAAAATTTAAAACCAATATATTAGTCTTTCTCACCAAGAGACGACGGTCTACGGTGGTCATACTGGTGTCACGGCCTTTGATGTCAGAGACCATGTTGGACTTCTCCTTCATAATTAATAGCAGTTGAAACTTTAGTATAACTTCATTATTGATGAAGATACCTATATGTTTTTTTTTATTCATCTAACAGAGCCAAAAAGTATTTTATTCATCAAAAACAAAAACTGCATGCATATTCCCTATTGTCTTTGCAGTTTATTAGCTCCGAAATGACCTCACCCACGGCTCAGGCATATATTCCGCCATGGCTGTAATAATAAACTGGCCATATGCTGGCCAAATTTAATGATGGCAGGTCTACCATCATTAAATTGATAACTTAATTGGTTGTTTCAAAGTCTGTCATGTAAATTTAATGTATTGCGTTGTGATGTATGTACCATTGTCTATTTTTAATGTTGTCTGTGTTTATCTGTACGTAAATCTGGTAGTAAATACTTTGAAGACTCTTGTGGGAAAACATTTAATGTTAAAATTATAAAGTTTATGTCGATCCTGGTTTTTTTACATTAATAATATAATATTATAATCCACAACTATCACACAACGCCGTCTAGTCCCAAACTAAGCATAGCTTGTGTTATGAGTACTAGACAACTGATAAACATACTTATATATTTCTAAATACATACATATTATAGATAAATTATACCCAGACACAGAACAAATGATCGTGCTCATCACACAAACATTTGTCCTGGGTGGCAATCGAACCCACGACCTCCGGCATAGCAGTCAGGGCCACTAACCACTAGACCAACAGTCCAGTCAATAATGCGTTGTTGCGTTGGATGAAATTATAGAAACTCTACTATTACAACTGATTACGATGGTTTTATTAAATCCTGAGTACTGAATATAATATATTATGTAATACATAAATCAAAAAGTCAATGGATGTCAAAAATAAAAATTGTTTTACCAAAAATATGTACCTACACTCCTTTTTCCGTGCAGTCTTCATTTCATTAATTATTCGAATCCTTTCTTACGAGTAAAACGAAATAATAAGCTATTCTGACATTATTTTGAGTTTGTATTAACCTTACGATTGTATTTACCTTAACGGTCCGAACTAAGAGTTTCGCTTCGTCGTTTATGCCGCGTACATCGAAGGACTAGAACAACTTGCCTGCTGCGGTTTTCCAATCCAACTATAATTTAGGTGTCTTCAAGGCTAGAGTGAATAGGCTCTAAATAAACTAGTGCGCCTCTGATTGCATCACTGCTTGCCATGGGATCGCAGTCAAGCACTGGTTTATATCAAATAAAAAATAATAAAAAAACAAATATGAACTTTTTAGAATTACTAAGGGACTTGAGTAACCCCGAAATGGACTGGTTACATTAAGACATGCATGACGGGGTCTAATAAGCGAGTAAAGCGAGCGAACACAGACCCTACCATCCATAGTGTACAATAAAGTAATAAATAAATAAATAACCCCCGTAAAGATTGTTGCATTAAAAAAGCAATTCGTATACCTATAGCATAATAAGACAGTTTCGCTTTTGTGTTGTTGAGATACATAATTATTATTTACTTTTATAATTTTTTACAAAGGCTATATTTAACGCTTTCCGTGATTATTTAAATAGAAACATAGGTTACAAAAAACTTTGTACCTTACTGAAATTTGTATATTTTGTTCAGCTACATAGTACGATGTATATCGTGAAGTATATTGTATTTAATTACTTGAGATTAACGACCTGCAAACAAAGTAACGTAAATAAACTATGTAAAGATATATCATAAATGTTTTCTGCAGATATCTTTTTTTTTTTTTTTTTTATTCTTGATAGGTTCGCGCTTGACCGCTAACTCACCTGATGGAAAGCGACGATGCGGTCGACGATGGAACGCGCTTACCTAGAAGTAATCTATTCACTCTTGACTTAAAGATTCCCGGGTTGTAGCCATCAGGAAAAACAGATTCCGGCAAGGAATTCCACTCCTTAGCTGTACGCACTATGAATGTGTTCGAAAAACGTTTTGTGCGTATAGGTGGGATGTCCACCATGTACCGGTGGCGCATTGCCGTACGCCTGGTGGTCCGATGATGGAACGGGCTAGGCGGAATTAGGTTATGCAATTCCGACGCACACTCCCCGAAATGCAACCGGTAGAAAACCGACAGGCTAGCAACTCTGCGTCGATGCTCAAGACTTTGATGCCTCGACTCAACGAGTGCATCATTGCCAATGATCCTCTTGGCTCGCCTCTCAATTGCCTCAAGTGCATCAAGCTGGTATCGGGCAGATCCGTCCCAAAGATGAGAGCAGTACTCCATACACGATCGAACTTGCGCTTGATAAAGTTTGAGCAGCTGTTCCGGCGTGAAGTACTGTCTGACCTTCGCGAGGATTCCCAGCTTTTTTGCTGCCAGTTGAGCCTTTGCTTCGATGTATGGCCCAAAGTTGAGTGTTGACGTCAGCGTAACACCAAGGAGATCAAGATGGTCGGTTATTGGCACGGTTACGCCCCGGAAAATTGGAGCAGGGCTGAATTGGCTCCTTTTAGCGGAAAATAGACACGCCTGGGTTTTAGCAGCATTGAACTTGACCAAATTGGCATCGCCCCATTCAGAGACTGCCTCCAAGGACAAGTTCAAGCGCTCGACCATAGCCTCTCGGAGAGACTGGATCTGTGACCCACTAGCCTGCGCGCTGGATATGTAACTCTCAGCAACAGTGCTGTCGTCTGCATACCCAAAGGTACCGGGCTTAAGCAGATCATTTATGTGCAGCAAGAACAATGTTGCCGAGAGCACTGACCCCTGAGGGACCCCGGCATTAATGGCCATTTGACCGGACGAGCAACCATCGATGACCACTCGGATGGACCGGTCACTCAGGAAATCTGCAATCCAAGCACACAAACCAGCAGGTAATCCGAAAGAAGGAAGCTTACTAATAAGGCTTTCGTGCCAGACCCTATCGAAAGCCTTCGAGATATCGAGGGAGACGGCAAGAGCTTCCCCGTGTTTCTCGATGGCCTCACTCCAGATGTGGATGGCATACGCTAGAAGATCACCAGTTGACCGATTTCGGCGAAAGCCGTATTGTCGGTCACTTAGGATGTCATTAGCTTCTAGGTATGCCAGGAGCTTACTGTTGAGTACACGTTCCATTGTCTTACAGAGAATGGACGTTACTGAGATTGGCCTGTAGTTAGCTGGGTCAGCCCGACTACCCTTTTTGGGTACGGGCTGTACGTTAGCTTGCTTCCATGCACTCGGCACTTTTCCAGCCTCAAATGAAAGCCGAAATAGGCGTGTCAGGATCGGAGACAGTTCAGGCGCACACGTTCTTAAAACAATTGCCGGTATCCCGTCTGGACCGCTAGCCTTGTTCACGTCAAGGTTACGCAGCACCCTACGGACGTCCTTCTGATGGATGCGAATATCCGACATACTCGTCTCGCAACCATCAGGATTAACAGGGGGCCGCGCGTCACCAGAATCTAGACGCGAAGATTCCGCGAAGAGAGAGGCAAACAAATTTGCTTTCTCCTCAGCGGTATGGGCCAGCGACCCGTCGGGTTTCAGCAGTGGCGGTAGTGAGGGACGGCAGAAGTTCGATTCAACCGACTTAGCCAGGGACCAAAACGCCTTACTACCAGCAGGGTATGATGCGAGTTTGTTCCCGATGCGGCTAATGTGGTCGAACCGAGACCTCCGCATCACCTTCTTGCAAGACTTGGCAGCTCTGTTGAAAGCTCTCTTCTTCTGACTCACGTCACTCGCCTTATGCATACGAGCGTCGGCCCATGCCTGGTATGCCGTGTGCTTAAGCGCGTTAGCGCGATCACACTCCGCACCAAACCAAGGGCGAGCATGGCCAGACATTGTTACGTCAGAGAATGGAATGTAATACTCCATCCCCCGCCGCAAAACATCTGTCACAGCATCTGCGCACGACGATGGATCATCCGAAGAAAAGCAAGTAGGCTGCCAAGGATAACATGCGAAGAAAGATCGCATGCCATCCCAATCTGCTGACCTATATCGCCAAACCCGCCTGGTGCCTCTAAGGCAGGGATCAGGCGGAGAGTAGACTGATACAGATTTCACCAGACAGTGGTCGGAACTACCTAACGGTGATGATATCGACACTGAATAGCGGTCTGGATCTGTTGTCAGCAGAAGGTCCAAGCAGTTGGCCATGTGCGAATCAACATCCGGCACCCTCGTAGCTCCCTGGACCAGCTGGGTGAGATTTAACGCTAGCGCAAGCTTTCGCATCTCTCGACCAGCATGGTCTGTGCACCGGTATGGGAAAAGCCACTCCTGATGGTGGGCATTAAAATCCCCCAGTAACACCAGTTGTGCGGAAGGGTACCTCTGCTGAGCCGCATCCGCCGCCTCACTAAGGTACTGTGTGAGCCTGGTCGTCTCCTGACCACCACTGTGCGAACGGTAGACACAAGCATAGATAATTTTATCCATGCCTGTGTCCACCAGAGCCCAAAGCGTTGAGAACCTGGTATCTTCAAGGTTACGGAGACGCCGATAGCAGATGTCGTCCCTGACGTACAAACACACACCAGCGTGTGGTTTAAAATTGTGCTCCAGGGTAAACCCTGGGTAAGACAGGTACGACACGTCTGACGGACTTCTTATCTGCGTCTCCGAAAGGAAAAGGAGGGAAGGTTTTTCAGTCTCCAGGTGATGATGGACTGCTGCGAGATTTGAGTGCAGACCTCTAATATTGCTGAGGTGCACTTTAAGTGAGAGGGAGTGCAGCCGCTGTTTAACTTTTCTCTTTTTCAACCTTGGCATATTGTGAGTGAGGTAGTGAAATGGAGTCCCATGCTGCTAACCTTCGTCACGCACTGGCAGGACAACATCATTGGGGCACTAGTCTGGAGACTGCGGGGACGCCCGAGCCCCCCCGGAAATGACCATCGGGCCCTCTCATCTGGTCGCCAACCAGCACGATGGTACATTCCGGGATTTTTCGTCAGTTGGCGGGGCAGCCTTTCATGTGTGGCTAGCACATTACTTGGGCCCCCAACTAACTGCGGTCGGCCAGCGGTGCACCGTGCCTCGGATCCCGCTACCCTCCGCGACTAGTCTCCCGATATGTCAATACCAGCGCGGGTCCGGCTGGTCTGCATACATTAGAACCGCCACTTCGACCCAACTCCTCAAAATTGGTTACACTGGGCATCGTACCGGAACACGGCTAGGCCGCTTGGCGGTACGTCTTTGCCCAGTGGGTGGTCACAAGCCATCGGTCAAAACCTACCACCAGTTAATGTCACCTGATTAGCACCACCCGGGGACCACGTGTAGGGCCTATCTATGGGTATTCTCCTACGGACGCGGGTGACTCAGCCCCCATATCGAAGGCATTATTCATTAAGGCAAGTCAGAAGAAGGTCAGAAGCTAGAAAGGAATATTTAACATCTGTATGAATGAATTATACAAAACTAGTTTTAACCAGCAACTTCGCCTGCGTAAAAGGCAAGATTCATACAAAGACGTAGGTGCGTATAATTGGAAAAAAAAATTGGCTAATCCGGAGTGCATCACGACTGCCCGAGTTCACTTGAACGAAGAACGTTCGCCTGGAGATCATTTGAACGAAGAATATTCGCCTAAAGTTCACTTGAACGAAGAACGATCATCCGAATTGAACGGAGAACATTAGCGCGAAGTTCACTTGAACGAAAAACGTTCGTCCAAAGTTCATTTGAACGAAAAACGTTTGCCCGAACGATAGCTAGCCGGAAATACTTGTTGGTCGAATGAAAAGTTTATAATGAATATTCTGCCGCAAGAACTTATTGTTTGCTTAACAAACGATTGTTCAATGAAAAATCTTTCATGTGCACAGCTAGACTACCTAAATCATAAATGCTAAATTAAACCTTTTTTTTTTCAGCCCCAATGTAGTTGGTTTGACAACAACTTATGGCAACGTGAACTTGACTCAAGTCATAATCAACAGCGATCGGATACTGACATTGGCTGACAGACAAGATGTAAGTACTATTTATCTGTACGTGTGTTTGTAACATAACCTAGACGGTTTGCCTGATATGAAAATAATTTTGTGTGAGTATTTAAATGGGTCCCTGGATGATTTGAAAATACAACTGGACCCGGTAGATGATACTGAATAAATAATAATAATAATTGACCCCATCGGCTTATCTCTACGTTGACGTCGTGGTGGCGCCTGCGCGCTCTAATAAACCCTAGGTCTGTACTGGTAGAGTTTGCTTTGCCGTAACATGCCTAGGTTGAAGCGCCAGACTAAGAGAGATACAATCCGCAGGACAGTTTTGTGGTGAACTGATGGGCATTAACTACCCCACGGACCCAATCTCCTGGAAGAAATCTTGTTCCTCATCTTTGGTTTGTTTTATTGGCCGGCCGTAGTGAACACTGACGAGGAATAGAGCTCCCACCTCTCTCTTGCCTTTATTGGCTGGTTTGAGTGGAGATTCACAAGGGAAAACATGCTCGTAAGAATGATGTATAAACCAGTAAGGTGCTGTTAGGGACCTTGACCGTACGTCCGCACCTCAGGATATGTTTCCCTTTTGTTGCTACGTCACTTTGTGCTAGGGACCGTTTTTGGGGTCCATTTATTGAGTGTGGAAGTCACCTCCTGCCTTTTTTATCGATGTACACTAATAACATTGTTCAGGCAGGGGCCAAAGTTTTCCACCAACTGAGGGTTATCCTTGGGTGCAATAGCATACCGCGTACTGGGATAATCGTCAGTTGGTATCACGTTCCAAGAAAATTGTCTAAAGAGCCTCTACGAGTTGGCTTCAGTCCCTCATACGCCTTCCTAAGGTCCAGGACCTCAAGGTCCTGGGATAAATAAGTGCATGAAAATAATAATAAAATATTTATTCAGGGTTAAAATTTAGCAAAATAGTTACATGAAATCTTAGGATGGATGCGAGACGCACAGGACCGTTCATTGTGGCGATACTTGGGGAGGCCTATGTCCAACAGTAGACGTCTTTCAGCTGAAATGGTGATGAAAATCTTAGGAATAATTACAAAGGTATGGTCATGTTATGGGCCTGCACCAGGATAAACCTGTATTATGATAAAAGCTCCTACACTATGGTTTTTGTAGGACAATAAAATTCATAACAATATTTAACATGCAAAGTTTGAAAAAATAATGTGAAACTCAAAACTGGTTAGTAAAACGTTACGATACGATACGATAAAAAACTGTGCAAGTGCGAGTCAGACTCGTGCACTGAGGGTTCCATATAAATTTACATATTTAAAGTTCAATTCCCGAAAATATGTTTTTTTTTTTTGAGACATAACTACAAATTTACAGTTTTATATTTTTTTCCTATATTTGTGCCATGAGATCTTGCTTCATGCCAAATTTCAGGATTCTAGGTTAACGGGAAGTGCCCTATGAATTTTGATTCCTTTGAGAGTGTCGAAATATACGTTTTTTGCTACCGTATCTTTTTTTTTAGTTCATTTAGAACTTTGATTTCTTTCACAGCATGTTTTTAATTTCAACTCGATACCTCTACGCGTACAGACAGACAGACAGACAAACAGGCAGACAGACGGTCAATAAAGTGATCTTATAAGGGTTCCGTTTTTTTCCTTTTAAGGTACGGAAACTTAAAGTCAATGTCAAAATCAAAAGTTCGGAACTTCCGATTGATTATTATCACCGAATCCGATATCATATCCGTTGGTTTTATCGTAGTTAATAAGAATCAAATACTGATTTCAGATACCGATATATGCAGGTGCCCATCGAAGTCTGATATCAGGGATCGTGTCTGACTATTATTTCGGCTATGATGGGTTGGGAGACAATGGCTATTTTGCTCCAGCACCAATTCAGCTGCAGAAAGAACTGGCTCCTGTTGCACTTCTCCAACTTTCTAGAAAATATGAAGGTAAGGTCTTTGGAAGAACGAAGTAATCAATCATTTGGTTGGGGTCGGGAAACGGATCTATCCATTGAAAAGCTAGTAATATATATTGGTAATATATATGGGTTAGACATACGCAGAGGGCCTACAACGTTCTTCGCATTCAGTATAATAACGCCTTTAGGGTGCTGTTGGGGCTCCCGCGGTTCTGTAGCGCGTCGGACATGTTTGCTGAAGCACATATAGACAGCTTTCAAGCTATTATGCGAAAGAGAACAGCATCCCTGATGCGTAGGATTCGGGGGAGCACCAACAGCATTTTGAGGGTGATAGCTGATAAGCCGGATTGCCCCTTCTTGGGGCACTGGACTCGTTTGCACAGCTGCAGGTCTGGTGCAGCGGCAAGCGGGCACAGTTATAATATGTATAAGTTTATGAACTGATTTTATTTTATTCTAATTATTTTAATGAACAATTTTACTAACATAGTTTTAAGTTCTACTAACATAATATGGATTTATCTGATATAAATAATAAATAACAATAATAATAATAATATTGTTTTTGTGTTTCAGGTGAACTAATCATCGTTTCAGTTGGTCCTCTAACGAATTTAGCTTTGGCAGTGAGTATGGACCCCGAGTTTATTGGGAGACTAGCTCATTTATACGTTGGTGCTGGCCACATTCAAAGTAAGTTCGAGTAGAAGACTTATATTTTATTTATTTAACGATTTATGTACACACACCAAAAAAAAAAATTAGAAGAAGGAAACAGAAAAATAGGTACAGAGGTGGTGCTTATTTCTAAAGAAAACTATTCCAGCACACCTGCGAAAGGAGAGTTGGAAGAAAATAAATATGTAAACACCGTGTGTAACAGTAATAGGAAAATAAGTACATATAACATAGTTATCAATAAAATAATATAACATGCAAAAAATATAAACTATTATAATTATATACATACACATTATTATACCTGTCTAAATAGATAGAAGTCGACCTTTCCGAGATCCTGATTCTCGAAACCCATTACAAGACACATTTTTAGACTTCAACGTGTATCGTTGGTTCCCAGCCGAGGCAATGGTTGACTGATTCTGACGATTGTAATTTTTTTTTTTGTATGTGGGAAAATCATCCAATGACATCCCTTGCTCTTGGGCGGAGCGGGAGGATGTCTCAGACTTTTACTGACTAAAAACCCACTCCTGTTCCTTCGTTGCCTTTCATACCAGGGCCGAGTCTTCCTTTCAGAAGCAGACCTTTGGCCCCAGTATGCTTCGACCCTGCTTGGCCCCTACGGTATGCTGATATCTCCATGAGACGCGCGTGGAACAGCGCCGTCGACGACTTTGGCTCGGTCCGGACGGTTACGAGACGGTCGGACGGCGAGAATGATCTAATGACAATCGTACCGCCCGGAGGACACGGTGGAGCATACGGTAGAGGTGTGCTCCGCTTGGGCAAAGCACCGCCGTGTCCTCGAGGGGGCGATCGGCGGCAACGATCTTTTGATTTCGACAAGAGGAGTGGCAGGCGGTCGCATCCTTCTGCGAAGCAGTAATGCTAGCAAAGGAGGAGACCGCTCGTGCGCGCGAAGGAGCGGCCCTCACGCCCCAGCCGCCGGGATTCCTATCCCGATTTTAGGCCACCGTAGGCTTGAGCTTGCGGTCGGCGAGCAAAGGGTAGCTCGCCGTCTGACCGTCCGGTAACCGTCCGGACCGAGCCCGTGTCGTCGACGGCGCGTACTGTACCACGCGCGCCTCAGGGAGATGTCAGCAAACCGTAGGGGCCCAGCAGGGTTGAAGTCTACTGGGGCCAAGGTTCTGCTTCTAAAAGGAAGACTCGGCCCTGGTATGAAAGGCAGTGAAGGAGCAAGAGTGGGTTTTAGTCAGTAAAAGTCTGACACACCCTCTTGCTCCGCTCCAGAGCGGGGGATGCCATTGGATGATTTACCACCGAAAAAAAAAGGATTTTTTTATTTCTTTGGCAAGCCCTAGAGCCTAAATGGGTTGTTGTATTTATTGTAGCTTTGAAGGTGTTGTTAGATTAAACTTTGTTGTGGGGAGTTTTTTTTTTCGGAAAAATCATCTTATGACATCTCCCGCTCTTGGGCGGAACACGAGATAGTGTCAGACTTTTACTGACTAAAAACCCACTCCTGTTCCTTCGTTGCCTTTCGTACCAGGGCTGAGTCTTTCTTTCAGAATCAGACCCTTGGCCCCAGTAGGCTTCGACCCTGCTGGACCCCTACAGTTGCTGACATCTCCTTGAGGCGGGCGTGGAACAGTACGCGCCGTCGACGACTTGGGCTCGGTCTGGACGGTTGTCGGACGGTCGGACGGCGAGTTACCCATTGCTCTCCGATCGCAAGCCCAAGCCTACGGTGGCCTAAAATCGGGATGGGTATCCCGGCAGCTGGGGCGTGAGGGCCGCTCCTTCGCGCGCACGAGCAGCCCCCTTCTCCGGCTGTTGCGGGGAGTAACACTTGGTGGATTATTACAGCTGGAATTCGTTTAATTTAAATCATGATGCCATCAACTCCGTTAGCATAGCATAGTCGGCCTTATAATGTTCCCACTGTTGGGACTCAGGCCTCCTCTCTAGGAGAGGGAATGGGCCGTAATCCACCACGCGGGCCCAGTGCGGGTTGATGGATGTCACATGTCTTCGAATTTTTGGTTCTAGGACATGCCGGTTTCCTCACGATGTTTTCCTTCACCGTTTTTAGAGCAGTGGTGATGTAATAAATTACACAAAGTAATGCGCCTGGCTGGGTTTGAACTCGCGACCTACAACTCGTAAGTCGGGGCCGTTACCACTCGGCTACCACTGCTCTATAACTTTCAACTCCGTTAGGCTGTTTCAAATGACTTGTTTTAATCTTTTTAGTGTTTTTTTTTGTGGTCGAGTTTTTTGAAGCTGTCATCTTTTTTATTTCCTACATTTTAGCGAGTACTAATTTTAAAAATTGATTTTTTTTTTAAATAAAATGTTATGTTTTTACAGGTAAAGAACACCCTGACCCTGAATTCAATGCTCACATGGACCCAGAGGCATACCACATAGTTGCGAATAGTTCCAACATAGATAAAGTAACGATTGTACCTTTCTCACAGGTTTACAACAATCTAAATATACCTCTAGTAAGTATACTTATTAAGGACCTGCCCCCTAGCCAAGTTACAACCGTTTCGTTTCGATTCTCTTTTCGTTGATCGCCTCTAGTCGGCCACGCCTCCTAGCTATTCCTTTGTTCTGACGTCATTTCAATGCTCAGTCACGTACGGTCAGAACAAAGGAATAGGAGGCGTGGCCGACTCGAGGCGATCAACGAAAAGAGAATCAAAAGAAAACGGCTGTAACTTGGCTAGGGGGGCAGTATTTATAGTCGATCTAGATATTACCTTACCTGCTACAGTCAGATGATGAATGGAATGTCACTTGAACTTCATCTAACGTTGTTTTCTTTTCATTAATAATGCATACCAACAACTAGTTAATAAACTATTCTAGATTACATTTTCACAGGTTGTATAAAAAAAGGCAAAATATCATTCACAGTGGTTGTCTAAAATTACAAAATCACAAAATTATATATTATGTATGAATTTAATTTAATTTAAAAAAGATTAATAAATTACCTACATTAACAATTCCAATAATTCAATTTCAATTCATTCGATAATCTTAACAAATTAAAAAAAAAAGAGATTAGAAATGCGTGTCCGCACGCGCCTCAAAGAGATGTGAGAAAAACCGTAAAAGAGATTGTAGGGGCCCAGCAGCGTCGAAGCCTACTGGGGCCACGGGTAGTGTGAAAGCCGGGGCCCTGGGACGAAGGCAAAGACGGAACAGGAGTGGGTTTTTAGTCAGTAAAAGTCTGACACTATCTCTCGTTCCGCCTAAGAGCGAGATTTGTCATAAGATGATTTTCCCACCTAAAAAAAAGGACCCAGCAGGGCCACTGCCCGCTAGAACAACGGGGAATTTCTGAAAAGGTAACCTGTGGCCCCGGAACACAAAGTCCAAGTGAAGGAAATGTTACCATGACTTTCAAAGTAAGATTGTTTCATTCTTATTTCAGTGTGGGTAAGAGACAGAGCTATACAGGTGGTCTAGCGCCATCTCTTACCCACAATGAAATAAGAATAAAACAATCTTACTTTAAACGTCATGGTAAACATGGTGGCTTACACATATTACACCTGTATTCTCATAAAAAAAAATCCCACGAATTCTGTACAATCAAACATTCAACTACGTAAAAAGACAACAACATACAATTACTAGAAGTAAAAACAAGTTTCAAAAAAACAATACATACTGTTTGAAGGAGCACGGCTCCAAAGAATTGAAGAAATGTGATAATATTAATATGTTTAAATCAATATTAAAAAAACATGTATATTATATTATAACATATAACGTCACCAACACACCAGATGTGAATTTTACAATACTTCTAAGCTGTTAATTGTATCTCATTTTAAGTGAACTGTAATTGTTCTTATGAGAATAAATTCTTAGGTTTAAAGAATTTATTCTCATCCAGCTGGTGTAGTTTTAGTCAGTAATAATCTAGCACGCCCTCCCGTTCCACTCTAGTGCGGGAGAAGTCATTGGATAATTACCTACTTCAACAAAAAATGTAGTAACCACACAGCAAGGAATTGCCGATCTGTGACGGCAGTGCATCAATAATTCTTGTCCACGCATTATAATCGCTGGGTACAAATGTCTGTTAAAGACGAAACTTAGGCTTAGACAAATGACTTTTCTATTAGCGTTCCCTCCAAACGCTAAGTTCAAAATGTATGGCAATGACATTACCTGGTCACGTGACAAGTGACGTGACGGGTAATGTCATTGCCATACATGTTGTACTTAGCGTTTGGCAGGAACGCTAACAGAAAAGCGGGATTAATTGACAGAGTTACCGTTTCCCAGAAATGTAAAAGGCAACTGAAGGAACACGTGTGGGTTTTTAGTTAGTAAAAGACTGATCCTCCTAGATCCACCCTGAGTGAGTTCGATGCTCAAAACAAAAATCTCAAAAATATAACAAAAATCATTTTCTTTTACAGGACTGGCGTAAAAATGTGTTGGGAAAAATTCAGACACCAATGATGGAAGCACTAAACAGTTTTGAGCGATTATCGCTTCCGAAGGAACCCTATTGGACCCAATTAGACCCGGCTACAACGGCTATAGCACTGGATAATGATTTAGTTGACGAATTCAAAAATACTAGCAATGACATTATTTTGGATGGTAAGGAGTGCATGTATAGGTACTTTTAACGGGTCATTTTTAGGGTTCCGTACCTCAAAAGGAAAAAACGGAACCCTTATAAGATCACTTTGTTGTCCGTCTTTCTGTCTGTCAAGACCCTTTATCCCAAAAACGCGTGAAGTTAAAACCATATACTCAAGTCTGCGGCCTTTAAAAACTGTGAAAAAATCAAACGAAAAGTTGCCGGCGCGGCGTTCGCTCTCTCATTCTCTTTCTATTGTGTCTGTACGGTATTCGAAAGGTATTAAGATGAAAGCTATGGGCCCGAGTGTGGCCATGTTCTCGCTAGATGGCGTTTTACTCAACATTATTAGTTTATCTTATTTTGAATGTATACGAGCATTATTAACTCAAAGAAATATTATTTAATTTCATAAAATCGAACGTTCCTTTTATTGAACTTAGTCTAATTATAGCCTCAAAAACCTAATTCTGTCCGTTCTTGGTTCTTACAGTACGGCCGACGTAATTTTTTTATCAAATCGATTGAAATTAAGTTATAAAAATATAGTTATTTTCAATTTTCTAAGGAGGTTTAAAATATTTTCAAACAGTTATTCTAGTAGTCGTTTATAAATAACTGATATTTAACTAATTCATGTCTTTCAACCAAGAAACAAAAATTATTAGTTTTTTTTTTATTAAAGTCGAAATCTCGTTTACTAACGACAACATTCACTGTGTTTGTAAATCTATTTTGTTCAATATCTCATGTAAACAAAAATTAATAAGTTCCAAATCGATTGCGATATTTGATTGAATAAAGGGTCGATTGTATTTACATAGAGTCAATCTCTAGCCTAAACCTCCGCCCCACGCACGTCGCCTCATGCCACGATTTGGTTCCTAAAAAACGTTCGTGCGCATCCTTCTGCGCAAAGTTCGGGCTCGCCAAGATACGTCGGCAGCTGTGTGAGATAGAGAGAGCACTGTGTACTGCTAAAGTATCTCCTCAACTATGGCTATGGCGTATTAAGGCCCGTATTACAGAACTACAATCAAGACTCAAGCATTACTTAAAACGAGTCTCAGTTGGAGTTTTCATTTTAGAACTTGACTTGAGCAGAGAAACTACAATCAATAATCACCTGAGCAATGTCACTTTAAAATGACATTTTTTACGTATTATAGAACAGTGCTTGAGTGAGCTCCACTCAATGTGTCCTTATTTTAAAATCACAATCAGCTCAGAATCTCTGCTTAAGGCGAGATTTGATCTTTGTTTTCGCAAGTGTAGTCGAGACCACGCTTGAGCATAGAATCTCATGGAAATTGTTGTGGATTTAAATCAGAGATCAAAATCTCTACTCAAGCGTAGTTTCGTTTGATTTGAATTTGAGGATAGTTCTAAAATAAACTGAACGCTTAAGTCGAGATTCTTCGCTCAAGCAGTAATCGGTTGAACGCAGTTTAAGTAGTACTTGAGTAAGATTCTGTAATACGGGCCTAAGAGTGCCTGAAATATCATCGGCTGATGAGGCTTATTACTGTGTACCTTATAAGTCTGGTAATAAGGTTTATAGTAAAATTCCGATCAACAAATCTATTCTACATTTGACAACTCCTTCGTAAAAAAAATAGCAATAAACCTATATTAAACCACATAATGTATATGCACACACATAAGGCAAATTTTCCTAATTTATTATTTTCGTCTCCTAGAGAGGAGGCCTAAGTCCCAGCAGCGGGAATATTATTTTTAAGGCTGATTATGTTATGTTATGTTATTAAAATCTAGCGACCTGCCCCGCTTTGTTGTATTGATGTAAACTATAATAATATATACAACTATCACACAACGCCGTCCTGTCCCAAGTTAAGCAGAGCTTGTGTTATGAGTACTAGACACCTGATAAACATACTTATATATTTCTAAATACATATCTACATATTATAGATAAATTACACCCAGACACAGAACAAATGATCGTGCTCATCACACAAACATTTGTCCTGGGTGGGAATCGAACCCACGACCTCCGGCATAGCAGTCAGGGCCACTAACCACTAGACCAACAGGGCATTCAAACTGTACATATGTCGTGGCCAGATCTTAGACACTTCATGATATGCCAAATAAAACAGGCCAGATCATTTAACATTAATAAACATTTATTTATAATAATATGATCCAGGACATCAGGGTCCTGAGATAAATAAACGAATGAAAATAATAAACATTTATTTCAGGTAAGATACCCATAGATTGACACAAATACAAATACACAGACAAAACATTCTAGTAACATTAATTCATTACAATTATATAGGGTGACTGGTAATTAGTGTACGATACTTAAACACGTGATTGTGTCTTGAAATCGCGAAAAAAAAATCAGCTGTTCAGTACATTTATGTTTGCCTAATGTACTGAACAGCTGATATTTTTTTCGCGATTTCGGCTTTGCTCCCATAATAAAAATTGTTTGTTATCATGAGCACAATCACGTGTTTAAGTATCGTACACTAATTGCCAGTCACCCTATATAGTTGAAATCACATTAAATAAATAAATCATAACAATTTAAAATTTCCAATTATAATTAGTTAAAAAACTAAATCCAATTAAATTAATAAAAATTAAATTATATTATCATCATTTTAACGTCAACATTTGATGATATGTCACACCTCGTTTGGCCATTACATTGATGTAGGATTTCAATGATAATAAAAGGTCTAAAGAAAGTAGGCCAAACGAAGATTGAAATATCATCAAACTTTAACGTTTAAAACGATCTAGTCAGTTTTACTTGGCCATGTCATGAAACGATCAATTTCTAAGATCTGACCACGACATATACATTCCTTCTTTCTTTATCGCTTTTTCTATAAGTGAAAACCGCATAAAGTGGTATTAGCAGATATACAGAAAGACAGTTCAGAAAGCGATTTTGTTTTATATGAGTATTATGTCGGCATAATTATCATCATTACAGCTGAAAGACGTTCACTCGTGCATTTAGGCCTCTCTCAAGTGTCGCCACAACGACCGGTCCGGTGCGTGTTGCATTCATCAGATCCCCGCGACCTTCACCAGGTCAGCGGTCCATCTTGCTCGAAGTCTTCCAACGCTCCGAAATAATTAATCGCCAGCTTGCCCAATATGATATATTACATAACAAAGGTTTTTTTGTTCTAACTTACAGGTTCACAACGAGGCATCAACACAAACAACTTTTCATCAACGAATCCCAATATAAGGGTAGTATATTCATCAAAAATGGAAAAGTACAAGAAATTTCTAATGGAGGTTTATTCAGCTGAACTTCAATCTCAACGTTAAGAAAAATACAAACCAAATGTAGCTGATAATCAGTATTTTACAGGGAGTAACTGGTTTTCTGACTTCCGCAACTCAGTAATTGAGGATCATACCCAACACTGATTTCAGGGCTTCTGACTATCTGTAACGACTGTCGAAGGTGTTGGTACAAATGTCAGCCGGGACCAATGTTTTAAGAGGACCCTTCCCGACCTGTCAAGATACAGAAAGCTGTCAAGCGCGAACCTATGAACAATAAAAAAAATACCTGTCTATTACCTGAGCATGGTTTAAGAGCTTTTTGGTTCATCCAACGCAATGTTTGATAAAGAGACAATATTCGGTAATTGAGCGTTTTCAAAATAAAATGTACAGTTTTGCCACATTTTATTCGATTATGGGACAAAATGTTGCAAAACTGATGTGACGCTCTCTTCTCATATTATATTCTAAATTGAATTTCTAACGAAAATATTTAAACTACATTTGTTATTGTGATAGAATGGAAGAAAAAAACGTGTTGCGCCGACCCCAAATAAGATGGGACAAGGGCAGGAAGATGATGATGATGTTATTATGATTACATTATAATATTGTTTATCTTTTAATTATAGTGAAATGATATCTCGACTTCTCTAATGTTAACTTTTTTTTTATTGCGAACGGTGGAGGGTAAAAGTTAATGTTACCGGTACACAAATGAAAAAATATATAATTATTTTATTATTTAAATAGAGTTTTAGCCGTAACAAACCTGACATGTCCTGTCAGTACCACATTTAGTACATTTTTTGGAAAATGAATCGTGTTTTAACGTACATGAGGCTTAAAATAAAAAGAATTGGAGAAGATAAACGAGTCAGAGCCCGTTCAAACTATACCAAAAATACTTAATGTTTCACGTCACATAAGTGGTCACATCTATATAATAGAATAAACAGAGTTTGTACCATTGCTCCCGTGTGTTAAAATGAATGCAAGTTCAAGGTCACCAAGTGGCTTTATACCTCAATTATAGTAAGACTCAAGACCTACAGATATCGCTCGCGTAACTTAAATAAGGTAATAGAATATCTTTATATGGACTGTCATGGGCGCAAGTTTGCATCCTGGTTTCGCTTACTCTCACACACACTATATTCACTCATACATAATCACACGAACATTCACACACACACACACATTTAAAGTAAAAAATCTTTTATTAATATTATAAATATATAATTGTGCTCGTCTTAAGATTAATGTTATGAAATGTTCAAATGATAGGTGAGGACGCTGGCACCCTAAACAGAAGTTTTCGAGTGCGGGACAAACCAAAAACTGAATTCTTACTTTTTAAAATTGGTCATTATTTTAATTGTTCTCAAATTATTCATAATCGTAGTTCTTAATTTATTAGTTTAAAGTGTATTTAATGCTTTACAATCATTAAAGCATGCACCAGATATCATGTTTACTCGTTATTATACTTCAAACGCGAAGGACAAGCAAAAAGTGAGGGGTAGTCTTTTTTTTTGAAAACGCTCAATTCCATCATTCTCTCGAATATTTCGCAAAACTTGTTCCAGGAAAACAGCTATTTTTTTCAAATTAAATGTGCAGGTTTCTATAGTTATATTTTCTTTCTACATTATGAATGGTCAAAGTTTACGCAAAACAGCAGATTTTCAGAGGTCTTTACTGAATTAGTCTTACGCAAATTTACCATTTAATTTCAATAAAAACCTAAATAATATCTATATGATGTCTTTATATCGAAAATATCTAGAGAAAGATGTGTACTAACGTCACAATCACGTAAGAGCGATTGTATGAGAATGTACCTCGGGAAGGACGCTCTTAACATATTTTCGAGGCATATCAAGCACGTGTTTATATTAAGTATTTGAAAAACTATAGGAGTCTCAGTATGTTAAGATGTTCATTTTTTCATAGACTAACCTCGGTAAGTGTTACTTTGGACGGCGATCCATACTTTATTATTGTAGCCACGATCTCCTCCAAAGAGATTAGTCCAAAACACCAATAATCAAAATATATTTTCATGGTATACATAATTTCTAGGTAAAATATTTATAATAAAATTACACAATTTGCACATACTACGCGTAGTGAAAAACACACCACTTTTTTTCTTTTTTTTTGTGAGGGTTACAATGGCGGGTGTATCACAGCAAAATAAAACAAATAAAAAGAATCAAAAATGTTTATTTGTCAAAATATATGTGTTTGTACCAGACACCTACATTCAGCATAAACGACCGCGCGCGGAGCGCACTCATCGATCACTAAGGCGCGCGCGCCGGCCGCGCATATTTTATATATACTTACGAATCTACGTAATTAGTAAACTCCACGTTCGATGAGGCGACAGCAGCGACACATCTTGATAGGACGGCGGACCCGCGCACTAGCTCGTTTGCTATTGGTCCGCTATTATTTTGAGTTTTGTGTGGTATTCAAAATTGTATATATAGGCTGAGCAGATATTGAAATAAACATTCTGTTCTAAGATCCCGCTGGTGTTTTACTTACCAACCCTCGGTAAAGTGGTGACCCGACGAACGTTCTTGTGCATACCCTCACATCGAAATGGCAGAAGAAATTGAAACAATCTCCGTCAAAGCCCGCATACCTTTGTTTTGGCGTGACCAACCAACATTATGGTTTGGCCAATTCGAGACTGTCGTCAATCCTCAAAAACCCAACGAAGAAGCCAAATTCAGCCTGATGGTGGCTCATCTTGAGAAAACGGATGTCGAGCAAATCAGTGACATTGTTATGTCCAAATCCCGCGCTGGCAGATACGAAGAAGCGAAGAAAAGGCTGCTTTCCGTGTACGAGGAATCAGAAACGAAGCAGCTGCACAAACTCCTCAATGAGATGGAACTTGGCGACCAAAAGCCGTCACAACTGCTCAGACGCATGCGAGAACCTGCGCGCGAGAAAATGCCCGACTCAACACTTCAAATGTTATGGCTACAGCGCTTACCGATGTCTACACGAGCAGTCCTGGCAGTAAGTGAACAAACATCACTCGACGTTCTAGCAGCGATGGCAGACAAAATGCACGACCAAGCCACAGAAGTACAAACCGTATGTTCCTGCACCTGTCAAGGTCATACAAAAACATCGTCGCCACCACATGTACAAGAACAAAAAAAGCACGGAGATCAGGACCTCCGAGACGCCGTAATGCAACTAACGAGAGAGATAGCCGAGCTAAAAGTACAGCGAACAAAGCGAGTGACGCACGGACATCGACGCTTCGTTCATTCACGATCCCGATCTCGATCGCGCTCAGCCGGTCGAAACCATAAATACGATCGCAAGGCGAGCGACGCTTGTTACTTCCACCAGCGCTTCGGCGAGAATGCACGCAATTGCCGATCTCCATGTAATTTCAGCAAGCGACAGGAAAACTAACCGAGATCTTGGCTACGACGGGACCCGAGATCAACCACATTTCTGCATACCGTCTATACGTCTATGACACCGCCAACAAACTACGATTCCTAATCGACACAGGAGCGAACGTGTCGGTAGTACCCCCGTGCAAGAAACAAAAATCAGCGTCAACCGTACTATTATACGCAGCGAACGGTACACCGATACAAACATATGGCGAACGCGATTTTGACCTCAACCTTGGTCTACGTCGCTCACTCAAATGGAGATTCACCGTCGCTGACGTGAAAAGACCAATCATCGGTGCAGACTTCCTGCAATATCATAACCTCCTGGTTGACCTACGAGCCCAGAAACTTATTGACAAGAGGACAGGCTTATCAATCAACGGTTGTTTGTCAAACAGTACATCGACGCCGACGGTACTCACAGTCAACGTGAACGACCCATACTGCGACCTGCTGAAGAAATACAACGACATTACGTCCGCCCACTTCAGTAACGCAACCAACAGCGACGTGGAACACCACATAATTACACACGGACCGCCCGTGTACTGCAGAGCACGCCCACTACCACCACATAGATACCAGGCCGCCAGAGACACCTTCCAACTAATGCTGGAGCAAGGCATATGTCAACCAAGCAAATCCCCGTGGGCCAGCCCTCTCCACCTAGTCCAAAAGAAAAATGGTGAACTCAGACCCTGCGGTGATTATAGAAAATTGAACGCCGTGACGAAGCCCGATCGATACCCGATTCCCCGCTTACGTGACTTCACCTACAGACTGCAAGGAATGAAAATATTCAGCAAAATAGACCTTCGAAAAGCCTATAACCAATTACGTATTCGGCAAGAAGATATCGAAAAGACCGCAGTGATAACGCCATTCGGATTGTTCGAATTCCCTCGAATGTGCTTCGGATTACGTAATGCGGGGCAGACATTTCAACGTCACATGAACAACATACTGGGCGATTTGGATTACGTATACCCATTTGTCGACGATATTCTTCTAGCGTCTCCCGATCAAGCACGACATAGACAGCACTTAGAAGAAGTGTTCCAGAGATTGCAAGCACACGGACTACGAATAAACGTTTCTAAGTGCGTTTTCGGAAAGGCAAAACTCGAGTTCCTTGGCTACGATGTATCAGCTGACGGTATACAACCCATAGAAGAGCGCGTCAAAAGTATACAAAACTACCCTCAACCAAAAACAGTACAAGAACTAAGACGCTTTCTGGGAATTATTAACTTTTACAAGGAGAGTATTCCACACGCAGCCCACACTCAAGAAAAATTATTCAAGTACCTACGCACCTCGAAGAAGAACGACAAAACCCAAATACATCTGACGACCGAAGAAAAACAAGCATTCGAAGCGTGTAGGAATAGCATAAAAAACGCCGTCATGCTGTCACATCCATCTACTCACGCAACGTTATCGCTCATGTGTGACGCGTCCAACTCGTGTGTCGGTGCAGCCCTTCAGCAATATGTAAACGGAAAATGGCAACCGCTTGGATTTTTCTCGAAAAAGCTGACCGCCGCGCAAACGAAATACAGTACGTACGATCGAGAATTGCTAGCCATCTACCTAGCTATACGTCATTTTCGAAGAATGTTCGAAGGCAAAGAAATCACA
Organism: Mythimna impura; assembly: GCA_905147345.3. NCBI lineage: Eukaryota > Metazoa > Arthropoda > Insecta > Lepidoptera > Noctuidae > Mythimna > Mythimna impura. The sequence goes on along the minus strand of LR990342.1, from coordinate 24,058,491 downwards.
GTGTTCACTGATCACAAACCTCTCACATATGCACTCATGAGAGATAACAGCAAGACGGAAACTCCGATACGAACTAGATATCTTCACTTCATCAGCCAATTTACATCGAAGATCCTACACATCGAAGGAAAAGACAACGTTGTCGCCGACGCCTTATCAAGAATCGAAGCTATTACGTCACCGTCACCGATCGACTACGACGAGCTGGCACGTCAACAACAAGATGACAGCGAGATCGAAAACGTCATACGCAACAAAAGCTTACGATTTGAACGCATAAAACCAATCAACTCAAGCTACAAAATATTATGCGAGATGTCAACAAACAGCGCCCGGCCGTATATACCGACACAGTTACGACGTACAGTGTTTACTGCAATCCACGCGATGAGTCATCCCGGTATACGCGCCACACGATATCTTATAACGAAGCGATTCTTTTGGCCGAACATGAACGTCGATATAAACAACTGGACACGAAGTTGCATCGCATGTCAGCAAACAAAAACACAACGACATACAGTATCACCTCTCGAAGCCTTCCCACTCGCTCGCCGTCTGTCCCATATACACATTGATATTATTGGCCCCCTTCCTGTATCAGATGGGAAACGATATTGTGTAACAATGATCGACAGGACAACGAGATGGCCCGAAGCCTACCCAGTCGCTGACATAACTGCTGAAACAGTCGCCCGTGCTGTGTACGAAGGTTGGATAGTTCGCTACGGATGTCCAGAAAGATTGACCAGCGACCAAGGACGTCAATTTGAGTCCGAGCTATTCAGAAACCTCATGAAGCGACTAGGAATCGAGCGCACGCGCACGACTGCATACCACCCACAAGCCAACGGGATGTTGGAACGTCATCATCGCACACTGAAAACAGCACTAACAGCTAGACTTCAAAATTCAAGTTGGACGAACGAACTACCAACAGTCATGCTGGGACTACGTGCAACTATAAAAAACGACACAGACGTCTCCGCAGCAGAAGCACTGTATGGCCAATCACTCAGACTACCTGGCGAAATGATAGGAGAGAAGACTACAAAACATACACAATCTCATTACGAAGACGTGATAACAAGCGCGATGAAAAAACTATACGCCGCACACATCAACACCGATCGTCGGACCACGTACATACCTCGCCTGCTACGTACGTGTTCCCATGTGTTTGTACGCAACGATGCAGTCCGCAAGCCGCTCACACCAACATACGACGGGCCACACCGAGTACTACAGCGGAATGATAAGACGTACACAATACAAGTCGGTGGAAAAACAAAGAATATCTCCATCGATCGACTGAAACCTGCATTCCTGCTGGACTCCACGCCTGAAGCTGAAGTCATCCGCCACGCTGCCTACACTACGAGGACTGGAAGATGTTCAAAACCACCAGTACGCTTCGCTGGGGGGGAGCTATGTACCAGACACCTACATTCAGCATAAACGACCGCGCGCGGAGCGCACTCATCGATCACTAAGGCGCGCGCGCCGGCCGCGCATATTTTATATGTACTTACGAATCTACGTAATTAGTAAACTCCACGTTCGATGAGGCGACAGCAGCGACACATCTTGATAGGACGGCGGACCCGCGCACTAGCTCGTTTGCTATTGGTCCGCTATTATTTTGAGTTTTGTGTGGTATTCAAAATTGTATATATAGGCTGAGCAGATATTGAAATAAACATTCTGTTCTAAGATCCCGCTGGTGTTTTACTTACCAACCCTTGGTAAATGTTAATAGATGTTACAATATTGATTCCAGCATACCCTGCCATACAATGGCGTACAAATATTTCTATAAGAATGAATGGCTTATCTTATATTAATTAGTAATTATTTTATGAAATAATTCATAAAATATGTGTCGACATCCTTGCGCTATCCCATCTTCTGAGAACGGCAGGCTGTGATGGGGTGGCTGCTGCAAGAGCAGAAAACCTTAAACGGCGTAAAGAATGTAAGCATACCTCCAACCAACCAACCAACCCAAACCAACCAACCTACCAACCTTAACGGAAGTTATATTTTTGAGCCGTTTGGGGCCATGAGGTCCGAGCGCGCATCGAGTTGTTCGTGATATCAGCAAACAGCTGGTCGACTCTTCGCGTGACCAGAGGGCTGGGCTTTTCTTCGGTCAACGAATCAGCATTGCTATCCAACGTGGCAATGTTACCAGCGTTCTGGGCACTTTTCCCATTGATATCGATGTGAATGAATTTTTTGATAGCCGATAAGTTTCTTTTTCTACACGTTTGTACATATTATTATTTTTAGTTTGTATAATATAAACCTATTAAGTTATAACGTTTATTAGTTAAGATGTTTATAATTATGATTTCTAATTGAATAAATATAACTGGCCGATAAAAAAAAAGAAATGAATGAAATTAATAGAATATTATTGTAATAAAGATTGAAATTATATTGAACTAATAATAAGTGATTATATTGAATCATTAGATTATTAGTGGATGTGGTGGAATAAAGGCTATTATTATGCATTATGTTACTAGCGACATATCCTCTAAATATTCTTTTGAGTGCGTAATTAGAGACACAATAGTAAGACAATGGCGCGTGAACGCCGGCGTTAATGCGGGGATCAACAGCTTACCATTGTAATATGTTTTCTCCAATAACAGTCTAAACAACACCCTTTTGAACAACGATGATGGCAAATCTTGAATATTATTTGGAAAATGGTTATAATTATATAATGTCGATACAGGATGCCAATCACCATCGAAGTCCTTTCCAGAGACTCTATTTTGTGGGTGACGAGCGGGTAACGAGCTAAGTGATATCATGTGTCATTAAAGAATGTGCATTTTTAGGTTATACCTAAAAATATAACTTAAAAATGCACATTCATTATCGGTGTTTAAAAAGAAATTGCTGAACTGTATGTCTAGACTATCTGTATTAGTGTCAAGTATTTGAATTTTAAGTTATTTATTTCAAGCCATTTGATTGCCTTGTCTAATGTTTTAACAATAGAATAGAATAGAATTCGATCATCCTATTCGTTTTCTAAGTCTTTGTTATCATCAATTTTAATAATCAAGGTTGTATCATTAGTAAATAGTACGCACTTTTTATTAATAGCCTCTGGTAAGTTGTTAAAATTCCTCCTTCAGGTGTTCCGATTATACCAATTACCAATAAAGTATACTTAAAATGTTTCTCTAGTAGGATTTGTTTATACCTGGGTTTCCATATAAGAAAACATCCATATTTAAAAAGATTAAACAAATTCAAATTTCAAAATTATAACTAAATAAACTAAAATCATTATGCATTCAAAAAATAAAATCCCAATATTCAAAAAATTATAACTCTAAAATTCAATATATTTCTATGCCAGTATCATCCAGATTCTACCCATGATGGCAACATGATGAACATGATTCTTTTTTTTTTAATAGCCTATACTGTCCCACTGCTGGGCAAAGACCTCCCCCAACTTCTTCCAGGTATTCTTTTCTCGAGCCACCTCGAACCAGTCCTTGCGGCGGTAGGCATCTAGGTCGTCTCGCCACCTCTTCCCAGGTCTTTATATTTATTGATAAAATAATTTGCATCAGCGTCGTGTCCTTTTGAATAAAATGATAACCAATCTATATATGAATTTAAAATTCGATATAAATATGAAATTTTCGAACAACAAACTTTAAAGTATACAGAACAAAGTTCAAATTTAATTGCAAATCCTACTCTTTTGGGACTTTTTAAAAATAAATGGTTATTTATTTAAAAATTGACTTCAGATACAGAACGCTAAAAGCGATGATTTACTTAGTGACAATGGTTTGAAATTAATATTTAAATTAACTGAACCTTTTAACCGCCACATTCATGTATATGTTACTGTTGTACCGAGTGCACTATTGGACTCAGTGTTATCTGCTTCTAGAAACTCAAAAATTTCATATATGTTCGCCATCTAGAATACAATAATAAATTAATAACCCACGTATGTACTAAAATCACCAGATTAAACAATTAACTGGACACGTTTAGGCATTGAAATAAGTTTTACTTACTTTATATGTCACGAAAAACACTTTAAATAGTATTTTTTTGAAAAACAATAATAAATCCGCTGCGTCCGAGCAACTTTTTTAAACCTCCTAATTTGACGTAAAAACAATACTGATTGCGGCAAAAATCCCGTTAGAGCACGAAAAGAATGAACTTTTTAACAGTGACGTCACAAAAACGCAGAGAAAACGTTCTTGTTTTAATATGGCAATAAGATAATTTTGAAGGCTTCATGGTACGAAAATCATAAGTAAGATTATAACAGTACCTAGTGCTTTGCTATAAGAGCTTGTGGTCACCCCCCTGGTGAGAGTCGCGAGAATGTGGTGGATGCGAAACGCACAGGATCGGTGGTTGTGGCGACACTTGGGGGAGGTCTATGTCCAACAGCGGACGTCTTTCGGCTGAACCGCTGAAATGATGATGATGCATCATCATTAACTTCTCAACTACTCAACTTCAACTTGTAGAAACGGAAAAATTGTTAACTTTCTTCAGATTTTCACGATCTATACCTACAGATGATTATAATGTTTTTGTTTGCTGCTTACCATGTAGAGAGGATGCGTGATCGAATCAGAAATGAAGATATCCGCAGGAGAACCAAGGTTGCCGATATAGCACGAAGAATCGCCAAACTTAAGTGGCAATGGGCAGGGCACATTGCTCGCAGAACAGATAGCCGTTGGGGCCGAAAGGTTCGGGAGTGGCGACCACGTACCGGAAGACGTAGTGTTGGAAGGCCCCCTACAAGGTGGACCGATGACCTGGTGAAGTTTGCGGGAATCCGATGGATGCGAGACGCACAGGACCGTTCATTGTGGCGACATTTGGGGGAGGCCTATATCCAGCAGTGGACGTCTATCGGTTGAAATGATGATGATGATGATGATGATGATGATGATGATGTAGAGAGGAATCTCTGGTGTGCTGAAATACAAGCCACGGCTTAGTTTAGTTTTTTTAGTTTAGGCACCAGTCTCCCACAAATTAACATTATTATATCACATCGATATTTTAAGTTTTTAGTTTCCTACTGATACCGTTATTTGTGGGAGATAAATAAATATTATTATTATAATCATACGAAGCCTGTAATTTTTCGGTGATATAATTATATATACTTAGAATAAGTAAGATTTTTGTATAAAAAATAATTCATCATTCCACCTGGTGCCACAGGAACGACTCGTGATACCCCCAGGTCCTCAAATTCATACAACGGTGTATCAGTACTATTTTCTAGTTCCCATAAATCTACCAATCGAATAGTGACCGGACAGATTTGAGAAAGAGAATTTTAATATAAAATACAATAGAAAAAAAATCTCTATTAAAGGTATACCAAAATAGTAAGTACACTTTTACACAAACATGTATCTGTGGGTACAATGACGGTCTTATCGACGATATCAGTCTACCAGACAGTCTAACTTTGGAATAGAATTTATGAACATAAAATAAAAAGGGGTTATCTGCAGTGTACTGCTAGCAAATTAAATAAATATCAAAATTTACATTAAAAACATATACAAGATTATACACAGATATAGAATTATATTGTATAGCTACTGTATAAAAAAGATTATGCATAAACTTATGAATATTATTGTGAAGTATATGTCAAAACGTGATGGAGTTCTTTACAAAACACTTTTTGTCTCGAAACTCATTTGCATTGAGTTACCTATTTTTGGCTTAACATGGCAGTATATATGTCGGTTGTTAACAATCTTATTGTTCTACGAGTATTATCTCAGAAAAAAATCTTTCAAGCGTGAAATTCAGAACTTGGTTTTCTTCATGATTTGATTTTTATATTTTTTGAGTCCTCTTAATTATAATGTTTTGGTATTTATTATAGTACTAGCTTTTGCCCGCGGCTTCGCTCCCGTCAACTGACTACTATATCCAACTCTACCCAACTCTACCCTACACTACCCTACTCTACCCTACTCTACCCTACTCTACCCTACTCTACCCTACTCTACCCTACTCTACCCTACTCTACCCTACTCTACCCTACTCTACCCTACTCTACCCTACTCTACCCTACTCTACCCTACTCTACCCTACTCTACCCTACTCTACCCTACTCTACCCTACTCTACCCTACTCTACCCTACTCTACCCTACTCTACCCTACTCTACCCTACTCTACCCTACTCTACCCTACTCTACCCTACTCTACCCTACTCTACCCTACTCTACCCTACTCTACCCTACTCTACCCTACTCTACCCTACTCTAAAAAAAAAAAAAAAAAAAAAGTAAAGTAAAGTATCCTATGTCCGTCTCCTGGTTCTAAGCTACCTCCCTGCCAATTTTCAGCTAAATCGGTTCAGCCGTTCTTGAGTTATAAGTGAAGTAACTAACACGACTTTCTTTTATATATATAGATTAGACAATTAATGTAGCATGTATTTCTTATTATAAATAAGTACCTAACGTTGTTTAAATATTGTTTTTTCTTTCATTATACCACCACAGTTTAGTGTTTTTTTAATCTAAAGGTATGACTGACAAAGAATGTCTTATTGTATTATGTCTGTCTATGTAATGCAAATAAAGTATAAACAAATATATTAAACTGATACTTTTACTGACTAAAACCCTACTTGTGTCCTACAGTTGCCCTTTGCGTTCCAGGACCAATATATCTTTTTCAAAAATTCCTGTAGCTTTAGTGGACATCGGCCCTGCTGGACCCCTACGGTTTTGCAAGTCTGACACACCTTTTTGCGCCAACTTAGAGCAGGAGATGTCATTGGATGACTTCCCAATTTGAAAAAAAAAAAGGTAATAAATGTTAATCTAACAGTAACACATAATGTAAAAGGACTTCACGAATAGGAATTTCGAAATTTTACTTTTCTTCTGATTTTCGCATATTACCTCCATGGATGCCCTCCTCCTGAGGTCGGCCTGAGGTATCTATTAAACTACGACTAACTAAAACATCACGATGCTAAAACACACCTCCTTCACCACGCCCTTGACTGACATCCTCAGGATATCATGCGGGCCGAGTTACCCTCTGCTGCATTTCGCAGTTCCTTATCAGTGGTGCGCGCAATATATTGTGCACGGTCGTCTCGGGCCTGTTATGTGTTTTCACAAGTATATCACCCGCAACCCACATCCTATAACGACCGGAGATTATTCTTTATAATAATAATAATATTAAATAAATTTATTTCAGACTAATTCCAATGTCCATATTATGTTAGTAACTGAAACTTAAAACTACGTTAGTATAATATTCAAATGCATTAATTATTTATAAATAGATACCTAAAATAATCAGACAAAAACGGCCATTTAACGCTACGCATACCAATAGAATATGCACGTAGAGCTAATGCTCTTGTCGCGGTACTATCCGACTCAAACTTGACAGGTTTTAGTATCTCAAGTGTTTATATAAACTTCAAATAGATTATTGCACAACAGTCGGTGTAATATGGCAGATAAAATAGTTTGTGTTGTGTTTTTGGTGTATTTATTTGGCTGGTAAGTTTACATTTTTTTACAAATAATTCACTCCCACATTTTAAATTTAATTACAATTTATTGACTCTTTGACTCTCTTGTAGAAGAAAAAATCATAATATTATATTTAAAATTCAGACCTGAAATAGTTATAAACTTTGAATAAAAAACCGTAAAATTAAAACATTTTTTTTGCAAAGCCAAAATAACACTTGTTTAAAACAATTTGTACTGTTTGTTTTAATTTTTTTTTTTCATCCCTGGTTGTACCGAGGATGAACCATCATGTACTAGAATAGCTGAGATATTTTTCTGTAACACTTTCAAGCGGACAAAACCGTTGGTAGAAGCTAACTTCCGAATAAAAAGATCTTCGATGAAATTTTCTTTAATGGATAGCTTGAATATATATTGAGTTGCCATGGCCCACCTGGAAAACTTTAAACAGACTCCGCACCCAAGTTGGGCGCAGCAACGACAATCTCCATAGATGGGGGATCTCGGACGGTTCCGATCTTCAGTGTTCGTGCGGCGTCTCTCCGCAGACCTGGTCTCACCTTCCATCCTGCATCACTTGCCCTGTTATCTGTTCACGTTGGGACCTAATGATGGCATCAGCGGACGGCATTGCCGTGGCCGAATACTGGGCCAGGCAAGGAATTTAACTAGTTTTGCCATCGATACGCTAAGAAGAAGAAGAATAGATATTATCTTTTGGTTTTGTGTCGAATCGTCAGTCGAGTACCCGTTTGTGCAAATTGTGCATCGAACCATACACGCAAACATAATTATTATGTTAATAAAATTAAATAATCAACTTTTTTTAGTACAGACATTGCTATTAACTGGTTACCGTCTTTACTAAGGTATTTTATTGCGAGAGAAGTAAATTTCATTGTTCAAGTGATAGCAAACCTGTTCGTAGACTCAACTGTGTGTTAAGTAGTTACCACCACTGGGACCTCCCATCATCTAGGAACTATTTTCGAAATTCCGTAATTTAGCCCCTGGTCTTAAGATTTTCTCATCAGCATCATCTTCCTGCCCTTGTTCCAATATTAATTGGGATCGGTGCAACACCTTCAACCAGCGCTGTGGTTTCGTCGCATTATGCATGAGGCCACGGCTTTTATGCCAAGCCTTTTTGGGCAGATTTGACGCATACTTTTCCCCATAATTATATATATACGAGTATATAATGATTGTAAAGTAATTTTAAGATTGCGATATTTTGCACAAATCAATTTGTTTTTCTTTCTTTTCATTCTTATCTTTCTTTTCTTTCTTTTCTTTCTTTTCTTTCTTTCTTTTCTTTCTTTTCTTTCTTTTCTTTCTTTTCTTTCTTTTCTTTCTTTTCTTTCTTTTTTTCTTTTCTTTCTTTTCTTTCTTTTTTTCTTTTCTTTCTTTTCTTTTTTTTTTCTTTTCTTTCTTTTCTTTCTTTTCTTTCTTTTCTCTCTTTTTTATTCCATTCTATCCTGTCAGTAGTCACGCTATCATTGAAGATCTTATCATCATCATATCAGCCGAAAGACGTCCACTGTTAGACATAGGCCTCCCCCAAGCGTCGCCACAATGAACGGTCCCGTGCGTCTCGCATCCATCAGATTCAGAGCTTCTGGAGTGGTGACTGCGTACCGGAAGACGCAGTGTTGGAAAGCCTCTTACAAGGTGGACCGATGACCTGGTAAGGGTTGTGGGAATCCGATGGATGATCTTCTGTATCCCATAAATATAAAAACATGACTACCTAATATGTATCTATTTTTTAATTCCAGTTCTGAAGCCATTAAAACAGACTCAACAAAGAAGTTGGTAATTGACCACGATGGAGGGGCAGACGATGCGTTTGCTATAACTTTGAGTTTACTCAATGAGAAATACTTTGATGGGTAAGTTACTTAAATCGTCATCACTTCAGCGAAAAGATGTCGACTGCTGGATATAGGCCTCCATGTATCGCCTTAATGACCGGTCCTTGCGTCTCGCATCCATTGGATTCCCGCGACCCGCACCAGGTCGTTGATCAACCTACTAGAACGCCATCCAACGCTGCGTTTTTCAGTACATGGTCGCCGCTCAAGAACAATTCTTATCACTTTTACTCACCTAAAGATTTCCAATGTTTTTTCTGACATGATAATGATAAACTTCTGTCAAAAATTTTATGACTGTTCAACTTTAAAGCAAAGTCCCGATTTGAAGATTTTTTTTTTTTCGTCTACTCGTAAACACCCCTATTTTTTAATTAGTATAAAAAATGGGCTCTATCCGTACCTGTTACTGCTCGTATTTTTGTAGTCAAAAGTAAAAAAAAACTAAATCCCAAAACTGTCCATGAAAAAAAAAATTTCAAAATCGGTCCACAATTGACCGAGAAATCGGTGAACATACATAAAAAAATAAAATAAAAAACATACATTGAACCGAACATATCGCTCCTCCCACCGAATAATATCGTAATGTGATATAACGATACTTTGCGTTTTATTGCATATTCGTCATGTAGATACTCTTTTACACTTTGTCAATTTTTTTCACATTTTTCCTATGAGTACATTACAAACTAGTATTTTTTTAATAACCATAGCCTAATTATTCCGTTACAGATTTATTGTACTTATTAGCGTGAATAACATCGCTACTAGTGATTACAGGTAGCACTGCAAATAACAATTTCAATATGTTACGGTAACGATATTATTCGAGTAAGAAAAGCAAACGCGTTTTATAGTAAAGTATTCTAACAATACTATTCCTACTATACACAATATAATATACTACTATTACGCAAGACGCGGCTGCTGATACAAACACTGAAGTAGTTTTAACTTCTAGTAATAAACAAAAAACTAGGAAAAGATGTTGTAATGAGCAAGAATGGTGTGACAACAAAAACAAAAGACTCAAAAATAGCGGTAAATCTTATGAAGGTGCACGTTCGTATAACATTTTCTATGGAACAACGCCAGGAGATATTTGACACTTTTTATAGACTGAACGATCATGAACTCCAATGGCAATATATCGTGAGACACGTTCAAGCACAACCTGTAAAACGTATGACCTTAGAAAGAATAAATAACAGGACACAAACAATTAAATATTATTTCAAGTAGGATCAGAATTCTATTCAAGTTTGTAAAGTATTATTTTTGAGTACTCTGCGAATTTCAGAACAGGTAGTTTTTACAGCCTAGCTCTAGAGAAAATTAGGCAGAACGAGAGCTTAACGGACAACATACGAACTCATTACAACAAGCCTCATAGGATGTCCGAAGCTACAAAAAAGAGTATAATGACACATATTGAACTATTTCCATCTGTTGAATCTCATTCTATATATTTACTATACTTTTTGATCTCATTATACACGCAAAAGATCCAAGCGCCAATATTTATCTGAAGAACTAAACATTTCCAAAATGTATCGACTGTACACCCTGTGGTTTCCAAATCAAAAATATACACAAAGAACAATTAGCATCAAAACGCCAATACGAATCAATATTTAATACTCAATGTAATTACTCATTTTATAAACCCATGAAAGATTTATGCGGAACGTGCTCTTTGTATGAACAAGCTGACGAAATAAAAAAAACTTCATTGGAAGAAAAATATCTACAGCATTTACTACGAAAGACTACAGTACGTCAAAGTTATGCATTCGTTGATTGAACGAGCTATGAAAAATAAAGTTTTGTATACACCTGACCAAGTATATGGTGTTATAATGAATGCCAAAATTACTGGAGATAAATATAATTTAATAGAAATGGAACAAATTGATTTTTATAATATTAAAGACCTCATCACTGGTAAAAACTGGACTTCAGATACTCAAGGCAGTAAAATCGCATGGACTAAAATCGTAGAAGTAAAGGTCTCAAATTCCAATCCCAATATAGTTAAGTGTAAGTAGAATTATGATAATTAATACCTTGAGTTAAACACGGAAAGTTGTATCAATAGATAAATAAGAGGCAAACAGAATAGAACAGGTAATGTTGAAGTGACCGGTGTAAATCCAGCATACTAGGAACCAATTGCTGTCAGCAAAGCTCTGTTATCAGATTTACTTGGCTTATGCAGAACTGAAGCCATACTCTACTCACTATCATTCGTTTTATATTTCGCTCCGAAGTTATAATGAAAACCCACAACCAGCTTCGGAATCTGATGGTGATGATGATAATGACGAAGAGTAAATTATGTCACTGAGATGTTTATGACAGTTCTAATCTTAGTTTAAATTGTTGATTTTTTCAAAACATATGATTATGTTTTATCATTTTATTAAAAAAACAGTTTTCTTTTATCATAAACCCATAGTTTTATTGAAATTTATATTTCTAATAATTGTTATTACTTAATAAGCAAATGAAGAATAAAATAGTATTAAAACAATAATTTAATATATAATATGTATTATATCGGCGAAAAACCCAGCTACAATCTATTATCGTTTTTGTTTTGTTGTCTTTCTTTAACGAATAACATTGTAGTATACTATTATTGTGCACGGTGTCTTTTTGTTTTTACGCGAATAATATCGTTATGTTGTTTTGCGAAATAATGTTTTTCTAGCGTTTCCAGTAAAATATATTTCCTTTAATAACTTGGTTCTAATAAAATAAAAAATAAATAAGTTTATTTAGAGTGATTCTATAAAAAATAACTTTAATTTGATATATAAATCATTCTCTTAGGTTGGACAATTTTTACAATAATCGTAAAAAACACTGTTTTATTTTCCTGTAAAAATTGAATTTATCGATAACGATATTATTCGATGGGAGGAGCGATATAACCTCCTCCTTTTTGAAGTCGGTTAAAAATTCGTCATAATTGGTAAATTCATAATAGAATCAATCAATTATAACAATTGGTACTATAAAATACTACGCGCAGTGTTTTTTCCATTTTGATCGTCGTTTATTTATTCATAATATTTCCATAAATTGAGTGAAATTTTGGGATATAAACAAACGCTAATAACTTTGCTGTTTATGAATATTATTTATCGAGACTATACTTAAATAACAACAAGACCTTTTCTAATAAGCCCTTTAAATATTTGTACTAATTAAAAATTAGTGGTGTATAGTCAACGCTTTTCCACCACGTTTATCATACGCACAGCTAAAGTGTTACACTCTCCAGTAGCATCTGTTTGTATGTCAGGCTGGTGTCCAAAACTTCTTGCATACGAAATCATATTTAATTCTGTCAATTTCTTAACCATCAAAGCAAGATTAGAGTCAAAAGGCACTATCTGGGTTTCTTATTTGTTTTTCACCAAGCGACCTCAAAATCATAAGCTGTCTCATTAAAAAAATAAAACAATAAATTTAAACGTTCAAGCATACTCCACACGACAAGACAGCAAATATTTAATATTGTTTTGTTTTACACATCATTATTTTTAATATGTGTGGTGTGAAGAAAATAGATAAAGTGAGAAATGGGTATATTAGAGGAAGTTTGAAAGTGGCGCCAGTGACTGAAAAGTTGAAGGGAATCGTTTGTCTTGGTATGGTCATGTAAAGAGGAGGGATGAAACGCATGTTACTAAAAGAGTTATACATGTGGATGGATGGAGAGGGATTCCAAAGAAAAGATGGATGGATTGTGTGAAGAGTGATATGAAAGAAAAGGAAGTTAGTGATAGCTTGACGAGTGACAGGCCAGAATGGAAGAAAAAACGTATTGCCCCGACCCCAAACAAAACGGAACAAGGGCAGGAAGATGATGATGATATTTTTAATATATTCATTACATATTAATTTAATTTTTCCAGCCCAGAAATAGTTGCCTTGACAACAACATTTGGTAATGTGGACTTGAATCAAACGATCATCAACAGCGATCGGATTCTAGCTACGGTTGATAGGCAAGATGTGAGTATTCTTATCTCGACTATTTAGGATATTGTAACTGGGTATAAAACACATTCATTTCTAATCTATTGACAAACTGAGTTGATAAAATGAGATAAATATGATGATGAGCCTAGCAAAGCCAAATTTAACTTTCTAAATCCATCCTAAAATGTGAAATCTTTTTTTTTAGGTGGGAAAATAATCCAATGACATCTGTCGCTCTTGGGTGGAGCGAAAGAGCGTGTCAGACTTTTACTGACTAAAAACCCACTCCTATTCCTTCGTTGCCTTTCACACCAGGGCCGAGTTTTCCTTTCAGAAACAAACCCTTGGCCCCAGTATCCTTCGACCCTGCTAGGCCCCTACGGTTTGCTGACATCTTGAGGCGCGCGTGGAACAGTACGCGCCGTCGACGGTTTGGGCTCGGTCCGGACGGTTACCGGACGGTTACCGGACGGTCGGACAGTGAGCTACCCAATGCTCGCCGTCCGCAAGCCCGCGCCTACGGTGGCCGGAAATTGGGATCGGGATCCCGGCGGCTAGGGCGTGAGGGCCGCTCCATCGCGCGTGCACGTGCGGCCTTCTCCTTTGCTAGCATTACTGCTTTGCAGAAGGAGGCAACCGCCTACCACTCCTCCTTGCTTCGGACCATGGCCTGTACCAAGGCCCGGCGCAAGAGATAAAAAATGTGGTATCTAATCAAACGATCGTCATTGTTCGAAAGAGTCACCGCTGCTCTAGAATGTACAAGTTAACTGGGTGGGTTTAAGTCAGTCATAGTCTGACGCCCCCTCTCGCTCCACCTGGAGCATAGGTAAACTAAACTTTATTGTACACCAAAGTGACCCCCCCAAAAAAGGAGGCGTTTGATAGGTACTACATTTTAGCAACCAAATAAAGGGCTATTGCCATTTTTTTTTTGACGTGTAAAAACAACAAATATCTTCTCCCGCTCTAGGTGAAGCGATATGTCGACTTTTACTGACTAAACATATACCCACCTGTGTTCTTTCAGTTACCCTTTGCGTTTCAGTGTCATGGTAACTCTTTTGAACATTCCTCTTGGCGCAGGGCTATTGTACTGCCATAGAACAATGACAAAAATTGCAAAATTAACTTTTTCTTTTTAATAAACATACATTCAGCCGAACATAGAACCTCCTCTTTTTTGAGGTCGGTTAAAAAGGAACAAGTGCACTAGATATGGTCATAGCAACACATAATTCCTCCGTTATATAAGGCAATTTATGTGAAGGCTAGTCGACTAGTTTAATGTCATCGTGATCATGTCTAGGTTCACATTAACTATATGAAATACTTATCGTCTACGTAAATACAAAAATCTATAGCAGTGACTTTGAAAGATATCAGATAACCTACTTTAGAACGACTCGATTTGACTTTGTCGTGTTCTTTAAATTGAATTTTTACTGTTGTTATTTTTAAATAATATTTTATACTAAACAAGAAATAACACTAAAACGAGAGGACAATAAAATTGGTAATGATGCATTCATCGAGTCGAAGCTCCAAAGTCTTAAGCGCTGACGCTGAGTTGCTAGCCTATCGGTTTTCCCCGGTTGCATTTCGGGGAGTGTGTGTCGGAATAATATTCATATTTCTGGCCGCACCCGTTTCATCATCAGACTACGAGTCGTATGGCGATGCACCAGCGGTACACGATAGACATCCCACCCATATGCACAAAACGTTTTGGGAGCACATTCATTGTGCGTATAGCTAAGGAATGGAATGCGCTGCCAGAGTCTATGTTTCCTGATAGCTACAACCTAGGAGTCTTTAAGTCAAGACTGAATAGGTTACTTCTAGGCAAGCGTGATGTACGAGCGAACACATCATCACTTACCAACAGGTGAGATAGTGGTCAACCGCAAGCCTATCAATAATGAAAAAAACCAGGCAAGTTCGAGTCGGACTAGCGCACTGAGGATTCCGTACAAACTTACCTAGGAAAACAGTTCAAATACCGAATTGAGTTGCGATTTTTTTTCCGAAATGCAAAAATTTATTTTTGTTTACGTAACTAAAAATTATCAGTTTTGAGATTTTTTTCCTATACTTATGCTGTGAGAGCTTGCTTCATATCAAATTTCAGGATTCTAGGTCAACGGGAAGTACCCTATGAATTTTGATTTCTTGAGAGTGTCGATATGTACGTTTTTTGCGACATAATCGGATGTATCTTTTTTTTTCGTTAACTCACAAGTTTGATTTTTTTACAGCTTCAAGGAACCGTAGATTTAAGTATATGGTTTTAATTTCGACTCGATACCTCTACGCGTTCCCAAAATAAAGGATCTTGACAGACAGACCGACAGACAGACGGACGGACAACAAAGTGATCCTATAAGGGTTCCGTTTTTTCCTTTTGAGGTACGGAACCCTAAAAAAACATATCTTTATTTCTGGAAAGATTATTAAAATTGGTTGTTAAGTGAAGCAGCAATTAGTAGATATTTCAAACATTGATACGAGAAAGAGTGGAGGCGTGGTAGAATCATCTCATATGTACGAGTACACACGTCATCTAACGGTAAAGGTGACGTCACATTTCAGTATACAGTGCATCCTTAAGGCCCATTTAGCCGAGGCGAATTTCTCGCACGTTTTGGTTCGAGAAATCGTACACAATAATCGCAAGCATTAATCGCCAAAACATTATCGTATGAAAATGTTTACATACAGGCAAGAAATAAATTCTCGCCTACGATTATGTCATACGAGATTCGAAAGCAATTATCGCTAGGCGATACTGTCCTGCGCCTTCTTACACCGCAAAATTATATTATAAAGATTGCTTACGAAACTCTCAACTTATGTGAACAGGATCTAGGTACTCAAAGTAATAGCTCCAATCGACCTTTTTAAAATGTTACAAGCTTGCAAGCATAGATAAACTAAAATGACAGCTCTAATCGACCTTTTTAAAAATTTGCAAGCATTGTTGCATAATAGTGTTGTTCAGCGTTGTTTCTATGATTGTTGTTTGTATGAGTTTTGTCTCTTCGTTATTAACACCGACTTCCGAAATTAAAGTTATTTTGCACTTTTTAGTGTTTTTTTTACATTGAAGTCGGTTGTATTTTTTTGTAAAAAGTTTTTTATTTTACAGTTTTTAGTTGCGGTACCACAACTAAAAAGTACCCCTCAGTCAAACTTAAAGTCATCGCGTATACGTATAAACAAAGCAATTTTACTTGTTACGATAGTTCTGCTGTGATCCTATGAGGAGTTTCGTTCCTTATCTTCGAAGTTTATCATCAGGTCATAACAATATTTCTATGGGACCAACGAAGTAACCTTTCAATAATAATAAAAAAAAACAAAATCGGTCCACATTTCATGTCCACAGAAATTGGTGAACATACATAAATAAAAAATACATTCTGCCGAACATAGAACCTCCTTCTTTTTGAAGTCGGTTTAAAGTTACCTACTTAATTGTCAGGACAAGGTTTGTATAAAAGCAAAAAGTATACTTGTAATTCCAGTATTTTTTTAGTCTGCCGTGAAGCTGGGTCGGGTCGCTGGTATCTATGTACATACATATTTAATACTTAACACTGTAATTCAAAGTTACTATCATTAGCAGGTTTTGCAAGTATTTATCTTGCTGTTAATATAAGAGAATATGAACATTTTATCTATGCAAATTATATAGTTCACACAACTGTAAATGATGTTTATTTATATTATTATTATTTTTTTATCGCGTCTCATGGATGAGGTTGCGGGTTCGAAACCGGGCAAGTACCTGTAGCGACATCTATGGCGTCACATAAGAACTAATCCTGCGTCGCGCAATCAAAGTTCTTCGCGCGATTAGAACATATAGAACAGCCCGAAATCATCTATCGGGCAGTAACCCGCCAGACATAACATCCCGTCTGGTTGGAGGATCCTCCCTTTTCAACGGAGGTTTGCGGGACTTTACTCTCTGTTCCGCATACCACCACACTGGTGACCCTCGACAATGAACGTCAGCGCAGCCTTCGTGCAGCTACTACTTCGTGACGTCATCATCACTTCCTCAAGCTTTCGAGCAGCGAGCCATACAGCCAGCACCCACGGCTTTAAAGGGTATCCTGACCACACCAGCATGCCTACCTGGTCATACCTGGTCATCACCCTCAGCCTCATCAGCGACCTTGGCGAATCACACTGCAACTTCGGCCAGTCATATGAAGAGCCACGAAGAACCTCTCCTGGTCGACGCCAGCAGTCAAGCCACTACGTCGCACAGCACCGCTCCGACTCACTGGAGCCAGCAGCACTACTCCGACTCACTGGAGCCTGCAGCATCATCCCGACTCACTGGGACATCATCACCCCGACTCACTGGGGCATCATCCCGACTCACTGGGATAGCAACACCCCGACTCACTGGGGCATCACCGCAGACAGTTCCGACTCACCGAGAACTATGCGGCATTCGGTTCCGACCCACTGGAACCAACCTACTACTGGTCTGGTACGCATCAAGAAGCATCAAGAACCATCGATCTCCGATCTCCGGAGGGGAGTGATGTAGCGACATATATGGCGTCACATAAGAACTAATCCTGCATCGCGCAATCAAAGTTCTTCGCACGATTAGAACATAATTATAGAACAGCCCGAAATCATCTATCGGGCAGTAGCCCGCCAGACATAACATCCCGTCTGGTTGGAGGATCCTCCCTTTTCAACGGAGGTTTGCGGGACTTTACTCTCTGTTCCGCATACCTCCACATACCTATCAATATGAATTTTTCAATTTATATCTATGTTCTTTTCTAAGTTTATCTAGGATATTACTGACACCCCGTGCCTCCGAAAGCACGTAAAGCCAAGCATCTTGGTTGTCATCTGTAGATCTTTGACGGTCGATACAGGTAATCAGACGCCAAAAAGTCTGACCTTTAGTTTATCTAAGGTATTCATTGTGTTGCCGAGTAAATGAGTTGTGGAGGTCTGATAGGCAGTCACTCCATGTAAAATACGGGTATTCAGCCGCTTTCGGTTAGACTGGAAGCCGACCTCAAGCTAGTTGGGAACAGACTAGGGAAATGATAATAATAATAATAAAGCCAAAAGCTTCGACGACCATCTGTCGAAGCTGTCGTTGCGCGGTTGGATCAAGGGCCTGATACAGAAGGCAGTACTCCTCGATACGGCTCGCATCGTGAGGAGGTTTCTGTCTCTGGAGCCCTAACCACCGGTAGCTTGGACCCTGTTCCCGACACCGGCGGACAACTATTTTTATATTTTTAAATGTTTTTTTATCATGTTTTTTTTTTTTTTTAAAGAAATATTTAAAAATGTAAATGATATGTGTATAAAAATGAATAAATGCAATAATAATAATAACCCTATCGCTGCATCTCTACGTTGACGTCGTGGTGGGGCTTGGTCTGTGTCGGTATAATAATAATAATAATAATATTCACACAACTATCACACAACGCCGTCTAGTCCCAAGCTAAGCAGAGCTTGTGTTATGAGAACTAGACAACTGATAAACATACTTAAATATTTCTAAATACATACATATTATAGATAATTTACACCCAGACACAGAACAAATGATTGTGCTCATCACACAAATATTTGCCCGGGGTGGGAATCGAACCCACGACCTCCGGCATAGCAGTCAGGGCCACTAACCACTAGACCAACAGGCCAGTCAAAGTATAGTATGCTTTGCCGTAACATGCCTAGGGTGAGGAGCCAGACTAAGAGAGATACAATCCGCAGGGCAGTTTTAAGGCGAACTGTTGGGCATTAGCGACCCCACGGACCCGATCTCCCGGGAGAATTCTTGTTTTTCATATCTGGCTTGCCTTTATTGGTCGGCCGTAGTGAACACTGACGAGGAGCAGAGCTCCCTCCCAACCTCTCTCTTGCCTTTATTGGCTGGCTTGAGTGGAGATTCGCAAGAGCAAACGTGCTCGGGAGAAGGATGTATAATTCAGTAAGGTGCTAGTAGGGATCTTGACTGTACTTCCGGGATTGTTCTGATAACCGTGGTATACCTCTCCACTCCTCAAGCACTTCAGGATATGTTGCTCTCTTTTTGCTACGTCACTTAGTGCTAGCGACCGCTTTTGGGGGCCCATTTGTTGAGTGTACAAGTCACCCCCTTCCTTTTTATCGATGGAAATTAAAAACATTGTTCAGGCAGGGGCCATAGTCTTAACATAGTTCCTGGTAACCAGTCCATTTAAGAATCCCAAAACCATAGCTCTATTGTTTTTGTTCTCCATATGTTGCAATATTTTCCCATCAACCGGGGGTCGTCCTTGGATGCACTAGCACAGGGCATACAGAGATATTCGCCGGTTGATACCACGTTCCATTAAAAGCGTCAAAGGGGCCTCTGCGAGTTGGTTTCGACCCCTCGTACGCCTTCCAAAGGTCCAGAACCCCAGGGTTCTGAGATATAATAACCCATATTAATAATAATAATAAGTAAATAATGATACTAATGAAATATTTTTTTACTTCAGGTACCGATATACCGTGGCGCTTATCATGCCCTGATATCAGAACTCGGATCTGATGCTTTTTTCGGTCAAGATGGACTGGGAGACGATGGTTATAAACCTTGTGCACCTATTAAGGTGCAGCATACGCCTGCTGCAGTCGCACTTCTAGAACTTTCCAAAAAATATGAAGGTAAGATCTAATAATTATTATTATCGGAGATTCGAAATGCTTTAGGTACTCAAGGTGATTCCCGGCCACTGTAGACGTGGGCTTGTGAACGATGAGCAGGGGTTAAGGTCCCCATCCAAGGACCAGGCCCGAGTCAACGGCGCATTGTGTTCCATATGTACCTCAAAGAGATGTCAGTATGAGTAATGGGGTCCTGTAGGATCAATGCTTGCCAGGGAAATAAAATATATATATCTGTATTTTACGTAATATATCAGACTTATGATAATATTCTCCCTTTTGGCACACATCAGTGGGCTATAAAGAATATTTTGGCTAGCTGGCTCGTTTGCAAATTCAACATAGTCTATCTGGTCTTCCATATAATTCATAACTTCGCCTTAAGCCACACACTCTTTTTCTTCCGAGTCTGTATCGTGAAAATTAAAAAAACTTAAAAAAAAAAATAGTTTCTATAATAGTTAAGTTTCTTCGTTATTTAACACCAACTTCCGAAATTAAAGTTATTTTGCAATTTTCTGTGTTTTTTTTCACATTACATACAAGTACCCCTCAGCCAAACTTAAATACCTTATAGCCAGAGTTCTCATGACAATTCTAATAATCAGAAACATGGTTAGATTACATTCATTTATTACAGAGTTCGGGTGTCTACCTTCCAGCTTCATCATCAGATCAGTTCGATAATATATTCCCCCTCTTCTTTCAGTCAGTCATCGACTACACATATAAATGAAGCAATTTTACTTGTTACGACGGTTCTGCTGTGATCCTATGAGGAGTTCTGTTCCATATTTTGAAGTTCAGGATCAGATCATAACAATATTTCTATGGGACCAACTCGGAATCTCCCCAATGGGACCAATTGTGGACCGATATCGAAAAATATCAATATCGGTCCCCAATTGACCGAGAAATCGGTGCCGAACATAGAACCTCCTCCTTTTTGAAATCGGTTAATTATTCCATATAACTTGAATTCATTGCCATCAAACCAATCTCGGTAAAAAATAAGTGAAAAAACAAAAGTTATCTGTTTCTAATTTGAGTCGAGGTTAAGTGTTTTAAACTGAAGGTCACACTTGTCTGGTTTTATTAAATTTTAACGTGATTTTTATTACATATTTCAGGAGAATTAATTATCATTGCTATTGGTCCTGTAACGAATATAGCTTTAGCAGTGAGAATGGATCCAAATTTTATTGACAGATTAGCTCATCTTTATGTCGGTGCTGGTCATATTTATAGTAAGTATAGGTACTAATAATAATTATATTAATAAGCTTGTAGTAACACTGTTATGTAAAAGCCTTGCTTCTTTCCAATTTTTTTCTATCTTGGGCAATCAGAGCCCACTCTTTTTTGTCTACCAGCACCCAATCCTTTGGGACACAATCCGTGGCTTTTTTGCTTGTTATCTTGTGATATACGGCAGATGTAACATATTATTTTATTTTTTATGCTCTTTCCATTATCCCAATTAATTTGGGGTAAACACGTCATCATGTTTGTGAATAAATCTACGATATAGAAGTATTCTCAATGTAGAGCAATGTTTTTTAAATAAAAAATAAAAAGGTTTCGGTTGAAGCTGCAACAGGACATAGGTCTTCCATCATTTATTCCAGAAAAGAAGTAATTTTGTTTTCCTCAGGTAAAATATATCCTAAACCAGAATTTAACGCGAACATGGATCCAGAAGCCTACCATATTGTCGCAGATACTGCTGTGCTGGATAAAGTGACGTTTGTGCCTTTCTCGCAGATTCAATTGACGTTAAATGCTTCTTCAGTGAGTTCAACATTATTATTTTAAAATACATACGTCTGTGGGGACCGCTATCCCCACAGACGTTGCCCTGTCTGAAAACTGGCTTTTGGTCATAAAAAAAATAAGAACCCAAATGCAGTGCCACCTACTGGGTCCAGTTATATTTTCTAATCATCCAAAGACCCACTCAAATATACACACAAAATTTCCTTCAAATCGGTCAAGCCGTTCAGGAGAGTTAGGTGACAAACATACATACAGAAGATTTATATAAAGATATGTATAGCTTCAGAAATCGAATCAGGAATGAGGATATCCGCAGGAGAACCAAGATTGCCGACATAGCACGAAGAATCGCCAAACTAAAGTGGCAATGGGCAGGGCACATTGCTCGCAGAACAGATGGCCGTTGGGGCCGAAAGGTTCTGGAATGGCGACCACGTACCGGAAGACGTAGCGTTGGAAGGCCTCCTACAAGGTGGACCGATAACTTGGTAACGGTTGCGGGAGTCCGATGGATGCGAGACGCACAGGACCGTTCGCTGTGGCGACGCTTGGGGGAGGCCTATGTCCAGCAGTGGACGTCTTTCGGCTGAAATGATGATGATGATGATGTATAGCTTTTCCCGTGGCTTGCCTCCAGTGACCTGTCTTTCAGAAACTGCCGAAAGATGTGCACTGTTGGGCATAGGTCTCCTCCAAGTGTCCACAACGAACAGGGCTGTGTGTCTCGCATCTATCGAATTCTTGCGACCCTCACCAGGTCATCGATCCACCTGGTAGGAGGCTTTCCAACACTGCGTCTTCCAGTGCGCAGTCACTACTCCAGAACTGATTTCAGTCCCATAGACCATTTTAAAAAGAAAACGAAATATAGTCTTATTCAAATGGATAATGACTAGCAAACAAGCGAAAACAAAATACACTACACTTCAATTGCTATATACGGTGCGGGTGACAGCTGTAGCCTTACATTTTAGACCTCTAGATGTAGCCATGAGACTGTAGGGAAGTGCGGAAGTGAGAAGCATATATACGAAATAAGTAAGAAAATTGAGACAAAACATAACATGCTCTGTCTCGTTCGACGTGGCCGGTTTTTTGCTTGGCGAACTTTAAAAAGTTAGCCAAACAAAGGCCTGTCATTGTCACTGAGAGGTCGACTCAAGTAAATTTTTATGTTTTTAGAATAATTTCGGCAATTAAAGTAATAGTTTTAGTGTATGAATGAGAAATAGACTCCAATAGTTAAGTTTTTAGAGTATTTCAGTGGTCATATTTAAGGAAAAGTTTACGTAATAACCTCATTGAAGGCTTATAGTGCTGTCTCATGTGCGGCCACGAGGTAGCTACATCTATAGGTATTTAATCTAAGGCTGTAGCTGTAGGAATCATACAATGTTGCCACCACATGCCACCTATCCTTTTCTCTCGTCTTAAAGAAGCATATTTTCGTCCTGCTATAATCCTACTCATAATACTTAAAAAAGACTTTAATCAATTAATTCCTTACAGTATTGGCGGAATAATGTCTTGGGAAAGATAGACACACCATTAATGCAAGCATTGAACGGGTTTGAAAGGATATCGCTCTCTAAGAAAAATTCTTGGACGCCACTAGACCCGGCTGTAGCAGCCATAGCACTAAACAATAATTTGGTTGACAAGTTCAAAAATGTTAAGAACGGTATCATTTTAGAAGGTAAGGATTCTCCTGGCTTCAATGGGTTGGGTTATGTTAGCAGTATGCACACTGACCGCTGGGCAAGAGTCTCCGCAACTGGGTGCCTGAAGATGGGCGACGCCGCCAAGCTTAGGCTGGGCCGAGCAGTGGCGGTACCTTCATACAAGCAGAAAAGCCAGGCATGCCTTACTAAAATGCTCGATAGAGAATCAATATCAAACCCGAACTATTTAAAAGTTCGCGCGCTTTAATTCTTATCAAAATAACACAAAGTATCTACCTATGCCACACTACTACACAGCGCGCGCAGAGTTTCGCATTAGCAGCATCTACGCGAGAGCTACATCTATCTCGCTTACACGTACCGGCTTTTACCGGGCTTTCAAATACTATCTCTGTCACTTTCGCACTTATAGCGATGTGCCGTATAACGAGTTAGGACCTTATGCGTCTACAAATCGATAGTATGGAAGATTTAAGCCGGGCATTCGTATGAAGTTGCTCGCGTATGCGTGACCTTGTCACCTTGCCAACTCTGCAGTGTTGCCGTTTTAGCGACGTTGTGAGATCTTGGAGATTTTTAACGAGTTTGGAGACTTTTTTAAGATTTAGTAACAATAAAAACTAGCGACTTTTTAAAATAACGAAATTAAATATTCAAAAATAAAGGCAATTTTTTAGAACTGGTCTCGTTAATTTCAAAATACGATGTCGTTTTAGAAAAGCATATGCAGCATTAGAAAAGTGACAAACCGGGGCCGAGTTATTTATCTAACAAAATTCAAAACGATATTATTCATTCCGTAGCCGATGTGATGCAAACTTGCATCGATTACGAAGTTAGGCAAACAAAATTTGTTTCAATTATTATTGACGAAACCCCCGATGTTAGTCATAGAAAACAACTGTGCTTGATTCTCAGATATAATTATAAATGAAATTCATGACTGTTTTTTGGGCTTTTAATTTATTGTACCTAATCAGTAGTTTATGAGAAAATTGCGATGATACATACGTAGGTCACATACTCAGTCGAAAACTGAACTTTCTTTTTTTGAAATCGGTTAAAATTTTATTGGGCTTGCCATATTTTGAAACCCTAGGCACGCCACTGGGGCCGAGTTGGTTAGAGAAAAATATTTGAGGGAAGCCTTAACCCAGCTGTTGGGAAAGGTTAGGCTAAATTAAAAAAAAATCTTGAAATTCTAAGAATAGATTAAGCTAAATAT
Organism: Mythimna impura; assembly: GCA_905147345.3. NCBI lineage: Eukaryota > Metazoa > Arthropoda > Insecta > Lepidoptera > Noctuidae > Mythimna > Mythimna impura. Next base: position 24,033,697 of record LR990342.1, on the reverse strand, counting down.
AAGATAGTATACTATAGCAAGACTAAAAAAATCAATGCACAATGTTAACTTTCAGTTACTCTGTCTACGATAGAATACAGTAACCATTGTTAATTTTTTTTACTGAATGCGGGCTTTATCATAATAACACATACCTACAGTAAAAGTATTTTTCATACCAATCTAATTTCAAACTTCGTTCTGATAGAAGCAACCTTTTGAAGTTTAGAGAGATGGAATTATGATTTAAATATATTTATCATTGAGCTTTATTAGTGACTAGCTGACCCGGCGAACCTCGTACCGCTTAACAGTCAGTGGGTGTATTATATATTTCGATATAGTCAACCGATTGCGATGAAACAAAACCTTATAAATAATATATCAAGTTACACACAATTTTAATGTATAAAAGTTATCTACATCGATTTCATACATCTTACGTGATGATCATCATTAAAGACGTCCACTGGTGAACATAGACCTACCCCAAGTACCACAGCGAACGGTTCGTGTATGCGTGCAATGCGGTGTATGCGTCTCGCATACACCGCATTCCCGCAACTCTCACCAGGTCATCGGTCCACCTCATCAATTCCGTTCAGCCTCATCCATTCTTATTTGAATGGCTGCAATTCTAAACGTAGAAAATGTTTAGAATTAAATTTTATTTTAGTTTTGGTTTAGACTTAGTCGAGTGAGAATTGTAAGTACTTGAAATGTTGTTGTGCAGTATGGCCCCGTCCAAGTCTTGAGTTGTTTGCAAATTAAATCAAATATATATATTTCTTTTTCAGGTGAAAAAAGAGGAATTAACACAAATGATTACTCATCAGCGAAACCTAACGGAAGACTGGTATACGCAGTAAATCTAAAAAAATACAAGAAATTCTTGCTGGATCTGTATTCTGCGGAGCTAAAACCTTGATTTTGAGGCTACTAGAAAATAATTTTATAGATTAAGACGTTATTGTTATGAAATCTATGTTCCAAAATCTAACGCCTGTTCGTATTAAACAAGTTTTCAAATTCATTTGTTTTAGTTTTATTTTTGATACTTAGTTTCTAAAGGGGTGACCAGACGGTTGCAAACTAGCGTTCCAAGCAAGGAGCTATTTTTTTTTTCTGTAATTGTGATGTATTTGGGTAAGGCTACGATGGAACTGATATAACAATTTGTTAAAAGTTCCTTAAATAAATAAATTAAAAAAAAAGGTGACCTTGGTTTATGTGTTTGGTTTGTGTTGCGGCTACATGGATGTAAACCACGCGCCAACACGTTCGGTGGTTGGGAAAACGCGCCTCCCTGCCAAGGGCGTTGAAGGTTATGGATTACAACTACTATCTATACGAATTGAAACTAGCACGGTCACCTTGGTTGGGACGTTGGTTTGCAACCATCTGGTCACCCCTTAACTCCGCACACTAGTAATAGCTATCGGAACCAATTTTAATATACAAACATTTTTATTAAAAACTTTAACATTCCTTAAACTTTATTTTGAATAACTAATAATGCTAGTCTTTATTATTCATTTTGATTAGAATTTGTGCGAAAATTCAAGTTCACTAACTCAAGAAAGAAGAGTCCTTCATACCTACAATCTTTAAAACCTCGTAAACATTTATATTAGGAGTACCTAGATCTGAAAACAAATAATGGCAAACTATATTATTTATTTAGGTTACTAATTGATAATTTTAAATTTGCGACACAATAAATGATATTTATTTTTGCAAATAGGTTTCAAAAAAATACATAAATACAAATACACTAACAGTAACTGTACACACTAACTGTTTTTATTTCTTTTTTTCTTTCACACACATACATACTTTGAATCGTTGTTTTCATAATAATCTTTTATATTTTTATGCACCTGCCATATATTTCTCTTCACCACCCTAGGTTGACTGGTAGAGAATGCATAAGGCATTAAGTCCGCATTTGTACTTTTGTGTTGCATGGAGTTTTAATAAATAAATAAATAAAAAGAAACTAAATTCCCTCTTTTCAGCCCTAAACATTGAATTTCAAAAAACTTCTTAATACTCGCCTGCGTCATAAAAGGAAATCTAGTGAAAAATTTTATGTTTCTAAGTCCCAGTCGTTTTGACTGCGTTGACGTATCAGTCAGTTTCTCGTTTTATATAATTATATAGATTATAATTATAAAAAGCATAGTAATTTAATTACTAAAATAAGGGAAATTCGTTTCGAGTTGTCATGTGACCGTGTCATATTGAAAGTTATTGTATCATTGTCACATTTAAATATCAAACATTGATAACATCTTATAAATGACCTTGATCGTATATAGTCTTTTTGTTAAGATAAACTATGTTATTTACGTATTATGCTCTGTTTAGTTCTGTAAAAATGATCCAGTTTTGCTATAGTTTTCTTTTTATCATATCAGAGTCACCCGCGTCCGTAGGAGAATACCCATTGTAAGTCCCAACACGTTGTCCCCGGGTGGTGCTAATCAGGTGACACTTACTGGTGGTAGGTTTCGACCAATGGCTTGCGACCACCCACTGGGAAAAGACGTACCGCCAAGCGGCCTAGCCGTGTTCTGGTACGATGCTCAGTGTAGCCAATCTAGAGGAGTTTGGTCGAAGTGGTGGTTCCATTGCAGGCAGACCGACCAGGCCTACACTGGTGTGCAGGTATCGGGATCCAAGGCACGGTGCGCCGCAGGTAGTTGGGGGCCCAAGTAATGTGCCAGCCACACATGAAAGGCTGCCCCGCCAACTGTCGAAAAATCCCGGGATGCGCCATCGTACTGGTTGGCGACCAGAAGAAAGGGCCCGATGGACACTCCCGGGGGGACTCGGGCGTCCCCGCAGTCTCCAGACTAGTACTCTAATAATGCCGGAATAAAGGATAGCAGCGTGAAACCCCATCTCACTTCCTTCTCCTCTCCTTCATTCACTCTTATAACACAAAATGACAAGGATTAAAAAGAGAACTGTTAAACAGCGGCAGCACTCCCTCTCTCTTAAAGTGCACCTCAGTAATATCCGAGGACTGCACTCCAATCTCGTCGCAATCCACCACCATTTGGAGACTGAGAAACCTGTTCTTTTTTTTTCTTTCGGAGACGCAGTTCAGTATTCCGTCAGACGTGACGTACTTATCTTACCCAGGGTTTACCCTGGAGCACCATTTTAAACCACGCGCGGGTGTATATGTGTATGCCTGGGACAACATCTGTTATCGGCGTCTCCGCAATATTGAGGACTCCAGGTACTCCACGCTTTGGGCATTGGTGGACACTGGCATAGATCAAATTGTCTATGCTTGTGTCTACCGTTCGCACAGCGGTTATCAGGAGACAAACAGGCTCACACATCACCTTAGTGAAGCGGCAGATGTGGCTCTGCAGCGGTACCCTTCTGCCCAATTGGTGATACAGGGGAATTTCAATGCCCACCATCAGGAGTGGCTCTTCCCATACCAGTGCACAGACCATGCTGGGCGAGAGACGCGGAAGCTAGCGCTAGCGTTAAATCTTACCCAGCTGGTCTAGGGGGCTACAAGGGTGCCGGATGTTGAGTCACACATGGCCACTTGCTTGGACCTTCTGTTGACTACAGATCCGGACCGGTACTCAGTGTTCTCAATCTTCACCAATAAGTAGTTCCAACCATTGTCTGGTGAAATCTGTATCCGTCTATTCCCCGCCCGATCCCAGCCTAAGAGGCACCCGGCGGGTTTGGCGATACAAGTCAGCAGATTGGGATGGTATGCGTTCTTAATTTGCATGCTATCCTTGGCAGCCTACTTGCTTCCCTTCCGCTGATCCTTCGTTGTGCGCGGACGCAGTGTCGGATGTGTTGCGTTGGGGGATGAAATATTACATTCCATTCTCTGATGTAACAATGTCTGAGTTCGACCTTGGTTTGGCGCCGAATGTAATCGCGCTGAAGCGCTAAAACATGCGGCATACCAAGAATGGGTCGACGTTCGTATGCGCAAGATAAGTGACGTGACTCAAAAGAAGAGAGCCTATAATAGGGCTGCCAAATCCTGCAAGATGGTGATGCGGAGGTCTCGGTTTTACCACTTTAGCCGAATTGGGAACAAACTTGCTTCACACCCAGCAGGTAGTAAAGCGTTTTGGTCCCTGGCTAAATCTGTTGAATCGAACTTCTACCATCCCACACTACCACCACTGCTGAAACCCGATGGGTCGCTGGCCCACACCGCTGAGGAGAAAGCTAATCTATTTGCCTCTCTTTTTGCGGAATCTTCACGTCTTGATTCCGGTAACGCGCGGCCCCCTGCCTTTCCGGAGCGATGCGAGACGACTATGGCAGACATACGCAACCATAAGAAGGACGTCCGTAGGGTGCTACGTAACCTTGACGTGAGAAAAGCCAGCGGTCCCGACGGGATACCGGCCTGAACTGTCTCCGACGCCTATTTCGTCTTTCGTTTGAGGCTGGAAAAGTACCGATGGCTTGGAAGCAAGCTAACGTGCAACCCGTGCCCAAGAAGGGTAGTCGGGCTGAAACTGCTAATTACAGACCTATCTCGGTAACGTCCATTCTCTGCAAGAATATGGAACGAGTGATTAATAATAAGCTCCTGGCATACCTAGAAGCTAATGACATCCTCAGTGATCGTCAATACGGCTTTTGCCGAAATCGGTCAACTGGGGATCTTCTAGCGTATGCCATTCACATCTGGAGCGAGGCCATCGAGAAGCATGGGGAAGCACTTGCAGTCTCCCTTGATATCTCGAAGGCCTTTGACAGGGTCTGGCATGTTAGCCTTATTGCTAAGCTTCCTTCCTTCGGTTTGCCCACTGGTCTGTGTGACTGGATCGCAGACTTCTTGAGGGGGCGATCCTACCAAGTCGTATTGATGGCTGCTCGTCTGGTCAAATGGAAATTAATGCCGGGGTCCCTCAGGGGTCGGTACTCTCGGAAACATTGTTCTTGCTGCACATAAACGACCTTCTTAAACCCGGTACCTTTCGGTATGCAGACGATAGCACTGTTGCTGAGAGATACGTGTCCGATGCACGTGCTTAAAGTAGGTCACAGATCCAGTCTTTCCGAGAGGCTATGGTTGAACGCTTGAACTTCTCCTTGAAGGCAGTATCCGATTGGGGTGATGCCAATCTGGTCAAGTTCAATGCTGCTAAAACCCAGGTATGTCTTTTTTCCGCCAAACGGAGCCAATTCCACCCGGCTCCATCATTCCGCGGTGTAACCGTTCCGATAACCGACAGCCTTTAGCTTCTTGGGGTAACGTTGTCGTCTACCCTCAATTTCGGCTCTTACATCGAGGCAAAAGCTCAACAGGCTACCAAAAAATTGGGGATCTTAGCTAAGGTGAGACGGTACTTCACGGCGGAACAGCTGCTCAAACTTATTCAAGCGCAAGTTCGATCGTATATGGAATACTGCTCTCATCTTTGGGATGGATCTGCCAAATACCAGCTTGATGCCCTGGAGTCGATTGAGAAGCGAGCCAAGAGAATCATCGGTGAAGATGCACTGTCTTGTCGAATCAAAACTCCAAAGCCTTGAGCATCGACGCCGAGTTGCTGGCCTGTCGGTTTTCTATCGATTACACTTCGGGGAGTGTGCGTTGGAATTGCACAATTTAATTCCACCAAGTCCGTTCAATCATCGGACCACTAGACGTAGGGCGTTGCGCCATCGGTACATGGTGGACATCCCACCCATACGTACAAAGCGTTTTGGAAACACATTCATAATGCGTACAGCTAAGGAGTGGAATTCCCTGCCGGAGTCTGTGTTTCCTGATAGCTACAACCTCACAACAAAGTCAAGAGTGAATAGGTTACTTCTAGGCAAGCGTGCTCCATCGTCATCATCATCGCCATCAGGTGAGATGGTGGTCAAACACGAGCCTATTAATAATAAAAAATATATATAAAAAAGTAACGTTAGTATAAAATGAACTTTGATATTCTTACAGTCATGTGATTACTTACGGGTACACTACATAAATACGAAAAACTTTATTCCGACAGTCACAAATACGAATTTCAAAATACCGATTTTCATAATTCCGAATGGTTCAAAATTCCGAATATAACAACTCCGACTTATCATTACTCCTATTTTTATAATTCCTAAATTTCAATATTCCTATCGTTTATAATTACTATTCTCAAAATACCGAGTTTCAATAAATCGAATAACAAAATGTCCGACTGAATGATAATTCGAAACATCAAAAATACGAATTCCGATTATTAAAATACCGATTAATACAATTCCAAAATAAAAACGCCTTGTAAAACTGTATAGCAAGACAAATAAACACATAATTGCTCGTCAGAGAGATGTATAATATTATGTATAGTAGGAGGGGATAGAATTAAAAAACTAATGACAGATGCATTTTCGAGCATGCATGCATGCAAGCAGGCATGCAACATGCAAGCTATGCAGCATGAAAGCAGGCTTGCAGCATGCAAGCAGGCATGCAGCATGCAACATGCAGCAAGCATTGTTTCTGTCACGGCTCCGGCGCTGCGGGGTTTAAGCGGCCCCACACGAGCTTATCGTCGCAGATGCCTACTCCTCAGCTCGCGGGCCGCCCCACGTGAATGTCACCGAGAACCACATTGTCATCACAAATCAACTGCCGAAACGACATTGTGGAAAAAAAAAGCAAAAACGAAACAACCAAAACAATTGACAAAAAATAAACACCTACGGTGGTGGTCTGTGCTGGCCGAGTACTAACGGTCCCAACTTACGAGTTGTGTAGGTCACGGATTCAATCCCAGCCAGGCGCATTACTTTGTGTAATTTATTTCATCACCACTGCTCTCAAAACGGTGAAGGAAAACATCGTGAGGAAACCGACATGTCCTAGAACCAAAAATTCGAAGACATGTGACATTCACCAACCCGCACTGGGCCAGCGTGGTGGATTACAGCCCATTCCCTTTCCTAGAGAGGAGGCATGAGTCCCAGCAGTGGGAACATTAAAAGGCTGATTATGCTAAACACCTACGGTAGTTGTTTATTTATTATCAGTATTTTGTTGTTTTGTTTTTGTAGTCGTACAAACTGACGGACTACAAATAAAAAAACTTTTCTAACAAAAGGCATTTTGACTGCAAGTTGTACCTACGCAAATACAGCAAGGGGTCACCTTCTTAATGTGATTTGCCAAACAAAAGTTGAAATCACACTATTATAATTAAAAAAAAATTGCCGTTACTTCTTCACGGTCAAAAGGATTTGAATGAAATTTGACACATAGGTAGACTATGTAGACCATGTTTTGGAATAACACGTAGAACTTTTTATCCTTGGAGTATGTTCTCATGAGATATTTGGGCGAATCTACCGGCAGAAGCTAGCTTGTAGTGAAAAACCATGAAACGGTAGAACCAGACGGCAATATTTTGAAAATAATCAACCCAAATATTTACTTTTAAATTTCACTAGCGACCAACAGAAACAGACACAGTACAAGCTTGTGGTACAAGTCCTAAAATCAATATTCGTGCATCTACTACTTTATACTTACTATCGCCAAAATACTGAGTAGGTATATCTATCATTTATTGAATTTGTTGAGTTCATATTCTGATTTAGACGTAGTGATAATGATTTATAGGAAAAGCAAACGGTGACGTGCATCTAAAAGAGACTTATTTTATTGTGTATTTTGATAATGGTCAAATAGTGATTGCAAAATCATAAGTGATTTTGCAATCACTATTACTACTTAGGTATCACATTAATTCTGCGATACGATACTTATCACATTAATTCTCGAAGAATTGAAATGATTTATGTAATAGAAAGAATAAATTATGAAATTTGTCGTAATATCTGTCTAATCCATAACCAACTATCAAGATTACACTGTTAACGTTGTCAAAATTTTGTCTATTTCTACACTTTGATCTTTGCCAAAAGGCTGAGAAGCGATATTGTCTATTTTTATCTACTTTGAAGATAAGAGAACTATCATGAGCAAACAGTATAACTCCAAAGATTGCCTTTGAATAGAATATTTATTCATTTATATTTTGTATCGTATTTTAGAAGTTCTCTCATAGGTGAAATACGTATTTTACAAGAAAAACACTCGCATCTTTAATCGAACCTGCTTTTTTCGTCTGTAAAACCATATTGTTTATTATGAGGTATGACGAAGGCTAAATAATTAAAGTTAATTAAATCTGGAATAACTGCTTAAGTTTTACTTATCAAATATTTTGCTAAATTCATGTTTGAACGTAACCTAAAAAAGAATTCCTTTATTTTTACATCAATCATAATTACATGTTCTAAAATAATAATTCATACAAAAATAAATTATATATAATAAAAGTTCGCATTCGGGGTCAACCAGCGAGCAATGGAACGAAGTATTCTCGGAGTCAAAAGAACAGATCGCATGAGGAACAGTATTCTTCGTTCTAAAACACAAATCGTAACTCAGCCGCCAAACTAAAATGGAACTGGGCCGGTCACATCTGCCGTATGTCGCAACAAAATTGGGCGAAGGCAACCACTGATAGGATTCCGAACAGCAGGAGCCGGCGACGCGGTAGGCCCAGAAGGAGATAGCATGACGATTTGGACTCGTACCTTAAGGATTGGCCAGAAGTAGCTAAGGACAGAAAAGAATGGAATAACGGAAGGGAGGCCTTTGCCCTGCAGTGGGACACAACAGGCTCATAATAATAATAACATAATAAATATAATAATATATCAAATTACCCAACACATTGTGTTGAAATGTGTAGGTTTATCTAACACAGTAGAAAATAATAACGTTCAGCAAATATTATGGTGTTTTATTATACTAGATAGTAAGATAAATTTATACGAATAACTTCAATTAGTAACGGCTAGTATACGAGTATATCCACTATTTTATTTACGTTTTTTCAGGACTGAATAGAAAATGTACTAGGAGGAATAGACACGGAAATAAGTACGGTCGTTAATAAAATGAGAAGCTGGGCTGACCTGGCAAGCTCTGGACCCTACGGCAGTGGCACTGCTCCTGAGGCCAAATTTCGTTAAGAAGTACAAGGGAGGAGGGTTGGTTGGAATTAATAATAATATAATATTTACATGACTATCACACAACGCCGTCTAGTCCCAAGCTAAGCAGAGCTTGTGTTATGAGTACTAGGCAACTGATAAACATACTTAAATATTCTAAATACAGACATGTTATAGATAAATTACACCCAAACACAGAACAAATGTTTGTGCTCATCACACAAACATTTGTCCTGTGTGGGAATCGAACCCACAACCTCCGGCATAGCAGTCAGGGCCACTAACCACTAGACCAAAAGGCCAGTCAAAGGCCAGTGGAGTCGTTGGATTGATTGAAGCATGATATAAATTGAAGACAGAGGTAAGTTTATTGTAATTTGTGTGGTTATTATACCTAATAGTGATCAATTAAATAGTGACAATAAATAAAGATGATGTTAAAGACGATAAATAAAAAGGCAAAATGAAACTTTATGATCAACCTGCAAAAGTAAAAGATAACATAAAAATTGTTAGATGGAAATAAAATGCATGACGTAGTAACTCAAGACGAAAGAAGTCATCGGAGCTCAAAATGTTGGTATGAAAGAAAAAGAAGACTTGTTGCACCGACTCTAAATATTTAATAAAATAATTATTTAAATTAATTATTTATTATAAAAATAATTATTTGATGATATGCCGGAAATGTAGGAGACTAAAGGATCATGACCAACGATGTATGGAAATCCGTCTTAAGTTGAAGCACAATAAATGTTTATTTAATATAGACTACGCTTTATATCATCATCATCATCATTTCAGCCGAAAGACGTCCACTGCTGGACATAGGCCTCCCCCAAGCGTCGCCACAACGAACGGTCCTGTGCGTCTCGCATCCATCGGACTCCCGCAATCGTTACCAAGTCATCGGTCCACCTTGTAGGAGGCCTTCCAACGCTACGTCTTCCGGTACGTGGTCGCCATTCCAGAACCTTTCGGCTCCAACGGCCATCTGTTCTGCGAGCAATGTGCCCTGCCCATTGCCACTTTAGTTTGGCGATTCTTCGTGCTATGTCGGCAACCTTGGTTCTCCTGCGGATATCCTCATTCCTGATTCGATCACGCAAGGAAACTCCGAGCATAGCCCTCTCCATTGCCCGCTTTATATACTATTAAATAAAAGTGTTCATTTTCACACAAACACCCGAGTTTTAAAGTAATTAAACAAAAACGGAGATAACCTACAAATTATGTCTAACCAACTCGAAACTTGTAAAATGACCACAGATCACTCATGTAGGTACAAAACAACATTGTTAGTTATCATCCGTCTGTCATCTGGCTTGACAGCTGCATCTGCGTGAGACGAAGCACAAAATAAATATTATATTATCGGAACGATAAAATACATATACAGTACGTTATGGTATTACTAATTACTTAGCTATTTAAGATATTGATATCATTTTTGTGATGTTTTTGTCTAAAGGTTCATACTTACGTACAAAGAGTATAGTAATATAGCTTACGTAACTCGTACAAATGAAGAGAACGAAACGTCAATCATGACTGGAAATGTACCTAGCAATCGTTAATTTACTGTTTATCTTAAAATCATAATTCCGGATACGAAAACAGAATTCCTGAAGTGAAAAGCTGTAAAAAAATAAGCAAATAATTTCTGTATTAATTTGATTTTCGTTCACGCATCTTTGCTAGACTGCTTTTGGTCAATCTCCTTTAATTTATGTGTTTATTTATTTTTAATTTCAATTTATATAATTTAATTTGTGTTGTTTTTGACATGTTTGATTGAATCTATTTAATTTATTAGTTTAGATAGGAATATTGAATTGTAATGAGCTGAATGTGATAATAATGTATCATAGAACTGGAATTTTATGGCTAGGTACTAACATAGTTTTTAAGTGAATATTGGTACTAATCCTTATATGAGTACAAGCTCGAAATAAAATGATTAATAATAATAAATACTGAAGGAAGGTAACGACATGTCGGCGACAGTGCAGATCGGACTGGAACAATTTGCCTGCTGCGGTCTTCCCGTCCAACTATAGTAATTTAAGTCTTCAAGGCTAGAGTGAATAGGCTCTTAATAAACTATTGCGCCTCACCATTGATGATTGCATTACTGCTTACCATCAGGTGGGATCGCAGTCAAGCACTGGTTTATATCAATTTAAAAAAAAAAGATAAGAATTTCAGCTGTTATCGGTATTACTCATATTGGACGTATTTCTGCTTACAAGTGACACGAAAAGCCTGAATCCAAATGAATTCGGCGACGATGAAAAAACTTACGTTACTGTTTTGTCAAAATACCTTATCTAATCAAAGTAAACAAAAAAATAAAGAGCATTTGTATTGGAAATATTTGTAGCAAAATTAGAAACAAACGTTCGTCAAATCTAAGAATGACGTGTGAACGTGAAAAATTACTGCCAATAATTAAGATTTATAAAAGTGAAAAAATAACTGTTTTATTATTAAAATACTACGATTTTCATAACGCTGTTCATAGTCGCACTCATGCTTTCATTAACCAAACAAAAGTGACGATTCATTCAAATTGGAGCAGTCAAAAGGAGAGAGAACCGAGAGGGTGAACGAGACGGGAATATGAAGGTCAGTGACCGGAATATTTACCTACATTTTACTCGCGATCGTCAACACTCGTAGGTCTACGTCATGTCAATATACGCACGCGCAAAATACAGTGTTACAAAAATGTAGTATCAGTATAGCATTAGACGCATTGATAAGCTTCTTGGAAAACAGACAATAATACGTTTATGTCTAGAAAATTATATTATTGTTGTTCCTGCTTTTGATGCGAGTGTCAGTGTTTCGAAAGTGTATACGGAAAATGGCTGCAAAATTGTAAGTATTCGTTGTCATAGAATGTTTTGTTATTGTATCCTATAAAACAGTTAATGCAAATCATTTTCAAATCTTTGAAGTTAGAATGGGAGTAAGTTAGATGTATCGTTTTACATGTTATACTAATATTTTAACTTGAAATTAAATTACTGGATTCTGAAACAATATGAAGTAATATCATAATGATTAACAATAATAAACATAGGCTGTCTCGTAGTTTCAAGGTCGCAAGTTGCAACCGCGATTGTGGTTTGTTTCACATGACTTTAAACCTAATACACAATTTTATTATGTGCATCATTAGTACCTATGTGCACGTTTTATATCGCATTAAAACGGGACCGGCCTAGTTAGTAAGATAAACATACGGCTATTTGTTTTTCATGTATTCTTTAAGTAAATAAAAACCTTTTCCAAAAAAAAAAAATGCAACCGACTTCAATGTAAAAAAAAACCACTATAAAGTGCAAAATTACTTTAATTTCGGATGTCGGTGTTTCTCTAATAGTTTTGTCTCTTCGTCATTTAATTAACACCGACTTCCGAAATTAATGTTATTTTGCACTTTTTAGTGTTTTTTTTTTACATATAAGTTGGTTGTATTTTTTTGGAAAAACTTTTATTTTACACTTTTTAGTTATTGTACCACCACTAAAAGTACCCCTCAGCCAAACTTAAATACTTTATAGCCAGAGTGCATCTCATGACAATTCCAATAATCCCAAACAAGGTTAGATTATATTCATTTATTACAGAGATCCAGTGCCTGCCTTCCGGCTTCATCATCAGATCAGTTCAATATATCCCCTCCCCCTTTTCTTTTAGTCAGTCATCGACTACACGTTTAAACTGAAGATCCCCGCAATAACGCCGGCGTTAACGCGCCATTGTCTTTCTATTGTGTCTCTAATGAGGGTAACAAAGCAATTTTATCTGTTACGACAGTTCTGCTGTGATCCTATGAGGAGTTCTGTTCCATATCTTCGAAGTCCATGATCAAATCATAACAATATTTCTATGAGACCAACTTAGAAGCATAATTTTAACCTTCCAATTAAAAACATTTTCAAAATCGGTCCGCAATTGACCGAGAAATCGGTGAAAATACATTTAAAAAAAATCATTCAGCCGAACATAGAACCTCCTTCTTTTTGAAGTCGGTTAAAAAGTATTCAGTAACTCGCAGTATTCAGTAATAGGCACTGTTGTGTCTGGTTTATTCCTCTCCTACCCGTTAGGTCACTGGCTCGACAATGCACGCGTACACAGTACACTACGTCCACACTCGCCCGCGGCTCTGGTGACTTTCCCGTAGGCACTTGTACATGAGCACACGAGACAGTGTATGTATCGTGTCAATTCACATACACTACATCCCTCCCTTGTTAATAAATTTAACAAAGAACTTGGACCGATGTCCATTCACCTTCTGTTTTCTTTAAATGGACTATATTCCTTCTCAACAATTGTCCTGTTTGAGCGTTTCTTACCGTAGCGTCTCCGTGGTTAAAACGCCAGCTTGTCTTTTCCTATTTCCATAATCCTTCCCTTTTTCTTTCTGAACCTTGTCTCTGTCTCTTACATCTGCATCAATTTTCCAGTTTCTCACTTCGTCGAGTGACGGAATTTTATCCCTATTTTGGAGTTTGACAATAGGTCGGTTGGTGAACTGACCTGTCGTGGAGTGCGGTGTGCTTATTATGCATGGTCAGGTACTCCCACAACTTTCCTTCACGTCTTTTTTTTTCTATGTGGCTGATTCTCAGACGCTTTAAAATGTCGCGATTTGTTTCTCGACTTCCCCGTTTCATTGAGGCCGGTACGGAACTGTACTAAAAAGAGTAATGTTACATTCCTTGCAGAACTGTCGAAACTCATTATTCACAATTGTTTGCCATTGTCTGCGGTAATCGATACGGGGCAACTCAGTCTACTGAAATCTCTTTTAACAATTTTATTATCTGTAACTTGTAACCGACTTAGAAAATATTACTTCCATGTAGCGACTATAATAGTCGATAATTACAAGCAGATAATTCTGATTGGGTAATGGACCTAGCAAATCCATCGCAACGTCAATCCAAGGAGTTAAAGGGAATCTCGCGACGCTTCATTATCGTTGGAGGATTTGGCAACCCTACTAAAGTTCAGCTTTTGCATGCCTTTACAACGTCCTTTTCAATTCCAGGCCACAAAACTTGATCTCAATATTCCCTTCATTACTACAATCCCTGGGTGACCACCGTGGCTTCATGTAATACATTTCTCCGTAAATTATTTGGTATTACAATTCGGTTCTTGCTCTTAGCAAAATATTCTCGTAAGAACATAATTCGTTTTCAAATATCTCAAAGCCTTTAACAGATTCGTTCCACTCTTGCTCGTACAATCCAATAATTAAGTTCCATTTCTATTCTGGAAGCATCAATAATTTTGTCATCGTGTCATTGATATCGTTTGTGGACTTGACTGTTCTACAATTTGGCAGACATAGTTATTTTCTTTAGGTGGCAAATCCAAATATTTACTCAGCTGAGACAAAGGGTCCGCGATATTATAATTGTAAGATTGTATGTAGCCTTCAAACCCTGACCTAGAATTTGAAATCCATTTATTGACGTAGTTGACTTTATCTCTTCTGCTTTAATTAAGCACTTTTTTTTCATTGAGCAATCATTGTTGTCCTTCAGTACCTACATCTAGAACGTTCCATAACCGTGGATTGTGTTACTCAGCAATGTTACCAAAGACCAAAATGACGTCAGTAAAATTGATAACTCCGTCACATTTTACTAAAATTCTTTCTAGTACTTTATGGAAGATTTCAGGGACGCAGCTTACCCCGAACATTAATCTCTTGTACTGATATAGTTATTTGGATGTGATAAATGTTGTAATGCGTCTACAATCCCGGTTAAGTTCTAATTCATTTACTAAAATGTTTAACTTTACCAATTTTTACGCAAGGTAGTGGATGGTTTTCTCTCACGATAGCTGCGTTTGCGCGTCGGATATCTATACACAATCCCAAGACGCCATTTTTCTTTAATATTGGTACCATATGGGACACCCATCTTTAAGGCCCATGCACTTCCTCTATTATGTCACCCTCCAACAGCTCATGTATCTGTTTTTCTACCTTTTCTTCAAGTGGAATTGGTGTGCGCCGATATGGCTGAGATACTGGCTTTACGGTATTGTCAATAGGTATTTCTACTAATACATTCTTTAACTTATGGTATGACTGATAACCAATTTCATTAATTTCCGTGCCAGTCGCATGGCTGTGTCATTCCCTAACAGATCTCGTGAACCTTCTGCAACGACATAAATGGTGGTATGTTTCTTCCGCCCTTTTATTCCAATAGTGGTGTCGAATGATCCTTTAATGTTAAGTGGAATGTTACAGCCATAAGCTAGTAGAATTTTGTTTAGCTTCAGTACTTGCTTTTCTAGCCTTTTAATTATTTAAGGTCTCCCACGTTTCTTGGGTTATGATATTGACTTTACAGCAAGCATATCAGTCTTGCTTGACGATTACATTATCATCGACATTAAGTACGTCATTATTCATCATCATCATTTCAGCCGATTAAGTACGTAATCTACTTCAACTTTCTTCTTTTTATTGTCATTATTTCTCGAAATCTCTGATACAATTTTTTCCTTATCTTTCGGCCTACCATTTAATGGCTACTCTCACTGATTTACAATATTGGCGAAAGTATTCAATTTTGTCACAGCCTTGGCATGACTTAGATTTTGCTGGGCATTGACTATCGTATGCTAATGTCTACTGCTACCGCATCTGCTAAATTTCCTATCAGTTTTACAACCTGTATGTTTATGTTCTGTGTTTTGGTTTATTTCTTCTTTTTTCTTATTATGTATTGCGTTGAATTCTTGGGTTGATAATTTTAACCAAGTAAGTTTCCCAATTTAATGGAGGCTGATACTTAAAGCCAAGTAAGTTTTCCAATTTAATGGAGGCTGATACTTAAAGCCAAGTAAGTTTCCCAATTTAATGGAGGCTGATACTTAAAGCCAAGTAAGTTTCCCAATTTAATGGAGGCTGATACTTAAAGCCAAGTAAGTTTTCCAATTTAATGGAGGCTGAAAGCCAAGTGAGTTTCCCAATTTAATGGAGGCTGATACTTAAAGCCAAGTAAGTTTCCCAATTTAATGGAGGCTGAAACTTAAAGCCAAGTAAGTTTTCCAATTTAATGGAGGCTGATACTTAAAGCCAAGTAAGTTTCCCAATTTAATGGAGGCTGATACTTAAAGCCAGGTAAGTTTCCCAATTTAATGGAGGCTGATACTTAAAGTCAAGTAAGTTTCCCAATTTAATGGAGGCTGATACTTAAAGCCAAGTAAGTTTCCCAATTTAATGGAGGCTGATACTTAAAGCCAATTAAGTTTCCCAATTTAATGGAGGCTGATACTTAAAGCCAAGTAAGTTTCCCAAGTTAATGGAGGCTGACACTTAAAGCCAAGTAAGTTTCCCAATTTAATGGAGGCTGATACTTAAAGCCAAGTAAGTTTCCCAATTTAATGGAGGCTGATACTTAAAGCCAATTAAGTTTCCCAATTTAATGGAGGCTGATACTTAAAGCCAAGTAAGTTTCCCAAGTTAATGGAGGCTGACACTTAAAGCCAAGTAAGTTTCCCAATTTAATGGAGGCTGATACTTAAAGCCAAGTAAATTTTCCAATTTAATGGAGGCTGATACTTAAAGCCAAGTAAGTTTCCCAATTTAATGGAGGCTGATACTTAAAGCCAAGTAAATTTTCCAATTTAATGGAGGCTGATACTTAAAGCCAAGTAAGTTTCCCAATTTAATGGAGGCTGATACTTAAAGCCAGGTAAGCTTCCCAATTTAATGGAGGCTGATACTTAAAGCCAGGTAAGGTTCTTAATTTAAAAGCGTCCTATTCGAGGTACACATTCACAAAACCGCTCTTTCGTGACTATGATGTTATTACACATCTTTCTCTAGATTTTTTGGATACATAGCTAACTTGTGGATATTTTCCAGGCTTCTACAGAAATCAAAACATAAACCAGCGTAAAACCAATCCAGTAAAGATCTCTGAAAATTTGCCATTTCACGTGAACCCTGGCCCTCCATAATGTACTCATATATTAAAATTAAAAGTACATCAATAGAAGCCTTACACACTGAAACGAGACTCCGAATGATGTCAATTTTTTTGAAAAACTTTTATGAGCTAAAAAAACACGTATTTCCTGGAACAAGATTTGTGAAACATTCGAGCAAACCACGGAATCACCGAACGCCAACAGAGCTTTCAGGCGTTATCTCTTTCTCTTTTTTTTTGCGTTGCCTCCCCATCAAACATCGTGTTGGACTGCGTTAGGTGAAGCAACAAGCCTTCAAACCATGCTCGACGTTGACGACGGCGAGTGAAAAAGGACCCTCTTAATGGAGATTGATACTTTAACCCTTCTTATAAGCTTGTCCGAGTTTAAACAAACTTGTAGTGCCACATTGTATCGTCTAATAACAATATATAAAAGTTTGGCGTCGGCTAACCACACATGTCTCTGTGGCCTGTTATAAACACCACTATATTTGTTTACATCATACATACGTCGTTGTTTACATTAATATACGTAGGTACGACGGCTGACTTTGGCGGGCCCTCCGGTCAACAAAGACCACATTTTATATCATAAGACCTTGAGTACTTCCGTCCAATTAATATTTTTAATCATTTTTTAGGGTTCTGTAAGACGAACCGTTTTCCAAAGGGTAAAACGGGACCCCATTACTAAGACTCCGTTGTCCGTCCGTCCGTCCGTCTGCCACCAGGCCGTATTTCATGAACCGCGATAGCCAGGCAGCTTTCACAGATGATGTACTTCCGTTGCCACCATAACAACTAATATCAAAAACAGAATTGAACAAATATTTAAGTGGGGTTTCCATACAATCTTTTGCTATGGACGATACAGAACCCCTCGCGCACGAGTCCGACTCGCACTTGGCCGATTTTATTTTTCGTTAACTGAGCGAGTATTACACATCATCAAATAAATCATTTAAGGAATCAAATGCTCATGTTTTGATCTAGCAACTAAATATGTATATAATGTGTAAGTATTTATTCCATCAATCGGGTATATAATACTTATGTTTTAGTCCAGGAATCATGTAGATATTCACTCTAATAATCAAATATTCTAGTTTCTGATAACAAAAAATGTATAGACTGATTGTTTTTTTTTTTTTTTTTATTTTACCTTTTGCTCGTCGCCACTTGTTGTGTCTGGTTTATTCCTCTCCTACCCGTTAGGTCACTGGCTCGACAATGCACGCGTACACAGTACACTACGTCCACACTCGCCCGCGGCTCTGGTGACTTTCCCGTAGGCACTTGTACATGAGCACACGAGACAGTGTATGTATCGTGTCAATTCACATACACTACAGGCACACTTTAAACAGTTTTTTAGTAAGATTTTGTATCTCAATCTCGAGATTGCTCAACAATTTGGTCTAAAATAAGATCAATTTTTATTGTTTAGTTCATCTCCCGCCGTGATCGTTGGTACACGTGTCGATGATGTTTACTATTAAAACGTTTTTTGTAATTTTGTTGGTTTGTGGGTGTGTTCATTGGTAGGTAGTTTTTAATGTGTTTGTGTGGTTTCATTTCGAATCTAAATCATAGATCATATAGTACATTATTATAATCACCGGATTCGTGCGGAAGAATCGTTCGGGTGTCACCATTATGTGGACCGTCCGGAGGGCACGATGGAGCATACGGTAGAGGTGTGCCCCGCCTAGGCAGAGCACCGCAGCGTCCTCGTTGGGGCGCTCGGCAGCAGCGATCTCTCACACCGGGCCTTGGTACAGGCCATGGTCCGGAGCGAGGAGGAGTGGCAGGCGGTCGCCTCCTTCTGCGAAACAGTAATGCTAGCAAAGGAGGCGGTCACACGCGCGAGGCGATGGCCCCTTGCGGCCCAGCCGCTTAGATTCCGATCCTGATTTCCAGCCACCGTAGGCGCGGGCTTGCGGACGGCGAACAATGGGTAGCTCGCCGTCCAAACGTCCGGTAACCGTCCGGACCGAGCCTAAGCCGTCGACGGCGCGTAATGTTCCACGTGCACCTCAAAGAGATGTCAGAAACCGTAGGGGCCCAGCAGGGTCGAAACCTACTGGGGCCATGGGTGATGCGAAAGAGATCCCCGGCGCCCTGGAACAATGGCAAAGAAGTAACAGGAGTTTATATGTCACTAGATAATTTTCCGACCTAAAAAAAAGTATATTAGGTATTATAATAAATATATATTTACTGTAATGTTATCTATTTTATTTTTATCTGCTTATTGATGATAGATAAGTGATCATTTTTGTAGGTATTTCTTGGATCAGTTTGTGATGTGTTATACTTTTAGTTTTTTACTGATAGAGTTGTTTTGATTATGTAACATATTATTTTTGGGCTTTATATACATTAGAAAGGTGTATGGCACGTTTGCCACAGTGGTTGAGCGATTGGCTGATGCAATGCGTGTCACAGGTTCGTTTCCCGCACGGATCAAATATTTTTTGGCCTACAGATAGTTGTTCTGGACTTCAGTATCTTGTGTATGTATAGCACAGCATAGTCGGCCTTATAATGTTCCCACTGCTGGGACTCAGGCCTCCTCTCTAGGGAATGGACCGTAATCCACCACGCGGGCCCAGTGTGGGTTGGTGAATATCACATGTCTTCGAATTTTTGGTTCTAGAACATGTCGCGTGTTTCCTCACGATGTTTTCCTTCACCGTTTTAAGAGCAGTGGTGATGAAATAAATTACACAAAGTAAGTCACCTGGCTGGGTTTGAACCCACGACCTACAAACTTGTAAGTCGGGGCCGTTACCACTCGGCCACCACTGCTCACTGCTCTTGTGTATGTGAATTCACATATTTTTGAACGCATTCATGGCATTTATGGTGAGTCCTAGTGTGGGGCAAGCTTATTTTCAAAAAAGTTTTTTGATTGCGCTAATCTCTGGTGCTACTGGTTTAAATTTAAAAAAAATATAATGCAGTAAATTACAGCCCATTTATTTTATTTCATTTTATTTAATTTTATTAACTTTAGGATTATCGAGTTAGGCTATAAGTTATAATCATCCAGTAAAACCGCGGAGGACACCTAGATTTATGATAAACTCTGAAAATATTATTTTGATAAACTCACTAAATCTCATATGTATGCGTATGAGATTAACGTATAATATAACACCGTACATATATATATAAATATATATATATCGATGTATGCAACACATATAAATTTGATTGACCCATTTTATAAGTCCCTGTGTATGTAATGTCGAATGACAAGGCAACTTTTACAAAAAGTTCTGCTTTACAAGGGCGGTGGCAGTATTCTATGGTAAAGTAAAGTGACCATACGTCACATTTTAGAAGGTTTACCTGTCCCGTTGTCCCCAAACAAAGCTCTGCCCCCTAGCCAAGTTACGACCGTTTCGTTTCGATTCATAAGGCCACGCCTCCGATTCCTTTGTTCTGACCACGTGACTGAGCGTTGAGATCGACGTCAGGAAAAAGGAATCGGAGGCGTGTCCTACTCGAGGCGTTCGACGCAAGAGAATCGAAACAAAACGGTCGTATCTTGAGGGGGACTGAGATGCCAAATAGTCACGATTTTCAAAACCACACGAAAATGTTAAATTATGGAGCTTTGCCGACACGAGTGTTACAGTTTAATTATATAGAACTTTGTTTTGCACCTGAAGATATCCACAATAGAACCAAAGTTACCGACATTGACATAGCTCAAAGAATCGCCAAACTTAAGTCGCAATGGGCAGGACACATTGCTCGCAGAACAGCAGTTCGATGGGGCCGAAAGATTCTGGAATAGCGACGACGTATCAGAATATGTAGCGTTGTAAGGCCTCCCACAAGGTGGACCGATGACCTGCGGAGGGTCGCGGGAATCTGATGGATGCGAAATGCACAGGACCGGTTATTGTCACGACACTTGGGGAAGGCCTAAATCCAGCAGAGGACGTCTTTCGGTTATTCTGATCCGTTCTGCGAGCAATATGCCTTGCCCACTGCCACTTAAGTTTGGAGATTCTTCGAGCTATGTCGGTAACAGTGGTTCTCCTGCGAATATTTTCATTTGGGATGTGATCACGCAAGGAAACTCCGATATGTAATTTATTAATTTTACAGCTTATCAACCGAGGAGAGGAAACCAAAGTTCATAATAGATAATGACGCCGGTGGTGACGATGCTATGGCCATATTCCTGGCTTTGATGTACGAGAAACACTTCGATGGGTAAGTAAGACTACCGATGAACAATACTTAGTGTTACTATACAACCCTCTTTGCACAACGATCCCTAAAGGAAGGTTATGGGCAGGTTTCTTAATTAAGTGTGTTGAGAGAACGTCTCCAACCCTACATAAATGTCAAATGCCAGGTTTTTAGGCTAAAATAGAATTTGAGAAATAATCAACTTCAAATGCTTAAATCAAAAATTGGGGTTAAGGGCGAAAAATTTAAACTACCAAACTCAAATTAATCAAAAATTAACGGCATTTTTCAGACCAAAACTTCTAGCGTTGACTACAGGTAATGGAAACACCAATGAAGACAACGTCTTTTACAATAACCAGAGGATACTGAAAGTTGCTAAACGACAAGACGTGAGTAAAAAAAATTGAGTACCTGCCGTCTGAAATTACCGTAATCCAAGACAAGGATCCCAATTGGTTACTGATTTGTCGGAAGTCGGAACAGATGATATTAAAATACATATTTAAGGTATAGAATTGGGCACAGCAGCATAACTTACTAGAACAGCTACAGACTTTTCGTTTTTTCTGATTTTTAAATCATAAACTAATGTTTAACTGCGATCCTATCTGATAGTAAGATTAAGCACACTAGTTGATTAAAAGCCTATTAACTACATTTTAGTATATTTATTCACTCTATCTTTTGAAGACACCTAAATTATAATCGGACGAGAAGGCTAATTATTCCAGTCCTACGACGTACACGGTATAAACGACGAGGCTAAATGCTAAGTCCGGACAGTAGAAGTGTCAACAATGTCACCTCTAGTGGACACTCACCGTACGTCGGGTTGGCCGATGGTAAAAAGGTCTTCATCATCATCTACAGGCCAACTATCTATATCTATATATCTTTTCCCACTACTGAGCATCAGGTCTCTCTGTTTTTAAACGAATCTCCACGTTTCTGTGCCACCGTTATCCAAGTTCTTCTCAAAGACTTTCGCCATTTTGTTCCACTTAAAATGCTTCAACTCACATGTATGGTGGAAAAATTTAAAAACCACTATCAAACTAAAAACCTATACCATTTCAGGTGCCCATTTACAGGGGATCAAAAGTATCGTTGGTGACCACTCCGATAGTAGATGATAATTATTACGGTGTAGACGGTTTGGGAGACTCTGGTGATAGCTACCCTGACCTGGTGCCAGCTAAAACAGAAAACGCTGTGAATGCTCTAATTGAATACTCTAAGACATATGAAGGTAAGAGTAACATGAAGTCTCGTTTGTATAAAGAAAATTTTCGAACCTTAGGCGATGAAACGAAATAAAGAATTTTTTATTGTTAGTTAGTTCTATGCTACTCCTGGACAAAAGCCACCCTTTACTCATTCCATTTTTCGTAAGTCCGCACTTGCTCCTTCCAGTTCAAGCAAAATCTGTCTCAGGACACCAACTCTCAGTTACTTTGACCCACAGATTGACGGGCATGTGGCAAATAATTATGTCCTACCCAGTCCTGTTCCTCATTCCAATAAAGGTTTAATAATAAACAACCACATCTTTTTCCAAGGTAGAATCAAATATAGTTTACTATATACCCGTCCCAGCGGAGCTATATCTGCTAGAGTCACGGAGAGTTTCTAAAAGGGAACCATGGTCCTTGAACGCAATGAGCCAGTAAAAGACTTGAAGGTATGGGTTTTAGTAGGTAAAAGCCCTTTCGCCCCACCCTAGTGCAGAAAAAAGTCATTAGATGATTCCCCACCTCAAAAAATGTCCTTAAGCTGCAAAGTCAGGCACAATGGAAGTTTAATCTTTAAAATATTTTTTAAATGATTATTAGTTCAGCAGTATATTATTATGTTTGCAGGACCTTGAACAATAAATTTTGTAGTAAACAACTATGTTAAACATCTTTCTGCTTGCTAAATTACAGGTTGTATTAATGATAAATAAATACTTGAAGCGTAAAAAGTAACAATTTTTTTTTTTTTAATTTTCAGGTGATTTAACTGTGATAACAATTGGAACGTTGACAAATGTAGCATTAGCAATCAAACTGGACCCAGCATTTTTGTCAAGGCTAAACCATTTGTTTATAGGCGCTGGACATATTCATAGTAAGTGAAATACGCCTATCATTAAAGTTAGATATGCAATGTTTTTGACAAATTTCAATGCTTACTTGAAGGTGGCAATTTTTTGAATTGTCGAGATGCGTCTTTAAATATACAAGTTTGATTTTGCAGATGATGAGAACCCATCACCAGAGTTCAACGCTCACGTGGATGTAGAAGCGTATCATGTTGTAGCTGAGAACGCCTCTCCAGATAAAGTTACGGTGATTCCCTTCTCACAGGTTAAGCAGCATCTCAATTTGAGTAAGGCAAGTGAAATTTTGATTTTTTTTTTTCTGAACGTAATACTAGGTCTGGCCACACTTGACTAATTTCTAATAATTCTAGAAGGCTTCAGAAGCGTCCGTTCTATAATAACTTTCTTGCTAGCAGTTTCGTCCGCGTTTACTTCATAACTTAATTTCAACAACTAAAAACATTGTTCAAATTACATTTTGTCTAGAAAAGAAAAAGATTTTATTTACGTCAAACATGGCGCATACCTTAAAAATAAAAACAAATAACAAATACAACCTACTTAATAGAAACTATATTTTTTCCAGGACTGGAGAGAAAACCACCTAGGAGCAATAGACACGGAAATAATGAAAGCCCAGAACAAATTTGAGAAGGTAGTCTTGGAGGCAGAGCCAACCTGGCAAGCGTTAGACCCTGCGGTTGTGTCAGTGTTCCTAAGACCAGACCTGGTGGAGGAGTACAAGTATTCGAAAAACGATATCATTATTTGTGGTACGTACATCAATATGATGATATACGATCAGATACCAAGTACTCTCCAATCTCGTCGAAGTGGCAATCGAAGTAATGAATTGTACAGAACTGATAGTTGTAGCGATTTTTAGGAATTATTACTAAATAGTAGAATAGAATAGAATAAACTTTATTGTACACCAAAATAGTAACAAAACTAAAATCTATGGGTACAACATCGGTCTTATTACGAACAGTAATATCTACTAGACAACCATATGATGCGCTGTAAGAACTTAAAATAAAAAGAAGTAGTCTGCGGTGTACTGCAAATTAATGAAGTATCTATTAAATTTCACATTAAAAAGTATATACTGGATATACATAGACATAAAATTATATTATATAGCTATAATATATAAAAGACAATACACAAACTTATAAATATTATAATATACATATTATAATCATACGTTACATAAATTTATTGAAAGAAATGGAAAAAAGAAAAGAATAAAAAGGTAGGTTAGAGACGGGAAAACTGAATGGAAATGAAGAGATTTTCGAAAGAAGCTAGTGACTAGGCTTGCCTAATTGGCAATAAATTAATCATAATTAATCATGTTTAGAAATATTAAGAAGCATAAACTCAGCTGGTAAAAAAGCAACCTGACAATGTAGTTGGTATTTGACGATATAGATTCAGAACATATTCAGTGAAATAGTTTCAATTCGAGTACTAAATGGTTTTTGGATTTTTTACCATTATGTTTTATTTACAGGTGGCAAGAGAGGCATCAATACCAACACTTTTGTGGAAAAAGATAAGGCCAACGTTAGAATAGCTTACTCTGTTAAAACAGAAGAATACAAGACGTTTTTATTGAATGTCTTTGGAGCAGAACTAAGTGCAAATAAATCTAAAAGTGATGTTTGAAAGTATTAGAAAACTGTTGTTATAAATTTTAATAATTGTAGTAAATCAATAAAGAATCTAGTAGTTAAACTTGTTTGTGTCCCGTTTTTTTTTTTTAAATTTATGTATAGAAATAAAAAAAAAAAAAACTTTTATTTGGGACAGACACAGCACAACGTTTGTAACCGCAGAAAATAAGAGAACAAAAGTACAGAATGCGCCGAATGGCCCGACAACATCAACAACCACAACAACAATACCAACAACATATCAAAAAGAACTATATCTCATTTTTCATGTCATGCTCCTCAGAAACCTCATCATCTACTTTGTTTTTTATAAATTCATGTTACAATTGTACGCAATATGCACCGAATTAATACATACTTTAAAAAAATAAGTACCTCGTCAGGTTAATAGGTACAAGCAAAGACATTAAATACATACTACCAATAGACAGGACATAGCGAACAAAATCGTGCACCGATACTTATTACCTAGTGATCATAAGTCGCTCACAGCTATAAAATAGTACTCTGCTCAGTCTAATAAGACGCCCCTACACGTCAAGTCGTGTTTGTATCCGCTCTATGCATTAAAAGAAAATCATTTTCTGAGAAAATATGCCGAACTGCGCATTACCTACGCTATTGCAAATCTTGTTATGATAAAATGACTGGACCTAACTTCGGTTTATTTTCGTAAATATTTTTGGTATTTACGAAGTAATTAATTAAAATTCAATAATTTTGAGAAATAGTTCTAAAACATTTGCTGGTTTTGTGATAACGCCATCTATTGCTGAAAAGCTTAACCTTACCTTTATCACACACTGAGGCTCCACCATGAGCTCATAATGTGATCCCTTTTACGACCTAAACCGAACTGTTAAAGGGATGGAGCTTTATAGGGTGTATAGCTCCATCACTCTTTTTCGCTCGTACGACTGACATTTTAACATTATCATGGTAAGGCCCCTGGCCACTTACCGAGCGATAGTTAAATAATTATAAATTTTGACAAATTTAATTCGCGTGTTTGCTATTCAAAGCCAGATGGCGTCACTGAGACATAGGATGACGGTTTTTCTTAAGACATTTGTTCTGATAGCCGCTCTATTGTATCTCTTTAAATCTCTTTGGGTACAAGCAACTGAATTAGTGCATCTGGGTATAATGTTGATTGGTTTACACTGTCCTCACGTATCTATTAATGTAATATGGAAATATTGAAAAATCAATCATTTTATTAAAAGAAGTAACCATGTGACGGAGCACCACGAACTTCAAGAGTGAAGCCACATTTTTATCTATGTGTGATTAGAAGGGTTGCCATTTGTTAATTTTTTTCCCTAAAATTTGGGTAACAATATTGTGTAGGAAGAATAATATTTACAAGAGTGAAGACATTGTTAAGTATGGTATTGTATACATTATGGTATGGTATGGTATAGTATCGTACAATTGAAAAAGTACACTATAAATTAAAGAGCGTTATACAGATAAACAAAATATGTTCGTAACAAACGACGCTGGATTTTGATGGCAGCCAGACTGGATCATTCCGACTATTTCTTATAGCTACCAACCATTTTTTTTGTTCATTACCAGTTGGAAACCTTAAATATTAAATACGTAAAAAAAAAGATAAAAAGTTTATCTCGAAGTAAGAACTATTTATTTAATCGAATCGGGAAAATTTTAAATCATATTACGGCAACCCTCAAACTTTGTCACTAATGTCATTGTTTTCGTTTGTTGACGTTTGACGTTTTTTGAATAAAATAACCTTAAAGTCATAGTTTCGATAATAAAGAAACGATGTTATATCAAGAACTTACAAATGAAAAGTGATTCCGTGAGATTTTTATTTGATATAGTGTTGTTTTTACAACTTTTCACTACACACGAAGGCATAATACTATTTTTTAAATTGATGTTCACTAGACAACGACTCGTGCTGTACTAAGAGTGACTAGCTTGGTTATAATGTAGGAGTGAGCGTGAGCGTGTGTATTTATTTGGACCGGCTTGGTTTGTGTGGCATTACTTTTAAAGTTCGTGGTGCTCCGTCTTTCTTTTTTTGTTGGTCTGAGCCATGTAGTTTCTTGCCGGTTCTTCTCCTTAGGAAACCACCAATTGAAACCATGCTCTAGCTTCTGATGTTTTATAAGTACTGTCACGCTGGGAAGCGCAATGAAAGGCTTTATATTCGTTTTTAGACTATTATTGTTTAGTAAAAAGCACTTTCATCTATATTTTCCATATAAAATTATTCCGACATCCTTTAGACGTCTTTCTGTCTTATTTATTGAACATCAATCAAACTAAACTTTTTATAACGTAAACCTTAAAAGTTTAACATGCCAGTTTTGCAAGTTAATAATAATGTAAGCGTCAGGACCCCTGGACCACTAGCGATATTTGATAATTAGAGAATACCAAAATTAACTACCTTTTTGCTACTATTTGGTACCTACCTTCAAATATTTGGTACCTCTATTGACAGCGAGAAAACGCCAGAAGAAAGTGGCCAGACATTCTGACGTCAGGATGTCTGGACCATTTTTTTTTTCATAGTTCTAGACAACACAGCTAATTTATCTTTTTGTAAATATTTACTACCTTTTTAGTACCTCACCATATATTTTTTTCAACATTTTTTAGCATACTTGAAATAAGTTAAATGTGAAATATTTTTATCAAAATGGATATTTATTTTGCCACATATGCCATGAGATATCTGATGTTTAGAAAATACCAAAATATACTACCTTTATGCTACTACTTAGTCCCTAACGTCAAATACTTAGTACCTCTATTTAAAGTGAGAAAACGCATGAAGAAGGTGTCATCAGGTTGTCTGGACCATTTTTTTATTTTCATGGTTCGAGACAACACAGCTAATTTATCTTTTGAAAAGTATTTACTACCTTTTTGGTACCTCAACAAATATTTTTTTCAGCTTTTTAGCCATACTTGAAAGATGTTACGTGTATTTTTTTTTTCAAATTGGATATTAATTTGCCATAGATGACTTGAGATATATGAGGTTTAGAAAATACCAAAATACACTACCTTTATGCTACTATTTGGTACCTAACGTCAAATACTTAGTACCTCTATTGACAGTGAGAAAACGCGTGAAGAATGTGGTCAGCCATTCTGACATCAGGATGTCTGGACCATTTTTTTTTTCATGGTTCGAGACAACACAGAGTATTTATCTTTTTGTAAGTATTTGCTGCCTTTATAGTACCTCAACATATAATTCAGATCTTTTTTGTCGTACCTGAAAAATTACGTAACCGATGTCAGGATGTCTTAGCGTTATTTTTACGCGTTTATTGACTGAGCAAAAAGTAGTAAATGTTGGTATTTTATAAACATCAAATATCTCATGCTGTCTATGTGGGTAACTAATTACATATCCATCATGTTTATTTTTTTAATGCGTTACATTTTTATAGCACAACAAAAAAAAATTGAATTATATGTGTACTAAAAAGGTAGCAAATACTTACAGAAAGATAAATTAGCTGTTTTGTCTTGACAATGAAAAAAAAATGGCCCAGAAATACTGATGTCAGAATGTCTGACCACATTCTTCACGGGTTTTTTCGCTGTCAATAGAGGTACTACGTAAGTATTTGACGATAGGTACCAAGTAGTAGCATAAAAGTAGTGTATTTTTTAAACAACATATATCTTATGTCATATCTTAAGGAAAATTATATATCCATTTAAAAAAAAAATATTTCACTTGTAACTTTTTCCAAGTATGCTAAAAAAAAGTTGAAAAAAATGTATGTTGAGGCACTAAAAAGGTAGTAAATATTTACAAAAAGACAAATTAGCTGTGTTGTCTCGAACCATGAAAAAAAAGGGTCCAGACAACCTGATGACACTTTCTTCATACGTTTTCTCGCTGTTAATTGTGGTACTAAGTATTTAATGTTAGGTACCAAGCAGTAGCATAAAGGTAGTGTATTTAGGTATTTTTCAAACATCAAATATCTCATGTCATAATGTGGCAAATTAAATATCCAATTTGAAAAAAAAAAATACACGTAACATCTTTCAGGTATGCCAAAAAAATCTGAAAAAAATATTTGTTGAGGTACTAAAAAGGTAGTAAATACTTTTCAAAAGATAAATTAGCTGTGTTGTCTCGAACCATGAAAATAAAAAAATGGTCCAGACAACCTGATGACACCTTCTTCATGCGTTTTCTCACTTTAAATAGAGGTATTAAGTATTTGACGTTAGGGACTAAGTAGTAGCATAAAGGTAGTATATTTTGGTATTTTCTAAACATCAGATATCTCATGGCATATGTGGCAAAATAAATATCCATTTTGATAAAAATATTTCACATTTAACTTATTTCAAGTATGCTAAAAAAGTTGAAAAAAATATATGGTGAGGTACTAAAAAGGTAGTAAATATTTACAAAAAGATAAATTAGCTGTGTTGTCTAGAACTATGAAAAAAAAAATGGTCCAGACATCCTGACGTCAGAATGTCTGGCCACTTTTTTCTGGCGTTTTCTCGCTGTCAATAGAGGTACCAAATATTTGAAGGTAGGTACCAAATAGTAGCAAAAAGGTAGTTAATTTTGGTATTCTCTAAACATCAAATATCGCTAGTGGTCCAGGGGTCCTGACGCTTACATAATAATTGTGACCTTCATAGTCGTCACAGTACCCATGTAGGTCTATGCGAAATAAAAACTTAGAAGGAAAAAAATAAAAAACTTAGTAGATTTTGAATCCAATTAATCTTTTAAATTGTAGTAGTCTAGTAAAATGTTAAGTACTATTTTTGACAACATAAAAAAATTGTCCATATATTTTATAAGGATTACATGTTTTACTGTAAACAGATTTTATTAGCTACTATCACTTTGCCCGCGACTACGTCCGAGCACATCGCCACAGAGTACTTTGTAATATACTGAAACACATCACGTTCGGACTTCAACACACTTCCAAACTTAAAGGGTAGATTGTAAAAGTTTATCACAATTTAATGAAATAAGGTTTTTATAAGATTTCTCTTTAAACAACATTCCTCGTTAGCTATAGTTACCTTACAGCCCTATAATTTATCGAAACCATTATATATCAAGACGAAAGTCTATAACCAGTGCGTGTTGCTAGTGATGACATATGGCTCCGAAACGTGGTCGCTTACAATGGGCCTCATCAGAAGACTTAATGTCACCCAAAGGGCAATGGAAAGGGCTATGCTCGGAGTTTCCTTGCGTGATCGAATCAGGAATGAGGATATCCGCAGGAGAACCAAGGTTACCGACATAGCACGAAGAATCGCCAAACTAAAGTGGCAATGGGCAGGGCACATTGCTCGCAGAACAGATGGCCGTTGGGGCCGAAAGGTTCTGGAATGGCGGCCACGTACCGGAAGACGTAGCGTTGCATTGGAAGGCCTCCTACAAGGTGGACCGATGACTTGGTAACGGTTTCGGGAGTCCGATGGATGCGAGAAGCACAGGACCGTTCATTGTGGCGACACTTGGGGGAGGCCTATGTCCAGCAGTGGATGTCTTTCGGCTGAAATGATGATGATGATTATATATCAGGAAGAAAAAAAACGCTTGTTGTGATAAATGAAAAGAAAACACGAGGGTGATACACATGGCAATGTTGAACCTAATCGTAGTGCCCTAAGAGTCAGTTTTCGAGTAAGTATATTGAAAAAATATTTATTTAGTGGATCATACAAAAAAATAAGTGACAGCCATTTTGTCTCACGCCTGCATCAAAAATATTTGACAGGCCTGTTGCTCTTGTGGTCAGTGGCCCTGACTATTATGCCGGAGGTCGTGGGTTCGATTTCCACCCAGGACAAAATATGTTTGTGTGATGAGCACGATCATTTGTTTTGTAAGTATCTGAGTATAATTTATCTATAATATGTATGAATTTAGAAATATATGAATATGTTTATCAGTTGTCTAGTACTCATACCACAAGCTCTGCTTAGCTTGGGACTAGACGGCGTTGTGTGATAGTAGAGGAGTATAAAAAAAAAACATTTAGCTGTTAAAACGTGCAGAGGTGACAAACAGACAGAGTTACTTTCGCATGCTTATTTTAAGGTGGGAAATTATGTAATGACTTCTCGAGCTCTAGGGTGGAGTGGCAGGGCGTGTCAGACTTTTACTGAATAAAACCATACTTATAATAATAATAATAATTTATTTATTTTCACAAAATGAGGTACAGTCTAAACAGTTTACAATAGTTAAATGACCAATATAAGTGTAGAAGCAGGGTGTCCTGGCGTCCTAGCTAGGTTACATAGTAACCTGTATTAAGGTTCGCCAGCCCAAGATCAGATAATCACAGTTATAAATACAGAGAGACTGCCTAATAGTGAAATTAATTACTAAAAAAAACTTAAGTTTGCCATTAAATGTATAGTGTAAGTATGTGTGTTTGTACGTATGTATTATATGTTAGTGTAAGAATGTATGATCTGTGCTTAGTGTGAAGTGTGAGTGTGTGTGAGTAGAAGGTGGAAATTAGAAATAGTTTGGGTTTAGACACGGAGTGTTACTTTGAACTTACATACTTGTATTCCTCTAGTTGCCCTTTGCGTTCTAGGACCACGGATGACCTTTTTAGAAGTCGATCCATGGCCCTAGAGAGTCGATCTATGGCCATAGGCTTTCTCAAGCTTACAGTATGGAAGTATGGACATACCTACACCTACATACTGAACTGCTGTAGGCATAAGATGATACTTTCTGAAAGGAGAAGAGTTTGACCTGTGATGTACCTAAGGTTCATATTCCTAATTAGGACGCGTTCCAACTATGTCGTAACGATTAATTTATCGTCGGACGACTATCATCTCTAGCTGTTCCCATTATAACAACTGTTTGTCGTGGCCGCGACAGATAGTCTTAGCAACGATACAGGATGTACCATCACGGTTTAGACTTGATAATTTTTTATCGTTTTACGACTGTCGTACTAGCCGTTCCCACTATCATGACAATCTGTTGTCACCGCAATAAAGTCATTGACGACAGATAATCGTGTCATCCTACACGTGAACACCTGCATTTAAATATACAAGCCCACGACATTTAAAACTACACGATTGTCTGTCGTCACGACAAAATGTGAACGCGGCCTTAGTTTGAAAAGCCACCTCATGACTCGGTCGCTACGACAATAGCAAAAACTCTCGCTCGACTGATATCAATTATAAATAACAAGCTTTAAGAGCGGACAACTCGAGGTACATTTCCGTACAACCGCTCTTACGTGATTATGATGTTATTACACATCTTTCTCCAGATATTTTGTGGATAATATCTAGGCTTCTATGGAAATCAAAACATAAATTAGTGTAAAACTAATCTAGTAAAGACCTCTGAAAATCTACTATTTCACGTGAACTTTTGCCCTCCATAATGTAATCATAAATTAAAAATATAAAAATCGTATCGTACATCCATAGAAGCCTTGCACATTTAATCGAGATTCTGAATGACGACAACTTTTCAGAAAAACTTTCAAGGGTTTAAAAAAAACGTATTTCCTGGAACAAGTTTTGTGAAATATTCGAGTAAATCACGGAATTACCGAATGCTAACAGAGTTTTCAGGCGTTATCTCTCTTTTTTCGCATTGGCACTTCATCAAATATCGCGTTGGATTGCGTTAGATGAAGCGATTAGTTTTTAGACCATACTCAACGTTGCTGACAGGCGAGTGGAGAAGGACCATCTTAACCGTCAATGCACACCTTGAGTTCACCTCAAATCATTAAGATTTGAGGTGGACTCAAGGTGTAAGACTTAACTTGGAGGTTTTTGTTTTGAGAGGGGAAATCATAATGACTTATCCCGCTCAGGGCGTGTTAGACTTTTACTGATTAAAATCACACCTATGTTCCTTCTGGGCACGCCACAATCATGGCTGTAAGTCCCCTTTTTAAGGCGTGGTTGGAATGATCTCACGGCGTCCTCACCTTCCGTATGTTCTCACCGTAGGTTCTCACCGAACACGGTAAGTTCGGGAAGTTCCTGCACAGGATT
This sequence comes from Mythimna impura, assembly GCA_905147345.3. Lineage (NCBI taxonomy): Eukaryota > Metazoa > Arthropoda > Insecta > Lepidoptera > Noctuidae > Mythimna > Mythimna impura. Next base: position 24,000,686 of record LR990342.1, on the reverse strand, counting down.
CGTGCAAATCGTAGGGGCCCAGCAGGGTCGAAGCCTACTGGGGCCACGGGTAGTGTGAAAGTGAAACCCCTGGGACGAAGGCAAAGAAGGAACAGGAGTGGGTTTTTAGTCTGTAAAAGTCTGACACTATCTCCCGCTCCACCCAAGAGCGAGATTTGTCATAAGATGATTTTCCCACCTAAAAAAAACTTATGTTCCTTCAGTTGTTGCCTTTTGCGTTCCAGGACCTCGGGTTTCCCCTTCGGAAGTCAACCCATTGCCTCAGCAACCCAAGGCCTCAGTAGGCTTCGGCCCTATTAGGAGAAGACAGGAGTAAATAACAATTCTGTGATTGATGGCCCTGTGCAATAATAACAAATCGCGAGGTATAAAAACTTTGGAAACAAACCAATCAACAGACATAAGTATGTGGAAGATAAATAAACTAAGTAATAAAATTTTTTGTTCCTAGTGTAAACGTGTCCTTAGATTTCAAACATAAAAACAAAGCTAACGAGTCACCGCACATCGAGCGCGTCAACGCGCCGCACGGGGCGGTAGATAATACAATTTTTTTTTTATCAATTACCTTCTTACTTCATAATAAATGTAAACACTAAGATCCTGCTACTCCTGGACAACAAAAAAATTTAATCAAGTAATATTAAGTATTTATTTCTGTACAAGTGATTTGTAATCTTTAGAAATAAATGAATTCAAACCGTAAATATTCATTTATTTAAATTTCGTGTATAGTAGTGGTACTTATGCGGACTTAATGCAACAAGGCATTCTCTGCCAGTCAACCTGTTAAAAAAAAAAGTAACGTTTTGGTAGGTGCACACAATAAATAACTTGTTTATAATAATAAAATACATAATCTATAAGCAAAAATTCCAAACTAATAAATATTATAATAAATATCTTAACAATATATATAAGAGAACTTAAAAGAAACACCTAGAAATCAAGTTGATTTTACTTCTAATATCACAGTAATAATAATAATTATAATGACCGCCGGTAGCTAGGACCCTGTTCCCGATATCGGTGGGACACTATTTTTATATATATTTTTTAATTTGTATTGAAATATTTAAAAATATAATTTATATGTATATACTCATGAATAAACGATAATTATAAAACCGCAAGTATGAATTATTTTTTTACATTTTTTAACACGCTTTTATTTTATTATTAGCTTCACTTGTAACTATGTATGTAAGTTGGAATCTTAATTTGACCCACTTCCCGGTCTTCGATTAGGATGAAATTTTGCACACGCTCTGAATTCTGATGACATTACATGACTAGCTAAGAAACGTCATTACAAATCCAATATGGCGGCCTCCCCAAGATGGCGGACTGGCTGTTTGAAATCCACCCCAATGAAATGGGTATCAAATGAAAGAGTTTGCTGTCAGGAAAACGAAAAAAAATAGTCACGTGACTTAAATTCAATATGGCGGACGTCCAAGATGGCGGACAGGCTATTTGAAATGCAACCCCATGATATGGGTATCAAATGAAAGGGTTTGCTGTCAGGAATACGAAAAAATAGTCACGTGACTTAAATCCAACATGGCGGACATCCAAGATGGCGGACAGGCTATTTGAAATGCACCCCCATGATATGGATATCAAATGAAAGGGTTTGCTGTCAGGAATACGAAAAAAATTGTCACGTGACTTAAATCCAACATGGCGGACATCCAAGATGGCGGATTGGCTATTTGAAATGCACCCCCATGATATGGGTATCAAATGAAAGGGTTTGCTGAATGGGATACGAAAAAAATAATCACGATAGTAATAAAAAGACTAAAAAGGTTAAAATAAAAATAATAGTTTAAAAAACTAAAAAACACGCTTTTAGCACGCACTAAAAATTACAAAATAACTCGGACATTTAGTTTGATGACTCAAGAGTTTTCCCTTTGCCAAATCTTCATTAGATCGCAGGTAAACATAAAAAATTTCAGTTCGTGATGAACGATAAATAATTACCTATGCGAAATAGTTATAAGTAGGTAATCATCTTTATTGAATATTTACTATGATTTATTATGAAAGAAAGCGTGGAGCGTTTTGTCCAAAAAGAGTAAAGATTACATAAACGATTACATATGTAATCTTTACTCTTTTCTAAGAAAGAAAGCGTGGAGAGTTTTGTCCAAAAAGAGTAAAGATTACATATGTAATCGTTTATGCTCCACGCTTTCTTTCATAATAAATCATAGTAAATATTCAATAAAGATGATTACCTACTTACTTATAACCATTTCGCATAGGTAATTATTTATCGTTCATCACGAACTGAAATTGTTTATGTTTACCTGCGATCTAATGAAGATTTGGCAAAGGGAAAACTTTTGAGTCATCAAACTAAATTTCCGAGTTATTTTGTAATTTTTAGTGCGTGCTAAAAGCGTGTTTTTTAGTTTTTTAAACTATTATTTTTATCCCGATGATCTTTCCATTGAGATGGTTTCCTATTATTACGTGAGCGTAGCCTTTGACAAAAGCTAGTTTATTTACAATATGCTTTTAACTCTCAAACTAGTATTCATTCCAGTTACTCGCCTACAAGCACTGTTTAAACAGGTCTTTATAAGATTTTGCATCCCAATCACGAGATTGCTCAACAACAAGATCAATTTATTGTTTAGTTCATTTTCCGCCGTGATCAGTAGTACACGTATCGATGATGTTGAATTTAAAAACGCTTTTTGTGATTTTGTTTGTGTGTGGGTGTGTTCATTGGTAGGTAGTTTTTAATATAAGTAAGTATATACATAAATAAATGTGTTTCTGTGATTTCGATTCGGTTCTAAATCATAGTTTATTATTTATAATCAATAGATTTACTCCAAAGGGATCTATTTTATTTTTATCTCATAATTGATGTTGTTTATGTGAAATCATCAAATGTTGTTTTTTTTTTACCAGAGCGTTAATTTTATAATATTTACTTAATATTATAAAACTCTCTCTCTTTAGCTTTAAAGAGTTTGTTTGTTTGAACGTGCAAATCTCAGGAGCTTTAACTATTTTCGAATTGAAAAATGATTTCATTGTTAGATAGCCTATTTATCAAGGCTGGCTATAGGCTAATAACATTACAATACAACCCAGGGAACCGGAGCAGCAAGCAAAAATGCTGGAATGGAGGCAAAATAGAAGTAACATAATACACTACTATACGACGTTATCCACAGATTATTATACAGAATAGCTGGTTGTTTAAAGAAAATATTGATTAAATTTAATTGTTAGGAAGAAAGAGAAGGATACAAATTAAGAAAAAGGAAAAGTAATCTAGCACCTTATGGACTCCGTAGGCAGTTAGGTGACTCACAGAGTCAACATGCATCACATCCTCATTGACTACTGTTGGACTTTTAAGATGTTATAGATTACTTTTTTTAACTATGAATTATTAAGGAACATTATTAAATCAACTGAACAACATTTTTTATTATAAGTGTCGACCAAGCAACGCAGCGGTGAGCGAACGGAATGCCTATTTAGTGCCATAAAACAGCGACTTTTTGAAGCCTACTTCCCGGTAACGGCTGAGTTAATAGATATGAAAAAAAAATACTGTAGATTCTCATATAAAACATTATCAACATATGAGTTTTTCGTATGACTGATACGTTTACCAAAAACAAAAAATTAACAACATGATATCTTTTCGCTTGTTTTCCCTACTCGTTTCAAGCGGCTTTCATCTTTAAAAATATGTTTACACAAAAAAATAGGTAGTTAAATATTCTTCAGAATTTACATCAATACATAAGTCAGCATAAGTAAATCACTCAATATTTTGCACAGAAAATGGTAAGGTAGCGGAGCTCTATGCGGGCGCAGGCGCAGGCAGCACTACGAATACGTGTGCATTTAACTCCGCCCAGATATTCATTATCGTCTTAATTATAGTAAACTTTGCTTTGCATACAAAGGGCAATGGAGTGTTATGCTCGGAGTTTCATTGCGTGATTAGATCAAAAATAAAGTTGTTGGAAATCGTCCTGCGGTTCTCGACGCCTGGACCGTGTCATAGTTACCTTGTAATTAGTAGTGATAGTGATTAGTTACTTTTTTATTTTACTATTGTTTTGTCTTGTGCGAGTCACAAATAAATCTTTTTCTTTCTATTACTTCATTGGCCTTTTGTCCTAATGTCTGATAACCGTTAACGCAATATGTAATTTGTTTATTTTACAGTTTGTCAACTGAGGAGAGAAAACCAAAGTTCATAATAGATAATGACGCCGGTGGTGACGATGCTATGGCCATATTCCTGGCTTTGATGTACGAGAAACACTTCGATGGGTAAGTAGGATACTACTGTGTTACCATAATAATATACCAATGGTTGAGCTGAGTGGTACTAGTATACGCGACATGTCAGTGAACGAACGCTGTTAGTTGAGACAAGTCATCTCTTGACTGCCAGTTGCTTATATTATTTTAAATTAATTTTTATTTAATTTATTTAAATTGTTTTCACATAATAAAAGCAACAAAAATATGTAATCGAGATATTTGTATAGATATTTGTATAATACATAAAATGATTTAAAAGAGTATCCATGGAGCTTTTTACACATTCTTGTCCATAGAGATCTACGCTTTGATCAATTAGCATATTTTTTCTAACTGACTGACAATTTAAAAGCAGTTATGCAAGATTTATTTGAAATAAATGCTTTGGTGCTTCTTGATTCACCACTCTACGCCTTACCGTAACCTAAAAATGGGTTCTAGACTACCAAACTCAAACCCATTATGTTCTTGTGAGTAACAATCTAAAATTAATGGCTTTTCAGACCCCATTCACCCAAACTTTTAGCGTTGACTACAGGGAATGGGAACACCAAAGAAGACAATGTTTATCACAACAACCAGAGAATACTGAAAGTTGCTAAACGACAAGATGTGAGTAAAACACAGTGTACCTTCCTAAATTACCAGGGACCCCAATTGGTTGCTATTTGTCGAAACAGATAAAACAGAAAGATAATTCGACTGGCCTGTTGGTCTAGTGGTTAGTGGCCCTAACTGCTATGCCGGAAATCGTGGGTTCGATTCCCATCCAAGACGAATGTTTGTGTGGTGGGAACCATAATTTGTTCTGTGTCTGAGTGTAAATTATGTGTGTGTATGTATGTATGTTTATCAGTTGTCTAGTAGGTACTCATACCACAAGCTCTGCTTAACTTGGGACTAGATGGCGTTGTGTGAAAGTTGTGGAATATTATATTAATTACTAGCTTTTACCCGCGGCTTCGCCGGCGTACATAAAATATAGCCTATGTCACTCAGGAATAAAGCAGCTTTCTATCAGTGAAAAAAATTTAGCCATCGGACCAGTACTTTCAGAGATTACCGCCTACAAACAAAAAACAAACTACCTCTTTATAATATTACTGTAGATTCATCAGCTATTGCAATCAGACACTTAAATTCTATGAATATGTAGGTATACATATAGACATGTAGATTGGTAGATACCAAAAATGTTTAAAACGGTATTGACGGCGTACAAAAACAAACATTGCTCTTCTTTCCTTACCAAAATAAGATTTAGATTACCTACACATGTTGTGAATTATGTTATCGAGAAATTGTATAACAGTTACAATATATTGATAAGTAATTGAAACAAAATTATGTTGTCATTAATCTTCATTGCAAACTCTTATCTCAGTAGGCGAAGTCACAGTTCAACTTTGATCGATAAATAACTACGATTGAATTTTGCTTAATAATTTACTAAATGAATTTATCTGTACATTAGCTTAAATCCGCGACTTCGTCTGCGTAGATGTCGAAAATGTTAAAATTCGTTTTTTTCTTTTAAATTGATTTTTGTTTTATTATAATCAATAGTTCTTTCTCGATTGTTCGTTCGCATAAAATTTGGAAATATTTGTAAACTATAAGTAAATTAGAAGGTGGTTTTAGGTGCATCACGCTATTATAAGTAAGAGTGGTACTATTTCTAGCCGCCAATATTGCACTTTGAAACATCCACTGGTAGTCTTAATTTTTAAGCTATTGCATAGCTTCTATCGCGGGCCTTGAGCGCGGGGACCGAATCCAGAAATTCCGTAACGAAAAATATACCTCACGCTCCCCACTCCGACGGGCACGGAGGTGTGGCTTGGAGGCCGACAGAGACCGAACACCTATTTTGGAAAAGTCGTTAACGACCTGTGTGGCGCATTCGTACAGCGTTCTACCTATGTTATCATCGTGCCTCGAGTTCAAATCTCGGTCAAACAAAATAGTCTTTTTGTATTATAATAGATTATAGTAATGTTCTATGATAACAACTGAACATACTTGTAGCAATTTATGAAGTAAACAAGAAAAAAAATTGTTTTCTTATCGGTCACCACGCTCAAAAAGTGTAACTTGAATTAATATCAAAGAAAAAGAAATACTGCATAAATAAAATAAATAAATTATTATAATTGCATAAGTTGATCCAAAATGCTATGCAATAGCTTTACCGCGGCAGTCCCCGAGTGCCACACTTTTTTTTTTACTACATCTAAATCTGAGTAGACTGTTATCTACTTTACTATCTAAATCTGAAAAAACGTGTTGCGCCGACCCCAAATAACACGGGACAAGGGCAGGAAGATGATGATGAGATGATGATGATCTAAATCTGAGTAGACTTTGAAGCTTAGGTCAATTCACACCAATCACGACCAATTTCATTTCGATTTGGTTTTCACAATAAGGTACTTTCCCGTATCTTCACCAATAGAAAGCTTCTATTCCTTAAAACATAGGCTAAATTTTATGTACGCAGTACGCTAGGTCATCTAAATTATGTATGTATTTAGAAATATATCAGAACGTATATATGTGTAGCCATGTAGCACCCACTCCTATCAAGGTCGGGGACTCTACACTTGAAGTTGTAGACGACTACGTTTACCTGGGACAGACGGTCCAGTTGGGAAGGTCTAACTTCGAGAAAGAGATCAATCGTCGAATCCGACTCGGCTGGGCAGCGTTCGGGAAGCTGCGCGGTATCTTCTCGTCCAATATACCACAGTGTCTCAAGACGAAAGTCTATGACCAGTGCGTGTTGCCAGTGATGACATATGGCTCCGAAACGTGGTCGCTTACAATGGGCCTCATTAGAAGGCTTAAAGTCACCCAAAGGGCAATAGAGAGAGCTATGCTCGGAGTTTCCTTGCGTGATCGAATCAGGAATGAGGATATCCGCAGGAGAACCAAGGTTGCCGACATAGCACGAAGAATCGCCAAACTAAAGTGGCAATGGGCAGGGCACATTGCTCGCAGAACAGATGGCCGTTGGGGCCGAAAGGTTCTGGAATGGCGACCACGTACCCGAAGACGTAGCGTTGGAAGGCCTCCTACAAGGTGGACCGATGACTTGGTAACGGTTGCGGGAGTCCGATGGATGCGAGACGCACAGGACCGTTCGCTGTGGCGACGCTTGGGGGAGGCCTATGTCCAGCAGTGGACGTCTTTCGGCTGAAATGATGATGATGATGATGATATATGTGTAATCTGGTTAGTTGTCTAGTACTCATACCATAAGCTCTGCTTAGTTTGGGACAAGATGGTGTTATGAGAAAGTTGTGGAATATTATTTTATTATTTTTATATTTAAGTATGTAAAAAAAAAAAAAAACAAAAGAACCAGCTCGAGGCTGAATATTAACGGGCAGTCCGTGGATTAATGATCATCTCAACATGTTGGTCTCACCTGAAATTTGTAGATCTTTGACAGTGGTTACAAAAATCAGAAGCCAAGAAATCTGACTGCAGTCTCGCTGAGTCAGTCCCTACCCAATTACTGGGTTGTGAAGGTCAGAAAGTCGTTTCATAAAAAACAGGTTGTTCCTCAGAGTTGCATTTGGTTAGACAGGAAGTCAACTCTAACATAGTTTGAAAAAGACTGGACAGACTGATTAATTGAAAGACCCATTTTTTTATAAGGTGGAAAATCATCCAATTACATCTCCCGCCCTTTGAGGGGGCGGGAGGACATGTCAGATTTTTCTCACTAAAACCCACTCCTGTTCCTTCTTTGCCTTCGTTCCAGGGCCCCGGGGTTCTCTTTCGCATCACCCATGGCCCCAGTAGGCTTCGACCCTGCTGGGCCCCTGCGGTTGCTGACATATCCTTGAGGCGCGCGTGGAACACTACGTGCCGTCGACGACTTGGGCTCGGTCCGGACTGTTACCGGACGGTCGGACGGAGAGCTACCTATTGCTCGCCGATGGCCGGAAATCGGAATCCCGGCGGCTGGGGCGCGAGGGCCATTGCCTCGCGCTTGGACCTTCTATTCTAATTAGGATACTTCAACCACACGTATGGTGGAATTATTTAAAAACCAATATGGAAACAAAAAAAAACTGATATCGGTCATACCGGCCCCCGAAGTACTAGTTCGGATACAAGTCTTGTTAGGTACTCAGCCACAATTTTTACCTTTTCGCAATTTTGTGTTTTCCATATTTTATGTTCCCACTCTATTTAAATATCTTCACAATTTCCAGATACTAATATACAGGGGATCAAAGGCATCGTTGGTGACCACCCCGACAGTAGATGATTATTATGGTATAGACGGTTTGGGAGACACTGGTGATAGCTATCCTGACTTGGTGCCAGCTAAGACTGAAAATGCTGTAAATGCTCTAATCGATTACTCTAAGACTTATGAAGGTAAGAATGACACGAAGTCCCGTTTGTATAAAATAGATTTTTACACAACCTGCTCGATAATGCCCTTTTATATGTCATACAACCATCACTTAAAGCAAGTCATTTTATCCCTAGGGATATAATGTAGTATGGGCAATCCCTAGAGAATGATGAGATTTGAATTTGGAACATCTAAATCCATTAATTAAAGAAAAACCGCATTCAATAAATTAAAATTTACGTGCAACAAACAAGATTATTCAAAAATCAAACTGGCCGCTAACAAAAAAAAAAAGATTAAAATGTGGTTACTGACGAATTTCTAAAAAAAATAGTAATAAAAGCGGTTGCATTATGGAAAATTAAAATTATAGAATCTTAGACTAGTGAATTTTGTTGGTTTCAAATCTAAAAACATGTCAAGTGATAGTTAAGATTAAGTAATATATAATTTGTTTTTAGTAAATGTTTTTTAATTATCTCACAGATGGTGTAAAAAGTAGAGTACCTAACCAACACGGGGATTAAGCTATCTTTGTCTTGGGCGGCTTCAATTTCTTACTTCACTCAGGTTTCTATATTAACTTTCTTGGAGTTAATTATATAAAACCCTCACTGGCGGTCGGGATCTTTTTTCCGGCCTACCCAAATGACCTCTCTTTGGTATAATTCGTTAAGTCGGTGAGCTCCTTAGTAGTCCTGAGTCATGATATACGAATACTGACATTTGTCAGTATAGCTTGCACTTACTATAGAGGTCCACTGAAATCATTGTGATTCTTTTCGGAAAAGACCATCTCGGACACTAATCTGCATGATTCTCATATGACCATTACATGTTTGCTGTATGAATTATAAAAGAAACTTTGACCTCGTCAAAGAGTCTGTTTCGATGTTTCTTCTTAGGGTCAGCTATGCTTAGATAAAAACTTTTTAGAAAAAAAAAATAACCGACTTCACTAAAAAAAACACTAAAAGGATCAAAATAACTTTAATTTCGGAAGTCGGTGTTTCGAACTAGGTATTGTTTGTTTCTTATTTAACACCGACTTCCGAAATTAAAGTTATTTTGATCCTTTTATTTCACACTTTTTAGTTGCGATACACTTATAAACAGAGTGCCTATTTCTCATGACAATTCCAATTAACCCAAATACTGCTAGGTTACATTGTTTTATTATAAAGTTCCTGTGTCTACCTTCCTCCTTCCGGCTCCATCATCAGATCAGTTCGATAGTACCTTATAGCCAAAGAGCATCTCACGACAATTCTAATAAGCCCAAACACGGCTAGGATACATTGATTAATTACGGAGTTCCTGTGCCTACCTTCCGGCTCCATCATCAGATCAGTTCGATAGTACCTTATAGCCAAAGTGCCAACCATGACAATTCTAATAAGTCCAAACACGGCTAGGTTACATTGATTAATTACGGAGTTCCAGTGCCTACCTTCCGGCTCCATCATCATCATCAGATCACTTCGATGATACCATTTTCAACGTAACTATTCAGATTCATTCATTTATTTGTATTGTCATAGTCGCTTAACTATATCTTCATTGTGATATCTATTTGAGTATGAAGTTCCGTTGACCATTTCTGGTCTTCTTCATCAGTTCCACTTCATCAAATGTTACTTTTTGACTGTAAATGCTTAAGTTCTTGATGAAAGTACTAAAATTACCATAGGGTTGCCTATAATTTTTGAGGAGTTCCCTCGATTCCTCATGGATTCCATCATCAGAACTGGATTTTGAAAAAAATGGGACCAATCTGGAAGCATATCCTATAAAACGAAAAAAAAATTTTGCAAATCGGTCCATAAACGACGGAGTTCTGAGGTAACACACATAAAAAAAAAAAAAAAAAAATGATGATAAAAAAAAAAAAAAAAAAAAATACAACCGAATTGATAACCTCCTCCTTTTTTTTGAAGTCGGTTAAAAATGCCCGGCCTCATCTAGTTTAAATTGACTGAAAAATTGACGTGTAGATAGATGTGTTTTATTTAAACCAATTTGTAAAATGAATATCATTTATTTTTTTATAAATATTTGGGTCAGCAGTCATTATGATTAGAGGGCCTAGAACATTAAATTTGGTCATAAAAACCGTGTTAATTATCTTTTTGCTTGTTGGATACAATTTATATAATGATAATAAATACTTGAAGCGAATTATGTCGAACGCTGTCGGAGGACTCAAAAAAAACCGAAATTTCTTATAATTATTTAATTAATAAAAGTATTACAAAACTTTCTTATAATTATAATAAACCTAGTATACAGATTCGAAGTGGGAATCGGAATGAACGAGTTCCAACGTCACGTAGGCCACCGCGCCGCGCGTCGCTTACACGTGCCGCATCGTCAGCGTTTCCGTCAGCTTGCACAATTCTATGTATTTGTGTCGCGAAGGTAAACTTCCACCGTCGATGCACCGTCAGCGATATAGATATAGGGCCGGCGCGTAACACCTCCCCCCGTAGCTCAGCAACTATTTTAGGACGTTTAGTGAAAATGTTGCTGGCATCTGAGCTTCTCTCTGGCGTCGCGATGTTTCTGGTTCTTCATAAGGATGATCTCGATTTGCAGCAGCAGTATTGGGTGATTGCTCTGTTGGTGGCTTGAGTTTCCAGGCGTTGTAACGGTAACACAGTACTATGATGGTTAGTACAAGTGCACCAGATAACATTACGTAGAAAGGTATGGTTGTATGGTAGAATGATGATGATGACTCCAGACTCTCCAGTTGAACAGGTGTTTGAAGATTGATCTCATCTTGTAGGTTATGCAGATTTCTTAGGTTGATAGAGTTTATCTTAAGCGGAGGTTGAGGTTCATGATCTTCATGCATTTTTGTAGTAATTTCAGTGATCTTCACTGGCTGGCCGTTCACTCGATCATTGATGTTAACTATGGTGAATTCATGTGTTCTCAGCAGGCAGTTATGCGGGATGGTAACCAGGAAGCTGCCGGTCAAAGTGTTGTATTCATCTCGTTCGCAGGTGAGTTGCAGTTTCGTTGGTTGTGGGAAGACGACTACGTAGTGGCGGTCATCCAGCTTCTCCATGGCTTCTCTTGAAAGGGAAACGGTTGTCTTCGTACAGGAATCGTCCATCGTTTTGCCGTCTATTATACGTTGTATGCAATCTGGTTGCGATCTTAACTGATGATTGAGTTTTTCTTCGCAGAGATACTGCTCGGTTAACTTCGGGCATTCAGCCTCTATGTACACGTGAAAATTTCTAGTGATAGCTATGAATGGGTAAGGGGGAATTACTACCTGCTTACTTTCGTTCGGTACTATAGCTAATCTATACAGAATATATTTGAGAGGAGATAGGATGGGAAATTGGAATACTAGTACGATGTGTTGACCATTATAGAATGATCCTGGTTTTATGACGTCATAATATTCCCTAATCTCTATATCTAACAGCTGATCCTTATCATAGATACTACTAAGTTTTCCTAACATACTAGTCATTATCTCTAGCGTTATCATAGAATGGTGCGTGCTTGCGGCACGGCTGAAGGCTATTGCATCTTCAATTCTATGTAACTCATCTAGTAACTTATCTACGTTATCGCTAACTATACCTAAGATTTGCGCGAACTTCGCGAATTTTAAGAGACTGTACTGCGCATACTTTTGTTTATCTAGTAAATCATGTAGTGTATTGTTAATTTGCGACTGATTTTCAACAATTTTGGTTATAATTTCGGTATGATGGCTCATCCAATCTTTGCTAAGACTGATATGATGGTTTTGTTCAGAAATTATTTTATCCTGATTATCCTTGAGAATTTTAATAGCATCATTGTATCTCGTAGCATCAGTATAGTCGAGATTTCCGGTTATACTTTTTACTACGGAACCTAAACCGTCTATAAGACCTCTTTTGGGACGACTAGGCCCTAAGCTGTATAGTTGGAGTGAAGCTTTATCTAGTTTACTTGTTAAATGATCAATCTGTAACTCATATAAGGCGTAAGTATAGTTATCTAGAATTTCTTTGATTTCAACTAGTTGTATTCGTACGGAGCTAATTTTATCATTTATATCTTTAAGTTCAATGTATTGTAGAAATGTATGATAGTGGGTTGTAAGTCTCATGGGTCCTAATTTAAAAGGTAAGATTCCCGGTCCATCGTTGAGTCCTTCAAGTTTTATCTCTTCCGCCTGTATCAGGTGGAGGACCAACATCAGTAGTGGAATCCTGTAACAATGTGGCACCTTTAGGGATTCGTTTGAGTCTCGATTTTGCTATTGGACCACGTTTCTTGGAAGTATATATGTGAATTGGAAGATCTGCTAAAACTGTATCCTGAGTGTATCTTGGTGCGAGCTTTTGACGGCTAGCACTTGGGTTTTTGATGAATATTTGCTGCTGTGGCTGATAATCTACTTCTGATTCACGACTTTTGTTCCTATTGTCTATTATTGCAGTTCTATTAGAGAGAGATGATTCATTGATTAATTCATAGACCTTTTTCATTTGTTCCCTATGTGAATGTGTGTACTGTTGTAGCAGATGTTCTGTTAAATCCATATCTAGTGGATCTCTTGGATCTGTGTGTCCTAAAATGATATCGTATGGCCTACACTTCGTGAAACTATGGACTGAGCTATTATACCCTATCAAAGCATATGGCATTAGATTAATGACAGACTCGTCTCGATGCTGTAGTTTTAGGATGCGCAAATGTTCTAACAAGGTCAGATGAAATCTTTCGATGTTGCCGTTGTCGTTCGGTGCGTGAGCTAATGTTGTATGATGAGTTATTTTGTGTGTCTTGCAGAACTCTGAAAACATCTGGTTTGAAAATTCTGTACCCCGATCAGTAATGATGGTGAGTGGCAAGCCATGATGAGTGCTAAATGTTAGTAAAGCCTGTATAACGCTAAGTGCAGTACCATCTCTTAGGTTGTACGCCTGCCCATACTTAGAAAATACATCTATAAGAGTAACATATTTTTCATTTTGTGCTGTAAATAAGTCCATATGAACGATTTCGAACGGTTTTGTGGCTGGTGGAACTATATTAAACCTAGGCTTGACAGGGTTCCTGTCATATTTGGCCTGGCCACATATAGTACAATCATTGATAAATTTGGAGATATGCTCCTTCATTTTTGGCCAAAAGTACCTACGTGATAAGGTCAGGTAACATTCATTAATACCGCGATGATTAGTTTTACCATCGTGATAGTGACGGATAATATCCTGCTGCCTAAGATATTCCTTGACATTTTCAATTTCTGTCTTAGCTATTACCAGATTCATGGCTGAACTCTTGAATTTCTCTTGTAAGATGGGGACAATTTTGTACATGGCCAAAGGCGGGTTTATAAAGAGAGCTGTTTTAGTTTTAGGGTTTACATACTCCTTTATTGCATTGACTAGATCCTCCTCTAAGTTAGACTCAGATAGTTGCACCGATGTTCGGGTATGTGTGTCGAAGGGTTTTGTCACTGTCGGTCTTCTTTTTATATCCCCTACTATGGTCAAACATAATTGTCGATGGAATTTGTTGAGCGGATCGTCAACGATAGGTATCTCAAGTATAGGGTGTTCATTGTCAGTGTGGGCAGTGAGAGTGTTTGAGTTACTTAAGGTTGGAGGTTTATCTGTCGGATTGGCAATCATTGAGCTTGTCTCTTCGTTGTTTAACTCGATACGGGATAAGGCATCGGCGTTGGTGTTATTTTTGCCTTTTTTGTAAATGACTGTAAAGTCGTATTCACTTAACTTTAGCCGCCATCGAGTTAACCTCGAGTTCGGCTCTTTAATGTTCATAACCCACTGGAGTGGTTTATGATCCGTTACGATTTTAAATTTGCGTCCAAAAAGGTATGGTCGGAAGTACTTGGTGGCCCAGACAATAGCCAGCAATTCCTTCTCTATCGTGCTATAATTAATTTCGCTCTCGTTGAGTGTACGTGAAGCGTACGATACGGGTCTATCTGATCCTATGGGTCCTTGTGATAGCACTGCACCTATTGCATAGTTAGAGGCGTCAGTGGTAAGTATGAATTCTTTCGTGAAGTCAGGGTATCTTAAGATGGGGTCATTAGTCAGTAATGTCTTGCATTTTTCGAAACTGTTAATGTAGTCGGGGTCAAATGTAATTTTCCTTCCTTTCTTTAGGCACTGTGTTAGGGGTTTGGTAATCCGGGCGAAGTCTGGAATGAACTTCCTGTAATATCCTAAAAGTCCTAGAAATTGTTTTATCTGTTTAGGGGTTTTTGGTAAGGGATACTTCTTTACGGCTGCTATCTTGTCGGGGTTAGGTTTGATGCCTTCATTGCTTATTACATGACCGAGATAGGCGGTTTCCAATTTTAAAAATTCCGATTTGTCTAACTGTATTTTGAAATTAGATTCACTTAACCTCTGAAAGACCTTTTCTAAGTTAACCATATGCTCCTGTAAAGATGTACTGAATACTATAATATCGTCTAAATAGACAAGACAGATAACATTCTGGAGCCCTCTGAGGACGTTGTCCATTACGCGTTGGAACGTTGAGGGCGCATTCTTAAGTCCCATGGGCATTCGTAAAAATTCAAAATGCCCATGTTCTACATTGAAGGCGGTCTTGGGGATGTCGCTGGGGTGCATTTCAACCTGATAAAAGCCGGATGTTAAGTCAAGGGTTGTAAAATATTGGCATTTCCCTAATTTATCAAGTACATCATTGATATTTGGTATTGGGTACTTGTCGTCGATCGTCTTTTCGTTCAGTTTCCGAAAGTCGATGACGACGCGCCACTTTTGCTTTCCTGAAGCATCAACCTTCTTTGGTACTACCCAAATTGGTGAGCTCCATGCTGACTCCGATGGCCTAATTATACCCTGTTCTAACATTTTTGATATTTGGCTAGTGACTTCTTCCCTATGAATAAATGGATACCTGTAACTTTTAGTATATACAGGGTTTTCGTCGGTAGTTCTAATGCAGTGCTTTATTTTATTGGTGAAAGTTAGCGGTTCTCCTTCGATATAAAAGATGTCAGCGTATTTAGCGCACAATGATTCTAAATTTGCCTTCTCTTCCAAATTTAAGTGACTGGTACGCAATTTTGATATAATTTCTTTTACGCGGGGTGACGATTGTTCCGTATGCGTACACTCGATATTAAACAATGATGCTTGCGCCGGATGGTCTAGCGAGAATATTATATCGTTAGGGGTAGGGTTCTCAACTTCTACTATGCCACGGTTACTTACAACGGTTGTTAAACATTCATGAATAGTACAGTTACAGATAATCTGTTCGTTAACTAAAACTTCTCCGTCTTGTGCGTTAATTGGTAATCTAAGTAGTTTACTGCTTTGAGCCGGGATGATATTTTCATACAAATTTAAATTGCTGGAGTTGTATATGTTAATATGATTTACCGCGGATTTCGTGGTCAACGTCAAATCTTTAAGGTCCAATTTCGCATGCCACTTTGCAAGTAGATCGAATCCTATAAGACCATCAAAATGATTATGGAATTTATATACGAATAGTTTTATGGGCTCTAAATCGTTGAATTCGGGGAAACATGGTATATTTATGGAGTGGTTATGCCTACTCGTCGCATGTACGTTGGTAACCTCGAATGGATCATAATTCAATGGTAAATGTGAAAAGTATTTCTCCACAGCATCCGGGCTTATGAAGGACTGGTTAGCGCCGGTGTCTATTAATAAATTTAAGTTAGGGTTAGTAATATGAACGTATGGCAATTGTCGCTGTGTTTGAAGGTTCAATTCTATTTTGATTTTTTTGATTTCGTGACTCCCTGAAAATCCTCCTTGCTGGTGGAAGGCTGGGGCTGTTCATCTACCTGAGCGTTGCCGTCATTTGTCATGTCAGTCGTCACCTCAGTCTGCGTCTGCGGGACGCTATCGTACACACAAGGATAATTGCCGTAGTAGTCCATAGGATAATTGGTTTCATAGTAATTAGGCTCCTGCTCGTACACGTAATATTCGGGAAAATAGAAATCTTCGTAACTTAGACATTCGTTAACATTTACATCGCGCGTTTTGAAGTAGTTCATGGGTGGTGGATTGCCTTGCCTAGACCAATCCCAATTATTACGAGTGGGAGGTAGTGGCTTAGCAACAAAGTTGCTCACACCACTCATGGGCTTGGGCCCTAGATTTTGTGGTGGGGGTCTTGGAGCCATTCTAAATGCGTTATTGTGCGGATGGTAGTTTGGGGGTGGAGCGCCAAATGTTCGTTGCGTATGCGAAGGCATACGGGGTTGATTATAGGGGGCATTAAAACCGGCGTTAAATCTAAATTGAGTTGGTTGCGGCAACTGCATCATACGTGGTTGTGCATAAGCGGGCGTGGCCGGTTTAGGTAAGGGCATAGCATTAGTATTGCGTAAAGCGGGGAAGCCTGCATGCATGGGTGATGGGTTAGGCTGTGTCACAGACTTGGGATGAGTGTTAGTGAGTTTAGGCAAACTATCATTTCTCTGTTGCAGATACAGCACGTTTAGCTCCTCCTGTACGAATTGTAATGCTGTTTCAATAGAATCTGGCCGCATGCATCGTATGCGTGAACCTAAGGGTTCTTTGAGCCCGCGCACAAAAGCCTGCATTGTCAGCTTCTTATACAAATCGCGTTTAGCATTAATAGTTGTAGGCACTGTTTCATGAAGTGTAATATATGTCATGATGGTGCTAAATAATGTTTGGCATCTATCATAAAGTTCTTGGGGCGTATCATTTCCCTGTGTCTGTAACGAGAGGTCATTATAGAGGGTGGTTTCATCCCTACGATCCGCGAAATTATTTATTAACACACTTCTGATGCCGTTCCAGTTCTCGGGGATACCGTTGGAATTGACAGTTCGCGCAGCGGGGCCCGTTATTCTATTTAGTATACCACTAATCAAAGACAAATTATTTAACTCATGTTCGGGACCCTCGCGTACATACGCATTCACCAACTTATCGCAAATCCTAATAAATCTAGTTAAGATATGGGGGTTCCCATCAAATTCTGGGACCAGGCGGAGGGCTTTCCAAATAGCATCGGGGTCATGTGCCATAGTGCTGTCTATATCTCTATTACTATCTACTAAATCTTCCCGTCTCAACTGTCTATAAGAAACAGCCTCACGGGTCCCTAAACTCCTAGGGTGAAAAATCTTGAAATATATTAAGGGTTAAGGGTAAGGAAAGCGACACCAGAAAGATTCTTGTGCACTTACTTGTACATTCCGGCTTCTCCTGAGCAGTATCAATGTCTGGATCTCCGCAGCTCTTCGACGGTTCGGGATACTCGTCAGAGGTGCCTAAGGCCACCCGGGCGGCTCACCTAATTTCTATAATTCGAAATTTATCTCGCGAACCGGCCCGCGAGTATCCTACCGACTGCGCCAATTATGTCGAACGCTGTCGGAGGACTCAAAAAAAACCGAAATTTCTTATAATTATTTAATTAATAAAAGTATTACAAAACTTTCTTATAATTATAATAAACCTAGTATACAGATTCGAAGTGGGAATCGGAATGAACGAGTTCCAACGTCACGTAGGCCACCGCGCCGCGCGTCGCTTACACGTGCCGCATCGTCAGCGTTTCCGTCAGCTTGCACAATTCTATGTATTTGTGTCGCGAAGGTAAACTTCCACCGTCGATGCACCGTCAGCGATATAGATATAGGGCCGGCGCGTAACAAGCGTAAAAAGTAACAAATATATTTTTTTTTTTTGTAATTTTCAGGTGATTTAATTGTGATAACAATTGGAACGTTGACAAATGTAGCATTAGCAATCAAATTGGACCCAGCATTTTTGTCAAGGCTAAACCATTTATATATAGGCGCTGGACATATTCCTAGTAAGTGAAATACGCCTATCATTAAAGTTAGAATGCAAGGCTAGAGTGAATAATCTCTTAATAAACTAGTGCGCCTCACCATCAATGATTGCATCACTGCTTACCATCAAGTAGGATCGCAGTCAAGCACTAGTTTATATCAATTATAAATAATGTTTTTGACACATTTCAATGCTTATTTGAAGGTGGCAATTTTGGGAACTGTTAACGAGATGTATCTTTATATATACAAGTTTGATTTTGCAGGTGATGAGAATCCATCACCAGAGTTCAACGCTCACATGGATGTAGAAGCGTATCATGTTGTAGCACAGAACGCCTCTCCAGACAAAGTCACGCTGATTCCCTTCTCACAGATTAAGCAGTATCTCAATTTTAGTAAGGCAAGTGAAATTTTGTCAATTTTTATTTTTGCACGAACTTCTAAGTCTGCCGCACACTTGACTTTTCTACACTAATATATAAAGAGGTAAAGTTTGTTTTTTTTTTTTTGTTTATATGAGGTAATCTCTGAAAGTACTGGTCCGATTGCTAACATTTTTACACCGATATAAAGCTGCTTTATGCCTGAGTGACATAGACTTAATTTTTTTTTATGTAGGCGGGCGAAGCCGCGGGCAAAAGGATGTTGGGAGTTGGAATCTTGATAACGCTTTTTAATCTGCATGCGACTTCCCTATGAACAATTGGTCCCACGATTCCAGCCAATGGGTAGAACTGGTTGAACGGGCTGGTAGCTATCAGGCTTATTCGGCACGACTCGTTCAAGGCAATGTCATCGACTTGCTTTGCATGACATACTGTAACATTAATATTTCAACCATCCAACAACTACAAATATTGTTCAACTGACAAATAGCCTACTCACTAGAGTCTTACTTTATTTTTTCCAGGACTGGAGAGAAAACGACCTCGGAGCAATAGACACGGAAATAATGAAAGCCCAGAACAAATTTGAGAAGGTAGCCTTGAATGTACAGCCAACCTGGCAAGCGTTAGACCCTGCGGTTGTGTCACTGTTCCTAAGACCAGACCTGGTGGAGGAGTACAAGTATTCGAAAAACGACATCATTGTTTGTGGTAAGTTCTTTATGATAATGTATTATCAAATATCACGTGGCTACGCACTTCCTAATCTCGACTAAGCGCCAATAGAAGATATTGATCCTCCAAAACTGGTCGTTGTAGCAATTTTTGGGAATGATTATGAAATAGTAATCATGTTTAGAAATATTAATTCTACCTAAAAAGTCAAGCTGACAATGTGGTTGGTATTTGACAATATAGATCATGACTTGGAACATATTATCAAGAATGAAACAGTTTTAATACGAGTACAAGCTGGCTAGGTTACTGACATAGCCCGAAGAATCACCAAACTTAAGTGGAAGTGGGCAGGGCACATTGCTCGCAGAATAGATGTTCGTTGTGGCGATACTTGGAAGAGGCAACAGTCCAGTTCGGGTGAAATGATAATGATGATGATAACAAGTTTAATATTTTTTCGAATTGTTACTATTGTGTTTTATTTAGAGCAGTGGTGGCTGAGTAGTAACGGCTCAGACTTACGTGTTGTAGGTCGCGGGTTCAAACCCAATCAGGCGCATTACTTTGTGTAATTTATTTCATCACCACTGCTCTCAATATGGTGAAGGAAAACATTATGATGAAACTGGCATCATGTCATAGAACGAAAAATTCGAAGACATGTGACATCTACCAATCCGGACTGGGCCCGCGTGGCGGATTACGGCCCATTCCCTCTCCTAGAGAGATGGGCCGAGTCGCAGCAGTGAGAACATTAAAAAGGCTGATTATGCTTATGATAGGTGTTGTTTTATTTACAGGTGACAAGAGAGGCATCAACACCAACACTTTCGTGGAAAAAGATAAGGCCAATGTTAGAATAGCGCACTCAGTAAAAACAGAAGTATATAAGACATTTTTATCGAATGTCTTTGCAGCAGAACTAATAAAGGACTTGTAAATAAATAATTGTAGTAAATGAATAAAGAATTTTGTGGTTAAACCTTTTTATGACTCCTCATTTGCATCAACTTCATCCTCTTTAAGTATTTTTTTATGTGACACAGCTACATCTTTTTTTTTGTACGATTGAGCAATATGCTACTTTAAAAAAAAATTCAAAATTATTATTTTTTACATATAAGTATACAACCACTTAAGTACTTATACAACGTCAAAAGCTAGTGCACAGTTCCTATTGGTCGTTTTATACTAGTGTTGCCTTACTATCGATATCCTATCGATAGGTTGTCGATAGTATCGATAGTATTGTAAAATAGTCAAAATATCGATAGCCCTATCGATACTATTGAAATTTTACAATACTATCGATACTATCGATAGTATATATGCAAGAAATTGAGCAATACTATTGATAAAGTGCAATACTATCGATAGTATCGATACTATTGGGTATAGATACTATCGATAGTTTCGATACTATCACTATTATGGTGTATTTTACTGCAATCACTGTCGATACTATTGATACTATCGGTACTATCGATAGTTTTACTACATCGATATTTACCCAAAGTTCAATAGTATTGCACCGGAATTTTAGTAAACATTATTAGTTCATGATTATTATTCAGCAAATATATCAACAATATTAATAGTCGGCAATTATTACTTTATGAACTTACAACTTAAAACAGCGTTGTAATATGCAAAAAACGTAGAAAATGCCGCCCATAATATATAATATCTTAAGTGTGATCATACCATAATCATCATATCGTCACCGGAAAGCCAATACTACTTAAACGCCAAAAGGCCATTTTACAATAGAGACATTTTAAGTTTTTTTTTTACAAAACCATGTCTAACTTTTTTTCTAATTTAGTAATCGAAATACAGTAAAGGCAAAAAATAATTGTGACACTATTATCTACGTACTGGAATCGAGATATTCTGCATATTTAATGTAATTCAGGAGATAGCTGTCACTTAACTACATATACTCTGTACTCTTCTTAAGGAGAAAGTACTTATCTTTGCAATATTTTTTAAGTGCGGTTGTCGAAAAGTACTGACAAGTCAAGTCCTTTGAAATGTATGAAAGGAAAAAGTACTAACATGCATTACGGGTTGATGTAGTCTCAGGATAAAACTACTTAAACGTTATAATAATGTCTTAGGACCGTACAGAAAAACGGTGTATAGCATTAAAAGTTGATACCATTGTTATGCCAAAAATACTTATGTAAAAGATATATCATTTAAATTTAAATATATTATTCTTATCGGACATAGACAACAATAAGTAAGTGCTAACAATGTTACTAGCGGCGAATAAAATAAATGAGAATACTATTGTAATTCCTAATTTGAATTCGACTGCATCTTTTTACTATATTGGTTGAAAAAGGAAAATATAAAGAAAATATAAATCACTTTAAATGAAATTTTTTTTAAAATTGTTGACAGTTTTCTTGTCAGTCTTAAAACTTAATTGCTTATAGCAAAAGTCACGCAACACACTACGAATAATAAACGCAACACAGTTTTTTTATTAATCTAAATACAATATTATGTATTGGGTAACAGTTTGGCGCAATTTTCGAAGAGATCAAATTGATTAGGTCTAGTAGATTTTGAATACCTGTGTATCATATATCGCGTCGATGCTCAAGACTTTGAAGCCTCGACTCAACGAGTGCATCATTGCCAATGATCTTCCTGGCTCGCCTTTCAATTGCCTCAAGTGCATCAAGCTGGTATCGGGCAGATCCATCCCAAAGATGAGAGCAGTACTCCATACACGATCGAACTTGCGCTTGATAAAGTTTTAGCAGCTGTTCCGGCGTGAAGTACTGTCTGACCTTCGCGAGGATTCCCAGCTTTTTTGCTGCCAGTTGAGCCTTTGCTTCGATGTATGGCCCAAAGTTGAGAGTTGACGTCAGCGTGACACCAAGAAGATCAAGATGGTCGGTTATCGGCACGGTTACGCCCCGGAAAGTTGGAGCAGGGCTGAATTGGCTCCTTTTAGCGGAAAATAGACACGCCTGGGTTTTAGCAGCATTGAACTTGACCAAATTAGCATCGCCCCATTCAGAGACTGCCTCCAAGGACAAGTCCAAGCGCTCGACCATAGCCTCTCGGAGAGACTGGATCTGTGACCCACTAGCTTGCGCGCTGGATATGTAACTCTCAGTAACAGTGCTGTCGTCTGCATACCCAAAGGTACCGGGCTTAAGCAGATCATTTATGTGCAGCAAGAACAATGTTGCCGAGAGCACTGACCCCTGAGGGACCCAGGCATTAATGGCCATTTGACCGGACGAGCAGCCATCGATGACCACTTGGATGGACCGGTCACTCAGGAAGTCTGCAATCCAAGCACACAAACCAGCAGGTAAACTGAAAGAAGGAAGCTTACTAATAAGGCTTTCGTGCCCAGACCCTATCGAAAGCCTTCGAGATATCGAGGGAGACGGCAAGCGCTTCCCCGTGTTTCTCGATGGCCTCACTCCAAATGTGGATGGCATACGATAGAAGATCACCAGTTGACCGATTTCGGCGAAAACCGTATTGTCGGTCACTTAGGATGTCATTAGCTTCTAGGTATGCCAGGAGCTTAGTGTTGAGTACACGTTCCATAGTCTTACAGAGAATGGACGCTACTGATATTGGCCTGTAATTACCTGGGTCAGCCCGACTACCCTTTTTGGGCACGGGCTGTACGTTAGCTTGCTTCCATGCAATCGGCACTTTTCCAGCCTCAAATGAAAGCCTAAATAGGCGTGTCAGGGTCGGAGACAGTTCAGGCGCACACGTTCTCAGAACAATTGCCGGTATCCCGTCTGGACCGCTAGCCTTGTTCACGTCAAGGTTACGCAGCACCCTACGGTCGTCCTTTTGATAGATGCGAATATTCGACATACTCGTTTCGCAACCATCAGGATTAACAGGGGGCCGCGTGTTACTAGAATCTAGACGCGAAGATTCCGCGAAGAGTGAGGCAAACAAGTTTGCCTTCTCCTCAGCGGTATGGGCCAGCGACCCTTCGGGTTTCAGCAGTGGCGGTAGTGAGGGACGGCAGAAGTTTAATTCAACCGACTTAGCCAGGGACCAAAACGCCTTACTACCAGCAGGGTGTGAAGCAAGTTTGTTCCCGATGCGGCTAATGTGGTCGAACCGAGACCTCCGCATCACCTTCTTGCAAGACTTGGCAGCTCTGTTGAAGGCTCTCTTCTTCTGACTCACGTCACTCGCCTTGTGCATACGAGCGTCGGCCCATGCCTGGTATGCGGTGTGCTTAAGTGCGCTAGCACGATCACACTCCGCACCACACCAAGGGCGAGCCTGGTCAGACATTGTTACGTCAGAGAATGGAATATAGTACTCTATCCCCCGCCGCAACACATCTGTCACAGCATCTGCGCACGACGATGGATCATCCGAAGAAAAGCAAGTAGGCTGCCAAGGATAGCATGCGAAGAAAGATCGCATGCCATCCCAATCTGCTGACCTATATCGCAAAACCCGCCTGGTGCCTCTAGGGCAGGGATCGGGCGGAGAGTAGACTGATATAGATTTCACCAGACAGTGGTCAGAACTACCTAACGGTGATGATATCGACACTGAATAGCGGTCTGGATCTGTTGTCAGCAGAAGGTCCAAGCAGTTGGCCGTGTGCGAATCAACATCCGGTACCCTCGTAGCTCCCTGGACCAGCTGGGTGAGATTTAACGCTAGCGCAAGCTTTCGCGTCTCTCGACCAGCATGGTCTGTGCACTGGTATGGGAAAAGCAACTCCTCATGGTGGGCATTAAAATTCCCCAGTAACACCAGTTGTGCGGAAGAGTACCTCTGCTGAGCCACATCCGCTGCCTCACTAAGGTACTGTGTGAGCCTGATCGTCTCCTGATCGCCACTGTGCGAACGGTAGACACAAGCATAGATAATTTTATCCATGCCTGTGTCCACCAGTGCCCAAAGCGTTGAGAACCTGGAATCTTCAAGGTTGCGGAGACGCCGATAGCAGATGTCGTCCCTGGCGTACAAACACACACCAGCGTGTGATTTAAAATTTTGCTCCAGTGTAAACCCTGGGTAAGACAGGTACGACATGTCTGACGGACTTCTTATCTGCGTCTTCGAAAGAAAAAAGAGGGAAGGTTTTTCAGTCTCCAGGTGATGATGGACTGCTGCGATATTGGAGTGCAGACCTCTAATATTGCTGAGGTGCACTTTAAGTGAGAGGGAGTGCAGCCGCTGTTTTACTTTTCTCTTTTTCAACCCTGTCATATTACGAGTGAGGTAGGAGAGGAGAAGGAAGTGAAATGGAGTCCCATGCTGCTAACCTTCAGTCACGCACTGGCAGGACAGCATCATTGGGGTACTAGTCTGGAGACTGAGGGGACGCTCGAGCCCCCCCCCCCCGGATATGACCATCGGGCCCTCTCATCTGGTCACCAACCAGCACGATGGTGCATTCCGGGATTTTTCGTCAGTTGGCGGGGCAGCCTTTCATGTGTGGCTAGCACATTACTTGGGCCCCCTACTAACTGCGTTAGGCCAGCGGTGCACCGTGCGTCGGATCCCGCTACCCTCCGCGACTAGTCTCCCGATACGTCAATACCAGCGCGGGTCCGGCTGGTCTGCATACATTAGAACCGTACCTTCGACCCTACTCCTCTAAATTGGCTACACTGGGCATCGTACCGGAACACGGCTAGGCCGTTTGGCGGTACGTCTTTGCCCAGTGGGTGGTCACAAGCCGTCGGTTGAAACCTACCACCAGTTAATATCACCTGATTAGCACCACTCGGGGACCACATGTAGGGCCTAGCTATGGGTATTCTCCTACGGACGCGGGTGACTCAGCCCCCTAACTTGTTAACTGTTTGCTGCGGGAACTTCATACACGCGTCACTCTTTTGTCACTGCGGGGATCCGACTACAAGCAAAAGCAAGGTCGACTTATCGACTGAACCACCTACAACTCGCGCGCGAAATATAAATTATAAGTATTCAACGAATCGTAATCAAACCAAAATTTTATTTCAAAAGACTTAACTGAATATTTTTTGTACGTGTTTCACACATTTAAATGCTAAACAAACTATTAATATTTTGTCGAGTAAAATAGTCCATGCTTAATATAATAATTATTCGATTTCATTGAATGTAAAACATTATAAATAGACACTCAAATACTTAGGTATGAAAAGCAAAGTTACTAAAACCGTTCCCTCTCAGAAAACTGCGAAGACAAAATATACTAACGCGCCATACTCTTCAATTCTTACGTAAAGCAAATTTACTTAGCTACATATCAACTCATATTTACGGTCGGCAAAAAAATACTAAAGTGACATCAATGACTCAAACTACAATATTTTGAGTTGCTGAACAAAGTTAAAGTGGCTGATGTCAGTATAGAAAAATACTAAACTGACAACGACTAAAATATAATCATAAGTTGCATTACGTAAGTATTTATTAAAACATCAAAATTATGATAAATACCATACTTTTGCAGTGCTTAAGCGCCAAAAAAATGCTCAGATTATTACGAAACCCCGACTAATCGACGCAGCAAAAAAAATCCAATCCAACGATATATATAACTCATTTTGGTCAAAATGGCGCTTAAGTAGTATTGGCTTTCCGGTGACGATATGTGTAATAATTTTATAAAATTTATTAAAAGTAAAAATATTATACAATGTTGTAAGGATTATTACTTACCCATTTAAAAAACAGTCACTGACAAAGATAATATTATTAATTAGTAAATTTTTTTTTCTGCATATGTCGCTCATAAAGGTTTAAATCCAACACGATACTATTGAATTTTGGTAAAATATCGATGTAGTAAAACTATCGATAGTATCGACAGTGATTGCAGTAAAATACACCATAATAGTGATAGTATCGATAGTATCTATACCCAATAGTATCGATAGTATTGCACTTTATCAATAGTATTGCTCAATTTCTTGGATAGACACTATCGGTAGTATCGATAGTATTGTAAAATTTCAATAGTATCGATAGGGCTATCGATATTGTGACTATTTTTCGAGGTCAACTATCGATACATAAACTATCGATAGTTAGGCAACACTATTTTATACTTAATATAGAGAAGAACCGGCAAGAAACTCAATGATAGCTCTTTAAAAAAAAAATGTTTTTACAATATTTCCACATTACAAAGTTAATAGATATGCAAGGACAGTGTAGGTTAGACAATATTGTACGGAAAAGCACAGTTAAAATGTGTGATAAATAGTAGAGGTCAGTGGTGAAAATAATAATAGTACAAAAGTAGGCCGAAATAAAAAAGTATTCTATGAATCTGCGGAGTCTACATTGTTCTTACATTAACATTATAAAAAAAAAGAGGCTATAACTAGAAAAAGAAAAGAAAAATAAACCCACCAATAACTGAGAGTTAATAACTGATGTTAACAAAAATAAAGAAGTTAAGGTGGTTGAGATCTAAATTATATAAAAAATTATTGCAAAATAAACGTATTAACCCTAGATAGCTAACCTCCGTCGAATCGACGGGTAGCGCAAAGAAATATCGTTGTCTCTTTTAAACGACGTGTCCGAGCGCCTTGGCTCTTTTAGCCAACTCAGTCGCCGGTGAGTTCGTTGCAGTGGCGCACGCATCAAACTGGTAAGTACCGCAGTTTTTGAGATATGTAACTTTTACCCGTCGTTTCGACGGATGGTTAGCTTTACCGTTAGCTTTTTGATTTGAGTGTGCATTTATATTTTTGACGTGTGTTATGTTTCTTTTTAGATTTTAGTAACCATGTCTTCAATAAATGAAGATAGAATATTATACCTGCTAAACCAAGAGCTTAGTGACGATGTTGTTGATGATGGTTCTGCCAGTGAGACCAAAGACTTTGTGGTGGAAGATGATGTCCAAAGTGATGAAAATTATGAACCATTGGATACCGAAGAAAGAAATGAAAGTCCAACACATGACGAACCGTTAACCATGGAACGAGTTATGTCAAGTAGCTCAGATTTCTGGAGGTTTCTGGAGGGGCAGTCCCTCCAGAAACCTCACAAAACTGTATCATACAACTGCCCCAAAGAAACATACTCGTAGCTTCAATCAATAGCTACATTATACAGTCTCACAATTTTTAACGGCAGGGCGAAAAGTAGTTCCACGGAGGAATTTTAAACACTTCATTTTCAACTAGTCGAGCCTTGGCTAAAGACAAGGCTGGCCAAAACAACGATGCCAACGCAAGTAAAAGAAAAAATCAGGAGCGTTCTTTCATTGCAGCCACCATCAACTACCAGTCAAGACCAGCAGCCATCAGGCCAAGCTTTTCTTGATGAAGAAGAGTCATCAACTTCTTCAAGAGGAGAAAATTGGAAAAGAATGACTTGTGGGAAGTGCCATTACAAGAAAAAGCGTATGACTAAAAGTATTTGCGCAATTTGTAAGGTGGTGAACATAAAATTGATGTTTGTGTTACATGTGCCAAAGACAAATAATTATTTTTATATTATAATTACTTATTATGTTCCTAAGTGCCATATATATAACAATTAGACTGAACGTTGTTATATTTTTTTATTGATTTTGCATGTTAAAGTTTTTAATTATAATTTTTTTAAGTTCTATGAAAAGTTACTGTAGTAATAAAAGTAAATAATAAGGTAAATTTGGATAACGTACTTTTATTGCTAAACCTATGCATTAACTTTCAATTAAAACAACAGGATGATTAAGTTTGCATTTTATGGTAAAAAAATAGTTTTTCAAATACCCGTCGTATCGACGGATGGTTAGCTTAAATAGGGTACACAAGAAGGTTAGCTATCTAGGGTTAAAAAAACATATGTTACATACATAATGAAAAAAAAGACTCCAGCAAAGACTTTACTATTCTGCCAGTGTCACCTTGAGAAGCTACATCTAGTGTGACAACTATAAACCGTTGCATCCTCTTACCTTTATCTTGTGTCTGTTTTGTCTTGTAAACAGCGTCATCTGTATTCAGTTTTATGAATAACGTCAAAGACACGGTGTGTCTAGTTTCAAATATCACCAATAGATGGCAGGTAATTTAAATTATGCATAAAATGGGTACGAGTGTTTGTTATAATATTTTTTTTTTTTTTAAAGCGCTCGGAGGCGGATTTCTATTTATTAGAGTTTAGTTCTGGAGTGGCGACCACGTACCGGAAGACGCAGCTTTGAAAGGCCTCCCACAACGTGGACCGATGACTAAAATGGTGAGGGTCACGGGAATCCGATGGATGCGACACGCACAGGACTGGTCGTTATAGGGGAGGCCTATGTCCAACAGTGGACGTCTTTCGGCTGAAATGATGATGATGATGATGATGATGGTCTTTGGTTTCCACACTTAATCCATAGTAGACCATTGTGCGTAGTACTCGGACTTCTCTGTAGTGATGCAACAGACCTTCGCATCCGTTTTTGCTTCTGTAGGTATCCGCAACTTTTATAACGGAAATATGATCGGAAGTTTACACACTACTTTTCATAAAACATAACTTGCCGCTACTTAAGTTTGAATATTAATTTTATAATAATATGTTGAAAAACAATATCAGTCAAAAAAACGTAACTTGACATCAATCAATCAAATACGTTTATAAATAAAGCTAATGGTGGTGATAGTCAGTCAAAAAAGTAAAGTATCTACCTATTTTATTATTTCAATTTAAAAAAGAACTGATAAAATAAACAAATTGCAATATAAACCTGAGGCAAAAATGTCAGCCAAATAAAACTTTGAAATAAATAAAGTATCAATAATAAACATAAATAGACTTATATTGTTCTTCCTTACTGTTCACTGAAATCAGATCGGAGACTCAGGTCTCCTCTCCAAGAGAGGGATTGCGATGTAATCCACCACACGAATCCAGTGCGAGTTAGTGGATGTCACATGTCTTCAAATTTTTGGTCCTAGGACATACCTGTATCCTCACGAAGTTTTACATCACCGTTTTGAGAGCAGTGATGATAAAATATTTACACAAGGTAATATTCTTCGTTGAACCCACGACCTACAACTCGTAAGTCAGGGTGTACTGTACCAACACTGTGAATTCCCAATATATTTCTTTTATTCCAATGGTCAGTAATATTTTTAAAGAAAAGTAAAAAATAAAACATTCTCAAAAGATAATTTCTTCTGCTCCGTGAACTAGCAATAATCCCAAAATTAAAAATATCTAGACTTTTACTCCCAAAGGCGAACAATAAATTTTATTACCCAACTATCAACAAAAATGCCTTTGATATCTTCTGTATGTCTTTTGTGCAAAAAATGTGTCGTTAGTAATAAAAAATATTATATATTTTTTTATGGTGACATAAAAATCAAAGTTCAATATCATATAAGATTGTGGCCAACATAAAGTTTACGGCCAATCTTAATGGTCAAAATATTAGCTGTAGTCAGGTCATAGGGCACTAAAACTATTAAGGATCTTTTTTAAGGTGGGAAATCATCCAATGACTTCTCTTGCTCTAGAGAGGGCGTGTCAGACTTTTACTGATAAAACCACACCTATGTTCCTTCTTTGCCCTTTGCTTTCCTGGACCTTATATTTCTCTTTCGGAAGTAAACATACGGTCCCAGTAGGTCGGCCCTACGGTTTTGCTGACATCTCTTCGAGGCGTGCGTGGAACCAGTCCGGACGGTTACGGTGAGCTGCAGGTCTAAAGATGTTGAAGGAGTCGCTTCATGTATAATATTGGGATTCAGCTGCATCCAATCAGCCATCGTCTTCCAGTTTAACCAGACTGAAAGCCGAGCCAAACACAAGGAAAATGGTGGCCAGGCTGATTGTTGACACTGCTTTTTATTATTATTATTATTATTGATAAGCTCGCGTTTGACCGCTCTCTCACTTCTCGGTAAGCGATGATTGTGGTCGACGATGGAGCACGCTTGCCTAGAAGTAACTTATTCACTTTCGACTCAATGACAATGAATAGGTTGTAGCGTGGTTGTAACTATCAGGAAACAGTCTCCGGCAGAGAATTCCACTTCTTAGCTGAACGCACAATAAATGTGTTTCCAAAACGTTTTGTACGTATGTGTGGGATGTCCAGTTTTTTTTTTTTTTTTCCGGTGGGAAAATCATCTTATGACATCCCCCGCTCTTGGGCGAGGCGGGAGATAGTGTCAGACTTTTACTGACTAAAAACCCACTCCTGTTCCTTCGTTGCCTTTCGTACCAAGGCCGAGTCTTCCTTTCAGAATCAGACACTTGGCCCCGGTAGGCTTCGACCCTGCTGGGCCCCTACAGTTGCTGACAACTCCTTGAGGCGCGCGTGGAACAACACGCGCCGTCGACGACTTGGGCTCGGTCCAGACGGTTACCAGACGGTCGGACGGCGAGCCACCCATTACTCGCCGTCCGCAAGCCCGCGCCTACGGTGGCCGGAAATCGGGATCGGAATCCCGGCGGCGGTTGGGGCGTGAGGACCGTTGCCTCACGCGATCGGCCGCCTCCTTCGCTAGCATTACTGCTTCGCAGAAGGAGGCGACCGCCTGCCACTCCTCCTCGCTCCGGACCATGGCCTGTACCAAGGCCCGGCGCGAGAGATCGCCGCCGCCAATCGCCCCCACGAGGACACGGCGTTGCTCTGCCCAAGCGGGGCACACCTCCACCGTAGGGATGTCCAGTGTGTCCACAATTTTTTGTTGATTATATTCTGCTAAGCTGCTCGTCCTGCAGAATTAGTAATAATAATAATATATTTATTTATCTTTTACAAATAACGATAACAGTAGGAAACTAAAACTAAGAATATCGATGTGATATAACAATGTTAATTTGTGGGAGACTGGTGCCTAAACTAAGCCATGGCTTGTATTTTAGGACACCAGGGATTCTTCTCTACATGGTAAGCAGCAAATAAAAACATTATTATCATCTGTGTAGATTTTAGATTTTAGAAGTTATTTACATTTATTGGAAGAAAAAGCTAAAATAAAAACTAAAATAATTAAAAATTAAAATTATCTGCACCTTCCAAATTTATACGAGGTCAATGACAGAGTTGTACAAGTTGTCAAATACTAATCCCAGAAAATTTAATTCAAATCCATCGAGACAAAAATAAATTGATTAAAATAAACCCATATAATCTCCCTACCCTTGTTGATTGATTTCACCCATATTCACCAAGAATCCCTATAATATAACGAGGCAAAATTAACAACATTTTGAAACAATAATCGTGTTTCAAAACTTTTGAGATCAATCGATCAAGCTGACGTGAAACCAAATCTGAGGTGTATGATGACAGCCGACGAAGGTTTGAATTTTGTGAGACAAGGTTGATATTTTTAGTCAATAAAATGTTGCTGTATAGAAGAACATTAAATCACAACAATATAGCCTGCTGGGATATACAAAGGGCGCCTGTAATATTGTTCATATGAGTTGAATTTCTATAAATTTTATCAGGGTAAGTAGATACAAGGTGGACCGATGACTTGGTAACGGTTGCGGGAGTCCGATGGATGCGAGACGCACAGGACCGTTCATTGTGGCGACACTTGGGGGAGTTCTATGTCCAGCAGTGGACGTCTTTCGGCTGAAATGATGATGATGATGATGATGAAGTAGGTACTAAACATTTTTATCCGAACTTATGTACATAATTGTGACAGTGTTTGATCCTTATCGAAATGAAAGAGAAGGTAAATCTCAAAAAAATCGAAATAAACCATTGATGTATTTTAAGGAAAGATACCTACGTTTCGCGCTAACATCAGAAAACCTTGACTCTGTGCACGACTACATGCACCGAAACTCACACATCTATGATCAGTGTCATCACACTCGTCACAGTCGCAAACCTACAGTCACTGATAGACAAGGACAGAGATAAGAGACGGCGCTGTCGTGCGAGCAAAATCTTGTTAGACGCCGAATGTTTACGAAAAACAGCTCTATCTATTTCTCTTCGCAAAATAGCCACCAAAACAATAAGTGAAATTAAAAATATCATAAGAAATTTTAAGTACCTATTACTTACGAGTGAAATGTGATTCCATCTGATTTGTTTTTTCTTTTTGATTGATTTGTACAACGCACAAAAGCACACGAAGGCATTTTGATAACTCTTATCCCACTTAAAACAAAAACATAATATTTTTGCGTAACACGCCCTTTTATGTCACTCGCCGATTGCGACTGAGTGAAATTAAGCCACGGGGGCTTGATTTCAGCAGTCTACGCGCTAGAGGCGAGTCACCTGTCTTCCGCTGTTTTGATTTAATCTAAGAAATAAACTTACAAAAACTCAACATATTAACAAACATAAATGCGTTTCTTGAAAATACAAAACAGTGTTCAACATTTTCGATAACACAACTTCTAGAAATGAAAATGAAAAAAAAAACTGCACAGACATGCGGATAGTTGCGAGGTTAATAAGTTTATTTTACTTTACTTATTACTTTTTAATGATTGCAGACACTCAATGAATTTATTTTAAACAATTTAGAGACTTTTAAATTTTCAAGAAGTCGATCAGTTAGAAACATGAAACTAATTACACATTCTAAATCGTAGATCTCTAGGGAGAGAAACATGCAAGAAACGTCTCTTTTAAATCATGTTATGAACTATAAAAATCCAGATACAATATTTCATATTCTATCAAAGAATATGAAATATTGTATCTTAAATTGTGCTTCTATTATGTCAGCACAATTTAAATAAATCGTTTTAAAAAAGTAACTCAAAATATAGAGATTAAAATAAGTCACTGGCAGTCATGAGACGGCCAGTCTTGAATGACGGCGCTCGTTCACGTACATGACGTGTGTATCAGCACCACTTAGCTTAATCATTTTGAAGGGAACCGAATGGTCCAACACACACGCCACCACCAGCGAGACATTTGAGTGAATATGACAAAGTCTCAACTGTCACACTCGTTTATGTCAAACAAGTAAAACTAGGTACTTGTTTGACCCTAATAACATAAATAAACTCCAACATAATAGTACTTTTATAATATCTCAACAGCACTCGTGGCTATACTTGCATATCTATATTAAACTAATACGAGCTGACCTGGAGAATGTTATTCTGCCATATAAATTATCAAAGAAAATAATTGGAGGGTAAGGGAAGGAGGGTAAAAAATAGCCTACAGCCTAATCTCAAACCTACCAAATAACTACAAAAAAAAAGAAAAAATAACATAAAAAATCCATCAAGCCGTTTTGGAGGAGTTCAATAACAAACATTGTAACACGAGATTTTAATATTGTATTAGACTAGCTTCTGCCAGCGGCTTCACCCGCATGAAAGTAGATTTCTCCATACAAAATTTGGACCCCGTTTTATCCCGTTAGGAGGTGAATTTTGGAGAACCCTCTCTTAGTGCTCGCCTACGTCATAAAAGGAAGCTTTGTGCAAAATTTCACGTTCCTAGTCCCAGTAGTTTCAGCTGTGCGTTGATATGTCAGTCAGTCTGTTTCTCCTTTTATATATATAGATTATAAAAAGGAAATATTCGTATTTTTGCTTGTAATAAATCAATTCAAAAACTCCGATTTTAAAAATTCTTTCACCAGTAGGATGTTTTTTAGGGTTCCGTACCTAAAAAGAAAAAAACGGAACCCTTACAGGATCACTATGTTGTACGTCTGTCTGTCTGTCAAGACCCTTTATCTCGGGAACGCGTGGAGGTATCGAGTTGAAATTAAAACCATATACTTACGTATGCGGTCTCTTGAAGCTGTAAAAAAATTAAACTTCTGAGAAAAGGTACGGCCGTTTATGTTGCAAAAAAACGTATATTTCGACACTCTCAAGGGAATCACAAAATTCATAGGGTTCTTCCAATTGACCTAGAATCCTAAAATTTGGCATGGAGCAAGGTCTCATAGCACAAGTAACTATAGAAAAAAATCTGAAAACTGTAAATTTATATATGTTACGACACAAAAAAACCATTGTTTTGCGATTCGGAAAAATCTTCGTAACTCAATTTTGGAATAGAGCACGAGTTCAACTCGCATTTGCCCTGTTTTTTTTATTATGGTTAGGCTCGCTTCTTTATTATTGAGCGAAACAGGCATATACATATTTTCTACTTTTACAAAAACGAAACTGCTCAGTTTTTTCTGCGTAATTTATTAAAGAAAAAAAAAGTTTTTAGAAAAACTCAAAGGTACAATACATTGCCAAACCTAATTCCCTAAAGTGAAATTCTTCGCCGCACGAAATCTCTCTGGGTCTCAAAAGTAAGTAGGTAACCTGGGATTAACATAAATAAACGCGTGATGGCAGTAGGGCCCAAGTTTTAATATGCAATGACACACGTTAATGCTTACCAAGTGCGCAGTAATGAGGGTAATCTTAACTTCGTACTGTAACACTTTTGAAACGTTTGGGGTAAACGCTTATGATTTTACGTGTAGCGTTGAATATTTAACACGTTATAATATGTTACATTCGAAACTGTTAATCAGTTAAAACTAGTTTTAACTAGTTTCAAAACTTTTACTAAGTTAAAACGCGTTTGTTTATTTCTTAAAAAAATATAAGATATTAATGAATTTTCAGGATAATATTGTTTTGATCCATCCAACATACAGTGTTTTCTATAAGTTTTATTTAATTTTGTGAAATAAATAAATAAAATTAATACTAACATTTGTACGCCTAATGGCAAAGAACGAACAAAATGTACATCACCGATGTTTACAGACATATAAATCTGAATCTGAACGTAAACGTTTTAGTTATTTAAAAATACATAGAATTAAAGTCATTTGAATTAGTCAAAAGTAATTTAAAACAAACTTACCAACCTAACAGGATTTTGGGTAAATGTTAGTAGTTTTAGGTAGTTTTAAAAGTAATTCTGACCAATTCTTCTAATCAAAACTAGTT
This sequence comes from Mythimna impura, assembly GCA_905147345.3. Classification (NCBI taxonomy): domain Eukaryota; kingdom Metazoa; phylum Arthropoda; class Insecta; order Lepidoptera; family Noctuidae; genus Mythimna; species Mythimna impura. Next base: position 23,965,216 of record LR990342.1, on the reverse strand, counting down.
TTGACCAATTAACAGTTTTAACTTTGATAGGCGTGTAGAGAAAAGTCAAAGTAAACATAACATGTAATTTTTTTCTTTTTTCGGTGGGAAAATCATCCAATGACATCCCCTGCTCTTGGGTGGAGGGTGTGCTAGACTTTTACTGACTAAAAACCCACTCCTGTTCCTTCGTTGCCTTTCATACCAGGGCCGAGTCTTCCTTTCAGAAGCAGACTCTTGGCCCTAGTAGGCTTCGACCCTGCTGGGCCCCAACGGCTTGCTGACATCTCCTTGAGGCGCGCGTGGAACAGTACGTGCCATCGACGACTTGGGCTCGGTCCGGACGGATACCGGACGATCAACCATAATATGTGTAGGTATTATATTTTGTAGGTAAGCTTGCTTCATCATCGACGAAACAACACACCCGAAGCTAAGCGAAAGGTTCTTTGCCCACTAAGATCAAAGAAAGCCTAACAATAAATAAAGAAAAAATACATTTAAGATCTCCCGCTGCTCTCTTTGTCACATGATAATGAGATCAATAAAAACTTTTCTATTTTATTCACAGAACCGCTACTCCGGCTAGAAGTTGGCTATTTACACCTTCAAAAAAAACCAGTCTCCCTCTAAAACTCTTTCTATTTCATCTGCTATACAAGACAAAGGAAATATAGTACAGGAATAAAAAAAAAACAATAATTCCAAAAAGCAACTTTTGAAAACACTTTGGTGCCAACAATCATTGTTTGTAACTTTAAAGAGTAGGTATTCCCTGCCGCAGTCTGTGTATTTTAGATAGATATATTCTTTATTGTACACCAAAAATACAAATTACATTAGGAACTTAAAATTAATAGGGTGTTTTTTGATAGTTATCAGACAAACACAGACTCTGGTTGTAGCTACAACCTGAGGGCTTTTAAATCAAGAGTGACTAAGTTAGTTCTAGACAAAACAGATAGATAGATAGATATATTCTACAACAAGCAAGCAACAACAACCAGCACAAGAACAAGCATGCTCCACTGTCGACCACATCGTCGTTTACCATCAGGAAAGATTGTGGTCAAACGCGAGCCTACAAAACATAAAAAAATGCTATTATAATCTCTGTTGTTGTTGACAATTTTTAGGGTTTTATACCCAAAGGGTAAAACGAGACCCTTTTACTAAGACTCCGCTATCCATCTGTCTGATAGTCCGTCTATCACCAGGCTACAGCCTGGTGGTCTAACTATCACGGAAATTTTCACAAATGATGTATTTCTGTTGCCGCTGTAACAACAAATACTAAAAACAGAATAAAATAAATATTTATGTGAGGCTCCCAAAAAAGAGACATATTTTTTTTTGCCGTTTTTATAGATAATGGTACGGAAGCTTTCATGCGCGAGTCCGACTCGCACTTGGCCTGTTTTAAAGGAAATAGAACCCATCCCGAATCAAACCAGTGAAACCAAGATCTCAAGACCTAGCCCTAGGTAGTGCTAGAGACTACTAGATCTATGAGACAGTCGAAGCGTAAGATTATGTACCTACAAAGGTATTAATAGAGGGAGTCTTATTAATCTGGAAATAATTACACAGTCCGTGCAAAGCAAGACAAAGGGGAAGAGGCAAAGAAAATGGAAATAGGTATACTTTTTTTTTACAGGACTTATATTAAAATTAAAACCTTTCTTTGTTTGAGTTTCATATTCATTATGTGTATATTGTCTTTAAATGCGCTAATCTCAGAAACTACCGGTACGAATTGATCAATTCTTTTAGTGTTTTTTTTTCAGTGGGAAAATCATCTTATGACATCCCCCGCTCTTGAGCGGAGCGGGAGATAGTGTCAGACTTTTACTGACTAAAAACCCACTCCTGTTCCTTCGTTGCCTTTCGTACCAGGGCCGAGTCTTCCTTTCAGAATCAGACCCTTGGCCCCAGTAGGCTTCGACCCTGCTAGGCCCGTACAGTTGCTGACATCTCCTTGAGGCGCGCGTGGAACAGTACGCGCCGTCGACGACTTGGGCTCGGTCCAGACGGTTACCAGACGGTCGAACGTTAAGCCACCCATTGCTCGCCGACCGCAAGCCCGCGCCTACGGTGGCTGAAATCGGGATCGGAATCCCGGCGGCGGTAGGGGGCCGTTGCCTCATGCGATCGGCCGCCTCCTTTGCTAACATTACTGCTTCGCAGAAGGAGGCGACTGCCTGCCACTCCTCCTCGCTCCGGACTATGGCCTGTACCAAGACCCGGCGCGCGAGATCGCCGCCGCCAATTGCCCCTATGAGGACACGGCGTTGCTCTGCCCAAGCGAGGCACACCTCCACCGTGTGCTCCACCGTGTCCTCCGAGCGGTCCACACAATGGTGACACCCGGGCGTTTCTTCCGCACGAATCCAGTGCAGGAACCTCCCGAACTTACTATGTCCAGTGAGGACTTGCGTCATGCGGAAGGTAAGGACGCCGTGTTGCCTTTCCAGCCACTCCTCAAAGAGGGGACTTACCGCCTTAATTATGGAGTGCCCAAATTCTTTTAGTGTGCGATAAGATGAGATAATATCACATCACGCTACAACTAATAGTAACTAAATACACGGACAGCTAGTACAATACTTTTTTTTTAAGGATGGAAATCATCTAATGACTTCTCCCGCAGGATTGTGTCAGACTTTTACTGACTAAAACCACACATGTGTTCCTTTTTTGCAATTTTCGTTCCAGAACCGTGGGTTTCCCTTTCAGAAGTAAACCCATGGCTCCAGCAGGCTTCGGCCCTCCGGGGACCCTACAGTTTTGCTGATATCTCTTTGAGGCGCGCGTGGAACACTACGCTCCATCGACGACTTGGACTCGATCCATATGGTCACCAGACTGCCGGACGGCAAGCTATTCATTGCTCGTCGTCCGCAAGCCTACAGCTAGTATACGCTAGTATGCGTCGACTTCAAATAAATAAAGATAGACAAGAGAAAAACGTCCCTCGAGGTTAGCCTATGATTTTTGATTAGACTACATTATTTGACCTTCTAAAGTTTTAATGTATTTAAAACTTTACTTTTCCAACTTCTAACTATGTAGAAACAACTGTAAAATTCACTGAATATTTGCTAATATAGTAGAAAATGAGTTTAATATGGATACATGGAATTAACTCATAATAGTTTAGGTCCCTCCAGCTATGATACCTGTCGGGTTTCGTTGTTAAGAAGTTTGTTACAAACTTTAGGAACACACACCGTAGTAAGTAGGAATAATAATAATTAAGTTTTAATGTTTTAGTGTTAATTTCCCATGGCACTGTAAGCAAAACTTGTGTAATTTGGAATTATCAGTTTTTAGGTTCAAGATTGTCCCCGTTATTATACATATATCGCATCATTGTAACTGAAGAGGAAGAGCTTAATTCGTTTGTTTTTTATGTTAATTCTTCAGAATTCTGTTGTTTATCGCTGAGTTTGTTTTTTATTTTGCTATATATAATGGTTGATAAGTGCGGTTTGATAAAATCACATTGCGGAAAATAGTGTCACGAAAAAATATTATACCACTAAGCTCCATATACAGGTTAAACGCCATAACGGACACCATGTGTCCGACAGTACACTTTCCTCCGAGGCCGCACCAATAAATTACGAATCGTTCAAAAATTGTCGAGGTGTTTTTTTTGCAAATATCATTAAGAAATAACTCAAAAATAATGGGCGTTGAACAGAAACAGCGATATAACTATTATTTTTCGAGATGTCAAATGGCAGACACCAGTGTCCGTCGCGGCCTGGCAGAGCGTCCGACCGTTTTTCCTTGCGCGGACGCCGCGCGGGTCACATTGTCGGCTCCCTTTCGCGCTGCGCCACCGCTCGCGCTAGCTAGCGATACGCTTCACTCGCTCATTTGCCTTTGCACTCGCGTAGGAAAATGTGTTTCTTTTCCTCAGATTAGGGTTCCGTGAGCATTATTAGTATAATAATGCTCACGGATACTTTTATGTCACTGATATTTTTATGTAATGTTTAAAGGTAAAGAACATCTCTTGGACAAAATTGATCAAACCATTCGATACACTCTAACATCCATCTTAAATGTGGCTCTGGATGACCCGCAAAATTTCTAGTGTCAGTCTACCGGCGTTCCTGTCTTGGGTCTACGGCACTCAACAGTTAATGGAAAGGATCTTAACTCCATCACTGGTTGATTGGGAAGTGCCGTACTTGACCAACGCCATGAACGCCTGGAAAGTGGCTTGCCCGAACAAGGTGTTGCCCGAAAATCTATCTTTCCAGAGACAGTGGGATGAGCCGCTCTGCAGGTTGATACGGAATAATCTCATGTATACGTCCACCAATACTGCTTAGTGTGCCTGCCTACTGGCTGTGGGTGAATGGGGTACATAGGTACGGTGTCATCGGTCGGTGTCGATCGCTACATGCCTGCGTCTGGATTCTCCTAGTGGAGATTCACATCTATGTCAATGCGCCGAAGCAGTCGACCGCCTCAGACACCATGGCCTATCCTGTAGTAGAAGCGCTAAGCGAACATTAATAACATCATCCGCCGAGCCGGGGTGCCAGCTGTTTTAGAACCCGATAGAGGCCCGTGACGATTGACAGAGCCCAGACGGGATGACCATAATGTCCTGGAAGTTGGGTAGGCCTTTGGTGTGGTATACAACATGTGTTGCCCTTACGCCATCCCATCTTCTGAATAGGTACGGCAGGCTGTGCTGGGGCGGTTTCTACAAGTGCAGAAAACCACAAATGGAGTAAAAATGTTTGAGCCGTTTGGTTTTGTCCAAGTTGTTTGTGATATCAGCAAACAACTGGTTGACTCTTCGCGTGACCAAATGGCTGGGCTTTTCTTCGGTCAACGAATCAGCATTGCTATCCAACGTGGCAATGCTGCCAGTGTTCTGGGCACTTTTTCCATTCATATCAATGTGGATGATTTTTTTGATTCCCAATAAGTAAGCCGAAACACAACGTAAACCTTAATATTTTTCGTTACAATATGGCTTTTGTGTATATAATCACCTATGTAAATATAACATCACACAATTGAAGTATTTAAAATACTAACTATAAGTACTCATAACATTTTTTGGGAACAACTTGTAGAAAGCTCATAAATTCAGTCCTTTGGAATTTTTCTGTGCCAAAAGGCTAGGCTATACTATGAGGCCGCGTGGATCACTTGCCGTAGTAAAAACAGTCGAAACGGTGTCCGTCGGCCGTCTAGAAGCTTTTATAGTGATCGAGACCATGCGTACACACGGTGTCCGCCGCGGCCCTCTGGACCCGACATTATTGGCGGTCACACGGTGTCCGCCGCGGCCCCCTGGGCTAAATATGGATTTTAGCGTGGCGTTCAACGTGTTAACTAAAAATAATAGTGTCTGTAACTACGCCGTTAGATGTGTCTGTGTCTGATCTATACACCTAGGTGTGTTTTGATTTCAAACTAACTTCTGTCAGTGCTCGCATGAAAATGTATGCCCATGTCACTCAGTCATACAATACCATTCAGCTAGTGAAAGAATTTTTAAAATAGGTCACGTGGTTTTTGAGTTTATTTATTACAAAAAAAAAACCAAATACAGTGTAGATGATTTTGTATTAATTTTTTAAATTATTATGTTTCCGGACTATTTGAGAAGTAAGCTACTTTCTAGACATTTTGTCTTTCACATAGTAACAGCACATAGCAACTACCATTTGAGTATTGATACCATGAATTATGTCCAATTACAGCATATTGAAGCGTCACTGGCGCATGATCTAATTTCATAGCTCTCACGTTTGCACGGTCTTAAGTTAGTCCCATAGGGACTATCTGTGTTTACGCTATGTTATGAAGTTTAAACTTGTGCATATTATGCTGTATCGTCAAACAATTTTGCATACCAGCATAACTTAGTGTTTGTGATCTTAGCGTATGTTTGTGATAATCTTATACACAGGCAATAAATAATTCAGTGTAAGGTGTTAGGTTTGTGGGCAGGGACACTGCTCGTAGAACAGATGGTCGATGGGGCCAACAGGTTCTAGAATGGTGGAAGGCCTCCCACAAGGTGGACTGATTACTTAGTGAGGGTCGCTGGAATTTGATGGATGCAAAATGCACATGACCTTTCGTTGTGGTGACACTTGGGGAACCCTGTGTCCAACAATGGTCATCTTAGCAGATATTATGGTATCATAATCATTATTTTCTTGTCCTTATTTATTTGTTTTATTAGGTATCTAAATACACACAAAAAACGGAAAAAGATAGACATTAGTATAAAGGTACTGCTTATTTCCACAGAAATTTCTTTCAGCAGACCTGCGAAAGGAAAGATTATCCTTGTTGCAATTTTTTCGTTGTCGGTTCAATAGACTAAACTAATTAAATAATCATCATTAGCTCTCTAACCGAATCCCTTGTCATATTATCGTCTTTCACATACCTAGTCTAGGTATACAAATCATTCGTTTGGGCTTTCCGTATTTTTAAAGCCATCGAAAATCATCACTGCAATCGTATGCTTTTATTGCTAAAATTTTATTTTCATAAGTTATAATGTTCTGCTTAATACTATATGATTATGTAATAATAACAACATATATATATATACATATATATATATATACTGTTATTATTGTTATCTAAATGTATATGTTGTTATTTTGTTATAATGTGATGTTACTGTATTTGTGCTATAGTTATTAAATTTGGTTTTTACATAAATGTTAATTTGCTGCGTCCTAATAGGATCTTGTCTGTAATTTCATGTGTGCACTGTGTGAAAAATAAATAAATAGATCTGATCAATAGTAGAATTCCGATCAAGTTAAAAACCATCTCCACACAGCCTTGTATTGAAGTAAGTTTTGTATAAATACAAAAGTACCCATTCTAAAATACAAAACCCGGATGAGGCGAGTTTCCATTTGCAACAACACTACGTAATAACACAAACACACTTTAATACATAATCTACATAAGATTCTACGAAACGGATCCTTATTTTCAAAGCACGACAGAACAAAAAATCTTCAGTAAATGTTACACAGGTGGCGCTAGCGGCGCGTACCGTTAGCAGAGCAATTTGCTAAATGTTGCCCCACTCTCGGCAATGCCGGGCAAAGTTTACACTGATGCCCGCGGACAATCGTCGGTTTGTTTCCTTATTTCAGTGACTATTTTGTACTTTGTGCTTTATTTAGACTGGTATAAAGTGATTGGCTCACGACTGTACCTATCTTGATAGGTGTATTTGATGGCACGGTTGGCGCAGTTGTTAAGCGATTGGATGCTGCGCTGCTTGTCCCGGGTTCGATTCCCGCACGAGACAAATATTTGTTTTATAAGTTTTCCGGGTCTTGGAGTCTTGTGTATGTAATTTTATATGTTAATGAACTCACCCACGATACAGAAGTTATACTTAGAGTAGAGCAGTTTAAAAAAAAAAGAAAGAATATAATATATATAATATAATATTCACACAACGCCGTCTAGTCCCAAGCTAAGCAGAGCTTGTGTTATGAGTACTAGGCAACTGATAAACATACTTAAATATTTCTAAATACATACATATTATAGATAAATTACACCCAGACACAGAACAAATGATTTTGCTCATCACACAAACATTTTGTCCTAGGTGGGAATTGAACTCACGACCTCCGGCATAGCAGTCAGGGCCACTAACCACTAGATCAACAGGCCAGTCGTTACAACAATAATTATGTTTATCATAATTTGATGGAACTATGTGCAAGTGGCTGTGGATATGTCACAGTCTAAACAAATTAGTCAAAACCACTTTTAACTGCAAGAAGTGATTAGAAGTGCTTTTAAACATTTAAAACTACTTTTAAATTACTAACATTTACTCAAAAGCCTGTTAGGTTGGTAGATTTTTTATGGCCATTTAAAAAAAAAACTAAAGCGTTTCATATTATATATATATAATATTTTAATTATAATACAACCGAGTTTTGGCTTTACAAGAGTTTTGACTGGATACAGTCAAAACTAGTTTTAACTAATTAGCAGTAAGAATTAACGGTAACAGATATACGAGTCGTGGTTTTGTTCCTGACCAACTTAAGTCAATTATCATTATCATTCAATTAATTTCTTCAACAATGTTTTAAAAATGGTGCAGGAAAAAATTGGCATGCCCTAGATTAAAAACCCAGTGACATTTTGACATCCACCGATCCACACTGAGCCCGTCTGATGATTACGGCTCAAGCCCTCTCACAGAGCGAAAGCTTGTTTTAATTTTAATTCTTATTATTGATAGGCTTGACCAGTATCTCACCTGATGGAAAGGGACGATGTGGTTGACGATGGAGTACGCTTACCTAAAAGTTACCTATTCACTCTTGACTTGAAAATCTCCAAGTTATAGCTATCAGGAAACACAGACTCTGGCAAGGAATTCCTTTCCTTAGCTGTTTGCACTATAAATTAGAGCTGTAGCAAACCGTATGTATTCGTTACTGAGTAACAGGTATGCCTTCTAGTACCGAGTAACAAAACGTTACACACGAATGCATTACGTTACTCGTATTTTTTGTAGTATGGGGTACCTACTCTGTTTCAGTTCACTTAAGTACCGTGGATGAGTGTATTCATGTATTGAAACGTTTGCTGATCGTATGTTTTATGCATGCACGCGCCTATTCGGCGAGTTAAAAAACGTATGTTACAAAGAATGATGTTTATTTTTCTCGGTCCGAAAAACGATATTCCGATTTTCAATACTTCGAATAAACTAAAAGTCAACATGTTGTGCTACAAAATTTAGTGACAGAAACGAATCGCTGCAAAACCGACTTCACGCAGTCTTGTCTGCCCTACCCCTAGAGTGTAATTTAAACCCGCATAGGCGCGGAGGGGTGGGGCGACCCGCGAGCTGAGGAACAGGTGGTTTGAAGGCCCGCCGCCGCGGCTGTGGTGGTGAGCGTTAAAACCATCTGCGACGATAAGCTCGCGTGGGGCCGCCCAAACCCCGCAGCGCCAGAGCCGTGACAGAAACAATGCTTGCTGCATGTTGTCTGCTTCCACGCTGCATGCATGCTTGCATGCTGCATGTCTGCTTGCACGCTACATGCCTGCTTGTATGCTGCAAATCCCCTGTATTATTGATGAATCACTTAGGTTAGGTTAGAACTGTGACTATGCAATTATGAGGAGGAAAATGCATCTGTCATTAGTTTTTTAATTCTACCCCCTCATACTATACACAATATTATACTTCTCTCTGACGAGCAATTATGTGTTTATTTGTCTTGCTATACAGTTTTACAAAGTTTTTTTTTTCGAAATTGTATTAATCGGTATTTTAATAATCGGAATTCGTATTTTTGATGTTTCGAATTATCATTAAGTCGGACTTTTTGTTATTCGATCTATTGAAACTCGGTATTTTGAGAAAAGTAATTATAAACGTTAGGAATATTGAAATTTAGGAATTATAAAAATAGGAGTAATGATAAGTCGGAGTTGCTATATTCGGAATTTTGAACCATTCGGAATTATGAAAATCGGTATTTTGAAATTCATATTTGTGACTGTCGGAATAAAGTTTTTTGTATTTATGTAGTGTACCCCAATAATAGAGCTGTACAGCTACCAAATACTGGTCACAGAAAATTTTATCAAAGGAGTGTAGCTGTAGTGAAATCGTACTATGGGGTCGCGGCAGACTATAAAGGAAATGGCGGAACCACTTAGATGTCTTCCTTATGAATCGGCCAGAAGTGGCTCAGAGCCGGGAACAATGGAAGGAGTGGAAGGAGGCCTTAGCCCAGCAGTGAGACAGTATAATAGGCTAGGAAAAAAAAAGTGTAGCTTTCAGGAAACACAGACTCTGTCAGGGAATTCTTCTCCTTAGCTATTCGCACAATAACATATATATATATTTTTAATTGATATAAACTAGTTCTTGACTGCAATCCCATCTGATGGTAAGCAGTGATGCAATCGTTGATGGTGAGGTGCACTAATTTATTAAGAGCCAATTCACTCTAGCCTTGAAGACACCCAAATTATAATCGTATGGAAAGACCTCAGCAGTCAAATTGTTCCAGTCGATGTACGCGGTTGTATTTGTGATTAGGTAATGAAAATATTTGTAGTCGACTACCTTTTATTTCTTGTTAAGGAAAACGATTATTGACTATCGACGTCGTAAATTGTGTTCAATGTATCCTCTATTCTTAGTGTGAAGACCATGTTGTATGAACAATCATCACTAATGCAGGCATTACCTAAACTCAACTGCATTATTCATTTCAATGTTTACCTAGCACTGTTTGATGTTTAATTGTTTTCCTAACTGCTCTGCACCGTAATATAGTTTGTAAACTTCGATTTCCAAAATTATGGTGTGTTTTGTAATACTAGCTCCTTGTAATGACTTCGCCCTGATAAAAGTAGGAAGTGATCCCAAGAGAACATTTTTGCGGAATAAAAATTACCTATCATCGCGGGGGCCAACTGAAAAGCAGTGCTGGGTATCTGACGCCCAGGGCACGCTCGGCGCATTCTGTACTTTTGTTCTTTTTAGTTTGTGTTTGTAACCGCTGTGCTGTGTCTGTCCCGAATAAAAGTATTTTCTATTATATTCTATCATATATACTTTTTAGGAGTATTGGTCTTGCGAGCAATGAGTAGCTCACCGTCCGACCGTCCGGCAACCGTCAAGACCGAGCACACGCGTCTCAAGGAGATGTCAGTAAAACCGTAGGGGCCCAGCAGGGTCGAAGCCTACTGGGACCATGGGTGATGCGAAAGAGAACCCCGGGGCCTTGGAACGAAGGCAAAGAATGAACAGGAGTGGGTTAGGTTAGGTTGGGAGTCTGAAACTATCTCGCGCTCCACCCAAGAGTAGGGGATGTCATTGGATGATTTTCCCACCAAAAAAAAGGGGTACCTCCAGTAGGTACCCCTTTTTTTCTTCCCGCCTCTTCTTCTTCTCGCTAGACCCTATCCCATTTATTTGGGGTCGGCCCTCCTTGTCTTCATTTTCCTTTCTCATGTTGGTCTGAGTTTCCATTGAACACCATCTTATGCCATGTCGGCGTCGACATGAGCATGATAATTGGCATTCATTGGTCTACTCGTGTAATAGATTTTATCCAAATTTATACATACCTTGCGTGATCGCATAAAGAATGAAGATATCCGCAGGAGAACCAAGGTCGCCGACATAGCCAAAAGAATCGCCAAACTAAAGTGGCAGTGGGCAGGGCAAATTGCTCGTAGAACGGATGGTCGATGGGGCCGAAAGGTTCTAGAGTGGCGACCGCGCACCGGAAAACGCAGCGTTGGAAGGCCTCCCATAAGGTGGACCGACGACCTGGTGAGGTTCGCGGGGGTGCGGTGGATGCGAGAAGCACAGGATCGGTCGTTGTGGCGGCGCTTGGGGGAGGCCTATGTCCAACAGTGGACGTCTTTCGGCTGAAATGATGATGATGATGATGATACATACCTACAAACTTTTGAATTTGTAATATTAATGCTGTGTGATATCGTGGTCGTATATTTCCTGTTTGTATACTGAGGGATTGGCAGTAATACAGTGGATCATCTGATTTTATTTGCAGATATTTCAGTGTTTACTACTCGTACATTACCTACAATACTTTACAATGTGGTCTGCCTGTACTCCGCGAAGTTTTTTATAATAATTACAAGTTCGTGCTTGTATATTATCTCACCTGAAAATAAGCGATAACGAAAAATTTCGCCACTTATAATAAACTTTCATGTAATAATAAGTTTGCCAGGTTTTCTTGCTACTGACGAATTTAAGATAAAAAAGAATATTTTGACAAAAATAATCAACTTTTAATAAAATCGAAAAGTTCAAAATCTTCGTTTTTGGACAAAATTTAAAAAATATAACCACTAACCCTTTTTTTATTTTTCACTTTTTGGTTGCAGTAGGTACACAAAACTAAGAAAACAAATAACAATTTTCCTGCGACATTAATTATGTTCTAGGTGTGTTTTAGTATGATAAAGAAAACTAAAAGAAAAGGAACCTTGCTACACACATAAAATATTTCCCGGCAAGAGTTTAAAATGAAAAATTCTTGCTCAAATCAGCCGTGAGAGCTTTACGGAGGCAATTTATAAACATCGCCTGAAGAATGTAAGCCCAACACATGCAGCCATCGGAATACCTCGACATGTCTATTTGTTCAGGTATTTTGTGAAGCAGGGTTGATATTTACGGTTCTATCCGTTTGGGAGCTGGCAGTATTGAAAGTAGAAGAATATTTTCTGATTTCCATAGGTTGCTGATTCGAATCCGGCTCGAAGGACCATATGCAGGCACATGTAAAGTGAAGCAGGCGGAATGTAGGTATTAAAAAGTTTATTGGCGGTTAACAATGAGGATCAGTCATGATTTTTGTGGAGTGCAAATGCAGACTTATGGTGTCAAAAAAAAACAGTAAACTGTGAAGAAATTATTTAAATTGGACCAAAAATGACGAAGACACAGCAATTTTAGTGTATTAGTTCTAGAAACCCGCCCGAGAATGAAGCGACTCACTGTGACGTCATCTGTCATGATCGGATCATCACAGATGACGTCATCGTAAACAGTCCAGCGAGAGCGTGCGTTTCCAAGTAGCCGTTCAGAAAAACTTTAATAAATCCTCCATTTCTTGACGGATTTTAATAATTAAAAAAATTAAATGCTCAATGAATTATTACACATACGATGTACTTAGTAAAAATCAGATTTATTATTATTTGGATTAGGTATAAGTAACTCTAAAGGTTTCTAAAGGATCGCGTCATTTATAATCTAGGGCCACTGGATTTTTGAAAGAAATACTGTGATCCTGGAACGAAAAGGGCAACTGAAGGACACAGGTGGGTTATAGTGAGTAAAAGTCTAGCACGCTCTCTCGCTTCACCTTTTAGCGGGAACAGTCATTGAATGATTTCTTACCTAAAAAAATACCTATAAATACTCGTATTTTAAAGTTATAAAAAATGCTATCACAAAACAGTGTTCAATACAAAGTGTCGTCTTCCGTCTCCTGAGTAGCGAATCCGGAACCTTTCTTCCGCTACCGTTTCTTTGTATTTTCAAAAAGGTAAGGTACGTAGATTTTAAAAGCGACTTTTCTAGGCATGATTATCTTTTTTCGTCAAAATTCAGAATTTTTTGTTTTCTTTTTAAGGGTTTTTTTCCGCATAGTAGGAGTAAAGTTTCTCAGCTTCTTTTTATTGTTATAAACTAGTGCTTGACTGCGATCCCACCTGATACTAAGCAGTGATTCAATCGTTGATGGTGAAGCGCACTAGTTTATTAAGAGTCTATTACACATAGTCTATTACACTTTAGCCTTGAAGACACCTAAATTATAATCAGACGGAAAGACCACAGCAGGCAAACTGATGACAGGCGCCGTCCAACCGTCCAGTAACCGTTCAGTCCGAGCCCAAGTCGTCGGCGACGCGTAGTGTTCCACGCGCAACAAATGTAGGGGCCCAGCAGGGCCGACGCCTACTGGGGCCAAGGGTCTGATACTGAAAGGAAGACTCGGGTCTGGTATGAAAAGCAACGAAGGAACAGGAGTGGATTTTTAGTCAGTTAAAGTCTGACATTATCTCTCACTCCACCCAAGAGCGAGGGATGAAAAAAAAACAGGCAAACTGATCCAGTCCGATGTACGCAGTATAATTTGTAGTGAATCCAACTGACAAAATTAAGTAACTCCTAGTCTCTGTCGAGTTAATCATCATCATTATTTCAGCCGAAAAACGTCCACTGTTGGACATTGGTCTCCCCCAAGTTTTGCCGCAACGACCGGTCCTATGCGTCTTGCATCCATCGGATTCCCGCGACCCTCACCAGGTCCTCGGTCCACCTTGTAGGAGGCCTTCCAACGCTACGTCTTCCGGTACGTGATCGCCACTACAGAACCTTTGGTCCATATCGACCATCTGTTCTGCGAGCAACGTGCCCTGTTCAGTGCCACTTAAGTTTGACGATTCTTCGGGCTATGTCGGTAACCTTATCTATCGAGTTATCCAGGTTTAAAAATACACGCCTCCTTATGTAGGTAGATGTGGTTGCAAAGAATCAAACCATTTCTTTTGAAAACAAAAGTCATTTGCTTTATAATGTTACACGTTACCTTTTAGTTATAATATATTGCATTATAATACAAATCGTCATTCAACTTCTACGTTTTTTTTTTTTTTTAATTGATATAAACCAGTGCTTGACTGCGATCCCACCTGATGCTAAGTAGTAATGCAATCGTAGATGGTGAGGCGCACTAATTTATTAAGAGCCTATTCACTCTAGCCTTGAAGAGACCCAAATTATAATCGGACGGGAAAACCGCAGCAGGCAAATTATTCCAGTCCCTCGATGTACGCGGTATAAACGACGAGGCGAAACGCTTGGTCCGGACCGTAGAGGTTTCAACAACGTAAGGGTGGATACTCGCCGTTCGTCGGCTTGTCCGATGGTAGAAATGAGATGGTGGAATCAAGTCATGCAATTCCTGCGCACACTCCAAAATGCATCCTGTAAAACATCGAAAGGCTGGCTACCCTACGCCTGTGCTCAAGACTTTGTAGATTGGAATTAACCAGATCTGGATCACCAATTAGCCTCTTTGCACGCCTTTCCACCGTTCTTTCCACCGTTAAAGGTTCATCGCAAATCAATATGAAAAACATTTGGTACTTTGCTATACACACCGCAGTTTGCGTATTATGCATAGATTTATGTAGTACAAATTACGAGTGGACTGTGAACTTGAATTTGAAGACTTTTCAGTCTACAGATGAATAACAATTTTTTTTAAAAGGGACCAAATAAGTGAAAAGAAAAATACAAGGTGGACAAGTAAATATTGTTTTTCGCCTCGTACCATGCACTACCACTGTACAGACTCTCGCAAATTCTCCCGTTCGCTAAGATTTCCCGCCAGTTTCCCACGAGATACTGAAAGCTGTGGACGCGTTATCCGTGACGTCACTACGCGTTCGAAATACGAAATACGCGCGCGAAAAATTATTCCTCTAAAATTCAAGTTTGCTTTTGTCTTCAGCCAGTGTATTTGATTGTTTTAAAAATTATTTAGTACTGAAATATTAACAGTGTGTTAAATAATAGTGAGATTTTAAATTGGTTCTCAGTGATTTTTGTTCGAAAAGTTGACAAGAAGAATTGTGAAAAATGTATAGCTAAATTTTCTACTGAAAAGGTTCGTAATTTTAAATAAGCTTTTAGAGAGTAAGACTTTATTTTTTTTATTTTAGATGTGACCAGTTTAGGATGTTAATTTTTAATTGATAACCCTTTTGTGGAAACCGTATTTGAACTTCTCAATTTCTTTTTACATTTTATCTATTTAGTTCTAACAGTAAACCTAAATAATTATCTATGAGTTCATATTTTAATCTATTTCCTTATATGCAAAGGAAATCTTGAATGAAATTTAATAACTTAATTATTTTCTGTAATAGATAAGTTCAGTGAATTTTATGATCATTGAAAATAGTATAATCAAACCCTTGTTGTTATTTAACCCTTTATGAGAATTTAAGGCTAACCATTTATTGTTTTTTGTTTACAATTTTTTTAACATTAACAACTTAGCAACTATTTTATGGGGACTGAATATTTTTTTTTGTTTCTACTTTTGTAAAATCGGGTTACTACGTAACAAAAAACTTTACAATATTATTTACCATACTTACTTAAAATTCCGTTTATTTGAAAATGCCATTCAAAAAAAGAACAGTTCAAAATCGTCAATTACAAAGTCGGATTGTAGGCTCGTAGATTTTGATTGATGCTTCAGCAGTCTGTTCGTTTATATTAGAGATCCCTGCTAATATCGGAAATATAATCTTTGAAATATAAGTTTTGCTTTTAGCCTGTCAACAAAGTAAAAGATAAATGAAAAACCGGTCTTAATAAGTCTACTGTGGAAAATTGTCTGTATGTTTTTGTCATCCACAGACATTACTGGTATTTTTTTTTTTTGGAAATTTATTTAGAAAATGGCGATTGTTACTATTTGTCAAATAAAAAATATCAACCAGTGAGCCTACTACCTAAATAACAAAACTATGATTTAGAAAAATAGCATTCCATTAGGTATTACTATTGTTTCAATTCTGCTAAGCCTACTCCATCTTGCTAGTGTCTACTAGTAAAATGGAGCAGGCTTAGCACCGTTGTACGTCTGTACAGATGTGCGCCTCCTATACTAAGTGCACGTCCCACGTAATGTTTTTTATTGTGCGTACATGGCTATCGTCAACTGTGCATCTTCAAATATTTCGGTCACGTTGTTCGCAACGAACACTCAATTCAATTCAATTCAATTTATTTCCACAAATTAACAACAACCATAATCATATTTACATAGCTAATGCTTGCTTATTTTCTAAAAATACACATACCTTATACAAAAATCGTAGGTACACTTAAAACTTTAGTTGTTGCGAAACCGATTCACCCTGACCCCCGTACTAGTTTGAACTGTATTACAGTGGGACAGTATATATTCCTCGTTCGCAGTACACAACTTAGGTTACACAGTCGATTTAGACAAGAATAATTAGACAAAACAAATTCACTTAACCAATTATACAAGTAAAACTGTGGGTCATTGTATACATTTAAATCTTGTGGGTGTTCATGGAGCGACTCGTTGTCCAGAGATAAGTGTAGTGGAAGCGGTCACGCGGGCGCTCACCTACGCGTTGGACATACCTTATCAGAGCTGCAACACAAACCTCCATAGTCCAGAGTTCTCGAGACTCTGTAAACCGTGACAGGTGGAGACGCATCGTGGGAGCCTAACTCGCCAACTAAAATGCAACATTGTCAACCACGATCACTCTGTCAAGAGTGAACGACTAAGGAGGAGGGGACAGCTATGGAGTAGATTTTTTTGCCAAAATCGGCGATCTTAAAGATCATTAAGTCAAGAGTAAACTAAGTTACTTCAAGACAATTGTGTTACATCGTCGACCACATAATCGCTTACCATCAGGTGAGATAGTGATCAAACGCGAGCCTATGAATAACAATAAAAAAATCTATTGGAAATTCTGTAGTTTTAGGGATGTTGGCACAGACTAAAAGGCATAACCCTCGTAAAACAAACCAAACAAAGAAAAAAAACCGGGCAAGTGCGAGTCGGACTCGCGCACTGAGGGTTCTGTACAAACTTACCCATGAAAACAGTTCAATTCCCGAATTGAGTTACGAAGATTTTGCCGAATCGCAAAAAAAGTTTTTTTTTGTGATGTAACAACAAGTTTACTATTTTCAGATTTATTCCTATATCTATGCTATAAGACCTTACTTTATGCCAAATTTCTGGATTCTGGGTCAACGGGAAGTACCCTATGAATTTTGAATTGCCGTATTTTTTTTCGTTAACTTAGAAGTTGGACTTTTTCACATTTTCAAGGGCCCGCAGACTTAAGTATATGGTTTTAATTTCAACTCGATATCTCTACGCGTTCTCGTGATTAAGGGTCTTGACAGAGAGACAGACAGACAGACTGACAACAAAGTGGTCCTATAAGGGTTCCATTTTTTCCTTTTGAGGTACGGAACCCTAAAAAGAAGGGACGTAGTTATTTGTGTGTATATTTTCACCTTAAAAGACCAATGCAAACAAAATAAACTTGTTAAAAATCAGGTGCTCACTAAAATAAATCGTGGTCACGCAAAATAAATCAAAAGAAAACATCAACTAAATACACAAACAAAGTGGCAATTATTAAATTCACAAAATGTACAATATTTATATTAATTTAGATGAATTTTACTCATAATCTGACCGCAATATCGCTGCGGTTGCTAACAATTTGTGAATGTTATGATATGAGGGTTACTCTAAAATGTTGAATTTATTATAGTTCAATTAAAGATTTGACGCCATCAACTGCATCAGACTGCTTAATGATCACTTTTTGGTAATTTTTTGTGGTTAGGTTTTTATCACTTTCAATTTTTAGGGTTCCGTACCGAAAGCGTAAAACGGAACCCTATTACTAAGACTCCATTGTCCGTCCGTCTGTCACCAGGCTGTATCTCATGAACCATAATAGTTAGACAGTTGAAATTTTCACAGATGATGTATTTATGTTGCTGCTATAACAAGAAATACTAAAGAAAACAGAATAAAATAAACATTTAAGGGGGACCCCATACAGCAAACGTGACTTTTTTTTGCCGTTTTTTTGCTACGGACGGTACGGAACCCTTCCTGCGCGAGTCCGACTCGCACTTGGCCGGTTTTTTTATTTCTTACATTTTAGTAACACTTTTGAAATTATCTCCTCGAACCTTTTATTTTGATACCCTACATGACTACATCACGAAAAAATATAATAGGTACCTATAATGATTTTGCACCAAGATTTCACCATTTTATTTCTTTATCATTTCGATATACCCAGTGTCACTCTCACAACTAAGACAAATCTAACGACACCTCTCAAGCTAAAATGCAACAAGCCGTTTAGACTCTAGGGCGAGCCAAAAAAAAAATATGTACCTACTCGTACATACACATACATACATACAAACACTTGAAAAACCTTCCTTTTGACCACTTTGGCGCAGTGAGGTGGTAACTAAACACAATTATTTTATTTATTAAATTCTTACATATTATGTTGGAACATGAATTCATGTTTTTATAAGAATAAACAAATTGTATTTATTTATTTTTAAATAATTAATCACACTAATATGATAAGGGCGAAAATTTGTATGTTCACGTTCAAACATTTAAACGGATTTCGTTAATAATTGGCACAAGGGAAGACCATATATCTTGAAATAATACATAGAATACTTTCATCATCATCATCATCGTTTCAGCCGAAAGACGTCCACTGTTGGACATAGGCCTCCCCCAAGTGTCGCCACAATGACCGGTCCTGTGCGTTTCGCATCCATCGGATTCCCGCGACCCTAACCAGGTCATCGGTCCACCTTGTGTCCACGTGGTCGCCATTCCAGAACCTTTCGGCCCCAACGGCTATCACGTTCTGCGAGCAATGTGCCTTGCCCATAAATATCTATGGCCCTGCCCATTGCCACTTAAGTTTGGCGATTCTTCGTGCTATGTCGGTAACCTTGGTTCTCCTGCGGATATCCTCATTCCTAATTCGATCAAGCAAGGAAACTCCGAGCATAGCCCTTTCCATTGCCCTTTGGGTGACTTTAAGTCTTCTGATGAGGCCCATTGTAAGCGACCACGTTGTATAGAATACTTTATATCCTAGGAATCCATTGTGCAAACATTCTACTTCACGAGGGTGAAACTACCAGCAGGAGCTAGCAAAGAAATAACAATAAAGTAATTCAAAAGTTTAATAAATTCAGCCTTAATTTCAGCCATTGTCTATCGTGATTAAAACCTTTGCTTTCAGCATGATAATAATTATTATGCCAATCTATTTCTCGTATTGTCTTAAAATATTTCTGTAGGCAGGTTAAAACTTAAAATATAACTAAAATAGCTTCTGTCTGCGATTTTGTCGGCGTGGTACATTGTAAAACATCCTATCTATCTATCTATCTATTTATGTGTGGTTTCCGCACTTAGTCCTGTGTGGACCATTGTACGTGGGCCATAGCGGCCACAACCTTAGGTGGGCTTATTCCAACCAGCCCACCTCTCTCCAAAAACAGATAAGGCCTCTTAGGTTTTTCAGGGCATCAATAAGGGAGTTCGGGGATCCTAAGGTTCGTGTGCGTATTTCAGTGACACCTGTGCAGACCAGGAGCACATGTGCAATCGTCTCCTCCCCCTCCAAACATGCTCTGCACAGGGGACTGTCTGTGATGCCTATTGTGTAAAGGTGTTTATTCAGTGTGCAGTGTCCGGTGATGGTCCCCCGTTACCAGGCGCAGGCCGCCTCTGTCCAGTCTTATGAGTTTTTTGGTGAGGGCTTTTTTGAGATGTGGCAGGGCCTCCTTGGCCTGCCTGCATCCCGGTGTCGAGGACCATATAAAACATCCTTTATCCATCTCTAGTTCATGTTATTTCAGTTGTTTTATATTATTTTTTTACTAATAATAATAAATAATAATCACTATGATGACCCGTTTAGCGCAGTGGTTTAGAGCGCCGGTTGAGACGCAAGGATCGCGGTTCGATTTCCGCACCAACACAAATGTTTGTTCATGAAACAGATATTTGTGTTAGGTCTGGGTGTTTGCGGTACCTTCGTTGTTCCTGGTTTCCATACTACAAGGGAAAACCTTAGTTTAGGACCAGGACAATATATGTGATGTTTTCTCAATTATTTTATTTCAGATAAACAGTACCTATATCATAAATACCTTATAGATTAGCATACATAACTATTTATTTATTTTGTTAGTACATAATATGAGTTAAATCTATGTTAGTAACACTTCTCTTCGCACTATATTGTCGTGGTGCTGTCCTGTGGTACATAACCGCGGAAACGACGGAACACCACTGCGGCCAAAACTCTTCTTCCAAAACAAGGTGTAGAAAACAGTTCGGTACTCGCAACACAAACGCCTTAAGCTGTTGATCCCCGCATTAACGCCGGCGTTCACGCGCCATTGTCTTACTATTGTGTCTCTAATTACGCACTCAAAAGGTTAAAATTTACATGAGCGACTGCAGTAACTCCCTCAGTATGTACTTTAACTTTTGGCTTTTACAAGATTTTATTTAGTTTCACATATCCCGAAATTTGTATGTCTGTAATTAATAGTCTTGCAAATAAAATTTGATTCACTTTCCGGCGACCGGTTGACCTGAAATTTTGCATGCATGTGAAAATCAGATGACAATGCAAAATTATTATGACATGGAGCTGATCTGATGATGGAATCGGAAGGTGGCCATAGGAACTCGATCGTTAAACGACACAACCCCATAGAGTTTGGGCTCGTTTGATCTGTCTTAACGATTCTTTGGTGGTAGATGGTAACCAGGGCCTGATGATGGAGCTGGAAGATAGCCATAGGAACTTAATAATAAGGGCAATAAGATATATCGTGTTTGGTCTTTTTGGAACAGTCTTGATGAGTATTTATTATAAAGGTATATACAGCGCTATAAAAGCTTGTCATGAAAAAATGATTTTCATTGAAAACTTGTTATTAAGATCGGTTAAGAGGCTTACGTGCCAAAACGAGCTAAATAAATTTAACTTCGCAAATTCAATATTTTTAAGGGATTTACCATTTGAAAATCTTATTTATATTTAGAGCCCATGCCTAAATTAATTGATGCATGATACATGCCTAAAGAAAAAACAAACACTAATATTATAAAGGCGTAAATTTGCTAGTGTGTGTGTGTCTGTGTGTGTGTTTGTTACTTCTTCATGCTGGAATGGATGAACGGGTTTCGATGAATCTTGGGACACTGGTAGACTACGCTTTGGAATAGTACAATATGATACTTTATATCCGGCGATTATGTTCCCTTGGAATATTTTTTTACTATCACTTAACATATTGCAAAAGATTATACGCAGGAGAACCAAGGTTACAGACATAGATACATAATCGCCAAACTTAAGTGGCAGTGGGCAGGGCACATTGCTCACAGAACAGATGGTCGATGGGGACGAAAGGTTCTGGAATGGCGACCACGTACCGGAAGACGCAGCGTTGGAAGGCCTCCCACAAGGTGGACCGATGACCTGGTGACGGTCGCGGGAATCCGATGGATGCGAGATGCACAGGACCGGTCCTTCGGCTGAAATGATGATGATGATTGCAAAAGATTGGGCTACTGTCTACATTTGGCCGCCAAAAACATTTTAAATTTTGGTCTGTCAATCTATTTGTTTGATCCAGCTAATTTCCAAAACTGCTGGACCGATTTTGACGGGGATTTTCACGGGTAGATAGCTTATGTTATAAGTATCATACTGTTAGTGTTTCAGAAAAATAAAATTGGGTTCCTCGCAAAAAAAAAAACACTTCTTGAAATTGTAACCATAGCAATGCACTATTTAACGAGTTTGACGCGGACAATGTCTCGAATATCAGAAAAAAAAGACAGTAATCATTTAATAACTCACTTTGTTTATTTAAAAAACACACCTACGTTAAAAAAAATAAACAAACCAAAACATTGACAGATCGTCTAAACAAATATATACATAAACCCAAAAATAGTCATGATATTTCGGTACGAATTCCACATGTTTTTCATTCAAACTTCGGGCATGTCTGTTTTAATTTTCGTTGCTGTCTAACGTTACGGACGATACCACTGGACGAATTTAGATTTGACTTACGCACATAACTCTACGCCGAAATATAGCCTTTATGTACACAGGAGTATATGATTTATGAGACTTAGAAGCTCGTGACTAAAATAATAACAACTGTACAGGTCAATCTCCTAGGTTTAATGCTTGCCGAGGTCAGGTCCTAGATAACTTAGGTAACCATCTTCAAGCACGTTAAGCCATTGATTCTGATTTGTAGATTTTTGATAGTGGTTACTGATAATCAGAAGCCAGAAAATCTGACACAAGTCTTGGCAAGGACTATCGTGTTACCTAATTACTGGGTTGTGGTGGTAACTACATACGGCTAGACTGAAAACCAACCCTAACATAGTTAAGAAAAGGTAAAACAGACAAACATATGAGTTAGTTAATAAAATAATTTTCTTTCTTATCTTTCGTTTCTTAATATTCTTCCTTTTCTTTCTTTTCTTTCTTTCTTTTCTTTTTTTTCTTTCTTTTCTTTCTTTTCTTTCTTTTCTTTCTTTTCTTTCTTTTCTTTCTTTTCTTTCTTTTCTTTCTTTTCTTTCTTTTCTTTCTTTTCTTTCTTTTCTTTCTTTTCTTTCTTTTCTTTCTGTTCTTTCTTTTCTTTCTTTTCTTTCTTTCTTTCTTAAGTTATGAGACCTAGGCTTTGAAGTAGTTCTTTATTGCTATGGAGTTATACATGGTTGCTTTCGTATGATAGTGAAAGAAACGGTGTGACTTTGAACCTTGATTTTCAGAGTCACATAAAAGGGCTAACGTCTGGAAACTGTAATTAAAATCCTTCGCAGAATATAGGTTTGATGTTTTTGAATCTTATATTGAATTAAAACAATACATTTTAGATAATTACTTCATTATCATCTTACTGCCCTCGTTCCGTTTCACTTGGAGTCGGCGTAGTCTTGTCAACTGTCTCGTTATCACTAACTCCCTTTCATTTCGTATCTCCTCTCATACAATACTTTCTTTGGCCTCGCTCTCCATCCTTCCTCATAATATATTATAACTCTTTTTGTAACATGCGATTTCTCTGTCCTCTTTACATGATCATACCAAGAAAAACGATTCCCCTTCAACTTTTCAGTCACTGACGCCACTTTCAAACTTCCTCAAATACACTCATTTCTCACTTTTTAATATGTATATAATTCACTACACATTCACCTCAAAAGGTACCTATCATCGAAAACTACTTATTTTTCATAATTCAAAATTATCAAACCAAACTAGAAATATATTTTCCCAGCAGAAAAGCACATACATAAATTGCCGTACCTAGTCGAAGCAACAAAAATCTGTATCCGTAGCAAAAAATACTTCGTCGCATATAAAAGGACCAGAAAAAAAAATGGCGCGTTGCGTAGCGTAACTGGACATTGACATGTCCAGACCGAATGACTGTGCGCTTTACTTGTTTTGGACATTCCATTATCATTTGCGCCATGATAAATTATGACAGTGAATTAGCTGGGACAAGTTGTTCTCATCATGATTGATGCCGTGAGGTGATTGGCTAAGAGTCATTTCGTATTTTCAGTGAGTGCCATTAAGCTGAAATAGATTGAAGAAAACGTGTTGAGCCGAGCCCAAATTAGGAATAAGAATAAATGAATTATATGTTTATTTAAAAATATGTGTAACCGGAAGACGCAGCGTTGGGAGGGCTGCCACAACGTGGACCGATGACCTGGTGAGGGTCGCGGGAATCCGATGGATATGGAACGCATAGGACCGGTCGTTATGGCGACACTTGGGAGGCCTAAGTCCAAACGTGGACGTCTTTCGGCTAAAATGATGATGTGTATGTCGTCCAAAGGATGGTTATATGTCGACTCCTAAATACCTATTTGACAGACAGTGATTTAATAAATAAAAATATATTTGGTTAGATCAAAAGTCTTCTGTAATTTAATTTGACTAGTTTGATTTTATTTAAGTTTTTTTTTGTGTTCTTTTGTCTTAATGATTATAAAATGAGTTTATAATATATTAAATGTAAGATTATAATTTTTAAGGCAGCAAAATTATTGTAGTGAGCGCTATGTACGCCTTAACTGTCATGTGCATAAGTCATTTTGTTTTGAGATAGTTTTGATAATGTGAAATGTATGTGATGTTGCTGTACTTCATTTAAATAATTAATTAATTAAAAGCAATGGGCAAGGCTACTTACTGTATAATTGGCTAATAAACCGTCAGAAGCTCGAAATTACCAAAGAGATTAAAGAAAAAAATTTATTCTTTCTGGCTACATTTAGTGACCAGGGATCTAACCATGACTTCTTAAAATCAACATCATTCCGATGTGAGATGTCTAAAAGCCAGGTTATAGATTTTGAGTTTTTCTAATAAGATTACATTTTTATTTATTTTTATTTATTTATTTGCTTCAGATACAAGATCCATATTTTTTAGTAGACACTTAAAATTATGTTAATAACAAAATGTACATAAACAAATACAAATAAACATTACCATATATTATATACCAAATTACACAAAAAAAAAAAAAAATGACAAAATTTAAATTAAATAAAAATAAAATTAATCATGAAATTATTATGTCACATTATTAAATGTAATGCAAAAAAAAAAAAATATTCAATATTATATTAATTTAAATAAAAGAAATAATTAAAAATCATTCCTAGTCGATTTTTTGTCAAAATTATCTGTGAAATGGCAAATAATAATGTGAGGAACATGTGAGCATAGCCTTATGAGTCAAACTAATTTATGAGAGTTATATATCATTTGCCTCTTCGAATTTCATTTGTTTTCTATAGCTATTGCACCCTACATCGGCTGTTATTTTTTAATTTCTTCTAAAAATACGCATAAAAGATTATTTTACACAAATGTTACTAAATTTGAAATATGGTATGCTGAAATTAGCAGTCTTTTAATTTATACTATTTTTAATTTAATTTCTTATATACAGTTTAATTATTTAATTATTTATTAAGTACAGCAAAATAGCCATTGATACTAAAACATTTTAATCCTTTCACTCTGTTTTCTCACAGAATCGCAAACTTTTTAATAATATTGTCTTCCATTCATCAGCAAACAAATACAATCCAAGGTTGGTCTCCACGAGCGCGTTGAGCATCGTTAGCATACGCGGTATAGGGGAGGTGGATCGAGCTACAGTGCGACAAAATGGGACAATAAATAATTTATGCTTTCTAGAGCGATTGTAATTATTCGTAACAAATAATTGACACAACTCTGCATGTAAGTCGGACGCATCAGTGTAACCATTAATAATTTTATAGGCTGTTGTAATTTGGTCAACAGCCCGCCTAACCTTTAATAAATTGCAATTTAAGCATCCTAAAATAAAAATAGTTATATAATATATTATAGGGTAGTCTTTACCCAGGTAATGGGATTATGTTTCCCCACATGTATTTTTTCAAATATTTCAGTGGTTTTTTCAGGTTTTTTTTTGATAAGGAATCATTTATGGCGTTATTCGAGGGTTAAATCCGTATGTAACTTACAGTGACCCTTTAGGGCCTGTTTAAGGGTTAACTCATCATGGTATGTTCGTAATAGTGGACGTACCCACATTAACCAACAAGGTTCACAATAGCACAGAATTTTAGACAAAGGTTATTTGAAAGAAGGTTATGATAACATGATTTTTCGTAACGATTATTTTTGATCCTTACGACCAAAAAAGCAAGAAAAGTTACCAAACTGCGAGTCCAAGATGACGATGCAAATCCATTATTCTGTTCATCCTATTATTATATTTTTCGCTCATAATAAATATTCTATAACAGGCTTTCTCGTAGCCAGCCCTTGAGAATAAGGCCAATGTTAGTTTGAATAACTTTTTTATAAGTAGGAAAAGTGTGTTAAGTATATTCTTTCCCCCATGGCAGTTCTTCGAAGATGTTTTAATCAGAAAAAGAGTAAAGATCATTGATGTAATAACTTACTGAGTGAGGAAGATTACTATTAAAAAATTTCGTGAAAAAAACTTCTTGTACTTCTCATCATCTTACGTCAATGCATGGGCAAGCGAAAAGGCCATTAGGAATGAAGATATCTGCAAGAGAACCAAGGTCACCGACATAGCCTGAAGAATCGCCAAACTTAAGTGGCAGTGGGCAGGGCATATTGCTCGTAGAATAGATGGCCGATGGTGCGGAAAGGATCTGGAGCGTCGACTACACACCGGAAGATCCAGCGTTGCAAGTCTTCCCACAAGGTGGACCGATGACCTGGTGAGAGATGACATTATGACCGATGGCCTATGTCCAGCAGTTGACGCCTTTCGGCTAAAATGATGGTGATGACTTTCGTCATGCTAATTTATACAATGCTCCAATTGTTTCATTTTTTGAGGTATAATTCTAAAAAAAAACTGGGCAAGTGCGAGTCGGACTCGGGCACTGAGGGTTCCGTAGAAACTTACCTATATAAATAGTTAAATTCCCGAATGGAGTCTTGAAGATTTTTTCGAATCGCAAAAAAGTATTTTTTTGTGGCGTAATAAAAAAAAACTGTTTTCAGATTTATTCCTATATCTATACTGTAAGACCTTGCTTTACGCCAACTTTTAGGATTCTGAGTCCACGGGAAGTACCCTATTCATTCATTTGAGTGTCGAAATGTACGTTTTTTGCGACATAAACGGCCGTATCTTCTTTTTCGTTTACTTAGAAGTTTTTTTTTTTCTACAGCTTCAAGGGACCGCAGACCTGAGTATATGGTTTTAATTTCAACTCAATAGCTCCATGCGTTTTGGAGATAAAGGGTCTTGACAGACAGACAGAAAGACGGACGGACAACAAAGTGATCCTAAAAGGGTTTCGTTTTTTCCTTTTGAGGTACGGAACCCTAAAAAGAAAAATAATGGCCCAGGTCAGATGAAGATATTTCAAGTAGGTAGCTATATTAAAAATAGAACGGGTGACAAGCATCTGACTATGACAAAGAATGGGCTGTTAGGAGATCACAAGATCTCTTTTAAATGCCCAATTGCATGTCAACTCAATAAATATGCACACGTAGCAACATTTATTTTATTTAAAACATTGTCATATTTTTACAATCGTTTGAAGTTGACAGATACAATATTGTCTGTGATATTACATCATCTAACGTTCTTTATTTAAGTGTCTACAAATCTATGTTTTTGATCTTGTAAAAGTTATCGTCAGTCAAGTGTCATATTAGATTTTAAATCGTAGTACCTAATCTGAATTTATAACTAATTCCTTTTTTTTATGTCAAGTTGTGCTTATGATCAATGCTTGGCAGTCAGTACTGCAACATCAGTATGTTGGAACTGATTATTATTGTTACCAAATGTAGGCCACATAGTTTTTATTTAGAAAAAAATCAGCCAAGTGCGAGTCGGACAAGTTTATAATCAATCGCAATCAAGCCGTTTTTTATACATATTTATAAAGGGCATATAGTAGCTTTCATACAATAAAAAATTAAAAAACGCGCTTCATATAATATTGACTAACTTTTAAGTAAATTTCACATGTGTGGTACACCTCAAACCGCGACGTTAACGTCGCGTCTGCGCAACGTTGGCGCTGTAAAAAGCCAGTGGAATAGCGACCTTTTACCTCGTTAGAACCGAGAATATCAAAGAACTGGAACAATTAGTCTGCTGATGTGTTACTTTTCGATTATAATTTAGGTATCTTCAAGGCTAGGGTGAGTGGCTCTTAATAAACTAGTGCACCTCACCATCAACGTTTGCGTTACTGCTTACCATCAGGTGGGATCGCATTCAATTACTAGTTTATATATTTTTTTTAAATGTCCCACCTTAAAAATAAAACAGCTAGGAAAAGATGACGCGGCCGATCGCGTGAGGCAGCGGTCCTCACGCCCCAACCGCCGCCGGGATTCCGATCCCGATTTCCGGCCACCGTAGGCGCGGGCTTGCGGACGGCGAGCAATGGGTGGCTCGCCGTCCGACAGTCCGGTAACCGTCCGGACCGAGCCCAAGTCGTTGACGGCGCGTGCTGTTCCACGCGCGCCTCAAGGAGATGTCAGCAACTGTAGGGGCCCAGCAGGGTCGAAGCCTACTGGGGCCAAGGGTCTGATTCTGAAAGGAAGACTCGGCCCTGGTACGAAAGGTAACGAAGGAACAGGAGTCGGTTTTTAGTCAGTAAAAGTCTGACACTATCTCCCGCCCCGCCCAAGAGCGGGGATGTCATAAGATGATTTTCCCACCGGAAAAAAAAAGCTAGGAAAAGCTAGGCAGATTTATATTCGAGGTCACGGGGGCAAAGCTATGGAAAAAGCTAAAGCAACAATCAAAATAACGGATTACGTCTTAACCTAGCTCCATAACTATAACCTTTATAATAATTGACACTTGGTTCTTAAAGGAAGTTCAATGTTAAAACCATTATCCCCAGTTGAGGGTTAATGGATAAACTTGAGCACACATTTTATTCCGGAATTAAAATAAAAAATATAGGGTAACGGCTGGTGCAAATGTTACCATACATAAGTATAAATTTTTATGTCAGCATCCACTAGTATAATATTATAAACGCGAAAGTATCTTATTTATTTAATTTATATTGCATTCATGTCGTTTACAAGGTTGTTAAAAATTAAATATAAGATTCGTACTTGAACCCTGCTAGGGCACCGCAACATTATGTTTCTTAATTATAAATTAAATTATTATTGCATTATATTTAGAAATATATTATTACATTTTTAATGTCATCATTTCATTATTAATTAATTTATTATTGGATGTCTTTATTCAATTTCTACATTATTACATTGCGTCAATCTTCAAATAATCTAAAATATTGATTTTACAGAATGTCAATTTGTTAAAAACTCATTTAAGCTATAATAACACTTCTGTATTAGGTGCATTTTAAGTGCGTTTATCTTTTTGGAATGATTTTCCATTTCTTGCTTTTAACTGTATTAACTTTTGACATTAACAATGACTTTACTTTGGCAATGCTTTGCCAAAGGGCAATGCATTACTTTTGACATTATTTATATTATATATGACATTAATTTGATATTAGATTTACTTGTAGCTAGACATATTTTTAATCATTTAACTTAATATTTTCTGTTTTTTTTTGCTTTGCCGCTTTATGACAATTCTATTTTAATATTATTTCATACTTATCTAATATTCAACACACAGTTTATAGTTATGAATAAATGAAATGAATGAATTTCAGTACTTATCTACCTATAGTTTTTTTATGGTTGGAAAATCATCTTATGACATCCCCCGCTCTTGGGCGGGGCGGGAGATAGTGTCAGACTTTTACTGACTAAAACCCACTCCTGTTCCTTCGTTGCCTTTCGTACCAGGGCCGAGTCTTCTTTTCAGAATCAGACCCAGTAGGCTTCGACCCTGATGGGCTCCTACAGTTGCTGACATCTCCATGAGGCGCGCGTGAAACAGTACGCGCCGTCGACGACTTGGGCTCGGTCCGGACAGTTACCGGACGGTCGGACGGCGAGCTACCCATTGCCCACCGTCCGCAAGCCCACGCCTAAGGTGGCCGGAAATCGGGATCAGAAATCTACCTATAGATACATGTACGAAATTGAAGAAAAAATAATCATCTACTGACATAGATAAATACACTATTTATTAATTTTTTGGATTTTAATGACCTGGTCACTTGGACTTTTAGGTCGTCTTATTTAATTTTTAAAAACACTGCACTATGTATCACTTCACTTTTTATAATGTTTTAATGAATTCAGTGATGTGAACATTAAGTGCAATGCTTCATCCCGCCTGCCGCCACTTGAACAGTTATTAAAAGATAAAAACACTTACAAACCACTCTATAAATATATTAAATACACTACAGCAAAACAGCGCTAAGAAAATAGCATATCATCAAGTCTTTTGGCGTAATTGTAACAGTTGTACTTATGCCAAAAGACCAGGCGCTACCACTTGATGCTGTTTTTTACCCGTAGCTCAGAAGTGACAAGAAGTAAATTCGAAGTAGAAGAACACTCAAATTTGAAAATCACGTTAATATTATAAAGGCGAAAGTTTGTGAGTGTATTTGTATGTTTGTTACTTCCTCACGCGCGAACGGCTGAACGGAATTGGATAAAATTTGACACACCGGTAGACCATATCCTGGAATAGGACATATCATCATCATTTCAGCCGATAGACGTCCACTCCTGGACATAGGCCTCCCCCAAATGTCGCCACAATGTAGATCCTGTGCGTCTCGCATCCATCGGATTCATGCAACCTTCACCAGGTCATCGGTCCACCTTGTAGGGGGCCTTCCGATACTGCGTCTTCCGGCACGTGGTCGCCACTCCACAAGCTTTCGTCCCCAACGGCCGTCTGTTCTGTGAGCAATGAGCCCTGCCCATTGCCACTTAAGTTTGGCAATTCTTCGTGCTATGTCGGCAACATTACTTCTCCTGCGGATATCTTCATTTCTGATTCGATCACGCAAGGAAAGCCCTTTCTATTGCCCTTTGGGTGACTTTAAGCCTTCTGATGAGACCCATTGTAAGCGACCACGTTTCGTAACCATATGTCATAGGACATATATTGTAATACTTTTTATTCCAAGAGTATGTTCCCTTGGGATAATTTTCTACTATCACGCGTGTGAAGCCGCCGGCATCAGCTAATCTATAATAGATCTATTATATTGTTTTTTTTTTTAAAACAACTATCACACAACGCCGTCTAGTCCCAAGCTAAGCAGAGCTTGTGTTATGGGTACTAGACAACTGATAAACATACTTATATATTTCTAAATACATCATCATCATCATCATCATCATCATCATCATTTCAGCTGAAAGACGTCCACTGCTGGACATAGGCCTCCCCCAAGTGTCGCCACAATGAACGGTCCTGTGCGTCTCGCATCCATCGGACTCCCGCAACCGTTACCAAGTCAAAATACATACCTACATATAGATAAAATAAATTTTTGACAATATTTGTGTGGGAATTTTGGTCTGCGAGAAGAATAAGGAGCGTTATAGTTTTTTGCCTGCAAGATTCTAGTTCACGAAAACAAAAACACTCTTTAAAACGCTGAAACGGCTTTGTTGAAACATTGTAAACATACTCGTAGGCCTTATCTACGAGCTTTTGTTACGCGATGGTCCAACATTTTCACTCCCTATTTAAACTCTATTTTCTAGGTTCGTTGTCCCAATGGATTATTTCAACCAGATAACACTAGTTCAATATTTTAGTAGACCTTTCCTCACTTATCTTAGTTCAAACAAACAGGACCAATGGTCCTTCAGGACCCAATGTAAATCGTACCTTAAACTTTACTTCCCCGAACTTTGTTCAACATTTTGACCAAAATTGGTGAGTTTGCACGAATTGTATGAGTCCATAGAGGGCTGTTGAATTTTAGCTATTATTATTCGGTGTGTTTTATAACTTTGCACGTGTTAGTTAGAAGGTATGCAAGCATTTGATTTATTTATAACTGGCTTTTGTGTAAAGTTTGGTTTATTTTGCTGGATTAACAAGAGAATGAAGTTAAACCTGCATTGTGAATACCCAAATTGAAAAGTGTTTTATTTGAAATTCAAGAGTTATTGTACCTATCAAAATTCCTGACCCAAAACGTTTTTGGTCTAAAAATGGTTAATAGGGGTGAATTTATAAACAGTTTTATTTCGTTTATTACTGTTTATCATATTATTTTCATTTTTTTAAATATTTTTTATAAATAAACAAATTAAAAAAAAAACTTTCTTTTAAAAATATAAAAAATAGTAGCCCGCTAGTCTAATTGAGAATATGGTCTAAGCTATCGGTTGGTAGGGCTCCTAAAAGAGGAATCTCCTAAATATACTAAACACACATTTATCGTGCGTACAGCTAATGAGTGGAATTTTCTGTCGTAATCTGTTTTTCCTGATAGATATACACTGTCTTTAAGTCAAGAGTTAACAAAAGCAGACTGATACTGGATTTATAATTTTACAAAATCTAGAGACTAGATTTTGTGTCAACCAGCCAGTCTGGTTGACATAAGATGGCTTAAAGGACTTAGTACCCTACGAAAAGAAAAAAAAAATTAGCGTAACTGTCAAGTTGTCAATGACATTTCTTTCAGTTGACAAGTTGTAGTTGCCCTTGGGAGAAATAATTATGCTACCATCCGGTACCATATACCATACCATACCATATACCACCTGAGAATCCGAGACTGTACCAAAGATGATAAACGCTGCTTGATGCCGAGTTCTCGAAATATAGACTCGTTGGTACGAAATTCAGTTCACGATACTCCAAATATATAGTATCAAATTACTGAAATCGTAATAACAAAATGCGGTAGTACAAACTACGAATATTTTTGTAAGAATTATTCAAAGAGGTAAAAAAGTTTTGTTACGTAACTGAACTATTTTACAACGTCAACAGACTTGACCCTTTTCTGAAAGTAATGCTCCTCACCATCATGGACTTATAAGTGATTGATCACCGGAGATTTGGGTTGACTTATAAAAAGTACCTATATTCCACGTGACACCCATAGAAAAACCTAACTTCAGGTATCGTCACTGGTCGAAATGGTGACGCATGTAATGTAGGTACGTCGACCCCTAAACGTGCCTACTCCGCTATTGTTGCCGCAAACAAGCCTGCTGTGTCGCAAACAACGCTGCAAGCAGGTAAAAGGAATGGGGGTAAGCAGAGTGATGAGGAAGGCTTCACAAAGGTAGAGAAGAAGAAGAGGAAGAAGCCTTCTTGTCAGAACCAGGGCGGCACTGCGCTGACAGGACCTTAGTTGCCTGATAATAAAGGATTATTACTGCATTACATAAAATGCTGCCCCTCCTTTTTTTGAGATGGTGGGTAATCATTAAATGACCTCTCTCGTTCTATGGGAGAGTAAAAGGGCGTGTCAGATATTTACTGACTAAAACCAGCCTGTGTCCTTTTTAGGGTTCCGTACATCAAAAGGAAAACGCGGAACCCTTATAAGATCACTTTGTTATCTGTCAGTCTGTCAAGACCCTTTATCTCGGGAACGCGTGGAGGTATCGAGTTGAAATTAAAACCATTTCTTCAACCCAGGTCTGCGGTCCTTTGAAGCTGTGAGAAAATCAAACTTCTGAGTTAACGAAAAAAAAGATAAGGCCGTTTATGTCGCAAAAAAACGTATATTTCGACACTCTCACGGGAATCAAAATTCATAGGGCACTTGACTTTGATCTAGAATCCTGAAATTTGGCATGAAGCAAGGTCTGTTAATTTGTAATTACGTTACGGGATTACGTCGATATCCCGGTAGCCGGGGCTTGAGGGCCGTTCCCTCGCGAGTGCGGCCGCTTTCTTTGCTAGCATTACTGCTTCAGTGTCTTTTTGCCTTCCAGGGCCACGGTAACTTCTTAAAACGTTCTTACAGCCCTAACTGGCATGGATACTACTGTGCCCTTACAGCTTTACTGATATCTCTTTGATGCGAACGTGGAAGCCATCGACGTGAGCTTCTTTGAACATATCGGGTAGGTTGCATGCACTGCAGAAACAGGGCAGCCCTATTAACCATCTGAAACCTTTATCATATTGGATTCTCAGGGCGCTGCTAGTCCGCTAAGTGTTGGCCCACAGACTGCACGAGTTTATAAGAGGTAGTTTTGAATATGCACAAGATTTCAGGAGGTTTTTATAAAACTCGTAAATAATAAATAATTTTGTTTTTATTGTTATGAAGAATAACAGCTCTCTTCATAAACCTCCTCAAAAAAAACAGAATCACTGTTAGGCCCCTACAGCCCTTACAGCCAAAAAATAAATAAATACCTAGTGTATTTATCTATGTCGGTAGATGATTATTTTTTCTTCAATTTCGTACATGTATCTATAAGTAGATTTCTGATCCCGATTTCCGGCCACCGTAGGCGCGGGCTTGCGGACGGTGGGCAATGGGTAGCTCGCCGTCCGACCATCCGGTAACCGTCCGGACTGAGCCCAAGTCGTCGACGGCGCGTACTGTTTCACGTGCGCCTCAAGGAGATGTCAGCAACTGTAGGGTCTGATTCTGAAAGAAAGACTCGGCCCGGTACGAAAGGCAACGAAGGAACAGGAGTGGGTTTTTAGTCAGTAAAAGTCTGACACTATCTCCCACTCCGCCCAAGAGCGGGGATCTCATTAGATGATTTCCCACAGAAAAGAAAAAATCACCCGTTGCGATTTATCGCGAATTATGTCACTGTATGAGTGATTACGACAGCTTGTACGAG
Organism: Mythimna impura; assembly: GCA_905147345.3. NCBI lineage: Eukaryota > Metazoa > Arthropoda > Insecta > Lepidoptera > Noctuidae > Mythimna > Mythimna impura. The sequence continues at coordinate 23,930,716 of LR990342.1, read as the reverse complement.
TCTCCGTTCATTTACTCTACGAAACGCTTTTAAATTACCGATTTTCGTAAACAAGAATAAAATTAAAAAAAAAAATACCTACCCATTTTATTGTTGATTAGGGTCGAGAATCACTAACATAATTGCCTCCTGAATTTTTTTAGCTGATTCAAAACTAATATTTCTACTAACTGTTATTTATTTTTTTCTGGTTTTCTTATTTGTTTTGTTATGTCTTTTAAACGTTTTAATATTACATTTTTTATTTTTATTAATTTATAGATTAACATTTTAAGGGTTCCTCAAAAGGAAAAAAACGGAACCCTTATAGGATCACTTTTTTGTCCGTCTATCTGTCTGTCAAGACCCCTTATCTCGGGGACGCTTGGAGGTATCGAGTTGAAATTAAAACCCCATACCCATGTCTGCAGTCCCTTGAAGCTTTAAAAATATCAAACTTTTAAGTTAACAAAAAAAAAAACATATGGCCGTTTATGCCGCAAAAACGTATATTTCAACACTCTCAAGGGAATCAAAATTCATAGGGTACTTCCCGTGGACCCAGAATCCTAAAATTTCGCATGAAGCATGGTCTTATAGCACAGGTATAGGAATGAATCTGAAAACAGTAAGTTTGTTGTTACGTCACAAAAAAAAATGCAATTTGGAAAAATATTGAAGACACCATTCGGAAATTGAACTATTTACATAGTTAAGTTTGTACGGAACCCTCAGTGCGCGAGTCCGACTCGCACTTGCCCAGTTTTTATTTTTTTATTTTATTGGTGTTGTCCTGTGTTAGTCACAAATAAATGTTTCTCTTCTTCTTCTTTTATTTTAATGCCATGCTACGACGTGCCAACCTGCAATCTGACACATTACATTAGATTGCCAGCGCCCTACGTTCCCTCTCAATATCCTCTTCGTTATTAAGGTCATATGTGACGTAATGCCCCAAGTACTTAAACTTTCACACTCGCACTATATCATTCACATTAAGTTTAATGGGGGTGCATAATCAGGACATATACCACTGACCTTATATGACTTGATTCCGTCATCACCTTTCTACCATCCACCCTTACATTGTTAACACCTCTGCGGTCTGGACTAATAATAATAATATTTTTTTAAATATTTAAGACAACTTTTGGTCCACATTATGTTAGTACCTACTTATTTCTATGTTAGTTCATACATTTTTCATTCATTTCATGCTTCCCATAACAAGTTATTAAATTCAAATACCTACATTAAGCTGTTGATCCCCGCATTAACGCCGGCGTTCACGCGCCATTGTCTTACTATTGTGTCTCTAATTACGCACTCAAAAGGTTAAATTCAATTACTCACTAAATTAATTAAATATCTTAGAGCAAAAATTAAAAATGTCAATAGAATAAAATATCAATAAATTAATAGCATGGAAACAAAAAATTTAAATGTCATAGAATAATAAAAATAAAATGTCAGTAAATAAAATGTCATGGAATAATGATAAAAATGTCAATAAATTAAATAAATCAAATTACTAAGCGTTGGGCATCGTCGTTTCTACCGCGTACATCGAAAGACTGAAACCATTTGCCTGCTGCGGTCTTCTCGCTAATTCACGATAATTCAGGTGTTTTTAAGGCTAGAGAGAATAGGCTCTTAATAAACTACTGCGCATCACCATCAAAGATTACATCACTGCTTACCGTCAGGAGGGATCGTAGTCAAGCACTAGTTTATATAATTAAATAAAAAGACAGCCTCAAAGACCAAGAACTCAGTTTTATTGATATTATAAATCACAAAAACTAACCAGCTCTCTTATTGTCCTAATCTTTAGCTTCAGCAGCACCATATTGGTGACGTCATCACCGTGATTTTCTTACTGCTGAGCTCAATGATTTATTTAAAAATAAAAACTTTGGTGATTTTATCCCCTTGTCTAACCCCACAGTTAGTCTGGTTGTAATACTAATATTGCAGCAGCTCCCCAGACATTTTTCTCAACCACAGCTTTTCCCACAAAATATCGTACGATACAAAGCCAAAGGCATGGGAGAGCTCTAAAAAGCAAACTACACAAGGTTATAGCATACATTGTTCGACGTTTCGTATAGTATTGTGCCGTATGTTTGAGGCTGAGAATCGCACCTTCAATGCCAAGATCATTATGAACCTAAACTGTGCATCGTATAATACGATGATTTTAAAATTTCATAGAGGCCTCCAATCGGATTACGATATTTATTTTATAGATATAACTAGTATACTATCATTGACTGACTGTTTCGAAAAAATACACGGTTACGGTAATCGGCAGTGAAGCCAAAGAAAAGTAACACGCTCTCGCTTGGTTATGGAATCCTAAAAAATTACTTTTATACCTTCAGTCGAGAAAATCATGAGTAGCAATACTGCCCGTATTGGTACTCATGTCTGCTAATATTATCAAACTGCGATCATCAATCATTACCAACAGCCAACCATTGGCCAAGAAGCTTGGTTATTGGCACAGTGTAGAAGTACAACCATATTAGCCTGCAGAACTAAACACTTCACTGATTCTTACTGCTCCACCAAACAGACAACCTGAACTTGTGTTTATTGAAACTAGATTTTTACAAGGTTATACAAACATCAGTCCTTTTTTTAATAGTACATAACGAAGGGGGACTAAGAACCTACCTGGAAATATTTGGAGGCCTTTTCCCTAGCCGTGAGGCAGCAATAAGAAATAAAACATAGTAGTGAAAGTCAATCCAAGACTTACGGCAGAAATTGAGTCATTTCCTATCCCATAAATTAGATCTTGGATCAACCCTAAACACTAAAATAAATTCCTCAAAACGACAGCCTCTTAACCCTACCGACGGTACCTAGCAACAAAAACCACGGAACCCTTTGATGCGGTCGCGGGACCCTAAAATATGTCGCCCTCTATTTTTACACATGGCTGAAAGAAAGTGGAAGATGTTTCATTCATCCCTAGTACCTTTACGAGCAAAATACCAGGGATGTATTCGGTTTTACGTGAAAATGAAAACTTAACATGAGGTACTTTTTGTCTCAAATTCAAATTAAGAAGTGTCGCAAAACAAACAAAGAAAATTGTGTGACTATTGTTTTTTTATTAAAAAAAAAATACTTAAGCATGCTGCTAAGCGTAAGTTAGTATCGCATAAAATAAATATTCTGAATAGAGTGATACGTATCTTTTAAGTTTGGAGGCCAATAATCCGTGCTCAAAAAGTCGATCCACCGTGACAAATCATTGAATCAATTTAAAGGCAGGTACGAATTGTTCAGCCGGTACAAATTTTTTTAACATGTTCTGTTCATTGTTTAAATACAACTGAATTGTTTTACATATAGCAAAAAGCTTCCAATTCGCAAAAAAAATTCGCAGGACTATATTAAACTTCGATTTTCTGTAATACATTACTTTACAGTCATATCTACAGATAACAAATTTTTATATCGCGTAATGTTACTGACTACTAGAGCTATTGGCCGTGAAACCTTATCTCCTCAACCCGGTCCTGTGCTACTATATTTAGTTTGATGGCAACGCTTTTCAGTTAACTTACAATGTAAAGAGGTCATAGCCAGTTACGTCAGTCGCCTAATCCTCGATTTTCTTCTTCACTTGCTTCGTCACGAACGAACAGACTATCAGTGCCGCTATAGTTAAAATATGGGCTTGTCAGTAAGGTAAGGATTGGGATATGCAGAGCATAGAGCAGTGGTGGCCAAGTGGTAAAGGCCCCGACTTACGAGTTGTAGGTCGCGGGTTCAAAACCAGCCAGGCGCATTACTTTGTGTAATTTATTTCATCACCACTGCTCTCAAAACGGTGAAGGAAAACGTCGTGACGAAACCGGCATGTCCTAGAACTAAAAATTCAAAGACATGTGACATCCACTAACCCGCACTGGGCCCGCGTGGTGGATTAAGGCCCTTTCCCTCTCCTAGAGAGGAGGCCTGAGTCCCAGCAGTGGGAATATTATAAGGCCGACTATGCTATGCTATGCTATGAGATATGCAGGATAAAGGTAATCCTAGCAAAGTTTAGACAGTACTTCACGCTGGAACAGCTGCTGAAACTTTATCAAGCGCAAGTTCGATCGTGTATGGAGTACTGCTCTCATCTTTGGGATGGATCTGCTAGATACCAGCTTGATGCACTTGAGTAAATTGAGAAGCGAGTACAGAGGATCATTGGTAATTATGTACTCGTGGAGTTGAAGCTTTAATGTCTTGAGCATCGACGTCGAGCTTGTTGGTTTTTTACCGGTTGCATTTCGGGGCGTGTGCGTCGAATTTGCTTAACCTAATTCCGTTCTATCATCCAACCACTGGACGTACGGCGTTGTGCTACCGGTATATGGTGGACGTCCCACCCGTATGGGTATTAAGTATGTACAAAGCGCTTTGGGAATACATTTTTCCTGTTCCCAAAACGCTTTTCGAATTTCAAATTTCCTGCTGGAGTCTGGGTTTCTTGATAGCTACAATCTAGAGGTCTTTAAGCCAAAAGTTAATAGGTTACTTCTAGAAACACACAAAAAGAACTTTTTTTGCGATTCGGAAAAATCTTCGTAACTCAATTCGGAAATTGAACAGGTTTTCATAGGTAAGTTTGTACGGAACCGTCAGTGCGTAAGTCCGACTCGCATTTGTCCGACTCGCGTTTTTTTTAATTGTGTAATTTGGTTGATATAAATGCCTTGGATTTAAAGATACCTATGATAGAACTACCTTTATACACTTCCATTTTCTTGTACTCACTGCTGTTATTTTTAAACGTACCGTAAGAGTTTTTAACTCTTTTATACTTTTGTGGAATCCACAGAGTAACCAAATAAATGCCAACTGAAGCAGTATTTATTTAAATGTATACTATAAATGCTGAATAGTTAGTTTGCCTCTACCTTTATTTATTTATATAGTAAGAACTAAACCAAAACAGACACACGCACCTAATTACGTAACGAATTCACGATCGCAATAAATTTCAATTTGACAGTTCAATAATATACAATTTGCTCCGTATGTTTAGAAAATCTGTCTTCCCCCCAAATAGATTTACACAATGTATATTGTTGAATTGTCTGAATGGAACATTAGGATTGCGAAAGTGCTAAACTACAAGGATATTACCTAGGCTGTGAGATGCCCGGTAGAGTTACAATGGCCCTAGAATGCAAGTTAGTTAGTTAACCCATTTATGTCACGAGGGCGCGGTCCTCACGCCCCAGCCACCGGGATCCCGATCCCAATTTCCGGCCACCGTAGGCGCGGGCTTGCGGACGGCGAGCAATGGGCGACCGTTCGGTAACCATCCGGACTGAGCCCAAGTCGTCGACGGCGCGTACTCGTTCCACGCGCGACAAGCGATGCGCCCCAAGGAGATGTCAGCAAACCGTAGGGGCCCAGCAGAGTCGAGGCCTACCGGGGCCAAGGGTCTGCTCCGGAACGGAAGACTCGGCCCTGGTACGAAAGCAACGAAGGAACAGTAGTGGCCTAAGGCCTCCCTCTCCCTTTTCCACACACGTCTGTCCTCGGCCATTGTGAGCCAGTCCCTCCGGTAGTTATCCAGCTCATCTCTTCACCTTCACCTTGGTCTGCCACGATGTTGCCTTGCGTTTAATGGGACCCAATAAGTGGCTCTTTTAGCCCACCGCTCATCCGATATGCGGCAGACATGTTCAGCCCAATCCCACTTCAGAGTGGCAGCTTTTCGGGTAACATCTTTTATCTTAGTTTTGGCGCGCAGCATTTTGTACCTTATGCGGTCGGAAATTCGACCACCCAGGATACTGCGCTCCCTGGCTCGCTGACAAACCTCGAGCCTGGACATCTGCTGAAGCGTAAAAGACCAGGTTTGTGGAATGCAAACGGTAAATATATAAGGAACACGTGTATGTTTTGGTCAGTAAAAGAAGTATCTGATACAGCCTACAGAAGTTACATACTTAATGATTACCCACCTAAAAACCAGGGGAGGCATCAAGATGTTATTTAGTAATGGTTTCCATAAAAACGGGTGACTTTTGAATTTTGTGTGGGTACTTATTTATTGAAAACTAGCTTATGCTAGCGACTTCGCCCGCATTAAAGTAGAAAATAAATAGCCTATTTTACTCAGTGCAGATGTAATTTACTAATGGTGAAAGAATTTTTCAAATCGGTCAAGTAGTTTTTGAGTTAAATCGTAACATACAAACAAACGAAAAATCCAACTCATTCTTCTTTACAATATTAGTTTAGATTAGATGTTGAGCCGAGCTATAAAAAGTGATAAAAGAAAAAATAGAAAATCCATGCGATTTTCACTGAAGGATCGAATTCGGAACAACGCGAATCGGCAGAGAATCAGTCGTCGATAAAGCCCACATAAGCATAAATATTAAGCAATTTTAAGCTCCTACTGTAATTTTTTATGGTGTACAATAAAGAGTATCTTTGCTTTTGAGTTGAGAAGTCGTCGTTTAGGGTGGAGTGAGAGGGTGTGTCAGACTTTTTACCCGACTACGGAGGGTTATGATTTTGACAGGCTATGTATGTATGTGAGTTTGTTCATCTGTTCCCACATAGCTCCTAATCTACTTATCGGAACTCGACGTATGAGAAATCGTTAGAACCGTCTTAATTGTCCGCTGAACATAGGTTACGTGACGTGTCACAAAACTTGATATGGCGCCCTCTAGCGGACAAAACGTAATGTGTAAAAAATAAAAATGGAGATAAATACGCCGTGTTTGGTATCATTTGAAAGGGCTTTACTTGTACATTTCCAAAATATTGTTCAAATTTAAAGTGACGCCCTCTAGCGGACAAGAAGTCATGTGTTAAAAAAATGTTAAGATAAATACACCGTGTTTGATATCATTTGAAAGGGCTTCACTGGTACTTATCAAAATATATCATAAAATTCAATGTGGCGCCCTCTGGTGGACAAAAATTAATTTACCATTATTAATTAGAAATTTTAAATTTAGCTTTTGCAAATGGTATAGAAGCACAGTGATTTAACACCAAAATAATTTAAATAAAAAAAAGTAAAAAAACTAAATTTATTTTTGTTATTATTAAAGTGTTTCGGTTGTTACCTATAACGTGTGACTGCGGCTTTTCTTTTTACCTTGTTTATTTCAGCATCCTGGAAATCTTGTTTCATACTTTTAGTTTCGTCGTTTTTTTTGTCGTAGTCGGGTTTTAGTTTTTTTACTTTTTTTTTATACTGTCTGAAACTACACTTTATTTGACCATTACATGTTTGCTGTATGGACTTTAAAAGATACTTTGACTTTGAGTTTGTTTCGGTGTTTCTTCTCAGGGTAGTCAGCTAGGAAACACCGGCCTCATCTAGTTTAAATTGACAAAAAAATTGACGTGTAAAAGTGTTTTTAAAAAACCTATTTGCAAAATAAATATAGTTTATCATTTATCATTTACACCTATGTTCACAGTCATCGGATGATTACCAACCTTAAAAATGTAACTCTTTAGCACAGTCCCAAAACTCTCTATCAACCCTACAGAATACCCAAACATTAAACCATAATGTTAAAACATTAAAACTTCAGCTTCGATGAAAATGAAACAAGAAAATTTACCAAATATTCGCCAAGAATTTGGACTTGTAGCCTCTTGGGGAAGTTTCGTTAATAATCTGAACTGCTGTCGATAAATACAAGTTAAATAAAATCGAAGGTTTTACGTGTTTGCAAAGTGAAATTGCACGGGGAGCCTGAGTATTTAAGCTTCTTTAAACTGTTGATCAGTGGTCTACTTAACTTAAATAAAGTTAAGTAGACCACTGATTTTCATCCATCAGCGCAATGCATACAATAGGGACATGGCTTCTTTATTTCAAACTAGTTTTTGCTAGTGGTTTCACCCGCGTGAATGTGGGTAATATTTTTGTATAGCCTATGTCACTCAGTGATAGAGTAGCATACTACTTGTACCTCAGTCAACCAACGGTGTGCAACTGTCAACTGTCACTGCCCGTTACTGGTGGGTCGTTATCAAATTTTAGACGGACGAGACGTAACCGTTTTGGCGACGACGAAAACGGTTGCAGAAAACGGTCGTCGTCGCAACTGGTTTGAAGACGAAACTATCGTTGAGTGAAGTAGTTGCAGAAAATGTTTGTTGTCGCAACTAGTTTGAGGACGGTAATAAAATCTGTACTCGTCGCGTCGTTGTTTCAAAACCAGTTATTACAATGAAAAATGAACTTTATGGCTATAAACATAAAATTCATTTTTCATTGCAATAACTGGTTTTGAAACGACAACGCGACGAGTGTGATAGTTGAAGCAATGGATTCTCGACCTTATTTTCTTAACGGTAAGATAACAATTCGCATACAGTAATTCGAAGACTGGTTTGTGCAACGAAGACTGTTTGGTCACAGGATGGAAAACGGTTGTTACGTTGCAGAACAAAAAACGGTCTTTGAAAACTGTTCGTCGTTGAAACGCCCACCGCTACTGCCCGTGCACTCGAGATAAGTATACAAACACTACACGCAGGATCCTACTCTCGAATGTGTCTTGGGCACGCTATAATCATGGCGATAATAAGTCCCCTCTTTGAGGAGTGGCTGGATATACGTCACGGCGTCCTGCATTCCGCATGACACAGGTCTTCACCGCACATGGTAAGTTCGGGAGGTTCCTGTACCTGATTCGTGCGGAAAAAATGATCGGGTGTCACCATTGTGATGACCGGCCGGAGGACACGGTGGAGCATACCGTGGAGGTGTGCCCCGCCTGGGTAGAGCACCGCCGTGTCCTGGTAAGAGCGATCGGCGGCAGTGACCTCTTGCGCTGGGCCCTTGTACAAGCCATGGAAGCAGTAGATATATCAATTAAAATAATAAACTAATTATAGTTTGTGCAAAGGAAAATTTTTCAGCCATCAGAGCACAATGAGTTAAAAAACAATTAAATAAACTGAAATACAGCAACATTTATTTCGGTCATTATTATTAAAATACAAACACGTGTTGCCTGTTCCAAAAGTAAGTAATAAGCAATGTTTGCATGCAGACCATACGTCAGAAATATGTTGCATGTCTCAGCCCACACAGTATGCCAGTAACACCCACTCACAGGAACAGGGAAGTTTGTTTCACTGCTTAGCGCAACGGAAATCCTGCACGTGGTTTATGTTATGGAATTTGTTTGCCTGCGCAAAAGTGTAGGGTTGGTGAGTTTCGTGGCAGTGTTTTGTTTTCATCGTGCTATCGTTAAATCAAAAGGAATTGAGTATTTAAACGTGATATCTACATTCTTGTTAAAAAAATATATAAAAATTTAGTTAGTTTATTTATTATTTACATATTTTTTTATAGGAAAACTTTTTATCAAGATAAAATGGAATCCATGGGAATTCCTTTCGGATGGTTATTTCAGCTTTTAATATAATAAACAAGAAAGAGTCGATTATCTAATTGAACGTAAACATTATCTTGTCACAGAAACTGGCATCCAATCTATTTTGGGGGATAAATTAAGATCTTTTCACAACTTAACTCGAGGATATACTTGACCGATTTTCCCTAAAGACTGTTTACTTAGCAAACAGCTCATTCACACAGAATCGCTTCCTGTAGACTTTTACGAAAATAAGAGGATTTGTTTGAAAACTACTTCTAAAATGCGATTCCATTGATGGTGCATTATAAAGCTGTTTATTTTCGGTAAAAATATTTCTTTAAAAGTATTAGGGAAACGCGATTGTTCATCATAAATCTGCCTGTCCATTGACGTGGAGCAAGGCAGTAGAGCAAAGCGGCCATGTGGGCTGTGCTGAGTTAGGCGGAGCATACGCTAGTCCCCGCAGCTGTAATGCAACGTAGCCAGTTTATCGCTTGTACGCTCGGCTTCCCCGAACCCCTTCTCGGTTTTGTATTAATTATTTGTGAACTTATAGTTTCGAGTTCGCAAATCCATATCCACTAAAGTGGTGCGGAGATTTTATATAATCCTATTGATTAATATTGGCACAACGGTCCGCTCTGCTCCACTCCGCTCCAGTAGACAGGCAGCTTCAAAGCTTAATCTTGAAACTGAATGCAGCAGCTCGCTTTTAGCCTTTGGCAAGCCTCAATTCTTATCATTCATTGCCCGTTCGTAATATTTTATGTCTAATCCAAAGTTATGTTTGTTCAGCTATCTTTACTTCATGTAATTATTTTCGTTGCGGGTAACAACGCGACCTCGTGTGATCGTTGGAAGATTTTGTGGATTTACTATATAACTTAGTCTAGTAAGCTTTATATTAATATGTTATTAGTGTTAGCTACAGTTCAGGAATAAACGGGGTTAGTAATAATATAAAAAAGTGTAAGGCTTTTTTGCTGACATCTTTCGCCTTTGGGTAGGGCGGGCAAACTCACTCCTGTTCCTTCTTTGCCTTCGTTCCAGAGCCCCGGGGTTCTCTTTCGCATCACCATGGCCCCAGTAGCTTCGACCCTGCTAGGCCCCTACGATTTTGCTGACATCTCCTTGAGGCGCATGTGAAATACTATGTGCCGTTCACAACTTGGGCTCGGTCCGGACGGTTATCGGTGAGCTACCCATTCCTCGCTGACTGCAAGCCAGCACCTACAGTGACTGGAAATCGGGATCGGGATCCCGGCGGCTGGGGCGTGAGGGACGTTTCCTCGCGGTGCCCCCAAAGTAAAGCAAAGCAAAGCAAAGGCCTCCTTTGCTAGCATTACTGCTTCGCAGAAGGAGGCGACCACCTGCCACTTCTCTTCGCTCCAGACCAAGGCCTGTAACAAGGCCCAGCGCGAGAGGTCGCTGCCGCCGATCGCCCCCACGAGGACACGGTGGTGCACTGCCCAGGTGGGCACACCTCTACCGTATGCTCCACTGTGTCCTCCGGGCGATCCACACAATAGTGACACCAAGGCATTTCTCCCGTACGAATCCGGTACAAGAACCTCCCGAACTTACCATGTCCGGTAAGGACCTGCGTCATGCGGAAGGTAAGGACACCATGTTGTCTTTCCAGCCACTTCTCAAAGAGGAGACTAACCGCTATAATTGTGGCGTGCCCATTACACTTGGAATTACTCCTGTATCATGGATGCGTTTACAAACATATAAACACACATACACAAGACACCCAGACCCGGAACAACTATCCGTAGACCATACAAATATTTATTCAGTGCGGTAATCCAACCTAGAGCAGTGGTGGCCGAGTGGTAACGGCCCCGACTTACGAGTTTTAGGTCGCGGGTTCAAACCCAGCCAGGTTTATTACTATGTGTAATTTATTTTATCAACACTGCTCTCAAAATGATGAAGGAAAACATTGTGGGGAAACCAGCATGTCCAAGAACCAAAAAATTCGAAGACATGTGACATTCACCAACCAGCACTGGGTCCACGTGGTGGATTTCGGCCCATTCCTTCTCCTAGAGAGGAGGCCTGAGTCCCAGCAGTGGGAACATTAAAAGGCTGATTATGCTATGCTATGTAATCCAACCCGCGACACAAATATCGCAGCAGCCAATCCATGTCATCTAATAACTGGCATTAATTAAAGTAATGTTTGGTATATCTTAATTAATTGAGGAAGCGAAAACGGGTTACGGTTGGTAGACATAATTCTTTTTGCTATTGATTTATAATAAAGTCCTCTAAGATATGGCCTAGGTTTCATTTTTGGCGAAAAGAGAAAAAAGTACATGCCAGCAATGTGGAAAAGTTTCATTCCTCTTTTGATCCTTTTCTGAAAAAGCCCGATTTCTATCTATTTTTAACATCTTAAGAAATAGCAAGATCAATTATCCCAAACTCCGATGCGCGAACTACTTTCGCAAATTTATAGACTAGACCATTTCTAGACAAAGTGCGAAGGAATGTCCTCATCCTTCTTAGTTTCTAATCTTGAGAAATACAGCTAGTAATGAGAATGTTTGTCTAGCTGGAAGAGTGTAAGAAATTAATTAATTTCTTCAGAACCTATTATTTTCTGAGGGGCTGTCAGATTTAGTATTGAAATTATGTCTTTGAATGTTGTGTGGTGTAGAAGTAATGATATAGATAAATAAATAAATCATTTATTGCCTGTAATACAAAACATACACTAAAGCGCAATAAAATCATAAAAACTTACACAAAAACAAATATAAAAAAATGTAGACTCAGTTTTGATTCACATACTTTGTAAAAAGGGTCTGCCGCCCAGGGCTTTGTAATGGTTCAGGCAGGCCTTGATTATGGTATTAACGTAGTAGGTTCGAGCTGCTGGATTCTCCGAATGACTTCCTGCGGTTCTTGAAACCAAAGGGCAACTGGAGGAACACAGATAGATTTTAGTCAGTAAAAGTCTGACGCAGTCTCTTGCTTCACCCAGAGCGGAGATATCATTTGATAATTTCCCACCTCAAATAAAAGGTGTAAAGGTAAGATCACAATTGCTATTGTAATGAACTTTTTAGATTTTAATTATTTATTTAAATTAATTTAATATTGACTTTTGGATTGTCTATTACATATAATAAAACAGTAAAATTATTTTGCGATGGTATTAATTGGCGCAAAAACTACTGAACCGATCCTGTTCAAATTTTGCATACATAATCCTTATAGGTCAGTGCATCTGTTAGGCTATAAATTATTACGCTATTTGCTATGGGGGGTGAGCAATAATCCAAAACGTCCGTGTTGAACGACATTTGCCGCGAGTTCGATTCCCAGCTACAGTTAAAATTTTTGTCATTATTTTATCTTCTTTTTTGTAATAAAATAACTTTTACCATTTTTTCAAAATAAAATTAAACTTTTCTATTCGATATCTTCTGAGTATATTGTAAAAACTAATCAAAACACATAATAAAATCGAATTAGTCAAATATGGCACCACACGCAATTCAGATACTCGCAACGCCATCTAAAGACTCAAAGTAGAAATAATGATGACAATGACAGTTGAACTTTATATTTGAATAGATGGCATTGTGTATTTTACGTAATTTTCTGAATGGCGGAAGAATGACCATCGCCCACGTTTGCAGACAGTTCTATTGTTCAAAATTGGAGGAAAATAGTTATGGTTAAACTGGTGTTAGACGGAGGCATTTTTAATAATCCTACTGCTTTTTTTTCCATGATTGTAACAAGATTGACCATGATTATTCAAGGGATACGAACCAAAAAAGGCGATAAAAGTAAACAAGTATATGTATTTAATTATTGATTTTAAAATAACACGGCCAAATTTTCGGAAGGGGTTGCATGGCACCTTGTGTTGGCAGGCCCCCAGGTAGACCGATGACCTGGTGAGGGTCGCGGGAATCCGATGGATGCGAGACACACAGGACCAGTCATTATGGCGACACTTGGGGAGGCCTACGTCCATGATAATGATAATGATAATGTTGGTACTTTTTTTCTTTTTTTAAGAGTGGAAATCATCCAATGACTTCTCTGGTTGGAGCGAGAGGGCGTGTCAAACTTTTACTGACTAAAACCACACTTGTGTCCTTCAGTTGCGCTTTGAAACATCTCTTTGAGGAGCGCGTGGATCACTACGTGCTGTTGACGACTGGGCTCGGTTCGGTTAATTACCGGACGGCCGGAGGGCTAGCTACCCATTGTTCGATGTCTGCAAGCCTGCGTCTACCGTGGCTGGTCGTCGGGGTCGGAATCTCGGCTCGGCGTGAGGACGTTCGTTCCCTCACGCGTGCGGCCTCCTTCTTCGCTAGCATTGCGGCTTTGCAGAAGGAGGCGACCGCCTACCATTCCTCCTCGCTCTGGACTATAGCCCGAACCAGGCCCCGGCGCGAGAGGTGACTGACGCCGATTGCCTCCACGAGGACACGGCGGTGATCCGCCTTTGTGGGACACACCTCTGCATGCTCCACTATGTCTTCCGGGATGGCACCTTGCGGCCTAATAATGGCGTGATTCATTGTTTGCAGTTTCTGCTCCATATAAAACGGGGTCGAAAGTGGTTTACGTTCCTGATCACTGATGTATCTCAGATTCCTGGCAGCCTTGCGTCGACATTCTGGACGTTACCTCCTTGCAGTGAGTGGTGACCAACACTGGAACAACCCTCTGAGGGAGGCCAGTCTCAGGGATAACACTAATCGGCTGCTACATTTGTTTACCGTAATTTCATTGTTTTATGGATACACAAGCTCAGGACTGTTGAGGGTGTTTCGAGCGGTTTCTGTTCCGGATTCGGTTGGAAGTATCCTGATATTACCATTTTGCGAATCGCCCGGAGGACCCGGTGTAACATGCGGTGGAGGTCTATCACATTTGGGTGAACCGCCGTGTCCTCATAAAGGCAGTCGGTGACAGTGACCTCTCGGTTTGGCCATCAATATGCGAGTTTGATTGGGCGGGGATACACGCGCTCAAGATTTCGCCGAAATTCATTCAACGGGGACGTCAGTTAAATACACACAAAAAAATCCAAGGTAAATGAACAAGTAATTTTTACGCCCAAAATGAGCAAGCTGCAACAATCAATGCAAGCATGCTCTCGCAAATTCTTCATAAGTACTGTTGTGGAGGAAGATAGTTGATGATGATGATGGTAGTTTTTGGATTCACTGGCTTTTTGGCTTTGCACTATCAGTGCACGTTATTCAGCTGAAGGTCGGTGTCCCGATTATGCTCCTTCATTTACCTCTACCAAAGCTGTCTAACGGCTTAAACTCTTCAGTCAAAAATTATTGAGGTGAAAATTTTACGGGAGGTAACTCTTTCGAACAATCTCGCAGTTTCAGCCACCTTCTTCGATCGTAGTGCTTCACTGAAGGAGGCTACTGGTTGACATTTTCTCCACCAATCGCCTCCATGAGGACACAGCGGTGCTGGCGCTCTGACCAAGCGGGACCGACTTCCACCGTATGCTCCATCGTATTCTCCAGGCGATCCGCACAATGGTGATACCCGAGTGTTTCTTCCCGTTGAATTCGATACAGATACCTCCCAAAACACCCACATCCGGTGAGTCCTGCACAAAGAGAGGATGCCGTGACGCCTCTGTAGACACTCTTCAAAGACAGGCATTACCGCTGCGATTGTGACGTGCTCACTGTGGCGAAGGGTTAAAATCATACAATGTTGTTTCACCAGAACATAAACCAGAAACATACATAAACTATTTTTTTTTCTTTTGGGGTAGGCAGAAATGCCAACTGCTACGACCCTTACATACTCTTTCTATTCATTGACATTCATACATTTGGATCTGGACGAGTACATAACATGTTTCCTGAAGGTAATTTGCGTTTTTACTTTTAACCGTTTTATGTTAAAGTACAATAAATAATTGCGTTGCTTTCAGAATGAATTGCAAGCTCAGAATGATTGTACGTTTTTACAAACTTAACGCAGACGAAGTCGCGGGCCACAGCTAGTATTTAATAATAATAAAAAAGTCTAAATTTATTCCATAATTTATTACTTAATTTTAATCTAAACAGTTTATGTTGTAATTTGATTGTTTTTATAATTGATATTTCTTGGAAGGTAATGTGTATTTTTATATTTTGTTATTTACATAATTTTATGAATTAAGTAAGTACCTACTCTTCTAACAAAGTGTGGATCTAGTATCTGAATCAAGTAAATAATAATAATAACAATTCGTTATATAATTTTTCTATTAGTTTTCCATTTCAGTTCAGTGCTTATTACACGACTGCCCAAAAAAAGGAGTGTTATGTTTTCAGGGTTCATGTACATATGTAATTAAGTTGACATATAATTAATTATGTATTTCCTTATACTGAAAATATACGAAGTTATTGCTTTTACTATACACCCCCATGGGTCTTTTAATCCTTGGTCACAAGACTTTGACGTACATACAATTGTTTTTGAGATGGGAAATAGTCAAGTGACTTCTCCCGCTTTTAGGTTTAACGAGAGGGGCGTCTCAGAATTTTACTAACTAGAACCGACCTGACCACATGTGTTCTCCATTTGCCCTATACATACTAGGGTCACAGTTACTCTGTCAAATGTTCCTGCAGTCCAAGCTGACTTACATTGCCGGTCAGGCATCGGTTCCTAGGCCTCTTCAGGTTTGCTAACATCTCTTTGAGGCACGTGGAGCACTAGGCGCCGTCGACACGAGCTTGGTCCTTCCCAGATGTCCGGACGGCGAGCTACCCCTTATGATCGTCGTAGCCGAAAATCTCGCTGTGACTCCCGATGACCGGATCGTCTCGGCACGTCGATCGGCGTGAAGATGTCCGTTCCCTCGCGATTGCTGCCATCTCCTTTGCTAGCATTACTGCTTCGCCGAAGGAGCGTGCTTCCCATTCCCTCTTGGTCCAAACCATGGCCTGAACTAGAGCCGGATGCTAGAGGTCACCGCCCCTGTTCTCCTCCACGAGGACTCAGTGGTGCTCCACCCAAGCGGGTCAGACTTAGGTTTAAAGAATTTATTTTCTCATAAAGAACAGGGTTCACTTAAAATTAGTTTACATTATTATGACAATGTTGTTACAAATTTGTGTCAGATAATAATAATAATAATAATAATAACCCCATCGCCGTATCTCTACGTTGACGTCGTGGTGGGGCTTGCGTGCTCCAATATACCCTAGGTCTGTATCGGTGAAGTTTGCTTTGCCGTAATATGCCTAAGGTGAGGGGCCAGACTAAGAGAGATACAATCCGCAGTGCAGTTTTGTGGCGAACTGTTGGGCATTAGCGACCCCACGGACCCGATCTCCCGGGAGAATTCTTGTTCTTCATCTCCGGCTTGCCTTTATTGGCCGGCCGTAGTGAACACTGACGAGGAACTGAGCTCCCACCTCTCTCTTGCCTTTATTGGCTGGCTTGAGTGGAGATTCGCAAGAGCAAACGTGCTCGGGAGAAGGATGTATAATCCAGTAAGGTGCTGGTAGGGATCTTGACCGTACTTCCGGGATTGTCCTGATAGCCGTGGTATACCTCTCCACTCCTCAAGCACCTCAGGATATGTTGCCCTCTTGTTGCTACGTCACTTCGTGCTAGCGGCCGTTTTTGGGGGCCCATTTATTGAGTGTGCAAGTCACCCCCTGCCTTTTTTCGATGCATATTAATAACGTTGTTCAGGCAGGGGCCATAGTCTTGACATAGTTCCATGTTACCAGTCCACTTAAGATTCCAAAAACCATAGCCCTATTATCTTTGTTCTCCATATGTCACAACAGTTTTTCAATAACCGGGGGTTGTCCTTGGGTGCACTAGCATAGCGCGTACAGGGATAATCGTCGGTTGGTATCATGTTCCATTATATTTATCTAAAGGGCCTCTGCGAGTTGGCTTCGGCTCCTTGTACGCCCCCCAAAGGTCCAGGACCTCAGGGTCCTGAGATAAATAAAATATATAAAAAAAATAATAATAATAATCATTTATTTGCAAACAAGTGACACTAATTACATAAATGCTCTGCCTCCTGAACTAGGTAGTGAACCTGTATCTCAGGAGACAGTTCCTTCCCTATACATATTACAATCCGTTTACAAACAAACAATGCCAATTGGTACTCAAATCAAGAGTCCAAAAAAAAAATGTAATGAAATAAGACACGTAGGTAAGTACTTATATAAAAGATGGGTTTCTTAAGTCTAGCATAGTCGGCCTTATAATGTTCCCACTGTTGGGAGTCAGGCCTCCTCTCTAGGAGAGGGAATGGGCCGTAATCCACCACGCGGGCCCAGTACGGGTTGGTGGATGTCACATGTCTTCGAATTTTTGCTTCTAGGACATGCCGGTTTCCTCAAGAAGTTTTCCTACACCATTTTGAGAGCAGTGGTGATGAAATAAATTACATAAAGTTATGCGCCTGGCTGGGTTTGAACCCGCGACCTACAACTCGTAAGTCAGGGCCGTTACCGTTCGGTCACCACTGCTCCCTCTCTGCTCTCTTAAGTCTATTGTTATTCAAAATATATATTTTTAACATATTCTTTAATTTACCAAACAACTCAAAATCTTTGATATCTCCAAAGAGTTGTGCACCTTCAATCAAAAAGTTGCTTTTACCATAAGTTTTTGTTCTTCCACCGCATAATCCACCGTGACGTTCCACTGGG
Organism: Mythimna impura; assembly: GCA_905147345.3. Taxonomy (NCBI): domain Eukaryota; kingdom Metazoa; phylum Arthropoda; class Insecta; order Lepidoptera; family Noctuidae; genus Mythimna; species Mythimna impura. The sequence goes on along the minus strand of LR990342.1, from coordinate 23,912,661 downwards.
TTATATTTGCATCTTAATACCTACCGTATGTATATTACAACCATTAATAATATCTCTAATTTTAGCGCGGAAGTTTGAGCGCTAATGATCAAACTGTCATCATTAATTGTTAGAATTTAGACAATCAAGGAGTTAAACAAGTTGGTGATAACAAGATCAGAGGAATTAGGTTTAACTTACCTTATATCATATTGTATATATCTGCAGAGATATAGTTATATATAAAGTTAAATAATTATATAGTAGGTGCCTATATTTTTAAGTATAATCACACTAATATTATAAAGGCGAAAATATTAAAAGTTTATGAATGAGTATGTGTGTTTGTTACGTCTTTACACTCAAACGGCTGAACTGTGGAATTACTGAGACTAGGAGTGTGAAATTTTGCACGAGGCATCATTTTATGACGAGCATTAAGGAAAGATTTTCCAAAATTCACCCCCTAAAAAGATGAAACGGAGGTCCAAAAATTGTATGGAGAAACGAAATTTTAAGCGGGTGAAACCGCTGGCAAAAGCTAGTCTATATTAAATCTATTATATTCATTTTTGATAATGTCATCGTCATCATCATCATTTCAGCCGAAAAACGTCAACTGTTGGACATAGGCCTCCCCCAAACGTCGCGATAATGACCGGTCCTGTGCGTCTCGCACCATCGGATTCCCGCGAACCTCACCAGCTCATCGGTCCACTTCATGGGAGGCCTTCCAACGCTGCGTCATCCGGTACGTGGTCGCCATTCCAGAACCTTTTGTCTCCATCGACCATCAGTTCTGCGAGCAATGTGCCCTGCCCACTGCCACTTAAGACTTACTTTGATGATGTGTGTGTTTGTGAATATTATGAATTAGGAGCCTTATATGATAATTTGGATTGAGGAAAAAAAAATCTTTTACGCGGGTAAACCCGCTAGCAGCAACTAGTAAGCCTTGTTGGAAGTTATATTTTCGAACTGTTTGTGGTTGAAACTCTCGGTTCGTGGGGTCCGAGTGCTCACAAGTTGTATAAAGATCTGTCAAAACGTCCAGTTGACACTTCGCGTGATCCAAGAGCTGGCTTTTACCTCGGACAGAGGATAAGCATTGCCATACAGCGTGGCAATGCCGCCAGTCTTTTGGGTACATTACCAGTCGACAGCGATGTGGAAGAGTTTTTTGACGCCATATTTAGTTTGATTTTGGTTAGTTGTAATTAATGTAGGGCTTTTATTGTTATTGTAATTATAGTTAGTATTTTTGAATAAATAAAACCAGAGTTAAACACAAAAGCAAAGATTTTGTTCTCCAACACCCAAAAACGTTTCACTACTAAATATTTGTATGTAAATAAAAACCAAGCAACGGCCACACGTCGCATTTTTATTCCCTAATGAATATGAAAATGAACGTTACGTTATGAACCGCGTTTTGACGACATTCAAGATCAAGGTCGCATAAAGTAACTACCATTACTGAAATAAATATTAACAAGAATTCGTAGTAAACTGACGAAATAGCGATATTTTTTGTGTAGATACAACATGAACATAAAATTTAACGATAACATACATAAAAACCAGTCAACTGTGAGTCGCACTTGCGCATCAAGAGTTCCGTACAAACTTATGTACCTATATGTAAATTGTTCAATTCCCGAATCGAGTTTCGAAGATTTTTTCGAATAGAATAAAAGTTGTGTGATATACTACTTTACAGTTTTCAGACATTTTCTTATATTTGTGCTATGAGACTTTGCTTAATGCCAAATTTTAGGTTTCTAGGTTAGCGGGAGGTACCCTATAGGTTTCGATTTAATAGCGAGTGTCAAAACATGCGCCTAAAAGAGCACAACCTTATCTTTAGACTTCTTTGACTTAGTACTTTGATTTTTTCACTGCTGTTTGGGATATCAGACCTGAATATTTGATATTAATTTTAGCTTCTTACCTCTACGTGTTCCTTACCAAAAAGGTCTTGATAGACGGATAAATGGACAACATAGCTGGATATAGCTACCCTCATAGAACCCTTATAGGACCCTTATAGGATTATAAGGGTACCTTTTTTGTCAACTTAGGGACGGAACCCTAAAAATGTAGCAAGTGAAACAAATATTTATGCGAAAGACTAATAAAGGAAATTCTGTTTGTCGGTTGTTGCTGGGTAGATTAGCTGAGTCACGTCTTTCCTATGATGTTCCTACCTACATTTTTTTTTCTTGGTGTTTTTACCTGTATTTCTTTAGTTGCTTTTTGCATTTCAGGGCCTTTGTAACTCTTATAATCTATTACGCAGCTCTGGCAAGCATCGAACCTAGTGGGCCTGCCCGTTTTATTTTTTTTGCCTATTTGTGCTGAGGAAATATATTTTTTTAACGTTTTACTCGTTTGTTTTTTTGTAAATCATTAAGATTTATCACCCGCTCATTGGTCCACCTTGTGGAAAGCCTACCAAAGCTGCCTCTTCCGGTACGCGGTCGCCACTTCAAAACCTTCCAGCTCTATATTTCAGACCATCTGTTCTGCGAGTAATGTGTCCTGCCCACTGCCACTTAAGTTTGGCGATTCTTCGGGCCATGTCGGTAACTATAGTTCTTCTGCGGATATTTTCATTTCGATCACGCAAGGAAACTCCGAGCATAGCCTAAAAAAAAGAAGGAATATAATTAAAATTAACTGCTGTCAGCAGCTTTGGTCATGTGAAAGCAGAAAATTGTCCCAAGAGAACATATTACCGAGATAAAAAGTATTCTATGCACTATTCTATGACTTGGTCTACCCGTGTACCAAGTTTTATCAGAATTCGTTGAGCCGTTCGAGCGTAAAGAAGTAACAAACATACAGACACTCACAAAATTTCCCCTTTTTAATATTAGTGTGGTGAAGAGAGTAAATAAAGCTAATGTGAATGTTGATATTAATATGGATCTTCCCGGGATTTCTAACGAAAAATCCCGTGTGGCCAACAATATTACAAATAAATAATAATAAAAACCTCAGGGATAGATAAGAATAATAAAACAAATTAAAATACAATTTTTATTCAAAATTCATTGAAAAAGATCTCTCTACGTCAACTGAGGTAAGGTCGGTCGTCATATTGTCATAGTGTCCTAAAAAAAAATCAGCTCTTTAAAATTAATCTCGGGATTCGAGGCATATCCACTTTATTCTTTCGCTGTATGAAATCGGTGTAAGTACATGCTTAACTCTACCTAATTCCGACCTCTGGTAATATGTTACTAAGTCTTCATAAAAAATAAGCATGGTATTAATTTCCAAGAGCCCTTTTACTTAAAATCTTTCGCGTGACACACTTTAGCACGTTTCGGGAACGGTTTTCCTCGTTCTTTGAACTCCCACGTGCTAAGCCACGTGACCTCACCTTAAAGAGTAAATTAATCGACTTTTTACTAACATTCAACGGGAGTGTTTGCTAGACTTGCTGTAAAAATTAAACCGTATAAACTTCAATGATGTGAGCTGTTAATCCTATGCATTATAAAAATTAAATTAATATGGTTCCGAAATGTGGTCGCTCACAATGGGCCTCATTAGAAGGCTCAAAGTCATACAAAGGGCAATGGAAAGGGCTATGCTCGGAGTTTCCTTGCGTGATCGAATCAGAAATGAAGATATCCGCAAGAGAACAAGGTTGCCGATATAGCACGAAGAATCGTCAAACTTAAGTGGCAATGGGCAGGGCACATTGCTCGCAGAACAGGTGGCCGTTGGGGCCGAAAGGTTCTGGAGTGGCGACCGCGTACCGGAAGACGCAGTGTTGGAAGGCCCCCTACAAGGTGGACCGTTGACCTGGTGAAGGTTGCGGAAATCCGATGGATGCGAGACGCACAGGACCGTTCGTTGTGGTGACATTTGGGGGAGGCCTATGTCCAGCAGTGGACGTCTATAGGCTGAAATGATGATGATGATGATGATTATAAAAATTGTTTATTCAAAGACAACTTTTGGTCTACAATAATGTTTGTATCACTAAAGATTATTTATATGTTAGTATAAGTTCAATTCAATAATAATTTAGTAGTTCGAGTGTGGAGAAGTAACAGACATACACACACACATTCACAAACTTTTACCGTTCTAATATTAGCGTGAAGTCTTATGTGATTATTCATTTTCCAAATAGAAGAAGATCGTAGGGGCCCAGCAGGGTCGAAGCCTACTGGGACCATGGGTTATGCGAAAGAGAGCCCCGGGGCCCTGGAACGAAAGCAAAGAAGGAACAGGAGTGGGTTTTAGTCAGTAAAAGTCTGGCACGCACCACCCAATGGCTGGAAAAGTCATTAGATGATTTCCCACCTAAAAAAAAGTAGAAGAAGATTATGCTTATTATTTAATTATTATGTATGATCTGAAACATTGGAAAAAATGAGCTAACTTTTAATTCATATGCAAAATATCAGAATATGGATCAACTCCAAAATATAAAAAAAATAGAACGGGAAAAGAAATATATTTTTTAGTCTCAAGTTTCCATTGTATTATTTACTAGCTTTTGCCCGCGGCTTCGCCCGCGTACATAAAATTTAGCCTATGTCACTCAAGAATAAAGCAGCTTTCTATTGGTGAAAAAAATTTAGCAATCGGACCAGTACATCCAGAGATTACCTCCTACAAAAAAAATAAAATAAAAAACCAATCTTTACTTCTTTATAATATTAGTGTAGATTACCTTAGTGGTCAAGATAGTATAGATATATATAAATATATAAATAAAGGACACAATTTTTTCGCAATTTCAAGTTTGTTTCGGTTGTGAAACTGGTTCATATTCATGAGTACCTTTATCGACTTCCTGAAATATCGCCTTTGAGTTGAAAGTTAACCTGCAGAAGAATTCTTCCGTCCCTTTTCTCTTGTCACTTAATAAATCGACGCAATGTTTTATAGCATTATTTACTTTGGGATAATGCATTACAACTACATGTAACATAATAAACATACATTCTTTATGTAGTATGTTCAAAATCAGCTACTGAATCGATTACAACTATTTTTAATACCTATGTAATTTTTATTCTTAATAAGTTTTTTTTAGATTACATAAACTAGTGTTCGTTGATAGTGAAGCGCATAAGTTTATTAAGAGCCTATTCACTCTAACCTTTAGGTGTCTTTTGTTCTTTCTTTCTTTCTTTCTAAAGCTCTAGGTAGCTCGCCGTCCGGCCGTCCGGTAATTGACTGGACTGAGCCCAGTCGTCAACAGCTCATAGTGATCCACGCGCTCCTCAAAGAGAGGTTAGCAAACCGTGGGGACCCAGCAGGGCCGATGCCCGCTAGCTAGGACCGCAGGGAATTTAAAAAAAAAAAACCTGTAGTCCTAGAACGCAAGGGGTAGCTGAAGGGTACAGATGTGATTTTGGTCAGTAAAAGTCTGACACGCCCTCGCGCTCCGCCCAGAGCGCGAGAGAAGTCATTGGATGATTTACACACTTAAAAAAAAAACACTTAAATAATTATAATCGGACGGGAAGACCGCAACTGGCAAATTGTCCATCGATATACACGGTATAAACGACGAGTCGAAACGCTTAGTTCGGACCGTAGAGGTGATAACAACTAGTATTTTAAGAAAACACTACCACACTGCATGCTGGCGCATTACTTTGTGTAATTTATTTCATCACCACTGATCTCAAAACGGTGAAGGAAAACATCATTAGGAAACCGGCATGTCCTAGACCAAAAAAATTCGAGGACATGTGAAATTTACCAACCCGCACTGGGCCCGCGTGGTGGATTACGGCCTATTCCCTCTCCTAGAGAGGAGGCCTGAGTCCCAGTGGGAGTGGGAACATTAAAAGGCTGATTATGCTATGCTATACTTGCCTTGTGAGACCTTGTTTCTTGCCTTTCAGGATTCTAGGTCAACGGGAAGTACCTTATAGGTATTGATTACCTTTTTTTTTTTTTTTTTTTTCGGTGGGAAAATCATCCTATGACATCCCCCGCCCTTGGGCGGGGCGGGAGATAGTGTCAGACTTTTACTGACCAAAAACCCACTCCCGTTCCCTCGTTGCCTTTCGTACCAGGGCCGAGTCTTCCTTTCAGAATCAGACCCTTGGCCCCAGTAGGCTTCGACCCTGCTAGGCCCCTACAGTTGCTGACATCTCCTTGAGGCGCGCGTGGAACAGCACGCGCCGTCGACGACTTGGGCTCGGTCCGGACGGTTACCGGACGGTCGGACGGCGAGCCACCCATTGCTCGCCGTCCGCAAGCCTGCGCCTACGATGGCCGGAAATCGGGATCGGAATCCCGGCGGCGATTGGGGCGTGAGGACCGTTGCCTCACGCGATCGGCCGCCTCCTTTGCTAGCATTACTGCTTCGCAGAAGGAGGCGACCGCCTGCCACTCCTCCTCGCTTCGGACCATGGCCTGTACCAAGGCCCGGCGCGAGAGATCGCCGCCGCCGATCGCCCCCACGAGGACACGGCGTTGCTCTGCCCAAGCGGGACACACCTCCACCGTGTGCTCCACCGTGTCCTCCGGGTGGTCCGCACAATGGTGACACCCGGGCGTTTCTTCCGCACGAATCCGGTGCAGGAACCTCCCGAACTTACCATGTCCGGTGAGGACCTGCGTCATGCGGTAGGTAAGGACGCCGTGTTGCCTTTCCAGCCACTCCTCAAAGAGGGGAATTACCGCCATAATTATGGCGTGCCCAGCACTGGGTTGCGATAGTCGCTGTCGCCATTCCACCATGAGACCCCGCCGGAGCTCTGTCCGCCATGCCGCAACTTGTCGTGGCAGCGGAGTTTCGCCCCGACGTTGCATCTCCACGCGCAGATCGTGCATGCGTGCAAGGCCTGTTGCCACCAGATCCCATGGTGGCTGGCCAGCAAGGAGGCTCGCCGCTTCGCGGGAAACCGTGCGGTATCCCCGCACCATCCGTATGGCCATGACCCTCTGGCACGCGTTCAGCTGGGCCGCCGGTCGCTTTCGCAGTGACGGCGCCCACACCGGCGCCCCATAAAAGGTATTGATTACCTTGCGAGTGTCAAAATATGTTATCTGTAGATTGCGTTGATTTAGTTTGAGTTAAAGCTTAATACCTACTTCCACACGTTTCTGAGAAGAAGATTCTTGACAGATGAACTGATGGATATTCGGGCTAACGGAAAACCAAGTGATCTTATAAGGGGGGTGGGGTTTTTGCTTACTGAGGTATGGAACCAAGGGTTCCGTTTTTGCTTACTGAGGCATGGAACCCTAAAAATTGATTGTTTCACCCTTAAAGTGACATGTGTTTCACCGGGCTGATCTAGAGGTAAGAGGTTCTTAATAAACTAGTGCGCTTCACCATCAACAATTGCATCAGTGCTTACCATTAGGTGGGATCGCAGTTTACTACTTGAGTATTGTTTAATGTTACCTTTGCACATTGACTCATCACTCGGCCTGGCTTACGCACGGCCCAGTTAAAATAATGATTTGGTTGCATCTTACACGCACAGGACACAAAGAATTATATTTACAATACACATACCCGCTCTTATCCCACCGCTTTTAGGTACGCAATAGACTGTTTTCCGCACAAGTGCGCGTGCTCTCCCCCGCCACAATGTTATTACATTAATTATCGTATCAGGTTGAGCGCGCGTCGACCCCCACGAGTCGCCGGTCAACCCCCGTTTATTCATTTCTTCGCAAGTGTATTGAAAAACGTTGTTTTCAACACACTTGCTCAGAAAGTGACTCTTATTGCACTGCGCTTAGGTATATAATGGCACTCGTTACCAAACTGTGACATTTTGATTACCATTACGCACTAGTGCTATAATGTAGTTAAAACCTTTTTGTTCAACCTCTTTGTTCGCAAAACAAATTTTGAATTCGAATGCGTTCAATAGTATATAAATTAGTGTCTTACTTATTTCATCCAATTTCAAAGTTAAAATGGACAAATTTAACTTGTACAAACGATTTAATTAATAAAAAACATTTAGTAAATAAATCGTACACTCAAATAAAATTTGTTTTTTTTTGTGGTCTATGGCCGCCATTTTAAGATGCGCGCGGTTTTTGGCGTGATTTTTTTTATTCCAGTGAAGTTCAGTGGCTGTATTAATTAAATAAAATTAAATACTACAAAATCATTGGAAAATGTTACATCCGTATTCTATTGTCACCACGAAAGACATTATCGTAAAAACTTTTCACGCAAGAAAACATAAACGTAAGACATAAGGCAGTATGATCAAAATACCTTAGCCTTCCTCTAGGGGTAAATAAAAAAAATAATGCGTGCCATTTTGAAAAAGATTTTTACCGCCATGTCAAAGAAAATTTTACTAGTTTTACTGTTGTTTTCTTCGCAAGTGTATTGAAAAACGTCGTATGACACACGTGAGTAATTAATGATTACCGTTCTTGGCTCTCTTAAGACCCTCGCCACGGCTCGGGTCTCAATACCGCCTCGACGGTAATCACTAACATTACACACTTGTATCATAATGTACTATTGATACACGTGCAAATTTGTCACCGCAGTCCTCGGCTCCATAACACACTCGCCTACGGCTCGTGCGAATTCCGCCTCGGTCGCAATAACAAACTTTCTGAACTTGTATCAAAATGTACTATTAATAGTGTATGTTGAGAAAAAGTAGTATATAAGCAGAAAATTTTGTAAATAAATCTGATTTGATTTTTGTATTCTTGTCTCATTACCCCTCACTGTGGCCAAGCCACCTTTAGCCATCTTTGATCACTTTCGTGTGTCTGCGGGATTGGCAGTGAGTGTATCCTTCCCGAACCTGGTATTCCTGTCTACTATCCGTCCGTAACCTTAGGTCGCATGGTGCAGCTGGCTCACCGTCCAACCGTCCGGTAATCGTCTGGACCGAGCCCAAGTCGTCGACGGCGCGTACTGTTCCACGCGCGCCTCATGGAGATGTCAGCAAATCGTAGGGGCCCAGCAGGGTCGAAGCCTACTGGGGCCACAAGTAGTGTGAAAGTGAAACCTGGAGCCCTGGGACGAAGGCAAAGAAGGAACAGGAGTGGGTTTTTAATCAGTAAAAGTTTGACACTATCTCCCGCCCGCCCAAGAGCACGATTTGTCATAAAATGATTTTCCCACCAAAAAAAATAATAGTGCAAACATCCCGAACTTATTTATATATTTATTTATCACATACTAGGTATATGATAGGTTAGGGCTGCAGGGCTTATAGGGTTTAGGGTCGTAGGGACTGTCAGGCTTGTAGGTCTTTGTAGGTTCCTTTAACTTATCATATATGTTCACGTACTGTCACACCCTTGACTGTATTGCGGCCTTACGCAAGGTTTTTAAGGGTGGATGCACAATTATATCAATTAACCTTTTGACGTGAGTAATTAGAGACACAATAGTAAGACAATGGCTTGCGGGCGCCGGCTACCGCCTGAGCGTTAATGAATTAAATAATAATTATAATGAATTTTTTTGTTTCCAAAAAATTTAAAACGTAAAATTATTGTTAAACTTCTCGTGAGGAACATCTGTGTCTGAACTAGATAATAAAATCCATATTCCAACCCCCGTTCTACCCCCTTAGGGGAAGAGTTTTGTAAAATCTGTTCTTACCGGATATCTACACCCTATAAGGAACCTACTTGTCAAATTTTAATAATAATAATAATTTATTTATTTGCCAGAATGTAGGTGTACAAAGTAGTATGATCTTAATTTTAATTAGGCCCATTTACATTCTAACATAACTTGTGGTGTGCAAATATTAATACAGTGTTAATTAATTTTATTAAAAATGTTGCATTCATATTTCAGTTATCACTATAATAGCTACAAGATGTCTGATTAAACAAATTAATTGTAAATATTTAATTTCACAAATCATTAATTAAAATGTCATAATAATGTGACATCAGAGGTTACCAATACCTGCTATCACTATATAATAATTAAATGGTCCATGCATATTGATAAAATGTAAAAATAATAAAAATCAAAGTCACCAATATCTACTATCACTATCAAATGTCAAATTCTATATAATAATTATAATGTCCATGAATATTATAAAATGTCAAAATTATGATAATAGTAAATGTCAACTTAAAAATAAAAAGAAAGTATCTATTGAACTTCACATGAATTTAAAATGGCAAAAAAAAAAACTAAAATATTAAATGTCAGTTTAAAAATAGAATATAATTATAATAGAAGAATAGAATTAAGTTTGTAAGTGATATAGTTTCTGAGATTTCGTGATTAATCCACTGATTAATCACGAAATCTCAGAAACTACACTCACTAGTGGTATTTCGGTTCTATATAATAATATAGATAATTACAACCTTTAGGCTACAACTTAAAATTATAGGTACCTACTAATTTAAAAAAATATAATAAAAAAACATCACAAATTGAATCAGTTACATATATTAAGAAACTAAAATTACAATACATATATCACATAATAATATATCTGACTAACAACCGTCAAAGATAACTGTCAACCGTCTGGAACGACAGATGAGACCAAACGGCTAAACAAGCAAAAAACGGCACGATTGACGTTGTGGTCCTAAGTCCTAAAACAAAACAGCCCCACAGACCCGCCAGTTTACCCGGACATTTAGATAAAAAGTCCGGACACCCTTCATTCTTTAGTCTTAGTATAACACGACTTTTGCGAGTAAAACCAGGCTTCTTTATCAAGCATACTATTGTATTAAAGTGGGAGAATGTTTTAGTTTGTTTAAACGCGCTAATCTCTGGAACTAATAGTCGGATTAGAAAATTCATGCTGTATAACATAGTCAAGTTCACGGCGAATAGTACAGGATATAAAAAATCACGCTAAGACTTAAAATCTGCTTAAATTAAAAAAAAAAAAACAGCGAAATTGAATGATTCAATCGCCAGCAATAAGAGTAGTTAAGAATAAGAATAATGTTTATTGTTCATTGTTACAATAAATAAAAAATACCTTAAAACTATACTACTACTAGCATAGCATAATCAGCCTTTAAATGTTCCCACTGCTGGGACTCAGGGTTCCTCTCTCTAGGAGAGGGAATGGGCCGTAATCCACCACGCGGGCCGAGTGGAGATTGGAGAATGTCACATGTCTTCGAATTTTTGGTTCTAGGACATGCTGGTTTCCTCACGATGTTTTCCTTCACCGTTTTGAAAGCAGTAGTGATGAAATAAATTACACAAAGTAATGCGCCTGGCTGGGTTTGAACCCGCGACCTACAACTCGTAAGTCAGGGCCGTTACCATTCGGCCGCCACTGCTCTCTAAAAAAAAACTACATTACATAATCATTAATATTGTCTGTAACTATTTGAAGAATTGACATATTTTTGGATTGTGGTCCCCAAACTAGGTAGAACCTGTATCTTGGGGACCTGAGTTGGGATAACTTTAATTTAAAATATCATTGTATCAGGCGGAAATATAGAAATTCGGTTTTTGATATTTAGCAAAGAGGTTGTTGTAAACAATGACACATAACAAAATGAATAGGATAAAAAAAAAAAACAAACTGACTTATAGGTTTTTGTGTGTAGTGTATATGTGTGTAGTTGTGTATGCCAAATACTATTGCCGTATTGTTAACAGTAATTATACTATTGCAATACATATTGCTGTATTTGCGCTAGCGATACGAAATGAGGTGGGCAGAGTGGAAACCAACATAATTAGGTATTGTAAAATATTTAAAAAAATGTTCAAATTTAAGAAAAATCAGACATTCCGAACACCGCTCAATTCGGCTGCTTACATAATTAAAAAGTCTGACTGTGTCCAATTTTATCCGGACACATGGCAACATTGCTTGACGCAGGTTAAATTATCCCACAGAGCCAACATTTTTATGGACTACAGACATATTCCGGGTCTTGTGAACGCACCTATGTTCATCATCATCATCATCATTTCAGCCGAAAAACGTCCACTGTTGGACATAGGCCTCCCCCAAATGCTGCCACAATGACCGGTCCTGATGACACCTAAGTTACTGTAGTAATTTCTAAAGTGGAAAAACGTCTTAAAAATGAACCTTCAAAATAATTAATAGAATTGCCAATCAACGTCCGCCATTGTTGATGAGGCTCTAATGTTCAATGGACGTACAAAACGCCATCAAGCACTCTAACACTGTTATCTATGAGAATTTAAATTGAAGATTTTTTTCAAAGCAGATGTCGCTTTAATTTCAAAATGAATTTAAAAATAAATGGAATCTGTGCAATCCCAGAGGATAAGGCAAGGTGAGACTGCAAAATAAGTTATTTCTCGCTCATCTCGGCTCACTAGTCCGGATTTCACTCGTGAAAACTGCATCGAAATATGCTCTAACCTTTATGCTTTTCTCATTTCTCGTTCAGCTCACAGCATAACTTTGCCTCTTCTTAATATATCCACGAAAGTGCCTCATAACTAAGTGGGAGTTAAATTTCGTACTTAGCGTTTTTTGAATAGTCGCGTCGCTTGCTTATTGCAAGATTTATGAAAGTGCGAGCTATTAAAGTAATTTGGCTGACTACGTTTAAATTATGTGCAGTCATTAACTTTTTGGCGAGAGGAATTGCCTAATTAACTAATGATTTAATTTCTTACTTTACTATGGGTCTCTAAATTTTTGTAGGAGATTTATTGTTGAACTGTATATGCTTCAGTAGCTCACCAATGGTCTTGGTCAATCAATCTAGTCCTAATAACAGGTTCAATACTATGATAAAATTTTACTATATTCATATCGTTATCATTTTAGCCCGGGGTTAGCTGCTGGATTGGATTTAAACCTTCCCTTTCCGCCTTTGTTTTTTTTTTGATGTTGGTAAATCATCGAATAACTTCTCTCATCATCAGTAAAGTGCGATGAGAGTATCAGATTTTTACTGTATAAGACTCACCTGTGTTCTTTCAGTTGTTAGTCGATAACGTCACCGGCCCACGCTGAAAACCAGCGCTGGGGACTCGTCGCATTTTTGCGTGTGGACACGGCATTATACTGCGCGTGGCGCATATATATTATTTTTTATTATGTTTTTGTCTTGCAAAATGTTTGCAATATGTTAATTTTAAGCTTGCGCCTTTTCCGGCAAATAAGAAGATTTTCTCTCTTTCTTTCTTTCTAGTTGCCCTTTGCGTTACAGAGTCACGGTGTCTCTTTCAAACAATCCTTAGCAGGTAAATATTTAGTAGACATCTACAGTTTTAGAGTGCACTCAAAGTAACTGGAAGAAACTTTAGAGCAGTTGCTATACTACAAAGTACCTTTTTTGGTCATCTGAGAACATTTTAGATCACTCTTATCGCATTGACAATGCTTTACCTTCCAACGTTGCCAATATCCGAGAGTACCTTAGTACTGTACCCATCTATATTGATCGTAGTATTGAGACCAGGTGCTCCAATACTGCTTAGAAGCCACAAGCACCCCTTACACACATACACACCTATTATGGAACCACGTTAGTGCATTTACACGTTGGCTGAATGTACATACAGAACCGGCTTTACCTACCTGATCAGGACGATGCTTGAAATGATTGAATGGTTTTGAATTCAAGAGTAAAAAACTACCTACATGGCCCGGGTAATAAATTCACACTTTTATGGTTCCGTACCTCGAAAGGAAAAAACGGAACCCTTATAGGATCACTTTGTTGGCGCGTGGAGATATCAAGTTGAAATTAAAACCATATACTCAGGTCTGCGGTCCCTTGAAGCTGTGAAAAAAATCAAACTTCTGAGTTAACGAAAAAAATAGATACGGCCGTATAAGTGTTGCAAAGCGCAAAAATGTTTATTTCAACACACTCAAGGGAATAAAAATTCATAGGGTTAATTCTCGTTGACCTAGAATCCTGAAATTTGGCATGAAGCAAGGTCTCATAGCACAAGTATAAGAAAAAATCTGAAAACTGTAAATTTGTAGTTACGTCACAAAAAAAAATATTTTTTTGCGTTTCGGGAATTGAACTGTTTTCATAGGTAAGTTTGTATGATTTTTTTTGGATTATTTCTTTATTCACCGCATCAGTCAATTCAGTCAGTAAGTATATATGTTCTTTTGTTACTAGCTTCTGCCAGAAGCTTCGCCTGCGTGAATAAAATTTATCCATTCAGCCTTTCATTTATAATATTAGGTGTGATGAATAGTTAAGACTTCGAAAATGAAGTTTTTTGAGTGGCCAAATCATTGGAAATTAAAATCTAATGAATTCTTTAAAGGTGATGAAAGACATAAAAACATATTTTAATTTTTGTTTCTTAGTTTTAAATTTTGATGACTTAAATCAAGTTTAACACTCTCCAGCTTGCCAGTAATCATAATATATACGACTTTTTAAGTTCAGGAAGCCATGGGCGTCGCCGGGCGGTCCCAAATTTTTTGCTTGTGGACGCCGAGAGTCAAAAGGCCGTGGTGTTCGCCTGCGGGTCCAAAAAAAATATTTCAGGGCGCCGTGGAATCCGCCTGACCTCCCAAATTCAAACAGTTTTTACAATTACTGGCGTGCTGTTTTAGAAAATGATTATACTCTGCGGCCCATATGAAAATTTATTACAAATAAAAAAAAAACCGAAGTCAAATGGACTAATCATTGATTTAGTACAATGAGATTTGGCAATAACATTTGAAATATGGAAAGTCTCTTAAAAATATTTCCAGAAAACTGGCCTAATCAAAACTCAATTAAATAACCTAATCCGTTATTTAGGTCATTTGGGAATATAGCGTGAGTATATAATATGTTTGTATGGATCTGTATTTGGTTGACGTAGGTAATACCCGAATCCCCTTTTATCACATCCTTGCCAGAAAATTTGTAGCCAATTATTCGCCGGAAACAGACACGGCTGGCGACGAAATTACGTGTGCTAATCTCCAGCTTATTGGTTAACAGCCACACTCTTAGACGTTTATTATTATTGGGGAATCATTTGCGAGAAATTTATTAAAAATTACTTTCAACATGTAGTATTATATACGCACATCTTGAAAGTAGTTTTTTCAGAATCGGCAACTGAATCGATTTCAGGTATTTTTAAAATATGTAGGTCATATTTTTTGATAAAAAAAAACTGGGCAAGTGCGAGTCAGACTTGCGCACCGAGGGTTACGTACAAATTTGCCTATGTAAGTAGTTCAACATCCGAATGGAGTCTCGAAGATTTTTCCGAATCGATAAAAAAGTTTTTTATATCTGTGCTATAAGACCTTGCTTCATGCCGAATTTCAGGATTCTGGGTCAAAGGGAAATAACCTATGAATTTTGATTCCCTTGACAGTGTCGAAATACAAGTTTTTTGCAACATAAACAGGCGTATCTTTTTTTTTTTTCGTTAACTTAGAAGTATGATTTTTTCACAGCTTCAAGGGACCACAGACCTGAGTATAATAGAATAAGCTTTTAATTTCAACTCGATACCTCTACGTGTTCTCGAGATAAAGAGTCTTGACAGACAGACAGACGGACGGACAACAAAGTGATCTTATAAGGGTTCCGATTTTTCCTTTTGAAGTACGGAACCCTAAAAAAATTGCTATTTTCATAAATCTTGATTGCATTAGGTACCAGAGCGTTTGTGTATGCGTGCGTAGTATACTGATTCATGACGGAGTATATAACGTGACGATTTCCATATTATTTGCCTACAGTTAGGATTACTTATTTATTGAAAAAAACTACCTAAATTAAAATGTATGTGCTTGAATTATGATCGTAACTTAATTTTATAATTTTATAATATAACTAGCTGTTGCCCGTGACTTCGTCTACGTTAAGTTGGTAAAACTGTACAATAATTCTGTGCTTGCAATTCATTCTCAAAGCATCGTAATTATTTATTGTACTTTCTCATAAAACTGTTAAAGGTAAAAACGCAAATTACCTTCAGGATACATGTTATGTACTCGTCCAGATCCAGATGTATGAACGTCAATGAATAGAAATAGTATGTAAGGGTCGTAGCAGTTGGCATTTCTGCCTACCCCAAGGGAAAAGGCACTAGTTTATGTATGTTTCTGGTTTATGTTCCGGTAAAACAACATTGTCACAGTGAGCACGTCACAATCGCAGCGGTAATACCTGTCTTTGAGGAGTGGCTACAGAGGCGTCACGGCATCCTCTCTTTGTGCAGGACTCACCGGATGTGGGTGTTTCGGGAGGTATCTGTATCGAATTCAGCGAACAGAAACACTCGAGTCTCACCATTATGCGGATCGCCCGGAGAATACGATGGAACTTACGGTGGAAGTCAGTCCCGCTTGGTAGGAGCGCCGGCGCCGCCGTGTCCTCATGGAGGCGATTAGTGGAAAAAATGCCAACCAGTAGCCTCCTTCAGTGAAGCACTACGATCGAAGAAGGTGGCTGAAACTATGAAGGATGATGAGGGAAGTGATGCTCCAGGTGTTGAAAGCCGCAGGGCGATTGCGGTGGAGCCGTCCGGTCATCTGGTCAAAGCAATCCTGAATCGACGGCGCGTAGTAGTCTACGCGCGACTCATAATGATGTCAGCAAATGGATAGGGCCAATGTCTGCTAAGGCTTCGAGATTGTTCGAAAGAGTTACCTCCTGTAAAATTTTCGCCTCAATAATGTTAAGAGTTTAAGCCGTCAGAAAGCTTTGGTAGAGGTAAACGAAGGATCATAATCGGGACATCGACCTTCAGCTGGATAACGTTTGCACTGATGGTGCAAAGCCAAAAAGCCAGTGAATCCAAAAATTACCATCATCATCAACTACGTATCTTCCTCCACAACAGTACTTATGAAGAATTTGCGAGAGCATGATTGAATTGATTGCTGCAGCTTGATATTTGGGGCGTAAAAATTACTTGTTCATTTACCTAGGATTTTTTGGTGTGTATTTGACTGACGTCCTCGTATATCAGACAAATGTTATTCCATAGTGGGAACTACCCTATGAAGAGTCTCCAACTTTTGAATGAATTTCGGTGAAATCTTGAACGCGTGTATCCCTGTCCAATCGAACTCGCATATTGATGGCCAAACCGAGAGGTCACTGACGCCGATTGCCTATTGAAGACACGGCGGTTCACCCAAGCAGGATAGACCTCCACCGCATGCTACAACGGGTCCTCCGGGCGATTTGTAAAATGGTAATATCAGAGTACTTCCAACCGAATCCGGAACAGAAACCGCGTGAAACACCCTCAACAGTCCTGAGCTTGTGTATCCATAAAACAATTAAATTCCGGTAAACAAATGTAGCAGCCGATTAGTGTTATCCCTGAGACTGGCCTCCCTCAGAGAGTGGTTCCAGTGTTGGTCACCACTCACTGCAAGGAGGTAACGTACGGATGTCGACGTAAGGCTGCAAGGAATCTGAGATACATCATACGTTGTCGAACTGTGATCAGGAACGCAAACCTTTCGACCCAGTTTTATATGAAGCAGTGACTGCTAATAATAAAACACACCATTATTAGGCCGCAAGGTGCCATCATCCCGGAGGACACAGTGGAGCACACAGAGGTGTGTGTTGTCCTCGTGGAGGCAATCGGCGTCAGTCACCTTTCGCGCCGGGCCTTGTGACTTTGGGCTATGGTCCAGAGCGAGGAGGAATGGCAGGCGGTCGCCTCCTTCTGCAAAGCCGTAATGCTAGTGAAGGAGGAGGCCGCACGCGTGACGGAACGAACGTCCTCACGCCGAGCCGAGATTTTGACCCCGACGACCAGCCACGGTAGACGCGGGCTCGCGGACATCCAGCAATGGGTCGTCCACAGCCGTCCGGCCGTCCGGTAATTGACCGGACCGAGCCCAGTCGTCAACAGCGCGTAGTGATCCACGCGCTCCTCAAAGAGATGTCGCAAAGGGCAACTGAAGGACACAGGTGTGGTTTTAGTCAGTAAAAGTTTGACACGCCTTCCCGCTCCAACCAGAGTGGGAGAAGTCATTGGATGACTTCCACCCTTAAAAAAAGAAAAATAAAGGTGCCATCATTATCATTATCATTTCAGCCGAAAGACGTCCACTGTTGGACATAGGCCTCCCCAAGTGTCACCATAATTACCGGTCCTATGCGTCTCGCATCCATCGGATTCCCGCGACCCTCACCAGGTCATCGGTCCACCTAGGGGCCTTCCAACGCAAGGTGCCATGCTACCCCTTCCGAAAATTTGGCCATGTTATTTTAAAGTCAATAATTAAATACATATAAGTATTTACTTTTAACGCCTTTGGTTGGTATCCCTTGAATAATCACGGTCAATTAGTTTGTTACAACCACGGGAGAAAAAAAGCAGGAGGATTGTTAAAAATGCCTCCGTCTAACACCAGTTTAACCATTATTTTCGTCCAATTTTAAAGAATAAAACTGTCTGCAATCGTGGGCGATGGTCATTCTTCCGCCATTCAGAAAATTACGTAAAATACACAATGCCATCTATCAAATATGAAGTTCAACTGTCATTGTCATCATTATTTCTACTTTGAGTCTTTAGATGGCGTTGCGAGTATCTGAATAATGTAACATTATAATACGTGGTTTTTGTCGCCGCTTTGATTTTATTATGTGTTTTGATTAGTTTTTACAAAATATTTAGAAGATATCGAATAGAAATGTCGATTTTATTTTGAAAAAATGGTAAAAGTTATTTTATTACAAAAAAGAAGATAAAATAATGACAAAATTTTTAACTGTAGCTGGGGATCGAACGTGGCAAATGTCGTTCAATGTCGACATTTTGGATTATTGCTCACCCCCCATAGCAAATAGCGTGATAATATGTAGCCTAACAGTTGACCCGGCCTATAAGGATTATGTATGCAAAATTTGAACAGGATTGGTTCAGTAGTTTTTTCGCCAACTAATACCAACGCTCCACCATTTTACTGTTTTATTATATGTATAGATAATAGAAGTGTGTGTGAGGTGTGCATTATTCCAGTTACAAAGAAAGCGCCTTCGAAGCCGACCAAGAAAGAGGCGCCGAGATGATTTAGACGCGAACCTCAGAATGGTTTGAGACGCGGGATAAGAATTTCCGAAATAATATTTATTATTATTTAGTATAGTAACATAGCCATTAACACTAAAAAAATCGTTTTACTGTCTTTTCACAGAACTAGAAACTTTCTTGCAATATCTTTTTCAATTGTCATACTAATTTATTTGTATAATTCAATAAAAACACCTAATTAATTAAAACTATATATACACTAAAGGCAAAAACTACTAGCTAAAATTTGGCGTCATAAAACTCTCGACTGGACGTGTGCCCAAAAGGCTGGCGGCATTGCAACGTTGTATGGCAATGCCTAATCTCTGACCAAGGTAAAAGCCAGCCCTTCATACTAATTGAATTCAATAATGGAATATATCTTTGAGAAAATATAACATATGTATAATATAAATATTCAGCGTTATAATTTTTCCACTTTTAGGACTCAGACCTGTCTAGGAGACAGACAGAGAATAAGCCGTAAGCCACCACATAGTCCAAGCAGTGTGGGCAGGTGGATATTTCATCAGGAGTTAAAATTACAAGCAATTCTATTAGAACATAATCATCATCATCATCGTCATTTCAGCCGAAAGACGTCCACTGTTGGACATAGGCCTCCTCCAAGTGTAGCCACAATGACCGACCCTGTGTATCTTGCATCCATCGGATTCTCGCGACCTTCACCAGGTCATCGGTTCACCTTGTCGTCTTTTGGTACGTGGGTTAGAACATGTATATTTTTTATACCAGACTTAAATATCCCTGGGTTGTAGCCATCAGGAAACACAGACTCCGGCAAAAAATTCCACTCCTTAGTTGTAAGCTCAATTTGTTCCCAAAACGCTTTGTGTGTCTGTGTGTGGCAACGATGTGGTTTATTAACTTGAGTGACAATAATGATGTGTGTGGTGACAAGAGTCAGGTCAAAGTTAAGATCCTACTTTAAGTTATATATATATAATAAATTAATTTATATTTTTTTTTCCAATGTAGTGAAATTGAATAATGTAATTAACTTATAATTATTAATGTAATTAAATGTAATTAAATAATGTAATTATCTGAATATAATGAATATAATTATTGTAAAGTATTTGCGTAAATCAAATCATCTTCTGTACGACAATTATTAATCTCAAACTTTGGGGGCCTGGTGACCTGACAGATTTTGTAAAATACTTAGTTCAGGCACCAGTCTACCACAAAATGATTTTATGCATATTGATTATAGACTGTTTATAGTTAAAGTACCCATCAGTTCTATCATAGCAACCGATTTCAAAAACCTTGTCGTTAAAGCATTAAGTATTCCGTTTCCAAAGGAAAGGTAATAAGATATCGGAAATCTAGATAAACGACCACATTCTGATTGACACTCTAATTTAAGTAGACATTTGATTTTCACTACGTTTGGTTGAATAAAATGGGTTCCGATACCTTTAGCTAGTGAAGTGATCGCGATTACAGTTAAAGATTGTGATATAGTTGATAGCATAAAATAAAAAAAAGATTCTTTTTTCCTATCCTTTTTCGATTTAATTCAATAAAAACACTTAACTAATTAAAACTATATATAGGCCTACACTAAATATGACGTCATAAAACTCCTCCACTCCACGTCGCTGTTGACTGGAAATGTGGCCAAAAGGCTGGCGGTATTGCCACGACGTTGTATGGCAATGCTTAATCTCTGACAGAGGTAAAAGCCAGTCCTTAAAGAATGAACAATGTGACTCATAATTATAGTGTTAGTAACAATAAACAAACTAACAACTATGTTAGTGACACAAATGACATTAACACACAATAAAAAGCTACGATTCACTACATAGCAATCCAGTCTGTCAGCAATCATGCACAAGATGCAACTGTACACCTGGGACGCACATCTTTTACGCAGTAATGCATAAAAGCAATCAACACGCATTTTCGCAAACATCCCTGATTCGCCACAGAAGCGAAATAAGCGAATTTAAGAAATATTTGCAGAGGAAATAAATTTCGTAAGTTTAAAAAAAATTTTTGTTGGTTTTACCCACTTTCTACCTATTTTTGTTTTTATCTAATTTTACATAATTTAATGACTTTTCCAATTTATTAGCAACGTCCAATAATGATATTTGCCATAACATACAATAATTTTCAAATACAGATCAATTTCTGTTTGAAGCAATATTTGATTTGTAATAGGGATTGTCAAGAAGTCAAGAGCCTATCTTCTTTTGTTTGTAAATGGATTGAGAGCCAATTATTTCATTTGTAGTTGAGTGTTCAAGAATAGAACGGCCATTTGTATTCTATTTTTGAATTCGAAAATTGCTTTCTCATTTTAAAGATCAGATTTTTTTGGGATTTTTTCGAGTGAAGTTTAGCGGTTGCATTATAGCGGCCACTCGCCATCATGCCACTTGATCCAGTGGCTTGATCAAGTAGATTTGGTCACTAACTAAACACATACGTTTAATTAGTGATCAAATCTCTCAGGGGAGAAATTTTAGAAGAACATGCCGAAATTGAACGCGATCAGTTTGGAGTCGGATCGTGCCTATTTTAACAAGCGTCATAAGATGAGTAGCTGCTAATGCTGGCATGTGTTATTCGCAAATCAGTAGATATTGTGATGTTAAATTGATGTAGTTTTGTATCTCAAGTGGACAACATGTACCGGTAAGGGTCCAGCAGGGTCGAAGCCTATTAAAACCATGGGATGACGTCCGAAAGGTCAACTTGGGGTAAGAAAAAGTCTGACACGCCCTCCCGCTCCATTTGGAGCGCAAGGAGCCATTTGATGATTTTCTTCATCAGGAAAAAAGTCAAAAATAAATTATAGAAAGCAATTAATGAAGACATAAACGATATTGTTTGTGACCAGTTAGAACAAGATTCCTAAAGATAAGGTAAATCCTAACTTAATACGTAACTCACGGACCGCAATTTAGCTCCAGTCGTAACAATGCTATATTGGGGTCCTATAATGTCTTTAACAATACTAACCATGGAAATAATGGTAGAAACATGTTTTAACTTGGATTACTTAATAAATTATACCGCGTAAATAGAAGGACTGGAACAATTTGCCTGTTGCGGTCTTCCCGTCCGATTATAATTTAGGTGTCTTCAAGGTTGGAGTCAATTTAGGCTCTTAATAAACTAGTTCACCTTACTATCGACTAGCCTGTTGGTCTAGTGGTTAGTGAGCCTGACTGCTATGCCGGAGGTCGTGGGTTCGATTCCCACCCAGGACAATGTTTGTGTAATGAGCACGATCATTTGTTCCGTGTCTGGGTGTAATTTATCTATAATATGTATGTATTTAGAAATATACTATAAGTACCTATGTTCATCAGTTGTCTAGTACTCATAACACAAGCTCTGCTTAGCTTGGGGCTAGACGGCGTTGTGTGATAGTTGTGTAATATTATTATTACTTCGTTTATTCATTCGTATATACATATAAATTATATTTTTAAATATTTCAATAAAAAATAAAAAAAAAACATTTAAAAATATACAAAGTAGTGTCCCACTGGTATCGGGAACAGGGTCCAAGCTCGGTCAGGGCTCCAGAGAAAGAAACCTCCTAACAATACGAGCCGTGTCCAGGATTACCGCTTTCTGGATCAAGCCCTTGATCCAGCCTCCTAACGCGAGCCTCCTAAGGTGTTGGTCGAGGCTCTTGGCTATTAAGCCATTGGCTGACACGACTATCGGTACAATGATCGCCGAGTCTACGTCCCACATGTCGACAACCTCGCGAGCCAAGTCAATATACTTGATTTGTTTATCTTTCTCGGCTTTCACGAGGTTCTCGTCATGCGGAACGGATATGTCAACAATCATTGCACGCCTCTCGCTTCAGGCCACCACCACTATATCAGGCTTATTGGCTACAATAGTCCTGTCAGTGATGATGGACCGATCCCAGTACAAAGTGATATGACCATTATCAAGAACTGGGTCCGGCTCATACCTGTAGTACGGCACTTCCGATTCCACAAGAGAGTATTTCAGAGCAAGTTGCTGATGGATAATCCTGGCTACAAGGTTGTGTCTATGCAAGTACTCTCCCTTAGCTAGACGAGAACAACCAGAGATAATGTGACGAATTGATTTATTATTATTTTAATTTGCCTGTTGCGGTCTTCCCGTCCGATTATAATTTAGGTGTCTTCAAGGTTGAAGTGAATTTAGGCTCTTAATAAACTAGTGCACCTTACTATCGACTAGCCTGATGGTCTAGTGGTTAGTGAGCCTGACTGCTATGCCGGAGGCCGTGGGTTCGATTCTCACCTAGGACAAATGCTTGTGTAATGAGCATGATCATTTGTTCTGTGTCTGGGTGTAATTTATCTACAATATTTATGTATTTAGAAATATATAAGTATGTTTATCAGTCGTCTAGTATTCATAACACGAGCTTTGCTTAGCTTGAGAATAGACGGCGTTGTGTGATAGTTGTGCTTACTATCAGGTGGAATCGCACTCCAGCACTAGTTTATATCAATAAAAAAAAAGTTAAGACAGTTACACATATTATAATATAGTCATAGTAGTTTATTGGTAAGAGATTCTTACAAGTCATATACAGAATGTTACATTATACTTAGTCAACAAATGAATATCAATACAATATCAAATAAATAAAGAACTTCAAACAAATAAAAGAAAAAACAAGAAAACAAATAAATAAAAGTCAAATCACACATTAAAATTAAAATAAATGATAATAAAAGTCACAATAATATTCAGTCCAAATTTATATTCAATCGTCAAAGTCAAATTAAATCAAATCATAAATTCATCAAAAGAATAAAAAGCTTGCTCGATAAGCCATTTTTTCAAATGAGCTTTAAAGCTCCCTATAGTTGGGGTACCAGAAATACCGGCAGGCAGTTGGTTATAAACTGGTTGATTATATACTTTTAATGTTCCCACTGCTGGGAATCAGGGGCTTTGACGCGTTAAATAACAGCCCCCCTAGCCAAGTTACAACCGTTTTGTTTCGATTCTCTTTTCGTTGTTTGCCTCGAGTCGGCCACGCCTCCTATTCCTTTGTTCTGATTACGTGACTAAGCGTTGAGATGACGCCAGAACAAAGGAATTGGAGGCTTGGCCTACTCGAGGCAAACAAAGAAAAGAGAATCGAAACAAAACGGTTGTAACTTGGCTAGGGGGCAGGCGTGCGAGCGAGCAAGAGGGATGGAGCTATACACCCTATATAGCTCCATCTCTTTAACAGTTTAATTTATGTCGTCAAGTGGATCGCGTTTAAGAGCTCGTGTTAGGGCCTCAGGTATTTTTTGGAGGGGATGGAATGGGCCTTAATCCACCACGCGTGCCACTTTTTCTCAAGTCTTCAGTTTTTTTTTTCTAAGCTATTATTTAATGTCCATAATGTTCCCGACTAATGAGTTGAAGGTTGTATTTCGTGTCATTGTGTTTCCTCACTAAATATAGTTTTTTCTTTACTATTTTGAGTGCCTGCAGTGGTGATAAAATAAATTATACAAAGTGAAATACCTACCTGGGTTTGAACCGACGATGTACACTCGTTAAAAAGTAAAAGGCCCATTTTAACATTTGAGAAATACCCTAGAATGTAACTTGGAACGAAACCAAAAGAAACAATAAAATAATAATTAATTATATAAAGTATTTTTTTTAAATACATGCTTTCTTTGGCGCATTAAATAATATGATCGAATAGATTGCGAGTATTATTTTTGTGTATTTAAGTATTCGTTTTGATACATGTCAAAACGGGCGTTTTATTTTTTAACAACTTTAGTGTAGGCCGTTACCAGTGGGCCACCACAGTTTGGTAAAATAAATCTGAAACTACCTATCATCGACAACTTAGGCAGGAGAAGTAGTTTGACGAAGTCCCAAGCTAAGGCTAAGGAAATACTAGTGAAATACAGCTTACAGTTTATAAAAAAGGAATAGTACATTTTGATACAAGTGAAGATAGTGTCGCACCCTGCGACGTTAACTAAACAAGGAACAATAGTTTGTCATTGCGACCGAGTTATGAGGTCGAGTGCTGCAGTGATAAATTTCCACATGTACGTTTTGCAGTACACTTACGAAGATATAAATAAATGGGGGTTGACGTGAGACTCGTGAAGGTCGCTTAGCGGTCAGGCTGATGCGATAAATACAATAAATTGAGGCGGGAGCGAGCTCACTTTTTCACACTATTGCAAAAAATAGTAAAAACCGGGTCTAAAAGCGGTAGGGATAAAAGTGAGTTTTCGAGTAAGTGAAAAATAAGTTTTTGAAATCTTGAAAAAGATCTTCCTTTTGGTGTCCACTCTATCTAACACACTCGTATAATTGAAAACACACACAAACAACAGAGCTCGTAATAGCACGCATCACACAAGTAATTATTCGAATTTTTTGTCTGACCTTTGCATCGGATAAAAACCGAGTTGACACCCATTTTTATCAAGACTTAGGTTGAATGTAAAGTCCAAAGCCCTTTGAAACAAAACTAAGTTTAAGATAACAAGTAAGCAAGATCGTATAAACATTTATTGACAAAAAGTTTTAAACAAACTTCTTATATTTCTTGTTTATTTTGACCCGATAATGTAATGTAATGACTTTCGGAGTTTGTTTTCAATAGTTTAATTGTTTAGGCGTAAAGGATATTGTTACTTTAAATGAGGGTAGATTGAGGATTTTATTGATTATAGCGTTAACAACAGTGTTGTTATCGTTGTTGTTGGAGAATGAGAATGAGATGGGAAAATTGGGGCGGAAATGAAAAATAAGATTGTAAATATTTAACCTTTAACCAGTTTTTTATTTAATTTTTCGGTGGGAAAATCATCTTATGACGCTCTTGGATGGAGTGGGAGATAGTGTCAGACTTTTACTGACTAAAAACCCACTCCTGTTCCTTCGTTGCCATTCGTACCAGGGCCGAGTCTTCCTTTCAGAATCAGACCCTTGGCCCCAGTAGGCTTCGACCCTGCTGGGCCACTACAGTTGCTGACATCTCCTTGAGGCGCGACTTGGGCACGGTCCGACTTGGGCACGGTCCGGACGGTTAGCGGACGGTCAGACGGCGGGCTACCCATTGCTCGCCGTCCGCAAGCCCGCGCCTACGGTGGCCGGTAATCGGGATCGGAATCCCGGCGGCGGTTGGGGCATAAGGACCGTGCCACATGCGATCGGCCGCCTCCTTTGCTAGCATTACTGCTTCGCAGAAGGAGGCGACCGCCTGCCACTCCTCCTCGCTCTGGACTATGGCCTGTACCAAGGCCCGGCGCGAGAGATTGCCGCCCCCGATCGCCCCCACGAGGACACCGCTTTGCTCTGCCCAAGCGGGGCACACTTCCACCGTATGCTCCACCGTGTCCTCTGTGGGGCGGTCCACACAATGGTGACACCCGGGCGTTTCTTCCTCCTTTTTTCTACAAATCCGGTGCAGGAACCTCCCGAACTTACCATGTCCGGTGAGGATCTGCGTCATGCGGAAGGTAAGGACGCCGTGTTGCCTTTCCAGCCACTCCTCAAATTTCCAGCCACGCCTCAAATTTCCAGCCACTCTTTAAATTTTCAGCCACTCCTCAAATTTCCAGCCATTCCTCAAATTTCCAGCCACTCCTCAAATTTCCAGCCACTCCTCAAATTTCCAGTCACTCCTCAAATTTCCAGTCACTCCTCAAATTTCCAGCCACTCCTCAAATTTCCAGCCACTCTTCAAAGACCTTTTAACTACTTACGTCGGTTATATGCGACAAACACTCGCGTTTATTCCGCCAGGGCCGCACATTCACGATCAAATACTCCATCTCGTCAGCTCTTCTGTCACATATAGAGATTGAAGAGCTAAACGAAATGGAGTACCCAGTTGCAAACAAACGACCTTGGCGAATAGGACACCAAAACACTCATAATCATAATAATCATAATCATTTATTTCCTAATATGGGTAAATTACTTATTACACCTTAAGGCATACAAATCACAAGCTTTATTATTGTAACAATAAAACATAATAAATGAAGCTAATAATAATGTCACTAAAAGAATTCAAGTTTAAAATGTCATATATTGAGTAATAATGTCAAGATATTAGTGATTAAGTGTTAAAGTAAGAATATAATTTAAATTGGTACATTACTCGTCGGACCAAATTGACACAAGCTGTTAAAATTAATTGTTATTGCAAAGCTTATTGTGATACTAGGTTCAGCCAGTGGTTTTGCCCGCGTGAAAGAAGATTTCTCCATACAAACTTTGGACTCCCGTCCGACTAAAAACGCACTCCGGTTCCTTCTTTGCCTTCGTCCCAGGAACCCGGGTTTCGCTTTCATACTCGTGGCCTCAGTAGGCTTCGACCCTGCAGGGGCCCACCTACGATTTGCTGACATCTCCCTGAGGCGCGCGTGGAACAATACGCGCCGTCGACGAGTTGGGCTCGGTCCGGATGGTTACCGGACAGTGGGACAGTGAGCTACCCATTGCTCGCTGTCCGCAAGCCCGCGCCTACGGTGGCCAGAAATCGGGATCGATCCCGGCGGCTGGGGCGAGAGGACCGTTGCCTCGCGCGGTCGGCCTCCTCCTCGTTTCATCTTCTTAGGAAATACATTTTGAGAAATTCTGACTTATACTTTGTAAACATCATTAAAGGAACCTCTATGCTTTTAAACATTCTCGGTCTAAGGGTTAGTGCTGGGCGTATATGTTTGTGAGTGAGTCAGGATGTTGTCTTTTATATACAACATTATTTTTCGTTTATGCAAAACCTTAATAACAAGGTCCTACAAGGTGGACTGATGACTTGGTAACGGTTGCGGCAGTCCGATGGATGCGAGACGCACAGGACCGTTCATTGTGGTGACACTTGGGAGAGGCCTATGTCCAGCCGTGGACGTCTTTCGGCTGAAATGATGATTTAAGGATATTAACATCATGACGGTGCCTTGTCAATATATCTATGAAAACATCATGTACGTTAGAAAAAATCTTCATCTTTTTAGCAAAAGAGGCGATAGACATAATTATGTTACAAGAAATAGGGACCAATTAGTTCAACCAGGTTTCAGACTGGCTAAAGTGGCCTCTTCTTTCATGGGGTACTGCTTGAAATGTTATAATAAAATACCTCCCCAAATATTAGAACTCAATGAAACGAAATTTAAATCTTGTATTAAACGCACACTATGCAGGCAAGCATATTATAAGTTGGAGGATTATATTCAAGATAAAAATGCTTGGCTCAATGCTGGTCCAGCTCCACTACCACCGGGGGTACAAATTGATTAGTTTTGAAACTATTATTACTATTCTTTAATGTTTTTTTTTTTGAATTTGTTAAATTTGTAAAGCATTATTGTAGTTAATTATTATTGTATTTAGTATTGTATAATGTAGAAGCATTTTTTTTCAAACTTTGTAAATGTGAGTACCATGGAGCTATTTTATGGTTTTTGGGTTACTATTGGATTTGTTTGACATAAATGAGCATGGCAGTTGAGAGTTTGTCATGCTCACTCAAATGTCTCACTGATGGTGGCGCGTGTGTTGGATCATTCGGTTCCCTTCAAAATGGTTGAGCTGAGTGGTGCTAATATTCGCGTCAGGTCCGTGAACGGGCGCTGTCAGTTGAGACTGGTCATCTCTTAGCTGCCAGTTGCTATTTTAATATCTATATTTAGTTTTTATTTTTACATTATTGACATTGTTCTCACATGATAGCGACAAGAAACATGTAACAGAAATATTTGTAATTGCAAAACATGATTGAAAAGAGTGTCCATGGAGTTTCTTGCACATTCTTCTCCATAGAGATCTACGCTTTGGAATGTGCAATTAGCATCATTTTTTTTTTTTCTGACTGACTGACTTCTTGACATTTCAAAAGTGCCTGTAAATGGTTTATTTGAAATAAATGCTTTTGAATCTTTGAATCTTGAATCTTTGATGATGAAAACCTGAATATAGTTTATTCAGAATCAGTAACTGAATCGATTGCAATCATTTTTACACCATTGCATGACTTGATTCCGCCATCTCTTTTCTATCGGACAACCTGACGTACGGCGAATATCCACCCTTACGTTGTTGAAACATCAACGGTCCGGAATAAGCGTTTCGCGTCGTCTTTTATACCGCCTACATTGAATGACTGGAACAATTTGCCTGTTGCGGTCTTCCCGTCCACTATAATTTAGGTGTCTTCAAGGCTAGAGTAAATAGGCTCTTAATAAACTAGTGCGCCTCACCATCAACGATTGCATCACTGCTTACTATCAGGTGGGATCGCAGTCTAATCAACTGGACTGGTTTAATCAATAAAAAAAAAAAATGTTATATTTTTTCCCAAAAATATTTAAAAAAAGGTCACAAATTGGGCACCACCGACACTAAGTACAACACAGGTCAAGCCAGGCCATAGCGGGCATTAGGCACCAGCGTACAGCTGGGTGCGGGAGCAAAACAACCCCTCAATCCCCCAGATGGCCCGTTGAACATGTATTTTTGCGGGCAAACAGGTAACTGCTAACTTTATGATTTTTCGTGACACAGGGTTGAAAGTTTGTACATAGATTCTTCTTAACATGAAAATACTAGACACGTGTTTCAGGTTTCGCATATACTAAAGCTAAAGTTGTTTACACACTATCAAATCAAACTAAAATGGCAGTGGGTAAGGCACATTGCTCGCATATCAGATGCTCGATGAGTCTGAAAGGTTCTGCAATTCTTTCATTCCACGTACTGGAAGACATAGTGTTGGAAGGTCGCCCACTAGGTGAATCGACGACCTAGTGAGGTTGATGTTTGCTACAAAATTAAATTCCCCATTTTCCATCTTTCAAACTCCGAGCGGCGGACTGAAAATCTATACATATAAAAATAAATAGCTATTCGTTAGTCTCGCTAAAACTCAAAAACGGCTGGACCGATTTGGGATAATTTTGGTATTGAAATATTCGAGATAGTCCAAAGTAAAAAATAACGAAAAAAAAATTCCGAATACAACGCCATCTCTAATTAAAAGGTCATTACTATTAGGCTGTACGAAGTTCGCCGGGCTTCAATAGAATTTAACGACCATGGGTGGTCCGAAAGGTAACCCCGGAGTCGTTAAATTCTATTGAGTTTTTTCATTAAGAACTAGCTGGCCCGGAATGCAAGGCAAAGAAGGAACATTGGAGTAGGTTTAGCCAGTAAAAATCTGACATGCCCTCCGCTCCACTCCGTCCTAGAGTGAGAGAAGTCATTGGATGATTTCCCACCTAAAACAAAAGTCCCCCTTAACAAACAGCATAAAAAACTGAGAATTATTCCTTTCTAACACAATGATTATCTTCCCAGTATGTCACGCCTTTGTTAAGCTAAAAAATAAATCGAGAAAAGCTTTACAAAGTTGTTAGTATAATTCTCCATAGAAGCGAGAAGAAACCAACAAAAAATACGAAAACGTACATTACTTTTTACGATTATTTCTACAGGAAATCCTTGCCTTATTGAATATTATGCATATGACTTTTAGATATTATCGTGTAATGGGATGAGTGAAATTACATACTAAACTACGCTGAGAGGACAACTTGTTTGGTTCTTGGGAAAACTGGGTCAAAATTACCCAACTTATAAAAGGTTGTAGCGATATTTGTGTTGCCACATAAGAACAATCCAGCATCGCTCCGCGAGATCAGACATAATATAACAATAGTTTTAGTATAATTGAAACCCGAAACACGTGTCTAGTATTTTTATGTAAAGAATCTATATACAAATTTCACAACTATATCATGAAAAATCACAAAGTTATTAGCTTGTTATATTACCTGGTTGTCCGCACAAATACGTGGTTACCGGGCCATCCGGGTGACTGAGGGGTTGTGTTGCTCCCGCACCCAGCTGTACGCTGGCGCCTAATGCGCGCTACAACCTGCCGTGACCTATGTTGTGCTTAGTGTCGGTGGTGTCCAACTTGTGACCTTATTTAAATATTTTTGGGAGAAAATATAACATGGTGTAAAAATTATTGTAATCGATTCAGTTACTGATTCTGAACAAACTATATTCAGATTTTGCATATGATAAAAATAATGTTGTTTAACAGTCCGAAATCGGAGATTTACCCGGACCAAACATAACACCCATCTCGTCGGAGGATCCTCTCTTTTCATTGGAGGTTTGCGGGACTTTGCACTCCGTCTGCATATGTCTAAAAACTGATATGAATCATTTATTCTTCCTCTCTTTTTTGAGGTTGGAAATATCATAAATTAATTTCTCCCACTCAGGGTGGAGGGACAGGGACTGTCATACTTTTACTAAAAAAATCCTATCAAGCCCACCCATCCCTGTCCTTTCAGTTGTTCATTGCGTCCCAAAGTCGCGATGGCTCTTTCAAACTATCCCGCAGATTTATGCTTCCTCTTGGTGAGTATAAAATATCTTCCAAGCAACCTGGCATGGAGCAGTGGTGGCCGAGTGGTAACGGCCCCGACTTAGGAGTTGTAGATCGCGGGTTCAAACCCAGCCAGGCGCATTACTTTGAGTAATTTATTTCATCACCACTGCTCTCAAAACGGTGAAAGAAAACATCGTGAGGAAACCGGCATGTCCTAAAACCAAAAATTCGAAGACATGTGTCATTCACCAATCCGCACTGGGCCCGCGTGGTGGATTACGGCCCATTCCCTCTCCTAGAGAGAGGAGGCCTGAGTCCCAGCAGTGGGAACATTTAAAGGCTGATTATGCTTATGCTTAACCTGGCATGATAGTTTATCTGCAGGATTTTTTGGTTTCAAAGAGTTACAGTTGCTTTGGAACATAAAGAGAAACTTGAGGAACACTGGTTGGTTTTAGTTAGTAAAAGTCTGTTGTTAATTAGTCTGCTGCGGTCTACTAGTTTTTTATAATTCAAGTACCTTCAAGGCTACATAGAGTGAATAGGCTCTTAATAAACTAGTGCGCTTCACCATCAACGACTGCATATTGCTAACCATCAGGTGAGATCGCAGTCAAGCACTAGTTTATGTCATTAAAAAAAAAAACCTGTTACTGTCTCTCACACCACTGAAAGCGGGAGGAGTTACGTATCTGATCATTACTCACCTCAAAAAAAAAATGTGACATGTATATTTTGTTATGACCTCAAAATACCCCACATTTGGAAGTCGATGATATAAATGCCATAATCCTCCCGACCGTACTTCGATTACGGTGGGCAAGCCAATCTTATCAGAGATTAGCCAAGTACGCAAGAGATATTATATTGCACAAATGCTTGCTGCAAACACAGGTGCACTCTCTATTCTTGTGCTTTCGTATTCTAATAAAAGATAAATCAGACACAACTGGAGAGGGATCAGGCGCAAGACTAACGTCTTTACGCGTTTCCCGATTCCTTCTGCAACTTGCAAAAACCGTGCTGCTAGAACCACGGTTCCTAATCTGGGAGTAATTACCCCTGCAGGGAAAACTGGTATTCTGCAGGGGTTACTTATAACCAGGGGTCGGAATTAGGTAGAGTTATTCATGTACTTGCATCGAAATATTGATATTAATATGGATCTACCCGGGATTTCAAATATTACAAATAAATAATAATAAAAACCTCAGAGACAGATAAGACAAATAAATCAAAGATAAAATTTTTATTAGTATTTTTCATTGAAAAAGATCTCTCTACGTCAACTGAGGTAAGATTAACAAATTTATACACTTCCTTCTCCTCGCCATTAATGCAGGAAGAATTTTTTTCTGCTATATTTCTTATAGATCTTTAAAATTAATCTCGGGATTTGAGGCATATCCATTTTATTCTTTCGCTGCATGAAATCGGTGTAAGTACATGTTTAACTCTACCTAATTCCAACCTCTGCTTATAACAGACAAATACGACCAAATCTAGCTCACCAGTGCATTTCATGCCCTAACAGAGTAACCAAATGACAAGTCAGAGCTTTAAACCAACCTACCACCTCAGATTAAAATTTTGAATATTAAGTTTAATAAAGTCTATAAAGATTAAGAGGTAAGGTAATGTGAAAGAGAAGAAGAAAACTTACATACTTAATTTTTATTGTTCAATTTCTATTATGTCTAATTATTCGATTTGTATTTTTATTGGTAGCATGAGGGCGTTGAGAGGGGGGTGGTTAATCAGTTTCCCGAGCTACATCATAGGGGGTAACCCACATCGAAAATGTTAGGAACCACTCTGCTACAGAGTAACTGTTGTGCGACAAGAAATATGTTACCAGGATTTTTGTAGAAAGAAAGAAAAAAGTGTTTATTTACGACAAACGTGGCACATAACTTAATAAATGTAAAAATAACAAATCTATACAATAGAGTGAGTTATGCGACACATCCGCGCAAAACGGCCAGCGCTCATCAAAATGTTGGGGCTCATGTATTGAACAGAGCCACAGCGCTGATTTTCAGCGCGACGTCGAGGAGACGTTGAACGGCCAGCAAGTTTTCATCTTACGAACTAAAAACGACATAATAAACAAACTTGTAACTCATAACTTTATTTAAAAGAGTCTCTATGGAGTTTCTTGCCCACTTTTCCATAGAAATCTACGCTTTGGAATGTTCTATTAGCTTCACTTTTCTGACTGATCGATTTTTTTTACAGTTCAAAAATGCCTGTAAATCGTTTATGAAATAACTGTTTTTATTGGTAAATAGGTTGAGTTTTCCCCTAAAATTACTTTTTCCTCCACCAATGAGGTAGAATTACATTGTTGTACAGATTGCAATAATGTCATATTGCAGGAACTATAACTTATCGGTATCGATAAGTTCCGTAATTTGTTAGCTGCACTGCCTTAGTAGCCATTGTACAATATTGTTGATGGTAGCCATTAAATATGTTTTATGTAAGGCAAAAGCAAAAGGGCACATTGCTCGCAGAACAGATGGTCGATGGGGAGGAAAGGTTTTTGGAGTGGCGACCACGTACCGGAAGAAACAGCGTTAGAAGGCCTCCCACAAGGTGTACCGATGACCTGGTGAGGGTCGCGGGCATCCGATGGATGCGAGACGTACAGGACCGGTAGTTATGGTGACAATTGGGAGAGGCCAATGTCCAACAGTGGACGTCTTTCGGCTGAAATGATGATGAGGATGATTTATCATCTGATGAAGGTAAAAGAAGAGGTAATCCAATGCTTACTCCTTAGCTCCAACTTACGAGTTGTAGTGTCGTGAGTTCAAACCTAGGCATGCGCTTCATATTGTTTGTTTTATTTATTTCATCAACATTACTCTCGAAATCGGTGAAGGAAAAATCGTAAGGAAATCGACATATCCTAGAACCAAAATTTGAAGACACATGTCATGACATCCACGAACCCGCACTGGGCATTCGTAGAGGATGATGGCCCATGCCATCTCCTAGAGAGGAGGTTTGAGACCCAGCAGTGGGAATATTATAAGGATAATTATGCTATTGTTATGTACCTAAGGTGCATACGGTAGAGGTGTGCCCGCCTGGGCAGAGCACCACCGTGTCCTCGTGGGGGCGATCGGCGGCAGCGATCTCTCGCACCAGGCCTTGGTACAGGCCATGGTCCAGAGCGAGGAGGAGTGGCAGGTGGGCGCTTCCTTCTGCGAAGCAGTAATGCAAGTAAAGGAGGCAGCCGCTCCAGCCACCGGGATTCCGATCCCAATTTCCGGCCACCGAAGGCACTGGCTTGTGGACGGCGAGCAATGCATAGCTCGCCGACCGACCGCCCGGTAACCGTCCGGACCGAGCCTAAGTCGTCGACGGCGCGTAGTGTTCCACGAACGCCTCAAGGAGATGTCAGCAACCGTAGAAGCCTACTGGGGCCATGGGTGATTCGAAAGAGAACCCCAAGACCCTGGAACGAAGGCAAAGAAGGAACAGGAGTGGATTTTAGTCAGTAAAAATCTGACATGCCTTCCCGCCCCGCCCAGGGCAGGAGATGACGTCATTGGATGATTTCCCACCTTAAAAAAAATGTATATATAATGTGCGTTTGAAGAGCCTCCTTAGTGTATCTTGGATAGCCCTCCTACTACCAATCTTAACTTTTAGCTTAACTTATGGGTAAAAGAAGAAAAAATATACCTTTTTATTTTTTCGTTATACTTCATTTCCTTTACTATAAATGTTAACCAAACCTAAAGTGTGAAAATATGTTCAGTAATAATAATATGAAACCCCAAAACTGACTTGATGTATTCAAATATTCATGTTACCAAAAAGGTTTTTCAATCTTCATACATGTTCCTGAAACATTTTGTTACTCGAATCTATCGGTCAAGGTCAAATGGCTTCTATATCGTCGTAATATCCATTTACCAAACTGGGCAGTCAGGCAAAAATAACGGTAGTTTTCGTAATGTATTTTTGTGTAGTATATTATGTATTTAAAATCTGAAATAATTGAAAAGTTGGGGGTCAGGGGGGGGGTCTCTCGCGCCGGGCCTTGGTACAGGCCATGGTCCGGAGCGAGGAGGAGTGGCAGGCAGTTGCCTCCTTCTGCGAAGCAGTAATGCTAGCAAAGGAGGCGGCCGATCGCGTGAGGCAACGGTCCTCACGCCCCAACCGCCGCCGGGATTCCGATCCGGATTTCCGGCCACCGTAGGCGCGGGCTTGCGGACGGTGAGCAATGGGTGGCTCGCCGTCCGGTCGTCCGGTAAGACGTCCGGACCGAGCCTAAGTCGTCGACGGCGCCTAGCGTTCCACGCGCGCCTCAAGGAGATGTCAGCAACCGTAGGGGCCCAGTAGGGTCGAAGCCTGCTGGGGCCATCGGTGATGCGAAAGAGATCCCCGGGGGCTTGAACAAAAAATGGCAAAGAAGGAACAGGAGTGGGTTTTTAGTCAGTACAAGTCTGACACTATCTCACGCTCCGCCCAAGAGCGGGGAATGTCATTAGATGATTTTCCCACCCGAAAAAAAAAAGTAATATCTCCCTTTTAACTTACAGTAACACGTTACAGTCGTATAATGACGCATTTAAGACTTCCGTAGAGCAAATAGTTGACCGTTGCTAGGGCTTTCTAGTTTGGCGAGAGGCCATGACTAAAATTGTTCCGCTAATCTTCTGATGGTACTTATTGGGTCACGCTGGTTTTGGCAGCGATATGCGTTGTGCAATATATTGTTTGCATGCTTTCGATTATAGACGCATTTGTATACCTTATGGAATATAACGAGTATGAGAAAGTAATGGTGGCAAAATGATCTGATTGCTCTAAATCGCTAGTCGGAACAGTAATAATCAGAAGTCGGAATTAGGTAGACCTATTTAAGTACTTATATCGATTTCATACAGCGAAAGAATAAAGTGGATATGCCTCAAATCCCGAGATTAATGTTAATAAAAAACTTTTTACAAAAAAAAAATAACCGACTTCACTAAAAAAAACACTAAAAAGATCAAAATAACTTTAATTTCGGAAGTCGGTGTTTCTCGGTATTATTATACAGTATCTTATTTAACACCGACTTCCGAAATTAAAGTTATTTTGATCTTTTTAGTGTTTTTTTTAGTGAAGTCGGTTATTTTTTTTTTTTGTAAAAAGTTTTTTATTTCACACTTTTTAGTTGCGATAGGTAGACTTATAAGCAGAGTGCCTATTTCTCATGATAATTCCAATTAACCCAAACACTGCTAGGTTACATTGTTTTATTATGAAGTTCCTGTGTCTACCTTCCACCTTCCGGCTCCATCATCAAATCAGATCACTTTGATGATACCATTTTCAACGTAACTATTCAGAACCATTCATTCATTTGTATTGTCATAGTCGCATAAGTATCTTTATTGTGATATCTATGCGAGTATGAAGTTCCGTTGACCATTTCTGGTCTTCTTCGTCAGTTCCACTTCATCAAATGTTACTTTTTGACTGTAAATGCTTAAGTTCTCGATGAAAATACATAAATCACTATATAATTGCCTATGATATTTGAGGAGTTCCCTCGATTTTGCCAAGATTCCATCATGAGATTCCGACTTGGTGACTATGGGACCATTTGGAAAGTATACCCTTTCCAACAAAAAAAGAATTTTTCAAATCGGTTGGCAAGCGACGAAGTTATGCGCGAACAAACATAAAAAAAAAAAAAAAATTCAAACATCCGAATTGAGAACCTCCTCCTTTTTTAGAAGTCGGTTAAAAAGCAGATTTTTTTTAT
The DNA here is from genome assembly GCA_905147345.3 of Mythimna impura. NCBI lineage: Eukaryota > Metazoa > Arthropoda > Insecta > Lepidoptera > Noctuidae > Mythimna > Mythimna impura. The sequence goes on along the minus strand of LR990342.1, from coordinate 23,875,569 downwards.
GACTTTATCAGAAATATGGCAGAAAAAAATTCTTCCTGCATTAATGACGAGGAGAAGGAAGTGTATAAATTTGTTAACCTCACTTCAGTTGACGTAGAGAGATCTTTATCAATGAAAAATACTAATGAAAATTGTATGTTAATTCATCTTTGTTTTTTTTTTGTCTATCTATCTCTGAGGTTTTTATTATTATTTATTTGTATTATTGTTGGCCACACGAGGTTTTTAATTAGAAAAATAGAAATGCGGGGAAAATCCATATTATTATCAACATTTCGATGCAAGTACATGAATAACTCTACCTAATTCCGACCTCTGGTAATAATAAAAGTGTTTTAGTATTTAAACTTTTTTATGGGATGAATAATCGTCAAATAACTCCCGCTAAGCCTCGCTTCCGCTTTTTTTTGTATACTATGTTATTTAAATACTTAATTCATTAAACCCCGAGCGAACCTTCGACCGACCGACCGACCGACCGATCGAACCAACTTCAATAAAAAAAAAGCACTAAAAGAATCAAAATAACTCTAATTTCGAAAGTCGGTGTTTCTCAATATTGTTCGTTTCTTATTTAACACCGATTTGCTATAATTTTTTTTTGCCTTTATAGGATACTATAAAAATTTTTGCAAATCGGTTCATAAACGACGGAGTTCTGAGGTAACAAAAATGAAAATTGATAAAAAAAATACAACCGAATTGATAACCTCCTCCTTTTTTTTTGAAGTCGGTTAAAAACGGTTTTCAGACTTTTTCTTCCTGTAAGATTTACTTCTTGCCAAATTTCAGGATTCTTGATTAGCTGGAAGTACCCTATACCTAGGTTTTGATTTCCTAGCGAGCATCAAAATATGCGCCTAAACAGAGCATAAACGGCCTAATCTCTAGATTGAAGTTTAATTTTTTTACTGCTTCAATGGATAGTACACTTGAGTATTTGATATTAATTCCAGCTTAGACGTAGCAGACAGACGGATAGACGGACCATAAAGTGATCCTATAAGAATTCCGTTTTTACCGACGGATCTCTAAAAAATTCTTAATCAGAGACGTAGGCATATTTTACTGTTCCGAACACCCATAAAACATAACTCCATAAAGAGGTACACTGTACACAAACCGCCACTAACTGCAATACTTCAAATTACGAGTCTTATAATCTCCTTGACGGTACTGCCAACTTTCTAGTACTAATAAACGCTGGCACTTGCCTCTGTGACATAAGGTTACACTGTGTGTTCTTTACTGCCGTGACGTCACTGGCTGCGAACGCCCACAGCCTGAATATGGGCCTGGATATAACAAAAGTTTGTAAGGTCACGGCTCTTATTAATAAAATTACGCTGAGATACAACATTGTGATGTCTACTGAATACTGTAGAGCCTCTTTCATCAGTAACTCTTTAGAGGGTTTAGTACGGCAGTTTTTTTTTTGAGGTGTGTTTTCATCAAATGACTTTTTCAATACACTTGCTCGAAAACCCGCTCTTATAGGGATAAGACATAAAAGCGGTAGGGACCGCTTTTAGGCACGCAATTTACTGTCTTCCTCACTAGTACTTGCCCCCTTCACGATATATTGTATATATCATATCAGACTAGGTGCTAAGCAACTCCCACAAGTCGTGCGTTAACCCCCGTTTATTTATCTTCGAAAGTGTATTGAAAAACGTCGTTTGATACACGTGGAAATTTGTCACTCGACTCCATAAGACCGCAACAGGATTCCGCCTCGGTCACAATGACAAACTTTCTCTACTTGCATCAAAGTGTACTATTCTCGCTTTAGGGTCAAGTGAATGGGCGTGTCAGACTTTAATTGAAAAAAACTCACCTGTACCCTTCAGTTGCCCTTTGCTTATAAGGGCCACGGTAACTCATTCAAACGGTCCCGCAGCAGAACTGGCACATGATAAATAAAAAAACATTCACCAGAGAAGAATTTAGCGCGCACTGACTACATTTTTCTCTCTGCTCAACTCTCCCACCCCGCCTTCTTATCTTATATTACACTTTCAATATCTATGTTTTTCTCATGCTAAGAATCTGCGTTCTTCTTACAATCTTCTACTGCTTTGTTCTTCTCATACTTCTGATTTTGTTCATTCTTCCTTTCATATACAGTCCATACATCTGTGGAATGCGCTTCCTCTTGACATCAGGACGGCCACCAGTCAGCATGCATTTAAGCGGAAATTGCGGCTTTGTTTTCTACACAAATAGCGGAGTAGTCTCAATTTTTTTTTTTCATTTTCCCTTATATCAATAAAATATATAAACAAACGCGCTCAATCGTGGCCTGTTTTTAAAAGACTCGTTATGGAACATTACCTGTCGCTGTGAGTATCGATAGTCGTAATTTATATTTCTGTCTATAGTTTTCAATAATTATGTATGTATATATGTATCTATTATATAGCATACGTATATATCTGTGTTTCTATTATAATATAATATGTTTACTGTTGCTTTTGTCACACCAATGACAGCCCCATTTCTTGTCCAGGCAATTACTGTCCATTCCAGGTTGCCTGGAAGAGATCGCGGAATGCGATAAGGCCGCCCATTGTATGTACGTTATGTGTTTTAGTTTCCTTTTTTTGTATTAGTGTACAATAAAGGAAATAAATAAATTAATTAATATCATCATCTTCCTGCCCTTGTCCCATGTTATTTGGGGTCGGCGCATAAATAATAATAATAAAAAAAAATATATAATATAATTATGTAGGTTTATAGTTCTAGTTTAACTCGCACAAGGCACTCAGACTACAAAATGAAGTGCCCAAGAGCACAGACATAACTACTCGTAATATAGCACACAGCTATTAAAGTGACCAGCACTTTCAGAGGCAAGGTCAAAAGGGCGCCAGAGAGCTCTTTGCCATATTTTAATGACGTCTTCAGGCGGACACATTACCATATTCTTCTTTTGTTAGACATCGATAACCTTGGAAGTTCTTGTTTTAGCAGAAAATCGTACTAATGTCCGGAAAAGTTTTTACTGTTTGAGATAAATGATAAATGTTTGAATAATGTGTAATGATAATAGTGAACATTATTTCTAGAGACGATAGTAGTGGATCACGAGAGTCTGATGGATACAACATAATTTGGACGTCCAAATAGTATCCCCATTTAATTAAACATTGCTTAATATTACATAACTTTTTTGACTATTTTGACCCTTTGCAGTGTTGTCCTAACAGTATAGTCCAATTATTAAACGTTGCACTGGAAGACGCAGCGTTGGAATGCCACAACAATGTGGAGTGATGACCTGATGAGAATCGCGGGAATGCGATGGATGCAAGATGCATAGGACTGTTCGTTGTAGCGCCACTTGGAAGAAGCCTGCATGCGGACGTCTTTTGGCTGTAATCAGGATGATGGTGAAGTGACTGCCTGAGTTTGAAGTCACGACATACAACTCATATACTCATATCACTAACCACAGAGCCAACACTGCGCTCGTCTAACCCTTCCAAGGATTAGGGCGTGATGTTGTGATATGTTTATATTGAAAACACGCCTGTACCCGCACCCTTATGTTATCGGACTGGCCTGGCTTACGTTTTCGTGTTTACGATAACCAGGCTTAACGCAAAGGATATTGTTAGTCCGTAGAAACAAATCCTTTTGTGATTGTTACGCGTGATTATAATGCCGTAATTAACAACCAAATAACAAAGAACCATTCCGCACTGGGCGTGCGCGGTGGATTACTGCCCATTCCTTCTGGGAGGAGGCCGAAGTTCCAGCAGTGGGAACATTAAAAGGCTGATTAAAAAAATAAATAAAGGATAACTTATTAATGGGTTGCTCGCCGACGAATCGCATCTGAGTCGTCGACAGCTCGTAGTATTTCAGGTGCGCCTCAAATGGTCAGCTCGCAGCTTGGTGAGCCCCCTGCGGATGGGGTCTACCACCTCCTGGAGAGAGGTCCTGGCGAATTCCCGCGAAGCGGCGAGCCTCCTTGCTGGCCTGCCACCATGGGATCTGGAGGCAACAGTCCTTGCACGCATGCTCGATCTACGCGTGGAGATGCAACGCCGGGGCGAAACTCCGCTGCCGCGACAAGTTGCGGCATGGTGGACAGAGTTCCGGCGGGAGCTCATGGCAAAATGGAGACAGTGACTGTCCCGATTCAGTGCTGGGTACGAATTATGGCGGTAAGTCCCTTCTTTGAGGCGTGGCTGGAAAGACCTCACGGCGTCCTTACCTTTCGCATGACGCAGGTCCTCACCGGACATGGTAAGTTCGGGAGGTTCCTGCACCGGATTCGTGCAGAAGAAACGCCCGGGTGTCACCATTCTGTGGACCGCCCGAAGGACACGGTGGAGCACACGGTGGAGGTATGCCCTGCCTGGGCAGAACAACGCCATGTCCTCGTTGGAGCGAACGGCGGCGGCAATCTTTCGCGCCGGGCCTTTGTACAGGCCATGGTCCGGAGCGAGAAGGAGTGGCAGGCGGCCCCCTCTTTCTGCGAAGCAGTAATGCTAGCAAAGGAGGCGGCCGTACGTGTGAAGCAACGGTCCTCACGCCCCAACCGCCACCGGGATTCCGATCCCGATTTTCGACATGGATACAAGTGCGTATTGTCAGTGATGGCACATAAACATGAAAAGCGACGGAATACCTGTGTTTTACATGGTGATTGCCTATTAGACCTCTGCAACCCAGTTACTGGGCAACATGATACTCCTGGGATGGGCTGATGGTCAGACATTCTGGATTAGCACATCACACTAATACTCGTAATAAAAAAGGCAAAAAATTGTGAGTGTGCGTGTGTTTAAAGTATGTTTGTTAATTTATCACCCTCGAACGGCAGAACGGATTTAGATGATATTTAGGAAATGGTTAAAATATTGTTACCTTTAGAGAAAGACTGGATAAGAAACTTATTTAGCAAATAAAATTGCCAAAACGGGTACACACCCTCTATACTTTTGCTTTGATAAATTGAAAATAATAAACATAACAGAACTTACTGAGGTGTTGCTTCCTTCGATGACTGAAATGGAATAAATAAGACAGTGCGGCGTGTTATTTTAAATGCATCTGTCAACGTCAGTATTACCACTCTTCTACCAGTCTTATTCCATTTTAGTTGTCAGGGTCACAAAAATACATTTAATATAAGAAAAGTAAAACACGGGAAACGACGCCGATGTTACGTGTATAATTATAGTTTATTGTTTACTTTATTTTGTTTATAAGATTGTAATACAATATATTTTATCTATGGGCCTTCGTTGCCTGACAATAAAGAAATAATAATAATGTTGAAATAATAATAATAATGTAGCCAATACAGAAAATAACAAATATTGTATGTAACAAATTATAAAAATCGCTAACACAATAACCTGAAATAGCACATAGAATACTTTTTATCTCGGGAATATGTCCTCTTGCGACAATTTTCTACAATGGTGAAATTCTCTAGGGGCAGCTAGAGGGTTATAATTTATAAAAGTACTAATGGGAAGTAAACAGAAATCTGCCAGGATTGTAAAAAATGGCCGAATACAAAAGTACAAAGCAAATAAATGCAAATAACATGTAAATTCAGACAGAAACCCACAGTAATAACATTGAAATGTACTCCGAATTAATTTGTGATGGTGTCGGTACATTACTCATACATTCATTTGAAAGGAATTTTTATTCCTATAATTGAAATGGACATATCATTGGATGTAATGAAGAATGACTATATTTGACAATTTCTTTAAATGGTTACCAAGTGATTTCAGATATTATTTTTGAAGCTGTTACTGCAGTCATCTATATAATAGTGTAGTAATGGCAGGGCACATTGCTCCCAGAACAGATGGCCGTTGGGGCCGAAAGGTTCTGAAGATGCAGTGTTGGAAGACCTCCTACCACATCTCCTACAAGGTGGACCGATGACCCGGTAAGGGTTGCGGGAATGAGCAAAAAAATCTAGACTAGTTTAGACTTAAAGGAAAGTTTCAAAATCATCGTAAAAATCGTCCTTTACTTTATATGAATAAACTAGCGACCCGCCCCGGCTTCGCACGGGTGCAATGCTGATCACTTCATAGTATAAAACAAAGTTGCTTTCAGCTGTTTGTCCCTATGTACGCTTAGATCAGACAGCGCCTATCATCCACAGTGCAGTCGCGCATTTTGAACTTCTTCGGCCATGTATCTCGTGGTGGTAATGACTCCATAGAGCGTGTCGTAGTGCAGGGCAAAGTTGAGGGCACCAGGCCACGTGGTAGATCACTAATGATATGGACAGACCAGATCATGGCCGCAACTAAGTGCTCGGTTTAAGAATGTACTCGGAAAACTTGCAGTCCGCGATGAATAGCGCCGTGTTACCAATATGATCACTCAACGTGATTCACAGTGATGACCACGACCGCTCTGGTAAGAGTGTACCGACTGAGAAGAAGAAGATCTTTAAAACTACGCAACGGGTTTTGATGCGGTTTTGATCAGCATTGCACCCGTGCGAAGCCGAGGCGGGTCGTCAGTACTAATCATACTACAGAATGTCTTTATATACAACGTTCACAGCTTTTTTTTGTCATTAGATAATACAAACAGGTTTTCTTTTGAGGTTACTCTTGAAAGAGCGACATATCATTGGCCATGTGAAAAACATTCAACGATCACTAAAGTTGAAACGTTGAAAGTTTGACCCTGCGATTTATTATTGTTCATTGCAAAAGATATCTTTACTTGCCACTGTGTGAACCGCCACTGTGTGGACACGATAGGGCACACGGTGGAGGTGTGCCCAGCTTGGGCAGAGCAACGCCGTGTCCTCATGGGGGCGATCGGCGGTGGTGACCCCTTGCGCCGGGTCTTGGTACAGACCATGGTCCGGAGCGAGGAGGAGTGGCAGGCGGTCGCCTCCTTCTGCGAAGCAGTAATGCTGGCAAAGGAGGCGGCCGATCGCGTGAGGCAACGGTCCTCACGCCCCAACCGCCGTCGGGATTCCGATCCCGATTTCCGGCCACCGTAGGCGTTGGCTTCCGGACGGCGACCGTCCGGTAACCATCCGGAAAGAGCCCAAGTCGTTGACGGCGCTTAGTGTTCCACGCGCGCCTCAGGGAGATGTCAGCAAATCGTAGGGGCCCAGCAGGGTCAAAGCCTACTGGGGCCACGGGTAGTGTGAAAGTGAAACCTGGGGCCCTGGGACGAAGGCAAAGAAGGAACAGGAGTGGTTTAGTAGTTAGTTTTAGTTTTTAGTCAGTAAAAGTTTGAAACTATCTCTCGCACCGCCCAAGAGCGGGATTTGTCATTAGATGATTTTCCCACCTAAAAAAAAACATTCCAAAGCGTAGATCTCTATGGAGAAGGATGTGCAAGAAAATCCATGGACACACATCTTCTCCGGTACCACATCCAGTGAGTATTGTGCACTCTATTATGACAGTTTTTAGTGATTTTACCAGCAAACGCGTGCCATTGCATGGTTTAGATGGATTCAGATTTTTTTAAAAAATAACAGGACAACCTATTTTCAACGCCATTTTATGAGGAGGGTTCAAAGAATTAAGAAATTCTGTAGGAAAAAAACTTTTTACAAAAAAAAAAAAATAACCGACTTCACTATAAAAAGCGGGCAAGTGCGAGTCGGACTCACGCACTGAGGGTTCCGTAAAAACTTAGGTTACCTAACCTAACCTACCTATGAAAACAGTTCAATTCCAAAATTGAGTTACGAAGATTTTTCCGAATCGCAAAAGACGTTACTACAAATTTACAGTTTTCAATTTTTTTTTCCTATACTTGTGCTATTAGACCTTGCTTCATGGCAAATTTCAGGATTCTAGAATTTTGATTCTAGATTCTATGAATTTTGATTCCCTTGAGAGTGTCGAAATATACGTATTTTGCGACATAAACGTCTGTATCTTTTTTGTTAGCTTAGAAGTTTGATTTTTTCACAGCTTCAAGGGACCGCAGACCTGAGTATATGGTTTTAATTTCAACTCGATACCTCTACGCGTTTCCGAGATAAAGGGTCTTGACCAGACATACCCACAGACAGACCGACTAACAACAAAGTGATCCTATAAGGGTTCCGTTTTTTCCTTTTTAGGTACGGAACCCTAAAAACAAAACACTAAAACGATCAATATAACTTTAATTTTGGAAGTCAGTGTTTCTGATATTGTCTGCTTGTTATTTAACACTGACTTCCGAAATTAAAGATCGTTTTAGTGTTTTTTTTTTGTGGTGAAGTTGGTTATTTTTTTTTGTAAAAAAAAAAATATTTCACACTTTTTAGTTGTGATACATTTATAGCCAGAGTACCTATTTCTCATGACAATTCGATTTAAGCCAAACACTGTTAAGATACATTATTTTATTATGAAGTCCCCATCCACCTCCCAGCTCCATCATCAGGTCAGTTCGATAGTACCTTATAGCCAAAGTGCATCTGATGACAATTCTAATAAGCCCAAACACGGCTAGGTTACATTAATTAATTACGGAGTTCCAGTGCCTATCTTCCAGCTCCATCATCATCATCAGATCACTTTGATGCTACCATTTTCAACATACTCGTAACTATTCAGAACCATTTATTTATATGCATTGTCATAGTTACTTCTATCTTCATTGTGATATCTATGTAGGGGTGAAGTTTCATTGGCCATTTCTGGTCTTTATCATCAGTTCCACTTCATCAAATGTTACTTTTTGACTGTAAATGCTTAAGTTCTCGATGAAAATACTAAAATCATTATATAGTTGCCTAGAATATTTGAGGAGTTCCCTCGATTCCTTATGGATCCCATCATCAGAACTGGATTTTGAAAAAAATAGGACCAATCTGAAAGCATATCCTATTAAGGAAAAAAAAAATTTTGCAAGTCGGTCCATAAACGACGCGAGTTCTGAGGTAACAAACGTAGAATCAAGTTATTTACCGCAACCGCTATGTCCCTGCATTTTAAATCTGTAATATCTTCGATAATATTCATTTAAAATACACACTGTAAAGGGCTATATTGATCTATATTAAATGCACAATTTATTTAAGATACTTAATTGGATAAAGATTAACGCTGTATTGCTTAAAATCGTTTCGTAAATAAGCCATTATTTCTCGTAAAAAGTAAAAGATAAAAAATGGTTATTGTGGGTTATCCCTAAGAGATAGACATATACCATCGCGGACTTTTTTGTAGACCTTTTTAAGGTGAACAATACTGTAGTACACTATTTTGATATATCTCGTGGAGTTCAGCCAGCGTTTGCAATGTAAGCGCAAACAAATGTGTTTATTTACGACATCACATTAGAAACCTCTAAAATTATCAGTGTTCCTCTATTATATGTGCATGTATCATACACATAAACCTTCCTCTTGAATCACTCTATCTATTAAAAAAAAACCTCATCAAAATCCGTTGCGTATTTCAAAAGATCTAAGCATACATAGGGACAGACAGACACGAAAAGCGACTTTATTTTATACTATGTAGTGATTGATAGGTATACTTATTCAATCTAAAATCCTTCTCTGTATAATATAAAAGTAAAAGTCTTGACTCAGTCCAAGGGCAGGAGATGTCATTAGAAGATTTCCCAACTAAAAATAAAAGAGTAGGAGAACTTATTTGATGATTTCCCACCTTAAAAAAAATCTGACAGGGCAGAATGTATGAAGAAAACGTACTGTTTCGACCCCAAGTAATTTGGACCAATAATAGGAACATCCAAAACAAGAATGGCTATAAACACAGGCATTGTGCCAAAAGAACTGACTTGCGTATCTTTAATCGGGTTCATAAAAAGTAATAGTAAAAGCCATAAATATGGCTATTCAGCTAATTACATACGAGTACTATAGTCACCCTACAGGAAAACATAATCGTAACTATACATTATCGGCACATAAAACGAATAATCTTTATTAAAGCCATCTTGATTGCAAAGCGTCACACGGAATACAGACCAAGCGAACAATCGCTTACAAGTAGTAATCGCTGCCACATAGAGTGAACCGAAGAGCACTTACCTACTAACGCAAGGCAAAGAAGGAACATAGGTGTGGGTTTTAGTCAGTAAAAGTTTGACACTTTCTCCTGTTCCGCCCTAGAGTGGAAGGAGTCATTGGATGATTTCCCACCTAAAAAAAAACCTACCTAATAACGACTAACGTCAGTCAACTAGTAATAGTGAATACTAAATAGTAATTTTGCTTCTGAAAAATACACGAAAAAAATGAATAAATTTATTTAAATAAAATTGTTTGCTATCACGAGACACTCAGAAGAATTGAAAGATCTGTCCCCCTAGCCAAGTCACAAACGATAAACGTAAACTCTCAGTAGTCTTTAATAGATTTTCAACTTTATGTTATTGGATATAAAGTTGAAAATCTATTGAAGATTACATAATGTTTTCGTTCGTTCCGGTCGCTAACGCTCAGTAGTCTTTAATAGATTTTCAACTTTATGCTCTTAGGTATAAAGTTGAAAATCTATTGGAGATTACTAAGCGTTCACGTTTATCGTTTGCAATTTGGCTAGGGGGGCTGTTGTTGATCTACGCGTCCGTACACAAGGAAGTCGAGAGCCGTGACGTAGTTTAGACATCACGTTCATGCCGTTTAGCGTCACGATATTCAAGTCTACAGTTTTACTCACATCTCTGACGCGCCAACAACGACTCGGCCTTTCCAGACAGGCAGATGGTGATCTGCCCTGGCTAGCCGTCCGCAACCCCGCGCTTACGGAATTTACTCGCCCTTACTGTTTTCCCATAGAGTGAAACGAAGAGTAACTTACTAACGATAAACGACAGCGAGCTATTAAACACAAAATTTTGCTTTCAAATACGACGTTGTTATTGCAAAAAATGCATTGAATTTGTAAATACATGAATAATTTATTAAAGTAAAAAAAAAAAAAACAACGGCATCACGGTCATGCCGCTTGCCGTCACGACATTCAAGACGGCTTTACTGCCAAGGCCCGTCAAAAGTTGTTTCACATCAAAAAACAGTAACCCATTACTTAATCTTAAAGTTTTGTAGCGTCATCGATGCTAAATCAGCATTAAATGATGCGTCTACACCGCGACGAGTGAGAACCACCGAACGCGAATAAATGACGCGTCCCTACACTCATCATTCGGGCTCGTACCCTAACGTTCGTTCGCTTTGTATGATTTTTTTATTTTTTTATTCTTCCATAAATACAGTACTTTTTACATTTTTGGTTTCTTTTGTACCAGAATTGGTTTGTATTGGTACTCACATTCGCATAACAACACTGCTTAATGAGTAATGCTAACCATAGATGGCAATTGCGATAATACAGAAATTCAAATACTCATAAAAAATATTCATACACCATTGTGGGTAAAAAATAATCGCACAAGTTATAGAAACATAAACATCTACCTATTAGTACGTGGACTTGTAGGTACGTGAATAATTTGCACGTTACGTACTATATCTACGGAGCATTGCGCTATTGGTCGCTCATTATAAGATAATTTCAAGTCAATGTATACAGGTGGTTTACTTTCTATTAGGATAGTGTCTGTTAACTATTATATGAACTTTAATGTTAATCGTGGTTTTTTATGTTGTGTAATCGAATTTTATATAATTTTAATTAGTTTTGCTGTAGTGATCAATTATTATTTAATTTGTATTTGTGGTTTTTTATTTCTATTATTTTGAAATGTGGACTTTGTGCCTGAATAAATAAATATTATTGTAACTATATTCAGAAATAGTTTATAGTTAAGCTATGTGGTTTATATAGTCGTAATAGTATTTTTTATTTGTTTGTTTATAATTTTTGTATCAAGCGTTATATGAGCTATATGCGACTTGATTTATGAATAATAAAAAATCAAACAAAAATAAAATGACCCACTTCAAGAAACCCACTTCCAGTCTAATCAGGGATGAAAGGGTGATATACGTCAGTGCATTTGATTTCTCTTCACTTATATTTTATACGAGGAACTGGTAGCGTAGTCAGTTCGAATTCCGTGTTTTCGTGAATGCATTAGACATTTGCGGAGACTGGAAAATGGATAATAGATTCTGCCGGTTTTATTCAATTTAGCTATGTAGGTACTGTGATATCTGGTCTAAAGAGATCGCATGGGAAATAAACATTTTATCATGTAGGCTGGTCGATTGAATGTACACTTAAAAGGTTGTGTAAATTTAGAAAAGCACCTATTCGATTAGGGAATATACTTGAAAAAAAATTGTTATCCAATGAGTTTATTAAATATTTAATAGTTAAGATGTATAAGTATTAATAAAATTATTTAAGTTTTAAAAAAAAAGAAAAAAAAACAGTTTATCAATAAATATACAAAAATAGAATATCAACAGTAAAAACAATATCAAAATTGGCATAGAAGCAAGCGAGATAATATAAATAACATTTTTTAATAAATATATCTGTGTCTCTCGTCTTATCTGGCGTTTTTTTATGGCGGCCGTACCTATGGGCGTGATGAACGTTGACGTCAAAAACCATATCTGACTTTTCTTTCTTATTAGCAGCTTTGAAGCTTTATAACATCGTTTTTTGACGAAAAAAAAATATTTCGTATTTGTTTATTAAAACTAAAGATTATATAATTTAGTAGATAAAATAATTGCCTGCATATTCCTTATTGAATTGTTTAAGTCAGATGGTTTTGTTTAGATCATGCGAGAGCAGTGGTGACCTAGTAGTAACGGTCATCTATGAGTTGTATGTCGCAGGTTCAAACTCAGCAAAGTATATTAGAATTGAAACCTTTACGACGCGTGTTAACCACTAAACTTACCTTAAAATTAAATATAGAGATCAGTTTTTTTTTTTTTTGTAAAAAATATTTTATTTTACACTTTTTATTGTGGAATCAATTAGCTAAACCTAAATAGTGTGCCAGTTCTTGGTCGTTATTCTGTAGTAATTTACTTACAAAATATAACCACTACAAGTATTTCTCGATTTCTCTAGTATACACTTGTGTGACACTACCTCATCATCAGAAGGATCTGATCACGACAGGAGACCTGATAACCATGGAATATTCTGGAAAATTTACTGTTAAAAAAAAAGACTTTTTCGAATCGAAAAAAAAAATTCACGAATTTTATTTATCTCTTCATTATTTATATTTTATTTCGATAGACTACTTAGCGTCCGTAAGTGTGTTCGTGACATCATAGTGGGCCCTAACAGAATACCAGCGCTGCGTTATTTATCGTTTTAAAATAACGCAGCATATGCTGAGTTAGGTGCCTTTTTGGTCTCGCACTGATTATACCTTTCTTTTTTTTTATTGTGTATCTTTAGTTTATACGATTGTGTGAGTCACGAATAAACGTTTTTTCTTTCTTTCTTTCTTTCTTTCTTTCTAATCGGTTTAGGCGTCTTCGAGTAATCGGGCGACAGGATTCCGATGAGTTGAGAACCTCCTTTTATTTGAAGTCGGTCAAAAACACAACCTACATTTCAACGGATGCAAAGTAAATAAAGTTATCTGCAATTTGCGATAATCTGATAGTTGCTGAAACTATTACTAAATATTCATATTCTAAGACATGGAAAATCGTCTTTCAAGTGTCAAAAATGCATAAATAATAGTTGTTTTATCAAAAATATTTTTAGAAAAAAAGAAGACTATTATTCACTTATTAATACTAATTATCAGAAAATCGCAAAATCGCAGATAACTTTATTTACTTTGCACCCGTCGATTTAATTCCTAAGTAAACCTAAAGCCCTGAACACACGACCTCCACACCTCAGGTCCACCTTGTAACCCGACTCGACACGCTCTATTAAGAAACAACAAGTCTAAGACCGGTCCACATGTGCGCAGGAATGCATGCTCTAATGCGTTCTTATTGTGCTGTGCCTGAATGCATTCTTCGCGGTGGCATTTCAATGTTGCAAGTGTGTACTGGCGTAAATGCTATGAATACGTTGCGGTAGGAAATTGATGTGTTATTGATTCTTTGGTAAGGTATTGCGTTTTCACTAAAGCTGTGAAAATATATTACTTTGTTACAAATAATATACGAATATCTTCGCTTACTACAATACGTTACTGTTAAAGTTAAAATAAAAGTAAATTAATCACAACAGTGCAACCATGAATGAGCAAGCTACGAACTTTTTTCGTTCTTTAATTTATTACACTATACTTTTCATCATCATCATCATCAGTCGAAAGACATTCACTGCTACAGAAAGGTCACCCCCAATTGTCGCTACAGCAGCTGTTTCTGTCCATCCCGCATCCATCGGATTGCCGCGACCCTTATCAGTGTACACCACATTTACGGTGTAATTTATTTAGGGTTTTATTTAGGTTTTATTTAGGGTGTAATTTATCTATATATGTATGTTTTTAGAAATATATAAGTATGTTTATCAGTTGTCTAGTACCCATAACACAAGCTCTGCTTAGCTTGGGACTAGATGGCGTTGTGTGATAGTTGTGTCATATTATTTATTTATTATTTATTTATTTATTTATTATTTACCGAAGGGATTGACTCCATCGGTAACTGATATGTGAGGTTATCTACACTTCTACACTATAATAATATTATAAAGAGGTAGTTTGTTTTTTTTGTTTGTAGGGGGTAATCTTTGAAACTACTGGTCCATTGCTAAAATTTTTTCACCAATTGAAAGCCGATTGAGTGAGATAGGCTATATTTTATGTATGCGGGCGAAGCTGCGGGAAAAAGCTAGTTTTATAATATATTTACAGGATTCTTATTTACATATCTTAGCTTGCGAATGCGACCACCTATCAACCTAAACATTTTTTCTTTCGTTTTCAAAATCTACGTCAATCAACCATTTCATATAACGTCACAAAATGGTTGCACGTAGGTGACTATCTATCAACTTGTCACTTACTGCAAGAGCCATTTTATTCAATAAATGTCTTTCTGTGAAAAAGGTGAAGTGATATTCGAAAGAGCTATTGTGCCCCTGAAACGCAAAGGGCAACAGAAGGAACATAAGTAGGTTTTAGTCAGTAAAAGTTTGAGGCTATTTCGCTTCAAGTACGGGAGAAGTTATTAGAGAGATTTCCTAAGTAAAAAAAAGAGTTCCCTTCTCAGAAAAATCCTCGCGGCAATGACGGGCATCAGCTCTGCTGGGCCTTGACCTAGGGTCCTGAACCTTTGGAAGGTGTACGAGGGGCCAAAGACAACTTGCAGATGCCTCTTGAACACTTTTTATGGATTATAGTACCAACCAACGATTATCTATGTATGGCCCCCGGTTGGTGGGAGACTATTGCTACATAATTATGGAAAATAAAGATGGCTAGTGAATGGGGATTTAAAAAACTTTAATGGACTGGTTACCAAGAACTATGTAAAAACTATGGCATCTGCTTGACCAGTACTATCAATATTTATCAATAAAAAAGGTAAGGGGTGCCTTGCACGCTCAATAAATGGGCCCGCAAAAGCTGCCAGTACGAATTGATGTAGTGCTGGCAACAAGGGGGCAACCTTTCCTGAGGAGCTTGAGAAGTGG
The DNA here is from genome assembly GCA_905147345.3 of Mythimna impura. NCBI lineage: Eukaryota > Metazoa > Arthropoda > Insecta > Lepidoptera > Noctuidae > Mythimna > Mythimna impura. The sequence goes on along the minus strand of LR990342.1, from coordinate 23,860,033 downwards.
AAAGGCTACCAGGAAAAACGCCTCCTCGTTTATACCACGAATATCGAAGGACTAAAACAATATGCCTGCTGCGGTCTTCCCGTCCGATTATAATTTAGGTGTCTTTAAGGTTAGAGTGAATAGGCTCTTAATAAAATAGGGCGCTTTACCATTAACGGTTCGGCAAGGAATGGGTGGCTCGCCGTCCGATCGTCCGGTAATCATCCGGACCGAGTCCAATTTGTCGACGGCGCATAGTGTTCCACGCGCGCCTCAAGGAGATGTCAGCAACCGTACGGGCCCAGCAGGGTCGAAGCCTATTGGGGCCAGGGGTGATTTTTTTTTTTTTTTTTTTTTTTTTTTTTTTTTTTTTTTTTTTTTTCGGGTGGGAAAATCATCGGGCCAGGGGTGATGCGAAAGAGTTTCCCGGGGCCCTGGCAAAATTGCAAAGAAGGAACAGGAGTGAGTGGGTTTTTAGTCAGTAAAGGTCTGACACTATCTCCCGCTCCGCCCAAGAACGGGGGATATCATTAGATGATTTTCCCACCCGAAAACAAAAAAAGCCATTAACGGTTGCATCACTGCTTACCATCAGGTGGGATCGCCCTCAAGCACTAGTTTAAAACAATTTAAAAAAAAACCTGAAAGTATGGTCAAGATCCGTAACAGGAAAAAAGGACATTTTTATGAGCTTTACTTTAAGCGCCCCTCACCTTAGTTGTTACGGTGAGATATTTGCGGAATAACACTGCTGTTTCACCCGTAACTCAACTGACACTACTCTACCAATTTCTTTACCCACTGACGTATATCGTAATTCAATATTTTTCGAGGCAGTTTTAGGTTGGCTTCTAGAAAATCAAATTTATTTGATTTCTTGATTCTATTTCGATTTTGTTATTAGATTTTGATGTAGGACTGACAAAAACTCGAATGTGTATTCTATAATAGTGTTAGTACCAAAACTAGATTTGACGACTATTTCAAAAATGAGAGATTGAAAGTTCAATTTTTTTATGCTACAGTTTACAAAAGGACTACGAATATGAAAAAATACTTTGGTAAAATTTGAAAGGTGCCGTAGGTATAATCAAAATGTTTTCATCAAATTTCCCACCTCAAACAAAAAAAGGTATAAATCATTGTCATCATCATCCACTGCCCGACTTTCCTCAGACTTAGCATAGGCCTCCCTTTTCGGGTGTCAACCTCCACGTTCCCGTAATAGCCTAGTCGTTAAATGTTAAAAAAACTTAAGTTGAAGTTTTAAAAAACCTCCATCCCAAGTTTTGTAATGTATGCCTCATACCCTTTCATTTAATACCCCATTTGGCTTTAATTGTAAATATTCAGTAATCCAGTCCCACTTTCACCCTCCCATAACTTTTAAATTGCTGAACCGATTTTAAATATGTCATGTCTAGGAACCATTGCTTGAAAACCTGCTTTCAAATAAAAAAAACACGCATTCAAATCGGTCCTCCCGAAAAAAACACACACATCACATAGCAACTTAGGGTTGAGCTACATCTGTCAGTACTGAATCGCCCTTTCTTATGCTTCTATCCTTTTCTGTCACTTAGAACCGTCACTTACGAGAGCGAGAAACATACACATGGACATAGTGGACATCTCACCCATACGCACAAAGTTTTTTGGGAATAAATTCATTGTGAGTACAGCTAAGGAGTGAAATTCCATGCCAAAGTCTGTGTTTCCTGATAGCCAAAACCTCTAAGGGTCTTTAAGTCAAGAGTGAATAGTTTACTTCGAGGCAAGCGTGCTCTATCGTCGGCCATATTACCGCTTACCATCAGGTGAGATAGTGGTCAAACGTGAGCTTATAAATAATTAAAAAAAAGAAAGAGAATGGTAGTGCGATCACATGCAGCAGAATCGACGAAGCGGTCGGGAATGAAACGCGCGATAACGGTGCGATTCGGTGCTGCGTTAGGGTTTAAAAATCGTGAATCTAAACTCGAGTCTTATAAAATGGATGCAAAACGACAAAGACAAACATATCGAGAACCCAATTCCATTCAGCGAAACCAAGTTATCTGCACTACACATGTATTTCTCTACAAAATTAAAGTGGTTGAAAGATTCAAGGCAATGTTTATTTGGTAAGATAAGTCGGGGGCTGAAGGACTACTTGTTTAGTTACCCTGAACTTACATTAGGTGTGCGGTTTTGTAAACATCTCACCGTGAAAATATAAGTGAAGTGAGCTGTCAGTCCAAAGTTTTCTTTTTTTAGGGTTCCGTACCTAAAAGGAAAAAACGGAACCCTTAAAGGAAGAATCCTTTAAGGGTTCCGTCAAACGTTTCCGGCAGTCCCGAAGATTATTCCGAATAGCAAAAAAAAATATTTCTCTTAGCTGCCAGTGGCTTAATTCAATTTCTATGTTTTTAATTAGTTTTTATTCTTACTCATCTACATTGTGCTCAAATATTAGAAGCGACAAGAAATATGTAACCAAGATTTATGTAACTCTTAATATGATTTAAAAGAGTGTCCATGGAGTTTCTTGCGCGTTCTTCTCCATAGAGATCTACGCTTTGGAACGTGCAATTTAGCTTCACTTCTTTTTTTATTTTGACTGACCGACATTTTGACAATTCAAAAGTGCCTGTAATTGGTCTATTTGAAATAAACGTTTCTGATTTCTGATTTTTGTGACGTAACAAAAAATTTACTGTTTTCAGATTTATTCCTATACCTATGCTATAAGACCGTGCTTTTTGCCAAATTTCAGGATTCTGGGTCAACGGGAAGTACCCTATGAATTTTGATTACCTTCAGAGTGTCGAAATATATACGTTTTATGCGACACAAACGGTTGTATCTTAGAAGTTTGATTTTTTCACAGCTTCAAGGGACCACAGACTTGAGTATAAGTTTTAATTTAAACTCGATACCTCGTAATTGTGACGACACTTAGGGGATGCCTATGTACAGCAGTGAATGTCTTTCGGTTGAAACGTGGGTTGAAATGATGATGATGATATATTATTATGATTGTATATTAGGTACATACATACTTTCCTGACCAAAGCTTATTAGCACAAAAAAAACTGATATCTTTTCAGTTGTAATGTTGTTTTTAGTTTAAATTTATTATTTTACCGTGACTTTGGACGTAGTAGAAGTCTTTCGGTTGAAAAAACTGGGCAAGTGCGAGTCGGACTCGCGCCCTGAGGATTCCGTACAAACCTACCTATGTAAACAGTTCAATTCCTGAATGAAGTTTTGAAGATTTTTCCGAATCGTAATTTTTTTTTTACGTAACAACAAATTTACTGTTTTCAGATTTATTCCTATATCTGTACTATAAGACTGTTTAATGCCAAGTTTCAGGATTCTGGGTCAACGGGAACTACCCTATGAATATTGATTTCCTTGAGAGTGTCGAAATATAACGTATATTTCGACACTCTCAAGGAAATCAATTTTGCGACTTAGACGACCGTATCTTTTTTTTAGTTAACTTAGAAGTTTAGGGACCGCAGACTTGATTATATGGTTTTCATTTCAACTCGATACCTCGACGCGTTCCCAAGATAAGAGGTCTTGATAGACAGAGATACAGGCAAACAGACTGACAGACAGACAGACAACAAAGTGATCCTATAAGGATTCTGTTTTTTTCCTTTTGAGGTACGGAACCCTAAAATCTTTTTAGGGTTGATAATAAGATTAATAATAAAACACTAAGTCAAAATTATGACAACTAATGATGAACGATAGAAAAAATTGTGTTATGAAAAATACACAGGTGAAAATTATGCTTAGACTAGTATCAAAATTCTAAAATACACGACAGCATACCTTAGCTCGCAGTTGGGAGAAATTGGACAATAACTTATGTTTCGACTTTCCTTTTTATTGTAGCGTTGTTGCTGAATTTAAAGTGGCTGAATTAAATTTGTTCTGTCCTAAAACGCTGACCAAGGTAATAACGGAAAATATTGGAGAATGTAGCCGGTCTTACAATATTACAACAAACAGCAACAATACGTCGGGTCGTCTACTACAATATAGCATATTTTATCTAAATTTAGTTATAGTCTAGTTGGGTAGATCTAATTTCGAGAAAGAAGTCAACCGTCGAATCTGACTCGGCTGGGCATCGTTCGGAAAGCTGCGCGGTATCTTCTTGTCCAATATACCACAGTGTCTCAAGACGAAAGTCTATGACCAGTGCGTGTTGCTAGTGATGACATATGGTTCCGAAACGTGGTCGCTCACAATGGGCCTCGTCAGAAGGTTTAAAGTCACCCGAAGGGCAATGGAAAGGGCTATGCTCGGAGTTTCCTTGCATGATCGAATCAGAAATGAAGATATCCGTAGGAGAACCAAAGTTGCCGACATAGCACGAAGAATCGCCAAACTTAAGTGGTAATGGACAGGGCACATTGCTCACAGAACAGATGGCCGTAGGGGCCGAAAGGTTCAGGATTGGCAACCACGTACCTGAAGACGCAGTGTTGGAAGGCCCGTACAAGGTGGACCGATGACCTGGTGTAGATTGCGAGAATACGATGGATGCGAGACCAGGCCCGGCGCACTCTCGGCGCGCGCTTGAATTTATACCTACGTCTCGGGGCCTCTTTTACAGGGCTAGTTCAGTTGAGTGTCACTCGCGTGTTCGAACTGCCACATGCCGCTTGACGCGCGCTAACAAAAAATATGTTCGCATTTCTACAGAGGTTTTATTATAAATATGGGCACGCAAAAAGCCAAAAGATACTGCATAGCATATGGGTGCATGACTATCAACAAAAATGTGGACTTTTCATTCTTTACTCTTCCAAAGGATCCCGAAAGGTAAGTAATTATAACATTTTCAACACTCATAAAGTGGCTCTTATTTTATGATAATTAATATGTAGGTATAACAGGTAGGCTAATGTTGCAGTTTATAGACACGAGGACGATTCGTGTTCCTTTTCGTATCATCATTTTTAGATTCGTAATTTTTTGCTGGCGCGGCGGCCGGCGGTAATGTTTTTTAAATAATCGTGTTCACAATATTACTAATCGTGATTTTTTGTGAATTACCTACCATCTTTTAAAAATTACCTACGAACGCATAGCCGAAACATAAAATAGATACTTAGGTAATTTTGTGGCCGAAATCAACAAAGTTATATTACAATATCCAAGTATCTACCTTGCTACCACTTGACTTTACTTTTGTTCCATTTGTTTAGTCAGACAATTAGATACCTAACTAACTAAATGTAAACAATCATAACATGTCTCTCTATAAATACATTTTAAAGTATGGAAATTACTACTTAGGTACATGTAAATCAATTTTATCTACCATGTAATTTTTAAAAAAAATCTGAATTTATTTTATGCTATAAAACGTAGTGTACCTACTACTAATTTCGCATTTTACGAAAATATATTTTGTAGATAATATAGGTACATACCTACTTTAAAAGGCATTTCTTATCAAGAATGTTTACATTTAGTAAAGTACCTACCTAAACAAATGGACTCACGACCTTTTTTGGTGGAAAATCATTTCTTCTCTCGCTCTATGGCGAAGCGAGAGGCGTGTCAAACTTTTAGTAACTAAAACCACACCTATGTTCTTCTAGTTGTCCTTTGCGTTCTAAGACCAAGGGCTTAGCCCCTGTTGGTCCCAATGGACTAATGACTTTGTGTCTCACAACAACTCACAACCCTACAACAGAAGCGGCTTGTTCAAAGGTTCATAACGGGCATAATAAAAGAAACTCTCGTTGCGCGGACTTACGGTGCATTTTGATTTGTTACAAGCGCCACTGGATCTGGTAGGCTAATATAATCAAGGTCGTGTCCGTGCCGTGCAATGTATTATGAACATTAGCGCTGTTGTTATTAGGTTTAAATTCGTATGTTTGCTACCACGCAGTGCAATTTCTGTACTTGTACTATTTCTTATTCTGTGGCGAGACGCGCCGGACCGGTTGCGACATTTTGTCTATCGGCTGAAATGATCATGATGATAGTCATAGTCAATACTTCCAACAATCAAAACATTTCATTTGACTCAATAATATAAATACGTCTTGACACAATAGTCATCATACCCATGCAATCAAATTCGAATTTAGCATTATACCTATTACAAAAATGCGTCCAACAATTTTGCACTTGCTCCAGTTCCGTTGTTATGATGAACAAGTGCCGTGTACTGACGACATATCGATGTGACAACTACGAATTTACGATGCGAATATCGCAATAATTTATAGGCAATACAGCGAGCTATGTTTATTTGAAAATTAGACATGAATTTTGGGATAACAGCGGCCCAGAGTTCGTAGTCTGCTAAATTCATAATGGTCGATCATTGGTCAGTCATTGGTCTCGTAATAGAATTGTGGTAGAGTAACAAATTAAAAGCAATGTCTAATGGTAGGACACTGATCAAAGGAACTGTCAAAATTTTAGCAGATTACCGCATAAGTACGTCAGAAATTCATTTCTCATTATGTACGAGATTAACATTCTATGTCATTTCTTTCAATGGAGTATCAGTGGTTGACGATTGGTATGTCATAATGACGCCAATATATTAGTAGATTACCAAACTAGTCAATATCAACAATTATGAAGTCAATGATAGACTATTCTGACACTATTGTATTATCAGACTTGAGGCCCAGTAGCAACATGACAATGGGGTCGTATTGGAATGACGAATTTATAAAAATAACAGACATGTGGCCAGAATGTGCCCCTGGATTGCAAACGGACTGAAGGAACACATGTGGGTTTCAGTCAGTAAGAACCTGATATTTCCCTCTCGATTCATCCAGAACAGAGGCCTTACCATGAAGTGTTAAAATGTCAAGTATGCGAGCGAGAATGAGGGATGGAGTTATTCACCCCTTATAACTCCATCCCTTTAACAGTTCAGTGTAGGTCGTCAAATGCATTGTGTTAAGAGCTCGTGATAGAGCCTCAGGAGGAGTTATTTTTTTTTACATAATTATAGAGTTTTTTATTTAATTTTCAAATATTTATAATTTATAGAATCTAAATGTCAAAAATTAATAATTATATATTAATAATACTAGCGTACTCACTCGTATGTTCAAAATATCGAACCAAATATCGAATTGCCGATTGGTCGTTTTACCAAAAAATATCGTCTCCCTTACATAAACGCATATCAAAGTTTTTTTTTTTTATTTTATTTATTTTTAATATGAGAACACCAATGACATTATTAAAAAGATGTTATACAGATGGGTAATTTTATAGACATTCGATTCTGTGCAAATTATGTCAATTAAAGTTGTCCACGGCTTATACAATTTGACAATACATAATATATAAATTATTATTTTATAAATTAAATTAATATCAAATTGGATATATATAGATAGGTATTGGATATTTGATGATTACCTACCAAAAAAAAAGGCATGAATTCTTCTCTTAATCTTTGTGATAAATTTTGATGGGCTGGGATTGTTACTTTACTGTTATGCGATGTTTTGTCTTTTCAAAAACATCGTTTTTACAATTTATTTTAAAGTAAAAAAAATCAGCAGCAAAAATAATAAATTACTTATCATGAATATATTCTCACGAGGTGAAGTGCGATTATTGACATACTAATAGAAATCTGAATCTTATGTATACTTACTCTTTTTTTTTCTTTTTAATAGCTGATTTATAATACATAACTCTACTATTTTTAAAAACGGTTGTAAATAACTTTTTTTTTTCACTTTTGTAATTGACCGAACTTGAGCATTCAAAAGTGTCTCAATATGGATTAATTGAACAGTTATATTCCTTTAAATTTGAGTTCGGAAAACTATTATGCGTAGGTCTGAAACCACTTCCATATTCTTTAGGAATCGCAGCCAAGCTTTTACTTGATTTTACTTTAGTTATTGATCTAGTTCTGTAACTCAAAGTGACGATGAGGGACGATGTTTAAACATAAATTTAAATTTAAGAAACGGTATAAGACGAACTTCGTTTCGCTTGAAGTATCTTTCAAAATAAGGCCATAAATAATGATTGAGACATTGAAAACCTATAAGATAAAAATATAAGGTAAGGAAGGTAAGTAAGGAAGAAAAATATAAGATAGGCCATAGGGGCCTATATTAATTTAATTTGCATTTTTAGGGTTCCGTACCTCAAAAGGAAAAAACGGAACCCTTATAGGATCATTTTGTTGTCCGTCCGACCGTCTGTCTGTCTGTCTCATCATCATCATCATCATCATTTCAGCCGATAGACGTCCACTGCTGGACATAGGCCTCCCCCAAATGTCGCCACAATGAACGGTCCTGTGCGTCTCGCATCCATAGGATTCCCGCAACCTTCACCAGGTCATCGGTCCACCTTGTAGGGGGCCTTCCAACGCTACGTCTTCCGGTACGTGGTCGCCATTCCAGAACCTTTCGGCCCCAACGGCCATCTGTTCTGCGAGCAATGTGCCCTGCCCATTGCCACTTTAGTTTGGCGATTCTCCGTGCTATGTCGGCAACCTTGGTTCTCCAGCAGATATCCTCATTCCTGATTCGATCACGCAAGGAAACTCCGAGCATAGCCCTCTCCATTGCCCCTTGGGTGACTTTAAGTCTTCTGATGAGGCCCATTGTAAGCGACCACGTTTCGGAGCCATATGTCATCACTGGCAACACGCACTGGTCATAGACTTTCGTCTTGAGACACTGTGGTATATTGGACGAGAAGATACCGCGCAGCTTCCCGAACGCTGCCCAGCCGAGTCGGATTCGACGATTGATATCTTTCTCGAAGTTAGACCTTCCCAACTGGACTGTCTGTCCCAGGTAAACGTAGTCGTCTACAACTTCGAGTGTAGAGTCCCCGATCTTGATAGGAGTGGGTGCTACATGGCTGTTTACCATGACTTTGGTTTTGTCCATGTTCATTTTAAGTCCCACTCTTTCGAAAGCTCTACTGAGGTCACCAAGCATTGTACTGAGCTCCTCCGTAGTCTCAGCCATGACTACTATGTCGTCGGCATATCGAAGGTGAGTGATGTACTCGCCATTGACATTAATGCCTAGCCCTCTCCATTCCAAAACCTTGAAGACATCCTCCATTGCTGCCGTGAACAGTTTCGGAGAAATAACGTCTCCCTGCCTCACGCCCCGCTGCAAGAGGATAGGTTTCGAGGTCTGGTCTTGTAGTCGGACTGATATAGTGGCGTTTTTGTACAAACACTTCAGCACTTCGATATACCGATAGTCAATTTGGCACCGTTGGAGAGACTGCAGTATAGCCCAAGTTTCAATCGAATCTGTCTGACTGTCAAGACAAAAATCAAACAAAATGTGAAAGGCAAGGTCTTAGCACAAGTATAGGGATAAATCTGAAAACAGTAAATTATTACATTTATTTTCTATATATACATATTATTTACATTTTTAAATATTTCTTAAAAACAAACATAATAAAAAAAACATTTAAAAATATAAAAAATAGTAGCCCACCGGCATCGGGAACAGGGTCCAAGCTACCGGTGGTCAGGGCTCCTGAGAGAGGAATCTCCTAACAATGCGCGCCGTGTCCAGGAGTACCGCTTTCTGGATCAAGCCCTTAATCCAGCTGCCCAACGAGAGCCTCCTCAGATGTTGTTCGAGACTCTTAGCTATTAAGCCATTCGCCGTTACGACTATCGGCACAATGACTGCTCTATCCACTTCCCACATGTCGACAACCTCGCGAGCTAAGTCAAGATATTTAGTTTGTTTATCTTTCTCAGCTTTCACGAGGTTCTCGTCATGAGGGACCGCTATATCAACAATCATTGTGCGACGCTCTAGTCGATCTATCACCACTATGTCAGGCTTATTGGCAACAATAGTCCTGTCAGTGATGATAGATCGATCCCAATACAATGTGACGCTGCCATTCTCGAGAACTGGGTCGGGCACATACCTATAGTATGGTACTTCTGATTCCACAAGATTGTATTTAAGAGCAAGTTGCTGGTGAATAATCCTGGCTACAAGGTTGTGTCTATGCAAATAGTCTCCGTTAGCTAAATGAGAACATCCAGAAATAATGTGTCGGATTGATTCTCCGGGTCGGTGGCATGCCCGACAGATGTCAACCGTACCGTCCTTCACAATGTATTTCCGGTAGTTGTTCGTCATCATAACTTCGTCCATAATTGCAAAGACAAAACCTTCGGTTTCTCCAAAGAGATCACCAAAGCGCAGCCAGGATACGGACGCTAAAAGATCTACATCGGGCCCATGTAAGGCCCGGTAAAAACGCCCGTGAAGCTCCTTGCCCTGCCATACTGCCCTGCGTTCATTAGTATCCATTACAGTAAATTTATTGTTACAATACAAAAAAAATTGATTCGGAAAAATTTTCGAGATTCCATTCGGGAAATGAACTATTTACATAAGGTGAGTTTGTACGGAACCCTCAGGGCGCGAGTCTGACTCGCACTTGCCCGCTTTTTTTTTATAATTGTATTATGCAATATTTTTAGAAATTTCAGGATGTGAAGTTCTAAACGTAGCTTCATAAAGTCTATTATAGTCTAGTTCTGTTTAAACTACTAATATTAGGATCGTTTCAAGGGCATCTAGGTCATTGTGGTAGAATTGGGTTAAGACCTGTTTGTGGTTTTCTAAATTACTACATCTTTTGGCTCGAATATCTTTAATAGGTGCTTAATCTTAGTATTTCCTCGGCTAGTTGCCAGGTTCTGCTGTAATAAGAACATGTTCACTGTCAAGATCATTTTTTTCTTTTTAGTTTTTGATACACTGTTTTGTTTCTGCCTGTGTTTAATAAAACTTTTTAAGTTTATTTTTTTTGAGGAAGTAGTGAAGTACGATTGTTTTAATTGTAACTTTTGGAATTCTTTTGTCACATTTTGAATTTATTTTAATTATAATGTGTTTGATTTTAAATTTATGAAATAGTATGTTTATGTTTAATGTTAGATGTTTATATCAAGGAAGGAATTTAATGGTAGTGAGCGCTATGTAGGTATCCCATAATTGTTTTGTGTATTAGTCCTCTGGTAACTAAGATTCTTTTTTTAAGATTTATGTATGATTGTGATAACACAAATAATGATTTTTAACTACTTCTTGCTCATATTATTAATACCTACTAAGGAATTCGCTCCTCTCAATATTTTGTATCTAACTTTAACAAATTAGTAGTAGGTGACATCCAGTCTAGCCATAATTATGTAAATTGCATAATCAACCTTATAACGTTCTTACGGCTGGCACTCAGACCCCCGACCTACCCTCCGGTCTAGCCAGACAGCCAACATAGAGCGACCACCTGAAGCAGACTCTTATAACTAAGTTATTTGGTAAAACGATACGACATGGAACTTACCGCCATAATGTGAAATCTCCCGCTCTGGGTGGAGCGTTGGGGTGTGACAGACTAAAACCCACTTCTTCAGTTGTCCTTTGCGGTCCAGGGCCGGTGTAAACCTTTCTGTAATCCCGCAGTATTTTATAACCAGCTAAGACGAATTTAAAAAAAAAATGTGCCACATTATTGCCTCTCCATTTTAGACTCGGATACCCGATAAAGTTTACGAAAAAGGTAGGTTTCACCTTGAAGACATATCGAATCTTATTCTAACAAAATGGGTTTTCGAAGATCTTGGCTAGGTCCCAGCTTATCTCAAATAAGACTTGCAAACGAGAGGTCGTAGATTTGGTTTCCGATAATGTTTTAGAAAAACAGTTTTTTTTTTACTTTTCGTGAATTTCTTATACAATTCAACATCTTCGTTGTTACTAACGACTTGCTTTAGTGTCTCAACAGGCACTTAATTGTCTACCAGAAAGTTTAAGTTTTATAACTTAAACTTTCTTTCTTTCTTTCTTTCTTTCTTTTTTCTTATGAAAAGAAAGAAAGAAAAAGAAAAAACGAAGAGTTATTGTGTACTATTGTAATGGCCGGGCTCATCTAGAAAACTGACGAAAAAATAGATGTGTAGTTAAGTGTTTTTTATGACCTATTTGCAAAATAAATATCATTTATCAATTAAACCCGCTCACTTTAATATAAAATAACATATTTATTACTCAATCAAAAGTGATATTGGGAAAAACCCAACCTATTAACTAATCAAATCAATCAAAAACATATTTTATTTCAATAAACCATTAACCGGCCCTTTAAATTGTTCAAGTCAGTCAGAAAAATTATGCCAATTGAATTCCAAAGTGTAGATGAATGAAGCGTGAGAAGAATGTACAAGAAACTCCATGGACACTTTTTGAAATTATTTTATGTATTACAAATATCTCGGTTACATATTTTTTGTTGCTGCAATAAAAGCAAGACACAAATAATTGTGCACCCATTGAGATCGGATGCACAATTTCGATCAGCAACCGAATGAAAGATCTGTCGCTCGCCATCAAACGAAGGTCTTTTATAACCGACTACTCCAAAAAGGAGGAGGTTCTATGTTCGGCTGAATGTATGTTTTTTTTTTTATGTATTTTCACCGACTTCTCGGTCAATTGTGGACCGATTTTGATTTTTTTTTTATTGAAAGGTTATGCTTCCAAGTTGGTCCCATAGAAATATTGTTATGATCTGATCATGAACTTCGAAGATATGAAACAGAACTCCTCATAGCATCACAGCAGAACTGTCATAACAAGTAAAATTACTTTATTTATCAATAAATTTGAAAGCTGAATTATAAGGGATTAATTGGAGTCGATTTAGCGGTACCACGCCCAATTATAAGATGGGATAAATCGCATTCAATTTCTTATTTAGACTGCCTGAGCCATTTTAATTCGATTTTCTTAGGGCTTCATTAGTTAAGATTAAAATATCACACAGTTCTGGTACCCAGCCAAACTAATCCATTACCTATTTAAATTAAGTATCCATTGCGACATTTGGATGCGAGCCTAAATGAAACACATTGTCTAATATTTGAATGCACATAATATACAAAGCAAAGAGATTCTAAGTGACAAAAAAGTATAGAAACATAGGGAAGTGCAATCCACAGCTGATAGATGTAACGCAACTCTAAAGTTATAACCAACTAGCTTTTACCCGCGGCTTCGCCTGTATACATAAAATATAGCTTAGGTCACTCAGAAATAAACCAGCTTTCTATAGGTGAAAAAATAACGGTATACCCAGAATAGACACGTGGCTACCATCGTTGAACTTGAAAATGTAAAAAGCCTGTATTTTTAAAAGGAACTTTAATTGTAATAAAGGACGAAAATACTCATTAGTTGTATATAACAAGTCTTAGCCGAAAACTGTAAGAACTGTCTCATGTTGGAGTATTTACCACCATTACCTGGGCTGTCCACCATATTACAGAGATTATAATAATAATAATAATAACCCCATCGCCGTATCTCTACGTTGACGTCGTGGTGGGGCTTGCGTGCTCCAATATACCCTAGGTCTGTATCGGTAAAGTTTGCTTTGCCGTAATATGCCTAGGGTGAGGGGCCAGACTAAGAGAGATACAATCCGCGGCGCAGTTTTGTGGCGAACTGTTGGGCATTAGCGACCCCACGGACCCGATCTCCCGGAAGAATTCTTGTTCTTCATCTCCGGCTTGCCTTTATTGGCCGGCCGTAGTGAACACTGACGAGGAACTGAGCTCCCACCTCTCTCTTGCCTTTATTGGCTGGCTTGAGTGGAGATTCGCAAGAGCAAACGTGCTCGGGAGAAGGATGTATAATCCAGTAAGGTGCTGGTAGGGATCTTGACCGTACTTCCGGGATTGTCCTGATAGCCGTGGTATACCTCTCCACTCCTCAAGCACCTCAGGATATGTTGCCCTCTTGTTGCTACGTCACTTTGTGCTAGCGGCCGTTTTTGGGGGCCCATTTATTGAGTGTGCAAGTCACCCCCTGCCTTTTTTTGATGCATATTAATAACGTTGTTCAGGCAGGGGCCATAGTCTTGACATAGTTCCATGTTACCAGTCCACTTAAGACTCCAAAAACCATAGCCCTATTATCTTTGTTCTCCATATGTTGCAACAGTTTTTCAATAACCGGGGGTTGTCCTAGGGTGCACTAGCATAGCGCGTACAGGGATAATCGTCGGTTGGTATCATGTTCCATTATAATTATTTAAAGGGCCTCTGCGAGTTGGCTTCGGCTCCTCGTACGCCTTCCAAAGGTCCAGGACCTCAGGGTCCTGAGATAAATAAAATATATAAAAATAATAATAAATCCGCAGGGCAATTTTGTAGCGAACTGTTGGGCATTAGCGACCCCACGGACCCGATCTCCCAGGAAAATTCTTGTTCTTCATCTCTGGCTTGCCTTTATTGGCCGGCCGTAGTGAACACTGACGAGGAACAGAGCTAACCTCTCTCTTGCCTTTATTGGCTGGCTTGAGTGGAGATTCGCAAGAGCAAACGTGCTCGGGAGAAGGATGTACTGGATTATAATCCAGTAAGGTGCTGGTAGGGATCTTGACCGTACTTCCGGGATTGTCCTGATAGCCGTGGTATACCTCTCCACTCCTTAAGCACCTCAGGATATGTTGCCCTCTTGTTGCTACGTCACTTCGTGCTAGCGACCGTTTATGGGGGCCCATTTATTGAGTGTGCAAGTCACCCCCTGCCTTTTGTCGATGGATATTAATAACATTGTTTAGGCAGGGGCCACAGTCTTAACATAGTTCCTGGTAACCAGTCCACTTAAGACTCCAAAAACCATAGCCTTATATCTTAGTTTTCCATATGTCGCAATAGTTTCCCACCAACCGGGGGTTGTCCTTGGATGCACTAGCATAGTGCGTACAGGGATAATCACCGGTTCGTACCACTTTCCATTAAAAGCGTCTAAAAGGGCCTCTGCGAGTTGGTTTCGGCTCCTCGTACGCCTTCCAAAGGTCCAGGACCTTAGGGTGCTGAGATAAATAAATGTATAAAAATAATAATGAATAAACGAAATAATAATAATTCACAATTATCTACAACGCTGTCTAGTCCCAAGCTAAGCAGAGCTTGTGTTAAGAGTACTAAAAAACTGATAAACATACTTATATATTTCTAAATACATACATATTATAGATAAATTTCATCATCAAGATTACTTTCATCATCATCATCATCATTTCAGCCGAAAGATATCCACTATTGGACATAGGTCTCCCCCAAGTGTCGCTACAATGAACGGTCCTGTGCTTCTCGCATCCATCGGGATCCCGCAACCTTTACTAGGTCATCGGTCCACCTTGTAGGAGGCCTTCCAACGCTGCGTCTTCCGGTACGCGGTCGCCAGTTCAGAAACTTTACTTTTACCATAAAAAAGTGCTACATCGCGGCTGGTCGCGCGGGCACCCGTCGCGGGCAGCCGTGCCACGCGCCCGTTTTGCTACGTAATAATACATTAAAGTTCTACGTCGCCACGACTAAATGCACACCGTTAAAGTTGAACTAGCGACACAGCGCAGGTAAAAATCCGGTTTCTGCTATGGGGATCCGAGCACACGACACACGCGCGACGTCACGCTTTGGGTGCCCGCGTGGACTCCCGCTTAACGCAGCGTTGGCCCTTAATCTTTAAAAAGGAGGAAGTTCTTTTTGGACGCTCAGACGAAGGTTTGAAAAACGCCAAAAAAGTGAGCTTTCTGTTTTTTCATTGTATTACAACGAAGTGCAACACGCTCTTCATTACAAATTCGTGGTAGGTAAATGAGAAATCCACGGGGTTCCCTCATATTTATTACACGTTAGTAGAATTATTGTTCCATAGTAGATTCCTGAAAGCTGAAAAATGGTAGGACAATTAACTGTTATCTCTGTGGTAATTTGTCAGAATGATAAAAAACTCTCGGTCTCGCGCACTTAGGGTTCCGTACAAACTTACCTATGGAAACAGTTCAATTCCCGAATTAAGTTACGACGATCTTTCCAAATTGCAAAAAAGTTTTTTTTGTGACGTAACTACAAATTTAGAGTTTTCAGATTTTTTTCTATACTTGTGCTATGAGACCTTGCTTCATGCCAAATTTCGGGATTCTAGGTCAACGGGATGTAACCTATGAATTTTGATTCCCTTGAGAGTGACGAAATACATGTTTTTTGCGACATAAACGACCGTATTTTTTTATCGTTAACTGAGAAGTTTGATTTTTTTACAGCTTCAAAGGACCGCAGACCTGAGAATATGGCATTAATTTCAACTCGATACCTCCACGCGTTCCTGAGATAAACGGTCTTGACAGACAGACTGACGAACAAGAAAGTGATCCTATAAGGGTTTCGATATTTTCTTTTGAGGTACGGAACCCTAAAAAATTAGTGAAATTCAAAGTAACAGTGAAAATGTTTGTTTATAAGGCACCCATTTTATTTAATAAAAGTTGTAATTCTACATCTTACGTCATTATCTTGTTTTGATCAGTGTCGCTTGTTACACGAGATCACTGAATAATTTGCTGGGCCGTGGGAAATCCTTTACAAAGTTTTCCAATTTTTTTTGTTAATAGTTATGTTAGGATTATTTTCGTCATAATCATTTCAGCCGAAAGTCTAATGCTGGACAACCAAGTGTCACCACAATAACTGCCCCCCCTAGCCAAGTTACGACCGTTTCGTTTCAATTCTCTGGCGTCGAACGCCTCGAGTAGGCCACGCCTCTGTTTCCTTTGTTCTGACCACGTGACTCAGCATTGAGATGACGTCAGAACAAAGGAATCGGAGGCGTGGCCTACTCGAGGCGTACGAGGCGAACTTGGCTAGGGGGGCTGGTCTTGTGCGTCTCACATCCATCGGATACCGGCAACCCTCATCAGGTCGTTGGTCCACCTTTTAAGACGCCTTCCAACTCTACAACAAGTATAACACAATTACTTAAACCACCGCCTGATATGATCAAAACTCATTCTATTACCTCACTCTACATCAAACTAACAACATAGCAAAGTACTTACATGAATTCTATCTTAAATTCAATACAATGTAAACGGTAGTTTGTCTACTCAAATGTGATCAGAGCCAAGGGCAAGCCAATCTTTTGTATTCATATTTACTGAACGACTTTTTCCAAACTCAAATCATGTACTTGAACTATTTGCTATAGAAAAAATGGAGGCCTAGTCAGAACAGTACATAAGTGGATTTTCAACGATAAGGGTGCCTCAGTCGGTCATTTGTAATGGAAGAATGTAAAGGGAAGTAATCCCTATACTGCATATGAATGGAATGCCATACATACGTAGCCAAAAAACGATATCAATTTGTTTTGTTATTGTCTAGCCTATATAGAAGCTAAATATTATAAAAAAATATATAAAAGTTATTAGCGCCAAAACTTCTGTATTTTGACACTGGTTTGCGCATCTTTGGGTGTAAATAAATTACATAAGGAGTATGAAAATGGCAAAATTGTTACCATCTAAAGATACATTATTTCATCAAAAATTCAAATAAGTTTATTTTGAATAGATAAATTCAGCAGAATCATCATAGTATCCCGAAGCACAAAAGTCGGTTCATAAAATTTTACGCGCTGTTTTCGTTAAATATTATCGTATATGTTATAGGAGTGTTGTATGCTTTAGCTTTTTATTACTCATTACAGAATTTTTAAATTTTGCGCATGATTTCGGATGAGATAGCGTGTATTTTAACCACGCCCATCAAAGAGTTAGAGCCGCCGACTGGTGCAACCTTAAACAACGCTTGTCGAGGTCGGTCTGTGGTGAATAGGTGACATCCATTAAACACTGAGGCTCTTTGGTGCCTTGGAAAATACGTGAAGTAGTTGGTTTCAGCTGTCATTTATAGATCTTTGACAGTTATGTATATGTCGTGCTCAGATCATAGAAATTGATCACTTATTATGACTAACTGGCCAGATCGTGTTGCACGTTAAAGTTTGATGATATTTCAATCCTCGTTTGGCCTAATTTCTTTAGACTTTTTATTATCGTAGAAATCCTACAGCAATGCAGCAATGATATGGCCAAACGAGGATTGACATATCATCAAATGTTAACTTTCAAATGATCTGGCCAGTTTTAGTTGGCCATATCATGAAGTGATCAATTTCTATGATTTGGCCACAACATATACAACATTAGTTTTAGTATATGCGTAACCCGAAACACGTGTCTAGTATTTTTACGTAAAGAATCTATGTACAAAATTTCATAACTGTATCATGAAAAAACACAAAGTAATAAGCTTGTTATGTCAGCAAAAATACATAGTCACCGGGCCATCCAGGCGACTGAGGGGTTGTTTTGCACTTGAACACAGCTGTTTGCTGGCGCCTAATAACGGTTATTACCTGCCGTGATCTGAGTTGTACTTAGTGTCGGTAGTGTCCATAAATAAATAAATAATTTATTAATTTGTAAACATGGGTAAAAATATACATTGATGTTTTGTTTTTAAATGAATAATAAAGTTCTCCATGTTTTTTTCACAGGTCCAACTTGTGACCTCTTAAAATATTTTTGGGAAAAATATAACATGGTGTAAAAACTATTGGAATCCATTCAGTTAGTGATTCTGAACCAACTATTTTCAGGTTTCGCATAAACTAAAAATAATGTTATATAGGGTGACTGGTAATTAGTGTACGATACTTAAACACGTGATTATGCTCATGATAACCAACAACTTTTACTATGGGAATAAACCGGAAATCGTGAAAAAAATCAACTGTTCAGTACATTTATGTTTGCCTAATGTACTGAACAGCTGATATTTTTTTTGCGATTTCGGCTTTGCTCCCATGATAAAAATTGTTTGTTATCATGAGCACAATCACGTGTTTAAGTATCGTACACTAATTGCCAGTCACCCTATATATTGAGAAGTTAGACAAGCTGATCCTAGTCTTATCATACCTAATTTTTGGGTAGTGAAGGTCACATGTGGCAGTCACTCCATATAAAATACTGGTACTCAGATTTAACTGGGTAAACTGGAAGCCAGCCCTTACATAGTTTTTTTTTTTTTTTTTTTTTTTAGGTGGGAAAATCATCTTATGACAAATCCCGCTCTTGGGCGGAGCGGAAAGTAGTGTCAGACTTTTACTGACTAAAAACCCACTCCTGTTCCTTCTTTGCCTTCGTCCCAGGGCCCAGAAGAATAAGCAACTTACCTACCCAGGGTAGGTAAGTTGCTTATTTCTATAATAAAAAAAAAAATAACAACGTACATAGATTCACACTAGAAATTACTAATAATCGTGGGTGCGTTTAGAAACTTGTGACCTCACATATACAAGACACCCAGACCCGGGACAACTATCTGTAGCCCATACAAATATTTGTTCCGTGCTGAACTCGAACCCGTGACACGTAACGCAGCAGTCAACCGCTCAACCACTGCGCTTAACGTGCCATCACTCCGGTAACCGTCCGGGCCGAACCCAAGTCGTTGACGGCGCGTACTGTTCCACGCGCGCCTCAAGGAGATGTCAGCAAACCGTAGGGGCCCAGCAGGATCGAAGCCTTTTGGGACCAAGGTTCTGAAAGGAAGACTCGGCCCTGTTAAGAAAGGCAACGAAGGAACAGGAGTGGGTTTTTAGTCAGTAAAATCTGACACACCCTCACGCACCGCCCAAGAGCGCGAGATGTCATTGGATGATTTTCCCAACGAGAAATAAAAAACGTGCCATCATGATTGTGCTTGAACTGTTTTGTTTTGTTATGGGCTTAACATAGACGGTACTAACTGTATTTGGGATAATAGTGGATTAATTAGCACGGGAATCGATCCGTGCATTTAGGAGTAAAGCTATGGTCTTGTAATTCGTTGGAGCGTGGCTTCAAACCATGAGATATTTATTTCTAAACTAAAATAGTAAACAGGTACTCGTAACTTTAAATATAAGTTTGTATGTATGGTTGTTTGTTACAATTTCACGTAAAAACTACTGAACGAATGGAATAATGCCACTTAGTTTACGGTCCTAGCACGATCATTTTCACTCGCTGGCCGCTCCGCTTATAATCCATGACAATGTAGCAAGCCGCAGTTTAATGTCCAAAATTAACGTTACATTATGAAACATATTAACTACACAAACCTGAACAAGGTTATAGGGATATTGAAAGCTCAAAACTTATGTGTTCAATACTGTGTTTACACTTTTGTTATATACCAACCTGAAGATAAAGTGATGACCTCCAGAGAACTATGATGTGTTTAGACTGCAGATAAGCGAGGCATGACAATGCGCAGATGGTCGATGGGGACGAAAGGTTCTGGAGTGGCGACCACGTACCGGAAGACGTAGCGTTGGAAGGCCTCCCACAAGGTGGTTCGATGACCTGGTGAGGGTCGCGGGAATCCGATGGATGCGAGACGCACAGGACCGGTCATTATGGCGATACTTGGGGGAGACCTATGTCCAACAGTGGATGTTTTTCGGCTGAAATGATGATGACAAAAATCTTTTGTCCTAATTGATTCTGGAATGATCCTATTTGTAATAGATTACATTTAGCAGAGATGAGAATCTTGAGATGGATTATGTTGTGTGACGAAAATGGATAAAGTAAGTAATGAGTATATTGTATGAAGTTTGAAAATGGTGCCAGTGACTGAAAAGTTGAAAGGGAATCGTTAGTCTTTGTATGGTCATATATGGACAAGAAGGAATGACACGCAAGTTACTAAAAGAGTTATGAATATACATGTGAATGTGGATGGATGGAGAGGGAGAGGAGGATGGAGGTCAAAAAAAAAGATGGATGAATGGTGTGAGGAGTGTTAAGAAAAAAAAAAGGGAGTTAGTGATAGTCTGATGGGTGACAGGACAGAATGAAAGAAAAAAATGATTTGCGCCGACCCTAAGTAACATAATAAGATTTAGACATCTATGGCGTCACACAAGAACTAATCCTGCATCGCGCAATTAAAGTCTCCGCGTAATTAGAAAATATAGAACAGCCCGAAATCATCTATCGGGCATTTGCCCACCAGACATAACACCCGTCTGGTCGGAGGATCCTCCCTTTTCAACGGAGGTTTGCGGGACTTTACACTCTGTTCCGAATACCTCCAAACTGGTGACCCTCGACAAAGAATGTTAGCGCAGCCTTCGTGCAACTACTACTTCGTGACGTCATCATCATTTCCTCAAGCTTCTATTAAATATCTACTAAAGTTGCACTATGGTAAAAAAAGACAAAATCCCATAACCTTATGTAGCTAGTTGTAATCAAATGAAATCAAGCATAAACTTAAGCTATCCCAATCCAAAGCTTGCCTTAATCCTTGTGGGGTAAAATGACACACAAAACCGTTTTGTGTTGGGTAAAATGGGATGTTAGACGTACTGTGTTGAGGAACCTGTACATGGTCGACATCCATATGTACAAAACGTTTTAGAAAGCTAAGGAGTGGAATTTACTGCCGGAGTCTAAGTCTAGTGTTTCCTGATAGCTACAACCTAGGGGTATTTCAGTGAGGCGGTCGCCTCCTGCGTAGCAGTAATGCTAGCAAAGGAGGCGGCCACACGTGCGAGGCAATAGCCCTCACGCTCCAGCCACTGGGATTCCGATCCCGATTTCCGGCCACCGTGAGCGCGGGCTTGCGGACGGCGAGCAATGGGTAGCTCACCGTTCGACCATCCGGTAACCGTCCGGACCAAGCCCAAGTCATCGACGATACGTAGTGTTCCACGCGCGCCTCAAGGTGATGTCAGCAACTGTGGGGGCCCAGCAGTGTCGAAGCCTACTAGAGCCATGGGTGATGCGAAAGAGAACTCCGGTGCCCTGGAACGAAGGCAAAGAAGGAACAGGAGTGGGTTTTAGTCAGTAAAAGTCTGACACGACCTCCTGCCCCGCCCAAGGGCGCGAGATGTCATTGGATGATCTCCCACTATAAAAAAGGGGTATTTTAGTTAAAAGTAAAAAGGTTACTTCTAAGTATTTTTCATCGTCGACCACATTGCTTACCATCAGGTGAGATAGTGGTCAAACACAAGACCAGTAATAATATTATAAAAAAAGGTCTATGTGCCCCTCCTGAAATTGAAACACCTTCCTGCAAAGCCCTATAGATCATCAGTTAGTGTTAAGGAAAAAAATGTAAGTTTTATGATAGGCCCCGCCGTTTCATGACAGTTATGGGCCCATAACTTTGGCCCGCTCGATTTGGGCCCATTCCTAAGATGAATCATGTTTCTTTGGCCGTGAAAAAGTTTTAATGTGCATATTAGTTATATTTGGGGACTTTTACTTTTAACTTTGTATTTTTGGTGATGTAAATGTTGTTTTCGTATCTTCATGAAAAACAGTAGAAAAGAAATTGATCATCACTTAATTTTAGCACGTATATTGATAAACTTAAACAGTTGTGTTTTTATTTTTTTATTGATAAAGCTTACGTTTGGCCATTATCTCACCTGATGGTAAGCGACAATATGGTGTACATTCGAGCATGCTTGCCTAAAACTAATCTATTTAAGACCCCCAGGTTGTGCTTTATTTTAGATTGTGCGAGTCGCCGGGCCTTGGTACAGGCCACGGTCCGGAGCGAGGAGGAGTGGCAGGTGGCCGCCTCCTTCTGCGAAGCAGTAATGCTAGCAAAGGAGGCGGCCCACCGCGTGAGGTAACGGTCCTCACGCCCCAACCGCCGCCGGGATTCCGATCCCGATTTCCGGCCACCGTAGGCTTGCGAACGGCGAGCAATAGGTGGCTCGCCGTCCGACCATCCGGTAACCATCTGGACCGAGCCCAAGTCGTCGATGGCGCGTACTGTTCCACGCGCGCCTCAGGGATAAGTCAGGAACTGTAGGGGCCCAGCAGGGTCGAAGCCTACTGGGGCCAAGAGTAGTGTGATAACGAAATCCGGGGCCCTGGGACGAAGGCAACGAAGGAACAGGAGTGGGTTTTTAGTAAGTAAAAGTCACTATCTTTTGCTCCGGCCAAGAGCGGAATTTGTCATTAGATGATTTTCCCACCTAAAAAAAAAGACTGTGCGAGTCGAAATCTATTTAGAAGAGTTATTTTCTTGCAAAGCATTTTATATCGTTTGTAAACATGAGTCATTGGCTCAGTGATGAATGTCATGAGTTATATAGGTACGTTGGTTAATCAAAACACCAAACACCAATTTATAGTGATCATATTAATTTATGTACTTCCCTACAACATCCTGTCTTAAATGTATTTTTAGAACAAATGTCAGTAAATTCTATATATAATAAAAATTGCGCCGTCATTTATTATTGTGGCTATGTGATCTGATTTATAAGTGTCTATTAGTTATGTTTTTTTAGATAAGATAATAATTATTATGTGATATTATTAGTTATTGCGCATATTGCGAGATCTCAAAATCTGCTCGCGGTTGTCGTCAGTGTCTACACAAGATTCTACAATACTTCGGTCACATCGCAAGGAAAGACGGTGTTGACCTCGTGGCTCATCGTGACCGGTAAAGTGGATGGTAAAAGGCCTCGTGGTCGGAGCCCAATACGTTGGTCTGACCAGATCCGCACCGCTCTTGACTCATCGCTATACAGTGTCCTTCACACCACCAGAGACAGAAACAGATGGAGGAACATCGTTCTAATGAAAGTGATGAAGCAGGGAAGTCACGACCCTAAGCATTGAAGAGTACGATGCAAGGAGGATTATTAGTTTGAGTAGCCTACTAGTGTATTATATCAAATGTTTCCTATTTCATATCTTTACAAAACTACAATGTTCCAGTAAGTTAATTTCGTAAATGTTTTAAGGTTCCGTACCTCAAAAGGAAATAACGGAACCCTTATAGGATCACTTTGTTGTCCATCTTGGAAACACGTGGAAGTATCGAGTTGAAATTAAAACCATGTACTCAAGTCTGCGGCAAGGGGCCGCCGGAGCTGTGAAAAAATCAAACTTCTAAGTTAACGAAAAAAAAAGATACAGCCGTTTATGTCGCAAAAAACGGGTACTTCCTGTTGATCCAGAATCCTGATATTTGGCATAAAGCAAGATCATATAGCACAGATATAGGAATAGAACTGAAAACATTAAATTTGTTGCACAAAAAAAAAATATTTTGCGAGAAAAATCTTCGGAACTCCATTTGGGGATTGAACTATTTACATAGGTAAGTTTGTACGGAATCCTTAGTTCGAAGTCCGACTCGCACTTGTCCAGTTTTTTTTTATTATTATTCAGATATTTATGTAAAAAATACTACTTACATGTTTCTATTGTATGAAAGATTTTAATGAACTTCTGATAACATCCATAAGTTTCTTAAAACTATATGTCTCCTAAAAAATTTGCGCACTAATCGATTGGTCACTCAAACACTAGGGTGGCGAAATGATATTAGAATTTTTAATGATTATCCGTTATGACTTTCAAAGATCTCAAATTCAAGTCAAAGTCAAAGTCAAAGTCAAAGTCAAAGTCAAAGTCAAAGTTAAAGTCAAAGTCAAAATCAAAGTCAAAGTCAAAGTCAACAGTTTTTATTTCACATATGCCTACATGGGCACTTATAAAACGTCAGAAGCTAGTGCATCTACAAATGACAGCTGGAACCAACGGCTTTACGTGCTTTCCGAGGCATGGGGTTTCAGTATGCCTTAGATAAACTTAAAACTTGCCCGGTTTCGAACCTGCAACCTTATGCTTAAGAGGCAGGTGCTTTAACCACTGGCCATCACAATTATGTTCATGCTCCACAAATATGAAAGTAGGTACTCGTACCTAGAGTACGCAAGAATCTCGTATATGTAAACCCTTTAACGAAAGGAGACACCGGTGTCACCTTTAACTTATATTTGCGCGGAATATCATCTTCCTAGCCTTTTTATTATAACTGTGTTGGGATCGGCTTTCAGTCCATTTCATCATCATCATCATCATTTCAGCCGAAAGACGTCCATTGTTGGACAAGTGTCGCCACAATGACTGGTCCTGTGCATCTCGCATCCATCGGATTCCCACGACGCTCACCAGGTCATAGCCACCTTGTGGGAGGCGTTTCAACGCTGCGTCTTCCGGTACGTGGTCGCCATTCCAGAACCTCAGTCCATTTGCGCAGATTTAAACAAAAAGTTAAAAAAAAATTGTAGCCTTCATCGATTGTTTTTGAATACTCATCCAAAGGTACTTACAACGATTAATTTTTCGTCCATTCGCGTCTTTCATTTAGCATCTTTCAGTTGAAGTGAAGCATTTAGACATGGAATGAAAGAAAAGTGTCGAATGAATTTATTAGTAAATTGATCTTTTTTTTTTTTTTCGGGTGGGAAAATCATCTAATGACATCCCCCGCTCTTGGACGGAGCGTGAGATAGTGTCAGACTTTTACTGACTAAAAACCCACTCCTGTTCCTTCTTTGCCATTTTTTTCCAGGAACCCGGGGGTCACTTTCGCATCACCCATGGCCCCAGTAGGCTTCGACCCTGCTGGGCCCCTACGGTTGCTGACATCTCCTTGAGGCACGCGTGGAACACTACGCGCCGTCGACGACTTGGGCTCGGTCCGGACGATTACCGGACGATCGGACGGCGAGCCACCCATTGCTCACCGTCCGCAAGCCCGCGCCTACGGTGGCCGGAAATCGGGATCGGAATCCCGGCGGCGGTTGGGGCGTGAGGACCGTTGCCTCACGCGATCGGCCGCCTCCTTTGCTAGCATTACTGCTTCGCAGAAGGAGGCAACTGCCTGCCACTCCTCCTCGCTCCGGACCATGGCCTGTACCAAGGCCCGGCGCGAGAGATCGCTGCCACCGATCGCCCCCACGAGGACACGGCGGTGCTCTGCCCAAGCGGGGCACACCTCTACCGTATGCTCCACCGTGTCCTCCGGGCGGTCCACACAATTAGTAAATTGATCTAACAATGTTAAGACGATTCATTTTTCGGCTAGCATCCCTTATCCTCGAGGAGGACCTGTGGACTGTCATGACTTAGCAAGTAGCTCTTCAAACCACTGAGCTAATATAGTCTACAAGAGGTATATAATTTACCTTTCAAGCCAGCTTGAAAGCCAGGCAGTGTACATGATATTACCATAATTCAGGCCCCGTAGTTAGCGAGCTATATTAAATTTAGGGTAAGTTTCACTGTCGCCGCTGTTGACTTCTTGTTGAGAATGTCTATGACCACCCCACTTAGTGTACTCATAGCTAAAGTTAAGGATTCTTACTTAGGAGTTTCTTAGTACCGTCAAACGGGGTGAATAGGACTGCAGGGGTGAATAGGAACTACACTTTGGTTAGGTTTTTCACATTGGTATATATTTCTAAAATTGATTTCTATCAAAGCATCCGTTTTTATTACAATTAGTGAATAAATAGGAGTACTTAAATGCTGGGAAAAATTGATAATTAACGCGAAGATCCCCTTCAAAGTTTTGTTCCTATTCACCCCTGCGGTCCTATTCACCCCGTTTGACTATTTGATTTTGAAAGGGATTCTAGTTTTATAATCACACTTATAGCTTCTGTTACCAGCTTCACCCGCGTGAATATTGAAAATTATCCCTTGGGAAGATACCTCCGGGATAAAAATCCAGATATCCTATAGGTTTGTGACTGGCCTGTTGGTCTGGTGGTTAGTGGCCCTGACTGCTATGTTGGAGGTCGTGGGTTCGATTCCCACCCAGGACAAATGTTTGTGTGATGAGCACGATCATTTGTTCTGTGTCTGGGTGTAATTTATCTATATAATGTATGTATTTAGAAATATATAAGTATGTTTATCAGTTGTCTAGTACCCATAACACAAGCTCTGCTTAGCTTGGGACTAGACGACGTTGTGTGATAGTTGTGGAATATTATATTATTATTATTATATTATATTGTTAACTCGTGTGTCAAGTTTCATCCAGATTCAGTCCGTCAATTGAGCGTGACGGAGTTACAAGCATTCAAACTTTCACGTTTTAATAATATTTGTGTTATCTGTGATTGTGTTTTCATCTAATCATTTATAAGTGTTGGTACTTACGTCAAAAATTAAGGAACAAAAATTCACGCGTGTGTACTCCATTTACGCCCACTCTTCGGCAGTTATATTAAAGTTCTATGTAATAAAAAACGAGCTTATTAACCGAGAATTAGCCTTTTAATGTTCCCACTGCTGGGAATCAGGCCTCCTCTCTAGGAGAGGGAATGGGCCGTAATCTACCACGCGGGCCCAGTGCGGATTGGTGAATGTCACATGTCCTCGAATTTTTTGGTTCTAGGAGGATGCCGGTTTTCTCGCGATGTTTTCCTTCACCATTTTGAGATCATTGACTGGGTTTGAATCCGAGACCTACAACTCGTAAGTCGGGGCCGTTATCACTCGGCCTCCACTGCTCTCTGCATGTTTGCTGTATGGACTTTAAAAGAGACTTTGACCCCTGAGTTTGTTTCGGTATTTCTTCTCAGGGTAGTCAGCTAGGAAACACCGGCTTCATCTAGTTTAAATTGACAAAAAAAAATTGACGTGAAAAAGTGTTTTTAAAAAACCTATTTGCAAAATAAATATCATTTAACATTGAGCCCTGGGCCTCATGCATATGGTCCACTGCTGTGTCGCCCAGGCGAGCCGCACTGTGGTGAAACCGGGGCGTTTCCACCTAAATTCGAAGCAGGAACCTCCTGAACTGCCAATGTCCGCTGAGAACTTGCGTCAGACCAAAAGTATATAAACTAAAGCGCCTCACCATCAACGATTGCATCACTGCTTACCATTAGGTGGTAACACAGTCAAGCACCAGTTTAAATCTATTAAAAAAAAAGAAAATTGCCGACGCTATGGTGCCTCTCTAGTCCTCTCTCTCAAAGAGAGGACTTACCACCGCAATTGTGGCTTGCGTGCTCATCACCATGTAATTTAACTCAAATTCCACAATTTATACTCTTAATGTAGGTACCTAGACAAATAAATCTCAAGAATGATAAATAAACATTTATCAACGTTGAAACTTGTATCTCAAACAAATAACTGGTACATTATTTACAAAGACACAACAATCATGTAATAAACTCTACTTGATCAAACGCAAAATGCAAATGAATGGTTAACTTATTTGCTCATAGTTCTGTTAAGCACCTGACACTGACTCCAATCATCATTAACAGTTAACCACTTGGAGTACTAAATAATGGCATTTGTTCATAATAGGTAACCTTGGTAAGTTGTAGCTTAATATAATTATCCTATAATTTATCAGTCATTATCTCTAAACGCCTACGACTATTTGGATGTCGTCATTTTGTATCAGTAGCCCTGAGAGTGAGAGTCATGCAATGGAAAAGGCTCGTAGTTTCCTTGCTTATTTGAATTAGAAATGAAGATATGCGCAAAAGAACCAAGGTTACCGAAGTAGCCCGAAAAACTCATCTAACTGAATAGGCAGTGGGCAAGGCATATTGCTTGATGCATGTGGCTGACGGAGCCGAAAGATTCTGGAGTGGTAACCACATACCGGAAAACGTTGATGTCGTCAAACCTTTGATTGAACTGAAAAAAGGTCTTCTAACTGCCACATTACGAAGATACTGAAAATCTATTAAAGACTGTCAAGTAAAATAATCTTGCCAACCACAAATACACATAAATACTGACACCACCACACAGGGACAATACGCAAACACTTACAGTAGTAAACTTTAACAGTAGGTAGTAACCATTTACTATAATTTTATTTTTGATTTCTAAATTTATTTAAATATTATTTCTAAATTTTAATTTAATTATTGTATTTTAATTGTGATTTGAAATCGTGGACAACTGCTAGTTCAAAATAAATAACTCATTTATTTGCATAATGTTCCATTAAATCTACTAATAGCAATTGCAAACTATCGTCAGTGTAGTTATGTAGTAAGTAAATAAATAGGTAAGCTAGTGACATCAGTTACCTACATTTAATAAAGGATCCGGAAAAGTAACGCCATTCATATTTTAATGGCACATACATAATTTATGTCGTGGTACACGTCTTAATCATCTTTCCACTTTTCTGGGCCTGTCTCTTTGGCTCTTTGCACCTTCAGGCACTTAGACTTTTGTCCAACTTCACTTTATCAGTTTTAGGGTTTCGTACCTTAAAAGGAAAAAACGGAACGACTTATAGGATCACTTTGTTGTCCGGCTGTCTGTCTGTCTATCTTTCTGTCTGTCTGTCTGTCTGTCAAGTACCTTTATCTCGAGAACGCGTAGAGGTATTGAGTTGAAATTAAAACCATCTATTCAAGTTTGGGGCTTCTTGAAGCTGTGAAAAAATCAAATTTCTAAGTTAACGAAAAAAAAAGATACGGCCGATTATGTCAACATATATTTCGACACTCTCGAGGAAATCAAACTCCCGTTGACTCAGAATCCTGAAATTTTGCGTAAATCAAGGTCTTATAGCACAGGTATAGGAATAAATCTGAAAATTGTAAATTTGTAGTTACGTCACAAAAAAAAATCATTCGGGAATTGATCTATTTACATCTAGATAAGTTTGTACGGAACCCTCTGTGCGCGAGTCCGACTCGCACTTGCCCAGTTTTTTTTTTGTGTCTGTCCGTTAATATTATGCGTCGAGCTCTTGTCACGGGCATACCTGCCGTATTAGAACCTAACGGCTTGGTACGCGACGATAGAAAGAGACCTAATGGCATGACCTTGGCGCCATGGAAGGTGGGTGCTCTGGTGTGGGACTCAATCTATGTTTACACCCTAGTACCATCCCATGTTCCTAGTATGGTAAGCTGTACTGGTGCTACCGCTGCGACTGCTGAGACCCTCAAACGGCGCAAATACTGTAACCTTATTAGGTTACAGTTTTGATGCCTTTACGATCGAGACGCTTCTGGGCATGTTTCCCGATGATACGATGTGGAGGAGTACTTTGTCGCCTGAGCGTTTTATCTTTTTGTATATATGTACCCACAAAGTTAAGTATAGTAGTAGTAATATCTATCTATATATATTTACGAGTATATATATAAAAGGATAAACTGACTGAGTCCTCAACTTGCAGCCGAAACTACTAGAGCTTCCTTTTATAACGTAGGCGAGCACTAAGAAAGGATTTTCCAAAATTCACCCCCTAAAGGGATGAAATGGGAGTACAAAGTTTGTTTAGAGAAACCTACTTTCACGAGGGCGAAGCCACTGGCAGACACTATTTAAGTACATAATATTATTATTTAAAATATTACAAAATTGTTTCCAAATTTTAATAATTTATGTCCACTCATCATCATCATCATCATCATTTCAGCCGAAAGACGTCCACTGTTGGACATAGGCCTCCCCCAAGCGTCGCCATAATGACCGGTCCTGTGCGTGTCGCATACATCGGATTCCCGCGACCCTTACCAGGTCATCGGTCCACCTTGCGGGAGGCCTTCCATCGCTACGTCTTTCGGTACGCTACGTAGTCGCCATTCCAGAACCTTTCGTCCCCATCGACCATTTGTTCTGCGAGAAATGTGCCCTGCCCACTGCCACTTAAGTTTGGCGATTCTTTGGGCCCACTTAAGGTCTGTAACCTTGGTTCTCTTGCGGATATCTTCATTTCTGATGACTTATGTCCACTGCGATTAAATTAATAAATAGTTTTATTTATCAAGAGACCGCGTAAAATTCAAATTGAACAGCACTACACCTTAGTACAAGCATACAAAAAAAAAAAACTGTTTTCAGTCTCTAATACAAAATTATTACAAAAATAAACTGAGTCTTTGATCGCTGTAATAAAACGTTGCAATGTAATAGTAATAAAGTTTATTATAAAATGTTGCTAACAACGTGTGAATGGAGGTGTATGATGAGAGATTTTATGAAAATGTTTATTAGCTTTATATGTTGTTGTTTGTATGTAGTACGTCCGGTGATGATCGTTCATTCCGTGGAGTTCATTAGAAATTTAAATGGCCTTTTTCTTTTATATAGTCTTTGTGGTGTTTTTTTTTTTTGAGGTCGGAAATTATGAATTGTCTTCTCCCGTTTTCGAGTAAAACCCATCTGTGTTTTTTAATTGCCCTTTGCGATCTAAGACCACTGAAATTCGAAATTATTTATTTCATATAGGTAGGCCTACATAGGCACTTATAAAATGTCAGAAGCTAGCACACGGTTCCAATTGGTCGTTTCCTATGGAGAAGAACCGGCAAGAAAAAGCCTTGGTTTCCCTTTCAGGAACTCCCCGTGGCCTCTAGCGGGTATCGGCCCTGCTGGGCCCCTAGGGTTTTGCTGTTACCCTTGCCGGACGGACAGACGGCGAGCTACCTATTGCTCTCTGTCCACAAGTCGGCGCCTACGTTAGCTGAGTTAAGTCTTTCAAACTAAAATAATAACAGACACATTGGTTAATCGCCAAGGTTGAGCAACGCTCCGAAGTAAGTCTGTGGATGGGTGACCATCTTAACATACCAAGATTCCTCCGTGCCTCGAAAAGAACGTTAAGCTGTTTGTCCTATCTGTCATTTATAGATCTTTGACAGACGTTAGGTACGGATAGTTTGAAGCAAGAAAATCTAGCATTAGTCTTACGAAGCGATTAGGGGAGTGTGCTACCCAATTAATGGGCCCTGGAGTTTATATAGACAGTTACATCATGTTCCTGCCTTTGTCCGTTACTTGAGATCGACGCAATACGTTTTTTTCTTCCACTCTATCCGGTCACGCTATCCCTGACTCCCTTTTTTTCATAACTCTCCTCGCACAATTCAAAATTCAATCCTTTCTTTGGCCGCCCTGTTTCTATCCTTCCATCTTCATCATATGTATACTCCTCATAACTCTATCAGTAACATAGCGTTTTATCCCTCCTCTTCATATGACTACACCAAGATAAACGATTCCCTTTCAACATTTCAGTCACTGATGCCACTTTTTAACTTCCTCCAAAAATATTAAAGGTTATTTTACCTTGCATCCCTTTCTCGTGATATGCAACCCGGTAAATTCCCCAGCGTCAGAGAATATAATAATTATACCCGATGCATATGTAACAGCACTTTACACTAAGACTGCAAATAATTAAGACTGCCGCTCCATTTCCTCCAATTACTGTAGTACTCAGTCAGATGTATATGTTATGGCACAAGGTTCATAATGGGTTGAAAATGATTTATAATGAAACTAGAGATCCGCCCCAGCTTCGCACGGGTGTTTTGTATTTGTATTTCGGGCTGGGGGGGTTACCATGACGTTCAAAGTAAGATTGTTTCATTCTTATTTCAGTGTGGGTAAGAGACAGAGCTATACAGGTTGTCTAGCGCCATCTCTTACCCACACTGGAAATAAGAATGAAACAATCTTACATTAAACGTCATGGTACAGGTCCTGGTATCCGCAACTCCACGACTAAAGCGCGTATTTTGCGTACGGGTGGGACAAATGTGTCATTCACATTCACAAGTATTTGTTTTTGTTCTCTTCAATAACATGGTTTATTGGAAATGAAGAAAGTACAGAGAAACTGTAAAATCTCATTTCTGTGAACTAATTTACACTTTGCATTTTAAATGGCCTATTGGTCTAGCTAGTGGTTAGTGATCGTGACTGCTATGCTATGGAGGTCGTGAATTCGATTTCCACCCAAGACAAATGTTTGTGTGATGAGCACGAGCATTTGTTTTGTGTCTGCGTGTAGTTTATCTATAATAATTATGCATGTAAATAGCACACACTCTGCTTAGTTTGGGACTGGATGCAGTTGTGTAATAGTTAAGGAATATTATTATTTTAATTATCATCTAGTCCTTAAAACTCAGGACGCCTGTGATTTCGATTGATAATAATCACAATTTTAGGCCTCCAACATACATAGCAGCTAAGGAATGTCCGATGGCAACAACAATACGGTAAAGTAAATATTATAAATAGCTTTAGAACACGACAGTACATAGTTAGGTGACCGTGTCAAGTCGCATTGCACTCACGCGCTCGAGTGTTCGTGACGACAGCTTCACTGTTGCATGCGCTAGTGATGTACCATCGATGTAATAAACGGTATCGATATTTGAAACTATCTGTTTGTAACGTCTAACATTTTTATTTGTTTTTAGCCATTTACAATCAATCATCCAGCTATAACTAAATTTTTCTGACGTCATAATTGATTTTTAAGATTTAGCACATGCAATGATATTATGTCATCTCGTTCAGAAATTATCTTCAGATTTAAAATCCTTCTCAGTCGAAATACGCAATCAGTGTTGATAAGTGCTTTCGCCGATTGTTTTTGTAACGTTTTGGTATTTGTTTGTAAGCTTTACAGGACTTATGTCTTCTATAATCATGTGAAAAATCGATTGAAATATCTGAGTGCAATATTACGTGTCGCAAAATATTTCAATGAATGAATGAATGATATTTATTTTGTAAATAGGTTTAAAAAAAACACTTTTACACGTCAATTTTTTTTTCGTCATTTTTAACCTTCGGTATGCCTGGTAGGGTCCGTCAGACCCACCTGTGTACATAAACCATTGTATTTCCTTCAAATTCGAATTTCGCGCCTAACCGCACTTAGTAGCTGGCCGTTATGAATTGCTAGGTGCCCACTGCCCGCTACCTCAGTCCGAAACGCGCTCCTGTGGTAATAGGGTGTGCATATATAGTTTGCGCGGGTCTCACGGACCCGACCAGGCATACGACGTGACGTTTCTATGTTAGTATTTGTTGTATGTGTTTTTGGAAATTGAAGTTATTTTTGGGTTTAAATGTAATATTTTACACATTATTTTAATTTCAAAATGGGGAGCTATCGGTGCGATGTTGATATTAGTCAATTTATTATTCTTTTCGATTGAAAAACATTTGTAGTCAAGAAAAAACAACAATCACCTATCTAAAGATCTTCGCAAACGAAAAGGTAGTCATTTGGGCACCCAGGATGACTCGCCGTTGAAAAAATTGACTCCTGGTATAAAACGTAGATGCTACGTATGCCCAGTCAAGAAAAATCGCAAAACGCAATATATTTGTGAGACCTGTAAGAGTCACTTATGTCTGGATCATGCAATTTTCCAATGTGCAATTTGCTAGAAGTGGTGAAGACTGAATATTCTTTAGTTATTTATAAGTACATAGAAGTGCCTTATATGTTTATATAGTCTGATTGATTGATGATCTCTTTAGTTTTTAATAAGTAAAGTGTGTTTTAAGACTAACGAAGTTTAAAAACTTTTTTAAAAACACTACCTAAGTAAAAATACCTTGGAAAAATAATTATTATAAGTTGTTGATTTGCAATATTTTTTTATTTTATTTTCTAACATACACCTCTAGTAAAAATATTAGTACATTTTAATAACTTATTTATCAATAAATATTTGAGAAATTACAAGTTAAAAATCCGGGTCTGATAAACCCACCAGGCATACCGTGTAACTTTCTGCCACCAGGCATACCGAAGGTTAAACTAGATGAGGCCGGAAGTGTCAGTGGAGTAATTAATGTTTATATTAAAGTAATAATATGGAATCCGTGTTTGTACTAGGGGACTTCAACGCCCACCCAGGTGAGTCATTCTATAATGAACTTCTTGATTTCTGTAACGAGCAAGAATTATCATGCGCCGATGTTAAATTTCTCGGCATGTTGTCGCCTACTTTTACATTTATTAGTGACTCACATGGGTGTAAACCTTGGCTAGACCACTGTCTTGTAACACGGTCGGCGTCCAACACAATAGTAAACATTGAGGTGATATACGATTCTTTTTGGTCAGATCACTTTCCATTGAAATTAGAATGTGATATTAATTTAATTAGAGAAAAAACTTTAGTTAAAAAAGTATGTAATGACATACGTTGGGGTGAAAGAAGCTCGGAAGAAATAAATAAATACTGGTTGCAGTGTAATAATAAATTAAAGAGCTTAGACTTTCCTGAAAACTTTGCATTGTGTGCGGATAATTATTGTGATAAGTGCGACCATAAAATTCTGTTGGATGAAATGTATACCAAAATTGTAAATATATTAAGTGAGGCTGCCAGCAGTAGTAGAACCTCTAGGGGCATTATAGGAAAAAATAAAGGTATAAAGGGCTGGAACAAACATGTAAAGGAAGTTCACACCCAAGCAAAGATTAAGTTTAAAACTTGGATGTGGCACGGTCAACCCAGTAGCGGGCCTACTTTTGAGGATATGAAATTAACGCGGAAAATATTTAAATCAAAATTAAAATGGTGTATTAAAAACCAAGACAAAATTGAAATGGACATTCTAGCCACATTACATTCAAATAAAAATTTCACGTCATTTTGGAAAGGTACTAAAAAACTGAATAATAATACCCCAAGCGTTTCGGCTAGCGTGGAGGGAAGGAATGACTGCACTGAGATAGCGAATATCTTCAGAGAACACTTTCAGATGAGTTCACCTCTCGGGACAGGGTCGAGGAGGACAGATGCTGAGCACTGTCGTTCAGGATTACCCCTTCGATTTTCATGTAAAGAAATAAAATCTATTATTAAAGGTATGAAGAGGGGTAAATCTCCTGGTCACGATGGGCTCAGCATCGAGCATCTTCAAAACGCTGGTATACACCTGCCGCGAGTGTTGACAATGTTCTTCAATCTTTGCTTGGGACATTCTCACTTACCACAAGAGCTACTGGATACAGTGGTCATACCTATTGTGAAGGAGAGGACAGGGGACATAGCAGACAAGGGTAACTATAGGCCTATCTCACTGGCGACCGTTATAGCCAAGGTACTTGACAGTGTGCTAGACACCCACCTCGGTAAATGTACCCAGTTACACGACGCACAGTTCGGTTTTCGTGCGGGGTTGTCTACTGAGAGTGCCATTTTTGCGTTGAAGCATACTGTCAAGTATTATACAGATAGACAAACACCAGTGTATGCATGTTTCCTGGACCTGTCTAGAGCATTCGACCTGGTTTCCTATGATGCCCTATGGGGAAAACTTCGAGAGGCAGGTGTTCCTGCTTCGTTGGTGGCCACTTTATCTATGTGGTATGATAAGCAAAGAAATTTTGTAAAATGGTCAAATGCGCTGTCTGACCCGTACAAACTAGAGTGTGGAGTCAGACAGGGAGGTCTTACCTCTCCCCGACTTTTTAACATATATGTAAACAAATTACTGGTTGAGCTCAGCAACACACATGTCGGATGCCACATAGATGGAGTTAGTTTAAATAATTTGAGCTACGCAGACGACATGGTGTTGCTGAGCCCATCCATCTGTGGAATGAGAAAGTTGCTTTCTATTTGTGAGGGGTATGCTGAGCAGTATGGGCTAAAGTACAACCCTACGAAAAGTGAAATGCTGGTGTTTAGAGGTAGAAATAAAAGTCCATCATATATCCCTCCGGTAACGCTGTGCGGTTCACTTTTACAGAGAGTAACCCAGTTTAAATATCTGGGCCACATTGTTACCGAAGACCTGAAAGACAACTTAGATATGGAAAGGGAGCGCAGGGCATTGGCTGTGCGGGGAAATATGGTAGCTCGAAGGTTTGCTGGTTGCTCAGTACCAGTAAAAATTACTCTGTTCAAGGCTTACTGCCAAACATTTTACACTAGCAGCCTTTGGGCTAATCATACCCAAAAGGCAAATAATGCCCTGCGAGTACAATATAACAATACCTTCAGGGTGCTGTTGAGGCTTCCACCCTATTGTAGTGCGTCAGGTATGTTCGCCGATGCGCATACTGACGACTATTTCGCAATAATGCGTAAGAAGGTGGCGTCGATGACGCGCAGAGTGGGGGGAAGCACCAACGGTATCCTGAGAGTGTTTGCTGAAAGGCTGGATGGGCCTACCATGGATAGGTTTATCGAGCTTCATGTATTACATGGGGCTCGATGAAACTATCTGTGTTTCGATATGTTTTCCAAGTGTTTACTAACGTAGTTTATAAGATAATTTATATACTAACACAATGTGGGCCTATGTAGTCTGTGAATAAAAGATTTTTATTATATTATATTATTTATTATTTGAAATATTTTTGTAGATAGTATTTTATGTCCATGTGATTTTAGTAGTAATTCATTTGTAAGAACGAAAACATAAATCTTGTACTATAAATGTTCTATTTTCAATTCGATAGACCGTTTGCTTCTGAAATGGGCATTAATATCTAAATTTGGTTCACTGCCCACAAAGCTGCCAAGATATTGGAATATACAACATAAGTTTTAGTGTATGCGAAACCCTAAACACGTGTCTATTATTTTTATGTAAAGAATCTTTGAAATTTCATTACTGTATCTTAAAAATAACAAAGTTATAAGCTTGTTATGTTACCTGGTTGCCCGCTTAAATACATGGTCACTAGGTCATTCGGGCGACTGAGGGGTTCTTTGGCTCATGCACCAAGCTATGTACTGGCACCTAACGCCCGTAACTAAGTGTCATTTATGTCCAACTTGTGACCTTTTTTAAATATTTTTGGAAAAAAATATAACATGGTGTAAAAATTATTAAAATCGATTCATTTACTGATTACGAACATACTGTATTCAGGTTTCGCTTAAACTAAAAATAATGTTGTACATCTTCACGAGGAAAAACGCTATCAAGCCTAATAATTTTGATCGAACGATAAGTTTCAGCCTCCGCAATAAATTATATACGACACAAGAAATTATTATACACTGAAGTAACTTCTTCCTTTTCTATGTATTCCGAGATACAAAATGGAACAATAAAATAGGAAATAGGGGATGTGATTTGAATAATAATGCGTGTAGTTTGGTACTCTTAAGCTATTTTCCCTTTGTGAGGTGTTAAGGTTGCACTAGTCGGTGGTTCAAACTAGTTGATGAGCTACGTTATGACGTTGACGTTATGTATGACTTACATCTAAACAAAATAGGTAAGGAACAGTAAGTTAGACTGACAGTCAGACATACAGCTAAAAAAAAAACAGGTAAGCATCAGTAAGTTAGACTCTCAGCCAATAACAAGTCCTCACTTATTATAAAGTACAGGATAATATTAAATTCCATAGACATCAGATACAAAGAAAAGAATAAATAGTAAAAAAGCATGCTATCTCATCCAACATCATCTGCGACAGTTTGAAATGCCTTGATGAGCAATAAAAAGTTAGCGCATATACGAATACACACTCCCTTAACATATGTGATGATTTGTAATGGAAAGAGCGCGAATAATTTTATGAACAGACTTTTAGGTGTCTAGATATTATGAATAACCTGAACCTTGAATTTATTTATTCAGAATTAATTTTTTTGATTTTTTGAGAAAATAATCTATTTTTATATCGATGCCTTAGTTCACAATTGCACTAACTACAAAATTTACATTTTTGAGGAGAGAGCTTTAAAGTTTTTTAAAGTTTAGACGAGAACAGTACAAAATCCAAGTAAAATAACAAAAAAAATATGCATCTATTCATAAGACTAGTCCTTTTACTCCATCATATCTCAATATTGTAATATTAGTTTAAACGTTACCTTTTCAAAATGGGCAAATAAACATAAAACCCCCCATTTAATACATTTGTGCACTAAGATTGATTATGCTGACTGGCATTAAGTGAAAAACTCAAAAATGTTTAACAGCTTTACCAGGCTGGTTCAGGGTCCAAGAAGAAGGATAATAATAGTTATGGATATTGCATTAAATAGACAAAATAATAAACCAGTGATCCATATTCTTAATGTTTATTTTTATTATAAAACACAAACAGTTTTTATCCACAATCAAATAAAATAAATTTCAAAGTCACAACAAAAAAATAAAAGGACTGAAGCCCAATTACAGGCCAATCTTTAGCTATTTCACAAAACAATTAGTTTCTGAATCAATAAAATAAGATTTTTTATAAGAAAATTAATAAAGTCAGTCTTCAGTTTCAGGTAACAATTATTCATTTTTACTAATTGGTAATTAAAAATTGAATCAAAACTTAAATTTCTTCAACAATGGACTCTTCATCTGGATCATCATCAGACGATTCAGTGTCATCACAATTATTGTTAACAATAGCCGCAGAAGTGGATGGAATATCTTTGTAATAGTGCTCATATTCTGGTGGTATAACCCCATCATTTAAAAGTGTTATCAGATCTTTCTTTTTAGTTTGTGAAACTGCAATCAGTGATTTATATGCTACTTTCAGAGGTTTATTTAGTTTGCTTATACATATGTCTTTATTTTTCTTCATTGTTTTTGTCTTACAAATGTCTATTTCATTGAAATCTGGATCGGTCAAATCGTATTTGTAAAAAATTGAAGTGGGGGATTCTTTCTGCAGCCGCAGCCACTTAATTTTCAGCCACTGTACTGGCTCATTTTTTATATTTTTTGTTGTATTGGAATTCAAAGTTTTTTCGAATCCCTTCAAATCATAGAATTCCCCGTGTTTCATAATAATAACATCGTAGGGTTTCGGCTTGATTCTAGCAGACCCTATCACCAATGCATATTCACGCAAAGTGAATATGCTTTTATGCTTTCGCGCTCTTTCAATACACGCGTGAATTGAATCCACTTCTAAATACGAATGCCCCGATTCCATGAATTTCAAATCGATCGTATTTAAGTGAGGTATGTTATTGACAGCGTATAAAGCCGCTAGAGTAACATATTTATTGCGGTTCTGACCACCACAAGTGTCAGAAAATGAAGCGACATGAGTAACAGTTTCGGGTAAACTACTAAGATATTTTAACAATATTGATCCGATTTCAGTAGAACCTTTTTTGCCATTACACTCGTCCCATAAATAGCAGTAGCCAGTGTTAGCATGACAATCTAGGATAGTAAAATTGTACATCGATAATTTACGTAAATAATAGATTTTGCAGTCTCCGGTAAAAGGTACCGATAGGATAGCCTGAAGGTCAAATGTTATAGCCCGGAAAGCTCCATCTGAATTCAAGCATCTTTGCTTATCTTCTTTTTTCATAGTCAGTGCATCATTTTCGCGTTTTTTGTGGGCATCATAATCCTCCTGTAAGGGAGCTCTATTGTCGGATCGTTTATACACGTTGCATTTGGTGCACTGGTCTTTCTTTGGCTTGTAAAATGCTAGTCTTGGATTATAAGAGTGGAAAATTTTTTGATACACATAAGGCGATACAGGAGTTATCATCTTTTCGGGGCAAAAAAAATCTTTGTACATTTGATATAAGCGACTCAAGTTGAGATCACTGTCTAAATACTGTTTTTTAGAACTTTTTCGGCAATAGTGGGATTCAACGCGAGGGTACAGGTTAATATGCTCTTTTACAAAGTTAGTAGACTCCACTGAAGTAATGTTTGCGGGCATTTTTCCTATTCGTTTGTCAGTGCCCATAAATATGCCGTTGAGCCCTCTATTTTTTGAACAATTATTAATGATGCTTGAACTAATATTGAATGTATTACAAAAAAACTTTTGGCAAACTCGTTTTTTACCTACAGATTGGTGAAAAAGCCAATACTGACGTGACATAGTGCGATTTTTTTTTGCCTTCGTATAAAGACGTAAGACTTCAGCGTGAGAAATCAAGCTACTGAGCATCATTTTTTGTTGTTTTGTATCACCTAGGCTCCAGTACTCTTCAAAGATATCTTGTCTCAGATTTTCTGGAAACAAAGAATTGCACTGATATCGACATTTAGAGCAATCTGTAGGCTTGCATTCTTTTGGTTCCATAAATTTTCCATTTCTACTTGTGTACCCTTTACCTGTTTGGCGTAAATTTTTAAGAACATTTCTTTTCCATGCTTCGGGCATTGCCTTCTTTCTTCGTTTTGGTTGATTTTCCTTTGTAGCTTCTACTGAGTCACTTACGTCAGTTAAATCGCTATCTAATGATAATGGTAGATGGCGTGGTTTAGATGGTGAAGGAGCATAAGACGATTCTGAATCAATATATGGAGATATTTCGTCATCTGACAAATATAGATCTTGGTGTAATAATGTATTTTCACATGTTGATGTACTCGGCTTTGGTGAAACATGATCAGATTCGTTGGGAACAGGTAGGTCTTCTAACACCTGTACGTTGAGAACAGATGGGGAAATTTCTTTTGAAATATGATCCGAATCAGATATTTTAGAGGCAGATTCTACATATTGCAGAGACTCAACGTCGTGACCTAAGACTGTATTTGATCCAGCAGACTGTGATGGATCTCTTTTTCGACCAATAGCATTTATGGGTGTAGAGGTGATTACGTCGTTTTCTGTAATGTCATAAATGTCAGGAGATGCTTGTGAAGTTAGAACTGACTCGGATTTGTCACAGTTGTTTATATCTTCAGGTGAATTATTGTTATCAAATTCTGAAACTATTACTTGATTGGCTGTGCATATAATATCAGGCGATGTCGTTGAATTTTGAATGAAAGCTTGACTTTTTGCAGCAATCTCATTAGACATTTTGTCAAATAGAGTATTTAAATTCTTTGCAACTTTTGACCGTGGTGTTTGAGTGACGCTAACTTCATTTATAGCTGGCGATTTGTAGATCAATGTTTTGTTTGAACTTCTGTCCTCATTTTTCTGCTGAGATTTGTAGCTATCTGCCAATAACTCTGCAGAAGTAACATCTGTAATAAAACATTGACATTTGAGTGATATTCAACTAGTAAGAGATGGCGAAAGGTTCGCCTTACGTGCCAGTAGTCTGAAGAAATTAACACACAGCAGTACCTACAGTAAAAGCTCCTTATTCGCGCTTCCTTAATTCGCATTATAACTATTCGTGGATTTAATTTTTTTTTATTAGATTCCAAAGTTTCAAATGAAAGGCGACCTACACACGCGCACACCTCACGTGTGATTAACAGCAATGCAAAAAATTTAATTTAATGAATTATAATTATTATTTTACATTCCATCACGTTAGCAAGGTGAACAGTAAACTTATGTATTAACAGCACTTATGGCTATGCACAAACATATTAAGTGCCTTTAGTTTTCTCTCTGAGAATATATAGTTTAATGCACAAAAGTATTAAATACGTTTAACATGACTGACTACTTATGTGGTTGAATAGTTATTTGCTAATAATAGAATTGTAGTGTTAATAAACTACGCATATAAATAATTATACAAAAATAAAGTACAAAAGATCTTAATAATTTGGTTAGCTATAATAATTATTTCAGAATAAGACCCTAAGTAGGTAATAAATAATTTTAACTACAACGTACCGCAAAAGTACGTGAATTACCAATCGTCACAAGTCGTGAGCACAAACATTGCGATCAAACGCTCCACGCGACCGATCCTACAGACGGACTAATCAAAAAACCCAGAAAGGAACCCACCCAAAACTCAAAAAATAAACTTGACATTAATTTGTGCTCACGACTCGTGACGACTACTATACGAGTAGGTACCTATAACACTTTCATACGAAATACGGGCGGTCTCAATATTATTACGTTACACTTGATGTCCTGTCTTATATTTATACCATCCCTCAAAAGATTAAACTGTCACTCATGTTAATCATTAAGGTGTTTAGGTACGATTTTCAACGGCAGCGGTAGGTAGCCGTTTGAAGTTATTTAAAAATGAATGACAAGTTATTTAATTAATGTAACACTTATTTTACTTACTTTTGGTTATTTTATGTGATGAACTCTTCACTTCTGCTTTTTGGCCGGACACTGATGGTGGCACGTCTTGCGATTCCGTCTTGTTTCTATCAGTTTGATTCACTAAATCGACTAGTTTACGTCCTTTACTAAACATTATGGCATTTAACTTAAACACAGTAAATCTTAACTTCTTACTGCCGCACTCAGAGACGTTTAATGATTACTTGAAATTCTTGAAATTAGATGTGGACACATGGAATTATGAAGATGAAACGATCGTCCTGGAGTAAAGTTGACTCTTTTATAACGAAATATTCCCTCCCGAATGTTCACGTAAAACATTAAAAAAACTACAATATTGTGTTCAAAACCCTAACGGTAAACAAAATTTGTTCCCGTAAAACATCAAAAAATTTAAACTATTAAGTAAACAATAGGTTAATTACAGCGTTCACTAAAAACCCTAACGGTAAACAAATGATGTGTTCCCTTAAAACATTAACAAAAATGCAGCTAATCATAAAACTATAAAAGTGCCCAACTGTTATTTTATATTTACACCTAATTACTATAGTGTTTGTTGTCCCACACAGTAAATGACTTATTAATAAATAAGGAATAAGATGTGTGTGAGCCGCATAACATAACATTATGAAATTACAAATAATATACAACTCGAATATTGCGCGAAATCAAAACATCTTTGACAATTGTGACACTGACATTAGAAGTAGGTGATGACATCGAAAAAAAGCGCAATTGCTTATATTTTACTTCAATAAAAATTGTGTTTCACATTGTTTTTTGTTAAAAAAAATATCATTAATCAAACGGATTATCATTTAAAATAATATAAATCACAGTTTTGATGAGCTTAGATTGATATTTTTAAAATAAAATTTTAACATTTTTTATATGTGGTCAGGGTCACACGGACGTTCTATCGACAAGAAATCGATAGTGTGATTTGACGACGCTTCGCCCTACGGATACTTAAAGCTGCCATTTATAACTAATGAACCCTTAAACTATGTCTCTGAGATGCATCGCTCATTAACAGATTTAATGCTAATTAATTAATTGCTCATTAAGGTTAATTTAATGAATGTCTCTGAGTGCGGCAGTTAAACCTTCAAACGTCTAAATTATCTCACTTTCCGCAGAGCAAACGAATATTCTGCACGTATAAACTTGTTTACGTTTGTGATGTTTGCGGCATACGCTGGATCACGCGGTCAAGCGACGAAGCGGAGGGCCTACCCCCCGCTTCCCCGCCTGACCACGCGATCCCGAACGAACGAACTATCCATGACGAAGTAAAGTCGCTGCTCCTTGAAAATTACGCGCCAAAATCAATCTTTAAAACACAAATGTCTTAAATGAAAGTAATACGCTTGAGTATTCACACTACGAAATAAACATTAAATTAAATGGGCTTAGTTTATTTCCGCTTTTCCATTTATTTCA
Organism: Mythimna impura; assembly: GCA_905147345.3. NCBI lineage: Eukaryota > Metazoa > Arthropoda > Insecta > Lepidoptera > Noctuidae > Mythimna > Mythimna impura. The sequence continues at coordinate 23,816,136 of LR990342.1, read as the reverse complement.
CATGTACACTGAGAATATATCTCAAAAGGATTAAATGCATTTGTGCACTTCAAAAATTGTCAAACCCCTTCAAGTAAAAGTACTTAATACACTTGTACAATTCGGACTATATCTCAAAACGGTTTAATGTATTTGTGCACTTAAAAAATTGCCAAGCCCCTCCCAGTAAAAGTACTTAGCACACTTGGGCATCAAACTTTCTTGATCCTTTTGTACTACCAACACATAATACACTCTTGTAGCACTGCTAAAAAGTATGAGCAGATATTGCAAATGTATATAATACGTTTGTGTTTTGAAATTTCCTGCAGTTGAGAAACTTAAAATCAGTTAAAGTATATCTTGATTGGTTTTACAAAAATAAAGACCATTAGTATAATACCACATTCATGGAACATTAAACGAACTCATTTAATACAATTGTGACCCACCGTTTTGGTAGAAAGAGACGGAATAACGGTATTTCGATGCGCGGAAACGAAAGAGCATGAAATTTAGTGTATTTGGCATTAAAAAAGTAAAAATTGAAAATTTTGTAGTTAGTGCAATTGTGAACTAAGGCATCGATATGGAAACCAGTTTTCCACATTCATACTACAAAAGTTCTCTACGAAATGACAAATGTACGCTTAAAAAGTACATAATGCAAGTTTTGACGTACATAACTCTAAAGTTTGTATCTTCGGGAACGACCAGTGTCAATTTACCTGCTTCTTTGGACGCTGCTAGTTTTAGATAATCGCTGATAAGTCGTTCCGAAGGCATTAATGTGTGGGAGTCGACGGTTCGGAAAGCGGAATTCATATTCTCTCTGCGCCTCAGCAGCGTTACCGTCACAAGGTCCATAACAAGACATTATGTCGGCATATTCAGAATTAGAATATACAGCCACAGTCTGCACTTATAAAGTTACAGTACAGCACAAGAGCAAAATACGCAGTAACAGTTAGCTAGTCAACAAAACATGAACTAGTGCGTCGTAGAGTTGAAACTAACTAACGCTGACGACCGTCTCGCAATTTACCTGCTCCCCATAAAACTCCTCTCTTCCCTATCACACATGCAAAAGTATTGACAATCTCTGAATAGCTGTATAATAAGACAAGAATATTTTCTAGTAATTTGTACATCAGTTGTACTTAGTATTTTTTTTTTTTTGCACTACACAACCTTTTATATAAAATAATAGCAAAAGTTCAAAAAAAAATGTTTAATTAGTGAAATTTGCCAAAGTTTTAGTCATTTTTGAACTTTTAATTACTAACAAAGATCTACTTTGGCCTCAATTATGATAAAAACTTATATTTCAGTACAGTCGTGCCTTAAATATTGTACAAATTGGCTTCAAAAGCAAAACAAAACTAAAAATCTTACTAACTCAAAAACTACTGAATTTCGGTAGAATATTTGGTAGCTTAGTTTATTGCATTTTAATCCTACTATGACGTCCTGTATGGAATACGTCGAGTTACTTGTAACCCTGTATATTATTTACTTTTCTACTTCCATATAAGATTAGATAATGAGAAAACAAATCGATATCATTTTTTGTTTTAAAATTACACCGTCGAAAAATAAAATCATTGTCATACTACATTTGTATGGAATAATGATCGACCAGGGTACCCTTAAGGACTTCAAACAATACGAAAAGGGCAAAAATCATGACTTGAAAAAAACATTGAATGCTGTCGAAGACACTTTGACATCAATAAAATGATTTATGATTGCTTTGACGTCTGATTGAGTGTTTTTTGATGGTGTAATGGCTTGTGATCAACGTGGAAGTATTTGTTAATGTCTTCGCTTTGTGTTAAGAATCATAGGGTTGACTTTTGCCAGAAGTGCCTTAAGCAAAGGTAAATGTTGCTTTGATTGGTTTCCGGAGTGCTTGACTTCAATTTATTAAAGCGAAGCAAAGCGTAGAAATCCAAATCATGTTTTGCAAATGATGTTTTATTTATTTTAAAATTGGTTATAAATAATGCTTTTCTTTTTAGTCAGTTGTAACTACCCTGAGAAGCAAATCTGAAACGAACTCAGTGGTTGAAGTTTTTTTAACGTCCATACAGTAATCACGTCAAATTCCCAAATGGGAGTCCCACTCACTATGAATGAACGATGATGATAGAAAGGAAGATAAAAGTATGAAGAATAAAAGTACGAGAGGAATAATTGCGATAACTTCTTATATGAAAGGTCTCTAGAAAGTTTGATGACGTTGGAGGTAGCTATAAGAGAAGTTAAAAAATTTTAAAGGTTGACTGGCAGAGAACGCCTAAGGCATTAAGTCCACCTTTGTACTTTGTTGCATGAAGATTAAATAAATAAATAAATGTCTTAGTCACATTATAAGAACCATGCAAATTAGTATCTGGGATGGTTTTTTGAGGAAAAAACCACACTGATTTGCACACACACTGCAAGGCGAAGGTCTTCCCCAACTTTTTCCAGTCTTCTTTCCAGTCTTGACAGTAGCTTAGCTTTTAAATATTTCTCCGATATTGATTATCACCGACGATATTGAAAGCAAATATTAAGTAAATTGCACTGATTAATGTACGCTCATAACATTGATTAAAGAGTTTCAATCATGAAAACGCCCACCAAATTAAATACTTTATAGCATTTTCATCCAAATGGTCAATTAGTATTTGCGTAGGATGCTAATTGGTTGTCATTTTGAAATATTACGGTGTTGTATTTGGAATACTTTATTTTTAAGTGTGTCTTCTTTCAGTGAACTGATATTGTGAATATCTTGCTTGTGCAATTAATATATTGTTAATATTAATTTTCACTTGAAAGTAGAACATTTTTCTAAAAAAAATACTACAGGGATAAAAATTCCAATATCCTATGCGCTATTACAGGAAGTGGTTTACCCTTGTGCCAAATTTCATTCCAATCCGTTCAGCCGTTCGAGTAAATTAATAGATATTTTACTAACATACTTTGTGAAATAAAGTCCTGTTTCTGTTTGAAGCCAGATTTTATAACTCCTTCAGTTACCGTTGTCCTATAAGGACCCGTTATAGCACCTCATTGGCCATTAAACGCTTAATCCAATAAATATTTTCATTTAAACCCGATCCACGACGGAAACCTACACTGCTCGTGGCCGGACATGCACTTAGCTGGTTTTTTACTTCAACAGAAAATAAAATTGGTGTACACATATTTTTCTTTACAATTAAAACCAAAATACTTTTTTTTATTCGTTAATATTTCATCGAAAATTATTTCTGTTTCGTTGTTGCATCGATGTTTTATATCGATGAACTGCACATCACTAGAAAACATTTACTTACTGCATTCCATTTACTGGACAGTACATTGTGAGCAAAATATTAAAGGCAAGGGTTTTTTTTTTTTTTTTAGGTGGGAAAATCATCTAATGACAAATCCCGCTCTTGGGCAGAGCGAGAGATAGTGTCAGACTTTTACTGACTAAAAACCCACTCCTGTTCCTTCTTTGCCTTCATCCCGGGGCCCCGGGCTTCGATTTCACACTACCCATTTGGTCAGCTTTTCCCATTGAACTGTTTGTCGAAAATCACAGCAGGGTCACGGGAATTTTTAAATAGAGATACTGTGTTCCTAAAACGCAAAATGCAACTGCCTTCAGTTGCTGCAAGTCTGATACTCTATCTCTCATCCAACTCTCTTGTCGCAGGTCTGCTGGAAGAAATTTTATTTGTAATATGCAGTACCTTTGTGCTCTTCTATCTGCTTTTGTTCTTTTCATTTTTAAGTGTTTGTGTGTACATAAATAAATAATATATATATATAAATAAATAATCTGTCCCGCTTCACCCAGAGGAGGAAAACATTTTCAGTTGTTTGATAATTTTTACCTAAAAAAAAATACAATAATAAATACTTTTTCAATTTGCTATAGAAACAAAGTCGAACTAGTCAAAAATGTTCAAATTCAGACTCAGTAAAGAATAAAATTAATTACCATTCAAAGAAAAAACTTTTCCCAAAGGAACTTGAACCAATATCGCTTATTTTAAATACCTAGGGTACCTTAAAAATCACCTAAATTGCGTCATTAGTAACTTGACAAAGTGCTTTCAAAAGAACTGTCCAATTGAAGAGAGCGTTTGAATGGACTACTTTAAATCGAAATGGCATCGAATCAGTGATGTGAGTAATCGATTTAGAACTAACTGAAGTGGATGCTACTGGAAATCGATTACTTTATTAGTTTTGTTTTGAAGTAATTAATGAAGTGCGAACTCAAAGTAGAAAAAGTGTTCTTTTTAAATAGGAATACGAGTATAGAAAGATATTACTTTTTAATCAACTTCAATAAAAGGAGGAGGTTATCAATTCGGTTGTATTTTTTTTATCATTATTTTTTTATGTTTGTTACTTCAGAACTCCGTCGTTTATGGACCGATTTGCAATTTTTTTTTTCTTATTAAGGATATGCTTCCAGATTGGTCCCATTTTTTTCAAAATCTAGTTCTGATGATGGTGGGATCCATGAGGAATCGAGGGAACTCCTCAAATATCCAAAATCAAAAAATCAAAAAAAGTGTTTATTAATCTAAAAATATATATAAAATATTATAGGCAACCACATAGTGACTTTGATATTTTCATCGAGAACTTAAGCATTTACAGTCAAAAACTAACATTTGATCAAGTGGAGCTGATGAAGAAGACCAGAAATGGCCAACGGAACTTTTGTGATATATATGTAAGTATGAACTCACATATATATATCACAATGAAGATAGTTAATCGACTATGACAATACAAATAAATAAATGGTTCTGAATAGTTATGTTGAAAATGGTATCATCGAAGTAACCTGATGATAGTATTTATTAAATACGACTAGTAAGCCGGGACCGTTACCACTGGACCACTGTACTCCCATGATAAAAAAAATAAAGTAGAACAATAAAAACATTTATATTAATAGATTGCGTTCATTATTCTACTGCTGCATTTTAGGGTTCCGTACCTAAAGGGTAAAAACGTGACCCTATTGCTGTCCGTAAGACTCCGCTGTCCGTATGTCTGTATCTTATGTACCGTGATAGATAGACAGTTGACATTTTCACAGATGATGTATTTTTATTTATTTTTATTTATCAATTGCTTGCTATACCTACTTACAGTATGCACCAAAGCGTATAGCAAGCTAACAAACCAACAATATATGAACTAAAAAATTTGATACAAACATTTCTCATTTCTTTACTGCTATAAAAAATATCTCGATGTGTGTATGTATGTGTGTGTGTGTTTTATTGCCGCTACAAATTCTAAAAACACAATAAAATATATATTTAAGTGGGGCTCTCATACAACAAACGTGATTTTTTGCTGTTTTTTGTTTCTGAAGGTACGGAACCCTTCGTGCGAGAGTCCGACTCGCATGTCGCTGGTTTTTATATTGCTCTTCGTTATCTTCTTCAAGTAATAAAATTTCTCAGTGTATAAATGGACATTAGAAGAATATTATCCAAGTTGATATGGACATTATCTCATATTGAAAATATCTGGAAACAGTTTCAGACATAGAACTCTCGTAAAATATCAATTTCCAAGTCAAATTGCGCGTTTAGAGTAGTTTTCTCGATATTTAAATGAGAAGACACTTATATGACTCCCGCATAACTGGAATCCATTTCGATTATAAAATGCGTCATTATTATCTCCTTCCATTGTTTCATTAAAATAATATTAGTTAGAACTTTGATCTCAACATCATCATTTCAGCCGAAGGACGTCCATTGGTTGAACAACAAACGGTCCTGTGCGTCTCGCATCCACCGCATTCCTACGATTCTCACTAGGTTATCGGTCCACCTTGTAGGAGGCCTTGTTTTACGCCAAGCGACTGCCTGTCAAATCTCCATTACCCAGTTACTGAGCAACACGCTATGCTTTGGATAGATTGATGGTCAGGCTTACTGGCCTCTTCATCATCATCATCATCATCATTTCAGCCGATAGACGTCCACTGCTGGACATAGGCCTCCCCCAAATGTCGCCACAATGAACGGTCCTATGCGTCTCGCATCCATCGGATTACCGCAACCTTCACCAGGGCCTCAAGTCTGCTATTACAACAGAGTCAGAATGGTGTATCATTGATTTCATAATTGTTGATTTTGACAAGTTTGGTAATCTACTAATATAATGCCGTCATTATGACTTTCCAATGGTCAACCACTGGCACTCCATTGAAAGAAGTGACATAGAATGGTAATCTCGTACATATTGATAAATGAATATCTGACGTATGCGGTAATCAGCCAAAATTTTGACAGTTCCTTTGATCAGTGACCTACCGTTAGAACGTCATTGTGCAGTCATTGCTTTTAATAAACTCAATATTGTCATTCTATCAAAACTCTATTACGAGACCATTGACCGATCAATGATCGATCATTATGAATTAGCAGATTACGAACGTTTAGCAAAATGCCAATGGGATCGTGTTGGAATGAAAAATTTATAAAAATACCAGACTTGGGCCCCAGGTCATCGGTCCACCTTGTAGGGGGCCTTCCAAAACTGCGTCTTCCGGTACGCGATCACCACTCCAGAACCTTTCGGCTCCAACGGCCATCTGTTTTGTGAGCAATGTACCCTGCCCATTGCCACTTAAGTTTTGCGATTCTTCGTGCTATGTCACCAACCTTGGTTCTCCTGCTGAAACTCCGAGCATAGCCCTTTCCATTGCCCTTTGGGTGACTTTGAGCCTTCTGATGAGGCCCATTATGAGCGATTACATTTCGGAACCATATGTCATCACTGGCAACACGCACTGGTCATAGACTTTCGTCTTGAGACATTGTGGTATATTGGACGAGAAGATACCACCTCTACTACCAATAAAAACTATCAAAGATCTACACATGACAACCGGAACCAACGGTCTTAAGTACGTGCTTTCTGAGGCACGGGGTGTCAGTATGTCCTAGATAAACTTACATATGAACTGAAATGAATTATGACAACATCAGGATATCATAGAAATTCGTCAAAGTGATATTCTCTCAGTATGCAGCGATAAAGATTGTAAACACGTATTGCGAAACGCTCCGTTCGTACGTCAGACGAGGCAACAGTTCTATATAAAATATATTACAATCATTTAAAATTAAAAAAAAATTGGCTATGATGGAGCGACAGAGTCAATATTGTGACAAAGCTCCTTAATAAAGATTAAAAAAAAAACATCAGGACGGCAAGCAGTTGCTTCTCCTTTAAGTTGAAGGCAATATAAACTACTAACTACTAAGGACTAAGCGTTTCGATTCGTCGTTTATACCGCGTATATCGGGACTGAGAACGTTATGCTATCCCACTTTACAGTTGACTGCTGGTAGAATCTCAGGTAGTTTTTGTTTAGAGCCTCACGCCAGCATATCAGCATCGTCCATCGTCGTCAGCCTTCTAAACTAACCTAACCTTCGTAAAATATAACATTTCCATTCATTGTTGATAAGGTTTCGTAAGGTAATTAAATAACATAATTATATTCGTATACAAAAATTGTAGGCTTCTCTTGTAATTATAAGCAGTTTTAAACTCTGACAGCCGAGGCAATTTGGCGAGCGTTTCATCTGCTCATTTACGTGGAGGTTCATCATATAACCTTTGTATGTTGGGTATGGTCTCAGTTCAAGCGATTTTAAGTACACTATTTTTAATAGAAGGACAGAGGCCCCCCCTCGTGGTAGGGCCTTTTTTTTCGGTGGGAAAATCATCTTATGACATCCTTCGCTCTTGGGCGGAGCGGGAGATAGTGTCAGACTTTTACTGACTAAAAACCCACTCTGTTCCTTTGTTGCCTTTCGTACCAGGGCCGAATCTTCCTTTCAGAATCAGACCCTTGGCCCCAGTAGGCTTCGACCCTGCTGGGCCCCTACAGTTGCTGACATCTCCTTGAGACGCGAGTAAAACAAATACGCGCCGTCGACGCCTTGGACTCGGTCCAGACGGTTACCGGACGGTCGGACGGCAAGCTACCCACTGCTTGCCATCCGGAAGCCCGCGCCTACGTGGTAGGGCTTTGAGATCGTGAGAGCTCGTGCTCTTAACGCAATTCAATTGACGATCTAAAGTGAACTGATAGGGATGGAGCTACCTATATAGGGTGTATGTATAGCTTTATCCTTCTTCCTCGCTCGCACGCATGTCGTGGTAAGGTCCCTGTTTATCTAATGGTGCTACCACATTGCCGTTATAAAATGTTTGTAAACATTTTATAACACCAAAACATTTACTAACTTCTCTCTAATTTTCATGTTAGAAAATGTTTAGTAATGTTAGTAAACATTTTCTAACGGCAATGTGGGAGCACCATATGACAGTACCACGATTACACAATTTGTTGTAAGAATAAATAAGTTGTTGTTGTTGTTAGTTGTCTCGTTTCAAATTGAAAGCCTGTTGGTTTTGTAATGGCTGGATTTCGGGAGTGTGCGTCTTTTCATTATAGCTAGGATAGCATAGCATAGTCGGCCTTATAATGTTCCCACTGTTGGGATTCAGGCCTTCTCTCTGGGAGAGGGAATGGGCCGTAATCCACCACGCGGGCCCAGTGCGGGTTGGTATAGCTAGGATACATTAATTTAATTAATTCTACAACAATTTATACTGTGCCAGAATGTTTCGCATTTCTAATTAAAATAAAAACTACAGACAAAATTCAATTAAAAATTATCACAATTTTAAATCAGATTGATAAGATCTTAATGTTATAACAATGTTAACACAATGCGTAATAAAAACATATAATTGTAATTACATTTTCCTAAACTATAAAATATATATTTCTTCAACAAAACATTTGCGTCGAACAGTTTAAGATTTAACGATATGTAAAACAACATTTAACAACCCTAATAATAAAACATGCTGGGTAGGGATCTTGACCGTACTTCCGGGATTGTCCTGATAGCCGTGGTATACCTCTCCACTCCTCAAGCACCTCAGGATATGTTGCCTCCTTGTTGCTACGTCACTTCGTGCTAGCGGCCGTTTTTTGGGGCCCATTTATTGAGTGTGCAAGTCACCCCCTGCCTTTTTATCGATGGATATTAATAACATTGGCCATAATCTCACAAGGGCCATAGTCTTAACATAGTTCCTGGTAACCAGTCCACTTAATATTCCAAGAACCATAGCCTTATAATCTTTGTTTTTCATATATCGCAATAGTTTTTCACCAACCACCAATCGTTCGGTCCACGTTCTTCTCCATAGAGATCTACGCTTTGGAACGTGCAATTTAGCTTCACTTGTATTTATTTTTTGACAGACCGACATTTTGACAATTCAAAAGTGCCTGTAATTGGTCTATTTGAAATAAACGTTTCTGATTTCTGATTTCTGATTTCTGATCCTTGGGTGCACTAGCATAGCGAGTACAGGGATAATTGTCGGTTGGTATCACATTCTATTAAAAGTGACTAAGGGGCCTCTGTAAGTTGGTTTCGGCTCCTCGTACGCCTTCCAAAGGTCTGAGATCTAAGGGTTCCGAGATATACTGAAACATGCTGGTAAGTATACCAATATAGCTGGTATAGTAACACCAGCTGCCATTTGAATAGTAAGTTGCTAGAAAAAAAAATCATATTGGTCTTAACATTAATATTATAGACTAAAAATAATAATTAAACAAAAAAATTGACTATCAATGTCAATAAAATGATAGATATTGCCAACAAAATTTAAAATATATATATAATTCGTTAAATTCGTTGGCAATTTAAAAAAATATTCATTAGTAAAAAAATTGTGATGACAGATATAAAAAAAAACAGCAAATAAATGTAGATAAATTATATTACTTATTTTTAAGCTAACTGCTAACATTTTAGCAAGAAAAAAACTAGGTTAAATCAAAAATACAGGAATTACATTTAAACAACAACACTAATTAAGAACATAGGCTCAACTCCACTTAAACTTTACCTAATTAAAAAGCACTTTGAGTTTTTGTTAAGTCATCACAGCTTGTAAATTAAATCATTGAACATTCGGTTTTACAGTAGTTTTTTTCTGTAGCTCTAGGAACAATTTCTTACTCCAAAGGTGATGGGCACGCCACAATTATGGCGGTAAGTCCCTTCTTTGAGGCGTGGTTGGAAAGACCTCACGGCGTCCTCACCTTCCGCATGACGCAGGTTCTCACCGAATACGGGAAGTTCGGGAAGTTCCTGCACCGGATTCGTGCGGAAGAGACGCCCGGGTGTCGCCACTGTGTGGACCGCCCGGAGGACACGGTGGAGCACACGGTGGAGGTGTGCCCCGCTTGGGAAGAGCAACGCCGTGTCCTCGTGGGGGCGATCGGCGGCGGCGATCTCTCGCGCCGGGCCTTGGTACAGGCCATGGTCCGGAGCGAGGAGGAGTGGCAGGCGGTCGCCTCCTTCTGCGAAGCAGTAATGCTGGCAAAGGAGGCGGCCGATCGCGTGAGGCAACGGCAACGGTCCTCACGCCCCAGCCGCCGCCGGGATTCCGATCCTGATTTCCGGCCACCGTAGGCGCGGGCTTGTGGAGGGCGGGCAATGGGTGGCCCGCCGTCCGACCGTCCGGTAACCATCCGGACCGAGCCCAAGTCGTCGACGGCGCGTATTGTTCCGCGCGCGCCTCAGGGAGATGTCAGCAAATCGTAGGGGCCCAGCAGGGTCGAAGCCTACTGGGGCCATGGGTAGTGTGAAAACGAAACCGGGGCCCTAGGACGAAGGCAACGAAGGAACAGGAGTGGGTTTTTAGTCAGTAAAAGTCTGACACTATCTCTCGCTCCGCCCAAGAGCGAGATTTGTCATAAGATGATTTTCCCACCTAAAAAAAAAAAAAAAAAAAAATCGAACGATGGTGTTTTGAATTCCGAATTAAAAAATCGAACGATGGTGAACAATATTACATAATTTGATACAAGTGCAGAAAGTTTGTCATTGCGGCCGAGGTGGAATTCGCACGAGCGGTAGGCAAGTGTGTTATAGAGCCGAGGGCTGTACTGTAAAATTTGCACATATATCAAACCACTTTTTTCAATACACTTACGAAGAAATTAATAAACGGAGGTTGACCGGCGACTTGTGGGGGTCGACGCGCACCCAGCTTGAAACGATAAATGTAATAAAATTGAGGCGGGGGAGAGCACGCTCACTTTTCTGCACTAGTACGGAAAACCGTCTATTGCGTGCCTAAAAGCGGTGGGATAAGAGCGGGTTTTCGAGTAAGTGTATCGAAAAAATATTATTATGTTTATATGTTTATCAGTTGTCTAGTACGCATAGCACAAGCTCTGCTCAGTTTGGAACTAGATGGCGTTGTGTGAAAGTTGTGGAATATTGTTATTATTATTTTAAACCGCCGCAAATTAAGCCCAACCCCATAATAATTCCATAACGGCACAAGTCCTTGACATAGCTCATCGTAACATCGTAGGCATGCTATGACGTGCATCACTTATTACTCAGAATGGGGGCTGTAAAACTTGAATGAAATGCATCCAACTGGAATGTTTTACACTGTGGCTTATGAGTATGTTGTGGGTGTTACATAGGAAAACTTTGTCGATTTGTCCTTGGGTTTTATTCAAAACTAGCACTTTGTTAGCGACTTGGTTCGCGAGAATAATTTTATGAAAACTTTAACGCCCCTTAAACTGTATTCGTAGGGGCCGGGTCGAAGCCTACTGGGGCCATAGGTGATGCGAAATAGAACCTCGGGGCCCTGGAACGAAGGCAAAGAAGGAACAGAAGTGGGTTTTTAGTCAGTAAAAGTCTGACACTATCTCACGCCCAAGAGCGGGGGATGTCATTGGATGATTTTCCTACCGAAAAAGGGGTAGTTTTTCTTTATTATTAATTTTAGCAAAGAAGGAACAGGAGTGGGTTTTTGTCAGTAAAAGTCTGACACGCCCTTTCGCCCCGCCCAAGAGCGCGAAATGTCATTGGATGATTTCCCCACCGATACAATAAAAAATGAGATTGTTCCTTTTCACCCCGCGTTGATACGTCAGTTTCTCCGTTTATATTATAAATAGATAACACTGGGTAGTAAGTAAAATGTTTAGGATTGACCATTTGGTATTTCAATACATATGTACATACATAAATAATACTCAGCCTTATGATTTTCCCACTAGTTTGGTCACAAGCCTCCTCTTTAGGAAAGGGAACGAGTCATAATCCAGCACTTGGGCTCAGTGCAGGTAGACCGATGTCACACATGTCTTCGATTTTTTTTCATTTTAGGACATACCGGTTTCCTCACGATGTTCTGCTGCTCTAATAGTGAAGTAGAATCATATTTTGTTTGGAGCGAGAAGTACCCAGAATACTGAAACACTAAACCAATTAGCCTCAATAATAATGTAACATAAAAACTTACGTCCCCGAGTCACGGGTACGGTCCTGGGTTTAATTTCAAGCGTCAGGAGTCGCTTAGGGACTCCCAGCTACCGTAAGCGTGGGCTTACTGACGTCCAGCAATATGTAATTCACCTTTTACCGTCACTTACTCTCGAAAGACTAAAAGAAAACATCGTGAGGAAACTGGCATGACCTAGAATAAAAAAAAAAAAACATTTTTTTTTGTTGTGACGTAATAACATTTTTACAGTTTTCAGATTTATTCCCTTAGTTGTGCTATAAGACCTTGCTTTATGTCAAATTTCAGGATTCTGGGTCAACCAGAAGTACCATATGAATTTTGATTCCCTCGAGAGTGTCGAAATATACGTTTTTTGCGACATAAACGGCCGTATCTTAACTTAGAAATCTGTTTTTTTTAGAGCTCCAAGAGACCGCAGGCAATATATGGTTTTAATTTCAACTCGATACCTTCACGCGTCCCCGAGATAAAGGGTCTTGACAGACATACAGACAGACGGACGAACAACAAAGTGATCCTATAAGAGTTCCGTTTTTAGTTTTGAGGTACGCAACCCTAAAAAAAAATTGAAGACAATACCACTAACCTAATAAAAACAAATAAATACAGATTATTCTGCAACGAACGGAAAATAAATTAACTACCTTTCAACATTTAAACCAAACAATCCTATCCGAAAATAATCAGATTGTTTACAGTCAAACAAAATGAGCACGCCACTCATAACATTACATGTGAAACTTAAATAAAATTGACGTTTTAATTATGAATTTTTAATTACATTTGCTTTCGATCCACGAAATGAATTATTTAAGCCTGTACGAACACCTAGCAGGGCTATTGTTTCTGAACAATCGTTGTTTTCTCAGTAATGAATTATTTACAGTAACGACCAGGATAAAAGCTCGACTTCGCGTTAAAACCAGGCTTTTTTATTAAATTTTACTATAAAATGTACTGTTGTTGTTGAAGCTCGTTTGGCATTTCTGACGTTTGTGTTAAAGAGCGTTTAAATCGAATATATGTTTGATGAGGAAGGAAAATATTTTTGAATAGTGAAAACATTATTGGTAAATTTGATGTTTATGTCAACTAATCAATTCTTACATACTATTTACATATACTATTAAAAATAAACTCAACTAAATATAATAATTTAAATAAATAAATAAAAATGCTTCTGTTACTGTCTGACTGATCTATCCACACACAGCTCGAACACTGAACAAATCACGCTGGGCACAGAGATAGTTATTATAACGTAGGCACAACACTTAGAGAGGATATAAACTACAAAAAAAAAAAAAAAATAACACCCTTAACTAATTGAAATTGACTAAAAACAATCTCAAAAAAAAAATATAGTGTCGAAAAACTCCACCGCATCGCTGTCGACTGGTAATGTGCTCAAAAGACAGGCAGCATTGCCACGCTGTATGTGGTATGGACGCACCATCATGATGCGTCCAGACCTGGTGAATGCGCCGCTCGCGAGCCGCTTTCGAGCTGCGCGCGTGTTGCTCGCGTGCGGTTACAGCCTAAGTTTGGTGTGCCGCCCTAGTGCAGCTCCGGCAAGGCTTGAGTGAGGCACGCGTGCAGCGCGCACGCCGCTCGCGCGCCCGTAGCTTTTTTCGCGAGCTTTGTACGTGTACCGCGCGCGAACGTAGCTTGTGCGCGAGTGGCGCCGGGGCTTCTTACGAACAGGAAATACACGCGCGCAGTTCGCAAGCAGCTCGCGAACGGCTCGCGAGCGACGCTTTCGCCAGGTCTGAACACACCTCATTGCTTATCCTTTGTCTAAGGTAGATAAATTAAACCGTTTTTTTATGTGAATCAAAAGGAAAGTAGAGACAGGTATCGTTTCATATAAAGAAGTCTTAATTTTAATTAATATTCTAAACTAGCTTCTACCAGCGGCTTCGACAACGTGAATATCGGTTATTATGGACGCGAAGACGAAGTCGAAGTCAGATATTAAGTAGTCTATGTCCTTCCATAGGGTATTTTATTTGTGAAAGCGTAACAGACAGAGTTACTTTCACATTTATAATAATAAGTATGGATAATGACGACCGCATGGTATCCCCCATTTTTTTATTTTAGGTGGGAAGTCAACCAATGACTTCTCACGCACTTCGGCGGAGCGAGAGGGCATGTCAGACTTTCACTGACTAAAACCCACCCCTGTTCCTTTTTTGCCTTCGTCGCGGGGATTCGATGGATATGAGACGCACAGGACCGGTCGTTGTGGCGATGCTTGAGGGCTATGTCCAAGAGCGGACGTCTTAGCTGAAATGATACTGATGATGATGACTAAACCGAATAGAGAAAAAAAACCCGCACCCACTACTATCACCCCCGCCTGAGCAGAGCACCGCCGCGCCGTGTCCTCGTGGCGATTGGCGGCAGCGATCTCTCGCGCCGGGCCTTGGTAAAGGCTATGGTCCGGAGCGAGGACGAGTGGCGGGCGGTCGCCTCCTTCTGAGAAGCAGTAAGACTAGCAAAGAAGGCGGCCGCACGCGCGAAGCAATGGACCGGAGCCCTGGAACAATGGTAAAGAAGGAACAGGAGTAGGTTTTTAGTCAGTAAAAGTCATTATATGATTTTCTTACCTAAAAAATAACCCACTACTATCACAAGTTGCTAGATTTCAACGTTTGACGTTGCCAACAACTATTTTTGAGTGATGCATGGAAAATTGGCTAGAACTAACACTTGAATAGTTTTCTTCATTTTCTTTTGAAGATCTTCACAAAGAACGCATCTCATTGAGTGGATGCGACTCGTATGTCTGCAATGCTTTTAAGACGATGGCGAACAAATCTGTGAAGCGGAGCATTTTAAATTAAGTGTGATATTTTTTTGTTAAGAGCTTTTTCGATTTTGTTCATCTTTTCATACAGTTGTGTATCGAAATCAATAAAACCATATAGGAATCAAAATAGAAAATCCTCCATGGCGGTATTAAAATTTTCTGCGCGATTAGCAGTGGACCAGTGGTGGCCGAGTGGTAATGGCCCCGACTTACGGGTCACGGGTTCAAACCCAGCCAGAGGCGCATTACTTTGTGTAATTTATTACATCACCACTGCTCTCAAAACGGTGAAAGAAAACATCGCGAGGAAACCGGCATGTCCTAGAACCAAAAATTCAAAGACATGTGACATTCACCAACCTGCACTGGGCCCGCGTGGTGGATTACGGCCCATCCCCTCTCCTAGGGAGGAGGCCTGAGTCCCAGCAGTGGGAACATTAAAAGGCTGATTATGCTATGCTTTTTGCTGTGCGCGATTAGAACGCAAGATTACCTTACCTTGCTGAAGACGCAACATTGGAAGGCCTTCCATAAGGTGGGTCGATGTCCTGATGAGGGTTGCGGGAATCTGATCTATGCGAGATGCACAGGACTAGTCGTTATAATGCCACTTGGGGGAGGCCTGTGTCCAACAGTGGACGTCTTTCGGCTAAAATGATGATGATGATGATGATAAAGTTAATATCTAAGCCATAATTTCTTCTTATTTTATTTGATACTAGCTTTTGCCCGCGGCTTCGCCCGCATATATAAAATATAGCCTAAAAATTTTTGCAATCGGACCAAAACTTTCAGAGATTACCTCCTCTCCTAAAACAAAAAAACATAAAAACAAACTTTACTTCTTTAAAATATCAGTGTAGATTCCTATCAATACCATTAAATACCTGATAATCCTGCTAAGTAATCAACAAATCACTGACTACGATATAAGACACAAAACAACACTGTTTTGACGGACACGCCCTACATTTACTTTCCTATTCAATCGAGTTGTCTGCACAGAAAACTTTCCCCGATTGCCCCGTGTTTTCCCCAACTTCCTCTCGGTCAGAATACAATGAACAAACATAAATAATAGTGTAAATAACACTGTGGACTCTCGTCTTCCTCGTTTCAGTGCTCTCTTTTTAAGGGGATGCAAATCGACATACATTTTCACTGTTTTTCACACAGCCGCTCTTACGCGATTATGACATTATTACACATTTTTCATTAGATATTTTGGAAACACAGTATCTTTTGGTTATTATCTAGGCTTATATTGAGATCAATTTATAAATTTGTGTAAAACTAATCCAGTAATTTAGACCTCTGAAAATCTGCTATCTGCAAATATTGTTTTTTTTTTTTAATTAAAAGTTTATGCTGGTGGTTTGGTCCCATAGAAATATTGTTATTATCTGATCATGAACTTCAAAGATATGGAACAAAACTCCTCATAGGATCACAGTAGAATCGTCGTAACAAGTAAAATTGCTCTGTTTATACGTGCTGTCGATGACTGACTGAAAGAAGACTGCCTGAATTTAGGCACCGGAACTCTGTAATAAATTAATCTAATCTAACCATGTTTGGGATTGAATTGTCATGAGATGCACTCTGGCTATAAGGTATTTAAGTTTTTCTGAGGGGTACTTTTTAGTGGTGGTATCATAATAAAAAAGATAAAATAAAAACTTTTTACATTAAAAAAGATACAACTGACTTCAATGTAAAAAAAAAACACTGAAAAGTGCAAAATAACTTTAATTTTGGAAGTCGGTGTTAAATAACGGAGATATTATAGAAATACCGACTTCCGAAATCAAAGTTATTTTGCACTTTTCAGTGTTTTTTTTTTTACATTGAAGTCGGTTGTATTTTTTTTTTCTACAAAGTTTTTTATAACTTATATATCTGTCGTTGCCAGATCTTAGAATTGATCACTTCATGATATAGCCAACTAAAACTGGCCAGATCGTTTAAACGTTTGGCCATATCATTGATGTAAGATTTCAATGATAATAAAAGGTCTAAAGAAAACAGGCTAAACAAAGATTGAAATATCATCAAACTTTAACGTTTAACGGCCAAAATTAATAATCGATCTAATCCAAATTTTTTGGATTGAAGAAAATAAAATCCGGATTGGTAATAAAGTGTGCCAAAAAGCTATCCACAGATTGAAATCGCAATCTTAAAAACCAAGCTATCCTTGAGAGGACGGATCACAGATTTTGGATCAACCTCTGTTCGGAAATGACATTTTGAGCGTGTCAATAACCTATCCATCGAATTTGACAGTTGCTTTGATCGGTGTAAACAATCCCAATCGTAATCTTAGAATTTCGTCGGATTGAAGGTTTGGTTTACGGATTTGATTTGTTAAAAATGTCAGTGTCGATATTCTCCAGTGATAGTGACAGTGATATGGAGGTCCTGGCTGAGTTATCAGATTGGGACAGTACAGATAGTGAAGCGGGTGAAGAGTTACAACGCCGACGCGCTACTTCAAGGAGAATGAAAAGGATAAACTATATGCAGAGTCTGGATGATGCTGACTTCACATTTAGGTTCAGGTTATCGAAATCTGCAGTAAATTCCCTGTTGACTGAAATTATGCCGGTCGTCCGTGTAACCTCATCAAGGTGAGTTCAAAAGTTAATGATAAATGTCTAGTAAAAAGTTTTAGGAATTTTGTATTATGGTATAAAAATGTGTAAAAATGATTGCAGAAACCATGGAGTGCCACCGCTTCATCAACTCTTGATGACATTGAGATTTTATGCATTAGGCACTATGCTGATTTCCGTAGCTGACTTTGTTGGAGTATCAAAATCAACAGCAGGCCGAATAATACGGGATATTTCATCAGCAATCGCCTACTTCTATGATAAATATATTTTCATACATAGTGGGGCTTCAGAAAAATTCTATGAGATGGCTGGATTTCCCCGGGTTCTAGGAGCAATAGATTGCACTCATATACATATACAATCTCCATGTAAGGAATACAATTTTTTAACTTTTAAATAGAATATAATTTTTTATGAAAATTACTTAATATAGGTACTTACTTATTTAAATGACACAAAACTTCTTTCAGGTCTAACATTAGGTGAGGAATATAGGAACCGGAAGGGCTACTTTTCTCTCAATGTGCAAGCTGTTTGTGATGCTGATTTGAGGCTCATGAATGTGGTTGCTCGCTGGCCGGGTTCTGCCCATGATGCAACTATTTTCAACAATTCTATTCTCAGAGGTAGCATTTTCACTATATGGTTTATAACTAGTTAGTGAAATATAATATTGAAACATGGTTCTATATTTTTACAGCTCAATGTGATGCAGGACAGTTAAACGGCCGCTGGCTACTTGGGGATAGTGCCTATCCAAACAGAAGCTATTTATTAACACCTCTATTAAATCCAAGGAGTGAATCTGAGCGTAAATACAATGAAGCACACATTCGGACTAGAAATACTATTGAAAGGTAATCCTACTATTATTATAAATATGAATTTGTGAATGTGTTTGTTTGTTACTCAACCACTGAAAAATGTCTGAAAAGATTGCAATGACATTTGGCACACAGATGGACTGATTAACTATGAGTTCAGTTCCATCAGGTGAGATAGTGGTCAAACGCTAGCCTATCATTAATAATAAAAAAAAGAGTTCCATTTTTTACAGAATACACATTTTGTCCTAGTATTGCATTATTTTATGTACACATTTAAGGGTCTTGGTAATTATAAACTAATCAAAGTGTATGTTTGTTTGCAGAACATTTGGTGTTTGGAAACGTAGATTCCCAGTTGTGGCACTCACACTGCGTGTTTCATTGCCAGTTGTCCAGGCTATTATTACGGCTACTGCAGTATTACATAATATATGTAGGAATAATAATATTGCAGAAGTTCCTCCTGAGGTTAACTTGGAAATAACAAATACAAGTTATAGATATCCAAACAAGAACAGATCTTATTATCAATTATTTTACTTAAGTAAATAAAACATTATGTAACAATTTAGTTTTATTTTATTCATTACAAATCAAACGCATAACAAGATTACAGAAACTTTGTTTAAATGCAAAATATGTACGCAAATATTTTTTTTTTTCTTTAACAAATTTTGTTTTAATGTTTTTACATTTGTGTTAAAAAAAAAAAAAACAAAATTACTTGTGTAACTACTCTAATTCTAGCTCTCTATTTAGTTTTATGTTTTCTAATTTTATATGTTCATTTACTAATTTCAAATTTTCATTTTGCAATAAAATATTTTGAAATTTTGCATCTAAACAAAGTTTCTTCGCTTTGTAATATTCTTCTATTGCAAGATTCCTGGACACCTTGCCGTCGTCTGCCGTTTTAGATTTCTTCTTTCCTGGAAAAGAAATAGTTTTTAAGCAAATTTTCAGAAATATGTCTATCTCACCACATATCAGTTCACCTGTTAGTTAGTTTATAAAAATGTGTATGCAAACTACTGAAAAATCAATATTAGTAGCTATATTCAATTTAGAATGCCATCAACACTAAGAAAAAGTATTAAGTAAGAAACTTTTTAACATATTTATTATGTCTACTACAATCTGTTCCTGATGGTTTTACCTGAAAGGACAATAGTAGTTACTATTACATGGGAACAATATATTTTCAGGAATGAGGTATCTAGATCCTAAACTCAGTAAAATCTATTCAGCTACTTAGGAGCTAAGTAACAATAAAAACAAATCCAAAAAATAATTATATTTTTGAGGCTAAACCGTTGATTACCAATATAATCTTCACCGTTTCATAAACTAACTGCCTATAATAATGATTAAACAAATAACCATTACCTGTTCTAGGTGTACTTAATGTGAGCCTCTTGGGTGTAGCTAGACTTATAACTGGACCAGGAACTCCCATTGTCAGCGCACATCCAGAGACTTCATCCAAGTCTAAAGACACTGGGACTGAAGTGCTTGCATCAGTGTCATTAGACACTGGTATTGTAGTACTCATATTCGTGTCTATAAACACCGGTACTGATGTACTCATACCTGTGTCTATTGACACTGGTACAGATCTTGAGTTTTCTAACCCTTGTTCGTAGCTTATTGGTAAAACCTCAGCTTGTCCCCCAATAAGCCCATCACCACTACCATCACCATCACCATCACCACCAAAATAAAGATCTGGCTCCTTATCAGCACCAAACGGCACAATGAATCCAGTAGCTGTACTTCCGAGTAAATCTGCTACTCTGTCCAGTACATCATCGGGGGGTATGACTGTAATCTGGTGCACCACCACCAGTCTGTAAAAATGAAATTTATTAGTTAGGTAAATATTAATCACCTTATTATTGAACTTTGATAAAAGCAACTAAGACTTACTTTGATCCGGTTCATTCTTATTTTAGTACTACGTTTACGTGCGTTCTTTTTTAAATTCTCCCATTTCAAACGTAGCTGCTGTGGTGTCCGGCGATGAACTGTGGCAGTGGCATTAAAGCGATTCGCTAGTCGGAGCCATTCTTCTGTCTTCATCTTGTTGTTGGTGGCGTTGGTGGTTTTTGACAGAATTACTTTGCTGTTTTCTATCAAACTCAGCAAAGATTTCGTCTCCTCTTTCGAAAGTGGTTTGCTTCTCACCTACATTAAGGACCAATCGTTAGTAAAAATGTTTATGATAAATAAACGCGCACAATAACGATTCCAAAGAATGAGTCAATAAACCTCCATAAATAAAATAAAATCACTTACTATTTCAGAGTCCATAGCTTGAATCCATTAGTCGTATTAGTTAAAATCTAACATATAAACTAGCAGGGAATTAAACAAAGAAACTAAGTTTTGGCGGCAGGCACGGCGTTCGGCGTCCCAAACTACTACAGATAAAAAAACGCGTCCTTTTGAGTCCGTTCGTTCCATTTTAACCAAAATATTTAGATTTTTGTCACCATTGTAAAGGTTCATTTAAACGTTCAAGTTTTATTTAAATAGATGTGTTTACAACAAAAAGTTCCTACAATAAATTAGAACTCTTGTTTAAGTATAATTATTTTATATTGTACATAAATCAACGACGATTATATTCATAGGTTTTGCATAAAACGGAATGATCAAGAGGGAACGGATTGCCAGATATCTGCGGATTGAGCAACAGATGGATCGCCTTTTTTTGTTATTGGGACTTGGATTGGAGATCGATCCGTAGATTGGTGTATATCTGCGATCGATTTCTATCTTGGATTACAGATTGATTATTAATTTTGGCCGTAAACCGATCTGGCCAGATTTACTTGGCCATATCATGAAATGGTCAATTTCTAAGATCTGGCCATGATATATCTATTACTCTTCATTTTTTTTTTGTACTTTCAGTGAAGTTTTCCATCTCTTACTTAAATAAGCCTGGACCGCGTGGATCAGCCTCCGCTTTACCTCATAAGCCATCGTAAGTCATTTCCATACCAATTCACCTGACATCCGCGTTAGCTAGGTTGAGATGAGAGACGTCGGTATTTGTTGTTCTTCTCATTATGCGCGTGCAGTCAAGTATGAAGAGGTATGTCAAGGTTGGAGGATGTAGTGGGGCGCTTTGTATACAATTTTCTTAAGGATTTGTTTTTCTTTATACTTTTTAGAGACAATACAACGACGTCATTTGTTTTTTAAGTTGCTAATCATCGCATGCAATCGCAAGGAATCAAAGGGCAATGAAAAGGACTATGCTCGGAGTTTCCTTGCGTGATCGAATCCGAAATGAAGATATTCGCAGGAGAACCAAGGTTGCCGACATAGCACGAAGAATCGCCATACTTAAGTGGCAATGGTCAGGGCACATTTACGATCATAAGTTCAAAATTTCTCGTCAACAGAACGTATCATCTCTAGTAGCTTGTCATTAGTTCACTACTGACGAAAAAAACTCCATTTCCTCTTTCTACACTCTCCTAAAAGTCACAGAATGTGTGTGTTTAGGTCGCGGCGAAGACGTCGAAAACACTACACGCGCCTGCCTTGTATTATTATTTTACATTGACGAGAATACTGATTCTGAAGAAAATTAGACCTAAGTAGATGATAAAATCTTTGATGCCAATTATTCGAACTCTTGAAGAAAATTAAAAAAATACAAATTAATTGGAGATATAATCAAGACTTACAATAGAACTCTTGTTATGTCGGGCAGAATTGATTCCTAATCCGGAGAAACCAGTTTAACTTCAATATTTTTTTTTTTAATTTAAACAAATTATTGTTTAATTGAAAAATAGGTAGTATCTGAATATAAAAAAAAAACATTATTTAATCAGTTTTCTAAGTTCCTGAAATCTCCCATCGGTCTTTTAGGTTACGCGCGACCGCTACTGTTTCAAATAGTCGCGCGCCCGCTTGAAGGTTAAATTACTCGTAACACTAACACCAGTTTTCCGGAACAAAATCACGGATGTTTCTCTATCTCAAGATAATATAATACAAAATCGTTTTCCGCGTCTATCTGTTTATCCGCTACCGCCTCCTAAACCACTTAACGGATGTTTAAACGGTTTTCATTAATAGAAACAGCAATTATCGAGGAATGTTTTGTGTATGAATTGCAACCGTACAAAGCTGGGACGGGTAAAAATAAAAACAATTTTAGCGATGCCATTGATTGAAGAACATTTATTCAAACTATTACTATAACTCGTGTGCGTTTTAGAATAGAATAGAATAAACTTTATTGTACACCAAAATAGTAACAAAACTTTTACACTAACTTAAATCTATGGGTACAAAGGCGGTCTTATCGCTGACAGCGATATCTACCAGATAACTTTTAAAGGTTTTAGGTATTTTATGTGTATGATAATATTAGTGTCAATATAATAGTATCCAAATTAATTGAATGAGAGTAGCGGTGGCCGAGTGGTAACGGTCCTGACTTACGAGTTGTAGGTCGCGGGTTCAAACCCAGCCAGGCGCATTACTTTGTGTAATTTATTTCATCACCACTGCTCTCAAAACTGTGAAGGAAAACATCGTGAGGAAACCGGCACGTCCTAGAACCAAAAATTCGAAGACATGTGACATCCACCAACCAGCACTTGTCCCGCATGGTGGTTTGCGGCCCATTCCCTCTCCTAGAGAGGAGGCTTGATTGAGGGAACATTATAAGGCTAACTATGTTATCCAAATTAATGAATAAAATACTGGATTTGACAAACTGTATAATTAACCACTGTAAAATCATATTTGTAGCACATGAGTGCCGAAACGCCAATTAGTTTGTTACCAGAATCCAAACTAGCAAAGTTTTTAATATCACTCGCTAACATTTAGGTTCTCCAACTTTAAATGATATGTTTCAGTCGTAGCAAATGACAGATTTTATAGTACTACTAGTAAATATAATAAAAAAAGTTCGTATCATGTTAGAGTGCGGGTTAACTTATCAGTTACGTTGGCTCTATGAAATAACTTTTTAATGACAAATGATTATTCAAATTTTATTTCACTTTATTGAGACATAAAACAGAAAATAAAGAAGAGATGAAAAAAAAAGAAGAAAAAGGGACAAGGGATTATGACTAGCTTCTGCCATACAAATTTCCAACCCCCGTTTTACCCCCTTAGGGGTAGAGTTTCGTAAAATCCGTTCTTAGCGGATGTCTACGCCCTATAAGGAACCTACCTGCCAAATTTTAAGTTTTTAGGTGTTATAATTTCTGAGATTTCGTGATTAATCAGTGAGTGGTATTTCACTTTTCAACACAATTACTCGAAAACCTACTCCTATTCCTTCCGCTTTTAGGCAAGCAGTTTTCTGTTTTGCACACTAGTGTGGAAAAGTGCGCGGGCTTGCCCCACCACAACTGAATACATTTACCGTATCAGGCCGGGCGCTAAGCGACCCCCGTTTATTTATTTCTTCTTTCTTTTTCATTTTAATTTTCTACTTTCACGCAGACGAAGCTTTTGGCAGCAGCTAGTATTCGATACCAACCAGCCCCCCTAGCCAAGTTGCAAACGATAAACGTGAACGCTTAGTAATCTCCAATAGATTTTCAACTTTATACCTAAGACCATAAAGTTGAAAATCTATTAAAGACTACTGAGCGTTAGCGACTGGAACGAACGAAAACACTATGTAATCTTCAATAGATTTTCAACTTTATATCCAATAACATAAAGTTGAAAATCTATTAAAGACTACTGAGAGTTTACGTTTATCGTTTGTGACTTGGCTAGGGGGGCTGCAGTATGAATTAACGTAAGGGGCTATACGTTTTGCGTAAAATACCCTTAAATCAATCATCATAAGGTACATTTTTACATTTTAGGTAAATGTTCCTTACGTTATTTCATATTTCCAGTAACGAATAAAATTATAGTAATAAGAACAGTGCATAAAGCTGACCAAGTTACGACACGACCTTTCCAATCCACGCTGCATGGAGACAGTAAAGAAACAAAATGGCTCGCTTAAGTAAGTACACTCGAGAGCAGGGTTATGGGGAGCATTTGCTAGCGCACTTGTGTTGCTCGATGGGGTTGTAAAACTTGCATCTGTGCAGAAATGTTGTTTGCGTGGAAACCTACCTTTTATCTATTCCTATAAATGTTTATATATAAACAAGCTTCCGCCAGCGGCTTTGCCTGCGTGAAAATAAGTTTCTCCATTCAAACTTTAGACACCCATTTCATCCCCTTAGGAGGTGAATTTTGAAAAATCCTTTCTTAGTGCTCACCAACGTCATAAAAGGAAACCTTGTGCAAAATTTCACGCTCCTAGTCCTAGTAGTTTTGGCAGTGCGTTGATATGTCAGTCAGTCAGTTTCTCCTTTTTAGGGTTCCGTAGCCAAATGGCAAAAAAGGAAACTCTTATAGATTCGTCATGTGTCTGTCTGTCCGTCCGTATGTCACAGCCACTTTTTTCCGAAACTATAAGAGCTATACTGTTGAAACTTGGTAAGTAGATGTATTCTGTGAACCGCATTAAGATTTTCAAACAAAAATAGAAAAAAACAATAAAATTTGGGGGTTCCCCATACGTAGAACTAAAACTCAAAAAAATTTTTTTCGTCAAACCCATATGTGTGGGGTATTTATGGATAGGTCTTCAAAAATGATATTGAGGTTTCTAATATCATTTTTTTCTAAACTGAATAGTTTGCCCGAGAGACACTTCCAAAGTGGTAAAATGTGTGTCCCCCCCTGTAACTTCTAAAATAAGAGAATGATAAAACTAAAAAAAAATATAAATGATGAACATTACCATACAAACCTCCACCGAAAAATAGTTACGAGATCTAGGTAGTTTTTTTTTTTAATACGTCATAAATCGTAAACCGCAATTTACCTTTCAAGTTTGTACGGAACCCTCAGTGCGCGAGTCCGACTCGCACTTGGCCAGTTTTATATATATAGATATATACAGATAAAAGGAGAAACCGACTGACTGACATATCAAAGTACAGACGAAACTACTGGACCTGGGAACGTGAAAATTTTGTACAAGATATTTTCTTTTGAGATGTAGGCGAGCACTAAGATGGGGTTTCTGACAATTTAACTTTTACGGGGGTGAAAATGGGGATATTCGTCAGTATGCAAAATTTTATTTCTTGGACCCTGGTTTATACTTGAAACTTAGCAGAAATATTAACCCAAGCGTTTGCTTCGATTACTTTTCATTATTCATGTTTTATAACAACGACTTCAATAAAACGATTTAGGGAGTGTTAAAGGCTGTATGGGAGAAACGTATTTCTTGAGTTAATAAACTGTAAACTTAGCACAAATTTTAATCAACATTAATAATAAAGACTGTCATAATTAGTTTATCGAAACACATTGAATATAACTACCATAAACTTACTAAAAATATACAACAAAAGTAATGAGTAAATTGATGGGTGCAAACTGAAAATAATAATAATAAATTATCTAGAAAACCGGACTCATGAAATACCGGGAGAAGATAAAGAAGCACCCGAATACGTTAGCAGCACAGCTCACGATGCGTAGCTACGTAAAGCGTCTTAAGTGAAAGGATATCTATATAGATAGACGATGAGGAGACGTTCCCAATGGGGGACGCACTCAAACTGACATAGCGCACTCACCAAATTTGCTCATAGTGTCAAACACTGATCGCAGATTTAACCCAGAGAAAAAAAAAAAATCTACTTGTCAACGATCACATCAATGATATAAGTGCGAAGAACACTGGTAACATTGCAAATAAAAAGTAAAAAAACTAAAACACGACTACGACAAAAAAAAACGACGATGAAAAAGCATGAAACAAGATTTTCAGGATGCTGAAATAAACAAGGTTACTGGAGAAACAAGAACAGAACAAAAAAAAGCCGTAGTCACACGTTATTAAAGTGTTACGGTTGGTACCTATACCACGTTTTAGTTTTTTTTACTTTATATTATTTAAACTATTTTGGTGTTATTGACATCGAATATTTTGACCGCTTGTGGGCGCTACATTGAATTTTGATATTTTTGATAATTACAAATAAAGCCCTTTCAAATGATATCAAACACGGCGTATTTATTTTATTACAACAATACTTTTTGTCCGCTAGACGGCGCCACATTGAGTTTTGTGACACGTCACGTAGCCTATGTTCAGCGGATGATTAAGACGGTTCTAACGATACCTGTCGAGTTCGGATGAGTAATTTTGAGCTATGAGGAAACAGATGAACATACACACATATTATATAGCCTGTCAAAATCATAACCCTCCTTTGGCTTTGCCGTAGTCGGGTAAAAAAACCCAGCCCTCTGGTTTCGTGAAGAGTCCCGAACAACTCTGCACTTCATGGCCCCTAGCGTTTGAACAACAAACGGTTCAAGCAAATCACTCCAATAAACACTCCCTATTAGACTTTTATTTTCCTTTATGTTCCTTTAGTTGCCCTTTGTGTTCGGGTGCCATGATAACTTTCAAATAATTCCGCAGCCTAAAGTCAACTGTAGCTAAGCTTAGAACCAGTCGCTCAAACGGAAAGTTGAATGCAAAAAAACCTTAAAAAAGTGAAAAATAGTTGCGAACTAGAGAGAGAGCCCTCCTTAAGATCGCAGTAGACCGAATAATTAAATGGCTACTTGTGACTAAGAAAACAGAAATAACAAGCTTACTTGTTTGTCAATGAACTTTGAGTTTCTGACTTTTAATTAAACGTCTTCCTTTGAGGAACTCGCGTGTTTCTTGAATTGGTGCATTTAAGGCCCTAAGTCCCGAGCAGTGCTATAAATCAGTGACTTTCTGATGCCTACTCCTCGGTAACGGCTAAGTCAATAGGTTTGAAATAAATATATGTTTATTATAGATTCATGTACAACATTATCAACATATGAGTATTTCGTAAGACTAATACATTTGCCAAAAAAAAAATAACAACATGATATTTTTTCGCTTGTTTTCCCTACTCCTTTTAAACGACTTTGATCTTTAGAAATATGTTTACACAAAAAAAAATACTGGTTAAGTGTTCTTCAGAATGTACATAGCATATGTAAATCAATCAATATTTCGCAAAGAAAATGGATTTAAAGGTCAGCGGGGCTCTATCCGGCCAGATGTTCAAGGGAAAATACGCCTTAAGCGTCAGTTACATTACCAGAATAATTTTCCCCCAACATGACTTGCAACGATCAATCTACGTGAGTTGTGGGACACTGGGCAACGTTGTACGTTGCCCAGTGGCCCACAACTTGCCCCCCAACATTTTGCAACGCAATCACGTGACGCCGGATGTGTTGTTGGACAATTTGACAGCAATGCGCGTCATGTTGGCGAACATTTTGCCCACTAAGCTTTGACCTATCTTATGAGTGTAGGTTTTTATTTTAATTGTATAAACTAGTGCTTGACTACGATCCCACCTGATGGCAATCGTTGATGGTGAGGCGCACTAATTTATTAAGAGCCTATTCACTTTAGCCTTGAAGACATCTAAATTATAATCGGATTATGCTCCAGGCTTTGTAAATTGGTCTTAACCAGATCTGAATCACCAATTAGCCTCTTTGCACGCCTTTCCACCGAGTCCAAAGATACTTATTTCATTTATTCTAATGTATGAAAAAACGGGAAATTTACAAACATTTTCATAACCTTTATATATTTTCATAAGTTATGTAAGTATATAGAAGAGTAATTAACCTTGGGGAGCTCGAGTAGTTAAACATTTTGCCGCCGCTTTTCACATGATTGAGGTCATAGATATTTTTCAAATCCCTTTGAATGTCCTTTACAGGTAATGACAATCCCTGTGATAACCTTCCGGATATGACGTTTAGCTGCTCGATCAGTTGGTTGGCCGGAAATAAATGGGTATTTAAATGTCCTTTGTAAATGTTGGCGAGGGCATTTATCAACATTTCTAATATTCGATTTAAATCACTTAAAATCAAAGTTGACGTTGAATTTATATCATTCATCGTGAATAGCATTTGCGCCTTGTTCTCTATTTTTTTTATTTCGCTGCAAGTTTGGCTCATATACACGTTCAAAGTCTTGAATGTTTTCACCATGAAGGCGGTGTTTCTTTTTATTATATTGTTTTCAGCCTCTACAATTAATGTTTGGTTCTTCATAAGTTGTAGTAGGTAGTCATCATTTGATTGTAGATTCTAGATTAAGCATTTTGCCGCCGCACGCGATCATACGGTTGAAATCCTTTAATATCGTGGTCATGTGCAAACTGATTTTACTCAACTTTGCAATACAGGACCTTGCTACGTTGTATGGTAAGGCATAATCTCTATCCGAAGTAAACGCCAGTCCTTATGTCACGCGAAGTGTCAACTCGCGTTGAATAATCTTTAAATAGTGTATGAGCACTCAGACCCTTCGGCCCAAGAGTTTCAATCCCAAATGGCTCAGGAATATGTACACCTGACAACTTCATTTACCCGCTCAAATCACACGTTAGAATATAACCTTAACTAAGATGCCTGCAAGCACTGAGCGTATTTCAAGGATGGTTGTATTCAAGAGGAACGGACAAACTGAATGGAACATAAGACGGTTCTATTAGCTCACGGTGCAGCTAGCTATACCTACTTGTTTTAAGTATGTAGAGATCTTAAGAAACTGCCCTAAAGAATGCAATATTAGGCTTAAATGTGTGGTAATTTTTAAGGCTCCTTGTAATATTGATAATAATTTTATTACTTATAATTCTTTTAACCGACTTCAAAAAGGAGGAGGTTCTATGTTTGGCTGAATGAAGTTTAAATAAATATTTTTTTTTTAAATTATTTATTTAAACTTCATGTACAGTAGTGGTACATAGGTGGACTTAATGCGACAAGGCATTCTCTACCAGTCAACTTTTGGGTTAAAAGAGACAACACTGTGGTAGGTGTGAACAATAAATAAATAACAGATATATCAAGTAGAATGTAGTACCATTAAATTAAGTTACAATAATAAATGTGAATATTTCAAGCGTCTACCTGTTGCTGTTATTAATATCGAGCGAAAACGGCAAAAAAATATTCATTTTATTCTGTTTTTAGTCCATCCAAAGGTTGTCTGTAAAATAACACTTTTAGCGATAAGACCGCCCATTGTGACACCCTATTAATTTAAGTTCCTATTGTAATTTTATTATTGGTGTACAATAAAGAATATATCTATCTATTTATTGTTATAGCGGTAACTGAAATACATCTGATGAGGCTTGTAAATAGCCTCACCTGAGAAGGGTGGTGTTTTAAGACAACCAATATGGCGGTGAAATTAAGTTTATATTACACAAAATTAAATCCCTGTTTACGATTCCCTGAGACACCAATACCCAACAACGTCGATAGCAACATGAATGCCCACGTACCTTGCTAATCCAGGGACCCCACTCTGCAGGTAGGAATGCGCCTCGTTCACGGGTGCGTGGTTTGCTGCGTGCCGGCGAGCTAATCTGGATTCATCCACCGGT
Source organism: Mythimna impura (assembly GCA_905147345.3). Taxonomy (NCBI): domain Eukaryota; kingdom Metazoa; phylum Arthropoda; class Insecta; order Lepidoptera; family Noctuidae; genus Mythimna; species Mythimna impura. Next base: position 23,786,006 of record LR990342.1, on the reverse strand, counting down.
GGGCTGGTCAGAACTCGTGAAACCAATACTGCACTATAAGGTCTCAATGTCTCACAGTAGCAGATACACTTATTACACGAGAATTCTCAGGTTTTCAACATTTATATGGGATTTATATCGCGGAGCAGTTTCATTCGACGCAATGTCGAACATGGCGGTACGGACACACAGATTTTTGTAGCGGGTAGACGCCCTCTCGCGGTCTGTAGCGAGCGTCTCAAGAAAGCATTCGATACGTCAACCAATGGGCGCTGCTGTTGTAGGTATTGGTAAATGAAATCCTCAACAGAGACTCAATTAACTTAGAGAATGCGTGAAAGGTAACTAATTTATGTTATTTATTCTCTAAAAATATATACACCTTAAGAAAAGGCATTGACGCTTCACCAACATCATCTGACAAATTTCAACTGTCTAGCTATCACGGTTTATGAGATACAGCCTGGTGACAGACAGACGGACAGTGGAGTCTTAGTAATAGAGTACGGAATCCAAAAAATAGACCTATCACAAAATGAGATATTAACAAAAATAAATCACTAAATATTAGTTACTGTGGTTGAGGTCTAAATAATATAAAAAAAATATATATTATTTTTATTACTTCGTCACATCATTGTCACATTGTGGCATCGCACGTGTCTGTAGGAACCTTAAGAGTGCAAATGCTGACAAATTACAGTTCACTCATTTCCTGGTACTCCACTTTGACGTTACAATCAGCCTGAATTGAGTTCAGAGTATCAACATACATTTGAATGGACATTTCGCAATTTCTGAACGTACTGGAATGGCCTGCGATAAATTTCGACCGGCTTGCCACTCTCACGTTACGATCTATACTTATCTGATGAGGTCGGATATGAAATAAATGACACGTTTTGGCTGCAAGGATTCCAGTTATATTCATAGTAGGGGTGTTTTTAATATCGTGCGGATTTCATCACGCATGCGGGATTGCTCGATAGGGTGTTTTTAATATCCGCACGATATTAAAAACACCCTAAATAACTTTTGTGAGTGCAATCTGGGGCACAAGTTACATAATTGTTGGGATGAAGGATTGTTCAAAAGTTATCGAGGCCCTGGAACGCCAAAGGCAACTGAAGGAACGCAGGTAGGTTTTAGTCAGTAAAAGTCTGACACTCCCTCTCGCTCCACCCAGAGTGCAAGAAGGTATTTGATGATTTCCTACGTCAAAAAAAAAAACGGCCATATTTTTTTTTTTCGTTTACTTATTTTTATTTTTGTATAAAGGAACAGCAAACAGCTACAATATAAAACTTAGGTACTACAGGTATATAAAACATATAAACAATATTGTAGCCCACAGCGCTGCTCACAGATTAACTGTGGGATACTTAAATAAAATCACTAGGATGACTAAATTTAAACTAACTTAACTATTAGGCATGATTAAAAACAAAAACAAAGAAAAGTAATAAAAAAAACTCAAACATGTGGAGTGAGAGAGAGAAAATAAAAATGTACAAGTAAAGCCGTGTCATCAGCATACGCAAATATTGAACAATTTGTCAGGGAAAGTTTGCACAAATTGTTGACATAAACAAGAAAAAGGGTTGGTCCAAGTATTGAGCCTTGAGGCACACCAAAACTCACTGTTTTGTCATCACTTACCAACCCATCAATCCTGACACACTGCTCCCGATCAGCAAGATAATCTCGAAAGATTTCGAGGGTATCACCCCTAACACCGATAGCCTCTAGTTTTGTTAAAAGATGTGGAACAGACACAGTGTCAAATGCCTTGGATAGGTCTAGAAAAATACCTATGCACCTCTTTCTGGCATCGAGCTTAGCTACCGTACAGTCTTTAAAAGAGCTAACAGCGTCTTCAGTCGATTTGCATTTTCTGAAACCAAATTGGTTATTAGATATGAGATGATGTGATTCCAGAAAGTTAGTTAACCGAGTATTCAGAATTTTCTCTAAAATTTTTGAGAGGGCAGGTAAGACAGATATAGGCCTATAATTGGTAACACTGTGCCTGTCCCCACTCTTGAAGATTGGATGTACCAGTGCTTTTTTAAAAGCTTTTGGGAAACAGCCTGTATTAATGGCTCTGTTGCAAACATGAGTTATTGCTGGGACAAGAGCACGTGAGCAAGACTTTAAGAGGCGTGACGGTATTCCATCCCAGCCCATTGCGGCATCTGATCGCAAACCAATAATAATTCTTTCAACCTCCGCTTCGTCAGTCGGTAGAAGAACGAAAGAGCCGATTGGAGTATCGCATGCGGGCTTTTCGCTAGATGACATTGGCGCGAACTTACCTGCCAGACTTTTGCCTATATTTGCGAAAAAATCATTTACATAATTTATTGAAGAGATCTTGTCAGGATTAGCATCAAGTAACTCGGTAGGCGAAACCGCGGTTCGATGCTTATGAGTCATTATTTTTAATAACATTCCACATAGCTTTAGGATTGTTTTTAGCTTTTTGGAATTCCGTCCTTTCATAGGCAATCTTTAAGTTTTTAAGTAGTTTGTTGCAGAAATTCCGATACCGGGCAAAAGTTAGTTTAAGGGTTAAATTAGCAGGGTTCATCCTCAGCTTGCGCAGCATGTGGTCTTTATTGCGGATACAGCGAAGTAAGCCGCTGGTTATCCAAGGTTTGAGGATTCTATTCCTGGAGGGTACACGAACTGACTTAGAATGTTTTTCTATAACCGAACTAATACCAGATATCAGTAGATCTGCAGCAATATTCGCGTCATTGACTTGAAGAATTGAGCTGAAATCTGTATCTGTGATCTCCGTGATTACAGCGGGATAATCAACCACAATACGTTTCGTTTTAGGTGTAGTTGGTGCCACCGTTGGTTTTATATCGAGAAGTGTTGGCTTGTGATCGGTGATGTGCGTGTCATAAACCAAAGTAATCGAATCTAAATCAGTCTTGATCATTACGTGATCCAGACAATTTGAATCACGGGTGGGGTATACGTGCGATGGCAGGAGGCCGTGAGAAGCGGTTAGATTTAGATACTCGTTTATACTATAAAATCTCATTTCTGAAAACTAATTTATTCTTTGCCTTTAGTTTGTAAATGTTCCTATGTTTATTTTCGTACAATATTTTATACTAAATAACAATAAAATTATTAATTTTTTTTACAGATCTGCCATGTGGTCTCTCCACCACCCTTGGTTGACTGGTAGAGAATGCCCAAGGCATTAGGCAGATTGTCCGTCTTTGTACCTTTATGTTGCATGAAATTTTAAATGAAGAAATAAAAAGAAATGTTCTGAACTAGCAATTAGCGTTTCAAGTAATCGAGCGAGGAAGCGACCGGATGAATTACTGAACCAGTTACCGTAGCACTGGAATGCAAAGAGCAACTAAAGGGCACAAGTGACATTTAATCAGTAAGGCTGGCACGCCTTCTCGCTCTACCCCACGGCAGGAGAAGTCGTTTGCTAACTTTTCACCTCAAAAAAAAAGAAATAGAATAGAATAAACTTTATTGTACACCTAAATAGTGAAAAAAAAAAATTAAAACTTTATGCACAAGTAATACCTACTCATTGTGCAAAGGCAGACTTCTTTTTCACTCGTCTATCGTCAACATCGGGCATGCTATAAGCTTGTTACTTCATCTAACGCAATCCAACGCGATGTTTGACGAAAAGGTAACGCGAAAAAAGAGAGATAACGCCTAAAAACTCTGTTAGCATTCGATAATTCCGTGATTTATTCGAATATTTTACAAAACTTATTCCAGGAAATCCGTGTTTTTTTCAAACCCTTAAAAGTTTTTGAAAAAAATGTCGTCATTCAGAATCTTGATTAAATTTGCAAGGCTTCTATTGTTATACTTTTTTTACTTTTTTAATTTTTGAGTATTTTATGAAGTGTCAAAGTTCATGCAAAATAGCAGATTTTCAGAGGTCTTTACTGGATTAGTTTTACACAAATTTATAAATTGATTTCAATAGAAACTTAAATAATATCCACAAGATACTTTATTTCCATAATATCTAATGAAAAATGTGTAGGTAATAACGCCATAATCGCGTAAGTGAGCGGTTGTATGAAAAACAGTGAAAATGTATGTCGAGTTGCATCCCTTTAATTCCTCTTTCTTTCCATTAGTGTTCAATTTTCATTAAAACAAAAGCGCATCACACTACATTACCGTAAGCCTACCCACCTTCACATCACTTCTTGATAACGCCCGTATCTCTCCGCGATAATATGCGGAGTCAAGTGCACTCTAGCCTGCTTTGAAGCAGACGAGTAGGTATATATGCCATAATATTATGTATGAGAACTTCATGTTTTCAGCAAGGTTAGAGCTGAAAAGTTGTGGAAATGAGTATTTTGGTATGTTGTTAGAAAAGTGATATAATGGTCTGGATAATCTATCTTTTAATTAGTTTTTGTTTATTATTATTACTTATCTACATTAAGCTCACATAACAGAATCGACCAACAATATGTAACCAAGATTTATAAATAAATAAATAAAATGAATAAAAGTTTTATATTTCAGACAAAGTCCATAGTTGGTTAGTATACACAGAACTCATAATATGATTTAAAAGAGTGTCCATGGAGTTTCTTGCACGTTATTCTCCATAGAGATCTACGCTTTGGAACGTGCAATATAGCTTCACTTTTTTTGAGTGACCGACATTTTGATAATTCAAAAATGTCTATTTGAAATAAACGTTTCTGATTTCTGATTAATGTGGTATGCCATTAGCAGTAATGCTAGCAAAGGCGGAGGCCGCACGTGCATGCGCGAAGGAGTGGCTCTCACGCCCCAGCCGCCGGGACCCCGATCCCGATTTCCGGCCACTGTAGGCGCGGGCTTGCGGTCGGCGAGCGATGAAGAGCTCGCAGTTTGACCGTCCGGTAACCGTCCGGACCGAGCCCAAGTCGTCGACGGCGCGTACTGTACCACGCGAGCCTCAAGATGTCAGCAAACCGTAGGGGCCCAGCAGGGACAAAGCCTACTGGGGCCAAGGGTCTGTTTCTGATAGGAACTCGGCTCTGGTATGAAAGGCAACGAAGGAACAGGAGTGGGTTTTTAGTCAGTAAAAGTCTGACACACCTTCGCGCTCCGCCCAAGAGCGGGGGATGTAATTGAATAATTTTCCTACCGAAAAAAAAATGTCATTAGCGGTAAGGTTTGCCAAATGTTTTCGAAGTGTCTAAATTTGAATTTTTTACAGTGCAAAAATTATAAATAATATTTATAGGTCGATTAGTTGTGGCATTAGTGATTGCCTCGACTAACGAGTAGATCGTGCGTGCAAACCCGGACACTTTACTTTGCGTCATTCATTTCAGCATCTTCATCAGCGCTCTCAGAAACGGCGAAGGAAAACATCGTCATCCCTGAACCAAAAATTCAAACAAACGCACCCGACAGGCACTGGGCCCACGTGGTGGATCACGGCCCATTTTCTATCTTAGAATCTTCTCTAGGATGGGCCGTAATCCAGAGACTGGGACTGAGGCCTCCTAGTCTTAGTAGTGCAATAATTTATAAGGCTAATTACGTTGTGCAACAATTAAAAAAATAGAATTTAAAATACTATAGTCGAGATCTCAAGAATTACCTAAATCTTTTCATCTACAATTGATGTAAAATTGTAAATGCAGCTTTATTACTTTGCAGTTATTGTTTCTCGCAATAACAGATTGACCATATTTTTTGTAAAGTTTACGGCTCGAAGAATGCATGATAAATAGGGTAAGCACCGTAAGCAGTGATGCAATCGTTTCTGGTGAGGCGCACTAGTTTATTAAGAGCCTAGTCACTCTAGCCTTGAAGACACCCAAATTACAATCAGATGGGAAGACCGCAGCAGGCAAATTGTTTTAGTCCTTCGATGTACGCGGTATAAACGACTAGGCGAAACGCTTATCGATTTCGATAAGTAACGTATATACGGGCAACGTGTCGCTAACTGCGAAAGGTATTTTATAGAAATTCACAATTGCTGGTGCAAGAGAACCAAGGTTGCCGACATAGCACGAAGAATCGCCAAACTGAAGTGACAATGGGCAGAGCACATTGCTCGCAGAACAGATGGCCGTTGGGGCCGAAAGGTTCTGGAGTGACGACCGCGTACCGCAAGACGCAGTGTTGGAAGGCCTCCTACAAGGTAGACCGATGACCTGGTAAGGATTACGGGAAATCGATGGATACGAGACGCACAGGACCGTTCATTGTCGCGACACTCGGGGGAGGCCTATGTCCAACACAAGTTAAGGAACACAAGTGGGTTTTAGTTAGTAAAAGTTTGACACACCCTCTCGTTTCACCGAAAGCGGAAGGAGTCATATTAATGATTTTTCTCTAAAAACAAAAATGAACGAAAAAGTTTATCCCGCAAAAATCCTTTAATGTACCAAAATCATGGTGAAAAGCTAGTTTACAATACTTTGCACGTGCCTCTGACGAAGGTGTTCGCAACAACTATTCCTCAACAGCTAACACTTTAACCAGTGGTCTATTAAGTTGTCAGTATCTCAGAAATTACGCGTTGAATAATAGTTAGTAAGGCGAAATGAAGCCTGAATTTATGATCATTAAACAGTTTAATTTATGTTCTTATTCTGACGTAACAACTTGCTCGGAATAATTAATCTTTAGTTAATTAAATACTCATTTATATTAACGTCGATTTGTCATTTTTAGGGTTCCGTACATCAAAGGGAAAAGCGGAGCCCTTATAGGATTACTTTGTTGTCCACCTGTCTGGCAAGACCCTTTATCTCGGGAACAGGTGGAGGTATCGAGTAGAAATTTAAACCATATACTCAAGTCTAGGGTTCCTTGAAGCTGATAAAAAATCAAACTTCTAAGTTAACGATAAAAAAGATACGGCCTACGGATATGTTGCAAAAAACGTATATTTCGACACTCTCAAGGGAATCAAAATTCATAGGGTACTTCCCGTTGACCCAGAATCAGTAATTTGGCATAAAGCAAGGTCTTATAGCACAAATAAGGGAATAAATCTGAAAACTGTAAATTTGTTGTTACGTTGGAACAATCTTTGAGACTCCATTCAGGAATTGAACTATTTACATAAGTAAGTTTGTACGGAACCCTCAGTGCGCGAATCCGACTCGCACTTGTCCAGCTTTTTTTTACTTCCAACTTTGTTAAGAGTAACAGGGAACAAAATTAAAACGCTCGCACCAGAGATTTTGCAAGATGTTTGTAATTATGGCCTTTTTAATTTCGCGTTCTTTTGTTTTTTGGGTGAGAGGTGATAACGTTTCGAGAGGGTAGCGAACAAAAGAGTGTGATTAAATCTTGATTTCCAATAATGATTTTGGCAAAACAAAAAATAAATCACTACATAGTATAAAACAAAGTCGCTTTTCGTGTCTGTCTGTCCGTATATATGCTTAGATCTTTAAAACTACGCAACGGATTTTGATGCGGTTTTTATTAATAGATAGAATGATTCAAGAGGAAGGTTTATGTGTATAATACATGCATAATAAAGAAGAGAAACACTGATAATTTCAGATGTTTCTAATGTGATGTCGTAAATAAACAATTTTTTTTGTGCTTACATTGCAAACGCTGGCTGAACTCTACGAGATATATCAAAATAGTGTACTACAGTATTGTTCACCCTAAAAAGATCTACAAAATAGTCCGCGATGGTATATGTCCATCTCTTAGGGATAACCCACAATAACGATTTTTTATCCTTTACTTTTTACGAGAAATAATCGCTTATTTACGAAACAAATTTTAAGCAATACAGCATTAATCTTTATCCAATTAAGTACCTTAAATAAAATGTGCATTTAATATAGATCAATATAGCCCTTTACAGCGTATAATTTAAATGAAGATTTTCGAAGATATTACAGATTTAAAATGCAGGGAAATAGCGGTTGCGGTAAATAACTTAATTCTACGTTTGTTACCTCAGAACTCCGTCGTTTATGGACCGACTTGCAACATTTTTTTTTCCCTAATAGGATAATGCTTTCAGATTGGTCCTATTTTTTTCAAAATCCAGTTCTGATGATGGGATCCATAAGGAATCGAGGAAACTCCTCAAATATTCTAGGCAACTATATAATGATTTTAGAATTTTCATCGAGAACTTAAGCATTTACAGTCAAAAAGTAACATTTAATGAAGTGGAACTGATGAAAAAGACCAGAAATGGCCAACGGAACTTCACCCCTACATAGATACAGACCCCGGGCCTTGGTACAGGCCATGGTCCGGAGCGAGGAGGAGTGGCAGGCAGTTGCCTCCTTCTGCGAAGCAGTAATGCTAGCAAAGGAGGCGGCCGATCGCGTGAGGCAACGGTCCTCACGCCCCAACCGCCGCCGGGATTCCGATCCCGATTTCCGGCCACCGTAGGCGCGGGCTTGCGGACGGTGAGCAATGGGTGGCTCGCCGTCCGATCGTCCGGTAACCGTCCGGACCGAGCCCAAGTCGTCGACGGCGCGTAGTGTTCCACGCGCGCCTCAAGGAGATGTCAGCAACCGTAGGGGCCCAGCAGGGTCGAAGCCTACTGGGGCCATGGGTGATGCGAAAGTGACCCCCGGGGCCCTAGAAAAAAATGGCAAAGAAGGAACAGGAGTGGGTTTTTAGTCAGTAAAAGTCTGACACTATCTCACGCTCCGCCCAAGAGCGGGGGATGTCATTAGATGATTTTCCCAACCGAAAAAAAAAAACCCCTACATAGATATCACAATGAAGATAGTTAAGTAACTATGACAATAAAAAAAAATAAATGGTTCTGAATAGTTATGTTGAAAATGGTAGCATCAAAGTGATCTGATGATGATGATGGAGCTGGAAGATAGGCACTGGAACTCCGTAATTAATTAATGTAACCTAGCCGTGTTTGGGCTTATTACAATTGTCATCAGATGCACTTTGGCTATAAGGTACTATCGAACTGACCTGATAATGGGGCTGGGAAGTGGATAGGGACTTCATAATAAAATAATGTATCCTAGCAGTGTTTGGGTTAAATCGAATTGTCATGAGAAATAGGTACTCTGGCTATAAATGTATCACAACTAAAAAGAGTGTCATAATAGAGTGCACAATACTCACTGGATGTGGTACCGGAGATGTGTCCATGGAGTTTCTTGCACATTCTTCTTCATAATGTTTTTTTTTTAGTTGGGAAAATCATCTAATGACAAATCCCACTCTTGGGCGGAGCGGGAGATAGTTTAAGACTTTTACTGACTAAAAACCCACTCCTGTTCCTTCTTTGCCTTCGTCCCAGGGCCCCGGGTTTCACTTTCAAACTACCCGTGGACCCAATAGGCTTCGACCCTGCTGGGCCCCTCCGATTTGCTGACATCTCCCTGAGGCGCGCGTGGAACAATACGCGCCGTCGACGACTTGGTCTCGGTCCGGACGGTTACCGGACGGTCGCCGTCCAGAAGCCCGCGCCTACGGTGGCCGGAAATCGGGATCGGAATCCCGATTAGGCGTGAGGGCGTGAGGACCGTTGCATCACGCGATCGGCCGCCTCCTTTGCCAGCATTATGCTTAGCAGAAGGAGGCGACCGCCTACCACTCCTCCTCGCTCCGGACCATGGCCTGTACCAAGACCCGGCGCAAGAGATCGCCACCGCCGATCGCCCCCACGAGGACACGGCGTTGCTCTGCCCAAGCGGGGCACACCTCCACCGTGTGCTCCATCGTGTCCTCCGGGCGGTCCCCACAGTGGCAAGTAAAGATATCTTTTGCAATGACCAATAATAAATCACAGGGTCAAACTTTCAACGTTGCAACGTTATTGATCGTTGAATGTTTTTCACATGGCCTATGATATGTCGCTCTTTCAAAAGAAAACATGTTTGTATTATCTAATGACAAAAAAAAACTGTGAACATTGTACATAAAGACATTCTGTAGTATAATTAGTACTGGCGACACGCCCCGGCTTCGCACGGGTGCAATGCTGATCAAAACCGCATCAAAATCCGTTGCGTAGTCTTAAAGATCTTCTTCTTCTCAGTCGGTACACTCTTGCCAGTGTGGTCGTGGTCATCACTGTGAATCACGATGAGTGATCACCTTGGTAACACGGCGCAATTCATCGCGGACTGCAGCTTTCCGAGTACATTCATAAACCGAGCACTTAGTTGCGCCTTGGTCTGTCCATCTCATTAGTGATCTACCACGTGGCCTGATGCTCTCAACTTTGCCCTGCTGCACTACGAGACGCTCTATGGAGTCATTAATACGACGAGATACATGGCCGAAGAAGTTCAAAATGCGCGACTGCACTGTGGATGATAGGCGCTGTCTGATCTAAGCGTACATAGGGACAAACAGCGGGAAGCAACTTTGTTTTATACTATGAAGTGACCAGCATTGTACCCGTGCGAAGCCGGGGCGGGTCGCTAGTAAGTTATAAAATAGCATTGACCTAGGGTCTTTTTTACACAGCATGGGTAGGATGACAGCCCACAGCCTCGCATCCAAAGAAGGCGCGCACAAGCGAGGACTCTTTACGAACGAAGGTTTATTATTGTTATTTTTATAACTGATAGGCTCGCGTTTGACCACTATGTCACCTGATGGTAAGCGACGTTGTGGTCGAACACTGGATTGCGACAGTCACTGTCTCGTTTTCGAATTTATGAAAGAAAAAGGCCTCGCTGATGTACCTTCGCCCACGTCTAAATTAGTCCATGCTATGCAAAATAAACCTACAGCAGGACGAAAAAAAACCTTTAAGAGATAGAAAAAGAGAGGGAGAGAGAGAAAAAAGGATAGCTAGCTACATTATATGAATCTGATAGCTGTCACCCGCATCATCCTATAGCAGTTTTAGTATAGTTGTTACATTGTTTAAGTCAAGAGTGAATAGGCTACTTCTAGGCAAGCGTGCTCCATCGTCGACCACATCATCGCTTACCATCAGGTGGATGATGGTGGTCAAACGCGAGCCCATCATTAATAAAAAAAAGAAAAAAAAAGTTGTCGGTCAATGACAACGATTCCAGGGCGCAGATGCGACTGCCACGTTATTGCAGTGCTTCGGAAATGTTTGCTCAAGCCAGAGTCAACAGCTTCTCAGCTGTCATACGCAAAAAGAGTGTGTCTCTTCTCGGTAGATTACGTGAAAATAGCAACAGCCTCCTGAAAGTGATCGCTGAAAGATATGATGAGAGCTTTAGTGAGACATATTATCAAAACAAGTCTTTAGTAGTCTATACGTACTAACAATTTTAGCTAATGGCCTTTTGGCCTCGCATTGATTATACCTTTTTTAATTTTTTTTTCATGTACCTTTAGTTTAAATGATTGTGTGAGGCACGAATAAACGTGTTTTTTTTCTTTCTTTTTTTTTTTCTTTGGCTTATAATATAAGCTAAAATTTTTACTAACATCCTGTATATATTTTTTATTGTATGGGTTTTGTTGTCTAAAGTAAAAAATATTATTATAGCCTGTTTAGAGACGTGAGATACTGCCAGAGCAGTACTGTCCCAGTGGCTCTGACTTACGTGTTGTACGTTGTGGGTTCAATCTCACTTCGTGTAATCACCACTGCTCTCAAAACGGCGAAGAAAAACATCATGAAGTAACCGACATGACCTAGTACCAAAAATTTGAAGACGTGTAACATCCACCAACCCACACTGGGCTCGCGTGGGGTAACACAACCCGTTCGGCCTTCCTACATAAGTGTCTTGAGTCCCAGCAGTGGGAATATTATAAGGTTGATTATACATATGCTAAGCTAACTTCTGCAAAAAGTTTAAAAATCTATATAATTAGCCCATGATGTCCCACAGCTGGGCAAATACCTCCTCTCTTTATTCCACACTCGTCTATCTTGCTCACTTACTCGGCCATTGCAGGCCGAATACCAATAACAGTAAACACAAAGAGTAAAATATGATAATAATAAATTAGAGATTAAACAGCTTTTTATATTGTTTCAGATTCCGCAAGGATGACCGGCAAAGACGGAGTACAATATGTGACCTAGCATGGTCTTTGACATGAATAATCTCACATTTCTGGACACAGCATTTCAAGAATTCCAATGCCAACTGATCCAAGGACGAGGTTGCGGCGATTCCTTCTCAGGACTAGACTGTGCTACTGACGAAAATTTCGTTAACTATACATGTGAATTGAATATAGACATACAAAATGAAACCTCATATACTTGCTCTTCGTGTAATTCTACCAATGTTGGTAGCAACAACACTCTGTGCACTCCTTACCTCAAGTTGAACATGGTGACCATAATCTTCGAGAGTGCACTCAAGAATCTCTGGCTCCGCCTACCAAGTCTCTTCTGCGATCTGGACACTCTATTCTGTTACACGGAAACTCGAAATCGGACGTTGTACATTGACGCTTTTAATGATACATCAGTTCTAAGTGCAGTGGAAACCTTTCAATGTAGTTTTGACTTTAGGAATATGACGGAAAAAGTAGTGGATAAAGTGGGATACGATTGGAGTTTTCTATTTGTGATAGTATTTATAATAGCTGGTGGAGTGGGTAATATATTGGTGTGTTTAGCCGTGTGCTTAGATAAGAGACTACAGAATGTTACAAATTATTTTCTCTTGTCGCTGGCGATTGCTGATTTATTGGTCAGCTTGTTTGTGATGCCTATGGGAGCGATTCCTGGATTTTTAGGTAAGTTTTTGAATCGATCATTTAATTTTTAATTTAATTTTGAACGCATTAGACATTTTCCATTATATTTAACCTTCAAACGGTCGCGCGACTATTTGAAACAGTAGTGGTCGCGCGTAACTTAAAAGACCGATGGGAGATTTCAGGAACTTAGAAAACTGTATAATTAATTATAATTTATTTTTATATTCAGATAATACATATTTTTCAACTAAACAATAATTTGTTTGAATTCAAAACAAAATTTTGAGGTTAAACTGGTTTCTTTGCATTATGAATCAATTCTGCCCGACATAACAAGAGTTCTATTATGAGTCTTGATTATATCTCCAATTAATTTGTATTTTTTAAATATTCTTCAAGAGATCGAATAATTAGCTTAAAAGAGTTTTTCATCTACTTAGATATAATTTTCTTTAGAATCAGTCTTCTCGTCAATGTAAAAATACAAGGCAGGCGCGTGTAGTCTTTTCGACGCCTGTACCTACCGTGACCTAAACACACACATTCTGTGTTTCTCAGGAGGAGTGGAGAAAGAGGAAATGGAGTTATTTTCGTCAGTACTGAACTAATGAAAAGCTACTAGAGATGATACGTTCTTTTGACAAGAAATTTTGAAATTATGATCGGAAATATATCGAGTGCGGTCGATTCGACGCCGCGCGATCGCTTGAAGGTTAATCAATAAAAATTTGATTTATCACAAAATAAAAATAAAACTTTGTGTCCTTAGCTGTCTCAAAATAGTAGCACTGCAAATTATTCCAAAGGAAAATAACCCGCACCAAACTTAGAACAATTACCTGCGCAGTAATTATTTTCAAGAATCATTAGCGAATGCGTGTTGCGTATTTATTCGATTATGCGCAACAATTCGGAACGTACTACATCGAATATTTCCAGATGCAAAAATGCTACACTTGCAAAAAAACTTATACATAATTAGGTTACTTACTTAATATTCTAGTAACAATTGTATTAGGTGCTCAATTTCAAACTATATCTATATTTACAATCACTAACAATTTCTTTAAAACGACCCACATTGGGCTCTAGAAAATTGCATGAAACGGTTACACATTGTACCTTTCATCGCTCCAAGACTCTATTCACCCAGACAGTCCACATCTTTCATAGAAATGTGTACTTGGGTCTTACAAATTGTACCTATTTCCACTTCGCAATCCTTTTATGAAAGGAAGCTTAACCAATTGCGTGAACATATTTCGCTATGACTATCTAATATAAACTGTTGTGACACACGGTTTTACAGAATGGTGAGCATCGATACATCTAAACTAATAATATAAAGAGGAAAGATTTGTTGGTTTGTATGTTACGATTTAACTCAAAAACTACTGGACCGATTTTCAAAATTCTTTCGCCATTAGAAAGCTACTTTATTACTGTGTAACATAGGCCTATATTTTCTATTTTCACGCGAGCGAAGCCACTGGCAAAAGCTAGTCTAATGTATAAAAATCTCGAATCACAGTGTTTGTTGTCGAACTCTTCCGAAACGACTTGACTGATTTTTACCCGACTGCGCGACGCAAAGGAGGGTAATGTGTTTATGTATGTATGTATGTATGTATGTATGTATGTATGTTTGTTTCTATGTGGCGTTCTAGAGACGGCCGATTTTGATCATTCTTACGTCAATCGATTCGTCTTAACCTTGCGAGTGTCACTAAAGACATGACAGTAATCAAAATTCACCACAGCTACAACCAGACGCCATATTGTCAAAATGAAAAAAAAAGTCGATGAACTATGTCAAGTGGGGTGTCGTTGAATAGGTATTTTAAAATCATCTTTAGGTTTCTTTTATCATTTTTCATTTTAAATAATAGTTTAGGATATATAACGATTTAAAGTTGTTTAACAAAACAATCATTCTCGCTAATTTTCTTACTTATTGATTTGAGTTTTCATTTCAAGTATAAACGATACACAAATAAAAAAAACAGTGAAAAAGCATGAAGAACAAATATTTTTGGTAAAAAAAAGTTTACCACCAAACTCGATAGATGGCGTTGTTCATTTGATGCACGTTTGTAAATCAAATCATATGAGTTTTCCCATCTACTAGACAGGTCGATGAACATAAGCAAAAGATGACAACTATATTGGCAAAAACTACTAGGTTGTATAAATTACATGCAGTTGATATATCAGTAGAATCGAAAACATATGGTCAAAAACCGAAAGATGTAGGTAGGTATATGTTTCTGATGATCCTAACAAAATTGGTGGAATCGTTAAATATTTAACAATCGGTTTAGGATCACGAGTTATGTTACGAAGAAATTTGAATGTTACCCATGGTCTTGTTAACGGAGCAATGGGTGTTATAAGGACAATTGAGTGGCCAGCTCTTCGGAGGGACCAATTGGAACCCGGAGAATTGCCACAAGCTGTTTATATAGAATTTGACGACAAAGCAATTAAAAACAATGTTCCTGGAGTAGGAGTCAGAATCGAACCATCGACGACAGAATTCGATGCACTTCGCGGACAGGGTAAAATAGAGCGAAAAATGTTGCCATTGATATTGTGCTGGGGTGTAACTGTACACAAGCTCCAAGGAACTACTTTGGACTTTTTTTGGACAGAACGACTCACAGTCGGGGCCCATTCAAATTTTACCAATCAAATCTTCCCAAGGGGCCCCGACTGTGAGTCGTTCTGTTCTGCATTAGAATGTATGATTTGTTTTATGTGTGTATCGATTATAAAACTATTTAAATTGTGTAGTTATTTAGTAATACATAAAAGAATTCTAAAATACTGGGCTTGTTTGTTTCTTTTTAGTTTTTATTTAAGTTATTTTTTTTACGTATTTTTTAAAATTAGTTTCGACGCAGTCGGGTTTTTTGTTTTTCTTTAAATATTTTTATTTTTATGTTTTCTTTTGTGATTATTTGGTAGATCTGAGAATAGGTCGTAGGCTATTTTTTCCCTCCTAACCCCACCCCTCATTTCTACAACACTAGTTTTAGTTTATGCGAAACCTGAAACACGTGTCTAGTATTTTTATGTAAAGAATCTATTTACAAAATTTCATAACTGTATCATGACAAATCACAAAGTTATAAGATTGTCATGTTAGCTGGTTGTTCGCACAAATACATAGTCACTGGGCCATCCGGGCGTCTGAAGGGTTGTTTTGCTCCCGCACCCAGCTCTGCGCTGGCTCCTAATGCCCACTATGACCAGCCACGGCCTGTGTTGTACTTAGTGTCGATGGTGTCCAACTTGTGACCTTTGTTAAATATTTAAAAAAAAAAAATATAACATGTGTAAAAATTATTGGAATCGATTCAGTATAGTATTTGTATATTTGATAATGTTTATGGCAGAACAACGATTATCAAGTCAGCTAGTATAATTAATAAGAATAAGTTATTGGCAACCAGTCCACTAAAGCCCCCCCAAAACCTTTTTTTTATGAAGAAATCATCCAATTACTTCTCTTGCTTTATCTTTTGGTGGGGCGAGAGGGTGTGTCAGTCTTTTTTTGTCCTAAAATCATAACTTCTGTATTTTCCACATGTTGCAATAGGTTCCCACCAACTGCAGGTTATCCTTTGGTGCGCTTGCATAGCACGTACCCACAGTAACACCTAATCATCGGTTGTGGAACCAACCGTTCTACAAAAAGTGTAAAAATCACTCGACTTACTTACACTCTATATATTATATAAAACCGAAATACCACTCACCGATTAATCATGAAATCTCAGAAACTAGAACACCTGCAAAATTAAAATTTGGCAGGTAGTTCCCTAATAGGGTGTAGACATCCACTAAGAACTTCTGATTCTGGATTTTCTGAAATTAACCCCCTAAGGTCGAAGAGGTCCAAAGTTTGTATGGAGAAACCGACTTTCACGGGGGCGACGCCGCTGGTACAAGCTAGTACTTAATACTAAGCTTAACAACACACTTTACCCGCGTCTCAACTGCAAAAGCCGTGTGTCACACAACAGGGGACATAAAATCTCATTCCCAATGCCTGTACCTTTGAATTTTGCATATTTGTCAGCAGGAAGCAATTTTCTACTCATAGTTGTATGGAAATTCGTAGGAAATGATGAGTAGTCACAAAAATATGGCAGCCATCTCGAAATCCAATTTTAGACGTTGCGTTGTAAATATTTTTTTGTGGCATGAATAAAGTTAACGACACGAAAGATAAAAAATGTACCTATAGATTAAAAAAGTTATAAAGAATATTTCGATAGCACCAAAGTATAAAGTTGTAACATATTTTTCTATGTAAACTTGTATTGTAAAATTGTAATAAAAATATTATTGTATCTTATTACATCCAGCATCTGGTACTGTGTTCTTAAACTGATTATTGATTACATAATGCAAATACATTGTTTTAGAAGGATTTTCACAAATTACATAAATAATTAAAAGTTACAAAAACGCTTCTTCTGAAAAAATGCACTTTTTGCCTTACGACCTTATGCGTTGGAGGTATAGATTTGATGTGATCCAATGTCGTACTGTGTAATTTTATACCTGAAAAATAAAAAGAAATAACCTTTAGGTATCTACTTATATTTAGTGACACTTTGAAGCCCCAGTCGGTTGTGTCTACGTTATTAGGGGTTAAAGTATGAAATTGCCGTTTTTTAAAACGGGTTGCTTTTAAGTGTTATTCCTTTGGATTGACTTGAAATTATAAGTTTAAATAAACTTTATATTAAAGGTACGTCATGCTTTTTTCCAAATTTAGTATTTATTGGTTTCTTTGTGTTTTGTATTTTCTGTAATATCGCAGTATTTTTGTGGAAAGAGTGGTCTTTGAAACAAGCATGATATTTAAATGTATTTTCAAATAATTTTCTGTCATTCTTATAAAGTAACAATAACAGATTATTTTTACCTATGTATTGTATTTTTTTTCATTTAATATTCTTAATCATATTCAAGTAATGGGATACAATAATTCTTTTGCAATTAATTGATAACCTACTCGTAACCTTAACGCTTTAAGGCGCGCAATTTACTGTTTTCCGCACTAGTGAGGAAAACTGCGCAAGCTTGCTCCTTCACATTTATTGTATTTATCCTATCAGGCTGGGTGCTAAGCTGACTCCCACGAGTCGCGCGTTAGCCCCCGTTTATTTCTTCGTAAGTGTACTCAAAAATTTCTTTTGATACACCTGAAAATTTATCACTGCAGCACTAGGCTCTATAACTCCAAATTTCGCCTCGGTCACAATTAAAAACTCTCCACTTGTATCAAAATGTGAATGATTATTACTACCAATTTATTATTACTACAATTCCATCTCACTTCAATCTATTAATGAAACATAATTTTACACAGTCAGAGACTAACTCCACTTTTACCTCGTCTTTCTTCATTTCCGTAGTCCCATACTGTTTCAACTAGTTTATAATCTATTTCCTCTCAGGGTATTGGCCGCTGGGTGTCGTCTGGTGCAACGTGTACGTGACATGCGATGTGCTGGCGTGTTCAGCTAGCATCATGCACATGTGCTTCATCAGCATTGGCAGGTATGTATGCAGGTTTATTTTATAGGAGCGAAACGATGGAAAAACCAAAATAAAAATCAAAAGCATTTATTTCAAATAGATCACTTACAGGCACTTTTGAATAGGAAAATGTCAGTCAGTCCAAAAAAAAAGGAGAAGCTTAATTGCACGTTCCAAAGCGTAGATCTCTAGGGAGAAGAACGTGCAAGAAACTCCACGGACACTCTTTTAAATTACGTCGTCGACGGCGTGTAGTGGCCAAAGTGGGTCAAAGCCTACTGGGGCCATGGGTTCGTTTCTGAAAGGAAAATGCGGGGCCCTGGAATGCAAGGCAACGAAGGAACATAGGAGTAGGTTTTAGTCAGTAAAAGTCTGCTAAGCTCCACGCAAGGGCTAGAGAAGCCATTTAATGATTTCCCAACTAAAAAAAAACGCACAAAACTTTTTGGGAACATATTTATTGTGCGTACAACTTAGGAGTGGAATTCCTTGCCAGAGTCTGAGTTTTCTGATAGCTATAATCTAAGAGACTAAGTCAAGCGTGGATAGGTTAGATCTTCTAAGCAAGCGTGCTCCGTCGTCGACCACATCACCGCTTGCCTTAACATGAGAAATGCTCAAGTGCGAGCCTATCAATATTAAAAAACTAGGCAAGTGCGAGCCGGACTCGCGTTTTGAGGGTTCCGTACAAATTAACATAAGTAGGTACTTATGAATACAGTTCAATTCCCGAATTAAGTTACGAAGATTTTTCCGAATCGCAAAAATATTTTTTTTTGTGACGTAACTACAAATTTACAGTTTTCAGATTTTTTCCTATACTTGTGCTATGAGACCTTGCTTCATGCCAAATTTCAGGATTCTAGGTCAACGGGAAGTACCCTATGAATTTTGATTCCCTTAAGAGTGTCGAAATACATGTGTATTGCGACATAAACGGCCGTATCTTTTTTTTTCGTCAACTCAGAAGTTAGATATTTTCACAATTTCAAAAGACCGCTTATTAGTTAATAAAGTACATAGTTTCAATTTCAACTCGATACCTCTACGCGTTCCTATGATAAAGGGTCTTGACAGACATACAGACAGACAGAAAGACGGACGGACAACTTTTGAAGTATGAAACCCTGAAAAGGAGAGGCTTTTGTCTGTGAATTTTTATTACAAAATGTACTCTTACCAATATAAACAATTAGAAATTGTTAAGCCTATTGTTTTTACACGTTTTATTCACCGTGATAATCTCAAAGGTATCCTTTTCGTCTGTTGTTCACACACGTTTTTTATCCAGTATGATTATATTTTTTTTTATCAAAAAGCATCCATGATCTTATTAATTATCCTTTTTTATATAAAATACACATTCTCCTACCCAAGGAATTACGTCCTGTATCATGGGCGGGTTTATAAACATGTAAGCTCATGTACATGGGGAACCACTATCTGTAGATATTTTTGTTACAGTCAATTTTGTTAATTAGTCAAAACCAGTTTTGAATGGTTTTAGCCAAGGCCATCATTAAGCTTAAAAGCAATTGTTTTAACCTTTCGAATACCGTAATTAGAGACAAAATAGAAAGACAATAAGAGATTGAACGTCGGCGTTCGCTAGGGGTTTTATAAATTAATGCTAGACATTAAGAAACGTTTTAGGTATCTGTGAGTTCCTAGATACACTACTGTTCTTAGATACATGGCTGGCCTGTTGGACTAGTGGTTAGTGGCCCTTACTGCTATGCCGGAGGTAGTGGGTTCAATTCCCACCCAGGTCAAATGTTTGTGTGATGAGCACGATAATTTTTTTTGGGTCTTAGTGTATTTATTTATAATATGTATGTATTTAGAAATATATAAGTATGTTTATCAGCTGTCTAGTACTCATAACACAAGCTGTGCTTAGCTTGGGTCTAGACGGCGTTGTGTGATAGATGTGGAATATTATTATTATTATTATATGTATTTTCAATATTTATCTCAGGACCCTGAGGTCCTGGACTTTTGGAAGGCGTACGAGGAGCCGAAGCCAACTCGCAGAGGCCCTTTAGATAATTATAATGGAACATGATACATATTATTATTATTATTATTACTACAAAACCCTTTTTAAAATGGTTACAAAAACAAAGCATATCAAATGATTTGATTTAGAGAAATTTTATGTCAAGATAAACGTTTGTTTTTTTGGCTACGTGATCAAACTTCTCACTTTATAACTAAGCAACGGGAATAAACTAATTTGCCTTTTTTACAAATCCAACTAAAATATATTCTTAATCCAAGAGCGAGCGATGCTAATTCGGAATTGTAGGGTATTTCGACATGGACACGTTTGGGTAGAAGGCTAAAGCGGGAATTTCGCTCCACTTCGCTCCCGCTTTAGCCTTCGTGGTTATTTTCTTAAAACTACCCAGAAACTGGCTTACGTATGTTAGCTAATGTGTTAACTTTAGAGAAAGATTGGATAAGAAACTTATCTAGTGTACCTGGATATAGTGTAGCGGGGAGGTTTTAAATAAAACGACCAAAACGGGTAACACACCCTCTATACATTTGCCTTGACAGCACACAATTATTACAAATATCATAAATCAATATCATTTAAAATAATAATAATTATATAGTAGCACTTACTCTGAGATGTTGCTTACCCCGAAGACTGGAACGGAATGTCAGGACAGCGCAGCGCGTTATTTTATAACCTCTGTCAACTGTCATAGCGCTGAGCTGTCAAATCGCATAACGTTCCAGTTGTCAGTGCAAAATAAATACATTTTAATGTTGCTAATACAGAAAACAATCATAATGTATGTAACTAATCATAAAAATCGCTAACACGTAGAAGATAACTAGTGGTTAAGATAGTATCTTATCGTTAATTGTGGCTGGCTTAGTAATGCCTGAAAATGTTTTATTTGAAATAAAATGCTTTGAATCAATTAAAAAGAAGTCTGTTTAATATTAGTACCCATTTTTTTATAGTAGTTCTAAGTGATAAAATGTATTTCTGCCCAATTATTGCAGTTAAACGAGGTTTTGACCCATGAACAGCTTTGACTATGACATATACATAATCCTCCCGACCGAATTTCAATCATGGTGGATCTCAACGAGATTAACCATGTACGCAGGCCCTATTATGGCTTAAGGGTGTGTGCAAACACAGGTGCACACTTTGTTCCCCTACACTCTTAGTTCAACTGGACGGTAATCCAACATGACCGGGTAGAGATCAGGCGCAGAACCGACAGCTTTATGTTCTTTTCATTTTCGTTTATAAGTATACCCTGATAAAAATAAAAATGTCACCAAACTGACTTCACATTCACAGGTAAAAAACAAGTTTTCTAATTAACGTTAGATATTTTTTAATACGAAAATATTGACAAGTTATATCGAATTCGTTTAAAATACAGGATGTAAAATGTATATATTAACAAGAAAATAACATCACTATCCTGACAAAAAAGTAGAGACAGTTGTCGTCAAAAAAAAAAACACCTTGTCACTCAAAGCAATATGAGTTGCTTTTGTAATTATTTTGAACAACTGGATCCGTCACCAAACTGACATGTTCGATCGGTTCAAATTTAGAACATTTATTTGAAAATGAGTTTTAGCCTATGTTATTAGAGTTTATTGTAAAAATTTAATTTAATGTGACGACAAAAACAACACACTGTGGTTGCGCCAAAACTTTGTATGTCTTCGTAGTATAGGTCTTTAGTAATTATAACCAATTCAATGTTGACAAGGGGTGGGACATGCCAGAAACAGTTAGTTACTCTGAACATTTAAAATACTAATAAAGTAATAATTTTAACATATTTTACAAGGATTGCAGACGAATTAGTAAATTTAATATATATTATACGATTTCATTCCAAAAATTAGACAATATGTCCATTATTCATCTCGATATAAAATTTTGAATATTTGGGACAGCGGCAGCGTCACAACGGCGGGTACCTACACTTAAAAGTGAAAATGCTCTTAAAGTTATTTAATTTTGTGACACGTACCTATAACACTGACGATTGTGCCTATTCGCAGTGAATCAACCGTAGTTTTTCACGGTATAAAACGCTGGTGTTCAAGCGGCGTTATTTGACTATCAATTCCCTGCCTGAGTCTGTGTTTCCTGATAGCTACAACCTAGAGGTCTTTAAGTCAAGTGAATAGGTTACTTCTAGGTAAGCGTGCTCCATCGTCGACTATATCATCGCTTACCATCAGGCGAGACATAAATTGGTCAAGCGCAAGCCTATCATAAATTATTAAAAACTGGGAAAGTGCGAGTTGGACTCGCGCACTGAGGGTTCCGAACAAACTTACCTATGAAAAAAATTACGAAGATTTTTTCTTGAATTAAAAATGTATACTATTTCATTGACTCCACTGTTGGAGATAGGCCTCCCCCAAGTGTCGCTACAATGAGTGGTGTTGTGCTTCTCGCATCCATGGGATTCCCGCAACCTTTACCATACCATCGGTATACCTTGGGGGAGGCCTTCCAACGCAGCGTCTTCCGGTACGCGGTCGCTACTCCTGAACCTTTTAGCCCCAATGGCCATCTGTTCTGCGAGCAATGTGCCCTGCCCATTGCCATTTAAAATTGGCGATTCTTCGTGCTATATCGGCAACCTTGGTTCTCCTGCGGATATCTTCATTTCTGATTCGATCACGCAAGGAAACTCCGAGCATACCTCTTTCCATTGCCCTTTGGGTAACTTTAAGCCTTCTGATGAGGTCTTTTGTAAATAATTAAAGTCATCTTATTGCTCATGATTGTACACCTGATAATTCTCTGAAGGAGAATAATCTGTTTAGCTCGACCAGCAAGCAGGCCCAAAATCCTCAACATTTTCTGTGTGTCATATCCACGCCCGAATTATCTCTAAAAAGGGTAACATATCAAACTTTATTTGTACAATAAATTTTCATCAACACACTAAACTCCGTAGCTCAACAATTTACGAGCATATCGGAAACTGACCCTAGTGCCGCTGTGCACTGAAATGTGATATCGTTATCCGATCCCATATTCAGTGGACATATATCGCTTTGTCCAGACACTTGTATCGCTTCGACCATGAAACGGCATGAGTTTGAGAATATTGTCCTCATGGATTATTTATGAGATATGGATAGAACATAATGCATTGAATAGGATACTTTATGAAGGTGTGGGAGGGACTAAGGGTAACTAGGTTCCAAGGTTTAACGTTACCTACCAAGTACCTAAGTGAATAGTACAAGCATTATAGCCTTATAATGATTCCTTGAAGCGGGAGAGAGTATCAGACTTTTTTTATTTTTATTCTAGTTTTAAGTTCGATCGTTTATCGATTGACTATAATAATCGACTACGTCAAAGCTTTTTTGCCACCACTTATAATATAAGTCGTTTATTTTATTTGTTTTTATTTTTAAGGTATGCGCCATGTTTGACGTAAATAAACTCTGTTTCTTTTTTTCTTTTTCTTTCTATTGGCTAAATCCAACGACGTTCCTTCAGTTACCTTTTTTGCAAGGGTTCTGGCAGGCATCGACTCTAATTGGCTCCGTAAATTTTGCTAAAATCTCTTTGAGGAGCGCATGGAACAGCTACCTATAGCTCGCCGTCTGCAAGCCTACGCCTACGGTGACCGGAAAACAACCTGCAACTTCTTACGCCCGCGGCGTCTCTGGTGGGGGTCGGGGCATGAGGTTTATCTCCGCCGCACGATTTCGGTCACCTCTGTTGCTCGCTTTAGATGGCACCGCCTTCCATTCCTTCTCACTCCGTACCATTGACTGAACCAGGGCTCGATGTGTGAGATCCCACCATCAGTCACCTCCACGAGAACACGACAGTGCTCTCTGTAGGAGAGGGAATGGGTTGTAATCATAATCCACCACGCTGGCCCAGTGTGTGTCGATGAATGTCACATGTTTTCGAAGTGTTTATTTTTGGAAATACCGATTTCCTCACGATGTTTTCCTTCACCGTTTTGAGAGCAGTAGTGGTGAAATATACGTAAATTTATTCAAATTATACAGTAATTCAGTGAATATAGTTTTTCTTAAACCTATAACAAGTTCTCAACGTGTTCTATGCCTGAACTAGGTCTTGTGTTTCAGGCGAGAAAAGGTAAAAACATTATGAATAAATAATCACAGTACTTTACATAACAAAAAGGTAAAATAGTCATCTAATAGGTAAGCAAAAAAAAAGTGTATACGGTATAAAAAAATCTTACTTGCCAATAAAATTTTACTATACTAACTTAGCTAACTAATCAAAATAAATAGTGTAAGCAATCTTTATTTTAATACAACTAGTAATTTCTCGGTATCTTCATAGGAAAATTTTTGTAGAGCTTCTTTGAGAGTTTTCTTACAATTTACGTAATATAAGGAATAAATGCTTGCTTTCGCATTCAGTATATTATAAAGTAGAGGTCCCAGAAAAACATTAAATTTGGCTGTGAAAGCATGTTTTGTACTTTTTGTGGGACAAACTATATCTTTCCGTCTCTTTTTAGTAAGCTCAGTGCTGTAATGGAGGGCTGTGTGTTATTTTAGTACAGTTTAGTAATTGGCTAGTACTTATTTTTAATCTGCTTAGACATTATCTTTTCATTTTTATCGTCTGAATTTCTTTCTTTACATTTTCTTTCAGTGAAAAGGACGACTTTAAACAGCGTCTAAATTGATGTACATTTTGGTAATAGAAAGTGATGATGTTAACAAAAGGTGTACATTTTATTTGAGAGACGCGTGAATTATTTTACTTAAAGGGCCATTATGGGCACTTTTGTAGGAGGGACTACCATTTAGGAATGTCGATTATAGTGCGCCCTCGAGACGGGTCGGTTAAAACTACAAATAAAATTAATGTTGGGTTCCGTATTCACAAAGTTAATTCGATCTGGTTACAAAGTGATTAAATTGAGAAAAAAACCGACATTACCTGAAGAATCGCTGAACTAAGCGTCAGTGTACAGAGTACATGCCTTGCAGAACAGATGATCGATGGAGTTGAAAGGTTCTGGCAACCATGTAGCAAAAAACGCAGCCTTGGAAGGCCTCTTATAGGTGGAACGATCACCTGGGATGGTCACGGGAATCCGATGGATGCAAGACGTATATGACCGGTCATTGTGGCGACAATTGGAAAAAGCAAAATAATATAGTTTCGCCACAACGACCGGTCCTATGCGATTGACATTCATCGGATTCCCGGGACTCTTACTAGGTCATCGGTCTATCGACACTTCGGGGAGGCCCATGTCCAGCAGTGGACGTCTTTTGGCTGATAAAGATCATAAAATTATTTTTATTGTGTGTCTACTGTCTCTTGTAAACAAACAACTTTTATTGACAAATTGAAAAGTTATATAACTTCTTGGTACATCTGTGACTCAAGATCGAAGTTAAAAATTAATGGTAATATTTTGTATCCTTTACCTTTACTAAGAGGCCAAGGTTCAAACTCAAAACGATCTACTACAATGATTCCTAAGTACTAAAAGGCTAACAGAAATATAGCACTTTGTGTGTGTGCATATTACTAAAAGAGTTCTGAGTAGGTATACCTGTAGATAGATGGAGAGGGAGAGGGAGGCCAAAGAAAAGATGGATGGATTGTGTGATGAGTGATATGAAAGAAAAGGGTTCGTGATAGTTAGACGGGTGACAGGACAGAATGGAAGAAAAAAACATGTTGCACCGACCCGAAGTAATAAGGGATAAGGGCAGGAAGAAGAATTATGAACAAAAGAATTCATGATTCAATATAATGTACACTTCTGGACACATCTATTGGCCCACCTTAGAGTTTAGGTTTCGATGGCCCCTACCGAAATATGATTGCTAGATTGAACAAAAACTGTTGATGCAGTTTTAAACCTGATACATTTTACCATCTTTTTCGATCGTATTGTTTTAAATTTGAATTCAGAATACCATACGACATGGAGCTACGCCTAACAAGTCGGATATGCGCCTTGTTAAAGGCAATTGATTTTTGAATAAAAAACATGTTTTATCAAATAAAGGTTTAATTTAATAACGCGTGTTGCCTCCATGGGCATCTACCACAGCTCTCATACGATTAGGCATAGAGTTTATCAACCGCTCTATGAAATTTTGAGGGATCATCTCCCATTCCTCTTCTATGGCAGTTTTCAACTCCTGCATCGTCTGGGCAACTGGCTGACGAGCCCTAACACGTCTTTTTAGCTCGTCCCACATGTGATCAATGGGGTTCATGTCTGGGCTTCTGGCTGGCCAGTCCATAACTGTGATGTTCACATCCCGAAGATATTCCCTGACGATGCCGGCCGCATGGGCTCTTGCATTATCATGCATAAAAAGGAAATTTGGGCCCACATAGTCCGCGTATGGTATCACGTGAGGTTCTAAGCACTCACGAATGTACCTTTCAGCATTTAATGTTGGCAGCCGTGGTCCTGTAATAACCTCAAGTTGAGTTTTGCCGCTCGCGGATATACCGCCCCAGACAGTCCATGAGCCACCGCCATAAGCAACCCTCTCTTCAAAGCAGCATTGTGCGAAACGCTCTCCCTTACGTCGGTAGACCTTCTTCCTTCCATCATTACCATGTAACACAATTTTAGACTCATCAGAAAAGAGTACACGGCTCCAATCTTGCTGTGTCCAATTTAAAAGACTGCGTGTGAAATGAAGGCGCGCTGTTCGGTGGGCTCGCGTTAGTTTGGGCCCATTAGCTGACTTGTGTGGTACCATATCGCGTTCTTTTAACCTTCTCCGAACAGTTCGAGCGCTCACAGATACTCCGTGGAAGTCGCGAAGTTGGTTTTGTATCTCAATGGAGGTAAGGTGACGATTTCTCAAGCTGGTCGTCACGATGAATCGATCCTGCCTTTCAGTTGTGACCCGAGATCGTGGCCTTCCTTGGCGACGAACAAAGCCGCCAGTCTCTAGGTACCTCCGATAAACATTTCGGACCGCAGATCGACTTAAATTAAGTTGAGCACTCACGTTTCTTTGGCTGTGTCCGGCCTGAATAAGTGCCACAGCTTGGGCGGCGACTTCAGGTGAAGTAACCATAGATTATTGATAGAACCCCACCTTAATGTTAAGAATAAGTAATGTTTGTTGCAAAACCAAAGATATCAATCACTTTTTCAAGAATTAAATCCAAATAAACCAATAAAACCAAGTTTTCTTAGTATTCGATTGTTTGATATCAACAAGCAGGCTCCAAATTGTATTTTGTTTCTTTAAATTCTGTGTTCGAAATTCAAAAAAAGACTATTGAATGAAATTGTGAATGTGCCAGGTTCAAAACTGCATAAAAACTTTTTGCTCGACCTAATATAAAATTTTAGCTAGGACCAAACGAAACTGAAAATACAAGGTGGGCCAATAGATGTGTCCAGAAGTGTATATAGATCCAAAATTTTTACAAGCAAAGCATCAATCTACTAAGGCAACGGCATTGTTCGAAAGAGTCACTGAGGCCCCAAATCGCGTGGGCTTTAGTCAGTCATCATCATCATCATTTGAGCCGAAAGACGTCCACTATTGGACATAGGCCTCCCCGAACTGTCGCCACAAGGAACGTTCCTGTGCGTCTCGCCTTTAGTCAGTAAAATTCTGATACTCCCTCTTTCTCCCTCCAGAACTGGAGGAGTTATTTCATGATATCGTACCCAAAAAAGAGGTAATATTACTCGATGAGTCACATTCAACTGATCGGAGCAATTTACTTTATAGCCTATAGCTCCGTATTTCAATGTGCCAATGTGTCATATTTTATCTGAAATATATTTTTTATCGCTCTTCCGATAAGTGGATTAGACTACAAGTGGGCCAATGAATGAACGTTTGAAAGGAATATGCAAAGCTTGGTCTTTAAATTGAATCGACGAAAGCTTTGTGCTAAAAAATCTTTTTTACTTCATTTGTTGGAGACTGAAAAATAATCGGGCACGCACGAGTCGGACTCGCGCACTGAGGGTTCCGTGAAAACCGTACAATTCCCGAATTGAGTTACGTAGATTTTAACGAATCTTAATTTTTTTTATTGTGATGTAACTATTTTCAGAATTTTTCCTATACCTGTACTATAAGACCTTGCTTCATGCCAAATATCAGGATTCTAGGTCAACGGAAAGTACCCTATGAATTTTGATTCATAAACGATGATGACATACTTAAACGGCCGGATCTTTTTTTTTAACTGAACTTTGAAGTTTGATTTTTCACAGCTTTATAAACTCAGGTCTGCGATCCCTCCGCAGACCTGAGTATATGGTTTTAATTTCAACTCAATACCTCCACGAGATCCCGAGATAAAGGGTTTTGACAGATAGACAGACAGACAGACGGACAAAAAAGTGATCCTATAAGTGTTCCGTTTTTTCCTTTTGCGGTACGGAACCCTAAAAATTGTGTCAATGTGCCGCGATTATGCTATTTTCTTTGTACGTAAATATTTAAATAGTAGATTATGTGACTTGGCCACTTGGGGATAAAGCAGTGTCTTAAACTCGCGGTGCCGCCCGCGAGTTTAAGACACTGTTGAATTCCGAACGAAACGAAGGTTGCTAAGTTTTAATCCCGAACGTTAGTGAAGGATTTATATAATTAACTCCCGAGCATTGCGAGGGGGTTAATATAGAAACCTGAGTGAAGTGAGGAATTCAAGCCGCCCAAGATAAAGACAGCTTTATCCCCGAGATGAATACTTTACTTTTAACACCATGTTTTGAGATAATTAAAGGACAATTTACTAAAACAAATTGAAAAATATAAGTACGAGTACGATTTACAAATTAGTCTTAACACTCGATAGGTTTTGAGATTTGATACAAATTAAATTCACTACTCTAAGATTCCATAGTTTTAATTTTCTATATCGTTCCAGCTCTTTCATTACTTTTTTTAGAGACTCGTCAGTATATACCACTTTTTTTTTTTGTTAGTGGCCAGTTTGATTATTGAATAAACTTGTTTGATGCACGTACATTTTAACCTGCGTAATGTGTTTTTGACGTTCCAAATTCAAATCTCTTTATTCCCTAGGGATCGCCCATACTACATTATGTCTCTAGGGACAGAATGACTTGCTTTAAGTGATGATTGTATGACATATTAAAGGGCATTATCGAGCAGGTAGTGTAAAAAATATTTTTGCTATAATGAGTTAGTCTACATTAGGCTCCGTGTATGTGCACTGTAAACATGTGCGAGTGTTGTGTTTGGTCCGGCAAGACACAAAACCCGTTTGGTCAGAAGATCCTCCCTTTTCAATGGAGATTTGCAAGACTTTACATCATACCGTGTTCCGAATGACTCTAAACTGATATCCAGTGACGTCTATTTAGACTAGAATCTGGTACCAACATAATTAGGAAAAGCCAGGCATATACACAAAGAGCTATAACTACAAACTGAAAGGAACCCTATAATGGATTTTATAGGGTCCTTATTTATTTTAGGATTCGATTCATCCCGATAGGGGCGTAAATCGTAGTTGGGACGTGACTTCGAACAAAAACTCTTGGAATTCTATTCCAATCGTTTTGGTATTTACCTACTCGTGGAGAACTTTTTGTAAATAACCTAAATGTACCTTTTGTTTAGCGCGGTTATTATTTATGCTATCAGCCAAAAAATACTCTGAAATAAAATTCACTAAGTTGAAGGGATAAGAAGACTCGGCCCTGGTATGAAAGGCAACGAAGAAACAGGAGTAAGTTTTTAGTCAGTAAAAGTCTGACACTGTTGAAGGGATAAGAAGACTCGGCCCTGGTATGAAAGGCAACGAAGAAACAGGAGTGAGTTTTTAGTCAGTAAAAGTCTGACACTGTCTCGCGCTCCACCCAAGAACGGGGGATGTCATTGGATGTTTTTCTCAACGAAAAAAAAAGGACAGTTGGGTAAGCCATAAGTCGCCATACTTATGGCGTACCCAATGGTCCTTTTTTTTTAAGTCCCCTCTTTGATGAGCGGCTGGAAAGGCAACACGGCGTCCTTACCTTTCGCATGACGCAGGTCCTCACCGGACATGGTAAGTTTGGGAGGTTCCTGCACCGGATTCGTGCGGAAGAAACGCCTGGGTGTCACCATTGTGTGGACCGCCCGGATGACACGGTGGAGCATATGGTAGAGGTGTACCCCGCCAGGGCAGAGAGCACGAGCACACGGTGGTGCCGTGTCCTCGTGGGGGAGATCGGCGGCATCAATCTCTCCCGCCGGGCCTTGGTACAGGCCATGGTACGGAGCGAGAAGCAGTGGCAGGCGGCCGCTGCTCTCGCGCCCCAGCCGCCGGGATTCCGATCCCAATTTCCGGCCACCGTAGGCGAAAGTGGCAATGGGCAGGGCACATTGCTCGCAGAATGGATGGCCGTTGGGGCCGAAAGGTTCTGGAGAGGCGACCGCGTACCGGAAGACGCAGTGTTGGAAGCCCCCTACAAGGTGGACCGATGACCTGGTGAAGGTTGCGGGAATCCGATGGATGCGAGACGCACAGGATCGTTCGTTGTGGCGACATTTGGGGGAGGCCTATGTCCAGCAGTGGACGTCTATCGGCTAAATTAATGATGATGATGATGATGATGTAGGCGCGGGCTTACGAACGGTGAGCAATGTGTAGCTCGCTGTCCGACCGTCCGGTAACCGTCTGGACCGAGCCCAGGTCGTCGACGGCGCGTAGTGTTCCACGCACGCCCCAAGGAGATGTCAGCAACCGTAGAGGCCCAGTTAAATAGGAAATCCAACATTAAAATATTTTTCAATTCGGACCACTTGTTCTTGAAATCAGCCCATTCAGACAAAGAAACTCTTTAGCTTTATAATATTAGTATAGAAAAGAATACCTGGAAGAAGTTGGGGGAGGCCTTTGCCCAGCAGTGGGACAGTATAGGCTATTAAAAAAAAAAAAAAAAAAAAATAGATAAATTAGTTTTGTACTAGTGGATGCCACTGGTTTAATGGTCCGAAGGAAACGTGGCAAAATAATTGAATGAAACAGCAAACAGTCAGTCAGCAAGCGTGGTAGATGATCAAAGCTCGTTGGTTTTTTAAAAAAAATCCCAGCAGTATGGCGTTATTTTTGTTTATACATAATATATTAGTGTTTCTATGTGGTTTAATCATAATTAGGTAGATAATGTCTGTTAATTTAAATATTAGAATCAATTAAATATTAAATTGCATGCCTAATTTATATTATTTTGAATTTTTTGCATGAAATAAAAGGCTTTTTATTTTATTTTGTTTATTATTATTTTATTTATCTATATATATATACTAGCGACCCGTCCCGGCTTCGCACGGGTGCAATGCTGATCACTTCATAGTAAAAAAACAAAGTCGCTTCCCGCTGTCTGTCCATAGGGACAGACAGCGGGAAGCGACTTTGTTTTTTTCTTTGTAGTTTTAAAGATCTAAGCGTGCATAGGCACGCTTAGATCTTTAAAACTACGCAACGGATTTTGATGCGGTTTTGTCCAGCATTGCACCAGGGCAAGTCGCTAGTATTAAATATACTACAAAATGTCTTTATACACAACGTTCATAGATTTTTTGTCATTAGATAATACAAACATGTTTTCTTTTGAGGTTACTCTTGAAAGAGTGATATATAATAGGCCATGTGAAAAAACATTCAACGCTCAAATCTAAGCCTGCAACGTTGAAAGTTTGACCCGGCGATTTATTGATGGTCATTGTAAAAGATATCTTTAGCGGAAATTGTAGGCGTTTATACTGGAACGGTAAATTGGATGGTATTAGAATTCAATTTCAATTAACCCAAACACGGCTAGGTTACATTGTTTTATTATGACATTCCTGAGTCTACGTTCCACCTTCCTCCATCATCAGATCAGTTCGATAGTACCTTATAGCCAAAGTGCATCTCATGACAATTCTAATAAGCCCAAACACGGCTAGGATACATTGATTAATTCAATTTTCGGTGCCTATCTTCCGGCTCCGTCATCATTATCACGTAACTTCGATGATACTTTGGAGGTAGGCGGAACAGAGAGTAAGGTCTCGAAAACCGCCTTTGAAAAGGGAGGATCCTCCGGTCAGACGGGTGTTATGTTTGGTGGGCTACTGACCGATAGATGATTTCGGGCTGTTCAGATATGTTCCAATCGCGCGGAGAACTTTGACGCCATAGATGTTGCTACATCACTCCCCTCCAGAGATCGGAGATCGCATGGTTCTTGATGCTTCTTGATGCGTGCCAGGCTACTGGCAGGTTGGTTCCAGTGGGTCGGAACTGTCTGCGGTGATGCCCCAGTGATTCGGGGTGGTGCTATGCCAGTGAGTCGGGATGATGCCCCAGTGAGTCGGGGTGATGATGTCCCAGTGAGTCGGGATGATGCCCCAGTGAGTCGGGGTGGTGGTTTCCCAGTGAGTCGGGATGATGCTGCAGGCTCCAGTGAATCGGAGTAGTGCCGCTGGCTCTAGTGAGTCGGAGCGGTGCTGTGCGACGTAGTGGCTTGACTGCTTGCGTCGACCTGGAGAGGCTCTTCGTGGCTCTTCATGTGACTGGCCGAAGGTGAAGTGTGCTTCGCCAAGGTCGCTGATGAGGCTGAGGGTGATGACAATGAACAGGTATGCAAACTGGTGGTCAGGACACCCTTTATAGCCGTGGGTGCTGACTGTATGGCTCGCTGCGCGAAAGCTTGCGGAAGTGATGATGACGTCACGAAGTAGTGGCTGCACAAAGGCTGCGCTGACGTTCTTTGTCAAGGGTCACCAGTTTGGAGGTAGGCAGAACAGAGTGTAAAGTCCCGCAAACCTCCGTTGAAAAGGGAGGATCCTCCGACCAGACGGGTGTTATGTCTGGTGGGCATCTGCCCGATAGATGATTTCGGGCTGTTCTATATATGTTCTAATCGAGCGGAGAACTTTGATTGCGTGATGCAGGATTAGTTCTTATGTGACGCCATAGATGTCGCTACAATACCATTTTCAACATAACTATTCAGAACCATTTATTTATTTGTATTGTCATAGTCGCTTAACTGTCTTCATTGTCATATCTATGTGAGTATGAAGTTCCGTTGGCCATTCCTGGTCTTCTTCACCAGTGCCACTTCATCAAATGTTACTTTTTGACTGTAAATACTTATGTTCTCTCGATGAAAATACCAAAATCACTATATGGTTGCCTATAATATTTGAGGAGTTCCCACGATTTCTCATGGATCCCATCATCAGAACTGGATTTTGAAAAAAATGGGACCTTTAATACTTGGGGAGTTCTCTCGATTCATCATGGATCCCAAAAAAAATTGGAAATCGGTCCATAAACGACGGAGTTCAGAGATAACACACAAAAAAATAAATAAAACAGACAACCAAATCGATAACCTCCTTCTTTTTTTGAAGTCGGTTAAAAACACTAAAACCATCAAAATAACTTTAATTTCGGAAGCCGGTGTTTCTGGTATTGTTTGCTTGTTATTTAACACCGAGTTCCAAAATTAAAGTTATTGTGATCGTTTTAGTGTTTGTTTTTTTTTTTGTAGTGAAGTCGGTTATTTATTTTTTGTAAAAAGTTTTTTATTTCACACTTTTTAGTTGTGGTGAACTTATAGCCAGAGTACCTATTTCTCATGACTATCCGAATTAACCCAAACACTGCTAGGATACATTATTTTATTATGAAGTCCCCATCCACCTCCCGGCTCCATCATCAGGTTAGTTCGATAGTACCTTATAGCCATCTTGTGCTCCTAGACTACACAGGTGTCACTGAAATACGCACACGAACCTTAGGATCCCCGAACTCCCTTATTGATGCCCTGAAAAACCTTAGAGGCCTAATCTATTTTTTGGAAAGAGTTGGGCTGGTTGGAATGAGCCCACCAAAGGTTATGACCGCCATGGCCCACGTACAATGGTCCACATAGGACTAAGTGCGGAAACCATACATAAATAAATAGATAGATAGATAGCCAAAGTGCATATCATGACAATTCTAATAAGCCCAAACACGGCTAGGTTACATTGATTAATTACGGAGTTCCAATGCCTACCTTCCGGCTCCATCATCATCATCAGATCACTTCGATGATACCATTTTCAACATAACCATTCAGAACCATTTATTTATTTATAATGTCATAGTTACTTAACTATCTTCATTGTGATATCTATGTGAGGGTGAAGTTCCGTTGGCCATTTCTGGTATTCTTCATCAGTTCCACTTCATCAAATGTTACTTTTTGACTGTAAATGCTTTAGTTCTCGATTAAAATACCAAAACACTATATAGTGCCTAGAATATTTGAGGAGTTCCGTCGATTCCTCATGGATTAAATTATCAGAACTGGATTTGAAAGACATGGGACCAATCTGGAAGTAACCGAGTATCAATCTTCGAAAGAATCAAGTTATTTACCGCAACCGCTATGTCCCTGCATTTTAAATCTTTAATATCTTCGAAAATATTCACTTAAATTACACGCTGTAAAGGACCATATTGATCAATATTAAATGCATAATGTATTTAAGGTACGTAATTGGATAAAGATTAATGCTGTATTACTTAAAATCGCTTCATAAATAAGCCATTATTTCTCGTAAAAAGTAAAGGATAAAAAATGGTTATGGTGGGTCATACCTAAAAGATAGACATATACCATCGCGGACTTTTTTGTAGATCTTTTTAAGGTGTACAATACTGTAGTACATTATTTTGATCTATCTCTTAGGGTTCAGCCAGCGTTTGCAATGTAAGCGCAAAAAAATGTGTTTATTTACGACATCACATTAAAAACCTCTAAAATCATCAGTGTTTCTCTACTATAATGTGCGTGTATTATACTTATAAACCTTCCTCTTGAATTACTCTATCTATTAAAAAAAACTGCATCAGAATCCGTTGCGTAGTATTAAAGATCTAAGCATACATAGGGACAGACAGACACGAAAAGTGACTTTGTTTTATACTATGTAGTGATTTAGAGCAGTGGTGGCCGAGTGGGAACGGCCCCGACTTACGACTTGTAGGTCGCGGGTTCAAACCAAGGCCAGACGCATTACTTTGTGTTTTTTATTTCATCACCACTGCTCTCAAAACCGTGAAGGAAAACATTGTGAGGAACCGGTATGTTCTAGAACCAAAAATTCGAAGTCATGTGACATTCACCAATCCGCACCGCGTGGTGGATTACGGCCCATTCCCTCTCCTAGAGAGAGGAGACCTCAGTCCCAGCAGT
The DNA here is from genome assembly GCA_905147345.3 of Mythimna impura. Lineage (NCBI taxonomy): Eukaryota > Metazoa > Arthropoda > Insecta > Lepidoptera > Noctuidae > Mythimna > Mythimna impura. The sequence continues at coordinate 23,750,613 of LR990342.1, read as the reverse complement.
GGGAACATTAAAAGGCTGTTATGTTATGCAGCTATATATATGTACATAAAAAAACTTTTTACAAAAAAAAATACAACCGACTTCAAAGTAAAAAAAAACACTGAAAAGTGCAAAATAAAGTTTAATTTCGGAAGTCGGTGTTTCTATAATAGTTTTGTCTCTTCGTTATTTAACACCGACTTCCGAAATTAAACTTTATTTTGCACTTTTCAGTGTTTTTTTTTACTTTGAAGTCGGTTGTATTTTTTTTTGTAAAAAGTTTTTTTATTTTACACTTTTTAGTTATGGTACCACCACTAAAAAGTACCCCTCAGCCAAACTTAAATACCTTATAGCCAGAGTGCATCTCATGACAATTCTAATAATCCCAAACACGGTTAGATTACATTAATTTATTACAGAGTTCCGGTGCCTAACTTCAGGCTTCATCATCAGATCAGCTCGATATATTCCCCTTCTACTTTCAGTCAGTCATCGACTACACGTATAACAAAGCAATTTTAGTTGTTACGACGGTTCTGCTGTGATTCTATGAGGAGTTCTGTTCCATATCTTCGAAGTTCATGATCAGATCATAACAATATTTCTATGGGACCAACTCGGAAGTATAACCAACCAATCAAAAAAAAATTTTCAAAATCGGTCCACAATTGACCGAGAAATCGGTGAACATACATAAAAAAAAAAAAATAAAAAACATACATTCAACCGAACATATAACCTCCTCCTTTTTGAAGTCGGTTAAAAATGAGAAACTGACTGACTGACATATCAACGCACAGCCGAAACTACTGGGACTAGGAGCGTGAAATTTTGCTAAAGGCTCCCTTTTATGACGTAGGCGAGCACTAAGAACGGATTTTTCAAAATTTAGCCCCTAAGGGCGTTAAACGGAGGTCTAAAGTTTGTATGAAAAAACCTACGCTCGCGTGGACAAAGCCGCTGACACAAGCTAGTTTTATTATATACTAATGACCTACCCGAGCTTTGTACTAGTGCAAATTATACACAAAAACCTTTCCCGTTTATTGTTCTTTCTATTAGTTAAAACCGCAATAAAATCCATTGCGTGGATCAAAACAAAAAAAAAAAACTTGCGGATAAATACACAGACTAAACATCGACTTTGTTTAGTACTATGTATACACGTCATTTAATCAGCCATGAATGACGCTAATGAAGGATGATCTGCCGATCTCCCTGAAGCGTACTTTTATAGACATGCCTATGAAATAGTGAATAATATTTATTTTGCAAAATTGTTTTAAAAGAACTGGGCAAGTGTGAGTCGGACTCGCGCACTGAGGGTTCCGTACAAACTTGAAAGGTAAATTGCGGTTTACGATTTGACTGTACGGATATTGCAAACAAAATGTGTTACACTGTGCCCAGAACTGTTATAAGACGCGGGGCTCGCGTGCCCCGCCTGTTCCACGTCGACTCAAGTAAAACCAACGCCGGGGCACGAGTTCCTCTTCGTCGCCTTGTGGAAACTTATAACGCACACTTCATGGACATAGACATTTTCAATAATTCTAATAATAAATTTAAATCTCTCGTTGTCAGCTCTTTAGAATCTAAATTCCAAATATATATTAATTGACTAAATAACTTATTAAAAAAAAAATTGATTCTTAAAATCAGTCTCCGTTTTTCATATACTTATTTGATTAATCCGTGGACAATAGTGTGGGTTATATGTTTACCTATTTATCTAATAATTTCTATGTGAAAAAATGATATTAAAAACCTCAATATCATTTTTGAAGACCTATCCATAGATACCCCACATGTATGGGTTTGATGAAAAATTTTTTTTGAATTTCAGTTCTAAGTATGGGGAACCCCCAAAATTTATTGTTTTTTTTTCTATTTTTGTGTGAAAATCTTAATGCGGTTCAAAGAATACATCTACTTACCAAGTTTTAACAGTATAGTTCTTATAGTTTCTGAAAAAAGTGGTTGTGACATACGGACGGACAGACAGACAGACAAGACGAATCTATAAGGGTTCCGTTTTTTGCCATTTGGCTACGGAACCCTAAAAACCCTTTTGTACGTCAATTTAAACTAGATGAGGCCAATGTTTCCTGTCCAACTATCCTGAGAAGAAACAAAAAAAGAAGTTAAAGTTTCTTTTAGAGTCCATACAAAAAACATGTAATAGTCAAATTATATGAGAACCATGCAGATTAGTATCTGAGATTGTTTTTGAGAAAAGAGTCATACAGATTTGAATAGACCTGTCCAATCAGTGCAAGCATTTGTCAATATTTATGTTGCTTGACTCAGGTCCAATCATTGCAAGCATTAAAATCAATATTTATGTTGCATAATTCAGGACTACTAAGGAGCACAACAGCTTGACGAACAATAGTAAAGAAACGACATTTGGATAGGCTGCATAAAGTACTCAAACCACCAGACATAAGTTAAAATGACAGAAAAGGAAAAAGTATCCACAAAGACCCTACATTCAAAATACTACAGAAATTCAACAGAACGCTACACTCATCTTACATTAAGAGAAAAATACAAGATTCTTGCCTATAGAGGCAGGAACCTAGTATTTTTCGATTATACCATTAGACGATGGACCACCAGTGACGCCGCGGGAATTAACAAGATTTAGTCTTCTTATTGTGTTCATGGCAAAATAGGAAATCTTCTTATTTAAATCCCTTGCCTAGCGCAGTATTCGGCCGGTAATGCCATCTGCTGACGCTGCCGTTAGATTCTTACGTAAACAGGTAACAGCATGTGATGCAGGATGGAAGGTGGGACATGGTCGGCAGAGAAACGCCACATAAACACTGAAGATCGAAACGGTCTGAAAACACTCACATCTTTGCTGCGGCCGAGCTGCTTGAAATTTGAAACAAAATATTATTCGATTTTTGTTTTAAAACGACAAACAATCGAATCGTTAGACTCTTTTTTATTGAACGTGATTCTAAACACATTAAATGCTTTGCTCAGCAAACAAATAGTCAGTGAACTATTTATTGGAAACAAACGAACGTGCGGTCGCCACGGTTGATGGGAATAAGCTAGACAGCGCGTTGCGAGCTACGACTCTTTATTTATAATGGCAACAAGGTTGCTATCGTTTTTTTAAATGGGCAATGACCACATGCTAGAATGCTTCGTAGGCGTGGGCTTGCGGACGAAGAGCAATGGGTAGCTCGCCGTCCGGTAACCGTCCAGACTGAGCCCGAGTCGTCAACGGCGCATACCTAGTGTTCCACGCGCTCCTCTAGGAGATGTCAGCAAAACCGTAAGGGCCCAGCAGGGCCGAAGCCTACTGGGGCCATGGGTTGACTTCCGAAAGGGAAACCCGGGGTCCTGGAACGCTAGGCAAAGAAGGAACATAGGTGTAATTTTAGTCAGTTAAAGTCTAAAACCTCCTAACGCTCCACCCTAGAGCGTGAGAAGTAATTGGATGATTACCAAACTTAAAAAAAAATGCTGGAATGCTTCAAGTGCCCTTACATTTACACATTTCATGTTGAAGATCTGAAGAGCCATCAATTCGGAAAGAAAAATAAACTTGGGTATAGCTAATAAAATCTCTGTTTCTTGGTAGGGAACACAGTAATTTTATTTTTCATTACAATTCTAATTCTTTTCGCAGTATTTAGCAGCAATAAAACTAAATATTACTTCAGTTTTGAGTAAAAAAAGAGGTCCAGAAGATAGAAATAAAATTCAAACAACGTATAATATATAATATGTATTTCACATTTTATTATCTTGAATGTTTGAACTATCTGGAAAACCAACTCTTATTTCGTTAACTGCGTATGTGGACATAAAAATTGAAAGTTGTTTTAACTTTTAACCTATTTATTTTACTTATATAGCAGACCGTGGCGTCGTGGGCACGAAATTGGTTTGTCACATATATCAGACTTTAACGGTTAAAGGGTTAAGTACCTACTTTAGGGCTTTTATTTTTATTTTGTAAGTTAGTTTTAATCAGGGTAAGTTAAAAAAAAAATATTAAAAAAATGTTTTACCAGCTTTCTCGTCAAGTTCTATTAAGAAATCATTACTGCTGCAAAATTATCAGCACAATATTATTGAGATTACGCCAGTTTCAATGATTCCACATAAATAGTCTAGTTGCGTAGACACTTAAAACACAAAACAGGCCTGTTGGTCTAGTGGTTAGTGGCCCTGACTGCTACGCCGTAGGTCGTGGGGGTAGATTCCCACTCAAAACTTATTTGTATGATGAGCACGATCATTTGTTCTATGTCTGAGTGTAATTTTTCTATAATAATATGTTTTTATTTAGAAATATATATAAGTATGTTTATCAGTTATCTAGTGTTCATAGCACAAGCACTGCTTAATTTGGGCCAAGATGGTGTTGTGTGAAAGTTGTGGAATATTATTATTGTTATTTTTTTATTGGTAATTTTAATTTATAAAATACATTTTTAAATATCTCTTAAAAATAAAAAAAATAAAATAACATTAGGAAATATAAAAAGCTGCTATCCCACCGGTATTGGGAACAGGGTCCAAGCTACCGACGGTCAGGGCTCCAGAGAAAGGAACCTCCTAACTATACGAGGCGATTTATAATAATAATTATTATTATTTGTATTTGTATTTCGGGCTGGTGTCCGCAACTCCACGACTAAGCGCGTATTTTGATAAATATACCAATTTTACGTCACAATATCTACTAGAATCAAAATGCGAATATAATCAAACCAGCCGGTGAGCTTCATTCGTTCAAATAGCACCTAAAAACTCTGTATATTAGAATTAGAGCCCCTTTTCCTTCTATAAAAACGTAGCGGTCAGTTTTCATAGCTTTGCATTGAGTACCCTTTCCATATTTAAAAGCGTTTACATGTCCGTTACATTTGCTTTTAGCGAATTTTTCGGTTTGCAACTAGGTAGCAAAATGACCCGACCCGAAAAGAAATAAATCCCGGACTCGGATTGAATATTTTGACAAAATATTGCCATATAAAAAAATTGGAAAGCCTTTTCAGTATTGTATAATATTTGTATTTCCTTAAAATGTAAATGGAATCTCCATTATAAGCGAGATTTATGTTTTTGCGAATTGTTTGTTACACTAGATTTTTCAGAGTTTTTGCACGCTCAAACTCGGAAATTATCCTACGTGAACGAACTACTGGATAAAAGTATTCTGTGTAAGATTTATTCTAGCCTAGGTTTAACCTTGAGCCATACGTCCAGATATGTTCACCCTTTGAGGCGTGATTGATTAACAAATATCTAAGCTTACTAGACTTTTAGTTTCATAATATTACTAGCACTTTGCTAGTGACTTCGTTTGCGAGGATGTTTTTATAAATCTTTACCACCCCTTAAAGCCTATTTTGACGTTAGTTTTGAAAAAGTAATAATGACAAAATAATGACAGTCTTTTTCATTTATTTTGATTATAATTTGTGCCAAGCTTCAAGTTTATTAGTTCAACAAATAAGACTACTATTTTTATTTTTATAAATTATAGGCTCGCGTTTGACCACCATTTCACCTGATGGTAAGCGATGTCGACGATGGAGCACGCTTGCCTAGAAGTAGCCTATTCACTCTTGACTTAAAGACCCCTAAGATGTAGCTATCAGGAAACACACTACTACTATACAACCCCTGAAACGCTTTAAAGGGGTAGTTTTGAAAAAAGAATATTTTTTAATTTTTAATTTAATTGTACTGAACTTACTGATTATGCTAAGTTTCAAGTTTATGAAACCAAGAAATAAAATCTTGCTTATAAATAAATTTCCCACTTTTCACCCCCTCATAGAGTTGAATTTTCAAAAACTTCCACTTAGAGCTCGCTTAAATCATGAAGGGAAGTTTTGTGCAAAACTTTACGTTCCTAGACCTAGTAGTGTCGGCTGTACGTTGATATATCAATCAGTCAGTTTCTCGAAAATATGCGAAATCTGAAACACCTGTCTAGTATTTTTATGTAAAGAATATATGTATGTACAAAATTTCATAACTGTGTCATGAAAAATGGCAATGTTATAAGCTTTTTATTATACCTACCACACAGATACATGGTCACTGGGCCATCCGGGCGATTGAGGGGTTGTTTTGCTTCTGCACCCAGCTGTGCTACACTGGCACCGAATGCCACTATGACCTGCCGTGACCTGTGTTGTACTTAGTGTCGCTGGTGTCCAACTTTTGACATTTTAAAAATATTTTTGGGAAAAAATATAACATGGTGTAAAAATTAATGGAATCGATTTAGTTACTGATTCTGAACAAACTATATTCAGGTTTCGCAGATACTAAAAATAATGTTTATATTTAAAGATAAAAAAATAATAATAATTAATTTATTAATTTTTTTTTTTTTTTTGTTATTTTTTTTAATTATTTCACCGGAAAACTGCAATCGCGAGAATATATTATTATTTCTAATATATATTTTTTTCTAAATAAGAAACGCTTATGTTGGAAACTAATGACTTTGGATGTGATTTATCGTTTACAAAATGATTTTCTCATAATAATATATTATCTAAAAATTATAATGTAACAAAGATTTATTACAACCATACAGAGTCTATATTTTACAGACATGTACATTAGGCGTAGAATACAAAAAGGTAGACAATGGAAGTAAGACATATTAGGCACATGGCACCAGGTGAAAAGATCCTGTGTTGCCAACATAAAAATCTAGAATATTTCCCGTGGGTATAATTTTACAGACAGAAGTTTCAGCTTCAGCTATAAGTTAGGCTGAAAATGGCGGGCAAGAGTAAGTTTTTGAAACTATAAATTAAAACAGTTTGGCCATTTGGCAGCAGAACTAGTTAGTGTAAGGTTATTCAGTATTTCATATAGATAGTCAGCCAGCCTAGTTTTGACACTAACTTTTTTTTTGAAGTAGTAAAACACGACTTTGCATCATGCTTGTCCAATCTCCAAAGGGTTCGATAGAATTAAACTAAATCAAATCTTGATGCACGCTTGTAGTACAACCAGGTTTTATCAGTTATCTTTATATCTTCTTGTATCAGGGAAGTGAAAATTTAAGTTTCGTATAAATTCTATATTTTTAGGGTTCCGCACTTCGGAAGGAAAAAAACGGAACCCTTATAGAATCACTTTGTGTCCGTCTGTCTGTCTATCTGTTTGAAGACCTTTTATTTCGGAAACGCGTAGAGGTATCGAGTTGAAATTAAAACCATTAAAATCAAGTTTGTGGTCCCTTGAAGTTGTGAAAAAATCAAACTTCTAAGTTAACGAACAAAATAGATACGGACGTTCGACGAAACATATATTTCGACACTCTTAAGGGAATAAAAATCCATAGAGTACTTCCCGTTGACCCAGAATCCTGAAATTTGACATAAAGCAAGGTCTCTCTATCACAGGTATAGGAATAAATCTGAAAAAGTAAATTTTTTGTTACGTTACAAAAAAAAAAAAATTTTTGCGATTCGGAAAAATCTTCGAGGCTTAATTCGGGAATTGAACTATTTACATAGTTAAGTTTAATTTTTTCACAGCTTCAAGGGACCGCAGACAGATAATTTCAACTCGATACCTCCACGCGCTCCCAAAATAAATTGTATGGACAAACAGACAGACAGACAGACGGATAACAAAGTGATCTTATAAGGGTTCCGATTTTTCCTTTTGAGGTACGGAACCCTAAAAATTAGATACAGCACAATTCCAATGAACCGTCACGACGCGTCTTCGATTGGTCGGTTTCGCCGAAACTTAGCCATTGGCCTCCCACAAACTTATTACGTTTCACTAAATTTCAGTATCAGTTTCGGATAACCACAATCAGGCTTTGTTGCTAAGCGGTACATGAACAGTCTCGGCCAGAAATGGTACTCGTATATAGGAGCACTTAGCAATGTCTGAAAGCGATTTTCTACTAAAACATTTACTTAAGAACTTAATATTTTTGGAACCAAAGTTTTAGGCACTATTCTCATTGACAGTGATGCGGATTTTTGTATATCAAGAAAGTTTTTCAACCCCACTTTTTTAAACCTACACCTACACTACGTTTTTTTCTTAGGTACATTTTGGAATGTCAACAAATTACTTCTCCCACTCTAGGGTAGATCAGGAGGGTGTGTCAAACTTTTACTGACCAGAACCGACCTGTACGTAAAACCCGAAACACGTGTGCGTGTGTGTGTATACATACATATATTATATATATATTACACCCAGACACAGAACAAATGATCGTGCTCGTCACACAAACATTTGTCCTGGGTGGGAATGGAAACCTAGACCTCTGGCATAGCAGTCAGGGCCACTAACCACTAGACCAACAGGCCAGTCAGATATATTATATTATTTGTGTACATACAATTAAATAGTTAAATAAATAAAAGCATTATTTTGTGTTATAAAATATCTTTTTAATTTGATTATTTGTAGTCTTTATAAAACACTCTTTTAATTTAATTAGTCGTCTATATATAAAGTCAGAGCAGTGGTGGCCGAGTGGTGACGGCCCCGACTTACGGAGTTGTAGGTCGCGGGTTCAAACCCAGCCAGGCGCATTACTTTGTGTAATTTATTTCATCACCACTGCTCTCAAAACGGTGAAGGAAAACATCGTGAGGAAACCGGCATGTCCTAGAACCAAAAATTCGAAGACATGTGACATCCACCATCCCGCACTAGGCCCGCGTGGTGGATTACGGCCCATTCCCTCTCCTAGAGAGGAGGCCTGAGTCCCAACAGTGGGAAAATTATAAGGCCGACTATGCTATGCAATATATAAAGTCTGTTAATGATATGAGAGTAGATAAACCTTTTTGTCTGTACATAAGTTTGAATGGCCGTTGTTATTTCTTTACTAAACTAATATACCTGTAAGTTTTCCTTTACAATTTGAATATATTTGTAGAGCGAGTGTTCGGTATTAATATGTATGTTTTGTTATACTTCAGTAGGAGTTTTGAAGGCATCAGACCAGAATAATGCTTCGTTAAAGTTTATATGTAGTTTGTATACCGTGTTAGGAAACTACGGATTACTCTGCCATTTCTGTTTTGAATTTTGAATTAACGCAGTTTGTCCTAGTTATCATAATAAATGTTATAACAAATCCCTATGTTTGGCTTGACAGGTTTTTTTTTCGGTTGGAAAATCATCTTATATACATCCCCGCTCTTGGGCGGAGCGGGAGATAGTGTCAGACTCTTACTGACTGAAAACCCATTCCTGTTCCTCCTTGGTTCCTGAACTTAAAACTGCTAATGAATGGGATGTCTATTTTTGTTTAGATGTCCGTCCGGTGACCGTCCGGACGGAGCCCTAATCGTTGACAGCGCGTACTGTTCCACGCGTGCCTGAAGGAGATGTCAGCAAACTTTAAGGGACCGACGGGGTCTGCTTCTGAAAGGAAGACTCGGCCCTGGTATGAAAGGCAACGATGGAACAGGAGTCAGTTTTTAATCAGTAAAAGTCTGACACACCCTTCTGTTCCGCCCAAGAGCTAGGAATGATTTTCGCACCTAAAAAAAATGTTCCAGTCTAGGACTTGGCCTACCTGTATGCCAAATTTTCATCAAAATCCGTTCAGCCGTTTAAGTGTGAGCATGGTAGGAGTAACAGACACACACCAATAAAATTTTACCTGTGTAATATTAATGTGATTTATCGTGAAATCCAATACAAAATACAAAGTAAAATTCTAACTTCAAATTGAAGACGGGACTTATAGATATTCATTCGCTACAAAAATCCTTGGAAATTTTCAACTATATTTTCGAATGTCCAGCAAACGAATCATAAAAAGAAACGCCAAGGAGATAAGACGCATATTCCCTCTAACTTAGTATATAATATTGTCTCATAAGTTATCCCTCAAGCGCCGTCAAGAACGATGTTCATAAATATTGTTTTAGTCTCTCTCCATCAAGTCGGAGTCGGTCTCTTTGGTGAAGAGATTCTGAGGATTTATTATGCAGTAGTTGTATTTTACTTAGTAAAACGTATAGGCTAAAATATGCTGGTAAACCTCTGGTATAGAAAATAAAAGTTACGAGTAGTACCCCAGTATGTTCGTCATTTTTTTTACAAACTAGAAAAACTAAGAAGGTATTTTAAGGACTCACGAGTTACCGTGGGTTTGCGGACGGCGAGCAATGGGTAGGTCGCTGTCCGACTGTCCGGTAACCGTCCGGACCAAGCCCGAGTCGTCGGCGGCACGTGGTGTTCTACACGCGCGTAAAGGAGATGTCGGAGAACTGTAGGGGCCCAGCGGGGTCGAAGCCTACTGTGGCAATGGGCGATGCGAAAGAGAACCCCGGGGCCCTAGAACAAAGACAAAAAAGGAACAGGAGTGGGTTTAAATTAGTCAGTAAAAGTCTGACACGCCCTCTCGCCCCACCCAAGGGCGAGAAATGTCATTAGATGTCGTAGGTCGCGAGTTCGCGTCAGGTGTATTACTTTGTGTAATAAATTTCATCACCACTGCTCTTAAAACAGTGAAAGAAACATAGTAAGGAAACCAGCATGTCGTAGAACCAAAAATTTGAAGGCGTGATATCCACCAATCCGCCCTGGCCAGCGTAGCAGATTATGGCCCGGAGAATGAGCCGTAATCAATCAACCATTCCGTCTCCCAGAGAGAAGACCTAAGTCCCAGTAGCGGGAACATTATAAGGCTGATTACGCTTACGATTATGTACCAAAAAATGTTCGGTTAATTTTTAAAATATTGTGTTTTTTTTTCCTTTTGTATGTTACTTCTGACTATCGTTTTTAGAGTTCCGTACCCAAAGGGTAAAAACTGGACCCTATTATTATTACTCTGTTGTCCGTCTGTCTGTCATCAGGCTGTATCTCATGAACCATTATAGCTCGATAGTTGAAATTTTCACAGATGTGATGTATTTCTGTTGCCGCTTTAACAACAAAATAAACAGAAAAAAAAAACAACAAAAAAAAGTAACATAAACAGAAACAAAACGACAAAAACACAAAAACAAATACAACAACACAGAACTATAAACAGAATAAAATAAATATTTGAATGCCACACTTAAATATTTATTTTATTCTGTTTTTATTCTCACTTTATTTAATTTCCCATGCAACGATCGTGATTTTTTGCTACGGACAGTATGGAACACTACGTGCATGAGCCCGACTCGCATTTGGCTGGTTTTTATCTTAGACCATAATCTATATATAGAGTGACTAGTAATTAGTGACCCATACTTAAACACGTGATTGTACTCAGGATTACAAACAACTTTCCCAAAGAAACTTTTTTTATATTCTCATTAGTTTTGTCACAATAACAAAACAGCTGTTTACATTCAAACAGCTATTTTGTTATTGTGATAAAACTGTAATACGCGTGCGCCTGCGACCGGCGACCGATCAGCTGAAACATGTAGGTACATACACTGATTACGTCCAACTATGGTTTGCAAGCCGCGCGGGTGTTCTATCACTATTGTAGGTACGACGGCGTCACGCGGCTAACAGCTGAGCGGTCGCTCGTAGCAGGCGCGCGCGCGTTTTTAAACAGCTGTTTTGTTATTGTGATAAAACTAATGAGAATAGAAAAAAAGTTTCTTTGGGAAAGTTGTTTGTAATCATGAGTACAATCACGTTTTTAAGTATCGGTCATTAATCTATAATAGTCATCCTATCTATATATATAAAAGGGGAAACTGACTGACTGACATATCAACGCACAGCCAAAACTACTGGGATTAGGAGCGTGAAATTTTGCACAAGGTTTCCTTTTATGATGTAGGCGAGCACTAAGAAAGGATTTTCAAAAATTCACTCCATAAGGGGATGAAGCGGGGGTCCAAAATTTGTATGGAAAAACCTACTTTTACGCGAGCGAAGCCGCGGGCAGAAGCTAGTTTATTTATATTAACGTTCATAATATGGTGTAAACCGTGTATGCCTGCCTCTAATAGGCATACATACCAGTATTCATATTTTAGCTTTGTTTCTACCAATAATATAGAATTATGCTTATTACAATGAAAATAAGACTCAACATTACGAGTACGTAACCTAATTTCAGAGGCGTGTTTATTTGTTCCAACTTTTATATATTATTAAGACTAATGTTTGTATGAATGTATGTACGAAATATTTTCTCGTCTGAATTACCACAGTGTCTCAAGATGAAAGTCTAGGCCCGTATTAATAAACGTTCCTCAGCCCAAGATACCGTACTTGATAGACAGCTTGAGATCCTGATCATTATTAATAAATAAACGAGATTCACACGGTTAAGATTGAGCTCAAGTTCCGGCTTAGGTTTACGTCATCAGCCGAGTGTTGACTGACTAATAAACGAAACTCTACACATTAATGCCATGCGAGCAAAGACGCTGTCGAAAGATAATATTTACATAAACTTACTTCTGCTTTTCACGAAGGTTCCCTTCCTCTCTTTTTCCATAGACTACAGAACTTGTAAGCAGCTTATAAAAATAAAAATAAAAATAACAATAAAACAATGTAGCTAGGCACTTCTTTACTTTTAGCTTATGATTGAACAAATAAGAACACTGAAAGTCGTTATTGAGCTAATAAAAACCGGGTTCCTTGGCTAGTCACAGGGTTTTAATAGTCTATAACTTTTCACTCGTAAAATGCATGACTGGTCACTCAATTTGTGAATAAATTCGTCATCTGACACGCTCTGTTGAATTTATTTTGTTGGGTACTTGCGATTTACTTTTATACGTACAATGAAGTCTTCGAAAGTATTTTGTGACTTTCTTTACATCTCGTCTTTAAGTGATATTATTGTGATTTGTCATGAAAATATACAAAGAACAAAGTAGGAACATTTACAAAAGAACATTTGGAGTGCTTAAGAGGGCCCTTTCTGATCCTGCCTATCGTGAATGTGGGCGTGGTTTACAAGCTTGTTGTTTCAGCCAACGTTATCCAACGAAATGTTTGATAAAAAGGCAAAGCGAAAAAAGAAAGATAACGCCTGAACGTGAACATTTTGTTGGTATTCAGTAATCCCGAAATTTACTCGAATATTTCTCACAATAGGCTTCATCAGAAGACTTAAAGCTACCCAAAAAGCAATAGAAAGGACTATACATATATTTTTTACGTGACCATATTTTAGGAATGAAGATATTCTAAGGAGAAAAACCGTGCAAGTCAGACTCGCGTACTGGGGGTTTCATACGAACTTACCTATGAAAACAGTTCAATTCCCGAATTGAGTTACGAAGATTCTTCCGAATCGCAAAAAAGTTTTTTTTGTGACGTAACTACAAATTTTCAGACTTTTTCCTATACTTGGGCTATGAGACCTTGCTTCATGCAGAAGGTAAATGTCGAACGAAAATTAATTGTCCTTTTTACTATATAAGTTGCAAACACTTCTGTAACACGGACTATAATAGCTTTATGCCAAAATGTACATTTTATATTATTTTATATAACATCCGCCAGCCGCCATGTATGCCTAATGTCATGTCGGAATTAGAGATGCCCAATCAATTCAATTATTAAAAAATTCAATCGATGGATTGTTTTTTCGTTTTCTAAAAGTGTATTATAAAAAGCCTAATAAGTATATTTTATAAATGAGGTCATACTCAAGTCTAACATAAGTGATCCAAACCTATTATTTCATCATGATCTTTTTTCACGGTTTTCTAATGATCGTTTACAAAAGTGTGTGGTCTATTTGTAACTTACTAAACGATTATTTACGACAAATAATACAACAAAAGTAACCCTCCTTTTGGGTTTCATTAATTAAAAAAATATATTTTTACTGAATAACTTACAAATATATATAACTTAAAAATTAAACAATATTGCAAACTGGATACTGATGTTATTATGTATTAACATAACAACACGACGACAGCACTGTTGCCGAGAGATATGTGTCTGACGCACGTGCTAGTGGGTCACAGATCCAGTCATCTCGAGAGGCTATGGTTGAACGCTTGAACTCGTCCTTGAAGGCGGTCTCCGATTGGGGCGATGCCAATCTGGTCAAGTTCAATGCAACTAAAACCCAAGCGTGTCTTTTTTCCGCTAAACGGATTCAATTCCACCCGGCTCCATCTTTCCGAAGTGTGACCGTGCCAATAACCGACCACCTTGAGCTTCTTGGGGTTACGTTGTCGTCTACTCTCAATTTCGGTTCATACATCGAGGCAAAGGCTCAACTGGCTGCCAAAAAATTAGGGATCTTAGTGAAGGTGAGACGGTACTTCACGCTGGAACAGCTGCTCATCCTTTATCAAGCGCAAGTACGATCGTGTATGGAGTATAACTGCTCTCATCTTTGGGACGGGTCTGCCAAATACCAGTATGATGCGCTAGTGTCGATTGAGAGGCGAGCCAAGAGGATCATCGGCAATGATGCACTTGTTGAGTCGAAGCTCCAAAGCCTTGGACATCGCCGCCGAGTTGCTAGTCTGTCGGTTTTCTATCGTTTACATTTCGGGGAGTGTGCACTGGAATTGCACAAACTAATTCCGCCAAGTCCGTTCCATCATCGGACCACTAGACGTACGGCGTTGCACCACCGGTACATGGTAGACATCCCACCCATACGCACAAAACGCTTTGAGAACATATTTATTATGCGTACAGTCAAGGAGTGGAATTCCTTGCCTGAGTCTGTGTTTACTGATAACTACAACTTAGGAGTCTTTAAGTCAAGAGTGAATAGGCTACTTCTAGGCAAACGTGCTCCATCGTCGACCACATCATCGCTTACGATCAGGTGAGATGGTGGTCAAACGCTAGCCTATCATTAATAATAATAATAAAAAATGAAACTTAGGACATATCGATTAATCGTATCGTATTTGCTTTCCCTATTTTTTATTTGGTTGTCATCGTCAGAGTCACAGTCTTACCTGTAATTTTTTTGTAATGATTTTGGCCTGGATACTAAGCCAATTACCTGTGCTAGGAAAAAAAACTACTAACCTAGATACCTAATTAGGTAGGTAGGTACAAAAATAGGTAAATGTATTAAGATGTGGCTTTTCAGTTTTTAAAAAATCACTTGGAGCTATGAAAAACATAACTAATATTCATTATTATGGTTCGATTATAACTTAAAAATCTGATACTATTTTTGAAAAAATAAAATCTTATAGGTGTTACTAAGACTAATGATAGAAAATACAATACACAATTTTCCAATGCTCTTGGCTCCAGGGCCAACAATGTATGGACGCTGAGCAATATCCTTTCAGAATTCTAGGTCAACGAGAAGTGCCCTATGAATTTTGATTCCCTTGAGTGTGTCGAAATACACATTTTTTGCGACATAAATGGCCGTATCTTTTTTTTTCGTTAACTCAGAAGTTTGATTTTTTTCACAGCTTCAAGGGACCGCAGACCTGAGTATAATATGGTTTTAATTTAAACTCCATACCTCCACGCGTTTCCGAGAAAAAGGGTCTTGACAGACAGACAGACAGACAGACAGACCGACAGACGAGACAGACAGACGGACAACAAAGGGATCCTATAAGGGTTTTTTTTTAGGTTGTAAAATCATCTAATGACAGATCGCGCTCTTGGGCGGAGCGAGAGATAGTGTCAGACTTTTACTGACTAAAAACCCACGCCTGTTCCTTCGTTGCCTTTCGTACCAGGGCCGAGTCTTCTTTTCAGAATTAGACCCTTGGCTCCAGTAGGCTTTGACCCTGCTGGGCCCCTACGGTTTGCTGACATCTCCCTGAGGCGCGCTTGGAACAATACGCGCCGTCGACGACTTGGGCTCGGTCCGGACGGTTGCCGGACGGTCGGACGGCGGGCTATCCTATAAGGGTTCCGTTTTTTCCTTTTGAGGTACGGAACCCCAAAAAGGTTACCAACATAGCCTGAAGAAGAGCCAACCTTAAGTGGCAGTGGCACATTAATAAATAAACAATGATCGCCACTCCTGCTCAATCCCACAAATTTATCAAATGCATGAAATTTAAACTTTGTCCAAATCATTAATGTTCATCGCTTATACGTCACGTTACGTCGCGATATTTTGCAACGTCAGCAAAATGCGATATAGGTACAGGAGTTTGCTGAAACGTACGTCCAGGTAATTTTAATATATTGCCTGCTTGCTGCGGTAGCGTATCACTTTACGTGGAGCCACGAAAACAGCTGTGACAATGCAGAGGCGGAAATGTTTTGCGGGGAACGGGTGAAAGTTTCGGTACCTTTTTGCTAAAGAAATACGATGTTCGGCTTTTTTAGGCACGAAGCTATAAACATTTCAATCCGAACTTTTGTATATTTAGGCATGTTTGATGTATTTATGGGCAGATGCTCTTCGTCATCAAAATTGGTCATATCTTCAATACTCGAGTCTTAAACTCACAATCAAAAGTTTTTGTTTTTTCTCGGTCAATTGTGAACCGATTTTGAAATTTATGTTTTTGATTGAAAGATTATGCTCCCAAGTTAGTTCCATAGAAATATTGTTATGATCTGATCATGAACTTCGAAGATATGGAACGGAACTCCTCATAGGAACACAGCAGAACTGTCGTAACAAGTAAAATTGCTTTGTTTATACGTGTAGTCGATGACTGACTGAAAGAAAAGGGGGAGGGGGGATATATCGAACTGATCTGATGATGAAGCCGGAAGGTAGGTACCAAAACTCTGTAATAAATTAATGTAACCTAACCGTGGTATTTAAGTTTGGCTGAGGGGTACTTTTTAGTGGTGGTACCTTAACTAAAAAGTGTGAAATAAAAAACTTTTTACAAAAATGAATATAACCGACTTCAATGTAAAAAAAAAAACACTGAAAAGTGCAAAATAACTTTTATTTCGGAAGTCGGTGTTAAATAACGAAGAGACAAAACTATTATAGAAACACCGACTTCCGAAATTAAAGTTATTATGCACTTTTCAGTGTTTTTTTTTTATTACATTAAAGTCGGTTATATATATCTTTTCTATCTATTCACCATCATATTTATATACCAGTTTTTCCTAAATATTAATCGCGTAGGAAGGCCCTATTAAAAATATAGGGCGTTCCAAAATTAACGCAAGATTTTAATTAAATAGAAAACACAGTTTAGATTTAGTCTTTCGATTGTGATTTTTTTTATTGAATCATGAACTAAAGGTTGTCCCAAAATTAACGCAAGATTTGAAATTACCGCCTTTTATGCAGTAAACTGTTGGCACCCCAAAAAAAACTATGTTTTGTATTTAATTCAAATAAAAGAAAGAAAGAAAAACAGTTTGTCAGTTCAGTGCTTATGAGTTCACTTTACTTTTTTTGTTTTTTTTTTTATTTTGTTTAAATTTTGCGTTAATTTTAGGTCACCCTATATCACCATCTTTTTTACCTTGGTGATTGACAAATCGTACAATGAGGCATCCGTTATTCTTGTTTATCTTTATCACCATCATTAGCTTACAGCAGTCCACTGACAAAGAGACAATCAAAGCCATTGAGTATTTCTAGTTTTCCTAATTCATTATATGACTCTGCGGTAAAAAATGTTTGATTTTTGTTTCTCTCACTGCTGGACGTAGGCTTTCCAGTTCAATTTTGAAGATTAAAATATACATCTTTTATCACACTCTCACACTAATATTAAAAAGTTGAAAGTTTGTATGTTTGTTACCTCCTCACGCTTGAACGGCTGAACGGATTTCGATAAAAATTGGTACACGGGTAGACCACGTCCTATAATTTAGGTGCCTTCAAGGCTAGAGTGAATAGGCTCATAATAAACTAGTGCGCCTCACCATCAATGATTGCATCACTGCTTACTATCAGGTGGGATTGCAGTCAAGCATTGGTTTATATCAATTTAAAAAAAAATAGCACATAGTATAATTTTATTTATTTAAATTATCCCGGGAGTATGTACCCATTATAATTTTTCACTATCACGCGGGTGACGCAGCAGCTGGTGAGTCATAAAATAATTAATTTCCGTTTAGTGTCTCGCTGGTTTTATAACCACACCCAATATAACACCTCGCTGAACCATATCGGCAATTCTAAAAACTCATCAGCATCCCCTGTAATGGGAACATCAGGTATTCTTACAAGATTTACTGCGATGACGATGCGGCTGCAGACTGCAGTCCTGCCGACCGAGCCGCGAGCTGAATGCTTTATTGAAATACTAGCTGTTGCCCGCGACTTCGTCTGCGTTAAGTTCGTAAAACTGTACAATCATTCTGTGCTTGCAATTCATTCTGAAAGCATCGTACGAGTAATTATTTATTGTACTTTCACATAAAACTGTTAAAGGTAAAAACGCAAATTACCTTCAGGATACATGATAAGTACTCGTCCAGATCCAGATGTATGAACGTCAATGAATAGAAAGAGTATGTAAGGGTCGTAGCAGTTGGCATTTCTGCCTACCCCAAGGGAAAAGGCACTAGTTTATGTATGTTTCTGGTTTATGTTCTGGTAAAACAACATTGTCACAGTGAGCACGTCACAATCGCAGCGGTAATGCCTGTCTTTGAGGAGGGGCTATAGAGGCGTCACGGCATCCTCTCTTTGTGCAGAACTCACCGGATGTGGGTGTTTCGGGAGGTATCTGTATCGAATTCAGCGAAAAAAAACACTCGAGTCTCACCATTGTGCGGATCGCCCGGAGAATACGATGGAACTTACGGTGGAAGTCAGTCCCGCTTGGTAGGAGCGCCGGCGCCGCCGTGTCCTCATGGAGGTGATTAGTGGAAAAAATGCCAACCAGTAGCCTCCTTCAGTGAAGCACTACGATCGAAGAAGGTGGCTGAAACTATGAGGGATGATGAGGGAAGTGATGCTCCAGGTGTTGAAAGCCGCAGGGCGATTGCGGTGGAGCCGTCCGGTCATCTGGTCAAAGCAATCCTGAATCGACGGCGCGTAGTAATCTACGTGCGACTCATAGAGATGTCACGAAATGGATAGGGCCCTCTAGGGCCAATGTCTGCTAAGGCTGCGAGATTGTTCGAAAGAGTTACCTCCTGTAAAATTTTCGCCTCAATAATGTTTCACTGAAGAGTTTAAGCCTTCAGACAGCTTTGGTAGAGGTAAACGAAGGAACATAATCGGGACACCGAGCTTCAGCTGGATAACGTTTGCACTGATGGTGCAAAGCCAAAAAGCCAGTGAATCCAAAAATTACCATAATCATCAATTATCTTCCTCCACAGCAGTACTTATGAAGAATTTTCGAGAGCATGCTTGAATTGATTGTTGCAGCTTGATCATTTGGGGCGTAAAAATTACTTGTTCATTTACCTAGGATTTTTGGTGTGTATTTGACTGACGTCCTTGTATATCAGACAAATGTTATTCCATAGTGGGAACTACCCTATGAAGAGTCTCCAACTTTTGAATGAATTTCGGTGAAATCTTGAACGCGTGTATCCCTGTCCAATCGAACTCGCATATTGATGGCCAAACCGAGAGGTCACTGACGCCGATTGCCTCTATGAAGACACGGCGGTTCACCCAAGCAGGATAGACCTCCACCGCATGCTACAACGGGTCCTCCGGGCGATTTGCAAAATGGTAATATCAGGGTACTTCCAACCGAATCCGGAACAGAAACCGCGTGAAACACCCTCAACAGTCCTGAGCTTGTGTATCCATAAAACAATGAAATTCCGGTAAACAAATGTAGCAGCCAATTAGTGTTATCCCTGAGACTGGCCTCCCTCAGAGGGTTGTTCCAGTGTTGGTCTCCACTCACTGCAAGGAGGTAACATACGGATGTCGACGTAAGGCTGCAAGGAATCTGAGATACATCATACGTTGTCGAACTGTGATCAGGAACGCAAACCTTTCGACGCCGTTTTATATGAAGCAGTGACTGCTAATAATAAAACACACCATTATTAGGCCGCAAGGTGCCATCATCCCGGAGGACACAGTGGAGCACACAGAGGTGTGTGTTGTCCTCGTGGAAGCAATCGGCGTCAGTCACCTCTCACGCCGGGCCTTGTGACTTTTTGCTATGGTCCAGAGCGAGGAGGAATGGCAGGCGGTCGCCTCCTTCTGCAAAGCCGTAATGCTAGTGAAGGAGGAGGCCGCACGCGTGAGGGAACGAACGTCCTCACGCCGAGCCGAGATTCTGACCCCGACGACCAGCCACGGTAGACGCGGGCTCGCGGACATCCAGCAATGGGTCGTCCACAGCCGTCCGGCCGTCCGGTAATTGACCGGACCGAGCCCAGTCGTCAACAGCGCGTAGTGATCCACGCGCTCCTCAAAGAGATGTCGCAAAGGGCAACTGAAGGACACAGGTGTGGTTTTAGTCAATAAAAGTTTGACACGCCTTCCCGATCCAGCCAGAGTGGGAGAAGTCATTGGATGACTTACACCCTTAAAAAAAGAAAAATAAAGGTGCCATCATTATCATTATCATTTCAGCCAAAAGACGTCCACTGTTGGACATAGGCCTCCCCAAGTGTCACCATAATTACCGGTCCTGTGCGTCTCGCATCCATCGGATTCCCGGTCATCGGTCCACCTGGGGGCCTTCCAACGCAAGGTGCCATGCTACCCCTTCCGAAAATTTGGCCGTGTTATTTTAAAGTCAATTATTAAATACATATAAGTATTTACTTTTATTGCCTTTGGTTGGTATCCCTTGAATAATCACGGTCAATTAGCTTGTTAAAACCACGGGGAAAAAAAGCAGTAGGATTAAAAATGCCTCCGTCTAACTCTAGTTTAACCATAACGGTTTTCGTCCAATTTTAAACAATAAAACTGTCTGCAAACTTGGGCGATGGTCATTCTTCCGCTACTCAGAAAATTACGTAAAATACACAATGCCATCTATCAAATATGAAGTTCAACTATCATTGTCATCATTATTTCTACTTTCAGTTTTTAGATGGCGTTGCGAGTATCTGAATTGCGTGTGGTGCCATATTTACAACAGTACGTGATTTTACTCGCCGCTTTGATTTTATTATGTGTTTTGATTAGTTTTTACAAAATATTTAGAAGATATCGAATAGAAATGTCAATTTTATTTTGAAAAAATGGTAAAAGTTATTTTATTACAAAAAAGAAGATAAAATAATGACAAAATTTTTAACTGTAGCTGGGAATCGAACTCGTGGCAAATGTCGTTCAATATCGACATTTTGGATTATTGCTCACCCCCCATAGCAAATAGCGTGATAATATGTAGCCTAACAGTTGACCCGGCCTTTATGGATTATGTATGCAAAATTTGAACAGGATTGGTTCAGTAGTTTTTTCGCCAATTAATACCAACGCTCCACCATTTTACTGTTTTATTATATGTATAGATAGATTGGAAAGATACGAGCGGTAAACTGGGGCGGGTACACTATAATCAAGAAAAAATTTAGGAACTCTGAGCTGACCCAAATGTATGTTTTATACACCCATATTTTTGAATTAGTACAAAGAATTTTTTTTGCTGAACTTTATATTTCTGAAACCAAAGTTTTAGGCACTATTCTCATTGACAGTGACGCGAATTTTTGTATATAAAGAAAGTCTTCAATCCCACTTTTTTTGCTACTACCTACCTTTTTTATTAGCTTATATATTTATTTTACAATTCATTTACAAAAAAAAAAGAAGAAGAAGGAAATAGAACGATAGGTACAAAGGTGATGCTTATTTTACAAAAAATTCTTCCAGCAGACCTGCGAAAGGAGAGATTAGAAGAGATGTAGACTATAGTTTGTAGAAATAAGTAAAAATTGTTATAATAAGATACTTATCTTCTTTTGTATTTTTGTGTGTAGGTACATAAATAATAAAATAAATTAAAATTAATAAATGTAACGGAGGTCCGAAGTTTGTGTGCAAAAACCTACGTTCACAGGGGCGAAGCCGCTGAAACTAGCTAGTTGAAATATAAAACTAGCTCAAAATTGTTTTATAATAGTGCTGCTAACAATATATAGGGTGACTGGTAATTAGTGTACGATACTTAAACACGTCATTGTGCTCATGATAACCAACAACTTTTACTATGGGAACAAACCAGAAATAGCGAAAAAAAATTAGCTGTTCAGTACATTAATGTTTGCCTAATGTACTGAACAGCTCATATTTTTTTCGCGATTTCGGCTTTGCTCCCATAATAAAAATTGTTTCTTATCATGAGCACAATCACGTGTTTAAGTATCGTACACTAATTGCCAGTCACCCTATATAGTTTCATGAGGTTTCTTCAGTATAACGTCTTGGCAATGAAACAGCGTCTCAGCAATCAATCTTGTGTTGAGACACGAGGTCGATGACACATAAACTACCAACAGATTACAATTAAATTAAATATCCATAATGTTACATTACTTTTAAATCTCTTTGCTGAATGTTTACATCATAAATAATAATACCTACTGATCGACATTTTCTTATAATCGGGAGCAATAAGGTTTCCATAATTATGATTCTTATAAGCTTTGATTCTCTGAATCCATTCACAGATTAAAGTGACTTAAATGGTGAATCTTATTTAGGCTTTTGGAAAACTTTCATCTAGGATATTGCTATTAAAATAATCGATATTGACTTATTATATTCGTCATCATCATCATCATCTTCCTGCGCTTGTCCCGTCTTATTTGGGGTCGGCGCAACACGTACACGTTTTTTTTCCGTTCTATCCTGTCAATCGTCATGCTATCACTAACTTCCTTTTCTTTCATATCACTGTTCACACAATCGTATTTGTTAAAAAAAAGATTTAGGTACTTATATGGGTATTCTGAAAGATACTTTTGCAATATAAATTATGATAGTATAGTAATTATTTCAGTTTGTCTGTCCCTTTGCAGGAAAATAGCCTCTGTCTGCCTTTCAAACCTCTATTTTGCGTCAGTGTATATATTTTTTTAAAAGAGTAACAATAGTTTCTTGCCGGTTCTTCTCCATAGGAAACGACCAATTTGGAACCGTATACTAGCTTCTGACGTTTTATTAGTGCCATTGTAGGCCTATGTGAAATAAAAACATTTGAATTTTGAAAGGCCCTGTCTGTAGGCTCTAAGGCCTAAACTCGTCCTGTCATTTTTTGCTATTTTTTTTTTGAGGTGGTAAGTTTTCAGATATCTACTCCCACTCTGAGTAGCGTGAAACAGAGCATCAGACTTTTTCTGAGTAAAAACTCTTCTGTGTTCCATTAGTTACCCTTTACCTTTCGTTCCAACGCCACGGTATCTCTTTCGAACGTGCCCACAGCCCTGGCGGCTATCAGTTTTTCAGTTTTGAAATCTCTTCGAGGCGTTCTATGTTTCCAAACTTTATGTGCACGTAAAGTCTCAATAAACTTCAAATGAAAACCGAATTTCAGACGGTTATGAACTGACGTATCTGTAGTACAAGATTTATTATTCCATCGTGACACCAGTGTTCGAAAATCGGTTACATTTTGAGTTGATTTTCGCTATTCTTGCTACATCTGGGATGCTATGATATTTTATACAATGTAAATCATTGTATAAAATAGGTAGATGTTCTTCCATTATATTTTTGTAGACCATTGGATTGGTAAATATGGCAATCTGGCGGTTGTTGCTGATAAAGACTGCCTTATACTAAATCATCACATTAGGGTGCTGATGGAATAGGGTTTTTTTTTCGGTTGGAAAATCATCCAATGACATCCCCGCTCTTGGGCAGAGCGTGAGATACTGTCAGACTTTTACTGACTAAAACCCACTCCTGTTTCTTCTTTGCCTTCGTTCTAGGGCCTCGGGGTACTCTTTCGCATCATCCATGGCCCCAGTAGGCTTCGACCCTGCTGGGCCCCTATGGTTTTGCTGACATCTCCTTGAGGAACTCCTCCGCGCGTGGAACACGTCTTTCCAATCACGCCTCAAAGAAGAGACTTACCGCCATAATTGTGGCGTGCCCAATGATGGAACGGATGACATTATAGGAACGTTCTGTAAGTATTGTTTATTTTTTACAAAACTTTTCCCATTTTTTTGTTTCATGTTTCTGATTAAACGCCCTTCAAAAGATGGTTTAAACGAGATATAAGAAAGCAATTAAAAATTTGAAAGTAACTGCAAACTTTACCCATATTGACAAGGTTTTTGATAAATTATGGTTCTTATGAATCTTAAATAAACGCGTTTATCTAAGAAAATTGAGCTCTTTTTCGTGTCGTTTTTCAAAAACTTTATCGACTTAGGAACGTCTATTAATAAAATAAATCTTTCCTTTAAGTTCATTTATCTCTTTATAAAGAAAGTTAAAAAAAAGAAAAGAGGAGGGGGAGGGGTGAAAGTTAGTTTTTTTTTAATTTTTATTTATTGGTTCAAATTACAATTAACGTTAATAAAAATATGTTTTTTTTTTCAAATACTGGTATCTTGACATTTGACCTAAGACTAAGAGTATATTTTTCTTAAATACCGGTACATAATTATAATTGTTTGACTTTTCAGACTAACAGCGATTACAATTAACGAAAAGTCAAAAATGTTTGGAAAATTATGGGCATTAATAATATTAAAATAATAAATTTTTAAAATCGTTTTCATAGAGTTCCGACATAGTGGGTACCTTGAAAAATAACCACAAAATTTAATTACTGAATAATTTTTATTAAAATAATTACATTTCTGTCACTAAAGTAGGTGCTAGATAAAACAATAAAGCACATTGACCTTTTCCAAATATCCCTGTATCCCGAAATAAAACAAGACAACTTTTTAAAATTAAGAAATTTTTGAAATTAAGAATGTCAATAAATTTAAGAGGGTCAATGAAAGACATTATTGTTAAAAACTTATCATGTAAGAAAATATGAATGTAAGACAAGGCAATATGGTCGAAGACCTGAAGCTGAAGCCACCTTCATAAATGGGTAAATAAAAAAAAAACAATCTGCAAGTTTCCAAAAGCTTGCAGCTCATCCAGTTTGCTTTCTCAATAATTTTCTGTAGTATTGAAAATGCTTGAAGAATAAACTATCCATCATAAAATACTGTGCTAAGTTTAAAGTACTAAAAATAAAAGATCGTGTCCAATAGCTTAGAAAGTTTTGTGTATTTTTTTATTTTTCAATTTCATTATAATATTACTAATAACTATTTAAAAAAACTGGGCAAGTGCGAGTCGGACTCGCGCACTGAGGGTTCCGTGTAAACTTACATATGAAAACAGTTCAATTCCCGAATTAAGCTAGGATGTTTTTTTTCTAATCGCAAAAAAAACATTTGAGACGTAACTACAAATTTACAGTTTTCAGATTTTTTTCCTATACTTGTCTTGAGATATTGCTTCATACCAAATTTCAGGATTCTAGGTCAACGGAAAGTACCCTATGAATTTTGATTCCCTTGAGAGTGTTGAATCTTTGAAATACACGTTTTATGCGACATAAACGGCCGTATCTTTTTTTTCGTTAAATTAGAAGTTTGATTTTTTCACAGCTTTAAGAGATTGCAGACCTGAGTATACGGTTTTAATTTAAACTCGATACCTCCACGCGTTCTTGAGATAAAGGGTCTTGACAGACAGACAGACGGA
Organism: Mythimna impura; assembly: GCA_905147345.3. Classification (NCBI taxonomy): domain Eukaryota; kingdom Metazoa; phylum Arthropoda; class Insecta; order Lepidoptera; family Noctuidae; genus Mythimna; species Mythimna impura. The sequence goes on along the minus strand of LR990342.1, from coordinate 23,725,121 downwards.
CGGACAACAAAGTGATCCTATAAGGGTTCCGTTTTTTTCTTTTGAGGTACGGACCCTAAAAAAATTACTGCTATGGCAAATTTATCTGGACCCTACATAATATAAGTCGAGACTATTCTCTACCACCTAATTAACCTTTATTTCTTTATCCACAGATACCTCGGCATCCGCAACCCACTGAAGAGTCGCCACCACTCCACCAAGCGCGTCGTGGTCATCAAGATCGCACTAGTCTGGCTCCTTAGTATGTTCGTCTCTAGTTCTATTACTGTTTTAGGTGAGTGCTATTTTGATCAGTAACATTTTAACACTGTAGACAAGTAAGTAACGTTAGCATCCATCCCGTTCCGTGTACCTATTTAACTCATTTCTGTCTTGTTGTCTATAACATCAGGCCTTTTCTTTTTTTTTTGGAGAGGGGTGGGGAATTAACAAATAACTCCTCCCGCTCTGAATATAACAACAACTGAAATAATAGAGGTGTGTTTTATTCTTATTCTTTCTTGTACACACAATTTTAAACAACAATAAAAATAGGACAGTTGATGTATACAACATTAATTTAGTATATGCGAAACCCGAAACACCTGTCTAGTATTTTTATGTAAAGAATCAATGTAGCACAGCATAGTCGGCCTTATAATGTTCCCACTGTTGGGACTCAGGCCTCCTCTCTAGGAGAGGGAATGGGCCGTAATCCACCACGCGGGCCCAGTGCGGGTTGGTGGATGTCACATGTCTTCGAATTTTTGGTTCTAGGACATGCCGGTTTCCTCAAGATGTTTTCCTTCACCGTTTTTAGAGCAGTGGTGATGAAATAAATTACACAAAGTAATGCGCCTGGCTGGGTTTGAACTCGCGACCTACAACTCGTAAGTCGGGGCTACAACTCGTAAGTCGGAGAAGAATCAATGTACAAAATTTTATAACTGTATCATGAAAAATTACAAAGTTATAAGCTTCTTATGTTACCAGGTTGTCTCCACAAATATATGGTCACCGGGCCATCGGGTTGATTGAGGGGTTGTTTTGCTCCCGCACCCACATGTGCGCTGGCGCCTAATGCCCGCTATGAACTGCCGTGACCTGTGTTGTGCTTAGTGTCGGTGGTGTCCAACTTGTGACCTTTTTTAAATATTTTTGGGAAAATGTTGTAAAAATTATTGGAATCGATTCAGTTACTAATTCTGAACAAACTATGGTCAGGCAAATACTAAAAATAATGTTGTATATACGAGCCTAACCCACAATTGGGTTTAGTCAGTAAAATCTGACACTCCCTCCTGCTCTAGCCAGTGCGAGAGAAGTCATTTGTTGATTTCCCACCAAAAACGGTCTATGACCAATGGTATCTAAAAAAAAGGCAAATTTACATGTTAGGTCATAGCAGTCTTAATATTAAGGCTCCAGTAGCCGCACTAGCAAACTACAAAACAATAAATCGTCACAATGTCACGTACTTCAAAAGTATATATGTAACCTCATACTAAATACTAACATTTCAATCAATTAGCAAGACTTAAACTCCACTTACAACCAGTAACAGTTGGTTGAAGATATTGCCCGACATTGCCCGACAGTTCTAGTTATTGCCCAACATTGCCCGACGTTCTAACTTCAATAAGTTAGAACACACGAAGTTGGTCATTAAACTATACTTAGAATATAGGTGTTAGTTTCTTAATTACATACCTACGTGATTTAACGTGTTTTGGGAAAAGGAAAATTGGCTTTCTGCCAACACAACGTTAATTTGAGAGCAAATTGGGAGAAATCGTTCTCTCAAAACTTACAAGTCATTGCCAATGTCGATGATTTGCGGGTTTTTGTTATTTGAGGGTAGAAGTGTTTTTGGCAGTTTTCTGATTTTAATTGGAGATGTTGATCTTATTAGAGATTGCGATTATCGGTTAAATAATAACGGATACTTATTTCATTATTATTTCATCACCATTATTTCAGCCGAATGACTTCCACGGCTCCCCAAAGTGTCGGCACAACTTTGCGTCTCCCATTCATCGGATTCATTATTCACACATAGTAGTCTGATACAATATTTTGTATCAGACTACTCTGAGAAGAAATAAACTAATAATAAAAAATTATTTAGTTTCTTTTACAAAGTAATACAAAACTTATAGGTTAATAAAAATATGTGTTGTGATTATTTTGTCCGCAGTAAATTAAACTACAAAAAAATAACATTGAAAAAAAAAATGAAACCAATTAAACAGGTCATTGAAATCTTGATTGGGTCATTGAAAATTCAGAGATTTAAGAAATACTAGGGAATATCTTACACATTACAAGTGTACAGGTTTTTGCCGACAAGGCCAAACAACGACGAGGTTTTTTTTTAGAAATAAGTTAATTTTTTGTACTATTCTTCTGTTTCCTTCTTCTTTTCTTTTATTATTGTGTATTCAAAAATTGTTAAATAAATAAATAAACGACATTGAAAAATATTTAACTCACGCTCATAACTAAACTTTTTCTTCTTAGGTCTTATTAACCGCTCCAACATAATGCCGACTCCAGATCTGTGCGTGATCAACAACCGTCTGTTTTGGATCTTCGGTTCGCTGGTAGCGTTCTACATTCCTATGCTGACGATGGTGGTGTCTTTTGCGCTGACCGTGCAGCTGTTGAAGAGACAGGCACGGCTGGCGGCAACACCTGTGCCTGGAGGGACGCAAAGAAGGTTAGTAATATAGTTACTGGTAACACTGTTTCATCTAGCACCAATGAATAGAATCTAGGCTTGCGCATCGATAGTACTCTGAATTAATACACTCAAGTAGTCACTGATTGTCTAGTTCCTTCTTTGCCTTGCGTTGCGGTTTTCATTTCAGAAACGAACCCATCACCTAGGCTTTGCCCTGCTGGGCCCCTACAGTTTTCTGACATCTCCTTGAGGCGTGCGTGGAACAATACGCGTCGTCGTAGACTGGGGTCCGGTCTGGACGGTTACCGGAGGGCCGCGACAGAGGAGAGCCCATGCCTACGGTGGCTGGAAATCGGGGTCGGGATCCCGGCAGCTGGGACCTGAGGAAGTCTCTCTGATTGACTAATGTTATTCAGTGACTACTAGCCAGTGTCGTTCAGAAGGTTAAAGAACTATCAAGCAAGAGGATAAAGCTTGTGCCGACGCAATTTTTTTCTATCATCGAGTAGGGCGACGTGTGCTACTATGACCTCAACAAACTTAATCGTCTTCTAAATTACTGCATTGGATTTGTTTTCGGCTTAACTAATGATCATATCTCAGCGCATCGCTCGCTTGTAAAGTAAACGCCCATATTATGGTAGCAAAGTGAGCAAAAAATGCTTTCTAACTTATTGTAATTTCTCGATTCTTTCAGTTATTTGACTCCTCACAACAAATTTCCACCATCTAGATTATAAATCTGCACTCATTTCATTGTCCCACTCATCGTACTGACTTCCTTCACTGTTCTTTCTTCGTGCAGACTATTTATCTGTAGAATACGCTCCCCCAGGAGATCAGAATAGGATCCAACCAATTAAAATTCAAAATCAGATTTCGCGAGCACATTCGTAATAACTTGGCAGATAGTGTTATCGTAGCGTTAATGCTTTCCAAATGTCTATTTTTACCAATAATTTATTTGTGTACTTATTAGTTCACTCATTTGAATTACATTACATAATTGTACGATATTTTGTATTTATTTTTTCATTGTTCTAGCCTTTTTTTTCTTTTATTGCACCTACCGCCAGTTTTATCAGCATCACAAAAAATTTGACTGGCAGAAAATGCCTTCCGTACTTGTGTTTTTAAAGAGTATTTATTAAATAAAAAAGAAATAAACACCTGGTCTATTTTTCTTAAATGTAACTGAAAACTTGGATGAAATGAAACACATTCAACTTAGCAATATCCCATATATAATGCCTAATTTAAATGCAAAAAGCCTTCAGAGTCAAGATCTCTGAAATCTTTTACTAAAGTGGATGTAACTCAAGAATAATTTCATGTCGACTGCTTGGCGTAAGATTAAGAGTTCCATAACTCTCATTTCGCAGGTTACTTGGCTAAGTTCAGCTAAGTTTCGTAAGTAAACTTCTTACCAAGAGTTTTTTCGTCTTAAGTAATTTATAAGTCATTCTAAGTCGTTTTTGTGGAGAAAAAGTAAAACTTATTTTTTTACTGTGGCTGTAATTTTACTTAATTTTTGAAGGTTGTTTACTACGTCACTTTAGCTTACTTGGATACAGACAGATTATTTTTAAAATATTTTTAAATCATTAATAAAATTTGAACATACAACACCAGTCCGACAAAAACCTGAGAGAAGAAGTACATACACTCTTAGATTTTTCTAATTAATAATATTTGGTTTTGGATTAACATTGGTTTGGACTTTTACATATAATACACATTATTTAAACTTCGAAACATAGAACAATTTAATGACACTTGGGTGGGGCGGGAGGGCGTGTCAGACTTTTATGGATTAAAACCCACTCCTGTTCATTCTTTGCCTTCGTTCCAGGGCCCCGGGGTTCTCTTTCGCATAACCCATGGCCCCAGTAGGCTTCGACCCTGCTGGGCCCCTATGGTTTTGCTAACATCTCCTTGAGGCGCGCGTGAAACAATACGCGCCGTCGACGACTTGGGCTCGGTCCGGACGGTTACCGGACGGTCGGACAGCGAGCTACCCATTGCTCGCCGTCCGCAAACCAGCGCCGACGGTGGCTGGGAATCGGGATCGGGATACATAGAACACGCTGGTTTTCTATGTTTTGAAGTTTATAAACATAACAAAAATAATAATTATAGAAGGTGCATACGAATGCGAAACTTTGAAAATGGTAGGATTTCAACTTTTCATTCAGTGGTGCCACTTTCAAACTTACTCTAATATACCTCTCTCATACTCTCTATCCATTCCAAAACATATAATATAGGTACGTAAGTACAACAAACCACATAATTAACTGGTTTTGTACGTGTTGTAAACAACGTTTCAAACAAATGGAGTGTTTGTGTTGTGGGCGGTGGAATTTGTCACAACACGTTATTGACGCTATAGGTTGGAAATGATGTGGTTACAAAATAATATAAGTATTGTCAATATCATGAAATAATTAACATACTTACAGGGTTTTGTTTTCGGTGGAAAAATCATCTAGTGACTCTTGGGCGGAGCGGGAGATAGTGTCAGACTTTTACTGACTAAAAACCCATTCCTGTTCCTTCGTTGCCTTTCGTACCAGGGCCGAGTCTTCCTTTCAGAAGCAGACCCTTGGCCCCAGTAGGTTTCGACCCTGCTGGGCCCCTACGGTTTGCTGACATCTCCTTGAGGCTCCTCCTTTGCTAGCATTACTGCTACGCAGAAGGAGGCGACCGCCTGCCACTTCTCCTCGCTCCGTACTTCACCCGGTGCGAGAGATTGCCGTCGCCGATCTCCCCCACGAGGACACGGCGGTGCTCTGCCCAGGTGGGGCACACCTCCGCCATGTGCTCCACCGTGTCCTCCGGGCAAATAATTAATATACAGGGTGGGTTTTTGATAGTGGGCAGTAAAAGCTGGTACTTTATAACCATTGCAGCCACAGAAAACCGTTTTTAGTTAAGAATAACGACTGACAGTTTAATATGTCATGGTAAGTCCTACCATTACATATTAAACTGTCAGTCGTTCGAGCAAGAAAACGGTATGGAGCTATGCACCCTATATAACTCCATCCCTTTAATTGCTCAGGTTAGGTCCTAAAATGGGCTCGTGGTAGCACGTCTTTGTTAACTTTTTGAGCTAACTGATATTTACACAAAAACTTTTTCATGCCTTTCGATTCTGTTTATAATATGGATGAAAAACCGTTTTTTTACACCAACCTAAAACTTATTTTACGTAACCAACATTTAAACGGCAACGGTCCTCACGCCCCAACCGCCGCCGGGATTCCGATCCCGATTTTCGGCCACCGTAGGCGCGGGCTTGCGGACGGCGAGCAATGGATAGCCCGCCATCCGACCGTCCGGTAACAGTCCGGACCAAACCCGAGTCGTCGACAGCGCGTATTGTTCCACGCGCGCCTCAGGGAGATGTCAGCCCAGCAGGGTCGAAGCCTACTGGGGCCATGGGTAGTGTGGAAACGAAACCCGGGCCCTGAGACGAAGGCAACGAAGGAACAGGAGTGGGTGTTTAGTCAGTAAAAGTCTGACACTATCTCCCGCTCCGCCCAAGAGCGCGATTTGTCATTAGATAATTTTCCCATCTAAAAGTCATTTATAAATATTTAACCTTATTTATTATACTTATTTACTGTCCCATTTCAAACATCACCGCTGCATTTATTTTATATGATATAAACCTGTGCTTAACTGCGATCTCACCTGGATGGTAAGCAGTGATGCAATCGTTGATGGTGAATCGCACTAGTTTAATAAGAGCCTATTCAATCCAGCCTTGAAGACACCTAAATTATTCGGATAAAAAGACCGCAGCAGGCAAATTGTCCCAATCCTTCGATGTACGCGGTAAGAACGACGAGGCGAAATGCTTAGTTTGTATGTGACTATAGGTCATACACTTATTCTTGTTTACGCCGATTTCTCATGTGGTTAAATAAATAGTTACTATAAAATGCTACAAGGACCTTTATGACCAAAATAATTGTTGAATATTTTAGCATAAAAAAATACCTATTTCGATAAAATTTTGAAAATCTTGATTGCTTTAGTAATTTCATAAAAAAAACTACCTAATTTTCTAATTAGGATGTAGAAGGATCATTCCAGTTAAATGTTGTATATAGGTGTGTATGTATAGGTCTAAGCATAGCAGGTAAGTGTTTACTATGTTCACTATCACACTTCACACGCATCTTATCATGGTGGGTGATAAATCTACCAATTAATCACCGATCCGATCCGATCTCCGATTTGAGTTTTTACTTGTACCACACACTCTTTTGCGTTCGTTATAAAACAACACAGAGCTACAAGTCACAAAATGTTGTTGTAAAAATTTAAACGACTTCAAAATAAAATGAACATGAAGGGTGACAGCGTTAAATTAGCGGCACAGCCGTCATCGGTAGGTTTTTTGGTAAAGGGTTCATGGCATAGATTTAAAATAACAATTCACTTCACAATCACTTTTATTTCACAGTAGATATAATTTGATAATAACATACTTAGGTGTATCGTAATCCGTAAGTACCAGTTTTGTTAGGAGTGTCCAAGCTACACAATGGATTGCTCAAGACCGCCGCCCGTAAACGTCGCCCCTCCAAACAAGGACACGACTACAACGTCACAACGTTTCACCTCTCTCCGGTACTAAACAATCTTGTCTTATCGTCTAAATTGTCATAATCTAATCGTCAATAAGCACGTCTCTAAAATAGTACTACAACCCAACTTAAACCTAATTATCATCAAAATATCCGTATAAAAGTTTATGCAGCCACAAATCGAAAAACCGCACTTGAATCCTCTCGTATCCTAACCCTAAACCCACCGTAACTGCCACTAAACCTCTGTCCAGAACAGGTTCCGAAATAAATCCGTATCGAAGAGAGAATATCCAGTAGGGCTGTTTACTAATATTTAAATGATGTTTGTAGTTATTTTAATTTTGAATTCATTTTTGACTTAGATTTTTATTTTTTGCAATTTTAATTTTGGATTCATTTTTGACCTCAATTTTTATTTTAATTATGATTTTTGACATTACTGTTTTTTTTTTTATAGTGCCTTTGTTTTATTTATTTAATCGTAGTGTCCAACAGCTGTAACAAATGGCTAACGATTGTATACGAGACATTGAGCCAATTACAGGTTCTCACGAGTAAAACCAGAAAAAGTAGTAAAAAATGTAAGATCGCTTACAAGCACGACAAAATAATATTATAACTATAATATCACTTGAGTAAAATTAGTAAGTACTATGCACTTTTGAAAAAGTCAGCATTCAAAGAGTGCGTGCAGGAAAGGTTTTAATTTAGTGGTAAAATAGTTCCTGGCAGTGGCTTCGTCCGCGTTAGACTAGGTTTCTCCTTACAAATTTTGGAACCCCGCTTCATTCCTTTAGAGGTCGGAATTTTTAAAAATCTTCACTTAATGTTCGCCTGCGAAAGAAAACCTTGTGGAAAATTTCACGCTTCTAGCCCCAGTACTTTCGGCTGTGCGTTGATATGTCAGTCAGTTTCTCCTAATATACATATAGATGGATCAAATGAGAATGTTTACAAAGAATGTAAAAGTATACTTCTGCTATGTAACAAAGCCTAAGATTTTTACAGATGGCCGTTTTTAAGTTTATAACGTTAGTACAAACAAACAAACGCAGTGGCGGACTTTGTTTTATAATAACAATTATGTACAGATATGAAAGTTTGAAAGGTTTGATCTATGAAAAGCTATTTGTTATTCTTTCACGCAAAAACTACTGAACGGATTTTTATGAAACTTTAATGGAGCTCTTTGCTCTTTTTTTGAGCTTATACGTCAGAATAACCTAGGCAAATAAAGCAGCTTTCTATCAGTGAAAAAGTTTCAGCAATTGGACCATTACTTTCAGAGATTACCTCCTACAAACAAAAAAAAACAAACTTTACCTCTTTATAATATTAATGTAGATTTGTAAGTAAATAAGAGAAAATATGTTATTGTTATGAGTGTTCCATAATTATACATAATTGTATGGTGGGTATAGCGTGCGATTATTCTCTTTGTACCACCGGTCGAGCAGACGTGCCCTGGGTTCCGACTACTTACTGATCCTTGTTTTGTTATATACAAAATTATACGGATACAACAATGAGTGTTTATAAACAAGCAGCTAGGGAATACAAATATTTTGAATGAGTAACCTAGTAATTCCTCTAGTCGTGTTTACTCTTTATTTATTCATTGTTTGTTTTCTTTTCTTTCTCTAAAATTTATTTTATTTATCTCATTCAAATCTATTAGCACACAATACCGTGCCGACGTCTTTATGTCGATACTGTTACCGGCCCACGCTGAAAACCAGCGCCGAGTGCTGAGCGTTCGGCCGTTTTGTGCGGATGTGGCGCTTATTTTTGACATAATATAATAATTATAATTTGTTAATTCTAAATTTGCGCCTTGTTCCGCCAAATAAAATGTTTTTCTATCTTTCTTTCTAAAAGAAAATAAACTTTGAAATAGGTCTGTACAACAGGGATTAGCCAGTATCAACATCAGAAGCCGCTGGCACAAGCATTTACAATAAAGTCAGCATCCCTATTTCCCTCAGCACCTCATTACGGATTCGCTGCCCTCAATTCCGTGGCGCGACGTGCAAAAACCGCATGTCATTTGGACCGTGTCTTGTGCAGATGTGTGCAGTCAGCCGTGATAGGTGCACAACTGAGGACATTAAGGTTGAAACACACTGTGTTTACGCGACGGCACGGAAATCGTAATGGGAATTCGGGTGGTAGTTTTTTGTATTGCTTGAAAATATTTTAACATTTTTTTTTACACTATAGTAGCTTGGATATTAAAAGTTTCTCAGTAGTTTTAATGTGTTAACTATCTATTCGACGAATAATATGTATTTTTCTAAAAGAAGTGACAAACTTGGTTTTCGAGTTGGGATATCATCAAATAATTTCTCCCGCTCTGAGCGGGAGAGTGTGTACCCACCTGTGTTTCTAAAGTTGTCCTTTGCATTTCAAGGCCACGGTAACTCTTTTAAACATTACCACAGAAGTAACAGGCCTTAAAAAGTCTATTAAACATCCAGTTTTTAAAAGATTATCGCTCGAGAAACAAATACACGCTCAGTGTATTGCTTTTTATTTGAAAAAATTAAATCATTGTTTATTTTTTTGGTTTGAAAATTGTTGTTATTTAACATGCGTGACCGTAGGTGAATCTTACTACTTATTTATTAATCGGATTTTCTTTCGAAGCACTGTAAGGTGTAATCTTAAAAGTCTATGGGTTTGTACGAAAGAGTTTTTTTTTCCCACAACTATCACACAACGCCGTCTAGTCCCAAGCTAAGCAGAGCTTGTGTTATGGGTACTAGACAACTGATAAACATACTTATATATTTCTAAATATATAAATAAATTACACCCAGACACAAAAAATGAACGTGCTCATCACACAAACATTTGTCCTGGGTGGGAATCGAACCCACGACCTCCGGCATAGCAGTCAGGGCCACTAACCACTAGACCAACAGGCCAGTCACAGTTACGGTGGCCCTGGCACACAAAAGGCAATGGAAAGAACACAGGTGTTATTAAATCAGTTTAAGACTGACGCTCCATCCCATCCAGAGCAGAAAAAAATATTTGATGATTTCCCACATCAAAAAAAAAATATTAATCACTTTCCACCTCGAAAAAAAAAAAAAACTGGAACGTATACTAAATATGTCAAAGTTTTGGGACATAAAAGGAAATCACCTAACCGAGGACAATTTGTTCCAACTTCCACGAGATTATTTCGGGGAACATGTTCCACATGAGCCTATTTCTTAGTATTTCGTGACGGCTCCACTTGTGATGGTAAAAATTCTTACTTTAAATCTATTAAAGGGAGGTAAAATGTTTGTTTCTATATAATTATATAAAATGAAAAACTAACTGACTGACATATCAATGCACAGCCGAAACTACTTGGACTAAGAGCACAAAATTTTGCACAAGGTATCCTTTTATGACATAGGCGAGCACTATGAGAGGATTTTCCAAATTTTCACTTCTTAAGGGGATGAAACGGGGGTTCAAAGTTTGTATGGAAAAACCAACTTTCACGCGGACGAAGCCACTGGCTAAAGCTAGTTATATATAAAAGAAAAATTGGGCAAGTGCGAGTCGGATTCGCGCACTGAGGGTTCCGTACAAACTTGAAAGGTAAATTGCGGTTTACGATTTATGACGTATTAAAAAAAAAACTACTTACTAGAGCTCGTTCAAACCAATTTTCGGTGGAAGTTTGTATGGTAATGTACATCATATAATTTTTTTTTAGTTTTATCATTCTCTTATTTTAGAAGTTACAGGGGACACACACATTTTAACACTTTGGAAGTGTCTCTCGCGCAAACTGTTCAGTTTAGAAAAAAAAGATTTTAGAAACCTTTTGAGTTTCAGTTCTAAGTATGGGGAACCCCCAAAATGTATTGTTTTTTTTTTTCTATTTTTGTGTGAAAATTCTAATGCGGTTCACAGAATACATCTACTTACCAAGTTTCAACAGTATAGTTCTTATAGTTTCGGAAAAAAGTGGCTGTGACATATGGACGGACAGACAGACAGACATGACGAATCTATAAGGGTTCCGTTTTTTCCCATTTGGCTACGGAACCCTAAAAAAGTGACTGACTGATATATATCAACATACAGCCAACTACTGTGACTAGAAACTTGAAATTTTGCACAACGTTTTCTTTAATGATTTAGGCGAGCACTGCGTTAAGGGGTTTTTGGAAATTCAATCTTTAGGGGGCTGAAAAGGGGAATTTTGTTTGTTTGGTTTTTGTCTGGTTTGGTTTGTGTTTGGTTTGGTTTGTGCTCATTCCGTGTGCCAATATACTTAAAAGTTTGCAGAAATAGTAACCTAGCTAAATAATATAAAGTTTATCATTATTAGTTTTCTAAACTACCCCCAATAGAACAATTTAGGAAGTTTTAAATATATTTTTATTGAAGATTCTTATTTCTTGGGTTAATAAACTTGAAACTTGGTACAAATTCTAATCAAAATGAATAATAAAAACTGCCATTATTAGCTTTTCAAATTACCCTCAAAATACGGTTTAAGAGGTGTTAGTTTTTATGAAACCATTTTCATGAACGAAGTCGCTGTCAAATTGCTTGTTATAATTATAATTACTAACTGTTCCATACGTACAAAGCAATTTTCGGAAACACATAAACATTTTGGAGACAAATTTATTGTGAGTATAGCTAAGGAGTGGAATTCCCTCCCGGAATCTGTGTTTCCTGATAGATACAAGCTAGGGGTCTATAAGCCTAAGAGTCTACGTCTAGGCAAGCATGCTTCATCGCCGACCACATCATCGCTTACCGTCTCGTGAGATAATGGTCGAGCGCGAGCCTATCTATAATAATAAAAAAAACAATACTTTTCTGGAAATCCCTATAGTTCAGTTGGTATATTACACAGTTTTCAGTCTGCAGCTAATCAAGATTATAATTATTATATCACAGTAATAATAAGGTTCTGGAAAGCGACCACGTACTGGAAGATGCTGCGTTGGTAGGCCTCCATAAGGTGGACCGGTAACCTAGCGAGGGTTGCGGGAATCCGACAGATGCGAGGCGCACATGACCGGTCATTATGACGACACTTGGGGAAAGCCTGTGTCCAACAGTGGACGTTTTAATGATGATGATGACTAATATTAAAACTAAATGGGTAATAGAGAGAGATATACTTGAAGTTTCCTTCCATGAACGCACAAAACGTTTTGGGAACACATTCGTTGTGCGTACAGCTAAGGAGTGGAATTCCTTGCCGGAATCTGTGTTTCCTGATGGCTACAACCCGGGTATCTTTAAGTCAAGTGTGAATAGGTTACTTCTAGGTAAGCGCGCTCCATCGTCGCTTTCCATCAGGTGAGACAGCGGTCAAGCGCAAACCTATCGAAAAAATGATCAATGAAGAATCAGAAATGAAGTGATTTATGTCACTTTCATTCAAAAGGTGCGTGTAATTTGTGTGTCAAAGTTTAATTTGAATAATATTAACAAACGCTACCTTTACAGCTATAATGTTCAAATTCATGGTAAGGTGTCACCGGTCTGTCAAACCGTCCATCACTCCTTCAGAACAAGGAAAACGGTGGTTATGGAGGAAACCGAATCAAACAAAGGTTTATTTGTTCGGGTCATTTGAGAGGAGGATCATCGTTTTCCTGCCGTTTGTGATTATTAGGGGTCCTTTTTGTGGCTAAGCCTCTTGATCGTCGTATTTCGCTGACAAACTAGTTTCCGATTATGTTTTGGAGAAGGATCGAATGATGCAAAGCCATTTTTGTTGCTCAATTACGGTGTAGGAAAATGGTAGCTGTACCGTATAATTATGAAAACTAATCACAATATTAAACATAGCGTTACTTTATTATCTACTGTACAACAAGAAGGTTTAAGGCTAATATAGTAGAGATTTGGAACGTGTAAATAGCTTCACTTTTTTTGTGATTAAAGTGTAAATGGTTTATTTAAAATCATTGTATTGAGTTTTGAGTTTTTAATTATCACCTACTGATTAATCCGACCGATTTTAATGGAAAAAAGAGAGAGAAAAAATTTGTTTATTTCGCACAAGCCAAATAAACCTTTCCTTCTTTTTTTGTTTGTACATAAGGCCCCTAAAGACAACAAGTTTCAAAGTACAGACGAAAAAAAAAGGATCAACAACAAAAGCATATTAGTGCGCCTAACGGCTGAGCCGAAAATAAGTCCAGTCCAGCTTGAATACCAAACAACTAGTGCCTGAAGCTAGTTTTAAACTTAATCTGAAGTTATGGCGGACGTAAATCAGCTATGTAATATATAGGTAAAAAAACTGGGCAAGTGTGAATCGGACTCGCGCACTGAGGGTTCCGTACAAACTTACCTATGAAAACAATTCAATTCCCGAAATGACCTACGAAGATTTTTGAATAATAATAAATTTGTTTATTTCTCCCACAAGATATACATAGGTACAACAAAATTTCTTTAAACAATATTTTTTTGAATGAATAGAAAAAAAAAATTTTTTTTTGTGACGTAGCTACAAATTTATACTTTTCAGATTGTTTTCTTATACCTACTTGTGCTATGAGACCTTGCTCCATGCCAAATTTCAGGATTCTAGGTCAACGGGAAGTACCCTATGAACTTTGATTCCCTTGAGAGTGTCGAAATATACGTTTTTTCCGACATAAACGGTCGTGTTTTTTTTTTCGTTAACTTAGAAGTTTGATTTTTTCACAGCTTCAAGGGACTGCAGACCTGAGTATATGGTTTAATTTCAACTCGATACCTCCACGCGCTAGATAAAGGATCTTGACAGACATACAGACAGTCGGACGGGCGGACAACAAAGTGATCCTATAAGGGTTCTGTTTATTCCTTTTGAGGTACGGAACTCTAAAAATGATAAAAATCTGTTTGAATGTTTGTGAATTTAGATGTTAGTTAATCAACACGCTTTAACGATTAAACGGAAGCGCGAAACCGCGAACAAAAGCTAGTTAAAAATATTTTCCAATCCTTTTTTTTGTTATCAAAATCCTAACGCTTTAACAAAAATAAATAATTTAAAAACTCTTAAATAACGGTTGAACACACAACCAACAAAACCACTTTCAATGCAAAAACGATTGTTTACCCAAAATAAATTCAATAAATAAACTCACTTTGATCGTTCGTGTGAAAACATGAGCCCTACTAAAGAATTTATTCTTTGATAATCAAAGACTTTCAATGAACTCAAAGACTTTCAATGAACCTAAAAGAGCAAAGAAAAGTTTAGAGCCCTTCGCGCCTTTCACTTTGTCGAGCTTAGTTTCGTTTAGATGTCTTTAATTAAGCCTGAAGGAATGTTTTTCTTAATTAATTTGACGTAGTTATTGAAGTAAGAAGTGTTTGAAGTTTTTTTTTTTTAATCGAATTTTCGGTTGCCGGCTGTCGGAATTTATTATGTGATAATGTAATTTGTTTTGCATTAGATACATACTAGGCGTTAATTAAATTAAAGTTTATAAATAACATAGAAAACCTAAAAATAATTACAACGTTCCCACGTTGTAATTATTTTTAGGTTTTTTCGTCGATTGTTTTTGGCACTATAACAGTAACGGCCGATTTTAATTTGAGTAGTAATAGTGTTTAAGCAAATAAACTACTATGAAACGACCCATTTACTAAGCAGTGTTTATATGTTTTTCTTTTTAATATTTACACTAAGTATATATTTATTACAATTATTTCATATGAGTGTTGATTTATAATGTAACAACTGACACGACACCACAGATTACCCCTTTATTATTTTAAGGGCCTGCGCACACTTGAGACAAGACTGTTTTGAGCGTACGCCGGCGCCGCTAGACTGTTTTGACTTGATGGTGTGCGCGCTGACGTAGACAAAACAGTCTTGTAGCAGACAAGTCTGCGACGACGTAGACAAGTCGGTCTAAGACAGTCTCGTTTCAAGTGTGCGCAGGCCCTAAAATCTTACAATCGATCCAAAGATTAACTGGTAGAGGTCGCTGTCAGCGATAAGACCGCCATTGTCCCCGTAGATTTAAGTTTGTATATAAGTGTTACTTTTTGGTGTACAATAAAAACTATAATATCAGCAATGTTTATTGTTGCGCACAGAGACGATTTCGCAACTATCTGGCGCAAAAAAACCACATCACACATCAGCCATCAGTAGACTGCATGGAAGTCGCCACAGCATCTTGAGTCGATCTGATAGACACGATTGTCCTCCCATGTAGAAATTGTTACAGCGGACCAACTCCCTACTTACTATTGTTTATTAGTTTGTACCTATTTATAAGACACTTGTTACTTATAAAACAAATAAATTATTATTATATCCAGTTTCACGCTTAGCCAGAACCTGTCGGTGTTGGACGTCAGCGCGCCTACATTGCAGGGTGGTTGAACAATAATATATTTCTGGGAAGACCTACCCCACCTACACATCGTTCCAAGCGATCAAGCCCGTCTGCTACAGTACTCAATTGAAATTCTTTTCTTTTTCTCTTTAACATACACTAGCTTCTACTATCGGCTCCGCCTGCGTGAAAGTAGAAAATATAAGTCTAAGTCACCCAGTGATGAAGTTGTATTCTAGTGATGAAAAAAATTCTGAGATCGGTCAAGCAGTTCCTGAGTTTACATACAAAAATTAAAAAATATGTAAACAAAGTGCGTGACACTTCATTTAGTTTGTACAGTAATTTGAATTTGCCGTGAAATAACTTTGATGTATAATTTATCTGTGAACTTGTTTAATACCATGGAGCGGGCTGCCATATTGAATGATGGAGACAGCATGTAAAAGATGGAGGATAAGTCAATTTAGACAAGGGAGAATTATATTGTAATTTGAATATTTAAATAATAGTGATTAATAAGAACTGATGAAACAATAGCTTTAAATGTTGTTTCTCTTTGCAGGTAAAATTAGTGTGTGTATTAATTAACGTCGAATAATGTTTTGTAAAAGTGTTAATACTAGTTAATAAAATAAAATTTCTCTTTGCAGAGCAACACAATTTTGGTAAGAGTTTGACTGTTCCCATAATATCCAAGGATAATTATAAAATAACACATTATAAATATAAATCGTTTCTTTTTATAATATTAGTAAAGATTGCTTTTTTAATGTTTTCCTGTATTGTGTGTGCGTTTTTTATCTGTAAGTCATAAACATGCAGAACAGCAGCCAATCACCCTAACCTTTTCCCAACTAGATTGGTGACAGCTTCCAGTCTATCTTTTTGAGTAAGCATCCAGCGTACGGCATTTCCCTGGTCTGATTAACTGGGTAAAAGACTTCCTGAGTGAACAATCTCTCCGATTTGTTGTCGACGGATGCTCACCAGAGCCCATGATGATTAATGCCGGAGTTCCTCAAGTGTCTGTTCACACTGCAACTCTCTTCCTGCTGCATATCAACGATCTGATGCCCGGTATCGCAGATGATAGCACAGTTGTAGAGTGCTCGGGCTAGTAAGGAGCTAATCCAGTCCGAAAGAGAGGCTATGGTAGAGCGTACGAATGTTTTACTTCAAGCAGTCTCCAAGTGGGGTGAAGCCAATCTGTTGGGATTCAACGCCGCTAAAGCACAAGCGTGTCTGTTCCCCACCAAAAGGAGCCCGTTTACCTTGGCTCCTGCTTTTCAGAATGTATCTCTGGGGTGCACCGATCGCTTTCAGCTCTTGGAAGTAGAAATTTCCCAGAATTTGCCAAGGTAGCTGCTAGGAAACTCGGCGTTCTTACAAAGGTCCGGCGGTACTTCACACTGGGATAGTTTCTCACCATCAAGTGGCATTACAGGCCATGGTCCGGAGTGAGGAGGAGTGGCAGGCGGTCGCCTCCTTCTGCGAAGCAGTAATGCTAGCAAAGGAGGCGGCCGATCGCGTGAGGCAGCGGTCCTCACGCCCTAACCGCCGCCGGGATTCCGATCCCGATTACCGGCCACCGTAGGCGCGGGCTTGCGGACGGCGAGTAATGGGTGGCTCGCCGTCCGACCGTCCGGTAACTGTCCGGACCGAGCCCAAGTCGTCGACGGCGCGTATTGTTCCACGCGCGCCTCAGGGAGAGGTCAGCAAATCGTAGGAGCCCAGCAGGGCCGAAGCTACGGGGCCACGGGTAGTGTGAAAGCGAAGCCCGGGGCCCCGGGATGAAGGCAAAGAAGGAACAGGAGTGAGTTTTTAGTCAGTAAAAGTCTGACACTATCTCTCGCTCCGGCCAAGAGCGGGATTTGTCATTAGATGATTTTCCCACCTAAAAAAAAAAACATCAAGTGGCATCACTGTTTACCATCAGGTGAGATCACAGTCAAGCACTAGTTTATATCACTTAAAAAAAAAAAACGGGTTGCACTCTGGGAGTGCCGGCAGAAGTGAAAACTTAAGTATTAACGTTGTGCGTTTTGGATATTTTGGAATGGTTATGGAATAATTTTGCACGAATTGCTTTCTTTTTGCACACAATTTTTTTTTGCACACAATTTTGCACGACATCCGTCTTACGAATTTTCGATCAGGTCACGTGTCCTGACGCGAGTTTAACATTTTTTACCCATTACAAAATTTTTTGCACACAATTTTGCACGACATCCGTCTTACGAATTTTCGATCAGGTCACGTGACCCTGACGGTCACGTGACCCTGACGCGAGTTTAACATTTTTTACCCATTACAAAAAAAGTGTACAACGCCGCTAAAGAAGTTTTCACTTCAATAACCAGTTAAGGTTACAGCTGAATACCCGTGTTTTACATGGAGTGACTGCCTATCAGACGTCCACAACCTAATTACTGGGCAACACGATATTCCTTGGTTAGACTGATGGTCAGACTTTCTGTCGTCTGACTACCTTTGACGACTGTCAAGGATCTACTAATAAAAACCGGAACCAACGGCTTTACTTGCTTACCGAGACAAGGGACAAGGGTGTCAGTATTGTCATAGACAAACATAAAAAATACGTGTGGCACTCGGGGACTGCCGCGGTAAAGCTATTGCATAGCATGTAGAGTCGTACAATACGGCTAGTTGCACGCACACAAACATCGTGTCGAAGACTGCCGAAAAGTAACGACGTTAGACAATGCACGGCCTTCAAGCCACACCTCCTTCAAGCCACACCTCCGTACCCGTCGGAGTGGGGAGCGTGAGGTTTTTTTCGTTACGGAATTTCTGGATTCGGTCCCCGCGCTCAAGGCCCTCGATAGAAGCTATGCAATAGCTTAAAAGTACATATGAATTCAAAATGCACATTAGTACTTCCCTGGTTTCGTACGATGCATTGAGGCGGGCACCTGCACCAACTGGGCTATCAAAATTTGTTTAGCTACTCCTGTTCTTTATTTATTTTTCTAAAAATATGTTGAACGGTCAAAGTTCAGCTGTTATGAATTCATCATAGGAAAGTACCTAATCCATTTCCTTTACATACTTCAAGACGTATTCAATAGCCTATTTGTGCCTCCGCTATGGGTAGCGTGGGATCCCTATTGATCCAATATATGACAGACTCGTGTGGGGAGCACATCCGCTTAAATTGAAAGGTTAAATAGGGAGCAATACTTGGGTTAAATAAACTGAAAGGTACCCAATTTATGTAGTCTAACCATAGATATCAGAAAGTCATCATCAGTGTTGACTGGCCTGTTGGTCTAGTGGTTAGTGGCCCTGACTGCTATGCCGGGAGTCGTGGGTTTGATTCCCACCCAGGACAAATGTTTGTGTGATGAGTATGATCATTTGTTCTGTGTCTGGGTGTAATCTATCTATATATGTATGTATTTAGAAATATATTTAATAAGTATATTTATCAGTTGTCTAGTACTCATAATACAAGCTCTGCTTAGCTTGGGACTAGACGGCGACAAGTATGTTGCGAACTATCGCAACATACTTGTCGATCATAATAAATAAATAGGATAATCAGCCTTTTGATTTTCCCACTGCTGGGACTCAGGCCTCCTCTCTCTAGGAGAGGGAATGGGCCGTAATCCACCACGTGGGCCCAGTGCGGATTGGTGAATGTCACATATCTTCGAATTTTTGGTTCTAGGACATGCCGGTTTCCTCACAATGTTTTCCTTCACCGTTTTGAGAGCAGTGGTGATGAAATAAATTACACAAAGTAATGCGCCTGGCTGGGTTTGAACCCACGACCTACAACTCGTAAGTCGGGGCCGTTACCACTCAGCCACCACTGCTCTGCAACGTGTCCATCGCATGAACGTAAATCTAACTCGTACAAGGCGTTCAGAACAGACGCATATTCCAAATATACTCCTACTATTTCTATTTTCTCAGTAAATCTTTTAACAAACCATTGTAACGCACAAGATCAATCAACTCATAAATTAAAACATCTGTTATACTAAAAAAGTGTAAAATTCTGTGAACACCAAAAGTAGTCTGGACCATTCAATCAATGAATCCATAATCGATACCCACGGATCAAAAGCCAACATTTAGAATCCAAGAAAACTTTATTTATTCGAGGAATTTGCCCTTTTTTAAGGATCAAAACAAACTGGTTACTCGTTCATTATGATCGATGGTACGATTTGGCCCTCTTTGTAAGCCGTTTGGCAATTTGGCAGTAAGCCAAAGGGTATTGACATAGATTAAATAGGTGCAGAAGGTTGACTTGACCGGTATCTATGCCTGGTAGGGTCTGATAGACCCATCCCATTCAAAATGGTTTTTTTGGTGCCACAACTCTCAGTAGCTGAATTTTATGGCTCCGATACGTAGTCGCTTACAATGGGCCTCATCAGAAGGCTTAAAGTCACTCAAAGGGCAATGGAAAGGGCTATGCTCGGAGTTTCCTTGCGTGATCTCGTCAGAAATGGAGATCCAAGGTTACAGACATAGCCCGAAGAATTGCCAAACTTAAGTGGCAGTGGGCAGGGCACAGTGCTCGCAGAACAGATGGTCGATGGGGACGAAAGGTTCTGGAATGGCGACCACGTACCGGAAGACGCAGCGTTGGAAGGCCTCCCACAAGGTGGACCGATGAACTGATGAGAATCGCGGGAATCCAATGGATGCGAGACGCACAGGACCCGCGGTCATTGTGGCGACATTTGGGGGAGGCCTATGTCCAACAGTGGACGTCTTTCGGCTGAAATGATGATGATGATGATGAACTTTATGGACCATTTGAACGAATTCAGTTGTATATGTGATACCAGTATGTATATGAGGTTTTTTCTCAATTGCGTAATCTCCTTCTGCCGTATATCGTCAGCTGTAGCTAAAAGTTCTTTAAATACAATCGCATTCAGTTATTAATCTATAATTTAATTAAAATGCCAAACAAAATAGTCTCGAACTTCCGTTGGTTGCAACAGCTTTATGCTACATCTCACGATAGCGCGTTTGTATTTCCGAAGACAGACGATGATTCCCGAAGCACATACTTTTTACGGGGGCTCGTTGCGTGAAACTAGACTTCTGTATACTATTCTGTGGAATTAGGTTGAAAATATACGGGAGGCTCTTGGAAGCGAACGCGATGTTCGGCAGTTAGGTGGATTAGTAGCGATTTAAGTAGTATAAAGTCTTTGCAGTATTTATAGAAGTTAGGCGGTGCAGGTTGAGAGTTGGGTCTAGATAGGCTTTCGAATAAAAAAATAGAATAAACTTTATTATACGTCAAAACTGTAACATACAACAAACTTAAATCTATGTGTACAATGGCGATCTTATCGTTGACAGCGATATTTACCAGACCACCAGCTTAGGATGGACTAAAACTTAAATTTAAAAAAGGGCTGGTCTGCTGTGTACTGCTAGCAAATTTGTCAAACAAAATTTTGCATTAAAAATATACAATACATAGTATACATAGATAAATAAAAAAGAAAAAAAAGGAAAAGGAAGATTTGTGTATTCATATAAAGAGTTTTAGAAGAAAAATTCTATATATAATGTAATTTATGAGAGTTTATAAAACTCATAATTTTGATAATTAAGGACATGGTTTTAAAGTAATTATTTGCTTTTTTTCCTAGCCCTTACTGTCCCATTACTGGGCAAAGGCTGCTTTCAAACCCTTCAAGGCATTCTTTTCCCGCGCCATCTCAAACCAGTCCTCATAGTACGCGACCCGATCATCCAGTCACCTGTTTCTAAGCCGGCCTCGACGGCGCTTTCTCGCTGCAGGGCGAAACTTACCCGGCAGTCTCTGCGGGGCGATGCGAGGCGCACAGGACCGGTCGTTATGGCGACACCTTGGGGAAGGCCTGTGTCTAACAGTGAACGTTTTAATGATGATGATGACTAATATTAACACTAAATGGGTAATAGAGAGGAATATACTTGGAGTTTCCTTCCATGAACGCACAAAACGTTTTGGGAACACATTAATTGTGCGTACAGCTAAGGAGTGGAATTCCTTGCCGGAATCTGTGTTTCCTGATGGCTACAACCCGGGAGTCTTTAAGTCAAGTGTGAATAGGTTACTTCTAGGTAAGCGCGCTCCATCGTCGCTTTCCATCAGGTGAGATAGCGGTCAAGCGCGAACCTATCGAAAAAGTGATCAAATCAGAAATGAAGTGATTTATGTCACTTTCATTCAAAAAGTGCGTGCAATTTGTGTGTCAAAGTTTAATTTGAATAATTTTAACAAACGCTACCCTTACAGCTATAATTTTCAAATTCATAGTAAGGTGTCACCGGTCTGTCAAATCGTCCATCACTCCTTCAGAACAAGGAAAACGGTGGTTAAGGAGGAAACCGAATCAAACAAAGGTTTATTTGTTTGGGTCATTTGAGAGGAGGATCATCGTTTTCCTGCCGTTTGTGATTATTAGGGGCCCCTTTTGTGGCTAAGCCTCTTGGCCGTCGTGTCTCGCTGACAAACTAGTTTCCGATTATGTTTTGGAGAAGAGGATCGAATGATGCAAAGCCATTTTTGTTGCTCAATTACGGTGTAGGAAAATGGTAGCTGTACCGTGTAATTATGAAAACTAATCACAATATTAAACATAGCGTTACTTTATTATCTACTGTACAACAAGAAGGTTTAAGGCTAATATAGTAGAGATTTGGAACGTGTAAATAGCTTCACTTTTTTTGTGATTAAAGTGTAAATGGTTTATTTAAAATCATTGTATTGAGTTTTGAGTTTTTAATTATCACCTACTGATTAAATATTAAAACTATTATCAGACCGATTTTAATGGAAAAAAGAGAAAGTTTATTTTGCACAAGCCAAATAAACCTTTCCTTCTTTTTTTGTTTGTACACAAGGCACCTAAAGACAACAAGTTTCAAAGTACAGACGAATAAAAAGGATTAACAACAAAAGCATATTAGTGCGCCTAACGGCTGAGCCGAAAATAAGTCCAGTCCAGCTTGAATACCAAACAACTAGTGCCTGAAGCTAATTTTAAACTTAATCTGAAGTTATGGCGGACGTAAATCAGCTAAGTAATATATAGGTAAAAAAACTGGGCAAGTGTGAATCGGACTCGCGCACTGAGGGTTCCATATAAAATTTACCTATGAAAACAATTCAATTCCCGAAATGACCTACGAAGATTATTGAATAGAATTTTTTTTTGTGACGTAACTACAAATTTATACTTTTCAGATTGTTTTCTTGTGCTATGAGACCTTGCTCCATGCCAAATTTCAGGATTCTAGGTCAACGGGAAGTACCCTATGAACTTTGATTCCCTTGAGAGTGTCGAAATATACGTTTTTTGCGACATAAACGGTCGTGTTTTTTTTTTTCGTTAACTTAGAAGTTTGATTTTTTCACAGCTTCAAGGAACTGCAGACCTGAGTATATGGTTTAATTTCAACTAGATACCTCCACGCTCTAGATAAAGGGTCTTGTCAGACATACAGACAGATGGACGGGCGGACAACAAAGTGATCCTATAAGGGTTCTGTTTATTCCTTTTGAGGTACGGAACTCTAAAAATGATAAAAATCTGTTTGAATGTTTGTGAATTTAGATGTTAGTTAATCAACATGCTTTAACGATTAAACGGAAGCGCGAAACCGCGAACAAAAGCTAATTAAAAATATTTTCCAATCCTTTTTTTTGTTATCAAAATCCTAACGCTTTAACAAAAATAAATAATTTAAAAACTCTTAAATAACGGTTGAATACACAACCAACAAAACCACTTTCAATGCAAAAACGATTGTTTACCCGAAAGAAATTCAATAAATAAACTCACTTTGATCGTTCGTGTGAAAACATGAGTCCTACTAAAGAATTTATTCTTTGATAATCAAAGACTTTCAATGAACTCAAAGACTTTCAATGAACCTAAAAGAGCAAAGAAAAGTTTAGAGCCCTTCGCGCCTTTCACTTTGTCGAGCTTAGTTTCGTTTAGATGTCTTTAATTAAGCCTGAAGGAATGTTTTTCTTAATTAATTTGACGTAGTTATTGAAGTAAGAAGTGTTTGAAGTTTTTTTTTTTTAATCGAATTTTCGGTTGCCGGCTGTCGGAATTTATTATGTGATAATGTAATTTGTTTTGCATTAGATACATACTAGGCGTTAATTAAATTAAAGTTTATAAATAACATAGAAAACCTAAAAATAATTACAACGTTCCCACGTTGTAATTATTTTTAGGTTTTTTCGTCGATTGTTTTTGGCACTATAACAGTAACGGCCGATTTTAATTTGAGTAGTAATAGTGTTTAAGCAAATAAACTACTATGAAACGACCCATTTACTAAGCAGTGTTTATATGTTTTTCTTTTTAATATTTACACTAAGTATATATTTATTACAATTATTTCATATGAGTGTTGATTTATAATGTAACAACTGACACGACACCACAGATTACCCCTTTATTATTTTAAGGGCCTGCGCACACTTGAGACAAGACTGTTTTGAGCGTACGCCGGCGCCGCTAGACTGTTTTGACTTGATGGTGTGCGCGCTGACGTAGACAAAACAGTCTTGTAGCAGACAAGTCTGCGACGACGTAGACAAGTCGGTCTAAGACAGTCTCGTTTCAAGTGTGCGCAGGCCCTAAAATCTTACAATCGATCCAAAGATTAACTGGTAGAGGTCGCTGTCAGCGATAAGACCGCCATTGTCCCCGTAGATTTAAGTTTGTATATAAGTGTTACTTTTTGGTGTACAATAAAAACTATAATATCAGCAATGTTTATTGTTGCGCACAGAGACGATTTCGCAACTATCTGGCGCAAAAAAACCACATCACACATCAGCCATCAGTAGACTGCATGGAAGTCGCCACAGCATCTTGAGTCGATCTGATAGACACGATTGTCCTCCCATGTAGAAATTGTTACAGCGGACCAACTCCCTACTTACTATTGTTTATTAGTTTGTACCTATTTATAAGACACTTGTTACTTATAAAACAAATAAATTATTATTATATCCAGTTTCACGCTTAGCCAGAACCTGTCGGTGTTGGACGTCAGCGCGCCTACATTGCAGGGTGGTTGAACAATAATATATTTCTGGGAAGACCTACCCCACCTACACATCGTTCCAAGCGATCAAGCCCGTCTGCTACAGTACTCAATTGAAATTCTTTTCTTTTTCTCTTTAACATACACTAGCTTCTACTATCGGCTCCGCCTGCGTGAAAGTAGAAAATATAAGTCTAAGTCACCCAGTGATGAAGTTGTATTCTAGTGATGAAAAAAATTCTGAGATCGGTCAAGCAGTTCCTGAGTTTACATACAAAAATTAAAAAATATGTAAACAAAGTGCGTGACACTTCATTTAGTTTGTACAGTAATTTGAATTTGCCGTGAAATAACTTTGATGTATAATTTATCTGTGAACTTGTTTAATACCATGGAGCGGGCTGCCATATTGAATGATGGAGACAGCATGTAAAAGATGGAGGATAAGTCAATTTAGACAAGGGAGAATTATATTGTAATTTGAATATTTAAATAATAGTGATTAATAAGAACTGATGAAACAATAGCTTTAAATGTTGTTTCTCTTTGCAGGTAAAATTAGTGTGTGTATTAATTAACGTCGAATAATGTTTTGTAAAAGTGTTAATACTAGTTAATAAAATAAAATTTCTCTTTGCAGAGCAACACAATTTTGGTAAGAGTTTGACTGTTCCCATAATATCCAAGGATAATTATAAAATAACACATTATAAATATAAATCGTTTCTTTTTATAATATTAGTAAAGATTGCTTTTTTAATGTTTTCCTGTATTGTGTGTGCGTTTTTTATCTGTAAGTCATAAACATGCAGAACAGCAGCCAATCACCCTAACCTTTTCCCAACTAGATTGGTGACAGCTTCCAGTCTATCTTTTTGAGTAAGCATCCAGCGTACGGCATTTCCCTGGTCTGATTAACTGGGTAAAAGACTTCCTGAGTGAACAATCTCTCCGATTTGTTGTCGACGGATGCTCACCAGAGCCCATGATGATTAATGCCGGAGTTCCTCAAGTGTCTGTTCACACTGCAACTCTCTTCCTGCTGCATATCAACGATCTGATGCCCGGTATCGCAGATGATAGCACAGTTGTAGAGTGCTCGGGCTAGTAAGGAGCTAATCCAGTCCGAAAGAGAGGCTATGGTAGAGCGTACGAATGTTTTACTTCAAGCAGTCTCCAAGTGGGGTGAAGCCAATCTGTTGGGATTCAACGCCGCTAAAGCACAAGCGTGTCTGTTCCCCACCAAAAGGAGCCCGTTTACCTTGGCTCCTGCTTTTCAGAATGTATCTCTGGGGTGCACCGATCGCTTTCAGCTCTTGGAAGTAGAAATTTCCCAGAATTTGCCAAGGTAGCTGCTAGGAAACTCGGCGTTCTTACAAAGGTCCGGCGGTACTTCACACTGGGATAGTTTCTCAACATCAAGTGGCATTACAGGCCATGGTCCGGAGTGAGGAGGAGTGGCAGGCGGTCGCCTCCTTCTGCGAAGCAGTAATGCTAGCAAAGGAGGCGGCCGATCGCGTGAGGCAGCGGTCCTCACGCCCTAACCGCCGCCGGGATTCCGATCCCGATTACCGGCCACCGTAGGCGCGGGCTTGCGGACGGCGAGTAATGGGTGGCTCGCCGTCCGACCGTCCGGTAACTGTCCGGACCGAGCCCAAGTCGTCGACGGCGCGTATTGTTCCACGCGCGCCTCAGGGAGAGGTCAGCAAATCGTAGGAGCCCAGCAGGGCCGAAGCTACGGGGCCACGGGTAGTGTGAAAGCGAAGCCCGGGGCCCCGGGATGAAGGCAAAGAAGGAACAGGAGTGGGTTTTTAGTCAGTAAAAGTCTGACACTATCTCTCGCTCCGGCCAAGAGCGGGATTTGTCATTAGATGATTTTCCCACCTAAAAAAAAAAACATCAAGTGGCATCACTGTTTACCATCAGGTGAGATCACAGTCAAGCACTAGTTTATATCACTTAAAAAAAAAAAAACGGGTTGCACTCTGGGAGTGCCGGCAGAAGTGAAAACTTAAGTATTAACGTTGTGCGTTTTGGATATTTTGGAATGGTTATGGAATAATTTTGCACGAATTGCTTTCTTTTTGCACACAATTTTTTTTTGCACACAATTTTGCACGACATCCGTCTTACGAATTTTCGATCAGGTCACGTGTCCTGACGCGAGTTTAACATTTTTTACCCATTACAAAATTTTTTGCACACAATTTTGCACGACATCCGTCTTACGAATTTTCGATCAGGTCACGTGACCCTGACGGTCACGTGACCCTGACGCGAGTTTAACATTTTTTACCCATTACAAAAAAAAGTGTACAACGCCGCTAAAGAAGTTTTCACTTCAATAACCAGTTAAGGTTACAGCTGAATACCCGTGTTTTACATGGAGTGACTGCCTATCAGACGTCCACAACCTAATTACTGGGCAACACGATATTCCTTGGTTAGACTGATGGTCAGACTTTCTGTCGTCTGACTACCTTTGACGACTGTCAAGGATCTACTAATAAAAACCGGAACCAACGGCTTTACTTGCTTACCGAGACAAGGGACAAGGGTGTCAGTATTGTCATAGACAAACATAAAAAATACGTGTGGCACTCGGGGACTGCCGCGGTAAAGCTATTGCATAGCATGTAGAGTCGTACAATACGGCTAGTTGCACGCACACAAACATCGTGTCGAAGACTGCCGAAAAGTAACGACGTTAGACAATGCACGGCCTTCAAGCCACACCTCCTTCAAGCCACACCTCCGTACCCGTCGGAGTGGGGAGCGTGAGGTTTTTTTCGTTACGGAATTTCTGGATTCGGTCCCCGCGCTCAAGGCCCTCGATAGAAGCTATGCAATAGCTTAAAAGTACATATGAATTCAAAATGCACATTAGTACTTCCCTGGTTTCGTACGATGCATTGAGGCGGGCACCTGCACCAACTGGGCTATCAAAATTTGTTTAGCTACTCCTGTTCTTTATTTATTTTTCTAAAAATATGTTGAACGGTCAAAGTTCAGCTGTTATGAATTCATCATAGGAAAGTACCTAATCCATTTCCTTTACATACTTCAAGACGTATTCAATAGCCTATTTGTGCCTCCGCTATGGGTAGCGTGGGATCCCTATTGATCCAATATATGACAGACTCGTGTGGGGAGCACATCCGCTTAAATTGAAAGGTTAAATAGGGAGCAATACTTGGGTTAAATAAACTGAAAGGTACCCAATTTATGTAGTCTAACCATAGATATCAGAAAGTCATCATCAGTGTTGACTGGCCTGTTGGTCTAGTGGTTAGTGGCCCTGACTGCTATGCCGGGAGTCGTGGGTTTGATTCCCACCCAGGACAAATGTTTGTGTGATGAGTATGATCATTTGTTCTGTGTCTGGGTGTAATCTATCTATATATGTATGTATTTAGAAATATATTTAATAAGTATATTTATCAGTTGTCTAGTACTCATAATACAAGCTCTGCTTAGCTTGGGACTAGACGGCGACAAGTATGTTGCGAACTATCGCAACATACTTGTCGATCATAATAAATAAATAGGATAATCAGCCTTTTAATTTTCCCACTGCTGGGACTCAGGCCTCCTCTCTCTAGGAGAGGGAATGGGCCGTAATCCACCACGTGGGCCCAGTGCGGATTGGTGAATGTCACATATCTTCGAATTTTTGGTTCTAGGACATGCCGGTTTCCTCACAATGTTTTCCTTCACCGTTTTGAGAGCAGTGGTGATGAAATAAATTACACAAAGTAATGCGCCTGGCTGGGTTTGAACCCACGACCTACAACTCGTAAGTCGGGGCCGTTACCACTCAGCCACCACTGCTCTGCAACGTGTCCATCGCATGAACGTAAATCTAACTCGTACAAGGCGTTCAGAACAGACGCATATTCCAAATATACTCCTACTATTTCTATTTTCTCAGTAAATCTTTTAACAAACCATTGTAACGCACAAGATCAATCAACTCATAAATTAAAACATCTGTTATACTAAAAAAGTGTAAAATTCTGTGAACACCAAAAGTAGTCTGGACCATTCAATCAATGAATCCATAATCGATACCCACGGATCAAAAGCCAACATTTAGAATCCAAGAAAACTTTATTTATTCGAGGAATTTGCCCTTTTTTAAGGATCAAAACAAACTGGTTACTCGTTCATTATGATCGATGGTACGATTTGGCCCTCTTTGTAAGCCGTTTGGCAATTTGGCAGTAAGCCAAAGGGTATTGACATAGATTAAATAGGTGCAGAAGGTTGACTTGACCGGTATATATGCCTGGTAGGGTATGATAGACCCATCCCATTCAAAATGGTTTTTTTGGTGCCACAACTCTCAGTAGCTGAATTTTATGGCTCCGATACGTAGTCGCTTACAATGGGCCTCATCAGAAGGCTTAAAGTCACTCAAAGGGCAATGGAAAGGGCTATGCTCGGAGTTTCCTTGCGTGATCTCGTCAGAAATGGAGATCCAAGGTTACAGACATAGCCCGAAGAATTGCCAAACTTAAGTGGCAGTGGGCAGGGCACAGTGCTCGCAGAACAGATGGTCGATGGGGACGAAAGGTTCTGGAATGGCGACCACGTACCGGAAGACGCAGCGTTGGAAGGCCTCCCACAAGGTGGACCGATGAACTGATGAGAATCGCGGGAATCCAATGGATGCGAGACGCACAGGACCCGCGGTCATTGTGGCGACATTTGGGGGAGGCCTATGTCCAACAGTGGACGTCTTTCGGCTGAAATGATGATGATGATGATGAACTTTATGGACCATTTGAACGAATTCAGTTGTATATGTGATACCAGTATGTATATGAGGTTTTTTCTCAATTGCGTAATCTCCTTCTGCCGTATATCGTCAGCTGTAGCTAAAAGTTCTTTAAATACAATCGCATTCAGTTATTAATCTATAATTTAATTAAAATGCCAAACAAAATAGTCTCGAACTTCCGTTGGTTGCAACAGCTTTATGCTACATCTCACGATAGCGCGTTTGTATTTCCGAAGACAGACGATGATTCCCGAAGCACATACTTTTTACGGGGGCTCGTTGCGTGAAACTAGACTTCTGTATACTATTCTGTGGAATTAGGTTGAAAATATACGGGAGGCTCTTGGAAGCGAACGCGATGTTCGGCAGTTAGGTGGATTAGTAGCGATTTAAGTAGTTTAAAGTCTTTGCAGCATTTATAGAAGTTATACGGTGCAGGTTGAGAGTTAAGTCTATAGGCTTTCATATAAAAAAATAGAATAAACTTTATTATACGTCAAAACTGTAACATAAAACAAACTTAAATCTATGTGTACAATGGCGGTCTTATCGTTGACAGCGATATCTACCAGACCACCAGCTTAGGATATCCAAGCCGGATAGGCAATTGGCGGCAGCGACCTTTCGCGTCGGGCCCTGGTTCAGGCTATGGTCCGAAGCGAGGAGGAATGGCAGGCGGTCGCCTCCTTCTGCGAAGCAGTAATGCTAGCAAAGGAGGAGGCTGTACGCGTGAGGGAGCGAAGGTCCTCACGCCCTAGCCGCCGTAATTCCGACCCCGACTACCGGCCACGGTAGACGCGGGCTTGCGGACGTCAAGCACTGGGTAGCTCGCCGTCCGGCTGTTCGGTAATTAACCGGACCAAGCCCAGTCGTCAACAGCGCGTAGTGATCCTCGCGCTCCTCAAAGAGATGTCAGCAAACCGTAGGGGCCCAGCAGGGCCAATGCCCGGTAGCTAGGACCACGGAGAATTTCTGAAAGGGAAACACGTAGTCCTAGAACGCAAAGGGTAATTGAAGGATACAGGTATGGTTTTAGTCAGTAAAAGTCTGACACGCCCTCCCGCCCCACCCAGAGCGCGAGAAGTCATTTTGATGAATTCCCACCTAAAAAAAAAAAGCTTAGGATGGACTAAAACTAAAATTTAAAAAAGGGCTAGTCTGCTGTGTACTGCTAGCAAGTTCGTCAAACAAAACTTTTGCATTAAAAATATACAATACATAGCGTACGTAGATAAATTAAAAAGAAAAAAAAAGGAGAAGGAAGATTTGTGTATTCATAGAAAGAGTTTTAGAAGAAAAATTCTATATAAAATATAATTTATGAGAGTTTATAAAACTCCTAATTTTGGTAATCAAGGACATGGTTTTAAAGTAATTATTTGCTTTTTTTCCTAGCCCTTACTGTCCCATTGCTGGGCAAAGGCCACCTTCAAACCCTTCAAGGCATTTTTTTCCCGCGTCGTCTCAAACCAGTCACCACCGATCATCTCGCCACCTGTTTCTAGGCCGGCCTTGACGGCGCTTTCTCTCTGCAGGACGAAACTTACCCGGCAGTCTCTGTGCATGCGGTCGACGAGACCCGTTCAATCCCTTTTGAGCCTGGCAGCCTTTTTACCTAGGTCTATTATGCCCGTATTTATGTCTGTTCTTAATATATCAAACGAAAAAGACAATCATAAAGAAACAACGTACCTATACTTCTTTTCAAATTTCAAACTCAGTATGTTTTTAAAGAGACGATACTAATAAACAGTAATGGGATATAAACTACGGAAATAAAGAACATTTCTTCCCGCGTCTGCAGTTTAATGTTAACATTAGCATAAACACACTCATTAAATACAAAGTATGAATGAAACACATAATGACAACCGAGGAAGTAGGGTGGACCAGATGGTTGCAAACTAGCGTTCTAACCAAGGTCACCTTGGTTAGAACTTGGTTTATGTTTTTGGTTTGTGTTGAGACTACAATGACATGGATGTAAACCACGCGCCATCATGTTCGCAAATCGTTCACAATGGTTGGAAAGACACGCCCCCCAACCAAGGGCGATTATGGATAACAACTGCTGTCTACACGGATTGAAACCAGCAAGGTCACCTTGGTTGGAACGCTAGTTTGCAACCGTCTGGTCACCCCCTTAAAAAGAAATATGGCCTTTTATGATAAAAAAATATTTTGTATCCGTAAAGTTTATTAATAAGATGGCAATACGATTTACCTCAAGTAAATGACACATTTTGCAAACTAGATATTAAAAAGCAATTAACTTGGTACAATGTGTTTACCTTACACCTTTAGGCAATATTGTAAATTGCATGAATGAAAGCGAAAAGCAAATATAAGGATCTAGATCATTATTTTGACCTCTCGCGCCCAGCCCTGGTTTAGGCCATGGTCCGGAGCGAGTCGGATTGGGCGGCCGAGGTCACCTCCTTCTGCGACTATCAGCCACAGAAAACTTGATAGCTCGCCATCCAGCCGTCCGGTAACCATCCGGACCGAGCCCGAGTCGTGTTCCATGCGCGCCTCAAAAAGATGTCAGCAGTACCGTAGGGTCCAATAGGGACGATGCCTTCTAGGGCCAAAGAATGACATCATAAAAGGTAAACCATGGTTCGAGAACACAAAGGGCGACTAAAGAAACATAGCTGTGTTTTAGTTAGCTTATCATTTTGCTCCACCCTAGAGTGGAAAAGTCATTAGATGTTTTCCTAACACAAAAAAAAAATTCTTCAGAAATTCATTTAAATAGTACTCACAACCAACATGCTTGTACGACGAGACGTAATCAAAGCAAATAATCGTGTGAGGTTTTACATGACAAAAAATGCTATTGTAGCAAGCATTCTGTATTATTATTAACAATTTTATTGCAGCAAAGTCTACCAACTCTCAAAGGATTAAAGGAATGCAGACAAAGATCCATTCTTTACATTTGGATTTACTCCTAAATTTACATCGAATATACATGAAAGTATTCGCGAAACAGATTTGAATTTTCGATCTCATTCCTAAGGGATTAGGTGTTCAAAGGAACCTTTATCTAAACGGGGTTAAAAAATTGATGGGATTGAACCTAGGTATAATAATCTTCCAGACCAATGAGCAAGATCGGTATCCGAGAGATATAGGAAGGTATTGCTATATAATATATGTTATCGTGAAAGTTTGAAGCGATAAATATATCGTATAACGCCAGTCGACTAGTTTGCGTACTTATAAACGAACTTGGAGAGTTAAAGTGGAATAAATGTTTTATGACTTGAAAGAAATTATTTCATAAGCTTTTTGGGATCCTAATAAACTATCGGTAATTCTTCGTTCTTATTTCAAAAAGAATCTATTAAAGTAGACAATACCTCATCATCATCATATCAACCTGGAACAACCTACTGTTGAATATGAACATCGTTCGGCCTCACGAGTTCTGTGTGTCTCTCGTTCAGTTGTTGCCCGTGATTTTGATGATGTTGTCGACCCAACGTCTATTTTAATTTCACCTTGTTTTAATACAAGCATCGCTGCGCTACCATTCGGTCAACACCTTTCTCTAATAGCTGTGTACAGTCAAAAAAGGATTTAAGTGACCAGCCCCCCTAGCCAAGTCACAAATGATAAACGTAAACTCTTGAAAATCTATTAAAGACTACTTCTTTAATAGATTTTCAACTTTATGTATTGGATATATAGTTGAAAATCTATTGAAGATTACAGTAGTGTTTTCGTTCGTTCCGGTCGCTAACGCTCAGTAGTCTTTAATAGATTTTCAACTTTATGTTCTTAGGTATAAAGTTGAAAATCTATTGGAGATTACTAAGCGTTCACGTTTATCGTTTGCAACTTGGCTAGGGGGGCAGGTTCGTCTGATATAATTATGTAGTTTGAATGAAACATAATTAAATTCATAGTATAAACAACTTATTAATTCTTTTTTCATATCCGTCCATCGGTATCCATGAAAATTTTAACTATATCTAACAACTCAGGTTACTTATCTTCTTTGTTGACTGTACCAAGCGCAACTCGCCCTTTTATAGACATTTTATACTTTCTATTGACGTTAGATTTCGGTTATTCAGCAATACTTTCTTTATATTAAATGGAGTATAAATATCTAATCAACTAAATAGTTCAGAATGGAAAACTTTGATGAAAGAGTGAGAAAGAAAACCGAGATTTCGTTGAGAGTTCCGATTCATATATTTATTTTATTTAGTAAAAGATTATAACAGTAACTTCGTTTGCACTGAAACAGTCTTTATAAATCCTCACGACGAAATTAAATAAGGTATTATGGACATATAGGACCTTGTTCATTTGAGCAAGACTTAAATTTGCAGACTTTTTCACCAGCTTTACAAATAGAAATTGGCGTTCATATATTAAGATTTAGCATTGAGCTTATTGAATATTCTTTAACAAACTTTTTTAGATACATGGATACCTATAATCTCTCTGTATTTAAGTCAAACCACGAATTATTTAATTAGTTTCTGCATACTCTTGAATATCAAACTATACACATTGTATTACTTATTCATACAACTCAAAATTCTATTAAGAACCCTGTCCTTTTGCGAACCCGAACCTTTTGTCCCAAAATTCCAAATATTAATTCATTAACAACTTTCAATCATATACCCAATAACTACAAACTATCTGTCCACAAGGACATTATTGTAAACAAGATCATAACAAATTGGAGCTATAAAACGAACCAAATGTTGGTCATAAATATCGATACATGGAATGGCGGCTGCGTTATAATCGGCCGTAAAAGCTTTAGTGTAATTGTTTGCCTAGGCTAAGCCCAATATTGGCTGTAGTTGGCTGTTGTTCGATTTATGTGAAGCCATCAATAATCGCATCGTTGATTTGAAGACGTCTGGTTTTACTGTGCATTATTGTTGGAATTTATGACGCGTTTCGAATTGCTTTTAGGGATATTTAGTCATCTGTTATGTACTTTAAGCTATGTGTAGACTACGAGAGAGATACGTGTCGAGAATGGTTTGCTAGCATTTGCTGTATGGATATAGATTGCTAACAGACAGCATTTGTCGATGTGGCTAATTTGATTGGCAATGTGGTAATTTGATGAGTTTGGTGTCTGTATATAGCTTTACATTTCTGGCATAGATTCAATTTCTTCTCTAATTTAGGAGTTAAGGGCATCTGTGTAATGTGTTCGTTGTTTATGAGACAGTAGACCGAAGTTTTGCATTTGTTTATCATAGCATATTGTACTGGTACGATAGAGTTACCTATAGGAGTTGAGTTATTTCATAATAACTCAATTTAATCTAATTTAACTCAAACTAGCGTTAGACTTATTACTTCCTTCCTTACACGTATAATGTTCGAGTAAATATTTTATGATTAAATATATGTATGTATAACATTTTAAGGTACTAAGACAATAAAAACGAAATTAATGAACATCATTCCAGGTAGATTTTGATTCGCATGATCTAACAAAATTTAAATAGTTTAGGGCCCAGTAATTTTAAATATCTAAACTAACCTTAGATTTGTTATTTCTTCGTTTGTACATTTGTAATAAGTCCCTTATTCTAGTAACGTCTCGCTCAAATAAAAAAAAAAACTGGGCAAGTGCAAGTCGGACTCGCGCTTTGAGGGTTCCGTACAAACCTACCTATATAAACAGTTCAATTCCTGATGGAGTTTCGAAGATTTTTCCGAATCGCAATTTTTTTGTGACGGAACAACAAATTTACTGTTTTCAGATTTATTCCTATATCTGTCCTATAATACCTTGCTTTATGCCAAATTTCAGGATTCTGGGTCTACGGGAACTGCCCTATGAATTTTGATTTCCTTGAGAGTGTCGAAATATAAGTTTTTTGCAACATAAATGACCGTAGCTTTTTTTAGTTAACTTAGAAGTCAAATTTTTTCACAGCATCAAGGGACCGCAGACTTGACTTTATGGTTTAAATAATTTCTACTAGATACCTCCACGCGTTCCCAAGATAAAGGGTCTTGACAGACAGACAGACAGACGGACAACATTGTGGATCGAAGACTAGACTATTTATCTTATTTATTTAGAGAACTGCCACATCACATACATTTAATGTTACATAAAAAGAATCGCTACACTATTAGTTTGATGTAAGTACGTGATAATAAGAACGTATTTACACAAAATTTACAATACTACAGCTCTAAATCAGAATATACTTCCAAAATATAAGTTATACTTACATAAATAATAATTTAACAATAAAAAAATACAGAAACACAAAGAACACAATTATTATAAAGCAATAAATTATTTATAATATGCTGCATTTTAATTAATACAATTTAAATTAATATACTACAAAAAAATACATGATAAGCCAAGGAATAAACTAGTTTTAGATTTTTGTATAAATGTTTGTCAAAACTAACATGAAACCCGATAAAATATGAACTTCCAACTTCAAACACAAGTGGAACATGATTTGAGCCAGTACTGAAAAGGAAACTAAAAAATATCTACTTTAGCAGACACCAAAAAGTTTTAACAGTATTTCAACTTTACACTTTGTTGGCAGGCAATGCGGTGGGTACGACAACGGTCCAAGTCAAGGCATACGGCGGGTTGGAGTAAGGAGTTCTCCAGACCTGTCTCCGGACAGAACTGTGTCAAGGCAGCTCACTTGGAGAATCACTAGTACCAGGTAAATATCTAAGGGAAAATAAATAAAAGTAGTGGAGTCAACAATATTTAGAGCGACCATGTCAGTGACCCTGTAAGCAATAACATAGCAGAAGGTAAATTGGCAAAATAAAAACAGAAACAGCACAACTATCACGTTATAATTTTGCTGTCTTCAATAGTAGTATTTAACTCTTCATGTTGAAAAAAGCAAAATAAGCATTTCTACACATAATTCTGTGAACCCAGAAATAGCAGAAAAATATGAATCACAAGTAAGCCTTTCGCTTAACTTCGAGAAAAGACCCCGAATAAAATCTAGATTTGTTACATAGTCAATTCAATCAAATTGTACTTCAAAGGGTGGCTGTGGTTACAGACGATTGAACGGAACAAAAAATCGACGGTTTAAGTACAGTGCTACAAGAGTCTTTTGGTACTTGAAAGACATTGTAAGAAGACATATTTAAGACAAAAATTGTAAAATTGTATTATTTTTATTGGAAAGTCCAGAGTCGGCAGTGTGGGATAAGTTCATAAAACTGAATATATTTATTTTTTTTGTGAATTATGACTGTTTTTTTTTGGAATGTTTTTTTTTTATGAACTATTTGACTAAGTCATTAATTAATTGCATTTGAATATTATACTGACGTAATTTTAAGTTTCAGTCACTAACATAATAAGGACATTAAAATTAGTCCGAAATAAATGAATTATATTGAATATACAACTTAAAATGATAAATGATGTTTATTTTGCAAATTGGTTTTTAAAGACACTTTTACACGTCAATTTTTTCACCAGTTGAAACTAGATGAGGCCGGTGTTTCCTCGCTGACTACCCTGGGAAGAAACACCGAAACAAATTCATCAATTAATTGGAAATCTAAGATGGCGACGTTCGTTGGTGGTAGTTACTGTAGTAAGATCCTTCAATCGGTCATCCTAGCCTTTTCCCAACTATGTTAGGTTAACTGAGTATATCATAAGGAGGGCCACACTACATCCCAGTAACTGTGTAATGTGACAACCCCACCCTAGCTAGGCTGCTGTCAGATTGTCAGGCTTCTTCTCGTAACCACTGTATACAACTAGCTTCTGCCAGCGGCTTCGCCCGCGTGTAAATAGGTTTCTCCTACAAACTTCCAATCCCTTAGGGGTAGAGTTTCGTAAAATCCGTTCTTAGCGGATGTTGACACCCTATAAGGAACCTACAGGTGCCAAATTTTAAGTTTTTAGGTTTTTATGTTTCTGAGATTTCGTGATTAATCAGTGAGTGGTATTTGCTTTTTTATTAGATCCTTAACTATGAAATTGCCGTTTTTTAAAACGGGTTGCTTTGAAGTGTTATATCTTTGTATTGACTTGGAATTATAAGTTCAAATAAACTTTATATTAAAGGTACGTTATTCTTTTTTCAAAATTAGGTATTTATTGGTTTCTTTGTGTTTTTTATTTTCTGTAATATCGCATTACTTGTAACTATTTTTGTATGAATAACGTGCTTTCCGATGCGTGAGAGAGTCATCGCACTAATAAATTATAAAGACGAAAGTTTGTGAGTGTGTATAGGTATTTGTATATTTGTTACGTCTTCACGTTCGAAAGTTTTCACGTTCGAGTTTTGCTTTACTGCGAAGAATGAACTATGCGGGGCTTGAGATCTATGTTTGGCTGTAACTGTTTGATTTGTGACCAAGGCATTGTACTGTAACCGCAAATTAATTGAATAAATTGATTGGGTGCTGATTTTAATTGAATTGGCTCCCATTATTTTGGGTAACGAGCATTTTAAACCTTTCTAAAGGTGGTGGAGCGTCATTGTTTTTTTTTTTATGTACCTAATGTTTTTAATTAATTGAATTTTGTATTTTTTTTTAATGTGAATGATTTTCTGAATAATTTTATTTTATTTTATTGCTTTATTTAGCTTTACGATAAAAATATAAAATATTGATATATCATTTTTTAGGAAATGAAAAATACCTAAGTAACTTTTTAATAGGTTTTGAAAAATATTATAATCTTGATATAAATAATAGTAATCGGATTAAAGTCAGTTATAAAATCACTTACTTCTTAAGCAGTGTTTTGAATTACAAGATGTAGTTTTAATTAATCAAATGCAGAAAAATCTGAAGGCACTCTATTTTGCTAAAGTCAGAACGCATGCCTCATGTCCGTGAACGGGGCTGTCAATTGAGACTGGTCATCTCTTAGCTGCCAGTTGCAACTAAATATTATTTAGTTTTTATTTTTACTTTATTGACATTGTTCTCACATGATAGCGACAAGAAACATGTAACAGAGATATTTCTAATTGCAAAACATGATTGAAAAGAGTGTCTATGGAGTTTCTTGCACATTCTTCTCCATAGAGATCTACGCTTTGGAATGTGCAATTAGCATCATTTTTTCTGACTGACTGACTTCTTGACATTTCAAAAGTGCCTGTAAATGGTTTATTTGAAATAAATGCTTTTGAATCTTTGAATCATGTAACTAAAATATTTATGATGACTACATGTATAACATGTAGATTGATGGAGAGGGAGAGGAAAACTAAAGAAAAGATTGATGGATTGTGTGAGGAGTAATATTAAAAATACTGGGCAAGTACGAGTCGGACTCGCGGACTGAGGGTTCCGTACAAACTTACCTGTGAAAACTGTTCAATTCCCGAATAGAGTTTTTTTTTTTTTTACAGGTTGGAAAATAATCTTATGACAAATCTCGCTCTTGGGCGGAGCGAGAGATAGTGTCAGACTTTTACTGACTAAAAACCCACTCCTGTTCCTTCGTTGCCTTCGTCCCAGGGTCCCGGTTTTGTTTTCACACTACCCATGGCCCCAGTAGGCTTCGACCCTGCTGGGCCCCTACGATTTGCTGACATCTCCCTGAGGCGCGCGCGGAACAATACGTGCCGTCAACGACTTGGGCTCGGTCCGGATGGTCACCGGATGGTCGGACGGCGGGCCACCCATTGCCCGCCATCCGCAAGCCCGCGCCTACGGTGGCCGGAAATCAGGATCGGAATCCCGGCGGCGGTTGGGGCGTGAGGACCGTTGCCGTTGCCTCACGCGATCGGCCGCCTCCTTTGCTAGCATTACTGCTTCGCAGAAGGAGGCGACCGCCTGCCACTCCTCCTCGCTCCGGACCATGACCTGTACCAAGGCCCGGCGCGAGAGATCGCCGCCGCCGATCGCCCCCACGTGGAC
The DNA here is from genome assembly GCA_905147345.3 of Mythimna impura. Taxonomy (NCBI): domain Eukaryota; kingdom Metazoa; phylum Arthropoda; class Insecta; order Lepidoptera; family Noctuidae; genus Mythimna; species Mythimna impura. Next base: position 23,685,788 of record LR990342.1, on the reverse strand, counting down.
ACGGCGTTGCTCTTCCCAAGCGGGCACACCTTCACCGTGTGCCCCACCGTATCCTCCGGGCGGTCCACACAGTGGCGACACCCGGGCGTCGCTTCCGCACGAATCCGGTGCAGGAACTTCCCGAACTTCCCGCGTTCGGTGAGAACCTGCGTCATGCGGAAGGTGAGGACGCCGTGAGGTCTTTCCAACCACGCCTCAAAGAAGGGACTTACCGCCATAATTGTGGCGTGCCCATCCCGAATAGAGTTACGAAGATTTTTCCGAATCGCAAAAAAGTTTTTTTGTTTTGAGACGTAAATACAGATTTACAGTTTTCAGATTTTTTCCTTTACTTGTGTTATTTCATTAAACACCAAGCACCAATCAAACGCCGTCGTTCGCTCTCTCATTGTCTTTCTATTGTGTCTCTAATTACGGTATTCGAAAGGTTAAGATAGGTACCTTGTTTCACGCCAAATTTCAGGATTTTAGGTCAACGGGAAGTACCTTGTGAATTTTGATTCCCTTGAAATTCACGTTGTTTGAGGTTTGAGAGCAGTGGTGGCCGAGTGGTAACGGCTCTGACTTATGAGTTGTACGTCGCGGGTTCAAACCCAGTCAGGCGCATTACTTTGTGTAATTTATTTCATCACCACTGCTCTCAAAACGGTGAAGGAAAACATCGTGAGGAAACCGGCATGTCCTAGAACCAAAATATTCGAAGACATGTGACATTCACCAACCCGCACTGGGCCCGCGTGGTGGATTACGGCCCTTTCCCTCTCCTAGAGAGAGGAGGCCTGAGTCCCAGCAGTGGGAACATTAAAAAGGCTGATTATGCTACACGTTGTTTGCGACATAAACGGCCGTATTTTTTTTTCCGTTAACTCAGATGTTTGATTTTTTCACAGCTTCAAGGAACCGTAGACCTAAGTATATAGTTTTAATTACAACTCGATACCTCCAAGCGTTCTCGAGATAAAGGGTCTTGACAGACAGACAGACAGACAGACGGACAACAAAGTGATAATATAAGGGTTCCGTTTTTTTCCTTTTGAGGTACGGAACCATAAAAACAGCGAGTTAGTGATAGCAGATAGTAATAGATATCAAAAGCAGAAAAATGATGGTGCTGATACAAATAGATACAAAAATTAAAACCATTTAATGAAAATAAGTAATTCAACTTTGAATAACAGCTTTGTCTGAGTAATTTTCACGTTCTACCATGTGGTTTCACATACGCAAAATTTTCCTACGTTTCCGTGCCCAAATGGTTAGGAACTCGACCGAAATGCTTAATCACGGTTGAGCCGTGGTGGCCGTGTTTTGTTAAATGAAGTCGTGTGTAGCCATGTAGCCTGTATTACGTAGTTGAAATATGGTGTACCGAGCACCAGTGGACGAAAATGACGGTCGCCGGTTTTGGTGGGGCTAAAAACAGTTTGCTAAACTGACTGTAGCATTAATCAGTATTAAAATTTTGTTTGTTTGTAGATCGTTTTGTTGATTCCTTGCCTCTTGTTAAGGAAAATTAATATTTTTTTCTTCGACACAAACACAGTACAACAAAAATAAACACATAGCAAAAGAGAACAATAATATTATAATAATAATATTTCACAACTTTCACACAAAGTCATCTAATCCCAAACTAAGCAAAACTTGTGCTTTGAGTACTAGACAACTGTTATAGATAAATTACACCCAGATACAGAACAAATGATCGTGCTCATCACACAAACATTTGTACTGGGTCGGAATTCAACCCACGACCCCTGGCATAGCAGTCAGGGCCACTGACCACTAGACCAACAGGCCTGTAAACTATGGCAGAACGATGCACTGAAATAGCATGGAGCGTAACTACAGCAAGATAGTGGCAATTTTAGCATTTTCTGGGTATCAGATACGCAGAGCTTATAATTATTATCTATATGAATCTTTAAGTCAAGAGCGAATAGGTTACTTCTAGGTAAGCGCGCTCCACCGTCGACCACATCGTCGCTTTCCATCAGGTGAGATAGCGAATATATATAAAAGAAGAAACTGACTGACTGACATATCAACACACAGCCGAAACTACAGGGAAACTTCAGGAAACGTGAATTTTTGTACGAGGTTTCCTTTTATGACGTAGGCGAGCACTAAGAGAGGATTTTCCAAAATTCATCCCCTAAGAGGATGAAACGGGGGTCCAAAGTTTGTATAGAGAAACCGACTTTCACGCGTCCGAAGCCGCTGGCAGAAGCTAGTCTTAAATAAAACTGTGCCTTTATCTTTTTCTTAGTCTGCTTTAAAATATTTTTTCAACAGAGATCAAATCTTCAATATTTTCCAGATTGACTGAAAGAAATCGCCGAGTGCGATATGGCCGCCAATTGTATGTTTTTTATTATAAGGTTTCCTTTTATTAATTACTAATCTTAGTGTACAATAAAGTATGTATGGGTAAATATAAAATAAATAAATATTTCATTGCTTAACACATAACATATCACCCTCTAGACAAATCTAGAGAATCTAACGTTATATTTTTATACTTTTGTTTAACTCTTTAGGGAGAGATCTCCCAAAAGGGTCAAATAAAAATACATATATAGGGTGACTGGTAATTAGTGTACGATACTAAAACACATGATTGTGCTCGTGATAACCAACAACTTTTACAATGGGAACAAACCTGAAATCGCGAAAAAAAAATCAGCTGTTCAGTATATTTATGTTTGCCTAATGTAGGTACTGAACAGCTGATATTTTTTTCGCGATTTCGGCTTTGCTCCCGTAATAAAAATTGTTTGTTATCATGAGCACAATCACGTGTTTAAGTATCGTACACTAATTGCCAGTCACCCTATATAAGTTGAGCTTTGGTTTTTAACTTACAATTTCTAACACATTTATTTTCTTCACGCAGAGCACAACGCAACAAAGTGGGTATGAGCGTTTCCCACCCACAACTCTCATACATGAATGGCTGTGGGGGAACCGGTTCTTCAGGACAAAGACGAGGGCGAGACGTGGCCACACAGACCCCACCTAGCATAGCCGCTGAGACCAGAAGAGCGAGGCTAAGGCCTTTGAAGCTAACCCTGGCTGCGCCGAATGCGCTGACTCTTAGGTAAGTCGTATGTTATGTGAATAGCTTCGGAAGCAAAAATATTTAGCTAGGACGTGCCCGTAAAGATTCTTCCCAGCATTGCTGTAGAGACCAGAAAGGTCAGGCTCACCCCTTTGAAGCTCACGCTTGCAGCATCCAACATATTAACGCTTAGGTAAGTGGTGTCCTATTTGAGTAACTACGTATGAGGTTGGGAGATAGCCACACAGATCCCTCCCAGCATTGCGGCAGAGTCTAGAAAGGCCAGGTTGAGGCCTTTGAATATTCGCGTCATGTCCGTGAACGGGTGCTGTCAGTTAAGACTGGTCATCTGATAAATGATAAATGATATTTATTTTGTAAATAGGTTTAAAAAACACTTTTACACGTCAATTTTTTTTTTCGTCATTTTTAAACTAGATGAGGCCGGTGTTTCCTAGCTGACTACCCTGAGAAGAAACACCGAAACAAACTCAGAGGTCAAAGTCTCTTTTAAAGTCCATACAGTAAATATGTAATGGTCAAATCACATGAGAACCATGCAGATTTGTCTGAAATGGTCTTTTGAAGAAAGAACCATACAGATTTGAGTGGACCTGTCCAGTCAGTGCAAGCATTTGTCAGTATTCGTAAAGCTCAACTCAGGACTACTAAGGAGCTCAACGACTTGACGAACAATACCAAGGAAAGGACATTTGGGTAGGCCGCAGAAAATACTCAAATTGCCAGACATACATTAAAATTACTGAAAAGGAAAAAAAAAAACAATCAACATAGTCCTCACGTTCACAATAATAAAAGGAAAAATATAGTTTACAAAATGTATGTAATACTTTAGCAAAGTAAACATTTTTGTCAAAAATTAATAGAAAAAAAAAAGTCAAATTGCAAAATAAAAATAATCTACAATATCGAATTGTAATAAATAATAAAAAGCACAATTAAAAATAAAAACAAAAGAAAAAATAATAATAATAAGACAACAGTTGCAGTGAGTACTGGAGCAGGTCAATCCCAAGCCTTTTGGTCCTCAACATAGTCCTTTATAGTGTAAAAACAGTTTTCGCTTTACAAATAATTTGAATTTATTAAGGCTTAGTTGTTAAATATGACTAGGAAGTTTATTATAGAAGTGTATACATTGGCATCTAAATGAGCCCCCTATTTTTTTCAGCCTGGTTGTAGGAACCACAAATTTGTGTTTGTTCCTAGTATTAAAATTATGAACATCACTGTATTTTTTAAACATGTTTATATTTTTATGTGCATACAAAATGTTCTCGTAAATATACTGTGAAGGTACAGTCATTATATTGATTTCTTTAAATTTATCTCTGAGGGAGTATCTGGGACTTAATTTATAAATAGAACGAATAGCCCTTTTTTTGCAATACAAAAATTGACTATATTTCGGAGGCATTTCCCCACAGTAGAATACCGTACGACATGACACTATGGAAATAGCTAAAGTAAAGTAAACGGGCAGTCTCTACATCAGTTAAATTTCGAATCTGTCTAATAGCGTAAGCTGCAGAGCTAAGTTTTTTTGATAATTTGTCTATATGTGGGCCCCACTGCAGCTTAGCATCTAGAGTTATGCCCAAGAACACTGTATTATCTTCAGGACTCAACTCTTTACCTTTTATTAGCACACTATCTCTTAGCTGCCAGTTGCTATTTTATTATCTATATTTAGTTTTTATTTTTACTTTATTTACATTGTTTTCACACGATAGCGACAAGAAATATGTAACAGAGATATTTGTTTTTACATAACATGATTGAAAAGAGTGTCCATGGAGTTTCTAGCACATTCTTCTCCATAGAGATCTACGCTTTGAAATGTGCAATTAGCATATTTTTTTCTGACTGACTGACTTCTTGACATTTCAAAAGTGCCTGTAAATGGTTTATTTGAAATAAAATGCTTTGAATCTTGAATCTTTGAAGCTTACGCTCACTGCAGCCAATGCTTTGATGCTTAGGTGAGTAATGTTTTACTTGAGTGGCTGCGGAGGTTAGGTAGAAGAGAGTCAAAAATGGGATATGCCCACTTACACCTTGTGTGTTCTTCTTTCAAATAGTGACTGAAATAGGGACGGCGAGCCACCCATTACTCGCCGTCCGCAAGCCCGCTCCTACGGTGGCTGGTAATCGGGATTGGAATCCCGGCAACGGTTGGGGCGTGAGGACCGTTACCTCACGCGATCGGCTGCCTCCTTTGCATTACTGCTTCGCAGAAGGAGTCGAGGCTTCAAGATTTTTAGGGGTTCAACAGCACTATTTAAAACTTTAGTAACTTTAGTAAGTATACATGGTAAACATATACATAAGTAAATATTTGTATCTAGAAAATTGGTAAATTTATTTTCTAAACAACAATACAGTACTGAAAAATACTGGTACTAGGTAAAATTGATAGTATTTTCTCTTACTTCAATCTCGATACTTTTCCCTAGAGTATAATTTCTTGAAATAAAATCCTAAAAACTTTTCTTGCCCCTTGACAATGAAACAATTGATAACCGGAAAAAACAACTGAGCAATACTTACAAAAAACAGAGATCGAAGAAAAAATAATAATCCTATCTTCCTATCATATTCTTGTTTACCCAACTGCGCGACGCAACGGAGGGTTGTATGTTTATCAGTTTATGTATGTTTGTTCCTTTGTGGCGGTCTATAGGCCAAAAGGCCGATATTGTTGATTTTGTTCACCGCCTATTGTGTGTAGGTTGCGTTACGTGTGCAATAAAGTTTATTCTATTCTATTCTTATAATTATCTCATTGGCTCCGTTAAGCGGAAAAAAGACACGCCTAGGATTAAACAGCATTGAACTTGAGCAGATTGGCATCACCCTAATCGGAAACCGCTTTCAACGACAAGTTCAAACGTTCAACCTAGGCTATACCTACGTAGTTAATTATTATAAGAGCCTAGACTTACTAATAAATATAACGAAAACGAACAATCAAGAATATAAATATTTGCAATATTAACCTTGAGGTTAATATTGTCCTTGGACAATTTTAAATCCACAATAGTACAGATACTTTTAACATAAGTTAGAAAAATAATTAAAGTAGTGACAATATCTATCAAATTATCTATATACATCGTTAGACTCTAGTGGTCTACCATTTACCCATTAGTAACATCGAATCATCTTGAAATATAATCGATATTTGTCATAATCGAGAAGTCTTGGCAGAAGGATACTCTTCAGGAAAAGTGCTTTATCACGAAGCTTCCGTCATGTACTTCCGGAACCCTTCGGCCATTTTCGACAATGCCATTCTTGTCATTTGATTCTAAGCCATCATGTCGGAAAAGATGTGATGGATCGTAGCGAAAGAAATTGGCGAAAAAGCAAGATCATGCATGATGGTTGGTAATGATTTCGTATGAGAATAATGCTTTTTAAACTATCTATTATAATAGGTCACTCAGAAAGTTTTGCGAAAAAAGTTTTTATGTATAAGGCACTGGCCACTTGTAATTATTTTGAAAACTTTGGTTATTTAAAAGTAAAAATACCATTGTTCGAATTTTGAATTTCCTTCCCCTTTTTTTTGAGAGGCAAATCAAATTATCGTGTCTCATTTAAAAATGGATCTGCATCGAGAACATTTGCGATGATTTTCTACGATTTTAAATGTGGTCTAAAACCTGATGAGTCATTTGCTCGACTTCAAATTGCTTTTATGGATGAAAGACCTTAAAAAACAACCATCTACCGCTGGTATAGCGAGTTCAAGTGCGGTCACCTTACTTTAGGGGACGAACAAAGGGGTTGTCGTCCTACGACGGCTGTCACGGAAGAAAGTGCGCTGGCAGTAAAAAAACTAATTCAAGAAAACAGGTGAATTACATACGAAGAGATTCAGCATACACTGCAGATTGGTTCGGGAAGCGATCACAAGATTCTACACGAGCAGTGTCCGGTGAGGAGGATAGTTTGCCGCTGGGTGCCGCACAACCTCACCGAAGCTCAGAAACAGGCCCGTTTGGAGTAGTGCCGTGATATGATTAAAAAATTTGAAGCAGGCTCGTCTCGGCGCGTTTACGACATTAAGACAGGTGGCGAATCCTGGATTTATCAATACGATCCAGAAACAAAGCGTCAGTAAAAAGTTTGGTTGTTTCGAAACGAACCAATGGCTACGAAAGTGAAGCTATCGAGAATACTGGTGGAGAGTTCTTTGAAAAGATTTAATAAAAATATTTTATCCATAGAAGTTAGTTTTTTAGTTTCTCAAAACTTTCTGAGTGTCCCACGTATTTATGGAAATTAGTGAAGCCAATGCGGCTTTTTTCGATAAATACGTCTCTCATGCATGAGGTTGCAAGTTCGAAATCGAGCAACCAATGTGATTTTTTTAATTCATGTGAATTTTTTAATTCAATACTTTTTAAAGTATATCTAGGACATTATTGACATACCATACCTTGGAAAGCAAAAACCGTTGGTCACGGTTGTCATTCGTAGATTTTTGACAGTAATTACAGGTAGACAAATGTCAGAAAGTCTGATAATCAGTTTATCTAAGGAGTATCCTATTACCCAGTAACTGGGCTGGGTGTGATAGGCAGGTGGGTGTGATGGTGGGTGGGTGTGGGTGTGATGGTGGGTGTGATAGGCAGTCGTTCTAACGAAAAAAAAACACGGGTATTTAGCCGCATCCGATTAGGCTGGAGATAACGAGATAAACGAGATAGTCGATGTGTGGACTCAGATGTCATTGTGCTGATTGTCGTTACCGACAACGGACTGATCGCCAAAAATGTCGACCACCTGTCGAAGCTGTCGCTGCAAGGTTGAATCAAGCGACTGATACAGAAGGCTTTACTCCTCGATACGGCTCGCATTGTGCGGACGTTCCTATCTTTGGAGTCCTAGGCACCGGTAGCATGGACCCTACACCCGTCACGTATTACCATTTTCGATATCTAAAACAAATTTGTTAAAATGTAATTTATTTAGGTAAATGTAATTTATTTAGGTAAAATGTACTTAAATAAATAGTCGCTTTAGTTTTCGAAAAATAAATAAGTACACTGTTTTTTTAGGGTTCCGTACCTCAAAAGGAAAAAACGGATCCCTTATAGGATCACTTTGTTGTACGTCCATCTGTCTGTCTGTCTGTCAAGAGCCTTTATCCCGAGAACGCGTGGAGGTATGGAGTACCATATAATTAGGTCTGCAGTTCCTTGAAGCTGTGAAAAAATCAAACCAAAGATACGGCCGTTTATGTCGCAAATAACGTATATTTCGACACTCAAGAGAATCAAAATTCATAGGGTACTTCCCGTTGGCTTAGAACCCTGAAATTTGGCATGAAGCAAGGTCTTATATCACAAGTATAGGAATAAATCTAAAAACTTTCAGTTACATCACAAAAAATAAACTTTTTCTATTTGGAAAAAAATTCCAGACTCGATTCGCGAATTGAACTGTTTTCATAAGTTAGTTTGTACGGAACCCTAAGTGTGCGAGTCCGACTCGCACTTGCCCAGTTTTTTTTTTATAATTTTGAAGACTAATTCAAATAATATCAACACTTACTAGTCAGATAACAAATATTCAAAAGAACTTTGTTTCACTAGCTAATTAAACAATTTCATATCAGAATAAAATCACACAAAATACTAAGGCCATTTTAACAACCATTAACATAAGATAATGAATACCAGCCATAACGTAAGATTCTATTGTCAGGTCATGACAATAAAAATAAATCACATCCAGATATTTTGGATCCAATTTAAACAATAAAAGGTTACAATCCCTTTTAAAGCCAACTCAGATAAGATCCGCTATTGTAAAGTGTGGCTATAAAACTTTCAGTGGCCTTTGAGACTGAGTTGCTCAAAGTTTCGCTGTCTTTTCAAAGTGGTGTGTAAAAAAGGTAAGGTGAATCGAAGGCCAATTATATTTATTAGATAAAAAATAAAGCAATGCACTATCATTCAAAATTAAAACACAACCCAATACAATACAATACAATACAATACAATACAATACAATACAATACAATACAATACAATACAATACAATACAATACAATACAATAAAATAAAATACAATACAATACAATACAATACAATACGGAAATATTATAAAAACTGAAAATTCTATCACCAGTAAAATTCTAACTTATTTGTGAGTGAGATAGGGTATAAATTTTCTGATTAGAATCCGTTGGCTAATAACAACTAATTCTTCTATTTTGTATATGTTATATAGGTATATGTTATACCTGTATAACATACAAAATAGAAGAGTCATGGTATTAATAAACTTACTACGATAACTGTATTATGTTAATGACTATTTTGTTGCCATACTAGATACTAAGCAGTTCAGATAAATAAACTTGTTCCTAAGATCACACCGCTCACTTAAAAGTTTATACTCATAAACTTAAAGGTACAATATTTAATTTTACTTCTCAAACGAAGTTCTTTATTGTTACTGTTTAGATAGGATATACTTTCACACTGACAAACTTTGAGTAACACTTGCAAAGAAAATTTGCTCTTACATTTTCAATGAAAGCTTCGAAAAACTTGCTTCGAAATTTGTAAAAGCGATTCCAACACTTGTATTAATTTATCAAAATAAATGTTTTAAATTGTGAGAGATATTTTTGGTGGCGTTCGTCAGATGGTTAAACCACAGCGTTATACAGTTAAATGTCAGTGATGAATAGATAACCAGTTTTTGACTGAAAATTTTAAACTGGATACTGATGGTGCTTCTACCGGATATTTTAAAAGGTCTGGACTTTAAATGACAGTATAAAAGCGCGTTTTCACTGAAGCGGAGCTGGGTGGAGTAGAGAGGAGCGGACTGTGAATTGGCGAATCACAGTACTCGAACTCTTCACTTTGCCTCAGTGAAAATAGTGTCAGTGAAGTAGAAAAGACCTGAAAAAGAAAGAAATAAAGGAAAACATATTTATTATTGAGTTCTGAGCGGTTTTTCAAATAAAACAAAATGCCTGCCCCCTTAGCTAAGTTACAACCGTTTCGTTTCGATTCTCTTTTCGTCGATCGCTTCGAGTCGACGTGACGAAAAGAGAATCGAAACGAAACGGTTTTAACTTGGCTAGGGTGACTGGAGTCGGACAGAACGGAGTCGGGTACTGAACGGAGGGTAGCTCAAATCTACTCTGCCCCGCTACGCTTCAATGGAAACCATTGCCACTTTTCACTGCTCTCCTCCACTCTACTCTGCCCTGCTCGGCTTCAACAGAAACACACCCTTATATCCGAAAAGCGAGCAGCTATAAATAACTATAAAATGACGTTTTAATAAGCGGAATAATATTTGTTCTGGAACTGTAATATGCATGAGTAATTCTTGTCGGTGGATGAATATATTTATGCTGCTATCAAATAAATGTTTTTCAATACACTTACTCGAAAACCCGCTCTTATCCCACCGCTTTTAGGCATGCAATAGACTGTTTCCCGCACTAGTGCAGAAAATTGCGCGTGCTCTCCCCCGCCACTATATTACATGTATCGTATCAGGCTAGACGCGCGTCGACCCCTACGAGTCGCCGGTCAACCCCTATTTATTCATTAAAATTTATTCGTAAGCGTATTGAAAAAAAGTCGTGTAATACACGTGCATTTGTCACTGCAGCCCTCGGTTCGATACACACTCGCCTACGGCTCGTGCGAATTCCGCCTCGGTCGCAATGACAAATTTTCTGCACTTGTATCAAAATGTAGGTACTAGGTATATTTAAATAAACCAGTTTGAAATAATGTCCCATTGCAGGATATTTATCCTGCAATTATTATTACTCTTTTTATACTGCATGCTGATTTCAAGCCATGCTCAGTCATGCATGGCCTGTTGATGCTCAATGTTTAGATTTGACAAACTGAAATTAAGCAAAAAAATGTATTTTAATTAAAAATTTTTCCTACTTTCAAGTTCATCGTCACACAAATACAAATAATTTATTTTCCATTCACAAAATTTGTACTACATCTAGTGGTTGAAGTGACCTTTTAAACTAAAATTGCCTGTGTTAGGGCACTTCGCTCTTCCTCAACTTAAAATTACGCGATGTACCTACTAACAATTTATTTCAAATCTTAACAGTTTTATTTTTTATAAAAATCTTAAAGTTTTAGATTTACAAAAAGAAAAGATAAGCCAAATAAAAACACACGGAATATCATTTTGCATGCAAACGAAATTCCTCCTTTTTAACCCCTTTAAAGGTTGAATTTTCAAAAACCCCATCTCAGTGCTCGCGTACGTCATAAAAAGAAGTCTTAAGCAAAATTTCACGTTCCTAGTTTCATTAGTTTTGCCTGTACGTTAAAATGTTAGTCAGTCAGTTTCTCCTTTTATATAGATAAAAATAACTATAATTTTGGATACATAAAATGATAATTATAGTTAATTATTGGTGGTGCCAACAGCCGTAAATGTTCAAGTTTATTTCCCAATTTAATTTACTATAATTTTAACAAAATGCCGCAAAGCGTTATTAGGAATAAAAGGAAACATTAACCATGACTACACGTTTTATTTGAAAGCATAATTCTTCTCAGAGATTAAAATGTCAGATTTGTAAACGTGATGACGCCTACTAATTAGTCACCGTGTTTCAAACTTCCTCATTTTATAGCGGTGCGTTTAAAATTTTTATAAAAGGGCGACACTGTGTCTATTATAATATTATAAAATTAATTTTACAAAAATAAGACAAAATGATGCCCAAAATCTTGCGAAAATTGTATTATTTATTTATTTATTTAACAATTTATGTACACACAATAATAAAAGAAAAGAAGAAGGAAACAGAAGAATAGTACAAAGGTGATGCTTATTCCTAAAGAAATCTCTTCCAGCATACCTGCGAAAGGAGAGTTGGAGAAAATAGAGATGTAGACACTGTCTATTTATTTATATATACTTTATTGACCAAGATTATAACTTACAAAAAGGAAACCGTAACTAAAAAACAAACAATTTCGCGATTTCTTCCATCGAATCTAGAATGGACAGATATTTCCTGGATACAAAATGAAGCATTTACACTTGGTACAAATATGAAAGCTAACAGAAAATAAATATTGAATACTAAAATAAATAGATGCTTGAATGTTACCTACAAAATATGCCTATATAGGTAAGAAAATAAGTGATGACTAAAGCTAGAACTACATTAGACCGATGAACACATGTAAAACGCCTGATTTCTACGTAGAACGACGTCGCGTAGCGTCGCGTGGCGTGGATCAAGTGTAGCTCTACAAGTCTAGTTTCCATATAAAATATATATGGAGACCGACGCGCCCAGATCGGCGTGTGTGTCACACGTGTACGCAGTGTAGTTCTAGCTTTAATAGAAAATAACTACTACAAAAATAAGATCACAGTGATAAGTAATGTACACTGTTTTTTGGACGAAAGAGACTGAACCCCACAACACAGGGTATCCTAGTGTGGGGTTTAGTGTCATTTAAATGATTGATATGTACTTTTTATGAACAATAAAAATTATTATTATTAAATTATTATTATTATTATTATTAATGTTCCCTTAAAAGTCTGTATTGTTACCAGAAACAAAAGGTTAGGTTAGGTGTCTTCAAGGCTACAGCGGAAATCAAACTGCACCCACAGTCCCCAACACAAGTGTACGAGGGAATACCGGGATGGTTTCAGCCAGTAAGAGTGTGATAGACCCCTATAACCTACCCCAGGGCGGAGGATATCTATGAATTACCACCGCGAAAAACAAAGAAGTTTTCAAGGCTAGAGTAAATAGTTTCTTAATAAACTAGTGCGCCTCACCATCAACGATTGCATCACTGCTTACCATCAGGTGGGATCGCAGTCAAGCACTAGTTTTATAATTTTTTTTATTATTGATAGGCTCGCGTTTGACCACTATCCTGATGGTAAGCGATGTTGTGGCCGACGATGGATCACGCTTGCCTAGAAGTAACCTATTCACTCTTGACTTAAATACCTCTAGGTTGTAGCTATCAGGAAACAAATAATTCCACTCCTCATCTGCACGTTTAATGAATGTGTTCCCAAAACGCTTTGTACGTATGGGAGGGATTTAAATTCATTTAAAAAAAAAAACATCTTCGGTAACCACACTACCCTTCCGATTACCATAAAACTGTCTCAATTTTAAAATCTTCAGACGACATCAAACCAAAATCTTCCGCCATTTCCATTTCAACATTTCAGAATTAATTTCTGTTTGTATCTCCTTGTTCCAGTGGATCATAGCTCTTGCATTGTATTTCCATCTTCATGTATATTTATATGGCCAGATGTTATATTGTTGGCAACTTGTTCTAACCTGTCGGAACATGATTTATTCAGTTAAATGCTAGTGTCCAGATTTGCATTCGTAAGTAAGTGAGTTATGACGAGGTAAAAGGGAAATACAATGAGCTAGTAAGGTGGATTGTGAGTCAGAATAATAACGGCCACACGGATCGATCTCCAAGGTTAAGCAATATTTCAACTCTTAATTACAATGATTTCACATTTATCATAGTATTTATTAGTTTATTATATCAGCATACATACGTATTTTATTATTATAAGCCACTTAATTTAACGATACTACATTCTATTTCCAATATCTGTTATTTATTTATTGTGCACACTTATCACAGTTGTCTTTTTTAACCCAATGGTTGACTGGTAGAGAATGCTTTGTAGCATTAAGTCCGCCTATGTACCACCACTGTACATGAAGTTTAAATAAAGAAATATTTGCCGAGGTCAGTTTATGCGTGACCATACTAACATACCGAGACTTCTCTATCTCGGAAAGCACCTAAAGCTGTTGGCTTCGGCTGTCATTTGTAGATATTTGACAGTCGTTGTGGATAGTTAGAACACAGGAAATGGAACACCAGTCTTGCCAAGGTGTATCGTGCTATGAGTAATACGACAACCCTTGGCTCTACCCTGTAATTGAGATTACTGTTTAGTGAAGGTCAGTCAGGCAGTTGCTTCGTTTTATATTAAAAATAATAAAATAATAATAATAAAATTTATTTATACGCCTGAACTAGCTCATCCTGTGTTTCAGGCGAGAAAATATGAAATAAAGAGAGTATCTTTGTATTTTTGTGTATAATGAATGAACACAAAACTACTGAACCGATTTTAAAAATTTTTTCAATAGTAGAATGATATTTTACCTCTGAGTGACATAGGCTATATATTTAGTACCTCCACGCGGGTGAAGCCGCTAGCAGAAACTAGTAGTCTAAAATAGATACTAATATCCAACTGCATCTGGTTTAACTGGTAGATGGGGTCATCTTCCCACTGCTGGGATGAGTCCAGGAAAGGGGACCTTACCAGGAGGTAAGGTCCCCTTTCCTTTTTTTTCAGTGTCCAAGACAGGAGTCTAGGAGTCTTGGACAATGAATAGGCTGCTATCCACCACGCGGGCCCTGTACGGATTGTGTGTGTTGGGGTCAACATAGTTGGTAAAAACTAAGCAGATTGATTCGTTAGGTGGATTGTGAAATACAAGAGCTGTGAGAATAATTCGACCGATGCAAAGTAAAGTTATGTGACATTTTATGTTTTTTTTTTTTTAAATTAGTAACAATAAGCAGTTATTTACCATCAGGTGAGATAGTGGTCAAACGCGAGCCTATCAATAATAATAATAATAAAAAATATATATTTAATAAAAATTCCCAAAAATATTTTTGAAAAAAGAAACGTATTTCTTCATTTTTGACACTTGACAGATTTGTCAAGTTTTAGAATATGATTTTTTAGTACCTTAGTTACTGCAATTATCAGAAAATCGCTATATTGCAGATAAATTTGTTTACATTGCACCCGTCGAATTGTAAGAATTACCGTGTCCCCCTACTCTCGTCACTCTAATCTAGCAACTAACAACAACATTTCAAAGACTCACCTAGCCGTTTGCTAATACCACAATTTGCAAAATTGATTTCGTTCATTAAAATGAAACCTAAATCACTAAGGTAGACTGTAATGATGAGTTTTCAATATTGTAACCTGGCCCTTGAGGGCTTTTATTACGATATCTTAAACTTTAATATCTAGGCACAATTTAATATTCGTTCTAGACTATACCTAGCAAATTATTAAAAGTTTTTGTAATAAAAATGGCCACCTGGTGTTGATCGTTAGCGTTTCTTGGTATTTTTTAATAATAATTCGTAAAAAAAAGAAATTCGATAATCACTTTAATATTATAAAGGCGAAAGTTTGTTTGTTACTTTTTCAGCAAATCAAATTTATATGAAATATATGACTCGGGTGGCTTTGCCCGCTTGATAATAAAAAATGGTCCCTTGTGAACATACTCTCGGGGTGGTATTAGTTCAGTAGTAGAGTAGCGACATCTATGGCGTCACATAAGAACTAATCCTAATCCTGCAACGCGCAATTGAAGTTCTCCGAGCGATTAGAACATATAGAACAGCCCGAAAATCATCTTTCGGGCAGTTGCCCACCAGACATAACACCCGTCTGGTCGTGGGATCCTCCCTTTTCAACGGAGATTTGCGAGACTTTACTCTCTGTTCCGCATACCTCCAAAGTAGCATAGTTTCAACCTGTGCATAATCCGCCTTTTAATTTTCCCACTGCTGGGACTCAGGACTTCTCTCTAGGAGAGAGAATGGGCCATATTCCATCATGAGGGCCCAATGCGGGTTGGTAGATGTTGCATGTCTTCGAATTTTTGGTCCTTTGGCATTCCTAAAATACACAAAATAAATAAAGCGCCTGTCTGATTTGAACCTGCAATGTACAACTCGGAAGTCGGAGCCGTTAACACTGGGTCATCACCTCCCTTTTGTCATAATATTAATAAATGAATGCAGGTATTTTTATTAATATAAACCTGAAATATAGAAAGGTCCTCTTATAAATTTTTACCACATTCACAAGTAGACCCAGATAACTCATTTCAAACTAAATGTAGAGCTACATACATTGTAATAAGCTTCACATTTCAGCGCTCGAGAAAATTCATAACTACATATTTATGAATCTGGGACTGAATAAAAATGTCTACCCAACTTTATTTTCTGTAAATTAGCCTTGGAACACTAAAACGAGCTGTTTGAGCTTTCGTTGTAATGCAGAAGGTCTAATATTTTTAAATATTTTACTTAGAAAGTTTTTAACCGACTTCAAAAAAGATATCTTCGGCTGTGTATGTATTTTTTTAATGTATATTCACAGATTTCTCTGTCAGTTGTGGAACGATTTTGAAAAGGTTCTTTTGATTGAAAGACTATACTCTCAAATTAGTCTCATAGAAATATTTTTATGGTATGATGGTAAACTTCAAAGATATGGAATGAAACTCTTCATAGGATCATAGCAGAACTGTCGTCACAAATAAAATGGTTTTATTTATACGTGTAGTCGATACCACTGTAACCGCTATAACCGCTGCCTTGGCTTTGGACTCAATAAACCGCCCAAAGTTAAAGTCTGAGGAAATTTTAACTCCCAAAAGCTGAAGGCGGTCGGTGTTCTCCAGGGATACATTCTAAAAAGCAGGAGCCAAGTAAAATGGGCTCCTTTTGGCGGTGAACAGACAGGCTTGTGTTTTGGCGGCGTTGAATCCCTCCAGATTGGCTTCACCCCAACGCTTTCCAACTAAGTGTGGAAATTAGGTCACAAAGATAAGACATACAATAATGCCTTAATAATGTACTTATGATTATTTTTTTATAATCAACGACTTACCAATGGTCCTGCTTTAAAGGATAGACGTCGCATCGGTAGTTTCTTTAATATAGTGCTCAATTAAAGCTGTTTAATATTTTTCACCATGTTCATCAACGTCATCATCATTTCAGCCGAAGAATGTCCACTGCTGGACATAAACCGCTTCAAGTATCTCCACAATGAACGGTCCCGTGCGTCTCGCATCCACCTTGCGGGAGGCCTTCCAACGCTGCGTCTTCCGGTACGTGGCGGCCGCGGTCGCCATTCCAGAACGGACCCCATCGGCCATCTGTTCTACGAACAATGTGCCCTGTTTACTGCCATTTAAGTTTGGCCATTCTTCGGGCTACATTGGTCGGCGAACTTGGTTTTCTTGCGGATATCTTCATTTCTTATGCGATTACACAAGGAAACGCCAAGCATTGCCCTTTCCATTGCCCTTTGAGTGGCTTTAAGTATTCTGATGAGGTCCATTGTAAGCGACTATGTTTCTGTGCCATATATCACTTGGTCATAGACTTTCGTCTTGAGACACTGTGGTATGTTGGACGAGAAGGTACTGCGCAGCTTCCCGAACGCTACCCAGCCGAGTACCATGTTCATCTATTTAATAATCTTCTGAAACAATTTTATCTGTCATTCACCTGTCCTAAACGAGATTACCTATCTACAAAATTCGTTCATCAAAACAGAATTAAGAGGACCACTAAAAATTTAGAGCCAATATCCTTTAATCCTCCTAAAAATACGCATTCAACTTGTCATTCAATATAAAGCGCCAATCAAGCCAATCTGTCAGGCTTAAAATATCAAAAGGTAAATAGGGGTCTATCGATCAATGAGACGAAAAAGGTTTAAAAGATTTGCGCCTTCTAAAGGGACCTTATTATGCCTTCATTTGTACGGAACCCGTCGAAGGCACTTGACGTTTATTCGCCAGACGTTTGTAAGACCGGAACATTGATAAACTTGAGTGAAATAAATTAGGAGAGATTTTAAGGGGCTACTAAGAGAAGGCGAATACGTAACGCTATTTTTTTTACATAAATCGATAGCCCTGAATTGATCAGCAAAGTTATAAGATGCCTCTTTAGGCAATCCTATACATAATTATTATAATTGTTTAAAAAAAAAATGGTTCATATAACACACAGCAAACAATCCCAAAACATCACACTAATATTATAAAGGTGAAAGTGTGAGGGTGAAAAAAGGTGAAAGAAGCAAGTAACAAAAATATACAATGTTTGTTACTTGCTTTTTTACGCTCGAACGTCTGTACAGATTTCGATGAAACTTGGTACACGGATAGACCATGTACAACCAGTACGTTAGATTTTTAACTCGGGATAATTTTCTGCTATCACACGGGTGAAGCCGCTGTTAGCAGCTATTATGTCATAATTTCGAAAGCTCTCCTACCTCATCTAAATACATAATTCAGTCTACTGAAAAGAGATTTTTGAACGATTATTTATTTATTTTATTAATTATTTAATACAAGGTATTCCATAAAATCACAGTTGCCTACAATAATGGTCGCACTGATATACGCTAGGCAACTTGTGAAGATGCTTGGCACATAATATGGCTGGTTACGAACATTTTAGATCGTTCGATTCTTTTCACTTCGTCAGATGATTTGCTAGGCTCTAGCTAGGCTTAGTAGTCCACCGGTCAGTGCATTGTTGTGTGCGTTACGTCATCTAGCTGGGCTTAGCAGTCCACCTGGCAGTGCATTGTTGTGTGCGTTACGTCATCTAGCTAGGCTTAGTAGTCCACCGGTCAGTGCATTGTTGTGTGCGTTACGTCATCTAGCTGGGCTTAGCAGTCCACCTGGCAGTGCATTGTTGTGTGCGTTACGTCATCTAGCTAGGCTTAGCAGTCCACCTGGCAGTGCATTGTTGTGTGCGTTACGTCATCTAGCTGGGCTTAGCAGTCCACCTGGCAGTGCATTGTTGTGTGCGTTACGTCATCTAGCTAGGCTTAGTAGTCCACCGGTCAGTGCATTGTTGTGTGCGTTACGTCATCTAGCTGGGCTTAGCAGTCCACCTGGCAGTGCATTGTTGTGTGCGTTACGTCATCTAGCTAGGCTTAGTAGTCCACCGGTCAGTGCATTGTTTTGTGTGTTACGTCATCTAGCTGGGCTTAGCAGTCCACCTGTCAGTGCATTCTTTTGTGCGTTACGTCATCTAGCTAGGCTTAGCAGTCCACCTGTCGGTGCGTTGTTGTGTGCGTTACGGCATCTAGCTAGGCTTAGCAGTCCACCTGTCACTGCATTGTTGTGTGCGTTACATCATCTAGCTAGGCTTAGCAGTCCACCTGTCATTGCATTGTTATGTGAGTTACGTCATCTAGCTAGGCTCGGCAGTCTACTTGTCAGTGCATTGTTGTGTGCGTTACGTCATCTAGCTAGGCTCAGCAGTCCACCTGTCAGTGCGTTATTGTGTGCGTTACGTCATCTAGCTAGGCTTATCAGTCCACCTGTCAGTGCATTGTTGTGTGCGTTACGCCATCTTGCCTTACATAATTAGACAAGTGATGTTACAATCCTTCTTTTTGTCTTTAAAAAAATCCGTTGTTCAACACCACACTAGGAACTAGTCCTGTATCGTGGGTGCTTTAACAAACATTTAAACTTATACACAAGACACCAAGACCTGGAACAACTATTTGTAGGTCATACAAATATTTGTTTTACACGGGAATCGAACCCGCGATACGTAGCGCAGCAGTTAATCGCTCAACCACTGCGCTAACCTTGTCGTCAAATCAACATTAGTGTTCATTCAGACTACTTCTTCTTCTTCCTGCCCTTATCCCATATTACTTGGGGTCGGCGCAACACGTTTTTTTCTTCCATTCTGTTCTGTCATCCGTCACGTTAACACTAACTCCCTTTTCTTTCATATCACTCCTCACACAATCCATCCATCTTTTCTTTGGCCTCCCTCTCCCTCTCCATCGACATGTATACTCAGAACTCTTTTAGTAACATGCGTTTCATCACTTCTCTTTACATGACCATACCAAGACAAACGATTTCCTTTCAACTTTTCAGTCACTGGTGCCACTTTCAAACTTTCTCTAATATACTCATTTTTCACTTTATCCTTCCTCGACACACCACACATCCATCTCAACATTCCCATCTCCGCTACATGTAATCTTTTCTTTTTTTTGGTTTCATTCAGACTAAGATGTTTTATTTGTAACTTCAATTTTTTGTTACAGGTTCCTAGCAAACCGCAAAAAAGGCCGGTCCCTCTCAGCTAATGCGGTGGCGAATGAGCAGAAAGCAACCAAGGTCCTTGGACTGGTCTTCTTCACATTCGTACTCTGTTGGGCGCCGTTCTTCCTGCTCAATATACTGTTCGCCGCGTGTCCAGCCTGTATAGTCCCAGGTAAGTTAAACTTCATGTACACATGCCATTTTTTATTGAGGAGGGTAATTTTGTAATAGCTCCTGTCTCTCTGGGTGAAACGGGAGAGAGTATTAGACTTTTATTGTACTCCAATTGCCTTTTGCGTTCCACTGCCACGGTTAGTCTTACAGACAATTCTGCCGTCTTGACATTATGAGTATAGTATACAGGGTGTCTTTAACATCGACGCACAAACGAATACCACGGACCCAGTACGTGATTCTGGACCCCCCAGTGGAGGAATTTTTTGTCGGCCTTTTCTTAATATTAAAAAAAAACTGTTAGTACTTTTATAAATTTCAACTTTGTAAAATCGTTATTCTAATCAACCCCGATGACATTTTTGATTTTAAAAGTAATTCATTCATTTTTTTCACTTAAAATGTTAGAATAACGATTTTATACAGTTTAAATTAAAAAACGTGAAGATTTTTTTTTTATTAGGAAAAAACCGACGAAAAATATCAATATCACCACGGGGGGTCCAGAATCATGTACTGGATTCATGGTATTCGTTGTCGATGTCTAAGACATCCTGTATACTCGTATGTCACTGATGTCAATAGTATGGAAGTGTCCCTACTTATACACTTCTGTACAAGCTACAGTAGGTGTATTACAAACTATATGACCGCGGCTAGATTTGATTTATCAGTTACCAGTTAATGAGAACCTAAACATGAATCGTGAGCAAAATCATGACAGCATTGAATTGATTTTTGGCTGATGATTTTGCTGGTTCAATATGGTTATATGAAAAGATTCAAAAGTTTACTTTAGAAATTGATAGGAAACTCTAGTTGATAAACAAATAGCGATGGCACCCTGCAAGTAGCTAAGTTATATAATACAACGCTTTTTACCAATTTTGAGTAGCCAAAGATACTAAGCAAGTCTGGCTAAGTCCTGAAAAATCACATGATGCTGTATACAAAATCCAATAGTTAAATCCGAATTTAAGTTTTTTTTTTTTTTTTCGGCTGGGAAAATCATCTAATGACATTCCTCGCTCTTGGGCGGAGCGTGAGATAGTGTCAGACTTTTACTGACTAAAAACCCACTCCTGTTCCTTCTTTGCCTTCATCCCGGGACCCCGGGCTTCGCTTTCACACTACCCGTGGCCCCAGTAGGCTTCGGCCCTGCTGGGCCCCTACGATTTGCTGACATCTCCTTGAGGCGCGCGTGGAACACTACGCGCCGTCGACGACTTGGGCTCGGTCCGGACAGTTACCGGACGATCGGACGGCGAGCCACCCATTGCTCGCCGTCCGCAAGCCCGCCTCTACGGTGGCCGGAAATCGGGATCGGAATCCTGGCGGCGGTTGGGGCGTGAGGACCGTTGCCTCACGCGATCGGCCGCCTCCTTTGCTAGCATTACTGCTTCGCAGAAGGAGGCAACCGCCTGCCACTCCTCCTCGCTCCGGACCATGGCCTGTACCAAGGCCCGGCGCGAGAGATCGCTGCCGCCAATCGCCCCCACGAGGACACGGCGGTGCTCTGCCCAAGCGGAGCATACCTCTACCGTATGCTCCACCGAATTTAAGATATGAGTTCTATCCGAATTAGAAATGCATAATTATTCTGAATTCGGACGGACAGAATTTTAAGTGCGTAACCCGAAAGCGGAGGTTGCGTAATTACAAAATTATCACGAGCTCCTCATGATCACTGAATTGAATAGTCTTATATAATGATATCAAGACGATAATATGATGACGTAAGCAATGATATCAAGATCATTATTTTCTGAGAGTTTATTTTAGAGATTGAAAAAGGTCAAGTTCGAAATTTGCTCGAGCTTGGGGGCAAACATAACGTAATTTGAAAATATGGATCTGCAAAATGTTCCATTCGTTGGTTGTATAAGAAACTTGTGTATTGCGGATAGAATGGAGTCTTTTGCCAAGAGATATAGCAAAATCGAACGGTTTGTGTTTTGTAATAGTTCCGTGTGGCACATGATAGGTCGATTATTGCAAATCTGTAGTGGCATATCATCTGGCTGGCTGGCACATTTTGCATCAACGACTACGCATTTGGCTAAAATATTGTTTCGTCTGCTCGGAAATTCCAGAGTATTTTTTTCATCAATGACAATTAGATAGTGCGGATCATCATCATCATCTTCCTGCCCTTGTCCTGTTTTATTTGGAGTCGGCGCAACACGTTTTTTTCTTCCATTCCACCCTGTCACTCGTCATGCGATCACTAACTCCCTTTTCTTTCATATCACTTTTCATACAATTCATCCATCTTTTCTTTGGTCTCCCTCTCCCTCTTCATCCATCCACATGTAAACTCATAACTCTTTTAGTAACATGCGTTTTATTAGATAGTGCGGATATATGGCCTTAAAATTAATTTCTGTGTTAAGTTCATTATAATTCTCTGAAATGAGATTAACTTTATACGTACCTCACTTCTACCAGCGGCTCCTTCTACGTGAAAATAGAAAATTATCCCAAGGAATAATAAAACCCAGTCCTATATATTATCCTATTCCAGGAAATAATCTTAAGTGCCGTAACCCGTGTGCCGAATTTGCATTCAGCCATTTGGGCGTTAAAGAGTAACAAAAATACACACATACATAATATGTATATGTATATTACACAGAAACTTTATTTTATAAAATCAGTGTTTTTGTTATGGGAAGTCGGTAAATTTGCTCTACGACGATGTGTCCAACTCCGTTCGCCTTGGATGAACGGCAATACTTTTAAGAATCTAACCTTTCTATTTCTCCTCTTTCCTTTCTACGTACTCTATAACATATAACTGGAATAATGCACAATTGCACACCCTTAAACATCCCAATCAGAAAATTAAGCAACAATTATAATTGGCACTAAAATTTTACTTAAATACAGTTAGGTAGTATTTATTAAAGAAATTAGTTATGTTAATAGTGAACTTTTGAAGGAGCCCAGTTTTATAACAAAATACCCCCATTTATAAAATGTACACTCATTCAATGCATTCAAGAATCAATTAGCATAATATGTATAAAAAACTGGGCAAGTGCGAGTCGGATTCGCACCCTGAGTGTTCCGTACAAACTCTCAAAGATTTTTCCCAATTGCCAAAAAAAGATTTTTTTTTGTGACGTAACAATGAAATTACTGTTTTCAGATTTATTCCTATAAGACCTATCTTTGTGCCAAATTTCAGAATTCTGGTTTAACGGGAAGTACCCTATGAATTTTGATTGCCTGAGAGTGTTGAAATATAGGTACGTTTTTTGCGACGTAAACGACCGTATCTTTTTTTTTCGTTAACTCAGAAGTTTGATTTTTTCACAGCTTCAAAGGTCTAGTCAAATGTGTATGGTTTTAATTTCAACTCGATACCTTTACGCGTTCCTGAGATAAAGGGTCTTGACAGACAGACAGACGGACAACAAAGTGATCCTGTGTGAAGTGGTTCCGTTTTTTTCCTTTTGAGGTACGGAACCCTAAAAAATACAAAATATCCACTTAAAGATTGGATGAGTAAAATACGGTAACCACGTACGTACGAGTATATTTACTCGTACGTACGCGGTTACCGAAGGGACCCAGCAGGGTCGAAGCCTACTGGGCCAAGGATCTGATTCTGAAAGGAAGACTCGACCCTGGTACGAAAGGCAACGAAGAAACAGGAGTGGGTTTTTAGTCGGTAAAAGTCTGCCACTATCTCGCGCTCCGCCCAAGAGCGCGCGATGTCATTGGATGATTTTGGCATCGATGTATGTAGCATAGCATAGTCGGCCTTATAATGTTCCCACTGTTGGGACTCAGGCCTCCTCTTTAGGAGAGGGAATGGGCCGTAATCCACCACGCGGGCCCAGTGCGGGTTGGTGGATGTCACATATCTTCGAATTTTTGGTTCTAGGACATGCCGGTTTCCTCACGATGTTTTCCTTCACCGTTTTGAGAGCAGTGGTGATGAAATAAATTACACAAAGTAATGCGCCTGGCTGGGTTTGAACCCGCGACCTACAACTCGTAAGTCGGGGCCGTTACCACTCGGCCACCACTGCTCTAATTTCGATGTATGTACTACATTGCAATCAAGATTAATCAAGAATTTATCAGAATAGGTAAAGTTATTATCCCAAAATAATTAATTATTTAGGATAAAAAAAAACTATTACGAAAAAAAGCTGAAATCGTTACTGTAGGCGATATCTGAACTTTACTTTCAGGATCTGCGTTTATTCTTTACTAGCTGTGGCCCGCGACTTCGTCTGCGTTAAGTTTGTAAAAACGTACAATCATTCTGAGCTTGCAATTCATTCTGAAAGCATCGCAATGATTTATTGTACTTTAACATAAAACGGTTAAAAATAAAAACGCAAATTACCTTCAGGAAACATGTTATGTACTCGTCCAGATCCAAATGTATGAATGTCAATGAATAGAAAGAGTATGTAAGGGTCGTAGCAGTTGGCATTTCTGCCAACCCCAAAAGAAAAGAAATTAGTTTATGTATGTTTCTGGTTTATGTTCTGGTGAAACAACATTGTATGATTTTAAACCCTCGCCACAGTGAGCACGTCACAATCGCAGCGGTAATGCCTGTCTTTGAAGAGTGTCTACAGAGGCGTCACGGCATCCTGTCTTTGTGCAGGACTCACCGGATGTGGGTGTTTTGGGAGGTATCTGTATCGAATTCAACGGGAAGAAACACTCGGGTATCACCATTGTGCGGATCGCCTGGAGAATACGATGGAGCATACGGTGGAAGTCGGTCCCGCTTGGTCGGAGCGCCAGCACCGCTGTGTCCTCATGGAGGCGATTGGTGGAGAAAATGTCAACCAGTAGCCTCCTTCAGTGAAGCACTACGATCGAAGAAGGTGGCTGAAACTATGAGGGACATTCTGACTCCTTAACTGTCGCTGCAAGTGATGCTCCGGGTGTTGAAAGCCGCAAGGCGATGACCAGCCATCGCAAACCGGGATTGCGGTGGTGCCGTCCGGCCGTCTCGTCAAAGCA
Source organism: Mythimna impura (assembly GCA_905147345.3). Classification (NCBI taxonomy): domain Eukaryota; kingdom Metazoa; phylum Arthropoda; class Insecta; order Lepidoptera; family Noctuidae; genus Mythimna; species Mythimna impura. The sequence goes on along the minus strand of LR990342.1, from coordinate 23,660,562 downwards.
ATCCTGAATCGACAGCGCGTTGTATTCTACACCGGACTCAAAGAGATGTCAGCAAATGGATAGGGCCCTCTAGGGCCGATGTCTGCGAGATTGTTCGAAAGAGTTACCTCCCGTAAAATTTTCACCTCAATAATTTTTGACTGAAGAGTTTAAGCCGTTAGACAGCTTTGGTAGAGGTAAATGAAGGAGCATAATCGGGACACCGACCTTCAGCTGAATAACGTGCACTGATAGTGCAAAGCCAAAAAGCCAGTGAATCCAAAAACTACCATCATCATCATCAACTATCTTCCTCCACAACAGTACTTAAGAAGAATTTGCGAGAGCATGCTTGCATTGATTGTTGCAGCTTGCTCATTTTGGGCGTAAAAATTACTTGTTCATTTACCTAGGATTTTTTGGTGTGTATTTAACTGACGTCCCCGTTGAATGAATTTCGGCGAAATCTTGAGCGCGTGTATCCCCGCCCAATCAAACTCGCATATTGATGGCCAAACCGAGAGGTCACTGTCACCGACTGCCTCTATGAGGACACGGCGGTTCACCCAAATGTGATAGACCTCCACCGCATGTTACACCGGGTCCTCCGGGTGATTCGCAAAATGGTAATATCAGGATACTTCCAACCGAATCCGAAACAGAAACCGCTCGAAACACCCTCAACTGTCCTGAGCTTGTGTATCCATAAAACAATGAAATTACGGTAAACGAATGTAGCAGCCGATTAGTGTTATCCCTGAGACTGGCCTCCCTCAGAGGGTTGTTCCAGTGTTGGTCACCACTCACTGCAAGGAGGTAACGTCCAGATGTCGACGCAAGGCTGCCAGGAATCTGAGATACATCAGTGATCAGGAACGTAAACCACTTTCGACCCCGTTGTATATGGAGCAGAAACTGCAAACAATAAATCACGCCATTATTAGGCCGCAAGGTGCCATCCCGGAAGACATAGTGGAGCATGCAGAGGTGTGTCCCGCAAGGGCGGATCACCGCCGTGTCCTCGTGGAGGCAATCGGCGTCAGTCACCTCTCGCGCCGGGGCCTGGTTTGGGCTATAGTCCAGAGCGAGGAGGAATGGTAGGCGGTCGCCTCCTTCTGCAAAGCCGCAATGCTAGCGAAGGAGGAGGCCGCACGCGTGAGGGAACGAACGTCCTCACGCCGAGCCGAGATTCCGACCCCGACTACCAGCCACGGTAGACGCAGGCTTGCAGACATCGAACAATGGGTAGCTAGCCCTCCGGCCGTCCGGTAATTAACCGAACCGAGCCCAGTCGTCAACAGCACGTAGTGATCCACGCGCTCCTCAAAGAGATGTTTCAAAGCGCAACTGAAGGACACAAGTGTGGTTTTAGTCAGTAAAAGTTTGACACGCTCCAACCAGAGAAGTCATTGGATGATTTCCACTCTTAAAAAAAGAAAAAAATTTACCATCATTATCATTATCATTATCATGGACATAGGCCTCCCCAAGTGTCGCCATAATGACTGGTCCTGTGTGTCTCGCATCCATCGGATTCCCGCGACCCTCACCAGGTCATCGGTCTACCTGGGGGCCTTCCAACACAGGGTGCCATGCAACCCCTTCCGAAAATTTGGCCGTGTTATTTTAAAATCAATAATTAAATACATATACTTGTTTACTTTTATTGCCTTTTTTGGTTCGTATCCCTTGAATAATCATGGTCAATCTTGTTACAATCATGGAAAAAAAAGCAGTAGGATTGTTAAAAATGCCTCCGTCTAACACCAGTTTAACCATAACTATTTTCCTCCAATTTTGAACAATAGAACTGTCTGCAAACGTGGGCGATGGTCATTCTTCCGCCATTCAGAAAATTACGTAAAATACACAATGCCATCTATCAAATATAAAGTTCAACTGTCATTGTCATCATTATTTCTACTTTGAGTCTTTAGATGGCGTTGCGAGTATTTGAATTGCGTGTGGTGCCATATTTGACTAATTCGATTTTATTATGTGTTTTGATTAGTTTTTACAATATATTTAGAAGATATCGAATAGAAAAGTCAATTTTATTTTGAAAAAATGGTAAAAGTTATTTTATTACAAAAAAGAAGATAAAATATTGACAAAAATTTTAACTGTAGCTGGGAATCGAACTCGCGGCAAATGTCGTTCAACACGGACGTTTTGGATTATTGCTCACCCCCCATAGCAAATAGCGTGATAATTTATAGCCTAACAGATGCACTGACCTATAAGGATTATGTATGCAAAATTTGAACAGGATCGGTTCAGTAGTTTTTGCGCCAATTAATACCATCGCAAAATAATTTTACTGTTTTATTATATGTATAGATATGTTGTATAAAAAATCGGGCAAGTGGGAGTCGGACTCGCGCGCTGAGGGTTCCGTACAAACTTACCTATGAAAACAATTCGATTAAGTTACGAAGATTTTTCCGACCTACAATTTCCTTTTTTTGACTATAAATTTACAGTTTTCAGATTTTGTCCTATACTTGTGCCATGAGACCTTGCTTCATGCCAAATTTCAGGATTCTGGGTCAACGGGAAGTACCCTATAACGGGTAAAAGGGTTCCGTTTTTTTCTTTTGAGGTACGGAACCCTAAAAATCAAGATATTATAATAAATCCTTGTCCACAGAGCACGTGGTGGACATCTGCCTGTGGCTGGGTTACGTGTCTTCCACCATCAACCCCATCATCTACACCGTGTTCAACAGAACCTTCAGAGCCGCCTTCCTCAGACTGCTGAGGTGTCATTGTACCAGGTAAGGGAGAACACTATTTAATAAGGTAACTGGTTTTTTTAAGTTTCTTAATGTTGTGTTTCCTGACGGTTACAACCTGAGGATCTTTATTTAACCTTTTGACGTGCGTAATTAGAGACACAATAGTAAGACAATGGCTTCCGGGCGCCGGCTACCGCCTGAGCGTTAATGAATTAAGTCAAGACTGAATTGGTTACTTCTAGGTAACGCTTACATAGAAGTAACCTATTCACTCTTGACTCCATCGTCAACCATATCGTCACTTTCCAACAGGGAGATAGGTAGTGGTCAAGCACGAGTCTATTCACAAAAGAACTGGGAAAGTGCCAGTCGGACTCGCGCACTGAGAGTTCCGTACAAACTTACCAATGTAAATAGTTCAATTCCCGAATGGAGTCTATAAAAATTTTCCGAATCGCAAAAAAAGATTTTTTTGTGACGTAACAACAAATTTACTGTTTTCAGATGTATTTCTATACCTGTGCTATAAGATCTTGCTTTATGCCAAATTTCAAGATTCTGGGTCAACAGGAAGTTCTCTATGAATTTTGATTCCTTGAGAGTATCGAAATATACGTTTTTTGCGACATAAACGGCCGTATCATTTTTTTTTCGCTAACGCAGAAGTTTGATATTTTCACAGCTTCAAGGGACTGCAGACTTGAGTAAATGGATTTAATTTCAAATCGATACCTCTACGCGTTTCGATAAAGGGTCTTGATAGACTAACAGACAGACAGACAGACAACAAAGTGATCCTATAAGGATTCCGTTTTTACCTTTTGAGGTACGGAACCCTAAAAAGAACCAAAATGTGAATTTTACAATCCAGATGTACTTTTCTAAGTTTATTTAGGACATTACTGACACCTCGTGGCCCGAAAAGCACGTAAAGCCGTTGGTCCCGGTTCTCATTTGTAGATCTTTGACAGTCGTAGTCAGACGCCAGAAAGTCTGACCATCAGTCTATCCAAAGAGTATTGTGTTGCCCATTAACTGGTTTGTGGAGGTCTAGTAGACGGTGACTCCATGTAAAACACAAGTATTCAGCCGCATTCAGATAGACTGAAGGCCGACTGCAAGCTAGTTGGAAAAGGCTAGGGAGATGACTGCCCCCCTAGCCAAGTTGCAAACGATAAACGTGAACGCTTAGTAATCTCCAATAGATTTTCAACTTTATACATAGGAGCATAAAGTTTAAAATCTATTAAAGACTACTGAGCGTTAGCGACCGGAACGAACGAAAACACTATGTAATCTTCAATAGATTTTCAACTTTATATCCAATAACATAAAGTTGAAAATCTATTAAAGACTACTGAGAGTTTACGTTTATCGTTTGTGACTTGGCTAGGGGGGCTGGTTTATTAAAAACAGTCGCAATGACAAAGTTTGTTTGTCTTTGCCGAGTGTTATTTGAGCCGAGTGCTGCAGGTATTAATTTCCACGTGTATCAAACGACGTTTTTCAATATACTTACAAAGAAATAAAAAAAATGGTCGCGGGAATGAGCACGCGCACTTCTCTAAACTGGTGGCGAAAACAGTCGATTGCGTGCCTAAAAGCGGTAGGTGCGAGTTTTCGAGTAAGTGTATTGAAATAGTACAATTTGATACAAGTGGTGAAAGTTTTACCGAGGCGGAAAAAAATTCACCCGAGTTTTGGCGAGGGTGTTATGGAGCTGAAAGTTGCAGTGACAAATTTCCCCGTGTATCAAACAACGTTTTTCAGTACGCTTATGAAGACGCGGGTTGACGCGTGCACAGTATACTGTGACGCGTGTCTCTTGGTGGTTGACGCGCGACTCGTGGGGGTCAACGCGCGGCCAGCATGATACGACAAATGTAATAAAATTTTGGCGGGGGCGAGCACGCGCACTTTTCCGCACTAGTGCAAAAACAGTCAATTGCGAGCCAAAAAGTGGTAAGGACATTTGAAAATAGAACTGGTACAGAGTGTAAGTTGAACCCGGTCTAGAGGGAATATGAATCAAGATTGAAACAAAGTTTGAAGTTTAAAGAAAAAATAGCTTCCTTTGAGAAAAAATTGGACGCATCAATATTATTAAAAAAAATGCTCTCTCGAAAACTAAAGTACCCAATTACGCTTTGGAATGGACAAGTAGCTTCATCTTTGTAACTGATCGAGTTGTTGACATTTCAAAAATTCCTATAATTGGATTAATTACTTGAAACACTTCTTGTTTGAGTTTATAAATATCACCTACAGTCGAATCATTCATTTTTGTAGCACAGTTTTTAATATTTATTGTGATAGTCCACTCACAACAAAATATTATTTTGCTCCCATCAAAATATTTGAATCAAATGAACGTAACGCTATTTTAACAAAAATGCCTAACAAATTATATTAACAGCTCAAACCTTTTAGAATTCATACTTTTAGTAACAGACAGTAATAGGCTCAAGTGGTTTTATGGAAGAAAAAAATCTGTCTAGAATCATTTATTATAGTTATGATTTTCTTTGAACTGAAGGGTCATAATTTGGTTATTTTATGGAACAATCAATGATGATAAGAACATGTAGGTATCATGGTTTCTAAAATAGAACTCTCAGACATAGTTAGTATGTCGAAGTTCCCAATTATTATTAGTCCCACCATTAGTAATAGTACTAATGTTATTTTAAACTAGATAATAAGACAACAGATGGAACTATTGGCAATTTAGATCAACTTAACAATAAAGTATCTTCTCGCATTCAAGCTAAAGGGGCTAGGCAAAAATCGTTTAATTTGTTTCTTCAAAACATTCAGGGTTTTTCTGCGAAACAATTGGAAATTGAATTATTTTTAGAAAAAACAATGTTTGACATCATTTGTTTCACTGAGCATTGGATAGAGGATTTTGAAATGTTAATTAATTATGAGAATTATAATGTGGGCAGTTGTTATAACCGAAAATCAATGTTACGTGGGGGTTCACTAATCCTAATTAAAAATAATATTATTATTTATTTAACAAAGTGATCCTAAAAGGGTTCCGATTTTTCGTTTTGAGGTACGGAACTCTAAAACAAGTAAAGCAAGTTTTTCCGCATAGATTTTTCAATTTATTTTCGCTGGCCTGTATCCAAAACAGTTTGTGATGCAATAACGCAACTTTGTCGTGCGATTTCCTCAGAATTATGTGTTGACACTAGTATTTTAAGGTTAGGTTAAAATAAGTAAGCGTTTTATCGAATGAAGCAAGACGGAATATTGAATAGTGATTTTGTCATGGCCATACGGATGGTGCGGGGATACCGGACGATTTCCCGCGAAGCGGCGAGCCTCCTTGCTGGCCTGCCACCATGGGATCTAGAGGCAACAGTCCTTGCACGCATGCACGATTTGCGCGTGGAGATGCAACGTCGGGGCTAAACTCCGCTGCCGCGACAAGTTGCGGCATGACGGACAGAGTTCCGGCGGGATCTCATGTTAAAATGGAAATAGCGACCCAGTGCTGGGCACGCCATAATAATGGCGGTAAGTCCCCTCTTTGAGGCATGGCTGGAAAGACCTCACGGCGTCCTTACCTTCCGCATGACGCAGGTCCTCACTGGTAATGGTAAGTTCGGGAGGCTTCCAATGACTTCTCCCACTCTAGGGCGGACTCTTATGTTCCTTCTTTGCCTTGCAGGACCCTAAGGTTCCCTTCCGGACAACGCATGGCCCTGCAGTAGGCTTCGGCTTCCGGCCCTGTTACTCTCGCGTGCGGCTGCCTCCATCGCTAACATTACGAATTGCGAAGCGCAGGAGGAGGCTACCTGCCATTTTTCCTCGCTCCGAACCATGGCTTATACCAGGGCCCGGCGTGAGAGATTATTGCTGCCGATCGTCTCCACGAGGACAAGGTGTTGCTTTGCCCTAGCGGGGCACACCTCCACCATATGCTCCACCGTGTCTTCTGGGCGAAAAACTAGTAGCTAAAGTGATAACAGTCGTAACGGTCGATCTTCAAGGTAAAGCAACGGTTGCCGAAGTCAAGCTGTGGATGGGTGATCATCTTAACATACCCAGATTCCTCTGTGCCGCAGAAAACGCATTAAACTGTTGGTCCCGGTTGTTATTTGTAAATATTTGACAGCCGTTATGGAAGAAGCTAGGAAATCTAACACAGGTCTTACCAAGGGATATTGTATTGCACAGAGTTGTGCAACCCCCTAGCCAAGTTACAATCGTTTCGTTTCGATTCCCTTTTCGTTGATCCCCTCGAGTCGGTCACGCCTCCTATTCCTTTGTTCTGACCACGTGACTGAGCGTTGAGATGACGTCAAAACAAAGGAATCGAAGGCGTGGCCGACTCGAGGCGATCAACGAAAAGAGAATAGAAATAAAACTGTTGTAACTTGGCTAGGAGGGCTGGGTCAGACAGGACGTCGCTCCACGTTAAATACTGTTATTTAACTGCATCTGGTTAGACTATAAACCAACTCCAACTTAACTGCAAAAAAACGTCAGGAAGATGATGTCATCGAGAAAAATAAAATTCTAAAAAAAAAATTACAATAATGTTTACTTCACAACCCACCACTGTTCCAAGTGGGAGCAGTGGTGGCCGAGTGGTAATGACCCCGAATTACGAGTTGTAAGTCGTAAAACGTGGATAATAATATACTATGCCAATTAAAGTAATGTTTTGTTAAATGTCTTCAAAAACAAACACAAAACAACAAACATATGAGACAATTTTTTTGACAAGCCTGTTGGTCTAGTGGTTAGTGGCCCTGACTGCTATGCCGGAGGTCGTGGGTTCGATTCCCACCCAAGACAAATGTTTGTGTGATGAGCACGATCATTTGTTCTGTGTCTGGGTGTCATTTATCTATTTAAGTATGTATTTAGAAATATATAAGTATGTTTATTAGTTGTCTAGTACCCATAACACAAGCTCTGCTTAGCTTGGGACTAGACGGCGTTGTGTGATAGTTGTGGAATATTATTATTAAAAAAAAAAAATTACTGCGTAGTGCGTTCTTTACATCTTAAAACATTATCGCCATGAAAATCTTGGGTGTATTATTTGCAGTTGAATCCCAACTTTTCGAAATCACTTTTCCTATAGACTTACTGACCTATAATAAATGCCATCTTTTTTGTCACCAGACGCGGTCGCTGTACTCGGTACCGCTCAACGGGCTCAACTCGAGGAGCGTCCCAGCTCTGTGCCAGATCAGCTTTACCTCTAGCCATATCATTGCGACCCTCAGCTTTAGCTCCTCAATCACCGGCAGCACCAGACACCACCGAAACAGTATTAATAGAACAACCTATAGGAAATTTTAATATTAGGTATTAAGCTAAGCTAAAGTTGATGCATTTTGCGAACGCACTTGTGACATAATGCACATGTGCGCTCGCAATTTGCAACGACTATAAGATTTTTTTATTTAAATAGATTTTGAACCAATGTATAAATATTTTGTTTTTAAATTGGATATCTACTGCCAAAATAAGGAATGTATTAGATTTGAAGTCTGATATAATATTGTTTTATATTTAGGATGTAATTTACAATCTGATTAGTGCCAAAGTAGAGTTTTTCAATATGAAATTGTGTATCTTTATAAATATATATCCATTTTATTTTCAAAAAGACTCGTGCACCAATATCATTTCAGAAAGTAATGTCTTCAATTAAAAATATCAATATTCTTTTCAATAAACAATATTTTTTTCATTACTTTCCGCTACTCAATTTTGAAATGGCCATTATTGCAGAATTCCGGGTATTTATTTTCCTTTTTAGTTTATACAATTTTTTCGATGACGATATTGTGAAATTCCTTCGATGATTGACGGGCAGTTTCAGGTAAAAAAAACAAAGATACTCTTCGGTATTAAACAATATTTCTAAAATCGTTGTTGCCAAATATTTCATTGTATAGTCGATTGAAGCGATACACAATACAATACAGACATTGTCAGGCTCTGAAGTTAACGACTACAACAGACAGTAATAGGAGGCAGTGAATTAATATTCAATTTTACACAAATTAAGACATTAATCACATTAAAATCTTTAACACAGTACAGTATTATGTTTCATTGATTATGTCTCTAAAACTAGAGCAGCTGTAAAAAAAAATAGGTTAGATCTGAAAACAGTGACGTCAAATTAGTAAGAAATGGATTTAAAAGATGAAACAACGAGAAAACATTTTAATCCTGTATACCAATGTAATTTATTGAGAAGCTATTAAAATAGTAATGGACTCGTTAACGTATTATAGACCACCGATTCGGGTCCAATTTAAAACAAAGGCCACATTATTTTGTAATTCACGTATCAAGACGTATAGAATATTTCTTGTTTATTTTATTTAGTTTAAGTTAAAAAAGAATATCAAAAAGATGTTCTGAAGACACCTGTCATTTGTTTTCATATTTCTTTTTTCTTTCTTCTAATAAATTTATAGGTTGCCAATGAATTTTGTAATATAGTATGTCATTTATGAAGCCAAACGTAAGTAACCACCGTTTTAGTGGCCACACGTTGAAGCTTGCTGCATCACTCACAGTAATGACCAGATAAAACCTTGCCAAATAAAATGCCAATACTTTTTATGTAGTTTTCGCTCAAATTTTTTAGTATTTATGTTTTTTGTTTGAGGTTTGAGTAGGATCTGAGGGGCATTTCCTGTATCTATTAGAAAGTTTCCACTGTCTTAATCGATAAATAAATAAACACCTCTTATTTACATACTTGTACTTGTACTGATTTTTTATACCAAAATTATCGTCGATATAAGATTGCGATTTGAATTTGAAAGTTTTTGAAAAAGATATTGGTAGCTTGCAAGTTTGTTTTCACCTACTCACAAAAATAATTTAGGTGCAATGATTAATAAATATTCAGACGAAATTTTTCATTAATGACGACAAAGAATACAAATTATAAAATTTGATTTTATTTTACTTATACAACATCAAAACATTATCTAAATAAATAAAAGCTAAGTACAGTATAAAGTCTAAGTAAGAAATAAACAATTTTCCCAACGAGAAGTTCCAGTTTTCAATTTAGACGTAAAAGCGCACGCTCATTACTTGACTATAACTCACAAAATTCAGTTTACCGTATAATTGGGTAATATATTTTAAATTAAAGTTTAAAAGGCAAGACAAAATTATTTTACATCTCGTTCATCTACCGCCGTAGCCGGGAAATCCATCTATTTCTACAGAAATTTGAAAACAAATACGGACGTGAGCAGTGGTGGCCGAGTGGCAACGGCCCCAATTTATGAGTTGCAGGTCACGGGTTCAAACCCAGCCAGGCACATTACTTTGTGTAATTTATCTCATCACCACTGCTTTCGAAACGGTGAAAGAAAACATCGTGAGGAACCGGCATGTCCTAGAACCGAAAATTCGAAGACATGTGACATCCACATATACGCACCGCGCGGTGGATTACGGGTAGGGTCGGTCAGGGTTTGAAATCATCTAATGACATCTCCTTCGTCCTCATTCGCCCTTGGGTGGGGCGGGAGGGCGTGACCGACTTTTACTGACTAAAACCCACACCCATTCCTTCTTTGCCTTCGTTCTAGGGCAGCGGGGTTCTCTTTCGTATCACCCATGGCCCAAGTAGGCTTCGACCCTGCTGGCCCCCTACAGTTTTGCTAACATCTTGACGCTTTCAGAAGTTTCAGTAAATGAGAAGTACCAAGGACTTGTCTCATTAAAAACTACTTATCTGCAGCAACCATTTATAAAAAATTTAGATCAAGAAAATACATTATCCTTTGTTAAATTCTTCTACCAAGTCTGAAGTATCGTTAATAGCATAATTACTAAAGTTTTTCTCTTCACACTGAATTAATAAATGGTCACTACAAAACTTTCACTTTGTTGTTCACTGGTGAAGTTTTAAGCAGAAATAATTGAAGAAGGCCCGTTTTTCTAGACAATAGAAGTAAACATAGTAATTTTCCCTTCTCTCAGGCACGGCTGATCCTTTACAACTATGTATATGGAAATCATTAAACTATGATTTATTGTTTTATTATTGCTTACCATCAGGTGGGATTGCAGTCAAATAATGGTTTATATCAATAAAAAAAGAGTAGCAAATTCATCCCATAGAGATTAATTTCTTAGATTTATCAAAACCGCTTAACAACCTAATAATAATGACAAGAGGCCCTACCACGAGCCCCAGTATAAATATGGAACAGTACGGAAACTACGTACAAATGTTCGAAACGGCACACTCACACAAACATACGCATCGACGAGACTCCTAAGCGTTTCTCGCGGTGCTGTCAGTAGCAAAAAACGCTTAGGAGTCTCGTCAATGCGTATGTTTATGTGAGTGTGCCGTTTCGAACATTTGTACGTAGTTTCCGTACTGTTTCATATCTATACTGTGCACGAGCTCTTAACGAGATTCATTTTACGACCTAAACTGAACTATTAAAGGGATGGAGCTATACAGGGTGTATAGCTCCATCACTCTTTCTCACTTACACGCCTGCCATTTTAATACGACAGGGTAAGTCCTTTGTTCTAAATTCAAACAAGCGTTCAAATCTAACTTAAACAGTTTTTATGCCAGCCTGCTTGCTGTAAGTCCCTTATAGAGTGCAGTCTTCATACTACTTACATTGATTTTTATTTGTGTTACAATCAAAATTCTATCAAATGGTCTACCAACAATATCACAAACCACGTATAACTTCCATTCTGTAACTTAATGAACACATATTAATAAATTCTCAGAGTGAACTAAATAATTAATCATAAGAATCGTTAATACTGAGATATGTTTAATTTACGAGAAGTTGTAAAATTCCATTTGGATTTTATATTTAAGATTGTTCAAGTTTATTTTGCTTTCTAGATTTGATCAAATGAATTACATACCTAGATACTTTATTTATATTTATGACCCATTTTTAAAAGCTGTGTTTTCAAATTCTATTTTTGTTATGCTTTTATATAAAAATATAAAATTGAAATTGACTTCAGAAGAGATAAATTACAATTCTGTAGTGTGTTTTATTACAGTTTATTTTATTTATTTCACAATAAAAATGTGGGGTTCCGAGCACACTTACACCATAAATCTTGAGATTTTCTTTTATTACATGTATTCTGTTTGGAATGTAGGTCTTAAATTTTATTTCCGATTGAAAACCGAAATTATATTCGATAAATTTTATACAGTGAGATGTAAATGTAATTTATCGATCTGAACCGACATTTAATTCTCTTTTCTACAAATTCAAATCTATTTTGATTTTCTAATGCGATAATTTGAAGACGATTTGAGAATTACTTTAGAAAACGTCTAAAATAAGAAGGTCTTTAAAACAAATTCTGTGAATTTATAAGTAATAGCAATGATTTTATTCAACTTAAGTACCTATAGAGTTTAGGTAAGTGTATAGAACTAATTTACTTCTCAAAAGATGTTCAATTACATATTTTTGTGGATGCATAAAATAAATGTTATGTAGAAATAAAAGTTATTTTCGAATTACAACGAGTTTCATTTACTTCTCACTCATAAATTAATCTTAAAAATATATGACACTATAATAATAGATTATCATATCTCAAAACTAGGATCATGAACCTTTGGAAGGCGTAAAAGGAGCTAAAGACAACTCACAGGGGCATTTTTAACGGAACGTGAGATACCGATGATAATTCCTGTACTCGCGATGCAAGTTCAGCCAAGGCCAACCCCCGGTTGGTTTAAAACAATGGAAAACAAAGATAGAACTATGGTTTCGGAAGGTTTAAGTGGACTAGTTACCAAGAATTAGGTACTGCCTCAACAATTTTATTAATATATATATCGATAAAAAAACAGTGGGTGGCTTGCAGACTTAATAAATGGGCTCGCACACTTAAAAACGATCTCTAGCACGAAGTGACTTTACTACGAAGCAGCAACATATAAGACACAATAATATTTATTATTTCAGCAATAATTGTGTAAAAAACAAATATTATTTGACAACATTAATCTACAACAAAACGCTTCAATAAAACTTTTCTTATAAGAAGCTTCGCGGACTGTAATTCCTTTTGTCAAACATATAACAAGCAGATACTCCGCTCCAAAACATTCTGACAACAATGAAACATTCCCAAAGTTGGAACAATCAAGAGAATCCACAATGTATCCGACACAAGGCGCTTCCATAAAATATTTATAACAATAAAACCTTTGTAATTAAATTCATTAGATATTCTCTTATAAAAAACATCACGTTCGCACCTCTTTCATTTGTAACACGGCTGTAAATATGGCCACTCTCGATTTTAAACTTTGGTTCTACAGACCGTTGTTTCTATTGCAAGAAAAGATAATTGTCAAATCATTCCATACAAAAGTAGCAAGTTAGGCTTTTTCCGGTTACCTATGAGAAAATTTGTCGTCCACATTGTCGCGTTGTATCATGCAATGTAACAGAATTCCCATAGTGGACGCGCATGTGAACAGAGCACTTCAACTATTCTTTTTTTTGCATTTTGGGATAGCTTACAGTTTAATAGAATTATAATAACAGAGTAAGTAACTGAATTGCCAATTACAATATATATATATATAAATAAAAATTAATGCTTCCTCTATAGTATACTGGCTCCAAGTTGGTCCTACAATACCTTAAACTGTTAATAATATAAACAAATATTAACAATATAATAATATTCTAGATAGTAGGTGCTTCTTGAACAAAAATTTACTTTGCTAAGAGCTTCCTAACTGTGCTTGCATTGGTGCAAAAGAGGTCAATGACGGGTTCACAAATTTTATTAAAACTACAACTGGCTCTCAGAAAATATGCATTACGCCTAAAATTAGTGTTTGCACTAGGTACATGCAGAAGTGGTCGCTGACGCAGCCCCATCTGATTTGTGCGTATTGATAATTTTGAGATAAGTTCGGTGCAGTCAATTGAACCATTTGCGATATTAATCAAGTAGCACACATCATTAATATCACGTCTTTGGTCAAACGGTAGAAAATGGTACCTTTTACATCGGCAAGTGTAGTTATAAGACACTTGTTTTGCTCTGTAATCAAGAAACTTAAGATTTTCTTTCTGGATGTCCTCAATACGAGACATGTATATCTCGTATTGAACTGTGATGCATATTCAAGATGGCTGCGAACGAACGAACAATATAAGATTGTTATCGGTATTAGCGATCGGAAATAGGTTGAGGATCTCATTATGAAACCAAGTGTTCTTGGCGCCTTATTCACTATACTATCGATATGCTGATCATAAAGTAGTTTGCTATCTTGTATTACACCTAGATACTTAATGCTATTAACTTTGCCTATATCGCTATTGTAAAGTTTGTATGTGGAATCAATTATAACGTGTGAAAGATAAGTGAAAATATTTTGAAACATTTAATTCAAGCCTGTTAAGTCTACAGTACTCTTCAAACCTATTCAAATCGACCTGCAATAGGTGTGTATCAGAAATGTTTCTAATAATTTTATGAACCTTCATATAGTCAGCATAAAGTAAAATATAACTGTTTTCGAAACAGTGTTTTCACATCAGCAATGAAAAGAGTAAATAATAAAGGTCCTATAATCGAACCCTGAGGAACTCCAAAGGGGACAAAACTCCATCCAGATGTGTATTCCTGAAGCACCACGGCCTGTGTTCTGTTATCAATATAAGTGGAGGACCAACGATACAAATCTCCATGTAGGTATTCCGGCTTTTAATAACTTCTCCATGAGCAGTCTATGGTCAATACGATCAAAACATTTACTGTAATCAGTTTAAATAACGTCAACTTGAGCATGCTGTTCCATAGCTTGGGATAAGACTAGGTTAGATGTAGTGGACATCTTCCTTAGAAAACCGTGCTGTTCATCACCAAAGCTACATTTCATTGCAGCGTATACGTCAGTAAAAACAATGCGTTGGAGGAGTTTGGAGAACAGACATATCTTAGATATTGGTCGATAATTAGAGATATCTAACTTATTACCTTTTTTGAAAACTGGGGAGACGAAAGCCGATTTCTACAATTTCGGAACTATACCTTCTGAAAAAGACCGTCAGCAAGACTATCTGCACAATTTACAATAAAAACTGGAGGTATAAGATCAGGACCACCAGATTTGAATAAATCCAAGGTCTTTATTAATTTTAAAACTTGAGAATGTGATACACTAATTGAGCCGATGCATGACACACTGTTTTCAACGTTAGTGACAGCAGAAGCAGCGGGTACAGGATCAGGTTCCTGGAAAGTTGAATGGAAATAGGTTGCAAATAAATTGCTGATCTCCTCACCTGTACTCACGGTCTTATCACCATCATGTGTTACTTTTGGAAAAGTACCACAGTTTCTTTTGCTTTTGACATATGTCCAAAAAGAATTAGGATTCTCAATGATTGACGCGTCTATTTTATCCATGATTCACGATTCTATTTTATGTGTGTAGGTGTGTGCGTGTGTGTGTGGGCTCGGTTCGTGCGCGCGCTGTGTCCATACTTATGAAATGCTCCTTTCAAACATGAAGGTAACAACATTGCATGTACGTTACAGCAGTCAGCAGCTTTACCTGGCTTTAGGCTCAATGTTTTATATCAAGGCCCGGGATAAATTGCTGACAGTGAAGGTTGTACGATGTTAAAGCTGGAGTATAACAAGTTTACCCTCAAAGTTTTATCGTGTTTTATAATAAGGGCAGATCCACTAAGGCCACGGTTTATGCGGACAGGGTAAATTATTTAGTTAAGGACACCAGTGACAAAAAGTTTGTTGATTTATTTTGTTTTAGTGATAACATATTTGAAGTTGGTTGTTAAATGATGATGATATGAGAAAAGTATTTTATTGAATACTTACAGTAAAGAAAGTTATGGTAATGGCTCTAACTTATGAGTGTTACATCGTTGGTTCAAACTGAGGCAGGCAATTTACTTTTTGTAATATATTTCACAACCATTGCTCTCAAAATAGTAAAAGAAAATATTTTGAGGCAGCCGGCATGTCCTATAACCAAATATTCTAAGACAGTTGGTAGATATCATAATATCTACCAACTCGCACTAGGCTTGCGTAGTAAATTACGGCCCATTCTTTTTAGAGAGGAGGCCTGAGTCCCAGCAGTGGGAAATATAAGGTTGATTATGCTATACCGTTAAATAGTAAAACGAATTGGCAAGCAATCAAGTTCTATTCCAAGAACTGAATGGTCGGCCATAAGATCTTTGTATTCAAGATGCGGTTCTGTTGAAGATGCAGCAAGGACCAGGACACCCACAGGCACAGATCTAACCAGCAGGAACCCTCAACAACCATTTTGTACTACATTACTCTTTATATGCAAAGTGTGCCAACTACCTCATTGATCTCGTGGTTGCATGCGCGACTGCTGAGCGTTGAGTGCTGGGTATTATTACTAGGTCAAGCGAAGAGGGCTACTAGGTTTTTCCCTGAGAAATTCTCTTTAGGTGTCTGAAGTTTGGAAGCCATTTGTCCTCGTCTTTCCCTGGTCGTGTCGGATGGTCATTCCATCAGACTTCGAGAGTAAAGGAAAAGAGAGCGCATCTGTTTTTGGTAGTAAATCTCCGCTGAGATTGGCCACCATGATAAAAATTCAATTGAAATGATTATTATTATACCAATTTTCCAGTTTAAATTCCAATCGAGTTTTATCGATTTGGCTATCGATAAAACTCGATTGGCCAGGGTGTGCCGGAGGAGGTAACAGAAGATCGGATAACTGAGCCAGGCAAGGAATAAAACTCCTTTGAAAAAATAATACATTTTTTGCCATCTACATTAATGTTATGCTTAGATAAAGCACTAATTCTGCACTTCCAATCTAGTCCAAAGTTTGAAACCGCAAGACAAGACCAAACACGGCACATGTGTGATTACAGAATAGAGCTAAAATAAAATGCCTGTAGTACATACACAGGACGGCACATCAAGCTACAAAGTTCCAGTAATAACTGAGCTCACGTTGAGTAGGCTTTCTGTGTCATAAGAGTTCAGCTTAAACTAGAAATTTACAGCTTGATAGTAGTCGAAAGTAGTACCAAAACCGCTTGACGTTGGCAGTTAGTTCAAACTTTTTGAAGTTGGGTTTGTAATAAAACAACGCTGGGGTATGTTTTGGGCAATGTTTCCATTTTGTCAGTTTAATTTTGTATAATTTTACCTGTAAAGGTTTGCCTTATATTATTTCGGTCTTGACTTAAATGTAGGGGTTGGTAAGTTAATACGTAACATAAAAATTGGGAAGTCAAATAACGGTAGCAAAAAGGGCAATTTCATAGTCGATAGGTGTAGTTAATTTAGTGGGGTTCGCGTTCTGCACATTAGCAGTAAGTTTGGAGATTGATACAAGAATGATCACTAGCGGTAGGGCCCTTTTTTAACCGACTTCAAAAAGGAGGAGGTTATATGTTCGGTTGAATGTATGTTTTTATTTTTTATGTATGTTCACCGATTTCTCGGTCAATGCTGGACCGATTTTGAATTATTTTTTTTTTATTAAATGGTTAAGCTTTCGAGTTGGGATTAGGCGCACAATGCCACATTCGCAAAATGACACATTAGATTTTCGCAAAATGTCATATTCTCAAAATGTCACATTCTCAAAACGCCATATCGCAAATCGTCACATTAGCAAAATGCCATATTCGCAAAATGCCATTTTCGCAAAATGACTTTTCGCAAAATGCCACTTTCGCACAATGCCAAAATGTCACTTCGAACTCGGTATTTTTTAAAATTTGGACGTTAGTATGTTTTTGTCCAAGGGGATGGTGAGGTAGACCAGGACGTAACACATTGGATCAACACAGGATGGATGAAATGGCGAAAGGTCACGGGAACAACTTGTGACCCACGGATGCCCCTCAAGTTGAAGGGTAAAATCTACAAGTCCGTGATAAGGCCTGTCATACTGATCAGAATGTTGGGCTGCGAAAAAGGGATGAGGCGCACAATGCCACATTCGCAAAATGACACATTGGATTTTCGCAAAATGTCATATTCTCAAAATGTCACATTCTCAAAACGCCATGTCGCAAAACGTCACATTAGCAAAATGCCATCTTCGCAAAATGCCACTTTCGCAAAATGACTTTTCGCAAAATGCCACTTTCGCATAATGCCAAAATGTCACTTCGAAGTCAGTATTTTTTTAAATTTGGACGTAAGTATGTTTTTATGAAAAGCCTTAAACTTAATAACTGCTAGATTACAAGTCTAGCATGTAAGACAACAATACATTAATTGAATTATACACTGATTGAATTTATTATAGGTACATTGATTGAATTATTGATGCATTGTTTGTATTATATATAGTAGAATACTTTAATTAGTTAAAAAAAAACTTATTAAAAATGTGCGAAGGTGTCAGTTTATTCACAAGATATATATCTAAAAATCAGTGTAATGACAGTTGGATTATTTTGTTATTCTCTTTATTTGACTGATATGCTATTGAATAGTTAATTACAAAATGGATCCAGTGTTAAGATTTTGCGTAATCAAAAGGGATACAAATCTCTGATATGTGATAATAATAGCAACAAACAAAGACAAATCAAAAGTAAAAACATTACTGTGTGGCGGTGTATAAATCAAAAATATTATAGTGCTATAAACACCTTGACGACTCAAATAAAGTTATAATTTTTTAATGTAGATACAAAAACTTTGCGTTTTTGAAAAAGTTAATTTGTTATTAAGTGTTTATGATTCTCAGAAACATTCATTACTTCAGTTTTCATTTTTATTTTATTTTATGTTAAAATCAATGAAAATGTATAAATGTGATTAAATACGGGAAAAATTAAATTAGTATTGTTTTTTATTCATAATTTCAATAAAAAAACCCACAGCAAGAAGTAAACAAGTAATTTTAACATTTTTTTATTGTCATTTACGTAAATCGTACATTATGTGATAGTTGATTTTTTTAGAATGTGCCATTTTGAGAATGTGTCATTTTGCTACTGTAGCATTTTGCTAATGTGGCATTTTGAGAAAAGACATTTTGCGAATGTGTCATTTTGCTAATGTGTTATTTTGCTAGTGTGGCAAATTGCAAAATGTCATTTTGCGAATGTGGCATTTTGCGTCAATGTGTCATTTTGCGAATGTGGCATTGTGCGCCTAATCCCGAAAAAGAAGGATGAAGAAAGATTGCACGTAGTGGAGATGAGAATGTTAAGATGGATGTGTGGTGTGACGAGAATCGATAAAGTGTAAACAATCCAATCCAATCAAATCAATCAATCAATCAATCAATCAACCAATCAATCAATTAATCAATCAATCTATCAATCTATCAATCTATCAATCTATCAATCTATCAATCTATCAATCTATCAATCTATCAATCTATCAATCTATCAATCTATCAATCTATCAATCTATCAATCTATCAATCTATCAATCTATCAATCTATCAATCTATCAATCTATCAATCTATCAATCTATCAATCTATCAATCTATCAATCTATCAATCCATCAATCTATAAATCTATCAATCTATAAATCTATCAATCTATAAATCTATAAATCTATCAATCTATCAATCTATCAGTCAATCTATCAATCTATCAGTCAATCTATCCGAGTCGCACAATTCTGTTTACCCATACCCATAGGTATGGTCATGTGAAGACATGACCATGACAAATGTAATGTAATGTATGGTATGCCATACAAACAATTCCCTGCCAATCAATCAATCAATCAATCTATCAATCTATCAATCTATCAATCTATCAATCTATCAATCTATCAATCTATCAATCTATCAATCTATCAATCTATCAATCTATCAATCTATCAATCTATCAATCTATCAATCTATCAATCTATCAATCTATCAATCTATCAATCTATCAATCTATCAATCTATCAATCTATCAATCTATCAATCTATCAATCTATCAATCTATCAATCTATCAATCTATCAATATATCAATCTATCAATCTATCAATCTATCAATCTATCAATCTATCAATCTATCAATCTATCAATCTATCAATCTACCAATCTATCAATCTATCAATCTATCAATCTATCAATCTATCAATCTATCAATCTATCAATCCATCAATCTATAAATCTATCAATCTATAAATCTATCAATCTATAAATCTATAAATCTATCAATCTATCAATCTATCAGTCAATCTATCAATCTATCAGTCAATCTATCCGAGTCGCACAATTCTGTTTACCCATACCCATAGGTATGGTCATGTGAAGACATGACCATGACAAATGTAATGTAATGTATGGTATGCCATACAAACAATTCCCTGCCAATCAATCAATCTATCAATCTATCAATCTATCAATCTATCAATCTATCAATCTATCAATCTATCAATCCATCAATCTATCAATCTATCAATCTATCAATCTATCAATCAATTTATCTATCAATCAATCAATCAATCAATCTATCTATCAATCTATCTATCAATCTATCAATCTATCAATCTATCAATCTATCAATCTATCAATCTATCAATCTATCAATCTATCAATCTATCAATCTATCAATCTATCAATCTATCAATCTATCAATCTATCAATCTATCAATCTATCAATCTATCAATCTATCAATCTATCAATCTATCAATCTATCAATCTATCAATCTATCAATCTATCAATCTATCAATCTATCAATCCATCAATCTATAAATCTATCAATCTATAAATCTATCAATCTATAAATCTATAAATCTATCAATCTATCAATCTATAAGTCAATCTATCAATCTATCAGTCAATCTATCCGAGTCGCACAATTCTGTTTACCCATACCCATAGGTATGGTCATGTGAAGACATGACCATGACAAATGTAATGTAATGTATGGTATGCCATACAAACAATTCCCTGCCAATCAATCAATCTATCAATCTATCAATCTATCAATCTATCAATCTATCAATCTATCAATCTATCAATCTATCAATCTATCAATCTATCAATCTATCAATCTATCAATCTATCAATCTATCAATCTATCAATCTATCAATCTATCAATCTATCAATCTATCAATCTATCAATCTATCAATCTATCAATCCATCAATCTATCAATCTATCAATCTATCAATCTATCAATCTATCAATCTATCAATCTATCAATCTATCAATCTATCAATCTATCAATCTATCAATCTATCTATCAATCAGTCAATCTCAATATCAGTATTGACTGATAGATTGCTATCCGAGTCGCCAGTGACTGAAAAGTTGAAAGGGAATTGTTTGTCTTGGTATGGTCATGTCTTCACATGACCATACTAAGACAAACAATTCCCAACTCAATTCTCCTCAGGAGGGTTGGGAATTAGAGAGATGGAGAGAGAGACCAAAGAAAAGATGGATGGATTGTGTGAAGAATGATATGAAAGAAAAAGAAGTTAGTGATAGCATGACGAGTGACAGGGCAGAATGGAAGAAAAAAACGTGTTGCGCCGACCCCAAATAACACGGGACAAGGGCAGAAAGATGATGGACGTTAGTATGTTTTTATGGAAAGCCATCTAGCTAAAACTTAATAACTGCTAGATTACAAGTACAGCTTTTTTATTTTATGTTAAAATAAATGAAAATGTGTAAATGTGATTAAATACTGGAAAGATTAAATTGGTATTATTTTTTATTCATAATTTTAATCAAAAACCCACTGCAAGAAGTAAATAAGTCATTTTAACAATTTTTATTGTCATTTACGTAAATCGTACATTATGTGATAATTATGATTTTTTTAGAATGTGTCATTTTGAGAATTTGTCATTTTGAGAATGTGTCATTTTGATAATGTGGCATTTTGCTAATGTGGTATTTTGAGAAAAGACATTTTGCGAATGTGTCATTTTGCTAATGTGGCATTTTGCTAATGTGGCATTTTGCGAAATGTCATTTTGCGAATGTGGCATTTTGCGTCAATATGTCATTTTGCGAATGTGGCATTGTGCGCCTAATCCTCGAGTTGGTCCCATAAAAATATTGTTATGATCTGATCATGAACTTCAAAGGTATGGAACAGAACTCCTCATAGGATCACAGCAGAACCGTCGTAACAAGCAAAGGAGACAATTTTTTTTGTTTGGGGAATAGGCCCACCACAAATTGTGGCATATAGCAATGAAATGCACGTTAGTTTATTCCTTATAAAGTCTAGATTACAGTGGTAATATTAGCAAAACTTTATGTAACTGGAGTACCGTGAAATACGACAGTCAAAACATGACTCTCATAATAACCTAAAATCTCACAAGAGCGATTGTCTAATGAGTGGATAGGTCTCCTTGGTATTATAAGTTAAAATAGTGCACTGTTCAATAATATACAGTATAAAACAAAGTCACGTCTGTACTACGTGACAGACTTTGATGTGATTTACACGATTTGATAGACTTATTCATGAAAATGCGTAGATGTATTCATTTCGAAATAGCGCGGCTTTTGCCGGCCATTGACTGTAGATCTAAAATAATAAGGTGATGTGTTTTATGCTGGTTGTGTAAGGAGAAAAAAAAACCACATTACTATCACAAGTATTTATTACTGTTCATCATCATCATTTTCAAAGTCATCTCTTAAAAGCAGTATTTCATCTAAAAAAGATACAGGTGGCTCAACCTCACCTTGATGCCGCGCCCAAGATAAAAACCACACTATACACATCACATATGCACAGCAGCCAACAGTGCGTCTGCCCACTAAACAATTACAACAGTATCCAGCAAGAGCAGTTTTCAACATTCCGTTGAAATCGTGCTGCACAATTGATACAACGGCTTTGTGGATTATGCATGTATCTACAGATGCCATTTTCATAAAATCTTTCGAATAAAAATACGAAAAGAACAGAAGAAACATGCAACTATCTAGTAATCGGAAACAATAATAATGTTGTCTGTAGCGGTGGGCGTTTCAACGACGAACAGTTTTCAAAGACCGTTTTTTGTTCTGCAACGTAACAACCGTTTTCCATCCTGCGACCAAACAGTCTTCGTTGCACAAACCAGTCTTCGAATTACTGTATGCGAATTGTTATCTAACTGTTAAGAAAATAAGGTCGAAAATCCATTGCTTCAACTATCACACTCGTCGCGTCGTCGTTTTTAAAACCAGTTATTGCAATGAAAAATGAATTTTATGTTTATAGTCATAAAGTTCATTTTTCATTGTGATAACTGGTTTTGAAACGACGACGCGACGAGTACAGAATTTATTACCGTCCTCAAACTAGTTGCGACAACGAACGTTTTCTGCAATTACTTCACTCAACGATAGTTTCGTCTTCAAACCAGTTGCGACGACGACCGTTTTCTGCAACCGTTTTTGTCGTCGCCAAAACGGTTACGTCTCGTCCGTCTAAAATTCGACAACGACCCACCACTAGTTGTCTGTCAGTGTCAAACAGATTGAAACTGGACCACAGAGCATCTGCAACGGGCTATTAATTACGTTTCGTTCCACGGTGATTTTTAAAGTACGTTACTTGATATTTGTGTTAACCGTTAATAACAGCATTAAAAACAAGTTCGCTGTACCAATTAATTATTATCTCTTGAAACGCATTTAAATCCGATGTCACCGCTGCGCACTGTAGTAACATATTTTTTTTCACGTTAAAATAAACTTGAAAACGCTCCTAAACAAGCATTTTTTGCCGTAACACTTTTTTACTATTATTTCATTATTCCGGTTAGATTTCTATATAATTTTTAGTCTGTTAATTATAATAAGATGATCGCTTTTTCCATGTGTAATATGATTAATAAACGTAACCGTTTAATAGTGGGCCCAAAAAAAATTGTCTGCATTGCTTTGTTTATACG
Source organism: Mythimna impura (assembly GCA_905147345.3). Lineage (NCBI taxonomy): Eukaryota > Metazoa > Arthropoda > Insecta > Lepidoptera > Noctuidae > Mythimna > Mythimna impura. The sequence goes on along the minus strand of LR990342.1, from coordinate 23,636,951 downwards.
TGTAGTCGATGACTGACTGAAATTAGAGGGGGAATATATCGAACTGATCTGATGATGAAGCCTGAAGTTAGGCACCGGAACTCTGTAATAAATTAATGTAATCTAACCGTGTTTGGGATTATTAGAAATGTCATGAGATGCACTCTGGCTATAAGGTATTTAAGTTTGGCTAAAGGGGTACAGGCTACTTTTTAGTGGTGGTACCTTAGCTAAAAATTGTAAAAAAAAACTTTTTACAAAAAAAAAAATACAACCGACTTCAAAGTAAAAAAAAAAACACTGAAAAGTGCAAAATAACTTTAATTTCGGAAGTCGGTGTTAAATAACGAAGAGACAAAACTAATATAGAAACACCGACTTCCGAAATTAAAGTTATTTTGCACTTTTCAGTGTTTTTTTTTACTTTGAAGTCGGTTGTATTTTTTTTTTGTAAAAAGTTTTTATTATTTACTAGCTTCTGCCCGCGACTTCGTACGCGGATCCTGTTGCTTATGCCAGCGACAACGGGGTCGTCAAGATTGAAGATCTGAATCGTCTGATGTCGAATTCTAAAAGCCCGGGGACGGGAAAACAACGTGATGCGCGAGACGATTCGAGACGTTCCAGATCTTTCATTTTTGTAAGTCAACAGGAAATGCCCATCAGACTAAACAATTGCTAAGATGTCATTCCTATATATGTTATAGTGTTGCTGGGCTTTGGAGTTCCACCCTCAGTAGGAGATCGACGCCGGTATGAAGGATATCCATCCTCACCTGTAAGAGTTTCGCTGCTAAATCGCTTCGGGCACCTTTTTGAGCACCCTCCGTCCCTCATCACTCACTCAGGCACTTTAATTTTAAATGAAACACCCGAGAAATCAAGTCGTGCCTGTCATGTGGCACCTGCCTGATAAGAGCTCGCGGGTTATTTCGGGCCACTTAGGTTTTTTTTTTTTTCGGTGGGAAAATCATCTTATGATGACATCCCCCGCCCTTGGGCGGGGCGGGAGATAGTGTCAGACTTTTACTGACTAAAAACCCACTCCTGTTCCTTCATTGCCTTTCGTACCAGGGCCGAATCTTCCTTTCAGAATCAGAACCTTGGCCCCAGTAGGCTTCGACCCTGCTAGGCCCCTACAGTTGCTGACATCTCCTTGAGGCGCGCGTGGAACAGCACGCGCCGTCGACGACTTGGGTCGGTCCGGACGGTTATCGGACGGTCGGAAGGCGAGCCACCCATTGCTCGCCGTTCGCAAGCCCGCGCCTACGATGGCCGGAAATCGGGATCGGAATCCCGGCGGCGATTGGGGCGTGAGGACCGTTGCCTCACGCGATCGGCCGCCTCCTTTGCTAGCATTACTGCTTCGCAGAAGGAGGCGACCACCTGCCACTCCTCCTCGCTCCAGACCATGGCCTGTACCAAGGCCCGGCGCGAGAGATCACCGCCACCGATAGCCCCCACGAGGACACGGCGTTGCTCTGCCCAAGTGGGACACACCTCCACCGTGTGCTCCACCGTGTCCTCCGGGTGATCCACACAATGGTGACACCCGGGCGTTTCTTCCGCACGAATCCGGTGCAGGAACCTCCCAAACTTACCATATCCGGTGAGGACCTGCGTCATGCGGAAGGTAAGGACGCCGTGTTGCCTTTCCAGCCACTCCTCAAAGAGGGGACTTACCGCCATAATTATGGCGTGCCCAGGGCCACTTAGGGTTGGTTGTGATGGTGATGAAAAGGTCCGGTCGACCAAGTACGGTCGCACGTAACAGAATGCATCCTATGTCCGCTCGTGCATCTACCGCGGACCTTCCGTAAAGGTGGAAGGGAGTATCACTATCCGTCCAACATTTTCCGCGTTAGAGTCCTCTCGCATAGCATCCCTTAGTTGCACGTAGTTTTCCGCCCTCAGTTTTAGTTGATTCGTTCTAATGAACACCAACCGCTCCGTTTCGATTTTAGCATACACATCTACCAGAAATTGACTAAAGAGTGCACGGTAATAATAGAGATGAGAGTTGTCGTTGGAACGGAGCTGAAACATGTAACTGTAAAACTGGAGGGCGGAAATCTTTTTGTTATAATTTGGGGCACCTGTCTGCGGGTCTACATTGTATACGGCAAAGTGGTAGCCATCCTCTCCGCGACAAAACATTAGGAGATATTGTAGGGTATCATAAGCGCGATGTGTCTCGCTGATACGCTTTAGGTGATCAAAACAATGTCCCTTTTGTCGCATTCCTGGTCAACCAAGAGGACGGCTAACGCGTTTGACGTTGGTGCGTTATATCGTCCTGGATGGGCTGCGGTCGATCTTTTGTCTGCGCTAATAACGAATTTAAAATTATCGCGCTCGTGTTCAGGCACTGATTCCAGAGCGGTTTTGAAGTCGGTAACGTATGGGTTGACACTGTGCAGTGTTTTGTAATCCCCTTATAAGGCTCAAGTCTAAATTAGGAATGTGTCGGCATCGGACATTAGCCGATTCAGAAAAATCTGCAATGAAATGTAATTGAAAAGAAATTCGGAATTTCGGTGGGAACCTATCCGATGGTAGACTTGCCCCTGAATTTTTAAAGTCGGCACGAATCCAGATTCAGTGACTTGATGAGCTCCAAATGAAGTCATCTGAAAAGCACTGCTGTAGGCTCGAATATTGCTTAAGAATAACGCGATCTTACTCGACGCCAACGCCATCTAGTTAGAAAACGGAAACTACATATTATTTACCCAAATTAAATTATAAATAAAACTAAATTGTCGTTAATTTAACAGACAACTAAATTATTTTTGCATAAAAAAAATGGTAACAGCAGCAAGGAATAAAACTAAGAATTACATACTTAAATCAATTATCTACAACAAATGTGCCTGGCAAGTTAAAACTTAAAACCAAAACTTTGACTTGACTTCATGATAGTGTAGCTTGTTGTACCGCCAATCAATCTGTTTAGTAATATTGGTGTAAAACTCTCCATGCAATTAGATAGGAGATGTAAAGTTCTCAGATTTCATAACAATATCGTTACTAATGCACATGAAAAATGCAAAAACTAAAAAAAAGGATTTTATGATTTTTTTAAAACTATAATATGGGATTTGAACTCGCACTATTTAGTGCGGTAAACGGTCGCCTGACCTTACCGCTAAATTCTCCGTTGACATATTGTTGAATAGCTGTTCCCTTGCAATTTATAATATTACTGCCCCGCTCCTTTATAAAAATAGCGTGATTATTATGTTTCCAGAGTTAAATTTTTATTAACTAAATAACATGTCATTTTGTGCATTCAATTACGAACTAAAACCTTTTAAAATCAATATTGCTTACCTCTCATAACATACGGCGTGATAATATGTAGCCTAAAGCCTTCCTTGGTTTACAAAGAACATTTTTGTTGAATTTTAATTCAATCTATTTAGTAGTTTTGGCGTGAAGCCGTACCATACACACAGACAAAAAGACAAACAGACAAGAATTCTAAAAAGTCACTTTTTGTCATCAGTTACGTTTTTCTAACAAAAGCCACTTATTTTTTCTCGAAAATTCTCAATGTACAGTTTTTCATTCGTTACTGTTTTATTATATGTATAGAAGATTTATTTTAAGTGAGAAAACATCAAATAGTTCCTCTCGCTCTGGGTGTAGCGGTAATAAGTGTTTTTTTTTTCGGTGCGAAAATCATTCAATGACATCCCCCGCTCTTAGGTGGAGCACGACGGTGTGTCAGATTTTTACTGACTAAAAACCTACTCCTGTTTCTTCGTTGCCTTTCATATCAGGGCCGAGTCTTCTTGTGTGTTTTTGCTTCTGAAAGCAGACCCTTGGCCCAAATAGGCTTCGACCTCCCTATGGTTTGCTGACAAGTCCGTGAGGTGCGCGTGGAACAGTACGTGCCGTCGACGACTTGGGCTCGGTCCGAACGGTTACCGGACGGTCGGACGGCGACCTACCCATTGCTTGCCCACGAGGACACGGTGGTCCTCTACCCAAGCGGGGCACACCTATACCGAGTGCTCCACCATGTCCTCCGGGCGTCACTTCCGCACGAATCCAGTGCTGGAACCTCCCGAACTGACCATGTCCGGTGTGGACCTGCGTCATGCGGAAGGTGAGGACGCCGTGAGGTCTTTCCAGCTACGCTTCAAAGAGGGGAAATACTGCCACAATTATGGCGTGCCCAGCGTGCGACAGTCGCTGTCGCCATTTCACCATGAGATCCCGCCGGAACTCTGTCCGCCGACGCGCGACTTGTCGTGGCAGCGGAGTTTGACCCCAGCGTTGCATCTCCACGCGCAAATCGTGCATAAGTGGAAGGACTGTTGCCTCCAGATCCCATGGTGGCAAGCCAGCAAGGAGGCTCGCCGAAACCGTGCGGTATCGGCACCATCTGTATGGTCATGACTCTCTGGCATGCGTTCAGCTGGGCCGCCGGTCGCTTTCGCAGCGACGGCGCCCACACCGGCGCTCCATAAAGGAAGCGGTAGGCAGTGTTAGAGTTTTAATGTTCTTTCATCAGCCCTATACCTTCCAGAGCTGTGGTAACTCTTTTGAACGATCTTGCAATCCTGGCATGTATCGGCCCTAGCAAAGCCCTTCAATTTTGATTTAGGTAGTTCCAAGTTCAAAGTGTTTGTAGTCTTTGATACACCATACAGACAGTTTTTTTTTTCCATCAGAATGCAGGTGTATCACACACTAATGTGTTTGCAGTATTTGGCAGCTAGAGGCGATTGAGGAGGCCTTCTCGGCAAATTTTGCTGAGGTAGTCATTACCACAATACAATTCTCAGTTCCATTTTATCGAGATCATGACTGTTTCAATAATCCATTATATACCTAGTTGAAATTCCGAACTTCACCGTTATTTCAGCCAAAAGACGTCCACAGTGGGATATCTCTCAAGTGTCGCCAAAAAGTCCGGCCCTATTCCTGCCGCATCCATGAAATTCGTGCGATCCTCAACAGGTCATTGGTTCACCTTGTACAAGCCTTCTTCGTCTCCAATGCACGGTAGCCACTACAGAACCTTTCGGCCTCATCGACCATCCGGTTCAGTGAGCAATCTCAATCAATGCCCAGGCCACTGCCACTTGTTTTGCGATTATTCGGGCTATGTGAGCAACCTTAGAATCAATTTGCGATAATTTAAACAGGCGATGACTTCATTCAAAAAAATTCCGCCAAAAACCCCTTAATATGCTATTTGACGAACACAGACATTTAAAAAAACCAGGCAAGTGTGAGTCGGACTCGCGCACTGAGGGTTCCGTAGAAACTTACCTATCAAAACAGTTCAATTCTCGAATTGAGTTACGAAGACTTTTCCGAATCGCAAAGTAAAGTTTTTTTTTTATGACGTAACTACAAATTTACAGTTTTCAGATTTTTTCCTATACTTGTGCTATGAGACCTTGCTTCGTGCCAAATATCAGGATTCAAGGTCAGCGGGAAGTTCCCTATAAATTTTGATTTCCTTGAGAGTGTCGAAATATACGTTTTTTTGCGACATAAACCGCCGTATCTTTGTTTTCGTGAACTCAGAAGTTTAATTTCTTCACAGCATCAAGGGACCGCAGACCTGAGTATATGGTATTAATTGCAACTTGATACCTCCACGCGTTCCCAAGATAAAGGGTCTTGACAGACAGACAGACGGACAAAAAAGGTTCCGTTTTTTCCTTTTGAGGAACGGAACCCTAAATATAATTAAAAAATTGAGACCAGGGGCTATAGAAAAAGTGATGTTCTGTGTGCGATCAAAACTATCAAAACAGTATGTTACTAAGATGTCACGTGGAAATTATCAAATAATTTACTATAGACTAATGACAATCATTGACAAAAATAGATATTCTATTTGGAGAAACTGGGATTTGAACCCAGGATTTTTTCCTTGAGCTTCATGACCCTTTCAGCCTCAAGTCATACACCTACAAAAAACACATCATGTATGTGTGAAATCATAGAAACAACATATCACTTAACATTTCATCAACACATTAAAATACATCCAAATCGACTTCCCCAAGCAAAATCACATTCAAAGCTTTTAAACTGATTCAAATTAATTCGTAAGCCATCAAGCGAGTAAAATTGCCTCCACGTTAAGAGCAGAGATTCAGAAAATTAGGTTAATAGTGGTGCCCGGTCCGGCTCGGGAACAGATTGCATGTGATTAAGTCTGCGAACGATAGTAGCTAACTAATGCACTTCTAGAAAGACACAAGAGAAATGAGAAGTATTAATAATAGAATAATTACATTTCTGGTTTCATAATCTTATTTGTGACTAGAGTTTAGTAGCGTTTTCGAAACTTGAACACGCCATATTTTCGATGAAATCAAGAGTAGCATCAAATAATTAAATGCGTGTGAAACTTCTAGAATGTAAGTACCTACGTACCCAGGCCTGGCAAATTCTAGAAAAGTCCACCATAAAGTACCTATCAGTATTATTATTAAATATTGTTAGCAGGTGGTTGATAAGAAAATTTGTACCTTCCATGTTTAACAATAGAGTCGAAATTCGTGTGAAAGGAGGGAGGTACATGTTTGCAATAAAAATGATTTATGGCCCCGCGGCGCGACTGTATTGTTCTAGAATGGCCTTGAAACGTCGGTATCTAGAATTTTCCTGGCTTCGCATTTAAATACTAGCTCCCGACCGTAAGTGAGTCAGTTTGTTTACGACTGCGAATCAAGAGCGATACCTAAGTGTGTAAAGTGATAATTCCTAACGACCCAAGCGATATAAGCCTACTAAAACGGAATTCTAGAATTCATTGTGATTTGGATTATTGTTAGGACAAATTTGTTATTGTTTGTGGTGAATAAAGTTCTCTGCTTGTAAACCAGCATTTAATTACTCACGTTCGTAACAATAGGGTTCTCAGTACAAACTTTGGACCCCCGTTTCATCTTTTAGGGTGTGAATTTTGGAAAACCGGCTCGTCGTTTATACTGTGTACATTGAAAGATTGGAACAATTTGCCTTTAGCGGCCTTCCCGACCGTTTATAATTTAGGTGTCTTCAAGGCTAGAGTGAATAGGCTGTTAATAAACTAGTTCAATTCATCATCAATGATTGCATCTTTGCTTACCATCAGGTGGGATAGCAGTCAAGCACTAGTTTATATCGTATAGGAAAATAATAAATTTTGATACAAGTGCAGAAATTTTGTCATTGTGACCGAGGCGGAATTCTTGCGAGCCGTAGGCGAGTGTGTTATGAAGCCGAGGGCTGCAGTGACAAATTTGCACGTGTTGCAAACGACTTTTTTCAATACACTTACGAAGAAATTAATAAACAGGCGTTGACCGGCGACTCGTGGACGATAAATGTAATAAAATTGAGAGAGTGAGCACGCGCACTTTTCTACACTAGTGTGGAAAACAGTCTATTGCGTGCCTGAAAGCGGTGGGGTAAGAGTGGGTTTTCGAGTGAATGCATCATAAAAGGAAGCTCAGAGCATTTCAGCGTTCTAGGTCCAAGGGTTTGGACTAGGCGTTGATGAGTTGATGAGTGAGTCAGGACTTTGCCTTTTAAATAATATACAGAAAATTTAAAAGAAGTTTTCCTACGTTAAAATTTTGCAATGTTATTGATTGAATAACAATAATACAATAATAATAGGGGACAAAAACAGTTACATGCTAGAGAAAATACAAAAAAAAAGTCCTTAAAACTAGATGCACAAACATGTAACCCACTCCAATGTCCACATCTTAACATATGAGTAAATAAAAGAAGTGAAGGACTGTGGTAAGAGTTTACAGAGTACAGTGCCTTCTGCGAAAGCTTCATGTATAACAACTTAATTGCTATAATCATAATTAATATAGTATATAATTTACTTCAATTATTCTTAGTTCCATTTAATTTACATAAATATTTTTATTTCATTCAATTCAGTACAATTTATTACAATTCAATTTAATTCAATATTATTTATTTTAATTCAATACAATACAATTTACAAATTAATTTATACAATTTATTTTATTTTATTAGAATTAATGTCTGCTCAATTCAGTTTAACTGTTATTCCATTTAATTAATTTCTATTTAATTCAGTTCAAATTAATTTATTTTAATTTATCTTTCTCCTTATTACAGCTTTTTAGACAAAATATCTACAGCTTTTTTTTTTTAATAACCGGTTAGAGAGAGCAAACATGTCAAAACAAAGCTCCATAAAATGAGTGTTGTATGTTTCGACAAGGCGATGAAGAGGTGCGCGCACGCCACCATTAGTTTTGCACAAGCCAGTGTGAAATAGTCGGGACACGCGCACCCCTCGTTGTAAAGTAGGTTCTATAATAATTAAAGCCAAAAGTAAAACCCAATTTATTGAGGTTAGCTCATGGACCGCGTAAGTAAAACAATCATACTGCGCGCCAAAAGTAAGGTAAAAGATGTTACTCGAAAAGCTATTACTCTAAAGTGGAATTAAGGCGGAAATGTCTGCCGTATGTTCAGCTTTGAGCTAGAAGAGCCACTTATTAGGTTCCATTAAACGTAAGGCGATATCGCGGCAGACCAAGGTGAAGGTGGATTTGACAACTACCGGAGGGACAGGCCCGCAATGGCTGAGAATAGACGTGTGTGGAAAGGGGAGAGAGAGGCCTTTGCCCAGCATTGGGACATAATAAGTTAACAAAAACAACAACTCAGAGACTCAAGGATTCTTTAATATCCTTAAAATAAGTGCTGACAATTTTTCATTGTTTTAAGATGTTTTTTTTTAATAATTATCTAAATTATTTAATTCTTTATTTGTGGTTCCTAAATCTATTTTATTTTTTTGTTTTAATTATATTGCATGTATCGATCAACTACTTTTACGCCCTAGAGGCAAAACATAGCGCCCTCAATGTATTAAATAAGAACTTGTAATGTTTAACCTATATTTTTATGAATAAATGAATCTGAATCTGAATCTGATTCTGGGGGATTGGTATGAGAAAAGAAAAACCAACGTTCATCACTAGTCAAAATGGGGCTGTGGATGATGGTGTGACAATGTTTAATTACCACCCAATTTCAAAAGACAAAATTATTGCTAATGAATCCACAATGAATCGAATTGTGACGTAATAAAGTTTTACTAAGCTACGAAGATATTTTCTATGAATTTTTTAAAAACTTTTTAATATAAATCATAAAAAAGAACGGGAGCCAAAAGAATGGGAACCTAATTCGAATCTAAAAAAAATAAATGATTAATAAATGATTTTATTCGGGATATTTTCTATCATTCTTATATTTAATAAAAAATTCCATATTTTTTATTAAGCATTTCATTATTACATTCCATTATAATTTTGTATCCTTATTTGAACCTTCGGATACAAATTAAGAAATTTGTTAGTAAGGAGTTTGTATATTAAGGCTACAACTTCCGTGAGTTTCAAGGAAAGGACCTTGGCCTTGCATTTATTTTTTACAATATTAGAGGTTTAAATGTGTATGTTGCTTAGATTTTATTCAGAGATTATCAAAATAATTTTTGAGACGTATTTTACAACCTTTCGACGTTGCATTTTATTTATTTATTTGTTTATTTGTTTATTTATTTATATGTATTTATTTATGTATTTATTTATGTATTTATTTACTTATTTATTTATTTATTTATTCTTTCTTTATGCACAAAAGGAGTACAGAGCTTTGAAAAAATAAATTATTTTGAGATTTTGTTGTTGTTTGTGTTTGGTTTTTGTTTTTAGTAACAACAACAACAACACAACACACACACTAACATATATTGTGGACCAAAATGTTGTCTATTTAATACATTATTATTATTATTATATTATATTATTAGTAATTTATTGTGCGTTTATTTGGGCAGAATAAACATGTTTCCTTTCAATTTTTTTTTCTTTTTGTTTTTTTCCTATTATTATTAAAATATCGACTTTCGTTTTGTTTTTTTTACCAATATCTAGATAGCTTTTGGATTGATTTAAGTGTAAGTAAATTCATTTTTTCTCTCTTAATGACTCAGCTGCAGCTTACCAAAAATGGAAATAAAAAATGTTACTTGCATAATTAATATGAAATATTTTTAGAACAAATACTTAAACAGTTCTTGAGGATAACTGGATCATTTTTCTCAGACTATTGTACCAGTTTTGTGCTAGGAAATGCTAACAAGGAAACTGAAGAAAAATGCTGCTAAGAATAACAGCCATTTTAACATTACGGGTCTGAAAACAAGTTAGCTCATAAAGTAGATTTATGTGCTTTTAAAATTAAAACTACAGTCAAAAATATACGCTCCTTAGGTTTTATTACCTGCCCTTTTCGAAATTGTAGGGGAAGTGCTGCCTGTGTTAGCTCAAGATTAAGGTTATATTGCTAATTTCATAAAAGTCTAGCGGATATTAGGAATTCCTTGAAAAATATATATATTACAGGCTGAATAATGGTTTTTGCTGGAATTTCTAAAGTAAAAACTTATTATTATTGTTACGTTATTATATCTAGCATATACCGTTTGCCTAGAAGTGAAGGGAAAGAGGGGGCAGAGGGAGTGGAGGGAGATCTTTGGGCTTCCCATCCGGACCGAATCCGGTGAGTATGGCGTATAGTATTTCACGCGTGCCTCAAAGAGATGACTGAAAAACCATAGGCGCTCAGCAGGGCCGAAGCTAATAGGGTCATGACTTCTGAAAAGGTTACCTGTAGTCCTAGAACGCAAAGGGCAACTGAAGGAAGATTGATGTGGTTTTAGTCATTAAAAATCTGACTCGCCCTCTTGCCCCACCTTAGTACAGGGGGAGAAGTCATTAGATGATTTCCTAACTTAAAACAAAATAAAAAAAACTTTTAGTTACATAGGCCAAATATTTTTGATTTTGTCATGAGTGAGGCTGCTAACAGAAGCAAGTATTAGATAAACTTAAAAACTATTTTTTTATTTTTTTTTATTAATGATAGGCTCGCGTTTGACCACCATCTCACCTGATGGTAAGCGATGATGTGGTCGACGATGGAGCACGCTTGCCTAGAAGTAGCCTATTCACTCTTGACTTAAAGACCCCTAAGTTGTAGCTATCTGGAAACACAGACTCCGGCAAGGAATTCCACTCCTTGGCTGTACGCATAATAAATGTGTTCTTAAAACGTTTTGTGCGTATGGGTGGGATGTCTACCATGTACTATTAAACAATTGTTTCACCAATAGAATGCTACTTTATCAGTGAGTGACAGAGGGATGCGGGCAAAGACGCTGCTAGACTCTAGTATTTTATAATATCATTTCCATCAGTAACACTATTAACTTCTGCGTAAAAGCTATCCAATGTGATCATTTAAAAATAAAAATATATTCAAATATTTCATTTCAAAAGGCTCACAAGCTATTAAACTGTTTTTATTGTTTTGTCAGATCTCTCATGATTGATAACTATGAATCGGACTATTGGATCGCGTGTTTTTGTTATGCAAATGGTTCTGGACTACCATAATTTGGTCTGTGTGTATTTATTTCCTGCAGCACAGAATAGAAATAGCAGTAGGATCATCGATGGTTGTGCTTGTGATATTGATGATGTTTTTTTTTTTCAAAATTGTCAACCCGAGCATTTCTTGTGTTGCCTTTCAACATGGTGTACTTCTTCAGTCATCTTTATCATCTTCACCAGTCACTCTCTTCCTAGCCACAATATTATCATCTTATATATAATCCATCCATACTTTCTTTATATTTTCTCCTACTTCTTGCTATTCCTTGCATTTTCCTCATTTTATTGGTGTCAAGATTATACGGTCTTTCAGAGTTTAACTCCACTGAAGTTGTATAACGGATCCCAGATCAAACTGCAGAGATACATCATCGAGCTGAAAATTCTTACAAGTAGTGTTTGTCAATTTATGCACTGAAAGCTGGGCGTCGACCTTTGGACCAGCTGTTTCTCATACGAGACACCTGTACGTTGCTTGCTCTCGCGGCACTAGTCTAAATTCTGTGTACAGTTAGACTATTGAAAGCAAGACTACAAACGTAGTGTACAGAATAGTTCTATAAATATCTAATGATTTTATTTTATCAAATTTTTAGCCACGATCCTTACACACTAAGGATATGATCTATTTCGCTGACGTTCATACGAGAGATTATAATATAAATATCATATTTACCAGATATTAATGGCGTTTTTGAATTTAACCGTTATTTTTTGGGGTTCCGTACCTCAAAAGAAACAAACGGAACCCTTATAGGATCACTTTGTTGTCCGTCTGTCTGTCTGTCTGTCTTTCAAAACTCTTTATCTCGAGAACGCGTGAAGGTCTGCGGTCTTTAAAGCTATGAAAAAATCAAACTTCTAAGTTAACGAAAAAAAAATATACAGCCGTTTATGTCGGAAAAAACGTATATTTCGACGTTCTCAAGGGAATCAAAATTCATAGGGTACTTCACATTGGCCTAGAATTTTGAAATTTGGCATGAAGCAAGTTTTTATAGCACAAGCATAGGAATAAATCTGTAAATTTGTATTTACATCACAAAAAAAAATAACTTTTTTGCGATTCCGAAAAATGTTTGAGACTCGATTCGGGAATTGAATTGTTTTCATAGGTAAGTTTCTACGGAACTCTCATAGCGCAAGTCAGACTCGCACTTGCCCGGTTTTTTTTTGTGAAAATAAATTATCTAAAAAAAGATCCTCTTAAAATGAATCGCTAGCAGCTCTGAGTGATTAGTTTAACTACTGTATAGTAGTGGTATTTGTGCATTTAAATGAGTTTACGCGGGTAAAGCTGCGGGAAAAAACTAGTTGATTAGAAATTGTTGTAAACATATTGTTATCAGGTTGACATATCATTTAATCACAGTATAAAATTGATAGTTTAATACTAAAACCAGACTTTCAAGTACACAGAACACCCTATCATTGAAGTTCAATTAACACTGGTCCCCACACTAATAATCCATTTGCAAATAGAATAAAACGTATCTACAATCAATAACATTTTTACAACAATGACTTTATACCGCTATTGAAATAAACATATTGATATTATTCTGCTAAGTAATTGTTACTTTGTGAAATGTCAAACGCAGATTTGCGTCAGTTTTTGCGAAACAATAAGTTACTACTGCCTCGGCAACCGAATCATGATGTAAGTTTTGTCCTACTTGATTTGTGTACATGAGAATTATGGAGAGAACAGTGGTGGCCGAGTGAGAGAGCAGTGGTGGCCGAGTGGTAACGGCCCCGACTTACAAATTGTAGGTCGCGGGTTCAAACCCAGCCAGGCGCATTACTTTGTGTAATTTATTTCATCACCACTGCTCTCAAAACGGTGAAGGAAAACATCGTGAGGAAACCGGCATGTCCTAGAACCAAAATATTCGAAGACATGTGACATTCACCAACCCGCACTGGGCCCGCGTAGTGGATTACGGCCCATTCCCTCTCCTAGAGAGAGGAGGCCTGAGTCCCAGCAGTGGGAACATTAAAAAGGCTGATTATGCTATGCTATGCTATGCTATAAATTATGGAGAAATACACTAATTAGTTTAAGAGGAGAGGTCTTATTCCTTTAACTAATGATAATCAAAATAATTTATTCAACATTTTCAATTTCTCATATTTCTCTTAATCTAAAATTTTTCACAGATAGCAAACTGCTTAGGAGATAACGTTGACGACTGTACTAGAATTAACTGTGTCACAGTCGACAGCATTCCTCCAGCAGCAGCTTCCTCCCTAATTATTATAATTTTAATACAGTGAAATATTAATATTATAATTTAATACAATTTGATTTAATGTTTTCAATTTTGTGCAATTTAATACAATTCAATTTAATTCATTTGTCATGTACCTTTTTATCTAAAAACTGTCGTGAAACAATTTAAGACAAGCCTACCAACCCGATTTAAGATACAGACAATGATTTGCTTAGAGCGTGTATTGAGGATTTTGTAGTTTTTGAAATCGGATAATTAATATCTGATGACGTGGTTAATGTTGCGGGAATACAATGGATGCAAAGCACACGACAGATTTGACAAAGATTGCAGGTTGGTTTCCAAGCTATCAACTTCAAACAATGTGGCAGGGCATATTGCTTGTAGAACAGATGGTGAATGGGGATGAAGACGCAGCGTTGGAAGACCTCCCACAAGGTGGACCGATGACCTGGTGAGGGTCGCGGGAATCCGATGGATGCGAGACGCACAGGACGACTAACAGTGGACGTCTTTCGACCTAAATGATGATGACTTCGGATCAAGTCATACGGATACAATATTGTTATTCTGCACTTAACCTAAAAATTGTGTGGTCATTTCCATAAAGTTGTTTCTTTTTTCATTCAGGAGTTTTTAACTGTCATGGACAAGGTATTCAAGTGGTCTTGCTTGATTGGCGTGCTGGGGTCCAAGAGATATTTTTGCTACTTCTGGAGTGCTTTCATACTGATTGTGTTGCTGTTTATGGAATCCACAGCCATCTGGAAGGTTATAAAGGCCTTTGCCGGTTGGGCTATAGATATGGCCGGTCAAAGTAAGTAGGTACCTAGCTGTAAAAAGTTTTATATAAAAACCCCCCAAGTGCGAGTCGGACTCATGCATGAGAGATTCACGCCGACAAAATAACTTTTCTTGTATAGAAACTTTTCAGTTTTTAAATATATTTTATTTTTAATAATAGGTCTTTACAAGCATTTCATCTCTTCTCTTTACATGGACATACTAAGACAAACGATTCCCTTTCAACTTTTCACGTCACGTCATATCCGCTATATGCAATCTTTTTTCATCCGTTGTTTTCACAGCCCAACATTCTGATCCATACAGCATGACAGGTCTTATCACGGACTTGTAGATTTTACCCTTCAACTTGGGAGGCATCCAAGTTGTTTCAGTGACCTATCGCCATTTCACCCATCCTGAATTGATCCGATGTGTTACGTCTCGGTCTACCTCGCCATCTCCTTGGATAAGTAACCCAAGGTACCGAAAGTCGGAGCAGATTGGCGTTGGTATGGTATGGGCATTCCAGCGAGACCTAAGACCTGTCATACAAACACAACTTGGGTGGGAATCGAATTCGCGACCTCCGGCATAGCAGTCAGAGCTCTTAAATACTAGACCAACAGGTCTGTCATAATGATGATGATGAAAGAAAAAATTAATCTTCGATTTCAGGAAGCGTCACAGCGCGTATAGCAGGCACGATTTTCTACACCATAGCAATTTTATCTTTGATACTTGCTTCAAAACTATACAGATCCTGGGGAGATATCGCAGCATTGTGGGCAAGGATTGAAAGAATAATGGCTGTTAAAGCACCAGCTGATAGAACTTTGAAGAAGAGGATGTATTTCATCACTGGATTCATGACTGTATGTGCTATGAGTAAGTTTTAGGTCTAATTCACACCAGCAGGGTCGAAACCTACTGGGGCCATGGGTTATGCAAAAGAGAACCCCGGGGCCCAGGAATAAAGGCAAAGAAGGAACAGGAGTGGGTCAGTAAAAGGCTAACATGCCCTCGCAATCCACCCAAGGGCGGAAGATGTCATTAGATGATTTCCCACCTAAAACAAAAAGAAACACCAGAAAGATAGCATCCGGCAGCGACAAGACGAGACCGGTAGAGCCAACCGTGGCAGGCGACTCGCGTCAACGCCCATTGCCGCTGGTGGTCACTGGCAGCCGCTCACGGCCTCCCGATATCACACGACTAGACTCCCCTTGACCAATTTAGTTTCTACATTCGGGAAGCAAATTCGTGTGTTTGGGCAAATGAGGGTATTGTATAGCACTTATTCCTGAAGAAGAAGAAGCAATCAAAGGAAAAAAGAAAAATATCCGCATCTCTTGAAAAGTTCATAAAGGGCGTGCGGCTGCCCACGGAGCCACGAGCAGGCGCGAGTAGGAGCGCTAAAAAAATGTGCGAGGACACATACTAACCTAACCTAACCTGAAGCAATATCCTCCGAACATAAATAGCTCAGTTTGGTCTGTTGTTCTATCCAGTACTCGCAACGTCGTGAGCAACCTGCCGGCCCCAAGGACACCCGCGCGCCTTTTTTGAACTTTCAAGCGATGCTGGTCTTGTGAGCATGTATATAACGTTTAAAATTATTTCAAACTGAAAGAGCTCCCCGGACGCTGTCGGTCGCTGCCATTTAGATAATAATCGGCCCTTAAGTAAAATGTTGATCACCTAAGGACTTTTCACATAAAAATATGTTACTTGCTGTTTCCATTAAGTCGTTGATTTTTGTTGTTGTTTATATGGTGATCGTGATCGAGGCTCTACGTAAAGTAACATCATTGTTACATTAACGGCCTTTTTAGGGTTCCGAACCTCAAAATGAAAAAACGGAACCCTTATATGATCACTTTGTTGTCTGTCTGTCTCTCTGCCTGTCAAGACTCTTTATCACGGAAACGCGCGGAGATATCGAGTTGATATTAAATCTATATACTCAAATCTGCGGTTTCTTGAAGCTGTGAAAAAATTAGAATCTTAAACAGAAAGAACCAGGCTATAGGGTTGTTTGCCCTGGAACACAAAGGGCAACTGAATATGGGTAGGTTTAGTCAGTAAAACTCAATGCACGCGTCATGCTTGTGAACGGGTGCCGTCAGTTGAGACTGGTCATCTCTTAGCTGTCATTGACTTAATTTAATTTGAATTTTTTAATACGTTTTTTTTTTCATTTTTATTACTTATATATATATAGGGTGTATATATATATATATAGGGTATATATATATATATATAGGGTGACTGGTAATTAGTGACCGATATTTAATTTCAAATCAAAGTGAATCTGGACGTAAATAATAATTATGTAGTCATCTAAGTAAAATTACTGGTTGTTCAAGCAATTTAATAGCATTTAATATCGTAATAGTATGTTACAAAATATATTATTTTGTTTAAAAGCCTTCCCGTTTTACAATCATAGATTAAAACATGTATGTTCCACAAAAACAGGTTTTTACCTACAACTGACTTAGTGAACAGACTTTGCATGGTGTTTTATTCGGTTTATTTTTTTTTTGAATAATTTATTTAATGTTTTTTTCTTTCTTGTATAAACAATATCAATTAATTCCGTCACATTCTGAAACTATGACGACGTGTGTTTTTCGGTACTGTAAAAAATTCAGCGAGAAATGTCAGCAAATCATCGGTTATCAGTTTTCATCGGTAAGTTTTGTAGTCAAGCATTCTGTCATTCGTTAGCACTTAGGTATTACGTACCTACCTAGATATTACGTGCAGATTAGTATTCAAATATAAATTAGATTCAGTTGAATTTGAAGTCATAAGTGTGATATTGCATTACTGTTATTGAGATTTCGTCCTTCATACACTATAATTATATTTTAGGTTTGTTCACTCTGGTCAGCCGAAAAGAGAAGAATGGATAAAAATTCTTCAAGAAGACAGAAGTGAAAAAACGTTGATTCCACAAAATATTCATTTATCTACTCTGCACACTTCCAAGCTGATGATATTTATATGAACTAAACTAAAGCTGGAAAACGTTTTCTAAAGCAGTCGGCTAGGCCTTGTAGTATTCATTCAAAATGTACCCTCAAAAAATTACAGCTTTTCCCTCCTACAATATTAGACCAAGTGCAAATTTCTGATTTTGAATCAATTCGTAATTCGCCCCGAAATAATAAGTTGAAAAAAAAATTTAAAAATGTTTTCGCTCCAAAAAAATTATTGTCAAAAAAGTTATAAAATTACAACGGGAAAATAAATATCTCCGAAAAAAAAAAACGAAATCTTTAACTGGAATTGTTAAACATTTTAAAGATAAATTTACCGTTGTTGTTGTTTTGTAACCAAATATTAGCAGCGCAGTTCTGATCTTCATTAACTCAGGATAGCTGTTCTTCAGAATGATGAAAACAATAACTAGTTACAATATTTTACAAGATTTTGAATTCACTTATTTATTAAAGTAGTTGAACGTTGTTTTCTGAATTTACACCGAGGACTATTGTTAATTTTTGAAATAGAGTGCTAATGTAATAATGTATTGTAGGCAAAAAGCTGTGTCACTTCTGCGGTATAAAATTCTATATGGATAACATGTCATTACACTATGTTGAACGAAACGCGTAAGTGCCACGAAATTCGTGGAACTTTTTTTTTAATTTTTCAGCATTTTGACAAATAGTTTCCATGAACGTACTTGAACGACTACTACGTAGAATATAAGTCGATGCCTATGAATTATGATTCCCTTGAGAGTGTCGGAATACACGTTTTTTGCGACATAAAATGCCGTATCTTTTTGTTTCAATTACTTAGAAGTTTGATTTTTTCACAACTTCAAGGGGCCGCAGATTAGAGTATATAGTTTTAATTTCAACTTGAAACGTCCACGGCTTCCTGAGATAAGGGGTCTTGACAGACAGTCAGACATACATACAACAAAGTGATCCTATAAGGGTTTCGTTTTTTCCTTTTGAGGTACGGAACCCTAAAAAAGAAGAAGAAGAAAACCGAGCAGAGAAACTGCTAAAGCCATTATTTATATACATTTTCCAGTTGAATTTAGCGACCATATTTACGAGTAACTCATATTATTTTATTTTTCAGTTGAACACGTTATGAGTATAATTTCGTCGATTGGACTGGACTGTCCGCCATCTTTGATTATTAAAAGATATGTACTCCTTTCACACGGATTTATGATACTAAGGCGTAAGTCATACCAAATTTTTATTATAGTATAATATAATAGTATAATCAGCCTTTTAATGTTCCCACTGCTGGGACTCAGGCCTCCTCTCTCTAGGAGAGGGAATGGGCCGTAATCCACCAGGCGGGCCCAGTGCGGATTGGTAATTTTTATTATATGGAATTAATAGAAATATCAAATAGATTAAGAAATAATAAAATATGTGAACATTAATTACTTAAATAATAATAATTATTATAATTAACTAGGTTCAGACATTCATAACCTATCTAGTAGTAGTACATCATACTGAAGTTATTTATAATTGAATTATTAATATTTTACGTAATAGGGTATTGCACTCATTTTTGAAAAGTGTCTCATTTTTAGATTGTCATTAGATTCTATAGTGCTAATAAACCACTAAAAAAACACAAAATTTTTATTCAGTCACTAAGTACCCCAAAAATGCATTTAAAATTTACATTTTCAAATTTCACGTGTATTTGACGAAAATGTAGAAAGCAAGGGACGCCATATTTACTCTGGTCGTGACGTCAGTTGGCTGTGTAAACAAATGCGCTTAGTATGGCCGATCAGTTGACAGTTGACAGCTGTCATTTTAGTTTACACAGCCGAATGACGCAATAACATGGTGGCTACTATTTCAAGGCGATAAAGAACAGATAATAAATGCAGAAAACTTTGAATTGAATTTTAAAATTTATTTTGTTATTTTTTTAACTAGAATTAACACTTACCGACTGCATTTTACCTAAGCATTTATATAGCTAAGTTATATATATTTGTAGATTTTTTCTCATAAAGAGTAAAATAACCTATTACCTGATGTGCAAAGAATTCACTAACGTCTTTAGCCTTCACGCTTGTTACTTGCTGTCTCTCTTCTCTACTTTCTCCTCTCCTAGTTTCGATTCCTCAACAATGGAAATAGGGACAACAAACCAGCAGTTGCAGTTGCATACCATATTAAAAGTTATGGGACTTAATTACATTAATAGCTTCTTCTGCTCTAGGTAAAGCGAGAGAGAGTTAAGCTTTTAATAACTAAAACTTACTCGTTTTTCTTTATGTACATTTTGCCTTCCAGGGCAGTGACATTTTCGTACAATGCTCCTAATAATTACAGCTACCTTGACCATATCTGAGATATCCATCTATACACAGCTTCATTGGGCTTGCGGCCGGCGAGCAATGAGTAGGGTATTGCACTCATTTTTGAAAAGTGTCTCATTTTTAGATTGTCATTAGATTCTATAGTGCTAATAAACCACTAAAAAAACACAAAATTTTTATTCAGTCACTAAGTACCCCAAAAATGCATTTAAAATTTACATTTTCAAATTTCACGTGTATTTGACGAAAATGTAGAAAGCAAGGGACGCCATATTTACTCTGGTCGTGACGTCAGTTGGCTGTGTAAACAAATGCGCTTAGTATGGCCGATCAGTTGACAGTTGACAGCTGTCATTTTAGTTTACACAGCCGAATGACGCAATAACATGGTGGCTACTATTTCAAGGCGATAAAGAACAGATAATAAATGCAGAAAACTTTGAATTGAATTTTAAAATTTATTTTGTTATTTTTTTAACTAGAATTAACACTTACCGACTGCATTTTACCTAAGCATTTATATAGCTAAGTTATATATATTTGTAGATTTTTTCTCATAAAGAGTAAAATAACCTATTACCTGATGTGCAAAGAATTCACTAACGTCTTTAGCCTTCACGCTTGTTACTTGCTGTCTCTCTTCTCTACTTTCTCCTCTCCTAGTTTCGATTCCTCAACAATGGAAATAGGGACAACAAACCAGCAGTTGCAGTTGCATACCATATTAAAAGTTATGGGACTTAATTACATTAATAGCTTCTTCTGCTCTAGGTAAAGCGAGAGAGAGTTAAGCTTTTAATAACTAAAACTTACTCGTTTTTCTTTATGTACATTTTGCCTTCCAGGGCAGTGACATTTTCGTACAATGCTCCTAATAATTACAGCTACCTTGACCATATCTGAGATATCCATCTATACACAGCTTCATTGGGCTTGCGGCCGGCGAGCAATGAGTAACTCGCCGTCCAACCGTTCGATAACCGTCCGGACCCAAGTCGTCGACAACGCGTACTGTTCCACACGGGCCTCAAGGAGATGTCAGCAAGTCAACTACTGGGGTCAAGGCTCTGCTTCTGAAAGGATGACTCGGCCCTGGTATGAAAGGCAACGAAGGAACAGGAGTGGGTTTTTAGTCAGTAAAAGTCTGACACACCCTCTCGCTCCGCCCTAGAGCGAGGGATATCATTGGATGATTTTCCCACCAAAAAAAAAAATTACACAGCTTCATAAAAAATGAAACATTATCTTCTAAGCGTATGAATATGATGTTAAGCGATTGACTGATGCGCTGCGGGTTGCGAGTTCAACTCCCGCACGGAACAAAAACTTGTATGGCCTACAGATAGGTGTTCCTGTCTGGGTGTTTTGTATATGTGAGAATACATGTTTGTGAGCACAGCCACAACACAGGAGTAATTCCTAGGGGGGACATCCCACCTACATGCACAAAACATTTTGGGAAAACATTCATTGTGCGTACAGCTAAGGAGTGTAATTCCTTGCCGGAATCTGTGTTTCCTGATGACTACAACCCGGGAATCTTTAAGTCAAGAGTGAATAGGATACTTCTAGGTAAACGCGCTCCATCGTCGACCGCATCGTAGCTTTCCATCAGCCCCCCTAGCCAAGTTACAACCGTTTCGTTTCGATTCTCTTTTCGTCGATCGCCTCGAGTAGGCCACGCCTCCAATTCCTTTATTCGGACGTCATCTCAACGCTCAGTCACGTGGTCAGAACAAAGGAATAGGAGGCTTGGCCGACTCGAGGCGATTAATAAAAAGAGAATCGAAACGAAACGGTTGTAACTTGGCTAGGGGGGCAGGTGAGATAGCGGTCAAGCGCAAACCTATCAAGAATAATAAAAAAAAATATCAACCTATGTTGAGTCGGCTCAGAACTTAGCTACGGGTTTAGCGTAATATAATTTTGTATATAATATTTGTGTGTATATTGCAGATGAGTATTCGGACTGGTATGCTCTACCTCTAGTGTTTATGAGCACAGTGGCAACTTTACTGTGGAACTTTCAAGATCAAATGATAGTCTTGATCAGCATGGGTTTGGCATCAAGGTACCATCGACTGAACCAGTGTCTAGTCAAGATATGCGCGTTGGAGAAGAAGCAGATGGATTCTGATAAAGTAAGATCTTTTGTTGCAATAAATAAAATAAGTTCCTTTATTAATTTCTTCTTCTTGTTTTCGAATCAATGGTAAACTCATTAAACTGTTTGGGCCCAGTAGTGCCAGTGATGCTGCAGTTAACGACTGCAGCATCAGTGGCACTCATTAAATCCTCCATAGTGCAGAAGGTATGCGATGCAACTCGACATACATTTTCATGGTTTTCCATACAACCGCTCTTACGCGATTATGACGTTATTACACATTTTTCCTTAGATATTTTTGAAACACAGTATCTTGTGGATATTATCTATGCTTTTATAAATTTCTCAATTTATAAATTTGTGTAAAACTAATCCAGTAAAGACCTCTGAAAATCTGCTAATATGCATGAACTTTGACATTTCATAATTTACTCAAAAATGAAAAAAACTATAACAATAGAAGCCTTGCACATTTGTACAACTATGTAATGGTCGTAAAAAAGTAAAACTAAATAAATAAAAAAAAATATAATGGCACAAATCAGCAACGTCGCCGTTGAGCTGAGTCATAACTACCCGGTCGCAGGTTTACAGTGTTACTCCTTGCGCGGTCGATGCACGACTAGCCCGAAGGGGAGAGCTGATACTTAGCTGCAGCTACTGACACAGACGGTTGTGTATGGCAACTGTTTCTACAAAATATTTCGGTTCCTACAAAATTTTTCGTATACAAAACGTGCAGGGTCATATTAACCCTGCCTCAATGACGCCGAGTTAAAGCCTGCTCTACACTACTCGCGAAGTTGGTCGAAGTTAAACGAATACGATAGTGTAGAAGGGCACTTCGCTTCGCTTCGTGCAACCTCGGCTCGCATCGGGCGACTTCCAGTCGTTGTCGGTTTTTGCGCCCGAGTCAAAGGACTCGAAGTGTCCCGAAGTTGCGAACACGAAGCGTCTTACTACACTACTCGGCTCACTTCAGTTTGCATCGAGACGTCAACAGCGCATGTTGCATTCATCGTTCCGTAATTCACAGATCACTTAACAGAACTGATACGATGAGTGATATACAGTCATCGACTTATATTTTAGCGATAGACAAGCACGTTCATGGAAACTATTTGTCAAAATACTGAAAAGTTAAAACAAAAGTTCGCTGCAGCGCTTTATTGGCATTATGTCGTCTAATAAAACTATTAAAACCTACAGCGCTTAGATGGCTTTTAGGGGATACTTTTTCGCGACAAAAACGTCTTAAGCGCCATGAGTTTCGTAGCACTTACGCGTTTCGTTCAACATAGTGTAATGACATGTTATCCATATAGATTTTTATACCGCAGAAGCGACACAGCTTTTTACCTACAATACTTTATTACAATAACACTCTATTTCAAAATTTACCAATAGTCCTCGGTGTAAATTCAGAAAACAACGTAAATAAATAAAATATTCAAAAAAACAAACGGAATAAAACACCATGCAAAGTCTGTGTTCATTAAACCAGTTGTAGGTAAAAATCGGGTTTTTATGGGAGGGAACATCTGCATGTTTTAGTCTATGATTATAAAATGGAAAGGCTTTAAAATCAAATAATATATTTTCTAACATACTATTACGATATTAGAAGCTATTAAATTGTTCGAACAACCAGTAATTTTACTTACATGAGTACAGAATTTTTATTTACGTCCAGATTATCTTTGATTTTAATTTATTAGCGCCGCTCTCACACTGCATGAACGTCAAAACTACACTAATGTCATCAAAATCAAGGTGCATAGAAGACACTGCACCTGAGTCGGTTGAATTGAGTGTACGGCACGCGTAATCTAGTGCGTAGTACATATATATCGATGTATACAGTGGACACAAGAACAAATTCTCTTGTTCCTCGAAACACCGCAATCAGAGCCAGTTATTTGGGACCCAAATGAGAGAGGTCAAAAAAAAAGTCAACGATGCTTGGTTGTGTATCTAGGAAATCCTTAAAATACCCACAGCAGATTTAAAGAAAAAGAAGCTGCCAATTGCACGTTATCCATGATGCCTATCGTGCGGGCGCCGGGCGACTGAGCTCCTCGCGAGGTTGCACGAGTGTGTAGTCACATACTTCGGACTTCGATCAACTTCGACGAGTACTTCGTCGAGGCAACTTCGCGAGTAGTGTAGAGCAGGCTTTAGGCTTAATTCAAAATATAGCTCCGTTACACTTAGTTTTTAGCAGTAATTCTAATAATAATACCTGGGAGTCTTTAAGTCAAGAGTGAATAGGATACTTCTAAGTAAGCGTACGCGAGTCATAATAAAAAGAAATTGTTGATAGTCGTGTCTGTATTTCCAAAGCCTAAATATTACACACATCTAAACAATTTCACCTCCTCGTCATAGTAATAAAGATTAGATTAAATCCCCGCCTATTTTCGTACAGATGTTTCTGACAAGTTTAGTAATATCGTCAACCCGTCTCACCATAGTTCTTACTACTATTGTTATTGGTTAGTAGTCACATAATTGTAATTTTCATTATAAGGACCACCTATTGTGGTGAAACCTTCTGCAATTGTTGCCACTCTCAACAAGATACCGTCCGTAAATTGTTAAAATTAACTCCTGAAGACTATTACACTCGACTTGTGACATTTTCAGCTAAGCGGTTGGCTGCTGCTTAGCGTGTGAAACACGTACCTATATAGATAGTTGTTTCGAGTCTGAGTGTATGGTTTATGTGAATTCAGGTGTTTATAAACGTACCAACAATACAGGAGTTATTCCTAGAGAGGGTTAATAGGCCCCTCGAAGGCCGATTGTACATAGGTACGTCTGTACAACTTGAATGACCTTGAAAAACGCTTGTCGTTTTGTACACATGTTTGTACGATTTTTTTAGACGAAAATTTTGGTTTCTATATCTTTGTTTTTCCTAGAAAAATCCAGAAAAAGTTTTTTTTAAATATTTTTTTGGTGATTTACCTAAAAACGAGCAATTACGTAATAATAATACCCCGGGATGCCCGAGGGGTTAAAAAAAAACTGGGCAAGTGCGAATCGGATTCGCGCACTGAGGGTTTTGTTAAACTTACCTATAAGTAAACAGTTCTATTTTTTTTTTTATTATTGATAGGCTCGCGTTTGACCACCATCTCACCTGATGGTAAGCGATCCGATGATGTGGCCGACGATGGAGCACGCTTGCCTATTCCGGAATGGAGTCTGAAAGATTTTTCCGAATCGTAAAAAAGCATCTACATGATATAATATAATAATATAATATTCCACAACTATCGCACAACGCCGTCTAATCCCAAGCTAAGCAGAGCTTATGTTATGAGTACTAGACAACTGATAAACATACTTATATATTTCCGAATACATAGATATATAGATAAATTACACCCAGACACAGAACATATGATCGTGCTCATCACACAAACATTTGACATGGGTGGGAATCGAACCCACGACCTCCGACGTAGCAGTCAGGGCCACTAACCACTAGACGAACAGGCCAGTCCGAAAAAATAGTTTTTTTTTTGTGATATAATAACAAATTTACTGTTTTCAGATGTATTATATATTATATACCTGTGCTATAAGACCTTGCTTCATGCCTAACTTCATGATTTTGGGTCAACGGGAAGTACCTTATGAATTTTAGAAGTTCGATTTTTTCACAGCTTCAAGGGACTGCAGACTACATAGTTTTAATTTCAACTCGATACTTCCACGCATTTCTGAGATAAAGGATCTTTAAAGACAGACAAATAGACAGACCGACAACAAAGTGATCTTATAAGGGTTTCATTTTTTCTTTTTAAGGAACAGAACCCTAAAAATAGAAATAAATAGAGCATAGTTTCAATGAACTTCGCCATTGGCCTCCCACAAACTTATTACGTTTCACTGAATTTCAGTATCGGTTTCGGAAAACCACAATCAGGCTTTGTTGCTAAGCGGTACATGAACAGCCTCCCTAGCCTTACAATGGTATCGTTTTCGCCAAACGCCTCGAGTAGCCCACGCCTCCGATTCCTTTGTTCTGACGTCATTTCAACGCTCAGTCACGTGGTCAGAACAAAGCAATCGGAGGCGTGGCCTACTCGAGACGTTCGGCGCGAACGAAACGATTGTAACTTGGCTAGGGGGGCAGGCCAGAAAATTGTATAGTCTACAGATACTGTCGTACGACGAGTATCTGTAAAATAAAATCGGAAAGTACCATTCTAATGTACTAATCTAAAGTACTATTTAAAACATATTATTATTTTTACTTTCACCCCACCTCACACAATGCTTGCATTACCCAAAGGTTGACTGGTAGTAAATGCCTAAGGCATTAAGTCCGCCTCTGTACCTTTATGTGCATGAAGTATCATCATCATCATCATCATTTCAGCCGAAAGACGTCCACTGCTGGACATAGGCCTCCCCCAAGCGTCGCCACAGCGAACGGTCCTGTGCGTCTCGCATCCATCGGACCCCCGCAACCGTTACCAAGTCATCGGTCCACCTTGTAGGAGGCCTTCCAACGCTACGTCTTCCGGTACGTGGTCGCCATTCCAGAACCTTTCGGCCCCAACGGCCATCTGTTCTGCGAGCAATGTGCCCTGCCCATTGCCACTTTAGTTTGGCGATTCTTCGTGCTATGTCGGCAACCTTGGTTCTCCTGCGGATATCCTCATTCCTGATTCGATCACGCAAGGAAACTCCGAGCATAGCCCTCTCCATTGCCCTTTGGGTGACTTTAAGCCTTCTAATGAGGCCCATTGTAAGCGACCACGTTTCGGAGCCATATGTCATCACTGGCAACACGCACTGGTCATAGACTTTCGTCTTGAGACACTGTGGTATATTGGACGAGAAGACACCGCGCAGCTTCCCGAACGCTGCCCAGCCGAGTCGGATTCGACGATTGATCTCTTTCTCGAAGTTAGACCTTCCCAACTGGACCGTCTGTCCCAGGTAAACGTAGTCGTCTACAACTTCGAGTGTAGAGTCCCCGACCTTGATAGGAGTGGGTGCTACATGGCTGTTTACCATGACTTTGGTTTTGTCCATGTTCATTTTAAGTCCCACTCTTTCGGAAGCTCTACTGAGGTCACCAAGCATTGTACTGAGCTCCTCCGTAGTCTCAGCCATGACTACTATGTCGTCGGCAAACCGAAGGTGAGTGATGTACTCGCCATTGACATTAATGCCTAGCCCTCTCCATTCCAAAACCTTGAAGACATCCTCCATTGCTGCCGTGAACAGTTTCGGAGAAATAACGTCTCCCTGCCTCACACCCCGCTGCAAGAGGATAGGTTTCGAGGTCTGGTCTTGTAGTCGGACTGACATAGTGGCGTTTTTGTACAAACACTTCAGCACTTCGATATACCGATAGTCAATTTGGCACCGTTGGAGAGACTGCAGTACAGCCCAAGTTTCAATCGAATCAAAGGCTTTCTCGTAGTCCACAAACGCTAAGCAGAGAGGCTGGTTATACTCCTCAGTCTTCTGTATAACCTGCCGCAGCGTATGTATGTGGTCCACGGTGCTGAAGCCTTTTCGAAATCCGGCTTGTTCGGGAGGCTGGAAGTCGTCGAACCTGCGCGCGAGACGATTCGTGATGACTCTGGAAAACAGCTTGTAGACATGGCTCAGAAGCGAGATGGGCCTATAATTCTTAAGCAGGGCATTATCGCCCTTCTTAAAGAAGAGTACCACCACGCCTCTGCTCCACGCCTGTGGCGTTTTCCCCTCGAGTATGACGGAATCAAATAGCTTCTGAAGGGCCTTAAGGACCGGTTTTCCACCCGCCTTCAGGAGTTCGGCCGTAATTCCGTCCTCACCCGACGCCTTGTTGTTTTTCAGCTGCTTCAGAGCCATCCTAATCTCGTACAGGCTGACGTCCGGGATATCTTCGGTATAGTGTCGAGTCAATCTAGCTCTTGGGTCGTTTACTAGATTTACAGCGGGTTTAGCGGTAGACGTGTATAACTGTCCATAAAAAGCCTCGATCTCTCCCAGAAGCTCCGATTTGGCGGATATGACTCTGCCATCGTCGGTCTTCAGTTTCGTGAGCTGGCTTTGCCCAATAGACAGATCTCGTGCAAATACTTTAGAGCCCTTATTCCGCTCAATCGCATCCTTAATCCTTGCGGTATTAAAGCGGCGAAGGTCACGTTTCAGGGACTTCGAGATTTGTCTATTGACCTGCCGGTATATGCACGCATCGTCTGAAGACTGCAGAATCATCTCACGCCTCTTCTTCATTAGCTCGAGGGTCGGATCGGAGAGCTTCTTGTTTTTATTTGTACGGTGAGTCTTGAAAAACTTAGACCCGACCGTATGGACAGTTTCCACGAACCCATCGTTATATTCATCCACGGAGCTTCCTAGGCACTCGAAACGATTGTGGAGTTCGAGCTGAAAGCTCTCGGGGTTTTGGATCTGGATCTGTGCTGGACGGAGCGTAGACTTCATCAGTCGAGACCTTTCAAGCTTAATGTTAATATTCAATGTGCCTCTTACGACGCGGCGATCACTTCCAGTTTTCACCGCGTTGATCACAGAGACATCATTGAATATTTGCTTTTTCGTCGACAGGATGAAGTCAATCTCATTTCTAGTTGCACCGTCAGGACTTTGCCAGGTCCACCTTCCATGCTCACGCTTTTTGAAGAAGGAATTCATCATATAGAGGCCCTCCTTCTCCATAAAGCTAGCCAGTAGGTGTCCCCGGTGATTCCGACGTCCAAATCCAAATTGCCCCACTCGCAGCTCGTCACCGTCTCGTTTGCCCAGTTTCGCGTTAAAGTCCCCCATGACCACGGTGAAGTGAGTCTTAGAACCATGCATGGCTCTTGATATATCCTCATACATGGATTCTACTTCGTCGTCGGGATGTGTCGAGGTCGGGGCGTAGACCTGTATGACCTTCAGCGAATATCTTGATGATATTCTGAGTATAAGGTACGCCACCCTGGTCGACACACTCTCGATCCTCACGACATTGTTCACAAGGGACTTGTGGACGATAAACCCGACACCACCCTGGGACTGCTGGTCACCCTCCCGGAAATAGAGCAGGTTACCGGATTTGAGAATTATCGTATCCTCCCCCTGTCTTCGGACTTCAGACAATCCCACAATACTCCATCGCAACCTGCTCAATTCCTCCTCCAGTTCGGTGATCTTCTCGTCAGTCCTCAGTGTACGCGTGTTGAAAGTTGCCAGGTCGAGTCGTTTAATAGATGGGTAGCCAAATCTCATCCGGAGATTCTTCGCACCCCTTGCCTCGTCGTGGCCTTGACCGCTACCGGAGTCAAGGGTAGACGGGCTGCCGGGCACTAGGGGCCATTTTTTCCTTCTGTTTTTCATGTTGGGGGGGGGTTGCCATAATCGCCACGCTTGGCAGACGGGTTGGCGATCGCAGTTTGGTTGTTGTAATGCACAGAGGATGCTGCTGCCCATTCTCTGGTATGTCCCTTAGTCGCCTCTTACGACACCCTCGGGAAGAGATGGGATGGTGTTATTCTTAACGTCCGAACACCATACGGAACCGTCCGAACACCATACGGAACATGAGTATGAAAATAAATAAATAAAGTTGCAGTTGTTTCAATAGTCGGCAATGCTCATTTTAAATCAGGTATCGATGTACAAACCAAACGTCTGATCAGTTTAGCTCCGAATAAACCGGTTTGAATTTATAACCTGGATTTTAGTAATAAATTTCGCTACTTATCACGTGTAATTAGTAACGAACCATTTGTGACAAATAGGTTACTGAGCTTACAGCTCGTTGCATTTTGCATGTTCTGATGTTTAACAGGGCATCCAGGTGGTTTGAAAAATTAGTTTTTTTTTTTTAAGTACGCTTAGAGACATGTTTTTATTAATGAGACACGCCAACAAATTGTTAGAAAAAAAAACATTAAATGTTTAGAAGATGGTCTCGTGTAATCAAATCAATTACAGGCATACAAATAAATCACCGATATTATTTGTACAAAATTACAAAGTCTGACATTATTTACATATCAATAACAAATGAAAACAATTTGATTAAAATTAAAAACAATTTAATTAAATAACAAATTAAATAAATTCACTCAATTCAATTACAAATTGCAACGACTGAGACAATTAAAAAGATTAAATTACAAATTAAACAATTTAATTCATAAGTACATATTATTTGAGAGTAGGTTTTTTTTTCTTTCACTTTAGGTTAGAACCACAGGGGTTGGGGGGGGGGGACTTTTACTGACTAAAATCCACATTTTTTTAGGTAGGTAAATCGTCTAATGACATCCCCTGCTCTTGGGCGGAGCTAGAGGGCGTGTCAGACTTTTACTGACTAAAAACTCATTCTTGTTCCTTCTTTGCCATTGTTCCAGGGCCCAAATCAAAACCAAGGGGTATAATCCACCTGCGTCCTTCAGTTGTCCTTTGAATTCGGGGACCAAAGTATTCTATTTCAAAAACTCTCGGGCCTTTTGGGCCCTTACTAGGAGCGCGTAGAATAACTACGCGCCATCCAAGATTCGGGCTTGGTCCGTACCGGACGGCCGGACGGCGAGCTACCTACTGCTCGTCGTCTGCAAGCCGGTCTGAGAGTAGTAGATAACATCTTATTCCTTCATGTCATATTTTTTGTACTGCTCTTGTCGAAAAACTTTTTCCCAGCTCCCCTAGCCAAGTTACAACCGTTTCGTATCGAATTCCGTTCCCCATTCGGTAACGCCTTGGTGTTAGCAATTGTAGAAAACGATAAGTTGGTAGCCATGTTGACGCGTCTGAGTCGGCCGCTCGTTCTACAATGTCATTCTACAATAACAAAGGATGTGGCGTTGAACATTGTAGAAACGATAACAATTCAATCTATTATTTTGAACGACGTGAACTTGGCTACGAATTTTCTATTCGTTTTTTCTGACCACGTGACTTAACGTTGAGATGATGTCATTCCCATACATTTGATTAGTTTTCGACTAGCGTTAACGATTGCAGGGGGCTACTTGGCTAGGGGTGCAGTTGTTAGTAGTTTTTTATAACGAAAGATAAAATGGCAACAATATTGCTTGTCATAGAAACATTAAATTCAACTGAAAGAGTTTCTAGTAGATAACAAATCCATAATAATTCTCGATTATAACACAGCGAACGTAACTTCAAGTGTTACTTGAACTGTGTCATATTGTAACTTATCGGGCTCTGGGGAAATCAAGTTAACTGCGGTTAGATCGAACTGTTATTACATGTACATCTATTGCTTTGAAGCCGTCATAAACTTTAAACTTAAAAGAGAAGTCATTGTCTGTACAATACTTCTGCTATATAATGGCATTTCTTAACTGAAAGCTATAGTGAGATAGCCCTATATTGAAATATTGTAATGTTTACATGCCACTATGGCATATAACAAACACATTAAATATATACTATCTCTTTGGCGTATAATAAATAAAACATGTAGGTATTTGGAGGACCTATTTTGGAGGTAGATACAAGTGGTAACACTACTTATCAAGTTGTTTGTACAATCATCAACTATGAGTTTTGTCTCTGCCCAATGAAATTTTTGATCAGAATAAGTACGAACTGTATGCTCAAATTCCTTGTAAGCACGATATAATCTGCATATTTAGGTTTTTTTTTGTTTGTTAAAAAGCTTTCACTGCTAATATTCACTATAGGGAAAAGGTATAGGATATTCTTGTCACTAGGATTGAGGGAGTTTTCGAAAGAGTCATTGCGGCCCTGAAACGTAAAGGGCACTAAAGGAACCCTGTGGGTTTGAGCTCCATTTAAAGCAGGAGAAATTAATTGATCATTTCTTACCCAAAACAAAGGTTGGTTGTGCTAGAAAAAATCTTGGACCTAGGGGTCGAATACAGAAACTAATCTAGTTTCTGATAGAGTCCAGAGATGTGAGAGAGTCCTGAGATGAGAGAGGGTCCAAACGTTTTAACTGTACGTTGTCTGTTAGTAGACGGATGTAGAGAGAGAGATGCTAAAGAAAATATGAATATATCATGAAGTGAAAGTGATGTAAAATAAAAATGATAGTGTGACAATTGACAAGATAGAATGGAAAAATGTGTTGAACTGACCTTAGGTAACATGGGAAGAGTGGAAGTAGATGATGATGACGGTGTCTGACAGGAATTAATGAATTTAATCAAGTAGTTGAATGACAAAGTAATGTCATTTTATGAAGATTCGTTGCATCCACACTAAGAACTACTCCATATAGGAGTAGTTCCATATAGGAGTAGTTATCTAGATGCGTTTACAAACAAGTAATAATAATAATAATAATAATAATAATAACCTTTATTAATAAAAGTAAACGCATCTACGATACAGAAACATGAACAAGACTCCCAAACTTACCTGTAGGACATAAAATATTTGTCCGTGCGGGAATTGAACCCATGATGCACAACGTAGCAGGCAATCGCTCAATCAATGCGTCAATCATGCCGTCAAAGTTTTCAGATTACGGATTCAGTTTGCAGATTCAAGACTTCGAAACTTCCGAACGCGAAGTTAGCATCTTGTTTACCATTTTTGATTTCATATGTCAATATTTTTATGAAGTCCTGAAAATCAATGTTTATTCTATACCTATTTATCGAAACATTTTGTGTTGATTTTATATTGGCCATTATTTTTTATGATACCCGCGTTAATTGATAATAATTGGGCCCTATTTAAGACTAAACTTCCTATCTCTGTCCGTCCGCATATTTTTTACAAAGTTGTTTTGTCTTAGTTTTGAGAGTGACACTAGGTACATTTAAAAAAATGGCAGATTTTTAACGTTAAATTTTTTGATGACAAAGTAATATAAAGTATGAAATTACTAAAACTTAGGAAATTTAAACAAAAAAAAACAGACAGTGGCAAAAAAACCGACCGCAAAAATCAATTAAAAAGTTTGAATCAAGTCATTATAAGTACAATTCTGTCAAGAAAGTACCGGGAAAAGATCAATAATACACAAAATGTTTGTTATTCATCCAAATTTATTTTATCACCTTCAAAATATGCTCCATCAGAAACGATACACTTACGCCAACGAATAATCCAATCATCAAAACATTTTTTAAATGCTGTTTCAGGAATTGAGTTCAGTTCTCGCCGCGAATTCTCTACCGATTGAAAACGCCACGAAGTGGTAATTTGAGTTTAGGAAAAAGAAAGAAGTCCCAGTCGACTTCTTTCTTTTTCCTAAACTCAAATTACCAGCCATATCTGGTGAATATAGTAATATGGTGGTTGCTCGATTCTATTTGTTGAGTGTTTGGTCGAAAATTCGTTCACAATGATAGCCTTGTGCGAAGGCGCATTATCGTGGTGCAAAATCCAAGAATTTTCTTTCCACAAATCTGGCCTTTTTCGTCGAATTTGCTCTCTTAAATGCTGCATAATGCTCAAATAATATTCTTTATTTACCGTTTGACCTTTCGGCAAGAATTCCGAGTGCACAACACCGCGATAATCAAAGAAAACAGTCAACATGACTTTGACTTTTGATCGACTTTGGCGTGGTTTTTTCGGTTTCGGTTCAGTTGGAAGGCGCCACTCCGAAGCTTGTTGACTAGTTTGCATGTCAAACTCGTAAGTTAACCCACATCTCGTCACCAGTAACAATGCGTTTCATGACTGTTGGGTCCGAATTGACTCCTTCTAGCACGTCCTCAGCGACTCTCATGCGATTGAGTTTTTGGAGAAAATTCAGGTCTTTTGGGACTAGTCGAGCGGTAACATGTTTCATACCCAAATGATTAGTTAAAATGGTACGGATCGACCTGTGGATACAGAAAATTCAGCGGCTATCTCTCTCAAAGTTGAATGAGGATTTTCAGTCACTATTTCCTTCACTTTTGCGATGTTAACTTCAATTGAAGATGTTGATGGCCTACCAGAGTGAGGCAAATCTTCCATCACATCTCGACCGCTTTTGGACGCCTTCTGTAACATTTTCAGTGACTCCGAACACGAAATTCCATTGGCGATGCAAAATTTAAGACAAACTCTTTTAAAACCAATTCCACTAACTTTGTCATCGGATTTTTATTACTGGGAGTTCAAATTATTCGTATTTCTTTTTCAGAAAAACGATGCTACAAACGTGTACACCTGGCGCAAATTGAGAGAAGCATACGTAAAACAAGCGATGTTGGTTCGCAAGGTGGACGGGTCTATGGGCGGCATCATTATACTGTCCTGCTTCTGCAATTTCTACTTTATATGCTTGCAGTTGTTTTTGTTGATTACGTAAGTTTTGTCTAGAAATAATCAGTATGTACGTTTTCTTTTCAAATGTATCTAGATTAACAAGATAAAGAACTTTTCACAAATCAGGGTTGCTCTATTTAGTGGATAAACCCAGCTTCTCCTTCTGTCTCATTCTAATGCTTCGTGAATGCACAATATTTTTAGCGAAATCCATGTCACGATACAAGCACCCCATACAAATGCTGGATGGAAACTGAAGTAGCGACTGTCCATCTGGCAGCCTAACAGGATTTAAGTTGAACGTAAATTGCGGTTTCTACTAAAAATATGAGACACACAGCTCAAAAAATTACACTCGTTTGACTTTACCCTTAAACGTCATTTCTACATGAAGTCATGTAGGATTGTCGTGTAAATGCTAGTACTACATAATTATCTCATAATTATTAACAGGTAAATTAGATATTTATCGATTCTAATAAAGTAAAAATCAGGACTTGATTCCTGGGTCTGGCGAAATGTTTGAATAGCAGCGCATATCCCCCTCTAACTCTTCAATAACCGCGGATGGCGAGCGATGGGTAGCTCGCCGTCCGACCGTCCGGTAATCGTCCAGACGGAGGCCAAGTCGTTGACGGCACTCAGTGTACTACGCGCGCCTCAAGGAGATGTCAGCAAAAGCGGCCCCTTAGGCCCCTACCTGCCTGGGTCGAAGCCTACTGGGCCAAGGGTCTGATTCTGAAAGGAATACTCGGCCCTGGTATGAAAGGCAACAAAGGAACAGGAGTGGGTTTTTAGTCAGTAAAAGTTTGACACTATCTTGCGCTCCGCCCAAGAGCGGTGGATGCCATTGGATGATTTTCCCACCGAAAAAAAGAACTCTTCAATAACACACCCACACTACCCACACTATTGTGGGAAATCGTTTTGTAAAATTATTATTTGTAAGGCGCAAAAATAAAAGTAGTTTAGTTTATTTGGGCGGTGGTGAGCGGTTCATTGAGTCCAAAGCCAAGGTAGCTGCTAGAAAACTAGGCGTATATCTATCTATTGTGGTCTGGTTTCCGCACTTAGTCCTTGGCGGACCATTGTGCGTGAGCCATGGCGGCCTTCACTCCAACCAGCCCACCTCACTCCAGAAACAGATCAGTCTTTTCAGTTTGCTCAGGGCATCTACGAGTGAATTCGGTGCTCCCAAGGTTCGTGTTCTTATTTCGTTGACGGCTGTGCACTCGAGGAGCACGTGCGCGACAGTTTCCTCTGACTCCATACATCCTCTGTATAGAGGACTATCCGTGATATTCATTACGAAGAAGTGTTTGTTCAGTGAAGTGTCCGGTGATGGTCCCTGCCACCAGACGCAGGCTACCTCTGTCCAAACGCAAAAGGTTACTGGTTAGGGTTTTATTCAAGTATGGCATGGCTTCTTTAGCCTGCCTGCAACCCGGTGCCAGGGACCACCAGCTTTCCGCTTGTGCATTAGTGTGCTCACGTAGCCAAACACGCAGCTGACCAAAGGGTATTGGCACGATGGGTTCGGGTCCGAAGACCACCGTGTCAGACCCCCGCCTTGCCAGCTCATCAGCTGCGTCGTTGCCCAGTGAGCCGCTGTGTCCTTTTATCCATTGTAGTGTCACAGTATTATTGTTTGGCACTGTAACGCGTTCCAGTGCAAAGTGGCATTCTTGTATGAGTTTCGAGGTTGTTGTGGTTTTCCCCAGTGATTGTAGAACTGAGGCACTGTTGGAGATTATGCGGATATGAGAGTCCATAACTCCCCTGGCTTCTATGGCGTGGGCCGCTAGAATGATGCCAACACATTCTGCCTGATAGACAGAGTTGAGTGTTCCTAGCGGTTTGGATATCTTTATATTAAGGTCGTTGGAGAAGACTCCGACTCCTGTTCCGGTATTCGTTTTTGATCCGTCAGTGTATATTCTCAGTTCCTTTGGGCCCGAGTAGTCGTACGATTCTTCTGTGAGTTGGATGATGTAGTGTTTTTTGAAGTGCAGTGCCTTAGGGGCTTTATCGTTAGGGCCGTCATCATGGGCTCTCGTTTAACAGCGTATTCCGTAATACGTGTATGTTTGATTCGAGAGTCTGTTCTCAGTGTACCCGATAAGTTAAGTCTGAAAACAGCCAGGGCTGCCTCCTCCCGCACTATGAGATGCAGTGGAGGCAGTCCTATCATCGCTTGTAAGGCAGCAGTGGGTGCCGTTCTCATGCTACTGGTGATTGCTACGCAGGCCAGCCGCTGCAATTTTTCGAGTTCTTTTTAGGCTGTGCTCAAGTCGGTCCTGGGCCACCAGACTACTGTACTACTACTACTAGTACTGGATATTACTTTACCTCTAGTGCTTCCAAATCCACATATCTTGTTTTTCCTGACCCACGGCTCTTGGATCAGTGCGATTGTTCGGGGTTTCATCTCCAGCACCCTGCGTATGCTAGCCGTAGCAGTTTGGCTGTGTTGGAGGTTTATTTGGTGTATCGGGATGGGATTGGGTGTGTTTGTCAACAGCCCGGGGGCGGAGTTAGGAGGAGATGGATCCATCGGAAAGTTCACCTCCCTCCTCCGTCCCGCGCCAGTCGTCGCTGGGAGAGGATGCGAGCAGCTGCGTCGTCCATCCGGGTGATGCAGGGGCAAGTTCGGTTTTGGCATCAGCCATCGCTGCTCGGGCCATCTCCTCTACCAGTTGGGTCATTT
Source organism: Mythimna impura (assembly GCA_905147345.3). Taxonomy (NCBI): domain Eukaryota; kingdom Metazoa; phylum Arthropoda; class Insecta; order Lepidoptera; family Noctuidae; genus Mythimna; species Mythimna impura. The sequence goes on along the minus strand of LR990342.1, from coordinate 23,600,107 downwards.
CAGTCTCGGTCGGTGTCAGGTTCGAAGTCTCCGTACTGTCTGTCCTGACGTCAGTGAGATGTGTCCTGGGGTATATCGACCCAAGTAGGTACGCTATGCGCCGCTCTCGACCCAGGACCTTTTAAACTTCGTCAGCCGGAATTCCCAGGGTCAAATATGTCCCGTGGTTATCCCCACCAACGCTTGTTGCCCGGTACAGTGACCACCTACCAATGTCGAACCAAGCATTCTGACGAATCAGAAGGCTCTGGAGCCGCGCTATGTCCCCATTATATCTGGGAACGAATAGCGCGGCTCGGACACGGGTAGGTATGTCAGACTGTCGCATGACGGTCAGTGTCAAGTCGGTGTCTGGGAGTCTTATCTTGGGTACATTCTGGGTCAGCCAAGTCAGTCCTCACACCACATCTGCACAGTGCCATCCGTCACCCGAGGGTATCCACGGAAGGCCGGGAGCGATGTGAGATCGGACTCCATGAGCAGTCTTTCAAGTTCCGTCTTTATACGAGTCGCCTCTTCATGTGTCAAGTCTCTGGAGGGGGGAGTGAAGCAGATTGCTACGGCGAGCCGCGCCGGAAGGTCCTTCGTGGCCCGCGCGTAGGTTTTCTGCTCCCCTGGAGCAGTCTGAGTCCTTACCCGTTTCGGATCACCCTGTAGCGCGCTCGGTGAAGCCGTATCATCCGGGCGCACCCTCTTCACCGCCCCCGAGCCGCTTGGTCCGGGTTGTGGTTTGGAGGTGCCCGGTGTAGCACGCTCAGTAGGTATCCGAAACGGGCGCGGACGCCCAGCCCGTTTCCCCCTCGTCTTTGAGGTCTGTGCGTCTGTCAGATCCTGGTTCAGACTGTCAGTTCCAGTGAATCTCCGCTCGCGTGTTTCCGCGTCCGGCCCTTTTTCATTCCGGGTTTCCCCTTCGCGTACTTCGGGCTGATTGCGTACTCCTCCTGTTTCCGCGTCCGGCTTTTTTTCGTTCAGGGTTTCCCCATCCCGTACTTCAAGCTGGTCGCGTACTTTAGGTGTGGCAACCGTTTGCGCATCGCGCTGGCCGAGGCCTTCGCGGATTTTGCGCATCCGGCTGCACAGTTCCCTCTCCCTGGCGCAGATTTTTTCGTGCTTGGTAACAAGTTTACGTACTTCATCAGCCGGGATTGGGGCGGGATCACCTGAGCCGTCAGCCTTCCCCGAACCTTGTTCTGGGTCAGCGTCCTTCAGTTTTGCCTCGGTTTTCCGGCGCTGGCGCGCTAATGCTCGCAGCTCCTTACCGAGGCTGGTCAGATGGGCCTCGTCAGTGTCGTTGTCAGGGTTGTGTGTCACGCTCTTCCGCACGATGCTCTGTTGCCAGGCACTCGTGGAAGGGGCAGTCTGTGTCGGTCTGGTGGTCACGTTAGTGACGTCTGGGTCAATATTCATCGGCGAGCGAACTACAGCCGGAGTCAGGGTATCATCAGGCACGTGAACCGCAGCCTGGGTTGTCTCAGGGTCTGGTGCTATTAAAGCAAACGGCCGCGCAAAAGGCGCGGCACCAATAGGCAGGTTAAGAATACGCTGGGGGCTGACCGATAAATCGGCATGGGATTCCCCGGCTTGGCCGGGACCCACCTGGGTAGTTTCTTTCTTAAACTGCTTCATGATTATGGGTTGGGTGGGCTTTTGGAAATTAGAGGTTACCCTTCCTCTGGACCGACGGGATATAAGGATGAAAGGAGGGAGGGATCTGGGCATGGGGGATCATGGGATTGGGGTGCTGGGTTATCCCTAGGCCTAGGGTCTGGCTTTGGGAAACTTCTCTTGTCCGAAATCTCGCACGAGACACTTCGTCTAGGGAACCGACCTCAGGCAGTCAGGAGGCGGTCCCCCAGCCGGAGCTGGGCTATCCGCAACCTGCCCACCCGCTCGGTTGCAAGAGAAGAAGTGCCTGGCGGTCTGTGCCGACCCGCCACGTGGGCATGTGTGCCACCGTGTCGGATAGACGCAGCCAGCCCCGAGTCTAGTCTAGAGAACTAGGCGTTCTTGCAAAGATCCGACGGTACTTCACTCCGGGACAGTTTCTAATGTTATACAAAGCACAGGTCCGATCGTGTGTGGAGTACTGCAGCCACATATGGGCTGGTGCTGCAAAATGCCATCTAGCAGCTTTGGACTCAGTGCAAAGGCGTGCGAAGAGACTAATTGGGGATCCAGATTTGATATAGTCCAATCTACAAAGCCTCGAGCACAGGCGCAGGGTAGCCAGCCTATTGGTATTTTACAGGTTGCATTTTGGAGAGTGTGCGCGGGAATCGCATGACTTGATTCCGCCATCTCATTTCTACCATCGGACAACCCGACATACGGCGAGTATCCACCCTTACGTTGTTGAAACTACAACGGTCAGGACTAAGCGTTTCGCTTCGTCGACTGGAACAATTTGCCTGCTGCGATCTTCCCGTCCAACTATAATTTAGGGCTAGAGTGAATAGGCTCTTAATAAACTAGTGCGCATCACCATCAATGATTGCATCACTGCTTACCATCAGGTGGGATCGCAGTCAAGCACTGGTTTGTATCAATTTAAAAAAAATTGGTTAAAGGACCCACGATACAGAAGTAATACATAGATAAAAAAAGGGTTTAAAAATTCGATTCTATTGGTGCAATGCGATGACACGTAGACCACGTCCTAGGTAAACTAGACCCGTGAGGTGTTCCCGCAGTTCTTGTAACTGGCAAAAATATTGTTCAACAAGAACTTAGCCATCTGCATAAAACCTTTTGAAAACTTCAAGTCTATGGATTGTTCCAACTGTTACGGCACTACTGATCAACTTTATGGACTTAAGTTTGTATGTTTGTTGTTCAATCACACGAACTATTGGGCTGATCCAAATTAAACTTAACGCGTAGAGTTTTTTTTTTTTTTTGTTGACCTGTTCTATACCACTCTTGAACAAAGACCTCTTTCAATTCCTTACATCGTTTTTTTAAATTTAATTTATAGTCTTCTGGTTGACCACTATCTTGACTGATGGAAAGCCATAATTTGGTCGACGATGGAGCACGCTTGCCTAGAAGTGACCTATTCATTCTTGACATAAAGACCCCTAGGTTGTAGCTATAGGGAACACAGGCTCTGGCAGGGAATTCTACTCTTTAGCTGTACTGTACACACAATAAATGTGTTCCCAAAATATTTTAGAACGGGTCCACGAAAGATCGATATCCCACCCATCCGGTGGGATGTCTATCTTTCGTGGACCCGCGCTTCCTCTTTCCAGTTCTTGTGAAATCTGTCTAGTTCGGCCCGCCATCTTATTCGTGATCTGCCGTGACCCCATCTCACTGTCTTAGGCCACCAATTTTGTGTTACTTTAGCCCACAGTTTGTCAGTATGTAACAGGCACGTCCTGTCCAGTCCCATTTAAATTAGGCAGTCTTTTGAGCCATATCAACAATCCTGGTTTTGGAACGTAGTGTAGTGACATAGGAACTAATTCTGCATCGCGCAATTAAAGTTCTCCGCGCGATTTGAACATATAGAACAGCCTGAAATCATCTATCGGGCATTTGCCCACCAGACATAACACCTGTCTGGTCGGAGGATCCTCCCTTTTCAACGGAGGTTTGCGGGACTTTACTCTCTGTTCCACATACCTCCAAAGTAGGATAAATAGTGTTTTGGTCTCAATCTGTTAATTTAACACCTAGTATTTTGCGCTCCATTGCTTTTTGGCAAACTTGAGTTTGGACTTTTGGATGTTAGTCAAAGACAGTCTGTTCGCATAAAAAAATAATAAACCTTAAAATGTTCACACCGTTCATACATAGACTTCCACTCCAGGAGAGAGAATGGGCCATAATCTACCACGCAGTTCCAGTGCGGACTTGTGGATGTTACAAATGTCTCCAATTAGATTATATTTGTTCTAGAACATCAGCATGTTCCCTCACAATATTTTCTTTCACCTAAATTACACAAAGTTATACGCCCAGTTGAGTTTAAACCCACGATCCACAACTCGCTGTAAAAGTCAAGGCCAATAGTTTGGGCACTTAAGGACAGAGACTTAAGGTCAGAAGATGCCTAAATAAATAATTCAGACAGTAAAGTATAAGAAGTAGTAATTCTTACTTTCGAGAACTCTATGTCATTTTCACCTCCAAACAAAAACAAAACTTCTATCGAAGTACTTAGTAAATAGTACGTAAGCACCAAGTTTCTTCAGTAACAAACATTGTGCCGGCACGTAATCCATCATTAGGACCGAATGGTGTAAGAAAAACATTGTAAGTAGGCTCAAACGAACCTGTGTAATGGGACTTAACGTGTGTAATGCTAAGAACAGCTGTAGACATTTATCACGTTTGATATATACGGTGAAATAGGGGTGGTTTAAGAACCTGGTTTTATGAAGCGCCTATACCAGGCGTCTATAATGTCTGTGCTAAAGCAACTTTCATTCCAATAAAGAAAATCTGAATTAAGTGATAGTTTTTGTTTTAAGGTGTCTAAATACTCTTCAGGTTTTCTGTTATTATTCTCGTGCCTAGTGTGCGCAGGAGCGACTGCTGAGTGTGGAGTCGATGCCCAAGTCGAAGAAAGGTACTATTGGGTTGGTTGGTTGGGCTTTTCGTTGCTACGGGTCTAGAACTCAGGACTCTGTACTAGGAGAAGGAATGAGCAGTAGTCCACCAAGCGGGTTCAATGCGGGTTCTTGGATGTCACAGTCATGTCTTTGTATTTTTGGTTCTAGGACATGTCCTCACGATGTTATAACTTTTTCATTTAAATAGAGAAAAGCTGGAATCTTTTTTCATTCCATTTTTGTTTGGGAAATCATTAAATAACTTGTATTTATTTATTTTAAAACTTAATAATATCCTTACAGGCTAGACCCAATGCAATATTGTAGGTTCCTTATTTTATCATTTAAATACCACCTTAAATAGTGCCACTTCTCGTACTCTAGCTGGAGCGAGTGGGAGTGTCAGATCTTTATTCATCCAGCCGTGGTCTCTCAGTAGCCCCTTGCGTTTCAAGGCTGCAATGGCTCTTTAGAACAGTTTTGCAGCCCTGAGAGGCATCGTTCCTAGCGGAAATCTCTTTGAGGCTCATGTGGAACACCACGCTCCATCGACCCAGTCCTGGACCTCTTTGGTCGGAGAGCTAATTATTGCTCACCGTCCGCAACCCGGTGCATATGGTGGCCAATGGGTGGAAGGAGTGTGAGAGTTTTACTGATTAAAACTAACCCTTACGTTTTTAGTTGCCTTTTCCATTCAAGGGCCGCTATGACTGTTTTGAGCCTAACAAAGTAATTTTAAGGCTGTATTTGAATGCTAAAATAAACCTTGAAAAAGAAATTTCTCCTGTATCATGGATTTATTTATTTATTTATTTATTTATTTAATCTTCATGCAACATTATTGTACAAAGGCGGACTTAATGCCTGAGGCATTCTCTACCAGCCAACCTAGGGTGGTGAAGAGACAATATGGTAGGTGCATAAAAAGAAAATTATATGCGAAAAACAGGAGTAAAACAAAAAGGTACTTATACATATAATTAAAATACACATACATATATATTTAATATAATATATATATATATACATATATATTAATATAAATTAACGAAAGAAGTTTTGAGACGATTCTGCTATTCTGCTATGGATGTGTTCTTAAACATGTCAACTTACACACAGAAGACACTCAGACCTGGAACTACTATTCAGAGGCCATACAAATATTTGTTCCTTGAGGGATTTGTTCCTATATTATAAGTAACTTTCTTAACTTTACTCAATCTAATTAGCAAATATAGTTTGTTCAGGTTCTCACCAAACATGGTCAATTCGGGAAGTTCCTGCACCAGATTCGTGCGGAAGTAACGCCCGGGTGTCACCACTGTGTGGACCGCCCGGAGGATACGGTGGAGCACACGGTAGAGGTGTGCCCCGCTTGGGCAGAGCACCACCGTGTCCTCGTGGGGGAGATCGGCGGCAACAATCTCTCGCGTGGGCCTGGGTACAGGCCATGGTCTGAAGTGAGGAGGAGTTGCAGGTGGTCGCCTCCTTCTGCGAAGCAGTAATGTTAGCAAAGGAGGAGGCTGCAAGTGCACGTGTGAGGGAGCGGCTCTCACGCCCCAGCCACCGGGATCCCGATCCCGATTTCCGGCTACCGTAGGCGCGAAGCAATGGGCAGCTCGCCGTCCGACCGTCACGCGTCGTCTGGACCTAGCCCGTCGTCGACGGTGCGTACTGTTCCACGCGCGTCTCAAGGAGATGTCTGCAAAACCGTAGGGGTCCAGCAAGGTCAAAGCCTACTGGGGCCAAGGGTTTGCTTCTGAAAGGAAGACTCGGCCCTGGTATGAAAGGCAACGAAGGAACCCACTCCTAAGTGGGTTTTTAGTCAGTAAAAGTCTGACACATCCTCCCGCACCGCAATGATTTTCCTACCGAAAAAAAAATCTAGTTTATTATAATATAGACATTAATCATGGAATTTTCTGGACGTTATGCCTACTAAGTTGACTGGAGAGGGTTGAGGGTGATTCCCACAAATGACTTTTTTGAGGCGGTAAATCATAAAATAACATCTCTCACTCGGGTACACCCCGAGTCATTCCCTTAAGATAATTACTCTTTTCACGTGGGCGAAGCCACTTGCAGAAGCTATTCTGTATGTTAAATATCTGCTTATTATCTTTTTTTTTAATTATTATTATTAGCGGATATCCAGCGTGCGTTATTATGCTAAAAATAAATTTTTGATTCTTTGTTGAAAGGAAATTCCCTTTTTAATGCATTATTTAATTTAATGAAATCTTAGGGCATATTTCTTTTAGTTCCTCAACATTTTACGAATGGCCCACGTATACGTGCAATGCGTTGTGCGGGTAAATTTTGATGCAGATAATACTATGCCTTAATGTTTTTAGACTATAGTCTTGTTTGCATCAAACTTTGAGTGCAAATTCATCAAAAATTCTATTTTCTTTGTTCCCAGTCAAGGGCAGAAAACTGAACCAATAAAAACAGCTTACTACTTCGTCTCTCTTGGCTGGCTGTGCTTCAGAGTCATCAGCGTCGTGCTAGCAGCCTCTGACATCAACGCGCAGTCTCGACTTGCTCTCAATCATATCTACACCCATGATACTCAATGTTATAATGTTGAGGTAATGTTCTTAATTTTAGTTTAGTCAACGTGTTTGATTTGGGATAAATTCAAGAGCTCTGTCACAAAAACATAACCCTTCCTAAAGTACTCTGATGACCACAGAACCAAACCATTAACAGAGGTTTTAGTATTATTCGAAATAGAGTGTAAAGTCTGAACCTCTACCTAAACCTCTGTTAAAAAGGGAAGATCCTCCGATCAGACGAGTGTTGTGTCTGGTTTGGGCAACTGCCAGATAGTTGATTTTGGAGAGTTGTATATGTTCTAATTTGCACTCTAAAATTGCGATGATGGATAATTCCTATACGATGACACACATAATATTATGTCGCTACGGAGGAATTAGCCATAGCAGGCCTGGCGCACTCCGCGATGTAGGTATGAAAATGTACCTACGGCTCGCTGTACCGCCGGCATGGTTAATTCAACAGAGTATCACACGCGTGTTTACCCTGCCGCTTGACGCGCTCTAATAAAAAATATTGTTTTCTTTATCGAATATTCTATCGAGTTTATATTTCAAATATTTGCGAAAATTTTCACGCTCATTCAATACAAGTAAACCTCCTAGTACTAGTGCCTACCTTACTAATGCAAGGTCAACATTATATACTGGAATTACATCTTACAAAATGTTAATTATTATGTATATCTAATAACGTCTTAAATGGCCTACCACCTGGCAAAAAATACATATGAACGCATTTTAATTTTATTTTATTTGTTTAGATACCTAACTAAATGTAAACAATCTCTTGACACATATATGAGATGAGTTTTTAAAAATACATCTATATATATAAAAGAAAGTCGTGTTAGTTACTTCACTTATAACTCAAGAACGGCTGAACCGATTTAGCTGAAAATTGGCAGGGAGGTAGCTTAGAACCAGGAGACGGACATAGGATACTTTACTTTACTTTTTTTTTTTTTTTTTTTTTTTAGAGTAGGGTAGAGTAGGGTAGAGTAGGGTAGAGTAGGGTAGAGTAGGGTAGAGTAGGGTAGAGTAGGGTAGAGTAGGGTAGAGTAGGGTAGAGTAGGGTAGAGTAGGGTAGAGTAGGGTAGAGTAGGGTAGAGTAGGGTAGAGTAGGGTAGAGTAGGGTAGAGTAGGGTAAAAGTAGGGTAGAGTAGGGTAGAGTAGGGTAGAGTAGGGTAGAGTAGGGTAGAGTAGGGTAGAGTAGGGTAGAGTAGGGTAGAGTAGGGTAGAGTAGGGTAGAGTAGGGTAGAGTAGGGTAGAGTAGGGTAGAGTAGGGTAGAGTAGGGTAGAGTAGGGTAGAGTAGGGTAGAGTAGGGTAGAGTAGGGTAGAGTAGGGTAGAGTAGGGTAGAGTAGGGTAGAGTAGGGTAGAGTAGAGTAGAGTAGGGTAGAGTAGGGTAGAGTAGGGTAGAGTAGGGTAGAGTAGGGTAGAGTAGGGTAGAGTAGGGTAGAGTAGGGTAGTGTAGGGTAGAGTTGGGTAGAGTTGGATATAGTAGTCAGTTGACGGGAGCGAAGCCGCGGGCAAAAGCTAGTTTATGGATATAAGTACAAAGGCGCAAATCAATTAGGTACCTATCTACCATATAATTTTAGAAAATCTGAATATATTTTATGTTATAAAACGTATGTACCTATTTCACATTTTTAAAAACACAACTTCTAACCCTATAGCAAGAGCGCCCTGTTCAAAAATGCATAACGGCATAATAAAAGAGACTCTCGGCGTGTGGAATTAAGATGCATTTTGATTCGTTACGAGCACGATTAGGCCCGGTAGGCAAAAATAATTAAGGTCACGTCCGTGCGCGGGAAAAGTATTATGAACATTAGCCACGTTGCTAGTAGGTTTATATTCGCACGTCTTCTATCAAAGAGTGAAATTTCTGTACTTGTACTATTACTTATTCTGTGGCCATAGTCACCATGCATAGCTGATACCGTCGTAATTCGTAATGCGAAGCAGCGTCGGCAAGATTATCGAGACAACCAAGTATGTGTATGATATTTATGTGGACTTTTATTTCACAGGTAGGGCGTCTTCAAAACCAACTCTCTAAAGATTACGTAGCGCTTAGTGGAAATGGATTCTTCATTTTGAGTAAAAGTATTTTACTACAGGTTAAGTATCGGTTCCATTTTTAGAAAGTGTAAAAACGTGTAAATAATTAATATTTATTTGTTTTACTCTTACTATCAATTGGTGGTCCGGACTAAGCATTTCGCCTCGTCGTTTATACCGCGTACATTGAAGGACTGGAACAATAATTTGTCTGCTGCGGTCAACCCGTCCGATTATAATTTGTGTGTCTTCAAAGCTAGAGTGAATAGGCTCTTAATAAACTAGTGCGCCTCACCTTCAACGATTACATCACTGCTTACCATCAGGTGGGATTGCAGTCAAGCACTAGTTTATATCAATTAACCTTTTGAGTAGCGTAATTAGAGACATAATAGAAAGACAATGACCGAGCGAACGCCGGCGTTTGCTCGGGGTTTAATGAATTGAAAAAACAACCTAACCTTCTCCTAACTAAATTGATCGGTCGGCTTCCATTCTAATCAGATGTAACTGATTACCCCTGGAGTGACTGCCTGTCTGATTTGCATAACTTAGTATCTGGATAAAAAGATACACTTTGATTATGAATGAATGAATGACGATCAAAATGGAAAAACACTGCGCGTAGTATTTCCTAGTAGCAATTGTTATGAATGATTGATTCAATTATGAATTTACCAATTATGACAAATCGTGGACAATTTTAGTTTTTTTTTTTTTTTGACTACAAAAATATGATCAGTAACGGATAAAAAAATAGGGGCGTATTTGTAAGTTGGTTACTTCTTCACACTCCAACGACCTAACAGATTTGAATGAAACTTGGCACATGGGCAGACCATCTCTCTGTCTAGAATAACCCATAGAACACTTTTTGTCCTGAGAGTATGTTCCCATGGTACAATTTCCTTCTTTCACGCAGATGAAGCTGCTGGCAATAGCTAAATCACACAAAAGGACCACACTTCTTAACTGAATAAACGAACAAATTCGAAACGACTTCTCTTTATAGTTTTTCCTTAATATAAAAGAGTCTAATTAAACTTGTCTTTACAGATGGCCAGTTCGATAATCACCTACGAACTTGTCCTGATTCAATTTGACGACAAAGGCACTGATGAAGGACAACTAAATCTGACTAAGAATGCTATTGGAGTATAGATTTGAACTGACTTGGTGTTTTATTTTGCGTCCTTACTTCTTTAGGTAGGCGGCAATTGGGAGAGACCTGTATAATAATAACAACAAAGTAAGAAAAGTAAGTAAAGATTAGCATAAAAGTATCTAACATCAGTGATGAAACACCAACAATGAGAGTGGCTATTTCACTTGAATAAGATCACCGTTCTCCAAACTAGGAAACAATCTTGTATTATGATAAACTGACAGTACTAGTAACAAATTAATTTACTTCAGGCTTGGAATACCCTTAGTAAAATAAATTTAAATTACATTTCTTACATTTCGTTTACAATTTTAATATAAAGAAACAAAAGAAAGTAACAATTGATTCTAATTATAAATGTTATAATAACACAATAACAGATTAAATTCAATTAAAAAACACTTTTTTACAAAAAAAAATTCAACCTATTTCAATGTAAAAAAACTGGTCAAATGCAGGTTGGATTCCGTAGGTCCGAGGGTTCTGTACAAACTTACACATGAAAATTGTTCGTTTCTCGAGTCTTGTGTATGTGAGTTTACATGTTTGTGTACGTACCCGCGGTACAGGAGTGATTCCTAATGCGGTAAAAATTCCGGTTAAAAAAAAAAAACAATTTTACATGAAATGCCACTCTAAGCCATCTAAATATATCGTCATAGTATAAAAAATCGTCACAGTCGACAGAAGATCGTCAGAACAGAGTTGACGTTTTTTACGCTCGCGCTGATAAAAATCGTCAACTCTGTTCTCAGCTAACATGCGAGACGCGTTACATCGCATCGCCAGGGCAGATTTAGCATAGCCCATAGATATGCACTAAATTATATTGTATTGTACACGAAGAGTACTGACATTACCCTTCGTGTACTTGTACCAGAGTTAGAATAGAATAGAATAAAACTTTATTGTACACCAAAATAGTAACAAAAACTTTTAAACTAACTTAATCTATGGGTACAGTGGCGGTCTTATCGCTAACAGCGATATCTACCAGAAAACCTTAGGATGGACTGTAAGAACTTAACATAAAAAAGGGACAGAGTTCATCAGTGTTGAACGCCTGAAAATACTTTAAACATCACACACTGACAACACTTCATGGGGTCCCAATCAACATCTATCAGGACCCAAGCCAACCTCACCTGTACGTGGTGCGTAATTGAATTGTGAATTGGGCCCGGTGACTCCAGCGGTTGTGTTGGCGTGGACGGGCGTGGGTGCAACCCTGTCTGGTCTGGGGATCTAAGAATCTCCAGGCGAGAATGGTTAACCGTCAAACGACCTCGATAGATTGCATAAAAAACGACGACTGGACCTGGCAACGTACAACATGCGGACACTCCGGTTGGATAAGAAGATCATCGAACAAGAGGAGAAGTTAAGCAGGTCACGATGGAGTATTGTACGATTATCCGAAGTCGGAAGACAGAGGGAGGATGCACTCTTTACCTAGTCAAAATTATCACTTAGGTCTTCTCTGTCGGTATTTCTAAGATACTTAAAAGTGTTTACAATTTTTAAAGAAACCCACAGAAATTAATGGGTAGTATGTGAATTGATCCTTTTCAGTATTTCAAAATCATGCCTTCCGTTTCTTGACATTAAAAGTCAGATAGTGTGCGTCTGTATATTGCTCACAGATCGCATTAAGCTTCATCAGTCTAAACCCCAACTATATCCTTTAGTTGGCCCTTGTGTTCTAGAGTCACGTTCACTAGTTCAAACAATCTCGCAGCATTAACCATATCCTCTGTGATTAGGAAGAAAATGAGCTTGAAACCAATTCTTTAAGCAAAATCTAGAACCTAGAACCAGAAGCCTGTTTGGACTGTTACAGTCAACTTAAGGTAACATAAAGCTCAAAACGTTAAAAAAATAACCTACCTTTACTTAGGAAAACTAACCTTTGATTTTAATGTGTTTTCAAATAAGTCGACAGTTTCTATTAATCAAACGCCATAATTCAGTGATCAATATCAACGAAATGTACATATTATTAATAATGTTCTAGAATTTTCTAGCCATAGTGACTGGTGAGGCTTGTAAATAGCAATCACCTGAATGGGTGGTGTTTTAAGACTACCAATATGGCGGTGAAATTATGGTTGTATTACACAAAATTAAATCCCTGTTGACGATTCCCTGCGACACCAGAATCTGGCGACGTTTATAGCAATTCATAGCCCACGTACCTTGCTAATCCAGTAACCCCACTCGTCGTCAGGAAAGCGCTTCGCTCACGGACGCGTGGTCGGTGTGTGTGCTGCCGGCCGGCGAGCTAAATCTTCATCCATCCACCGGTGGGCTGGTCAGAACTCGTGAACCCAACACTGCACTCTAAGGTCTCAATGTCTCACAGTAGCAGATACACTTATTACAGGAGAATTCTCAGGTTTTCAACAGATATGGGATTTTGATAGCGGAGCGGTTTTTATTCGACGCAATGTCGATTTGCGTAGCGGACACACTGTTTTGTTAGCGGGTTAGACGCCATCTAGCGGTCTTTAGCGAGCGTCTCAAGAAAGCATTCGATACGTCACCAGTGGGCGTTGCGGTCGTAGATATTGGTGAAGGAAATCGTCAACAGAGACTCAATTAACTTAGAGAATGCGGGAAAGGTAACTAATTTATATTATTTATTCTCTAAAAATACATATACCTTAAGAAAAGGCATTGACGCTTCACCATGCTCCCCCCCTTGGAAGGACGCAAGTGCTTTCAAAGGGAAAGGTTAAAATTGTAAAGATTTACTAACCTAGATCATGATCGGAAAGTCTAAGCTTTATGACTAAATGCGGAAATAAAAATCATTTAGAATACTAATCCTAAACCTTAAAAAACTACGAGTATCGTTAAAATGAAATTTTATTGCGTTGGAATAGGATATAGTTTTGTGACAGAGCGTTTAAAATGACCGAACCTTGTCCTCACCATTGCAACGCGAGCGACATTGTCAGTCCCTTTATAAACCTCAGTTATGACTCCTAATGGCCAACACAGAGGAGGCGAATTGTCCTGTCCCACGAGTACGACAGTTCCAACTTCTACAGGCTTGTCCGGAGTTGCCCATTTTTGCCTAACTTGCAGCGTATGCAGATACTCTAGATGCCACTTCTTCCAGAAGGATTGCACCATACTATCTAACAACTGTTTACGTTGGGACAGATTTAAGCGCTGATCAGACAAACCGGCTGCCGGCAGGTACTGCAATGGAGTCGACATCAAAAAAATGAGCGGGAGTAATAACTTCAGGATGCGGATCAGAAGACAACACGCTCAGAGGGCGTGAGTTTATAATGCACTCTATTTGGATGAGTACAGTTTGTAACTCTTCATAAGTGAGAAGTTGACTTCCAATCACGCGATAAAGATGCGTTTTTAATGTTTTTATATTGGCTTCCCACATAGCGCCAAAATGTGGGGAGCGAGGTGGAATCATTTTCCACTTAATGCGGCGAGTTGATAACTCATTTAAAAGAGATGAATTGAGGTTTGACCTCATTAAGAAATTATAAAGTTCATCCAATTGAGCCTTAGCACCAACGAAGTTGGTAGCGTTATCCGAATAAAGACAGGATACTGGCCCTCGACGCGAGATAAAACATTTAAACGCGGTTAAAAAGGCGTCGGTAGTAAGTTCAGAGACTAACTCTACATGGACAGCCTTGGTTACCAAGCACACAAACAAGCATATGTAAGCCTTCTGAGCGTGTTGACCTCTGCGACGAGAGAGAGTTATGCGTATGGGACCAGCATAATCCACTCCAGTATGGACAAATGCCTTTGATTCCGATACACGGTATTCAGGAAGGTCCGCCATCATTGGAGTGGGATGCATCGGATTAACTCTAAAGCATGTGTTGCATTGTCGCAACTTGGACCTAATGACAGTCCTGGCATCTAGTATCCAAAATCGCTGTCGTAAAATAGACATAAGTAGCCCTGGCCCAGTGTGACAATTCATCACATGGTAATGACGAATTATCAAATCCACAACAGGATCATGTTTGGGAAGTAAAAAAGGATGCTTAGCATCAAAGGGAAGGCCGGACTTTGAAAGTCTTCCCCCAATGCGCAATATACCCTCTTCATCTAAAAAGACAGATAAACTGCGAAGTTTCTTTGGTAACAATTTACCAAATTTAATGAGCTTAATGTCATCTGCGAAATGAACAGATTGCACAGCACGGATCATAACTCGTTCCGCCGCTGACAATCCCTGAGGCGACCGGGGTTCACAATGAACCTTCGGTCTAGCGAATTTAAGTACATAAGATACGATGCGCAACAGCTTATCCCATGATGAGGTGCGCTGCGCAAGTTGACAAAAAAGGGGAAGTTCTACTTGCGTGGTCACAGTTAAGACATTTGCCTTATGCTCGGGGAGTTCCCCACAGTCAGTGGGACAGAACGGTTTGACAGGCCAATCTTCAGGAGCACAACGAAGCCAAGAAGGGCCGCTCCACCAAAGATCATGTGACACCAACTGCGAAGGCAGTAAACCACGAGATAGGCAGTCGCTTGGATTCTCAACACCTGCTACATGGTAGAAATGTTGAGAGCCCAGGTTCTCCTGACATTGAGCTACTCTATTGCTGACGAAGACTGACCAGCGATGCGGAGAGGAATGAATCCACGATAAGGCTATCGTGGAGTCTGAAAATGCGTAAATCCCTGCAATAGGAACACGTGAAGCGTAAGTATCGCGAATAGTCTTCACCAACTTTGACATGAGCACGGCTGCGCACAGCTCCAGACGTGCAAGAGTTGTGACTTTGGTAGGTGAAACCTTTGATTTCGCACAAAGCAAGCGAACTACGACACCGGACGGGCTAGTAGAGTGTATGTAAATGACACAACCGTACCCACCCATACTGGCATCGGCGAATGCGACTATACGAACACAACAATCATCGGTAACACCCACATGACGTGGTATCCGCAAGGAATCCAACAAGGAAAACTCCTGCATGAGAAGCGAAAAACGTTTGACGATTTCGTCAGGAGCGACATCATCCCAACCGATATTGCTCAGCCATAACTCTTTGATGAGCAACTTGGCGTAAAAGATCACGGAAGCGACTAGACCGAGAACATCAAATAAGCGGGCAACCATCGAGAGTATATTTCTCTTAGTACATTTCTCGGCTACTTGAGCGGACGTGAAGAAGAACTTATCCTGAGAAGGTTCCCATGAAAGACCTAGAACCCTGGACACATCATTGCCCTCGTGAAACTCGAGTGGCTTACGATGTGAATCAGGTAGGCTGTTTAAAAGCGCGGGCGAATTGCTACACCATTTTACAAGGTCAAAATCGCCCGACTTAAACATTTTTATGAGATCATGCGATAGCTGTATAGCGTTCTCTTCGTTATTCACCGAATAGACCAGATCGTCCATATACAAGCTGGTCTCTGCTACTTTAGCAGCTTCGGGATAATGCGGACTGTCCGAGGCCAGCTGTCGCACAGTGCGCATAGCTATGTAAGGACTCGACTTCAGTCCAAAAGGTAAGCGGTTAAAAGCGAATGTCAACACAGGATCATTCTCACTGAATCGAAACAAAATGCGTAGGTATTTACGCTGCTCAACAGGTACGCAAATTCGTAAATACATCTGCTTTATATCAGAATTTATAGCGATAGGAAGTAATCTAAAATTGATTAAAAGAAGAAACAAATCTGTTTGTAAATTTGGACCAATATGGAGTACATCATTTAAAGATAAACCGGTGTGAGTCCTGGCACTCGCATCCAATACAACGCGCGGCATCGGCTTGTCTGGCCGAACGACAGCGTGATGAGGGATGTAGTATCCGTCATCCGAAATGGCGGATTCGTCGACTGGACTTAAGTATCCATTATCTATGTACTCTTGGATCACTGCGTTATAATTTTCCCGCAACGTCGGCGATTGGCGGAGTTTTCTCTCCAGCGCAACCAGTCGACGGTACGCGGCGGTACGGGAGTTACCCAACTCGCTGGGATCCTTACTAAAGGGTAACGCGACAGTATAACGTCCCGCATCGCCACGTGACACGGTCGAGGAAAAAATATTCTCACATTCGGTTTCCTCAGGAGATAAAAAACGTTTATTTTCAACTTCTTCCAATTCCCAGAACTTTTGTAATAAATCATTAAGGGCTAATGCTGTGAAAGAAGAGCTAGGTAAATTTAAATTATCTTTACTATGCGGAAAATCACCCATAAGGACATACCCGAATGTAGTCAATAATGCGGGTGGCGCATTTGAACCTAAGTCTACCCTATTACCCAAATAAATATACGGAAACAGTTGAGCGCCTAACACTATGTCAATAACTCCTGGAATATTCCAGCTTAAATCAGCGAGCGGAAGCGAGTGGAAGTCCACATGACAATCCCACTTAATATGGTGCGAAGGTAGCTGGTCCGTAATGCAATCAACTACTAACGCGTAAATAGTATATTTTTGATGCGGGTATACGCGAGACTCGATATCTAGATTCACATAACCTATTATCGGCCGCGACACAGAACCAACTCCTTTGACAAAAGAATTATTCAAAGGAATTATTACTAAGTTGAGTTTTCTACAACAATCTGTAGTTATTAAATTATTTTGCGAACCATTGTCAATTAAGCACCTAACTATTGTTTTATGGCCCGAACTATTATTGTTAGCGCGCGCATAAACCTGAGCGGTCGACAACAAGACTGCCGACTTAGCCCTCGTATCTGCAGTCAATAATACGGCCGTGTTATGGGTCGGACATGTTTGAGCAACGTCACCCGAACCACAAGACGCCGCGCGGGGCGGGAGGAACGCGGGGGGCGCAGTGGCCAGCGGCACAGCCAGGCTGGACGCGACGGCTACATTGCAATTCGTCGGTTTAACATCAGCTACATGCGATTGTTTATTATTTTTCTCAAAATGTAATAAAGTATGATGGCGTTTTTTACATACGTTACAGACTGAGGTCGACTTGCAATTACTCAAACCGTGCGACGTGCTCAGACAATTTGCGCAACCATGTACGGATTTAATAAACTCAAACCTAGTTCTAGGAGTCAACGCGGATTGAAACTCAGCGCACTTATACAAATGAACATGAGCGTTATCTTTACAATACGCGCAGACGAAGCGGGGCGGAGCTGGAGCGGTAGAATTAGTCGATACATTCACCACAAACGCTTTCGTTTGCGTGCGAGGCTCGCGAGATGCGGGACTATGAGGTTTATTATAATTATTTTTCGCGTTCGAATGAGATAAATTCGAGCGTGCTAATATCTTAGCCTGATCTTGAACAAAGCTAATTAACAATCTAGTTGTAGGTATTTCAACATCGCGAACGGAAAGTTCAAACGATTGACCAGTCTGTGAATCTATTTTTCTCATAGCGCAATGCAAGAGAATAAAATCCGCAAGATCCGGAATACCGAGTTGTTTCAAGGCAGAAATACTTGCACTAAATGTTTCAATGAAAGAATCGAGACTATTTGCGTTACACAAACAACTTTTTAAATCTAATATATTATTTAAATAGTGTATACCTAATGTACGTTTATCCTGGTATTTATTAACTAAGCTGTCCCATAGAAAATGATAGGTATCAGCCGTAGGCACAATACCGGCTGTAATCTTTAACGCGTTATGTGTAAGTCTACCTACTAAATACTGCACACGCTGCGAGTCAGTCAGCTGATCATTGTCATGAATATTCGACTTGAACGACTCATAGAAAACAGGCCAATTCTCAGGTTTCCCGTCGAAAGATGGCAATGCATTCGGAGGCAGCTTTATTTTTAGTGGTTCAAAAAGCGTTTTCGAATTACTACATTGAGATAACTGAGATTGACTACTGTCGATTTTATTCCTAATACGCTTAATGCGAATAAACAAATCTTCAAAGGATTCTAAACAAGCATAGTCGGGACTCGAACCAGGTTTCAAATTAATGTTTATGTGGTTAATTTGATCGACATAAGATTCAAATTTATCACGAATGTCGTCAATAGTTTCCGATTCAGTCATAAAACTTTCACTATTTCTCGTATCGAACGACGAAATATTTTTCGATAATTCATATAATCGATTAAGGCGTTTGAATAACAATCCTTTCTTCTCATGAAGGATAGTCAGTAAATCTTCCGGCTTTAATTGTTTCTCAGTCATTTTGTTAAGTTAATATCAAGAGCAATATCTAAAAATATGCGCGGGTAAACTTATCAGGCGGTTAGCAATCGTAAAGTATCCTCCCGCTCTGTGGCGGTATCTGAATAAAAATCACTAATACGCACAAAGCCGAAATGATGTGAAACTACCTCCTATTATATGTTATCAAAGTGAAATACGTAACTCATTAAATTCTATGAAACAATATTGACAGATTTACCAAAACCTACGTAGAATCTATTGTCAATTATGTTTATGTTATAGCGGAGAGCGGTTTATAGGCAAGAATAATTTAACAAAGGTTTACGTAAATATCTATAACCTATATATACCTATTATGATTTTCACCAAATATTACGTAAAAATCTAACTAGGGAGCGGTTACCTGGTTATCTATCCAGGCTCGAAAGGACCAAAAATTATGATGACGCGTGTAAATAGCAATCACCTGAATGGGTGGTGTTTTAAGACTACCAATATGGCGGTGAAATTATGGTTGTATTACACAAAATTAAATCCCTGTTGACGATTCCCTGCGACACCAGAATCTGGCGACGTTTATAGCAATTCATAGCCCACGTACCTTGCTAATCCAGTAACCCCACTCGTCGTCAGGAAAGCGCTTCGCTCACGGACGCGTGGTCGGTGTGTGTGCTGCCGGCCGGCGAGCTAAATCTTCATCCATCCACCGGTGGGCTGGTCAGAACTCGTGAACCCAACACTGCACTCTAAGGTCTCAATGTCTCACAGTAGCAGATACACTTATTACAGGAGAATTCTCAGGTTTTCAACAGATATGGGATTTTGATAGCGGAGCGGTTTTTATTCGACGCAATGTCGATTTGCGTAGCGGACACACTGTTTTGTTAGCGGGTTAGACGCCATCTAGCGGTCTTTAGCGAGCGTCTCAAGAAAGCATTCGATACGTCACCAGTGGGCGTTGCGGTCGTAGATATTGGTGAAGGAAATCGTCAACAGAGACTCAATTAACTTAGAGAATGCGGGAAAGGTAACTAATTTATATTATTTATTCTCTAAAAATACATATACCTTAAGAAAAGGCATTGACGCTTCACCAGTGACTTAAGTCAACAATCCGTCACCTAAGCCTGTAATAAAATATTCAGCAGTAATTAAATTGTGAATCAACCTGCATGATTTCACATAATTGATAAAAATAAATCGGACGATCATATCGCGTGTTTATTTCGCAAATAGTCTGGGGCCAGTTTAAATTGATCCATTGGAAATATTTTTATTTGCAAGGTTATAGAAATTTTTCAGTACAAACTTTATGTGAGTAAACACTGTCCTAGCTAGTGGTGATGAGAATTGAATTCGTAATGACCACCTAAAACACTGAGGTATCTTCCTTATTTATTGGTTTACTAAGCTATTGTACTAATTTTGAATCATTCTATAAATAAATTTATAGGCATATAAATACTAGAGCTCGAACTGAACTGGTCGTCTACCTATAAATTGAAACCAATTAACCTATATCAAAAATCAATTATAATTTTCACTCTAATAAGTACTTTCCGTGGCGCTATTGAAACAAAGTAACTGATTTATAGCTACAAGGTGACTTTGATATATTGCTGTGATTTTACTTTCCTTTAAAAAATGGCTGGCCAAGAGTTTAACCCGTTTTTAACACAAAATACTCTGCTTTTACCTGAACAACCAATTCATGACGTAAGTTTTTTTCATTCGATTCTTTGGAAATTTTTATTGATTCTCTACTGTTCTCTTGCTTTATTATATATTTGTATTGACGAAGATTTCATTATAACTAATTTTTGCCACTGCTAACGCTTTCAAACTGAAACTCATGAGCATGTTTATCATTATTCTCTAAATCTTATCCCAATTTATGTCGGTTCCATCTCACTTTGGTGTTTAGTGGTGTCCTCGTGGTAATGGCTCCGACTTACAAATTGTATGTCGTGAGTTCAAACCTAGGCAAGCGCTTACTTTTAGTGACATCCACCAACCCACATTGGCCCCGCATGGTGGATTACAGCCCATATCACCTCATAGAGAGAAGGCCACAGTCTCAGCAGCGAGAATATTATAAGGCTGATAATGCTTAATCTATATCTATATCATCTTCTTTTATAAATAAATAGTTGACACTTTGATTTTTTCATCAAATGACACCTGCCGAGACGAAGTTTTAGGTTTTTACTTCTTAAAATCAATCTGCGTCAATTAAGTTGCCCTTTGTGTTCCAAAGTTACTGTAATTATTTCAAGCAATCCTGAAATACTGGAAGTATGCTGCTGAATTAGTTGCTGTCTCAGTAGTTATTTTCTAACTTTTCATATCATTTATTGTACACCTCATAATGTGGACAGGATAAACATTTGCAAAAATTAAGTGTACAACGGGCGGTCTTATCGCACAGAGCTATCTCTTACAGACAACCTTATAACCTTATGATAGACTGGCCCATTTTAAGTTTTTTTTTTCTCACTAACCTACCTTTATATTTTTCCAGAGTATTGCTCGAAACTTAATTTATGACAAAACTGTCATGTTTTAAAGAAACTCTTATAAAGTAGTTTAATATTGCTTCTCTTCTATCAGGTTTTTTTAGATATCATGGAAAATGTTTTCTTTTGGTCTTCTCTTTTTGGTGTGTTTGGATGTAGAAAGTACATCAGCATTATGTGGAGCACTCTTATACTAGTGTCATTAATCACCATAGAATTCTTGGCTATTTGGAAAGTTATAAGAGCTCTTACAGGAGTTGCTAGAGACATGAGTGGACATCGTGAGTACCTACTTCAAATAATCTAGGTATATATATAAAAATGAATATCTGTTCGTTAGTCTCGCTAAAACTCGAAAACAGCTGGACCGATTTGGCTAATTTTGGCCTTGAAATATTTGTGATGGTCCAGGGAAGGTTTAAACGTTGAGGAATAATGGAAAAATTCACGAAAAAAATAAATACGAATATAACGCCATCTCTAATTAAAATGAATTATACTGCTTCTGGTAATGTCAAAGTCAAAGGTCAAGTAGCTTCTAGTGTTAACTCCTGCAGTAGGCTCTAGGAATATTACTCAAATATAAATCGAGTGCAACCTTGATCAGTGCCTTGCCAATGAACTAATATTTTAAGCACAGCTCTTATTTTTAATCTATTTAACGATAGAAGGAAAAGGAATGGTTCTATGAATTAATGATAAATGTCTGTAATAGGTAAAAGTTTCAGCCTATAAAAACAGTCAAAATCACTAAATCAAAGAAATAAGGGTACATTGCTAGCAGAACGCAATGTTCTGGGCCACGGTAATCTGCTGAAAGCGAATAGTACAGGACGGGAAGGCCGTCAGATTGAACTGGCGACGCTTGGAGGAACCAATGTCTATGTCTAGCAAGCTGAAACGATGATGGTCCTAGAAATCACCTAACTGATGATGAAATTCAAGGTAACTGTAATACAAACGTCCTTTCAGGCAATATAACAGCTCGATTAGCTGGAACCATCTTCTATTCAGTTACAATATATTCGCTGATCTCGGCTTCAAAACTGTGCTACTACTGGAGAAAAAATATATCTATAATATGGGCCAAAGCGGAACGCTCAGTTGGCGTAAAACTCCCAGATGACAGCAATTTGAAGAGAAGGATATATTTTGTAGTTGGCTTAATGACATTCTTCTCGATACGTAAGTTTTACCTAATAATTGATTTTATCGACAGCATTCTATGTTCTGTAAATGCAACTGCTCAACTCACAGTCCTGGTTCATTTTATTAGGTGCAATTTGTAAATACAATTGTTCCTTTTTTTAAACTTACTTGTCATTCAGTTGTACTCGGTTTTGAAAATTCATTACTTTGATTACGTATACATTAATTTGCCTATTAGTTACCGTAATTACGAAATATGTTATCTTATCTATATTACATTTACTTCCAGTTGAACATGCTGTAAGTATAGTAGCATCAGTAGGATTGGACTGTCCACCATCTTTGATACTGAAGAGATACATTCTTGTCTCACATGGATTCATTTTTATGGGCCGTAAGTAACAAACATATACTGTGATATCACACTAATATTATAAAGAATAAAGTTTGTGATTGTGTGTGCATTCGTGTGTGTGTTTGTTTTGTTAGATTTCGATGAAACTTGGTACACGTGTAGATCATGTTCTGGCATAGCACACTTTTGCTGGCAGCAGCTTGTATTATATTCATTGCAACACCTAAAGAGATGTTGAATTTTTTGTAATTCCAGAGGATTATTCTGAATGGTTCGCCTTGCCGTTACTTTTGATCAGTACTATAGCCACTCTGTTATGGAACTTCCAAGACCAACTGATCGTGCTGATCAGTATAGGCCTAACCTCAAGATATTGTAGACTGAACGAGTGTCTGGCCAAAACATGCAAGTTTGATAAGACGCAGATGGATTCTGATAAGGTAAAGATTTTTGGTTTTATTTCTATATCAGTGTACACGTTCAACATTATTGTCTCATTTGAAATATACAAACAGTTTAACAGTTGTTGTAGTCCTACAGAACAGGCTTTTGGGAAGGCCTCCCAATGGGTAGACTGATGACTTGTTGAGGGCCACGAAAATCCGTTGGATGCAAATAGCATCAATCAATGTGTCCAGTGTTGGACATACTTTGACTGAAGTGATGTAATAGCCTTATTATGAATTTCATTAGTATCCATTTTTGTAATAGCACTTGTTGACAAACTTTCAAAAAATAAGAAGACCAGAATTTTACGTGCATACATTTGCTTATGTGAACGTAGGCAGTTTAAAATTGCACAGATTTAAATAAACTATAACCTAAATAGAACTATTCATTTCAGCAATCAGAGGCAGTCAGAGTGTATACTTGGCGTAAAATAAGAGAGGCGTATGTGAGACAAGCAATGCTTGTGCGCAAAATAGACGTTGCTCTAGGCGGAATAATCATTCTATCTTGTTCTTGTAACTTTTACTTCTTATGCTTGCAGATGTTTTTAGGAATTACGTAAGTTTCATCAAATAAAATAATTAATTCAGCATGACCCGAATATGTATGTTTATATGTATGTTATTTATTGTATATATTATGTTAATGTATAGATGTATGTTATTTATTGTATATATTATGTTAATGTATAGTGTGCTGTACACATATATGTTTAGTATATTTTTAGTTTTAAGTTAGATTTAATTTATGTGTTTAATTTTTTGTTGTAAATTTAAAGTTCCTCAAATGTAAAATTTCATTCTCATTCATATGGTTTGCTGAAAGAAAACCCAGTTGTGGGTTAAGCTCGCCTATGTACTTAGGCGAGCTAGTACATCAACTGTCCTATTTTTATTAGCATAACATAGTCGGCCTTGTAATGTTCCCACTGCTGGGACGCAGACCTCGTCTCTAGGAGAGGGAATGGGCCGTAATCCACCACGCGGGCCCACTACGGGTTGGTGGATGTCACATGTCTTCGAATTTTTGTTTCTAGGACATGCCGGTTTCCTCACGATGTTTTCCTTCACCGTTTTAAGAGCAGTGGTGATGAAATAAATTACACAAAGTAATGCGTCTGGCTGGGTTTGAACCCACGACCTACAACTCGTAAGTCGGTAACATTACCACTCGGCTACCACTGCTCTCCTATTTTTATTGACGGTATAAAATTGTGTGTACCTGCAATAAAGAATATTTTTTATATTTTGTCTTTGAAACTCGTCGTGGTCTCTTTCTTCATCATATTCGTTGATTTTCCCTTCTAGGTGTAATAGAAAGTTCCTAAAATGTCTGCTAAATCATACAAACTGTTTTTGTCTCCCAATTTGTTAAAGATGGTCAGGCCTTCATATAAAGAGACATCCTAACACAACGTTAGGTTAGGTTAGTTAAAGTTATAATTGATATCTAAATTATGCACCTATATATTCTCCCCACACTAGAATACCGTTCAAAATCCTAAATATCAGTCATAATATCCTGGTGGTCTATTGGGCCGAATAAGGAACACAACACTGCCAGCCAAAATCAGAATTGGGAGGCCGCAAGGCTTAAGCAAGATTTAACCGGACATGTCTAACAAATATCAGATGACAAATGGGCCAAAACAACCACCTAATAAGAACCATTAACAGCCAGATACATTAGCAGACCAAGGTAAAGATGGTGGGACGAGCTTGAGCCCTTCCGAACGGACTGGGTCGTGCTAGTAAAAGATAGAATCGTATAGAAAAGGACGAGAAAAGCTTCTGCTCAACTGTGGGACAAAATAGGTCAGATAAATAGATAGATATTACTGGCTAGATAGATTTATAAACCCACTCTCGGCCGGCCCACGTAATAAATTACACCCCAAGAATTAAGATCTCTATAGATCTCCCTTAAGCCCCTACGCGTTTATTATGCCATGCTATGATATGGTTTATTATTTACAGTTTTCTTACTTCTTTAATTTAAAGATGATATTTCTAATTACTGTGTCAATCTTTTGTTTTCAGCCAAGGTTTCTCTACTGACATAATCACAGGGGTCTACTACACGATATCTGTAGTCTGGCTCTGCATTAGAGTGGCCAGCGTCGTCCTAGCAGCAGCCGGGATCAACACGCACTCAAAGATCGCTGTCAAATATTTGTATACATACGATACTCATTGTTATAATGTTGAGGCAAGTATAGTCTGCTTTTTTAATTTTTTGTGTGAGTTTTTGGCGCTAGGAAAGAGGTGTTTCCTTAATTATATTTTGATAAACTTTTATACTATTTTCG
The DNA here is from genome assembly GCA_905147345.3 of Mythimna impura. NCBI lineage: Eukaryota > Metazoa > Arthropoda > Insecta > Lepidoptera > Noctuidae > Mythimna > Mythimna impura. Next base: position 23,574,838 of record LR990342.1, on the reverse strand, counting down.
ATAAAATGCTACAGCACTCATATACAGCCATACCCATATGCGGCGAGTTATCCATTGCATTACTGCTTCGCAAAAGGAGGCGACCGCCAGCCATTCCTCCTAGCTCCATACCACCATGGCCTGTACCTACCAGGGCCCAGCGCGAGAGGTTGCTGCCGCTAATTGCCACCACGAGGATATGGCGTATTTACTTGTATATTGAACCTGATATTATTTTTATCGAATAGCCATTTTTTTTAGGTGGGAAAATCATCTAATGACACCCTCGCTATTTTCGTGTCAGATTTTTACTGAATAAAAACCCACTCCCATTCCTTCTCTGCCATTGTTCCAAGGCCCCGGGGATCTCTTTCGCATCACCCATGGCCCCAGTAGGCTTCGACCCTGCTGGGCCCCTACGGTTGATTGATTTGCCATGGGATGAGGTGTAGTCGCTTTTAGTCTAGCCGTCTTAGTTGAAAAAAAAAAGATGTAGGTGATAAGTAAAAATAAAATAACACAAAACAGCTAATCGATCCAAAAGCTTGAACCTTCATCATAATTATACATACCAAATTGCTGAACATTTGAATACAATACACACCTCGACCATTACTAACTAACATGTTTCAAAACTATCCTAAACCAGCAAGAAACACAATCCCCAAAAAACAGTTCCTTAATGTTGCAAATGTCCAAAACTTCCAGCTCGTTTGGTCCTCCATCTATTTGCCACACGTAACCGCAATTAAGACTAGGGTTTGAGACCGCACAAATGCGGAATTTCCGCACGGAATCGATCTTTCAAATTCGCTTCCGCAAAGTTTTTGCGGAGACGCAACGCGAATACCTAAAGTCGGCTTGCGGAATTAATTTTTTTTTTTTTTTTAGTAACTTTGCTCCACTCTATGAATTTCTTCTGTATCGTGGGTGCGTTCACAATCATGTAAACTTACATACAAGAGACACCCAGATGCGAAACAATTATCTGTAGGTCGTACAAATAGTTGTCTTATGCGGGAATCAAACCCGCGTCACGCTTCGTAACAGCCAATCGCTTAACCAGCGCCAACCATGGGTCACATAATAAATTTGGGTTTTAGTCAATTATAGTCTGACACTCCTTTATTTATTTATTTATTTTATACTCCATGCACATAAAGGTACAGAGGTGGACTTCACACTTTCGGACTTTTTTTTCTACTCCAATGGGAGACGTTTTAATTTGACGATTTCCCACCGAAAAAAAAAGCGGAAATTTGGCTCTTTTTTTTCGCCTCCGGTAAGAAGCCTTCGTTTTTTCTACTCCACTTACAATGGGAGGGGTTTTAATTTGATGATTTCCCATCGAAAAAAAAAACGGAAAATCGGCTCTTTTTTTTCGCCTCCGGTAAGAAGCCTCCGTAACATCTCTAATTCGAAGTTCGTATTGCAGGTGGAGCGCCTCCAAGACCAACTAACTAAAGATTACATCGCCCTCAGCGGAATGGGTTTCTTCTATCTAAACAAAACTATTTTGTTACAGGTTGTATTGTTTTTGTTCTAGTCTCACTCTCAAGCTAATTTGCACTTTATGACTCTGCTGATTAAAGCTGAAAATGATTCGGTTTGCGTTGATACTTAAACTATTGTTGATCCTTATTCGGTGATATGGGAATCCAAACTGTATGATATAGGGGTAAGGTTTAATATTAATAAATTGCTGTTTGAATAGAACAGTAGATGTTAGATCCTAAGTCTAGGCTTTGATAAATGTGTGAATTTTGTCGGTTCGTTGATTTATGAAAACATAGGTTTATTCCGCTATTAGTATCGAGCCGGAATACAAATGTACATATATCTATTTATTAGTGGGCAGCCATTCGTTCTGAACAGATTAGATAATAACATTGATATAATATAGTGGGGTTATATGGGTTTCTTAGTCTAGCTATGATTGTTTTAAAAGAGCGATACACACAATCAAATTAAATAAAGTAGCTAAACTTTAACTTGAACTTACAGTTGTCAATCATCAAAGGTCGATAAAAAAAATCTTTTTTCTCAATTTCAAATACCGACAGCTGACTCACGGGGTCATAAGCCGTTGGTGATCGAAATAAAATAAAAAATAAACATGCCATTTTTAATCAATACAGCTATCATCACATTTGAGTAGTTTTTTTTATTTTATTTTTTATTAATGAAAGGCTCGCGTTTGACCACCATCTCACCTGATGGTAAGCGATGATGTGGTCGACGATGGAGCACGCTTGCCTAGAAGTAGCCTATTCACTCTTGACTTAAAGACCCCTAAGTTGTAGCTATCAGGAAACACAGACTCCGGCAAGGAATTCCACTCCTTGGCTGTACGCATAATAAATGTGTTCTTAAAACGTTTTGTGCGTATGGGCGGGATGTCCACCATGTACCGGTGGCGCAACGCCGTACGTCTAGTGGTCCGATGATGGAACGGACTTGGCGGAATTAGATTGTGCAATTCCAGTGCACACTCCCCGAAATGTAAACGATAGAAAACCGACAGGCCAGCAACTCGGCGGCGATGTCCAAGGCTTTGGAGCTTCGACTCAACAAGTGCATCATTGCCAATGATCCTCTTGGCTCGCCTCTCAATTGACTCTATCGCATCAAGCTGGTATTTGGCAGACCCGTCCCAAAGATGAGAGCAGTACTTCATACACGATCGAACTTGCGCTTGATAAAGTTTTAGCAGCTGTTCCGGCGTGAAGTACCGTCTGACCTTCGCGAGGATTCCCAGCTTTTTTGCTGCCAGTTGAGCCTTTGCTTCGATGTATGGCCCAAAGTTGAGAGTTGACGTCAGCGTAACGCCAAGAAGACCAAGATGGTCGGTTATTGGCACGGTCACACCTCGGAAAGATGGAGCCGGGTGGAATTGACTCCGTTTAGCGGAAAAAAGACACGCTTGGGTTTTAGTTGCATTGAACTTGACCAGATTATAGGTATAGCCTCTCGGGACGACTGGATCTGTGACCCACTAGCGCGTGCGTCAGCCACATATCTCTCGGCAACAGTGCTGTCGTCTGCATACCCAAAGATACCGGGTTTAAGTAAGTCATTTATGTGCAGCAAAAACAGTGCCCGGCATTAATATCCATTTGACCGGACGAGCAGCCATCAACGACCACTCGGATGAATCGATCCCTCAAGAAGTCTGCGATCCAATCATACAGACCAGTGGGTAGACCGAAGGAAGGAAGCTTAGCAATGAGGCTTTCGTGCCAGACCCTATCGAAAGCCTTCGAGATATCAAGGGAGACGGCAAGCGCTTCCCCATGCTTCTCGATGGCTTCGCTCCAGATGTGAATGGCATACGCTAGAAGGTCCCCAGTGGACCGATTTTGGCGAAAACCATATTGCCGGTCACTGAGGATGTCGTTAGCTTCTAGGTATGCCAGAAGTTTCTTGTTTAGCACCCGTTCCATACTCTTACAGAGGACGGACGTAACAGAGATGGGTCTGTAGTTTGCCGGGTCAGCTCGACTGCCCTTCTTGGGCACAGGCTGCACGTTAGCTTGCTTCCATGCAATCGGCACTTTTCCAGTCTCATATGAGATGCGAAATAGGCGTGTCATGATCGGAGACAATTCAGGCGCACAAGTTTTAAGCACAATAGCTGGTATCCCGTCGGGGCCGCTAGCTTTGTTCACATCGAGATTACACAGGACCCTACGAACGTCCTTTTGATGGATACGAACGTCTGACATCCTCGTCGCGCATCCATCAGGAGAAACAGGTGGCCGTGCGTCACCAGAATTCAGACGAGAAGATTCCGCAAAAAGAGAGGCAAACAAGTTTGCTTTCTCCTCAGCGGTGTGAGCCAGCGACCCATCGGGTTTCAGCAATGGCGGAAGTGAGGGACGGCAGAAGTTCGATTCAACCGACTTAGCCAGGGACCAAAACGCTTTACTACCTGCGGGGTATGAAGCAAGTTTGCTCCCAATTCTGCTTATGTGGTCAAACCGAGACCTCTGCAACACCTTCTTGCAGGACTTGGCAGCCCTGTTAAAGGCCATCTTCTTCTGAGCCACGTCGCTTGCTTTGCGCGTACGAGCGTCAGCCCAAGCTCGATATGCCGCGTGCTTAAGCGCGTCTGCGCGATCACATTCGGCGCCAAACCATGGACGAGCTTGGCCAGACATTGTTACGTCAGAGAATAGGATGAAGTACTCCATCCCCTGCCGCAACACATCCGTCACGGCATCTACGCACGATGAAGCATCATCTGAAGAAAAGCAAGTGGGCTGCCAAGGATAGCATGCGAAGAAAGACCGCAAGCCATCCCAATCTGCTGACCTGTATCGCCAAACCCGCCGGGTGCCTCTAGGGCTGGGATCGGGCGGGGAGTAGACAGACACAGACTTAACTAGACAGTGGTCGGAACTGCCTAAAGGCGAACATATCGACACAGAGTAGCGGTCTGGATCTGTTGTCAGCAGAAGGTCCAGGCAATTGGCTGTGTGCGAATCCACATCCGGCACCCTCGTTGCCCCCTGGACCAGCTGGGCGAGATTTAATGCTAGCGCTAGCTTTCGCACCTCTCGCCCAGCGTGGTCTGTGAACTGGTACGGGAAAAGCCACTCTTGGTGGTGGGCATTAAAATCCCCCAGTAACACCAATTGAGCAGAAGGGTACCGCTGCTGAGCCGCATCCGCCGCCTCACTCAGATGTTGTGTGAGCCCGGATGTCTCTTGATCTCCGCTGTGCGAGCGGTAGACACAAGCGTAGATTATTTTATCTAGGCCTGTGTCCACCAAAGTCCAAAGCGTCGAGAACCTGGAGTCCTCAAGGTTACGGAGACGCCGATAGCAGATGTCGTCCCGGGCGTACATACATACACCCGCACGTGGTTTGAAGTTGTGCTCCAAGGTAAAACCTGGGTAAGAAAGGTACGACACGTTGGACGGACCTCTGATCTGCGTCTCCGAAAGGAAGAAGAGAGCTGGTTTTTCAGTCTCGAGGTGGTGGTGGACTGCGACGAGATTTGAGTGCAGACCTCGTATGTTAATGAGGTGCACTTTGTGAGAGAGGGAGTGCAGCCGCTGTCTAACTTGTCTCTTACTTTTCCTTTTCATTATTTGAGTGAAGGGAGGAGAGGAGAAGGAAGTGAAATGAGGTTCCACGCAGCTAACCCTCAGGCACGCACTGAAAGGACGACATCATTGGGGGACTAGTCTGGAGACTGCGGGGACGCCCGAGCCCCCCCGGGAATGTCCATCGGGCCCTCTCGTCTGGTCGCCAACCAGCACGATGGCGCATTCCGGGATTTTTCGACAGTTGGCGGGGCAGCCTTTCATGTGTGGCTAGCACATTACTTGGGCCCCCAACTACCTGCGGTCGGCCAGCGGCAACCGTGCCTCGGATCCCGCTACCCTCCGCGACTAGCCTCCCGATTCCTCCATATCAGCACGAACCAGGATGGTCTGCTTGCGCTGGAACAGCTATTTCGACCCAACTCCTCTAGACTGGCTACACTGAGCATCATACCGGAACACGGCCAGGCCGTTTGGCGGTACGTCTTTGCTCAGTGGGTGGTCGCAAGCCAACGGCCGAAACCTACCACCAGTTAGTGTCACCTGATTAGCACCACCCGGGGACCACGTGTAGGGACTTGCTTCAGGTATTCTCCTACGGACGCGGGTGACTCGGCCCCCATAAATAGTAGTAGTATATAGTTTCGCTAGCACATTTGATTTGTCCCATTATCTGACTGATGGCAGTCTAAATTCAAGTATAGACTTGCACAGCTCAAATATATATATATATATATATTTATAAAATATATATAAATATATATATTTATATATCTGTAAAACTATTGATTGTGAGATTAATTATAACTAATGTTATTGAATATAATTAAAATTAAAACTGTAATTAACATGTAAAATTGTAACTAGTAGAAAGTGTGTGTGTGTGTGTGTAAGTTTAAAATTGTAGTAGTATTTGACGTAATTTTTATTTTTGGTGTACAATAAAGAATATATCTACTAGTAATTGAAATTGTAATTAATAATTTTATTTAATAATTATAATTAAAAAATATATTTATATATATTTTTATTATTAATTATAATTAATAATTTTAATACAATTTATTTTGTTACAATCATTATTGTTGACTGACTGTAAATATTTATTTTTTTCCAGATGCTCGGAGCGATAATAACCTATGAACTGGTTCTAATTCAATTTGATGAACAAGGCACCAATGATGTTCAATTAGGAAATATAACAACTAATATTTAAAATGTTCTCTTCATTTCATTTCTCCTTATTATAATAAGACTGTAAGACCCTCCAAACTGCGAAATATGAAGTTTCCGAGATATTTCGTATTCAATGAGTATGTATGGAGATGTAGTGGCAATGGAAAAACCAAAAGCCCGCATTCTTTGGCTACTTAAAATTGGCGCAAATCAATATTGATTGATACTGACATCTTATGAGGCAACCGTTAGGCATAAGTATTAAGGACTCCATTCAAGGAACCCGAAATTGGATTGGATCCTATTCCTGATACCAGCGGACTACTTATAAAATGATTAAAAAATATAATAAAATTATTTTCAATGTTTAAAATATGTATAGATGATGGATAAACGAGATAATAATAATAAAATAATTCCAACGTCGTATAATATCGTGGGAGGGCTTGCGCGCTCCAATGAACTATAGGTCTGTAGAGTTTGTTAAGCCGCAAAATGTCTAAGACGAGGGGCTAAACTAAGAGCGATGTAATCCGCAGAGCAGTTTTGTAGTGAATTGTAAAAAAAACAGCTGCTCCATGTATTTTGTCGAGTTATGTGAACATAAATGTATGGAACAGCGGATTTTTTTTCGTGATTTCAGGGTTGGTCGCTTAGTAAAAATTATCCATTTTGATGAGTACAATGAAGGGGTCATTGTACTCATCAATATGGATAACTTTAAGGAAATCCATCTGTCGTTTCAACGTTGTATATAATATATGTACCTATATATTTTTATTGTTGATAGGTTCGCGCTTGACCGCTGACTCACCTGATGGAAAGCGATGATGCGGTCGACGATGGAGCGCGCTTACCTAGAAATAACCAATTCACTCTTGACTTAAAGTTTCCCGGGTTGTAGCTATCGGGAAACACAGACTCCGGCAGGGAATTCCACTCCTTAGCTGATCGCACAATGAATGTGTTCCCAAAACGTTTTGTGCGCGTAGGTGGGAGATTCACCATGTACCGGTGGTGCATCGCCGTATGCCTGGTGGACCGATGATGGAACGGGCTAGGTGGTGGTGGTGGTGGTGGTAGGCTATGCAATTCCGACGCACACTTCCCGAAATGCAACCGGTAGAAAATCTACAGGCTAGCAATTCGGCGTCGATGCTCAAGACTGAAGCCTCGACTCGACGAGTGCATCATTGCCAGTGATCCTCCTTGTTTTTGTTTCTCATCTCTAGCTTGCCTTAATAGGCTAGCCGTAATGAACATTGAATAGGAACATAGCTCCCATCTCTCTCTTGCCTATATTGGCTGGCTTGTGTCAAGATTCACAAGAGCAAAAATACTCTGGAGAAGAATGACCAGTAAGATACTGTTATGGATTTTGACCGTACTTCCAGGATTGTTTTGATAGCCGTGATATACCTCTTCACTCCTCAAGCACTTTAGAATATGTTACTCTCTTTTTATATAACTATATTACATTATTTAGTTAGTAAATATGATTTACTAACTTTTTTTTGTTATAAGTTCTTTGGGCTAGTACTGATCTGTAAACCAAAGCTCTTCAAAATCTATCCGAGGGATTTCAAAAAACACATACCAAAGTATATGAATAATATGATAGTTATATACCCAAACCGATAACGGTTTTATTTTTAAAAACAATTTAATCACACCTCAGCCCTGTCGATCGCCTGACAACTTTATTTTTCTATTTTCAACTAAATTTGCATGACTGTATAACTCTTTAAAAACAGACAAAAGTATTTTCTACCAGACTGCTGCCATAAGATCAAATCTGTTTAAAAGAAAGAAAGAAAGAAAAAACATTTATTCGTACCTCACACATACAGTAAAATTAAAAAAAAAAAAACAGTACAATACATTGGAATTAAAATATAGTAGAATTAAGTACCTAAGTAGGTACACACATACAGATCATACAGTTATTTTTTTCTTTTTTATAAACCAAAACTCTTACTTTATAAAAAAAGAAAAAAATAACTGTATCATCTGTTGGTTTGCAAGGTCAAAAAGGCGCCTAACTCAGCATTATGCTGCGGTTACTCTTTCAAAAAAGGCCGCTGTTACTCTTTCAAAAAAATGCCTCGGTTACTCTTTCAAAAAAAGGCCTCGGTTACTCTTGCAAAAAAAGGCCTAAGATACTCTTTCAAAAAAAGGCCGCTGTTACTCTTTCAAAAAAAGGCCGCAGTTACTCTTTCAAAAAAAGGCCACTGTTACTCTTTCAAAAAAATTCCGCTATTACTCTTTCAAAAAAAGGCCGCGGTTACTCTTTCAAAAAAAGGCCGCGATTACTCTTTCAAAAAATTCTGTAGCCCTGCCAGAATAAAGAATATTTAAGTTACTTTCAAGCAAGACGTGTAATTTTTATCGACAACACCATCGCTTATCATTTGGTAAAATAGTGTTCAAACGCGAGTACATCAATTCAAAATTTAAAACACTATAAATTCAACATTCCATTAATCAAACAATTGCATGTACGTATGATAAATATGTAAATAAGTACAAAATTATATACTCGTATACTGTCTAGTTTAAACATTTTACTGATAAAAGCTAGCACCTAAATAAATCATGATAATTGTGTCAATACAAATTGTGACATGTAATAACATGTTATTTTTGTTTAAAGTATCCATTTTACATTAGAAACTAAACAATGAGTCTTTCATTCAAGCCATTAAAACCTCTATTCCGAGAACAGATAATGCGAAAATGGTTTGTATATTTACGATATAGAAACTTTTGTTAGACATTTCAATAATTGTGCCTGACATGCGATTCAAATGTGTAAAACAATAATTTTCATAATAAATGCGGGGTCTTTGGAACAAAGTAAAGTGTATCATCGATGCTACATAGAGGAAAGGTGATGATACAATGGCTTTTAGTATCTATAATATATATGGGGACCAAACGCTGAGTGAATCACTGGTTTATATCGAAGATATTTTGTTTCATGTAAGTGTTTTATTTCACAATTTCTTTAAATTTGTAAGGTAATTTTATTTTTAAAATGAGCATGATTTGTTTTTTAATGTCTCTTTGCTTATAGTATCTAATTCATCTAAGTTTTATGATATTTCGTCTTGTTATAATCTTTCGTTTTTTAATGCTAAGAATCCTCTAAAAAATCTTGTTTCTATTTATCGAATAAAAGATTAAGATCTCTGCAGATAAACTTTTACAGCCAATTATTTTAGTATTTAAGGAAGGGTTCCAATTCCGTAAAGCGTTTAACCATTAACTGTTGAAGTCTAAACTACTAAAAATTTTACTGTCTTTTCTCTAACATAAACTTTTAGTACTTCGCACTTAATAAAATTCTAATTAAAAACTTAATTTTCAGCGTGACTTATTTAAACGCTAAAGGAATACGAAACGGAGAAAGTGAAGAATATAATATGACTCGGAGTATTGTCAGGCAACTAAATAATAAGAAATATGATGTAAGAGCATTTTCAATCATTTATCATCCTACTAGTTGGTCATCCATTATTTAACGTTATCCCTTTCCTCGGAAAGCAGCCCATATGTAAGCCCAGTTTGTTGTCCCGGCTTTCATTTGTTGATCTATGACAGTCATTAGTGGTAGTTATAAGCCCAAGAATCTGACTTAATAGTCTTACTGGTGTTAACCAGTTACTAGGTTGTAGAGATTATAGTCGTGTATTAACGCATTAAGGGTGTTTTTGGGTTTGCCGTGTCGATGTAGCGCGTCAGGGATATTTGCGGACTCGTGTGTTCACGGGTTCGCCGTGATCATGCGAAACGATGCGCTTTCATGATGGCACGCCTGTCCTCCTCCTCCAATGGCATCCTGAATGTGTTTTCAGACCGGTGTGACTCTCCCATCTTAACAAAGATGAATAAGTGTTCAGACACACTTATCTAAATAAACTGGTGTACCATCGAACGAATAGTTCAACGGTTCATTAATTATTTATTATTATAATTTAATACTAATATTAGGCTAAGTTAAAGTACTACAACGAGTATATCCGAAAAAAAATTTCGGATTTGAATATGACTAGAAGCCGACCCCAATATTATTGGAAAAAAAGTTAGACAGAATTATCATTCCACTCGTCATCTGAATCATCGCTATAATTTGTACCGTAAACATTTATAGCTATGATCATGTAGTTCATATAGAAATTATTCTTACTTCAGCTTAAAATTTGCATGAAATCGTCTCACTCGCTCTGAAACGCATGCATGCTCTCGCGCTCATACTTTCGGCTGAATAATTTTTGTATTTAGGGGATGTTTGGTCACTACAATTAGTCTAACTACTGAAATATAACTTGTAATAAAAAATCAGACATGTAAAAATAAGTAAAGTTTATTTACTTTTTGTGGGGCTTTAAAGCGTATGACAGAAGTTTTGGTCCATGGAAAGTGTCTGACACTTATGATACTAATTTAGAATAATATTCTACAAAACATATATAAAAAACAGCCATAAAAAATTATGTTAAGTAACTTGTTATTTTTAGTTCCCTTTCTGACCTGGTACTTGCTCAGGGGCTCCAAGGGGGAGCTCCACAAGTACACAGGTATTCAAAGCACATGAGACGCTACTGAGAACCTAAGGTTTCATCCATGTGAAAATAAGTTATGTCAGACAGCTCTGGGATACAAAGTTTAAAGTCAACAAAAAACACCTTTTTAATAATCTCATAACTTCGGTTAACTAAATTTTTCTTTTTTCAGGACTTTCTACCAGTTTTAAACAGCGTTTTCTCGATGGCCCGTTACTTTGGTATTTCAGGCTTTGACCTGACTCTGGCTTTTGTCTGGTGTCTCGTATTGTTTGTTATGCTATTGGTGACAGAAAGTGTTGCCATCTGGAGAATTGTGACCCTGCTTGGAGGATGGCGTGTGCAAGTTACTAATGGTAAGTATTAGTTATAAATCGAACGTGACACACAAATCGCGTCTATATGGGAGTCGGGATTGTCGGCTTCACGCAATTGCATCCTCCAAAAGAGGCACTATTTTGGATGACGGAAGTGTAGGAATAGAATTTTACATATATAGTAGCTTTTTCCAGCGGTTTCGCCCGCGTAGAATTAGAAAATAATATTTCACAATAATATTTCACAACTATCACACAACGCCGTCTAGTCCCAAGCTAAGCAGAGCTTGTGTTATGAGTACTAGACAACTAATAAACATACTTATATATTTCTAAATACATACATATATAGATAAATTACACCCAGACACAGAACAAATGATCGTGCTCATCACACAAACATTTGTCCTGGGTGGGAATCAAAACCACGCCCTCCGCCATAGCAGTCAGGGCCACTAACCACTAGACCAACAGGCCAGTCTTTGGATCTAGAATTAGATTTAAAGGAAGAAATTAGAAAATGTATGCCTATTACTCAGTGAAAATGTAGCTTTCTAATGGCGAAAGAAGTTTTAAAATCGGTCCAGTAAGTAGTTTTTGAGTTAAATCGTAGTATATAAACCAACAATTAAAAAAAAAACTAATCTTTCCTCTTTATAATATTAGTTTATATGAACTTGGTCAGGTTATAAATATTCGTAGTTGGTTAATAGCACAGTTCTATCAGACTAAGGGCGCTTTCAATTTATGCGTTTTTTGACGGCCTGCTGCGGTGCGGATGCGGTGCGTTAGTCGTACTGCGTACGGACGATCGTATTTTTCATACAAATCGCGCGGTGCGGCGAACGGTCGACAACAGGACGGCAACGTTACAAGCACCACGTGTTCATTCGGTGTTGAATAGTGCGATGTTGAATAGCGCATCACTGACATACAAACGCACGGCAGCCAGATACATTTTCAATTTAGACGCTTGTTGTCGGACTGCTAACGTACTGCAACCGGCCGGCTGCGGCACGGCAAACGTGCGGCAGCGGTCTGACATGAAACGTCTAAATTGAAAGCGCCCTAATAATATAATTGTATATTTTATTTTATGTACAATACTCGTATGTGCATACGTATATATCAAAGTCTGTTATTTAAAAATAATAGAAGTTAAAAAACAAATAAGAACACCATGGCGCATAAACAGAAGAATGAACAACAAAAAGAAGAATGTAAATACGATATACAAAGCCATGACTAAACGTACCTTTTTTTAAGGTGAGAAATCATCCAATGGAGCGGGACTTTTATTAAGCTTTATTAAGCTTTATTAAGCTTTATTAAGCTTTGACGAGTGAGCAGTGGTGGCCGAGTGGTAACGGCCCCGACTTAGGAATTGTAGGTTGCGGGTTCAAACCCAGCCAGGCGCATTACTTTGTGTAATTTATTTCATCACCACTGCTCTCAAAACGGTGAAGGAAAACATCGTGAGGAAACCGGCATGTCCTAGAACCAAAAATTCGAAGACATGTGACATCCACCAACCCGCATTGGGCCCGCGTGGTGGATTACGGCCCATTCCCTCTCCTAGAGAGAGGAGGCCTGAGTCCCAGCAGTGGGAACATTAAAAAGGCTGAATATGCTATGCTATAAGCTTTGACTGACTAAAACCCTCTCCTATGTTCCTTCTTTGCCTAACGTTCCAGTACCTCAGGGTTCCCTTTCAGAAGTCAACCTATGGCCAAGTAGGCTACTGGGGCCAAGGGTCAGCTTCTGAAAGGGAGACTCGGCTCTGGTATGAAAGGCAACGAAGAAACAGGAGTGGGTTTTTAGCCAGTAAAAGTCTGACACACCCTCTCTCTCAGCCCAAGAGCGAGAGATGTCATTGGATGATTTTACAACGGAAAAAAAATGGACCCAGTAGGCTTCGGTCCTGCTGGGCCCCCACAGTTTTGATGACGTCTCCTTGAGGCCCACGTGAAACACTATGTGCCGTCGACAACTCGGGCTCGGTTTGGACAGTCGGCTTGACGGATGGCTTGGTTCCCGGACAGTCGGACGGCACACTACCCATTGCTCATCATCCGCAAGCCCACGCATGACTAAGCATACCTTGTGGAATATGATTATCTTCTATATTTTCTAAACTGTCGTATAAATTTACTTTCAGGGAGTGTGATAGGTCGCCTCTCAGGCTCCATATTCTATGCAAACGCTTTGTTGTCACTGTTCCTATCATCAAAATTTATGCATTCCTGGAGAAAACTCTCAACATACTGGTTGAGTATGGAGACTAATACGGCACTTGACTTTCCACCTGATGTTAGAATAAAGAAGAGAATAATTTTTATTACGATTTTTGTTGGAACTTTTGCTGTTGGTAAGTAAATGAGGCATTCTTTTTTTTACCAGATATCGGTTGTTGTAAAAAGTAATGTAAATATCGTATTCGCTTGACATTTTTTTGTTTCTCATTTCTCTTTTATGTTTTTGTTTTCTCTTTGTTCATTATACAAATTATATTTTTAAATATTTTAATAAAACATTTAAAATTATAAAGAAAAAGCCTTTTTTAAAGTTATTGCTACTATATTCAAGGGCTTTAAATATATTATTTAATTTGTTTAGCGCTCTGTAGCAGAGAGAATAATAATTATACGCCTCTTCATTCTTATTTATTTCTTCGAGTGGCTGTTTTAATTATTCACAAATTGATAACTAGTTGATATTGTGACGTAAAATTGGTGTAGTTTTGTATCTCAAATGTCTGCGCAACTGGACAATATGTCACGTTAATATTAATATTACTATTATTATTATTTAATATGTGGAACCATTGATACAGGCGCGATCTCGGTAAAATGGAGCTGAGAATTTTATTGTAGTTTTGGCTACCTCAGCATAGTTTGCCGACAAGGTTGACTTGATATATTTGCTGCCTAATACTATAAAAACATTAGAATGTGTACATCTATATACTAATGGTAAACAAATGAACTATTCAAACGAAGACATTGCCTTAAGGACATTACTCGCCGTCCGCAGGCCCGGGCCTACGGTGGCCGGAAATCGGGATCGGAATCCCGGTGGCGGTTGGGGCGTGAGGACCGTTGCCTCACGCGATCGGCCGCCTCCTTTGTTAGCATTACTGCTTCGCAGAAGGAGGCGACCGCCTGCCACTCCTCCTCGCTCCGGACCATGGCCTGTACCAATGCCCGGCGCGAGAGATCACTGCCGCCGATCGCCCTCACGAGGACACGGCGGTGCTCTGCCCAGGCGGGGCACACCTCTACCGTATGCTCCACTGTGTCCTCCGGGCGGTCCACACAATGGCGGTACCCACGCGTGTCTTCCGCACGAACTTACCATGTCCGGTGAGGACCTGCGTCATGCGGAAGGTAAGGACGCCATGTGGTCTTTCCAGCCACTCCTCAAAGAGGGGACTTACCGCCATAATTGTGGCGTGCCCAACGTTGCCTTAAGGACTTAATATCCAAGCCGAAAACGTTAACAAAAACCACACTTTATTGTACTGATCGGTGGTCGATAGAAATGTGAGGTAAATTTTAAAGATTGGTAAATTGATTTTTATTTGCAGTTGAACACGTATTGAGTATGGTGTCAGCAACTGGCGTCGGTTTCCCTATAGAGGAATTCTTTTATAGATACGTTACTCTTTCTCACGGATTCATTCTAAGAAAACGTAAGTCAAAATTACCATTCTAGAAAAAAAAATAGCCTGTATTTCAACCGTGACAAAGCATGTCTTAGATTTTATTGCAGCCTGTCTACGAAATTGGATTCATTTTGTGTTTATGTCACTATGTGACAGGCGTTCTTTGCTTCTTTACGTTTGAAATTGCATTATTCTATCAATTTATTTTCTTTTACTTTTCTTTACCTACATTTTTTTTTCTTGAATATCACGTTGGTTTAAAAATCAAGTACTAATGCTTATTTTGTGTTTTTTATGATTCCGTACCGCAAATGGAAAAAACGGAACCCTTGTAGGATCACTTTGTTGTCCGTCCGTCTGTATGTCTGTCTGTCAAGACCCTTTATCTCGAGAACGCAAGGAGGTATCGAATTAAAATTAGACCATAGTATACTAGGTCTGCGGTCCCTTGAAGCTGTGAAAAAACAAACTTGTAAGTTGTTGCAAAAAACGTATATTTCGACACTTTCTAAAGGAAATTAAAATTCATAGGGTTACTTCCCGTTGTCCTAGAATCCTGAAATTCGGCATGAAGCAAGGTCTCATAGCATAAGTATATGAAAAAATCTGAAAACTGTAAATTTGTAGTTACGTCACAAAAAAAAACTTTTTTGTGGTTCGTAAAAATTTTTGGGTCTCGATTTGGAAATTGAACTGTTTTCATAAGTAAGTTTGTACGGAACCCTCAGTGCGCGAGTCCGACTCGCACTTGCATGGTTTTTTTTTTACTTAGAGAATTATCAAATGACTTCTCCTGCTCTGAATGGAGTGAGAGAGAGTGTCAAATTTTTACTAACTAAAATCCATCAGTAATCTTCTAATAATTACGCAGCGGTAGCAAGATTTTTTTTAAGTCTTGAGTTTTGATCTTAGTGATCCGGACTGATCTGAATCTAAAATTAGATTGGGTAAAGTTGTGTAGAATTATACAGATAAAATGCGGGTCCAATAAACTTATTACTGTTATGCCTGTCAGTGAACACAGGTGACTTCTTTTACTTTTCTACTATTCGGGGCGGAGACAAATCTAATAAAGCAAAGATCATTAAAACCGGTCCAGCCGTTTTTGAGTTATAAATGTTGTAACTAACACGACTTTGTTATATGTATATGTTGTGGCCAGATCTTAGAAATTGATCACTTCATGATAATTATGGCCAAGTAGTTTTACTTGGCCATAATTGCCTTAAGGCCAGATCGTTTTAAACGTTGAAGTTTGATGATATGTCAATCTTTGTTTATATATACTTTCTTTAGACCTTTTATTATCATAGAAATCCTATATCAATGATATGGCTAAACGAGGATTGATTTAACGATAACGATTGTTTTAACGATCTGCGGGGCTATTGCGTAACTCTGTTGACAGTTCAAGTGATGATCACTTGTTAACAATGTGCATTGCATCATTGAACTGTCAAACAGCTAGTTTCGTATTGCCTATCTTCAGTGACCAACTGCAGTGACGTCATTAGCCACTGGTGCTTTTGATAGCCACCGTAACACGTTTTGACAGATGTTATTGTATCGATACTTTTAAAATTGCGATTGTGTAAGCTTTTGAAGCTGTATAATAGTCGATAAAATTTTAGAGTGGTCACAATAGGCACCGTAAATTTTTATAATTCACCCCATTTCCACCGTAGTTTGTTAGTCACTTGTGTGATACGTAATACCAATTTTATGAAATTGTCAGTTGACAACTAAGTTTAGTGTGCAACGACTGCTAGTTGTCAACTGTTATTGAAAAAAATAGCCAATAGCCCCCCAGGCCAGTTTTAGTTGGCCATATCATGAAGTGATCAATTTTAAGATCTGGCCACGATATAAATAGATTATAAATGTGACGGCACGAATAAAAGTTTTTCTTTCGTTTTTTTCTATATTTCACATTTTTCCAGTTATATATTATGATTTTAAATCCCATCTAAGCGATTGAGAGACAAGGTTATTGCTATCAATCAAATACAATAACTTCGAACCCTGGCCTCCTACAGATATCTTTAATATTTAATCAATTTTCTTTAAACTTTTTCAGAGGACTACACACTATGGTACGCCATACCAATTTTCATTGTCAGCAAACTAGCAACTGTTCTATGGAACTTCCAAGACCTGATCATCATTCTCATCAGCATGGGTCTAAGCTCACGATACCATCGACTCAACCTGTATGTAAGCCGTGTGATCACCATAGAAAAGCGATTCGAGGTTAAACAGAGGGTAGGTTTAAATTTTTACCATTTTTTATTAAAAAACACTCTATGCCTATTGAAAGCAGGGACGACTCAGTGGTAACGACCCCGACTTACGAGTCGCAAGTCGCGGGTTGAAACCTAGGCAAGCGTTTTAATTTGTGGCATTTATTACATCACCACTGTTTTAACCTCTTGAACGTTCGCGAACATTCCCCGAAATGCCCTACGTGTCGAGGATTTTTCGATTATTCTTTTTTTTTGGTTTGACCTTGAGAAAAACGCAAATTTCGTGGTTATATTGATAATTATATGCAATAAATTATACCTTCCCGGAAAGCCCATTAGTTTTCCTATCGAACTGTGTAAGATTATAAATAAATGAAACTGACCTGACTTCGTAGCGACGAGATAAATTGGCATTTTGAAAATTTTCTTACACATAACCTTTAACTTTCTCACATTACACCAAAACCACACACATATTCTCGAAAAAAACACTTGAATACGATAGTCCAAACATTTGCGCAAAAACAATATTACTCATATCACATCAAAACACAATAATTACACGACAAAATCACTTTTTCCGCAACTCAACAACAACTCCGCCATTACCGCGTGCAAAATGTAAACACTGCCAAGATAGGTACCTCGGTGTACTGTTGCCAGAAAAAGGTTACGAGAAAAAATTTTCGATGTACTATAAATTTTTTTACTGTATTTTTATAATGTGTTATTAGTGGTGTTTATAATGATTTTTGTTATGTTACTGTTAGTAATGCTACTTTATTGTAAATAAACTTTTTTTGTAATATTGTTTTACAAAAAAAAATTTTTTATTTTATTTTCATTTATATTTTATAAAACCGTTAGAACCAGAATAGTAGGTGTTGTTCGCGTGTAAGTATGTTTTTATCAAGGTATTTAGATTTTGTGGTAAGTAAAAGTAGCCAGTAGTAGTTCAATCGATTTAGTATGGATAAAAAAAGATATATTTGAAAAGCAAAATACTCCCAAGGTAGATTCGTATAAATTTTGTCAAGATCTGATATAGTGAAACTAAATCATTGTACGTCTTGTATTATTATCTCAGAGTGGCTAATTATTGCATGTTTTATGTACCTATATTTTTGAGTGAAAATGAAATTTTTTCTCCCGCTTTGGGATAGAATTTAGATTAATCTTTTCTTATCGGATACCTTCGTCATACAAAGAACAGTGCTAAGGAATTGTGCGAAATGTCACACTCCTATTTCATGTGTTTTTCGGATTTGCGTTGATATGTTAGTTATATACCAATATAGACTAGCTTTAGACTAGCGGGGTGTATAGGGGTCCCATTCAACATCCATGGGGACCCAAGCCTCACCTGCACGTGGTGCACCCTTGCCATGAAGCTATGGCGACCCGCCAACACGCATTGGATCAGCGTGGTGGGTTATGGTTCAACCCCCCCCCTCCCCCCTTTTGGGGAGGTCTATGTCTAGCAGTGGACGTCTTTTGACTGAAATGATGATGATAGACTTGCTTTTACCAGCGGTTTCAACCACGGGAAAGTACATGTTTCCACACAAATACGCCCCCCCCCCCCCGTTTTTGATAGAATTTTGAGTAATCCTTTCTTATCGGAACCCTACGTCATTCAAAGAACTAGACGATGATCTTTATACATATCATCATCATTTCAGCTGAAAGACATCCACTGCTGGATAAAGGCCTAACCCCAAACATCGCAACAATGACCGGTTCTGTGTGTCTCGCATCCAGTGGATTTCCACGACCCTCACTAAGTCGTCGCTCGTTCAGTTATATACTTACTAACAACTGTATCAACCACCAATCTTCCTTCCTTTCTCAGAGAAGCCTTTGAATGATTTGGAATAAAATGTACTTCTTTTCAGGGAATTTATTTATGTTATGAAAAAATAAAAGAATAAAAATAAAAATATAAAAACATATATTTTGTCATAAGGTTCACTTTACACATTGCACACAGATTTTGTCCTGTATTATGGGTTTTACTTTCAAAAATATGCAATTTCACAATACTCAATCTCAGACTAAAGCAAAAATAACAAATGTATTCGTACATTTACATAGATATATTGAAGGTGGTACACTTTATTGTAACAGCTAGGATATACATTGGGGTTTTGTCCTGTATTATGGGTTTTATTTTCAAAAATATACAATTTCACAATACTCAATCTCAGACTAAAGCAAAAATAACAAATGTATTCGTACATTTACATAGATATATTGAAGGTGGTACACTTTATTGTAACAGCTAGGATATACATTGAGATTTTGTCCTGTATTATGGGTTTTACTTTCAAAAATATACAATTTCACAATACTCAATCTCAGACTAAAGCAAAAATAACAAATGTATTCGTACATTTACATAGATATATTGAAGGTGGTACACTTTATTGTAACAGCTAGGATATACATTGGGTTTTTGTCCTGTATTATGGGTTTTATTTTCAAAAATATACAATTTCACAATACTCAATCTCAGACTAAAGCAAAAATAACAAATGTATTCGTACATTTACATAGATATATTGAAGGTGGTACACTTTATTGTAACAGCTAGGATATACATTGGGTTTTTGTCCTGTATTATGGGTTTTATTTTCAAAAATATACAATTTCACAATACTCAATCTCAGACTAAAGCAAAAATAACAAATGTATTCGTACATTTACGTAGATATATTGAAGGTGGTACACTTTATTGTAACAGCTAGGATATACATTGAGATTTTGTCCTGTATTATGGGTTTTACTTTCAAAAATATACAATTTCACAATACTCAATCTCAGACTAAAGCAAAAATTACAAATGTATTTGTACATTACA
Organism: Mythimna impura; assembly: GCA_905147345.3. Classification (NCBI taxonomy): domain Eukaryota; kingdom Metazoa; phylum Arthropoda; class Insecta; order Lepidoptera; family Noctuidae; genus Mythimna; species Mythimna impura. The sequence goes on along the minus strand of LR990342.1, from coordinate 23,554,983 downwards.
TATAATGAGTATTCGTACATTATTTACAACGCACAAACTGAGACTGATATCTGTCCCGTAAGATACCAGTCCCCGATGAATATGCCAACGCAGAAGGCGCTACTAGGCTATCGTCTCGTCCCCGATAGTAGTAACGCCTCCGATAGCAGCAACTGAAGCAGTAATAAACGAGATATGTTCAACGGTTAGACGTCCCGTCGAAACGCGACCCGCACGAGAGGCCCCAGATCACCACACCACATTCATAAAACAACCACGCTTCACGACCATGCCCTAAAATGATTAGTCTCGGCGCTTCGGTCTCGGCCGCTCTATAAGATCTTCGCCCGGAAGCTCTGCTGCAGAATGCCAAATTCTCCAGCAGTCTTCAAAGCAAAGATATATATCGCACTGAACGCACCGAGAATGAATCAATTTAGTTTTCTTCTGTCGATAACATATCATACATCGCTTTCTATTCGATCTGCCCGATGTGTACATTGGCTCGTGTACGATATCTCGCCTCAGCCTCATGAGATCCCCTGGAACTTGCCTAATCTCTGTCAAACAGGGCCGATGCCGTTTGATCAGAGACCTTGCAAGTTCAAAGCGAAACTCACGATGCGATTCAGCCAATTTATCTCTGCGAGCCATTGAACTTCGGTACAGCACAAACGCATTGTGCACACTCACATTCATTAACCTTTTGAAAATCTTCATATACCATTTCAGGCATCTCTTTCGCTCTAACGGATACATAGAGAGCTTTTGATCCTTTAGATCAACACCCCCCATGGCTCCGTTATAATCTTTCACACAAACCGGTTTCAGAAGTGGTTTTCCGGCCCTAGTTCCCATGTACGTTTCGGGGGTGTGATAGGTGGATATTATATTCACCATTTTGGAGTCCATCCATGCAATGATGGATACATCTCCACAATGGCGAGCTATAATAGTCCCCTTGCTCACTTTCCTCGGAACCTTTGCAATGGCACTAGGGACGTTTCGACGGTTCACACGAAGAGTTCCAAAGCAATCAAAGCCTAAACTCTTGAGGTACCGTGCTAATGCTGGACAATTGTAAAAATTGTCCATCACCACACAATGCCCCCGATGTTCGAGACCTTGCAAAAGCTCTAGAACTACTTTAGTGCTCTTCCCTCCCAAATCGACGCCAAGTGATGGATTACCATCAGTACTGTCATCTTTACCGGTGTAGATTTGGAATCTCGACATATAACCAGTGCGGGACTCACATAGTTCATATGACTTGATTCCAAATCGTGCAGCCTTTGACCTTATTGTTTGGATCCAGGACAAACGACCCTTGAATAAGGTCAAAGACTCATCGATGCTGAATTCAGCACCTAGGTTGTACAAGGAATTGAACTTATTACTGAGATGTTCAATAATAGGAGCCACCTTCCTCAGCTTGGCCGATTGTTTTGCTAAATAAGCACCCTCATTTCGCGACATTGGCTGACTTGCGTCAGCTGAATTGTCCACGAAATGAAGAAACTTATTTAGCAAAATGTACCGATTATAGGTTATCAGACGTTTGAACCCCGGCAAATGGAGCACATCGTCTGATGACCAATATTCGGTTATCGACGACCGCGAGTCAATAGCCATATACATCAACATCCCGAATAAAGTCATTATTTCGTCTGCATTTGTGTCCGTCCACGAATGAAGGCGAGATGATGCTTTCAATGTCCCTGCTTCACGCTCAGCATCGATAACCTGATGGGCATATCGGTTAGTTTCCGTGACTATCAACCCTATGATTTCCTCGTCCCAAATATCGGTAAAGGCATCATAGGGTGAATCGTAGTCTTTGACTGACCCAGGGGTAGGACCTGAGAAATTCTCACGAACAGCCCTGAATGATCCAAAGTCTTCTTCCCACTTGAAACTACTCGAAACACCCAAAAGAGTATCGATAGCGTTATCCATCCCCGTATCGACCTCGTTTATCAAAGCCTCTACCGGTTCCTCAAGCTCCTCGGAGTCAGGAATTCCATTCCTGACAACTGGTATGGCCGAGACATCGTATACGTCCTCGATATCGCTGTCGGGGTCACTACCATAATCTCTAGCTACCGTCCGTGAAGGCAATTTTTCCCTCGAAGTTGATGGACGAACATCAATTTCGGAGGAAACGCTTGCCTCAGACATGGCACTAGAGACAAGAGAAGCCAGAGCAACCGTGTTGCTGGCGCTGGCTTTAGTTGGCACCTTCGATGGCCCCGGTGCGTCGCCACCTCGCAGCCTCCTCAACCTCTGCTGGATGAACCCGGGATGTTTGGACTGGAGCTCCATGATCTCGTCGTCGTCCAAGTCCAAATCATCCAGGAGCTCTGCCTCATCAGCCCTAGATAAAGATAACACAAATAAATGCAATGTCGTACACCCATGGCACCGTGATAGCCTAGGAGGACTGTGAAGGAAAATTAACTTACCCAATAGGCAAGTCCAGGCTAGGCCTGGACTGCCCTGCTTCGCTGATGTGGACTCTTCCACCTGGGGAATTCTCGATCGGCACCGTCGAATCGGTCAACCGCAGAGAACCCCCAGGTGTTTGGTCGACGACGACAGCTCGAGACCTAAAAAGAAACAATTACAAATTACACCACTGAAACTAAAGAAACACTGTAGGTAACACTATGAAAAAGACACTCACCGTGGTGGTGAGGGACCGTCGATTTCCCGTTCCGGGGCCTTCCATACAAGGTCCAATAACAGGGCCCGACGAGCCGAGGGTAGCCGGCTAGGCCCGGGGCTGCCACGGCTGTCCCGGTCATCCCCAACAGGGGTGACGCTTCGAGAACGTAATCTTAAAATAAAATGAAAAACATTAGTACTTGTACAATGTTTTGATCGCCCAACTCAACCCGCTAAGTATAATATAATACCCTGCCTAAGTAAATGCGAAATAACGTAAAATAGAAGAAAAAAAATTTTTTTTTTTTTGATCATGAAAAATATAAAATCGAAAAATAAAACAATCTTTACATTTGGCTTTCATAGATATGAACACTAAGACAATATTTACGTTATACTGAATATTCAATAATCACAACAAAAAACTAATCGAAAATTTTTTTTTGCTGTCTGTACTTTATGCGTTACGACTTTGGCGCCATTTTTACCGGTTTATTTTCTTTCAACAACGATTATGATAACAATATGCAATTATATCACTTTGTAGTAACTTCATTATGTTTATAGGTAAATAAACTAACAACTTATGTAGATTTCAAAGCATTTCGAGATAAATTTTGCACTAGAACAAGTCGAAACACGACGGCCATGACGGAAAAAAATACGCGTCTTCACAAGTTTCGTCACTTTTTCACTGGCATATTTATTACTTTTCCAAAAACAAACACTTGCAACGTAATCTATACTTATTTCTCAGTAATTCTATATAAATCTTATAAGATTACTCACCGTTTTCTAATTGGAAACATGATTTTACTTCCGCACGCAACCACACGCAACAAGGGCTCCGAAAAGTGACAGCTAGCTGAATGACGGAATTGACGGATCACTTTATTTTTTTCAATCTTCTTCATTCTATGTATCGATATTGCCAATGGAAAATATTTTAATAGAAAGTGAATGAACTATTCTGTTCAATCAAATAAAGAACGGGTTGCAACTTGAAAATATACGTCACAGAAAAAATATCCAATCGGTGCAAGTCACTCTCGTACACCTGGGTGTACCAATGGCGCGATGGGCACTCAACTCTCTCGTACACCCGGGTGTTCGAGAAACGCGCGAGAGGTTAATTAAGGATGAAGGAAAACATCCTGAAGAAACTGGCTTGTCCTAGAACCAAAAATTTGAAGATTTAATTATAATAATAATAACTGAACGCGAACTGTTGGGCATTAGCGACCCCACGGACCCGATCTCCCGGGAGAATTCTTGTTCTTCATCTCCGGCTTGCCTTTATTGGCCGGCCGTAGTGAACACTGACGAGGAACTGAGCTCCCACCTCTCTCTTGCCTTTATTGGCTGGCTTGAGTGGAGATTCGCAAGAGCAAACGTGCTCGGGAGAAGGATGTATAATCCAGTAAGGTGCTGGTAGGGATCTTGACCGTACTTCCGGGATTGTCCTGATAGCCGTGGTATACCTCTCCACTCCTCAAGCACCTCAGAATATGTTGCCCTCTTGTTGCTACGTCACTTCGTGCTAGCGGCCGTTTTTTGGGGGCCCATTTTTTGAGTGTGCAAGTCACCCCCTGCCTTTTTTCGATGGATATTAATAACGTTGTTCAGGCAGGGGCCATAGTCTTAACATAGTTCCATGTTACCAGTCCACTTAAGACTCCAAAAACCATAGCCCTATTATCTTTGTTCTCCATATGTCGCAATAGTTTTTCAACAACCGGGGGTTGTCCTTGGGTGCACTAGCATAACGCGTACAGGGATAATCGTCGGTTGGTATCATGTTCCATTATAATTATCTAAAGGGCCTCTGCGAGTTGGCTTCGGCTCCTCGTACGCCTTCCAAAGGTCCAGGACCTCAGGGTCCTGAGATAAATATTGAAAATGAAAATAATAATAATAATAATTATATCCAGCCTATACTGTCCTACTGCTGGGCAAAGACCTCTCTCCTTTCCTTCCATTGTTCCCGGCTTTGAGCCACTTCTTGCCAGTTCCTAAGGAAGACATCTTAGTTGTCCTTCCCTATTCTTCTTGGTCTGCCGCGACCCCGTCGTGCGATTTCAGGGCACCAACTTTGTGTTTTACTGGCCCATCGCTCGATTGACATGCGGCAGACATGTCCAGCCCAGTCCCACTTAAGCTGGGCAGCCTTCTATTTCTAATTCTACACAAATTATACACTAATTCAAATTCTATGCCTGAACTAGGGCATCCTGTGTTTCAGGCTGGAAAACATCAAATATTTAACATTACACGAGCCGACACTAGGCCTGCGTGGCGGGTTACGGCCCATTCCTTCTCAGAAGAGGCGTGAGTCCCAGCAGTTGGATCACTATATGGCTGACTATGTTACCAAAGATCCCCGGGGCCCTGGAACAATGGCAAAGAAGAAACAGGAGTGGGTTTTTAGTCATTAAAAGTCTGACACGCCCTCCCGTCTGCCCAAGAACGAGGGATGTCAGTGGATGATTTTCTCACCTCCAAAAAAAAAAGCTAGTTTTCATTTCACCCGATAATTTCATCTGACTTCCAGGGCCGCCTCATGCGATATAGAATATTAGATCGCATTTAGAACACTTAATGTTAGACGACTTTATAGGTTTTTGACACGATGTGCAGTTATTTGCCATTATTGTTATTTGTAAATGGCGAACCTAGCTAGTTTGTAAACAAATCGTTTTAAAATTCCTGGATGGCGGGCGCACCTGCAGCTGCGTCGGTGACAGTAAGTACCTCATCGATGGTAGTAAAGGGGTGACCAGATGGTTGCAAACTACCTTCCAACCAAGATGACCTTGGTTTATGTGTTTGGTTTGTGTTGTGGCTACATGGATGTTAACTACGCGCCAATACGTTCGGTGGTTGGGAAAACGCGCCTCTCAACCAAGGGCGTTGAAGGTCATGGATTACAACTGCTGTCTCATCATCATCATCATTTCAGCCGAAAGACGTCCACTGTTGGACATAGGCCTCCCCCAAATGTCACCACAATGACCGGTCCTGTGCGTCTCGCATCCATCGGATTCCCGCGACCCTCACCAGGTCATCGGTCTACCTTGTGGGAGGCCTTCCAACGCTGCGTCTTCCGGTACGTGGTCGCCATTCCAGAACCTTTCGTCCCCATCAGAAATCAGAAACGTTTATTTCAAATAGACCAATTACAGGCACTTTTGAATTGTCAAAATGTCGGTCAGTCAAAAAAAAAATACAAGTGAAGCTAAATTGCACGTTCCAAAGCGTAGATCTCTATGGAGAAGAACGTGCAAGAAACTCCATGGACACTCTTTTAAATCATATTACTGCCACTTAAGTTTGGCGATTCTTCGCGCTATGTCTGTAACCTTGGTTCTCCTGCGGATATCTTCATTTCTGACGCGATCACGCAAGGAAACTCCGAGCATAGCCCTTTCCATTGCCCTTTGAGTGACTTAAAGCCTTCTGATGAGGCCCATTGGAAGCGACCACGTTTCGGAGCCATATGTCATCACTGGCAACACGCACTGGTCATAGACTTTCGTGTTGAGACACTGTGGTATATTGGACGAGAAGACACCGCGCAGCTTCCCGAACGCTGCCCAGCCGAGCCGGATTCGACGATTGACCTCTTTCTCGAAGTTAGACCGACCCAACTGGACCGTCTGTCCCAGGTAAACGTAAACTGCTGTCTACACGGATTGAACCTAGCAAGGTCACCTTGGTTGGGACGTTGGTCTGGTCACCCCTTAAGTATCTCCAATTACTTTATAGTTTTCAGATAAGTTTATTTTTATCAAAGAGTACTTATATAATTACATACTTATGGGTTTCTTCAAAAGCTTTGTGTAGCATTTTGAGCTTCAATCTAATAACTTCTTAGTCTACATTCATTTACTTATTAACTTGCGAGAGCCATAAGAAACAGACAGCAGCTTCTCATTAACGTCTTGAACACGAAAACAATTAGTAGCCTTTGTGTATTGTGTTGTTAACACTCCTTCACTAGTATACCCCTAATTGTGTGCTACGAAACAATATCTTTATGTAACTAGTTTTCGAGAATATGAATGATGTGTTTTTGTGATGAAATAATACTATACATTTAGAGTTTTGGCATATTAAGGTCATTGATCCATTGAGAGTAATCATGGAGTTTCTCACTAGCCGCCCTAGCCAAGTTACAATCGTATCGTTCGCGCCGAACGCCTCGAGTAGGTCACGCCTCCGATTCCTTTGTTCTGACGTCATCTCAACGCTCAGTCACGTGGTCAGAACAAAGGAATCGGAGGCGTGGCCTACTCGAGGCGTTCGGCGCGAACGATACGATTGTAACTTGGCTAGGGGGGCTATAGTTCTTCTCCACAGGAATCAATCAACTGGAACCGTGCACTAGCTTCAGATGCTTTATAAGTAAAATTTTTAAGATATGTGAGATGTGGCATCCACGAACCTACATTAGAACTACTCTTAGGGAGTAGGCCTGATGCCCAGCAGTGGGAACATTAAGTATAAGCATAATCAATCAGTCTTTTATGTTTCCACTGTTGGTTCCTGTTTCCCACTCCTCTCTAGAAGAGGAAAGGGGGGTAATACACCACGTAGGAACAGTGCGTATTGATGGATGTCGCATGTTTTCGAATTTTTGGTTCTAGGACATGAAACTAGTTTCCTCACGATGTATTCCTTCAGTTTTGAGAGCAGTGTTCATGAAATAAATTACACAAAGTAATACGCCTGATTGGGTTTGAACCCACGACCTAAAACTCGTAAGTCGGGGTTGTTACCACTGGACCACCACTACTCCTAATAGAACACAATAAGAGAGATTATGCTTATGATACTAAAGTACTATCTAATCTTTGTATTTTGGTTTCCATACTAAGTCCTTGAAAGACCGTTGTACGAATAAACCATCGTACTGCAGTACTATTTATATAAACAGTTATAAAGGGAGTCGATCAAATGAAACATAACGATGGGGGACCTCAATACGCATCTATTTTATCTCCATATTCAACTAACGCATGATATACCACGTCATAGAAAAACAGGCCTTAGATAATGCGTAATAAACCTATTATACGAGTTAAGCCACAAACCTGTGACTAAATCCAACTTACTCAAACAGTCACAAGTCTTTATGATCGCAGAAAGAAACGGTAATTCGTACATTAAAATGTAGGAAACTATTAAAATTTTACTTTATTTTGTATTTATAGACTTTTTAAATTTAGGAAACTCAACAGCTTATTAATTAGCTTACATGAGTTAAGAATGCACCACCACCAATCCACCCCACGTTGGGCACCCGCAATTATGGCGGTAAGTCCCCTCTTTGAAGCGTGGTTGGAAAGACCTCACGGCATCCTCACCTTACGCATGAGGCAGGCTAACACGGTAAGTTCGGGAAGTTCCTGCACTGGATTCGCGCGGAAGCGACGCCCGGGTGTCGCCACTGTGTGGACCGCCCGGAGGACACGGTGGAGCACAAGGCGGAGGTGTGCCCCGCTTGGCCAGAGCAACGCCGTGTCCTCGCGGGGGTGATCGGCAGCGGCGATCTCTCGCGCCGGGCCTTGCTACAGGCCATGGTCTGGAGCGAGGAGGAGTGGCAGGCGGTCGCCTCCTTCTGCGAAGCAGTAATGCTAACAAAGGAGGCGGCCGATTGCGTGAGCCAACGGTCCTCTCGCCTCAACCGCCGCCGGGATTCTGATCCCGATTTCCGGCCACCGTAAGCGCGGGCTTGCAGACGATGAGCATTGCTCACCGTCCGGACGTCCGGTAACCGTCCGGACCGAGCCCAAGTCATCGACGGCGCTTACTGTTCCACGCGCGCCTCAGGGAGACGTCAGCAATTCATAGGGGCCCAGCAGGGTCGAAGCCTACTGGGGCCACGGATAGAGTGAAAGTGAAACCCGAGGTCCTGGGATGAAGGCAAAGAAGGAACAGGAGTGGCATTTTAGTCAGTAAAAGTCTGACACTATCCTCCACTCCGCCCAAGGGCGGGCTTTGTCATTAGATGATTTTCCCACCTAAAAAAAAACCTCACTATCAGTGAACAGCCCAATGCAGTTACGCCAAAGTAATAATAATAATAGTATTGTAATCATAAAAAGTCACAAGTTTCTTGTTTCTAAACACTATTGTCTACATTAGTTTTAATCTCTCCTTTCACAGGTCTGCTGGAAAAATAATCTTTTGAAATAAGCGTAGTAGTGGTAACCCTCCCAATCAATCTACTCTCCCAATCCAATCTACTGTCTTCCTAATTCAAATTTCTATTTCAGTTTGGCACAGAACTATACCTTCAAATCCAAGTATGGCGTCGTCTCCGAGAGGCGTACGTGCGTCAATCAACACTCGTGCGCATGGTGGATCGTCATCTTGGATCCTTGTTGCTGCTGTCAAATGTCAACAACTTGTACTTTATCTGTCTGCAAATCTATCTGGAGATACAGTGAGTCAAGTTACTTCTATATTATATTAAAGTACTGCTATATTGCACATCATCATCATCATCAACCTAAAATAGTACTGGACACTGACTTCTCCATTTTCAGATTATTTATTTCATTTCTAGGCAACTCTTAACAAGCTGCTAGTAGCTTAAACACATCTGTACTTAAATCCATTTTAGCTGAAATTGGCTAGAAATAGATTTCGGTAAAAACATGAAACTTACGTGCACTACTGACATGTTAACATTTTATAATTGAGACAATATCGTAAAAAGCATTTTTAATAACATTTTTTTTTAAATTTTATAATTATTGTTTGTTTTCTTCACAGTCTGTTTGTTTGTTTCATTGCATAATGTAATAATGAATTGAAGAGTTTGATTTATTTAAAAATATATTTTTAGAGCATTTAAATAAAAGCTTGTTTTTAAAACAGTTTTTTTTTACTATTTTTTGTTTCTTTTTTTAGTTATCTCTAGATATGTGTCACCTTAAATTGACACCCACTTATCATGGGAGTGCATAAAAATATCACTAGTCCACCGTTTTTAGGATATTGGATTTAGATTTAGAATGACGACAAGGCTGCATTTGGCTCAATCGGTTAGGGGTTTTTGTTTTGAAAAAAAAAATTGCGAGATTGGTCCTAATTAAACTAACATATAAACAAACTTTGCAAGTTAAATAAAAGTTTTTAAAATGAGACTACCTAGAGTGTCTTTAAAGGCAATAACAAAGCCAACCACAGCAGTTGAAATAAAAACTGGAACTAAAACTTGCAACAGTGCATGTTGGTTGGGTAAAGTTTTTCATTGCAGTCGTGGCGGAACAGACGCCCAAGCCAAAGGCGATATCGGTTCGGAGCCGAAAAACTGTTGGGAAAATTACCCATGCGTGTCAAATGACATTTTTCAACACACTGATTCGAGAATTACTCGTTTAAGTAAAAATTTATAAAAATAATATTTAGTGTAAAATTATTGTGAGAATTTTTTTTCATTGGGCTTGATGGAGCTGTCGCACCTTCAGAGGGAGCTGACGCGCGACCAGCCTGATACAATAAATTGTGGTGTCGGCTAACTAACGCACTTTTCTGCACTAGTTCTAGATTGCAAGCCTAAAAGTAATGGGGCAGAAGCGAATTTTCGAGTAGGTGTGTTGATATAACTTTTTGCAATTTAACAATGATTTTCTTTTACAAATCTATCGCAATAGTATCATCATTACAAGTAAAATATTCTTTTATCTTGAAAATCGATAAGCACTTGTATCAATTACGTAAAGTAACTCTTAAATAGATATCTTCTTAGAAAAGATTTTCCTTTTCTACACACCACTGGTCTTAATGATGACAAGAGATAATGAGGCTAAGAAGCATAATAAATAGAGGACAGACGGAATATATGGGATACTGTAGATATTTTGAAATACTTGCATATCTCTTCGGACCCGCAGATGGCGCCGCCCTTCAGCACGCTTGTATCCAGTACTTCGACTGTGCAGTCGGACTTGGGTAGTGCCGCGTATATTTACGTAACTCATAAATAGATCACTTCTTAGAAAATATTTTCCTTATCTACACACCACTGGACTTAATGATAACAAGAGATAATGAGGCAATGAAGTGTAATAAATAGAGGAAAGACAGAATATATGGGATACTGTAGATATTTTGAAATACTTGCATATCTCTTCGTACCCGCAGATGGCGCCGCCCTTCAGCACGCTTGTATCCAGTACTTCGACTGTGCAGTCGGACTTGGGTAGTGCCGCGTATATTTACGTAACTCATAAATAGATCTCTTCTTAGAAAAGATTTTCCTTATCTACACACCACTGAACTTAGTGATAACAAGAGATAATGAGGCAATGAAGTGTAATAAATAAAGGAAAGACAGAATATAATGGGATACTGCAGATATTTTGAAATACTCGCATATCTCTACGAAAGTCAAGGATAATTTTTATATTGAGGTGGAAAATCATCAAATAGCTTTTCCAGCTCTAGGTGGAATAAGAAGGCGTGCTAGATTAATTGAATCAAATACTCCTAACTAAATATTTTTAAAAAATGCCTGTAAATGTGCCCAATACACTAACGGCGCGGCGTTACCTAAAAACACAAGTAGGTAACCTGATTTAATGCAATGTAATTGAAACCCCTTTCAAATTATTAAAAATAATTTAAATTGATACAAATGAAGAAAGTTTGTCATCGCGACCGGAGCGGAATTCAGTGTTATGGAGCCGAGAACTACAGTGACCAATTTGCACGTATATCAATCGACGATTTTGAATACACTTACCATAAGCATATCATAATCAGCCTTTTCATGTTCCCACTGCTGGGACTCAGGCCTCCTCTCTCTAGGTGAGGGAATGGGCCGTAATCCACGACGCGGGCCCAGTGGGGATTGGTGAATGTCACATGTCTTCACTTAGGAAGATAGAAATAAAATTAATAATAACTTTTAGCGCCCAGCTTGATAAATATAAAAAATAAAATATAAAAAACAGTAAATTGCGTGCCTAAAAGCTGTAGGGAAAGGGGTGGGTTTTTGATTAAGTGTACTGAAAATTGGAGAGCAGTGGTAGCCGAATAGTAACGGCCCCGACTTACGAGTTGTAGGTCGCGGGTTCAAACCCAGCCAGGCGCATTACTTTGTGTAATTTATTTCATCACCACTGCTCTCAAAACGGTGAAGGAAAACATCGTGAGGAAACCGGCATGTCCTAGAACCAAAAAAAAAATCGGAGACATGTGACATTTACCAACCAGCACTGGGCCCGCGTGGTGGATTACGGCTCATTCCCTCTCCTAGAGAGAGGAGGCCTGAGTCCCAGCAGTGGGAACATTAAAAGGCTGATTAGTCTATTATTATGCTATGTATTGAAAAATATTAAGTAGGCTTAACCGTTCCTACTTGAGCTGTGAGATTGTTCAAAGTAGTCATCCCGGCCCTGATCGAAATCAAAGATCTACTGAATGAACACGGGTGGGTTTTAGTCAGTCTGACTCTCCCTCTCGCTAATTTGCCACCACAAAATAAAACCGTTTCGTCTACTACGTCTACGTCGTCGAAATTTCCTTGAAAAAAAAACATGGTATTCCAAATAGGCTGTACTTCCTTTTTTCCTGTTTTTGTTTGCTACGCTCATTAGGTCGAATTATTCTCGACACGTTACAAACGTTATATTCTCTACTTTCATCAGTTTACTAGTTCAATATTCTTACAAATAATTTATTAGAAATATTGTAGTTTCATTAGTACATATAGATATTATTATGTATATTGTATTTATAGTAAATATTTGTATAAAATATAATGTGTTGTAAATAATATGTAATGCTTAATATTGCACCTACCACAATTTGTCTCTGCATCACACAAAGGTTGACTGGTAGAAAATGCCTTAAGGCATTAAGTCCGCCTCTGTACTTTTATTTGCATAAAGAATTAAATAAATAAATAAATGACGTTTACGAAAATTAGTTTTTCCTTAAAAACCAAATATATCTAAAATCGAAAATAATGAGCTAAATATTATATTTTTCGTCCAATATTAACAAGATTTCATATTCCATTTATTTCTATGATACAGATTGACTCGAATCCGATTTATGCGAATCATAAGTATAAGATTAGCATTATATTTTCTTATTAGAGAACAAATTATAAAAATCCTCTTAGAAATCTGGACTTTCACAGGCCAGACATTTGTAAATTGGTCTGGCCCTTTGTATTAGTAATTTAATTTGACGAAATTAAATTGATAATAAAAGTATGTCAAGAATCATTTTAAAAAAAATTATAATAAAATGAATTAGAAATATTTTGAGTATTGTATATTAATCTACACAAATTATATGATCTTTAATTGTGTAACTTTTATTTGTATGTATTTTGTGTTTTAGTTTGTGTTCATGGAGCGCTTGGCAGTCACTCCATGCAAAACACAGGGATTCAGCTTAGACTGGACGCCGACCCTTAAGCTAGTAGGGAAAAGGCTATAAAGATAATGATGGAGTCCAAGCGTCAATTTATGATTGTAATTTTTGCATGTCTATTGACAAAATATGGCTGAACTTTTTATTGTTATAACACTGCATACTAAACCCATATTTTACAAAATGAAGGACGATGCATCGAAACGTCCCCCCAACTCTTTGGAATGATTCTGACCCTTGAAAGAAACCGACCAACAGATTTGAAATACGTATCTCATTATCAATTCGAAATTTTTTGTAGAATCATACAGAGCTCTCTGAGCCGCATTCAAAAATGTATGACAGTACTATGTTATGAGTATATTTAAGGTCTAAAATACTTGGGTTATGTTAGGTTAAAAAATAATGTTTTATAAAACCTAAACTTGATACTTTTGAGATATATCGCCATAGTACAAAAAAAAACTCTATTTAACTAGATGCATCGAATGACACCTGTTTCAAATCTGTTGGTATCTGTTGGATAGGGGTACGGGTCTCATACAAATTGAATCGTTCTTTACTTAGAAATAAAATAAATTAAAGACCATATTGATAATCTCCTACAACATTAACATTTACATCGTCGAAGATTTTTGTTAAGAATCACCATGGAAGGACAGCAGTGCTAACGCGAGCTCTTAAGGGCTATATTTCACCGGGACACCATGGCGGCGCAACTGGTCGTGCCACCATGGTGTCCGTAAGCTACCAAACTAGACACCATACAGACAGCAGAGTCGCTACACCACACTAAGACAGTATCAAAATGGACCTTAAGTGCACGCGTCCGAGTTGGTCGCGCCGCCAAATTGGTTGCTCAACCAAACGACACCAGGTGAGTAACTCTCTATAGAACTGTATACATTTTGTTGGTAGCGGCGACTGGTCGCGCCGCCATGGTGTCCCGGTGAAATATAGCCCTAACGTGATCCATTTTACGACCTAAACTGGACTGTTCAAGGGATGGAGCTATATAGGGTGTATAGCTCCATCAATCTTTCTCGCTCGCAGGACTTATAATATTTTAACATGTCATGGTAAATCCTCAGTCCTCAGAACAGATCATTTAAATGGAATATTTGGACATCTTCATTACTTTTTGATCATGAAACGCCTGAATGTCAAGTATCTTGTTATTCTGTATTTTGTATTCTTCTCTTTTTCGAATAATAAGCCGTCTTATTTAAAATTATGTCAATCTATTATAATGAGCCTGTCACGCACTTGCCAAGAAACGAAACGAGAATCATAAATAATCTAATTTAAGATCACTTGATTAAAACAACAATGGTATCTAGAAGTTGTCAGGCAAAAATATCCTCAAAAAGCTATAATCGCCTTTAGGTAGCTTGGGCTGCGAGAATGTTCGGAATAGTTTCAATGGCCCTGGATCGCAAAGGGCATCTGTCGTTCAGTTGTTCTTTTCGTTTAGTTAGTAAAAGTCTGACACGTCGTCTCACTCCATGCAAGAGAGTCACCTCAAAAAAGAAAGAAAAAGGTACACCGATCTTCTTCCCACCACTTCTCTCAGAGTATCCTACAGAAACTATATATCTGTGGCCCCTAGCGAAAAGGGGTATACCTAAGTCAGATTTTGTCGAAAATGAGTTCCGTATGAAAATGTACAGAAATGATCAGAAAAAAATGCTCTATCGTTTGGTGAAAACGGATCTAAGCTGTTTCTAAAAATAAGGAACTTTATGTAAAATGATTCAAGTGACACCAAAAAAACTACAAAAATTGGTTTCAAGTGCATAAATTGTATCCTTTTAAACGGAAAAATTTTTCGTGTTCTTTCTAATTTTGGAAAATTCTCTCTTAGCGCTCGCCTGTTTCATAAAAGGAAACCTAGTGCCAAATTTCACACTCTTAGTCCTAGTAGTTTCGGCTGTGCGTTGATATGTCAGTTAGTCAGTTTCTCCTTGTATATTAAATATAATTTAAGTGATAGATAATTAATTATTTTTTTAATGTTCGGATCGAAACTTCTAGAGCTTCTAAAAACAAACAATTTTGCCTACCTCTTTACCAGTTTAAGTTTAGTTAATATCCAATCTAACTGATAAGAAAATAATGAAGTCAAACTTTCGAACATTACTTGCTAATTAAGCTATCTTAATTAGGGTCGAGGCTAAAGGTTCTCTGGAGCTAAACAGAACAACGTTAATAGTACCTCCTCCTGAAATAATTATACCGAGTTTTGAAAGTCAAGAAAGCCAAATTAAGTATACTTAGTCGAGTCAGCTTGGCAAAGAGGATCTCTACGCCCTTCACTTACGGTAAAGCGCCACTTCTAGCGATTGGGGTCTTTGTCTGAAATGTATTGGATAGGCCTTGATTTATGTGAAGGTTTTTCAAAAGGCGGTTGTAGCTTTGGTCTCTTTCCACTTTAAGTCTCTCGATGCAAGGGCTACTCGTTCAGCCTAGTGTAAGGACTTTTATATTCAGTTTTATGAAAAGATCCTGTATAGAAACACTTATTTTTTATTGGATGGAAATTACAACGTTAATTTTAGAAACTAAATTAAGTACAATCAAATCTCTTACTCTCAACTGGCATGTTGGTCTAGTGGGCTTTAAGGCTCTGACTGCTGTGCCGGAGCTCAACGAATCGATTCCCACCCAAGATAAATGTTTGTGTGATGAGCACGATCATAATTTGTTCTGTGTCTGGGTGTAATTTATCTATAATATGTATGTATTTAGAAATATTAATATGTTTATCAGTTGTCTAGTACACACCACAAATTCTGCTTAGTTGGAGTTTCTTGAACCATGGAGTTTCTTGCCAGTTCTTCTCCATAGAAAACGACCAATTTGGAACCATGCTGACGTTTTATAAGTGCCCATGTAGGCCTATGAGAAATAAATATTTTGAATTTTGTTATGATATATTATTATTACGTAAGACACTCAGAAAGTTTTGAGAAACTAAAAAACTGATTTCTATGGATAAAATATATTTTTTTAAATCGTTTCAAAGAATTCTCCACCAGCCTCGATACAAAGTTTCATGCGTTGAAACCAATTTTCGAAATATTTTTTCCAGTCCGCCGCAGACACCTCTTCCACGGCCTTCTCAAACGCTGCTAGCGCATGTACCGGTAATGAAAACTGTATCCCTTTCAGCAAATTTTTTATTTAAGGGAATAAAAAGAAGTCACATGGTGCCAGATCAGGATTGTAAGGAGGGTGCCCCAAGACTCTGACCGGTGCAGCGGTGTGGTGTCCAGGAAGTCCCTCGTTTTGAGCGCTGAGTGCGCGGGCGCATTGTCATAGTTTAGCAGTACCCCGTGGAGCCCAGTGTTCGGTCGCTTGTTGCTCATTGCATACAAAACTTCTGGCAGGCATTTTATGGTATACCATTCGGCGTTGATGCCGCTTTAGTCTCGTAATAGAATTGAAATCAAATACCCCGTCAAAGTGAAGAAACGAGCGATCAAAATGTTCCTTGCGCTTCTCAATCGCTTCACTTTCGTAGGCGTTGGTTCGTTTTGAAACAGCCAAACTGTCGACTGACGCTTTATTTCTGGATCGTATTAAATTGATCAATCCAGGATTCGTCACCTGTTACCATTTCATAAACGCGCCGAAACAAGCCTGATTCAAATTTTTGAATGAACGGCTCCACTCCACACGGGCCTGCCTCTGAGCTTCGGTGAGGTTGTGCGGCACCCAGCGGCAAACTATCCTCCTCACGCGAAGGTGCTCGTGTAGAATATTGTCTATCCCAAACCAATCTGCAGTGTATGCTCAATCTCTTCTTATGTAATTCGCCTGTTTTCTTGAATTTACTGCCAGCACACTTTCTCCTGTGACAGCCGTCGTAGGACGACCACTCCTTTGTTCATCCCCCAAAGTAAGGCGACCGCGCTTGAACTCGCTATACCAGCGGTAGATGGCTTTTGAAGGTCCTTCATCCATAAAAGCAATTTGAAGTCGATAAAATGACTCATCAGGTTTTAGATCACATTTAAAATCGTGGAAGATCATCGCACAAAAATGTTCTCGATGCAGATCCATTTTTAATGAGCCACGATAATTTGATTTGGCTCTCGAAAAAATATGGAGGGAAATTTAAAATTCGAACTATGGTATTTTTACTTTTCAATAACCAAAGTTTTCAAAATAATTACAAGTGGCCAGTACCAGTACATAAAAACTTTTTTTCGCAATACTTACTGAGTGGCCTGGTATTCTTTCGTATAAACCATCAATTTTTTCTTTGATCTTCTTCTACTTTTATAGCATCTAGATTAATTTCATTACCAGTCACTTTCAAAAACTGATTCACTTTTAATACTCCAGGTTCTAAGTAATCAATATTTGCTATTTTTCCACAGCAAGGGTAACGGAAGCACAATCGACCACGTTTACCATCTATTCTCACTGAGCTGGTTAATATTTAGAGCTTGCAGCGTAGTCTTGGCTGCGTCAGACGTACACATTCACTCGCAAAAAGCCCTGAAGTGTTTACAACAGTGTCCTAGTGCTTCTTTTAATATTGAGGTTAGTATTTCTTGAAAGCTTTTTTTTAGTATTGTCAGCAGAAAATTTCTATTCGGTCAGCGGGATTAAATAATCCGCGAAGTTGGGGCACATCTACAACTAACCCATATGGTAAGCTTTGAAGGGGTAGTTTGCTCACTTTACTCGCTCACTCGAGCCCCCGTCATCCCCTAGATATTAGGTTCCTTTGAACCTTGCTGATAGAAATAGGAGTTCCATCAATGATCTTACCCACGACTATCATAGTTGACTGGTAGATAATACTAAGGCCTTGAGTTACACCTATATACTTTTGTGTACATGAAGAATTAAATAAATAATCTGTGTAATAAACTTACTGAACATGAATTAAAAAAAATTGTGGCTAAGAAGTTAACTGTCTTTTCTCATTGTCAATATACAAAGTGTAACGGAACGGGGTGATCATATTTTAAAAACTGCTTCTATGGGTATAAAAAAACAACTTTAATTTAGAAACGAACCAGCATTGCCATCCAGCGTGGCAATTCTGCCAGCGTTCTGGGCACTTTTCCCATGGACATCGATGTGGATGAAATTTTTGATGCCCTATGAGTTCTTTTCCTACCCGTTTGTACATATTATTATTTTCAGTTTGTTTAAATACCTATTAAGAAAACACTAGATAACATTACATAAAAGTCTGTGTTCCCTGATAGCTACAACCTAGGGGTCTTGAAGTCAAGAGTGAATAGGTTACTTCTAGGCAAGCGTGCTCCATCGTCGGCCACATCATCGCTTACCATCAGGTGAGATAGTGGTCAAACGCGAGCCTATCAACAATAAAAAAAAATATTAAAAAAAAATTCTCAAATTAAAATGAACTTGGCGTAGTAAATTAACGCCAGTTGATCAAAATTAGTACCTATGGGAGGACCAATTTTTTTTAACAATTCACTCTGGCTCTGGTTGTTTAAACCCATAAGGCTAAAGGCTAAACCTGAAGACTAAGACCAAATTGACGACCCAACTATTAATTTTTTTTTTGCAGATGAAAAGGCTAGAATATCAGTTGGCACATGACTCCGTAGCATTAACCGGTATGGGTTTTTTTTCACTACGAAGGGAACTTCTATTGGAAGTAAGTTAAACTGTCCGATTTGGTAATTGTTCATGATATTCATGAGTAAACTAAATTGGGTGCAGCATTACATGACGCAGGTTCGATTACTGCATGGAACTAATATTTTTGCGATGAACCTAAGTTGTCGCACACGGGCCACCAGCGACAGCCACAAGACACCGCCGCTGGCATATTTCCTGCAGTTATATACACTAGCCACAAACAGTTGACGCCGGTGGCCGCCATACGCTACAAATAGTCGCTCGCTTCTTGAAGAACGCACCAACCACAAACGCCTCTTTCTCCTTCTTCTTTGTCAGAGTCCATTACAATATAGCGCACATGAATAAAAAAGTGGCAGCCACCGACCGCAAGTATCCACCACCGGCCACAAGTAGCTGTCGCGCGCTTCAGCTATCGTTGTGGCTGCTTTAAGTTTCTCGTGGCGGCACGCGGCGTTTTTGGCTGTCATTGTGGTCCGTGTGTATCGTTGCAAGGCGTCCGGATAAATCCGGACAAAATCCGGACAGGGTCAGGTTTTTTAGTTGCGTGTCCGGCCAAATTAGAAGAATACAGATATGTCCGGCTTTTGTTAGGCTTCTTAAATTAGACGATTTTTTTTAAATTTGTCATGTCTTCTACTTTACCTTGTATCGCTAGCGTAAGCGGAGCGGACTAGCAATTATAGCAGCCAATTTTATTGTTGTTTCATTAGAATTGAAGAATATATTAAGGTCAATAATAAAAAAGGCGAGTTAAACTTAAAAAAAAATGTCCGCCATTTTACTCAAATGTCCGGCTAAATTGGCAGGTCTGTCCGGCTTTTCGGTTTGAAGATCTGGCAAGCCTATCCGTGTGCAATAGTATAATATTATTATTAAACACAGAATAATTCAATTCTACGTGAAGATTAGCATGAATGAGATTTTTAATTTAATATCTTTGGTTTCAGGTGGCCGCTGCTATTTTGAAGTACGAATTAGTTTTAATACAATACGATAAATAATAATTTTATTAGACTGTAGTATCATGACTGTAATTCAAATATTCTGAAACAAACTCCTATCTACGAACATATCGTATAAACTTCGTATTTAATTAAAAATAAACAGTTATTTCTTTATTCTTTGTTGTACACACAATTTTATACAGACAATAAAATAGGACAGTTGATGTACATAGGCGAGCTTAACTCACAACTGGGTTTTCTTACAGCAAACCATGTGAAAAATAAATATTACATTTGAGGAACTTTAAATGTACAACAAAAAATTAAACACATAAAATTATGTGATGTTACACTTTTCGAAATTATGTAACACAGAGTGTGTTACATAATTCCGAAAAGTGTAACATTTAAAACTAAAAATATACTAAAAAGATATGTGTACAGCACACTATACATAAACATAATATATACAATAAATAAATACCTATAAACATACATATTTATGGGTTATGTTGACAGAAAATTTTCCTTAATTCTTCCCCTGAAAACTTCCAACAAAGGGCTAGCTCTCAATGTATGTGGAAGAGAATTCCAGAGGCGCACAGCATGAACGGTAAAAGATCCACTGTAGAGACTTGAAGAGTGGGGAGGAAAACGAAGGAGATGAGAGGATGATGAGCGACAAGGTTTTTCAAGCGTTCCCGAAAATACAAGGGGGAGTTGGGATTATTGAGAACCGGGAAAAGAAAGAGTGTGGCAATCCTGACGTCGCTGAATAGGCAGCCACTTCAATTGCCTTCGAAATTCCGACACATGATCATACTTCCGAAGGCCAAAATGAAGCGGATACACAAATTCTGCAGACGCTCCAGTTTGTCAAGAAGTTCCTCAATCGCATCAAGGAAACAGACATGAGCGTAGTCAAGAAGAGGTAGAAAAAGAGACTGCGCAAGAGTAACTTTAGTTGAGAACGGCAGGAACTTCTGAAGACGTTTCAGTGACTGAAATGAGCAAAACAGCCTTCTGCTTACTTCTGCAATGTGGACATTCCAAGACAGGTTACAGTCTAGGAAAACCCCTAAATTTTTAACTTTTTTTGAATAGGCTATAGCGACAGCATCGTACATAACAGGTGGGAGACACTGGTTATTCAACAAGTTTACGAAATATCTGCCACCAATAATGAGAGCTTGTGATTTAGTTGGATTTACTAAAAGTCCGAAACTTTTAGCCCACTGACAGATATTTTTAAGATCATTATTGATGGCTTCGATAGCGTCGTTGAGCTCTTCTAACTTAAAGTGGCATTAAAACTGCAAGTCGTCTGCATAAGTTATGTTTTTTAATGCCTTACTTGTTTCTTTTGTCTTTTCCAACTACTTTTTATACTTTATTTTTCTATAAACTAACCATACAATAACAATAACCAAGCTTTTGAGATAGAGAATCAAATCAAATATCTCGACTTAGCACGCGAGGTTGTCGATATGTGAAATGTGGACTCGGCTGCCATTCTGGTGATTGTCGTGACCGCCAACGGCCTATGGCCCAAAGCCTCGACGAACACCTATCGAAGCTGTCGTTGCGCGATTCGATCAAGGGCTTGAGAAGGCAGTTTTCTTCGATACGGTTCACCTTGTGGGTAGGTTCCTATCTCTGGAGTCCTAATCATCGGTAGCTTGGATTCTGCTCCCGACACTGGTGAACTACATTTTTTAATGCTTAAAAGAAAAATATATATGATTTATAAAAAGTCGTAGTCGTCGTCGTCGTAAGTCCTTTAGTGTTTTTAATGTAGTGTTTAATAACAATAATGTTAACTTCTAGAGTAGCTACGGTGGTTAAGGGTCTGGAGCAGCAACCGCGTACCGGAAAACCAGCTTTGGAAGGCCTCCCACAAGTTGAACCGATCACCTGGTGACGGTCACGGGAATGCAAGACGACAGGAGCGGTCATTGTGATGATACTTGAGGGAGACCTATTGCCTATGTCTATCGGCTGAAATAACAATGATAATGATGAATAATATTAAGTAGTCTTTTCTTCAGCGAGGAGGAGTGGCAGGCGGCCGCCTCCTTCTGCGAAGCAGTAATGCTAGCAAAGGAGGCGGCCGATCGCGTGAGACAAGGGTCCTCACGCCCCAACCGCCGCCGCCGCCGGGATTCCGATCCCGATTTCCGGCCAACGTAGGCGCGGGCTTGCGGATGGCGAGCAATGGGTGGCTCACCGTCCGACCGTCCAGTAACCGTCCGGACCGAGCCCAAGTCGTCGATGGCACGTACGCGCCTCAAGGAGATGTCAGCAACTGTAGGGGCCTAGCAGGGTCGAAGCCTACCGGGGCCAAGGGTCTGATTCTGAAAGGAAGACTCGGCCCTGGTACGAAAGGCAACGAAGGAACAGGAGTGAGTTTTTAGTCAGTAAAAGTCTGACACTATCTCGCGCTCCGCCCAAGATTCAGATTCAGATTCAGATTCAGATATTTTTATTTGTAGAACATAGGTGGGTAAACAAAAAGTACAGATGTGATGTCAATATAAATGAACACTATGTCTTGCCGTCAACGGCGTACAAATATTCACATTACAATTGTATTAAAGAATTGGAAAAATAATTATTAAAAAAACCTTCAAAAATAATCAAAACAAATTCAAAAATAATAATTAAAAACAAAATAAAATACAGTACAAAAGCATCATTAATAAAATTAATTATAAATTCAACCAAATAATAAAATTAAAATTAAATTAGATTAAATAAAATAATTAAGATGATTATGTCCTTACATTAATTTGTCTTCCAAGTACTCATTGACTGTATAGTAAGTTTTCTCGCACAATAGATTAAGAAGAGCTCTTTTAAAATGGTGTATGCTGTCAAGATCTTTTAATGTATTTGGCAATTTATTATATAACTTGGGTGCCATTCCCAAAAAGCTCTTTGAGTATAGTGCAGTCTTGTGTGGAATGGCACATATCTCTCTATATCGTCTTTTCGACTTCAGTGTAGGAAACAAATGCAAGTTTGATTTTGCGAATACTGCTGTCTCGTAAATGTACATACAAGGTAAAGTAAGTAGCTTATATTTATTAAAGAAGGGTCTACAACTATCAGTTTTTTTTAACTTAAACACAGCACGTACACATCTCTTTTGAGCTTTGAACGCAATGTCCTTATCAGTGGAATTCCCCCAATAGATTATACCAAAACGTATGGTTGATGAGACAAACGCTTTG
This sequence comes from Mythimna impura, assembly GCA_905147345.3. Taxonomy (NCBI): domain Eukaryota; kingdom Metazoa; phylum Arthropoda; class Insecta; order Lepidoptera; family Noctuidae; genus Mythimna; species Mythimna impura. The sequence continues at coordinate 23,532,128 of LR990342.1, read as the reverse complement.
TATGCTATCAATACCACAGACTCATTAGATATTTTCGCAAGATTATATAGCGCATAAGAATATTGGTTTAATTTTTTACAAACACTATCTACATGATTTTTCCAATTTAGATGACTATCCAAGTAAAGTCCTAGAAATCTGGCACTGTTGGTTTCATTTAGTTCTCTTCATCTTATATTCAAATTTTGTTTTTTCCTTCTTTGTTGGAACGTCATAACCTGTGTTTTTTCTAAGTTTATTTTAAGTTTATTTTTACGTAACCAGTTGATAATGCAATGGATGGAATTATTTATTTCATTTTCATTAAGATTAAGAGCGCGATTTCTCATTAGATGATTTTCCCACCTAAAAAAAAAGGACTCCCTTCGGGTAAAAGTTTCTTCCAAGGAAACATCAGACATACAGTAACCAACCCTTCAAACAAATGAATAAAAATTACAAAAAGAAAAAAGAACATCACCAGTTTTGACAGAAACGCCTACATATACCCAACAAAAAGCTTTAATAAAACACCGTTTATTGCAATAGCTTTCGCGTTGTGTATCGACAGCGAACAACGCACGTATTGCGATTTAAAAGCAAAAAAAAATATCCGATTCTCGTGACTATCGAGTTCCCCGTAGCAAAGTTTCGGATGAAAAAATTTGAAGCGCTTCGAAATAAAAGATTTAAAATGTTACTGGATACCGGTATCTATAATGTCAACAATTTTTAATTAAAATTTTATAGCTTTGTAAGAAAAAGTAACTGGAATTAAAGTTGGTTAACTGATCTTTTCTTTTAATGTACTCATTTCGATTACCGCCCGAAGCCGGCCTAGAAGTAGGTGGCGAGATGGTGTGGACGCGTACCGCAAGGACTGGTTTGAGATGGCGTGGATGAAGAAATTGTGGAAGGACTTAGGGGAGACCTTTGCCCAGTTGTGGGACAGTAAGGGCTAGATAAAAAATAAAGCAAGTGGGTGTCGGACTCGCGCTCTGAGGGTTCCGTACAAACTTACCTATCTAAACAGTTTAATTCCTGATTGGAGTCTTGAAGTTTATTCCAAATAGTAACAAAACTTTTTTTTTTTGACGTAACAATAAATTTTCTTTTTTCAGATTTATTCCTATACTTGTGTTATAAGACCTTGCTTTATGAAAAATTTCAGGATTCTGGGTCAACGAGAAGTATCCTAGGAATTTGGTTTCTTTGAGTGTCGCAATATACGTTTTTTTTTGACATAAACAGCCATAATATCTATTTTTTCCGTTAACTTATATGTATATGATTTTAATTTCAACATGATACGTACACACGTTCCCGAGATAAAGGGTCTTGACAGACAGACAGACGGACAGACAACATAGTGAAGGGTTCCGTTTTTTCCTTTTGAGGTACGGAACTCTAAAAACTGAACACACTAATAAAGGCCTAAAAATACATAAAATAATCTTAAACAATAATAAAGTAACACATATTATAAAAAAAAAAAAAAACTTATATAATTATACGATATACCTGAAAAACTGATCAGTACCTGAAAAATGAAGATATCCGCAGGAGAACCAAGGTTACAGACATAGCCCGAAGAATCGCCAAACTTAAGTGGCAGTGGGCAGGGCACATTGCTCGCAGAACAGATGGTCGATGGAGACGAAAGGTTCTGGAATGGCAACCACGTACCGGAAGACGCAGCGTTGGAAGGCCTCCCATAAGGTGGATCGGTGATCTGGTGAGGGTCGCAGGAATCCGATGGATACGAGACGCACAGGACCGGTCATTATGGCGACATTTGGGGGAGGCCTATGTCCAACAGTGGACGTCTTTCGGCTGAAATGATGATTGAATGATGACGAGTCAGGTCAAATTACAGATTTGTTGGTCCAGATTTCAGATTCTCAAATTTGAGATTTCCATACTTTTCGCTAAAGCAGTCGCACAAATATTATAAAGGTGAAAGTTTGAGAGTGTGTGTATATTTGTAATTTCTTCATGCTGAAATGGCTCAAAGGATTTCAATGAAACTTGGTACACAGGAAGGTCATATCCTGGAGTAGCACATAGGTTTATCCCAGGAGTATGAATTGGGATAATTTTCTAATTTAACGCGGGTGAAGTAAAAGCAGTGGTGGCCGAGTGGTAACGGTCTCGACTTACGAGTTGTAGGTCACGGGTTCAAACCCAGCCAGGCACATTACTTTGTGTAATTTATTTCATCACCACTGCTCTCAAAATGGTGAAAAAGGAAGAAAAGAAAGAAAGAATGAAAAACTGTTTATTCGCGCGAAATGACGCAATCTTAAAACTAGCAAACAAACATTGTAAATTGATAGGGAAGATATGCGTCACATCCGCGCAAAACGGCCTAACGCTCAGCATAAAGCTGTGGCCTCACGCATTATGCGATAAGCTCACAGCGCTGGTTTTCAGCGTGGGCCGGTGGCGGTGTCGACATGAAAACGCCGGAACGGTGCAGTGTACAACAAGATTTGGATAGAAAAAGGAAATACATATATAAATTAAAAAGAAAAGAAAATTAAACTAAATAAAAAAAAATAAAAAATAAAAATAACGTGACAAATACATTAATATAAAGTGGCAACACCACGATGCGCCCGAGCAACTCGTTTTTATAATCTGTGGCATAGACCACAGACGCTAATACGTGATTGGACGCGATCGCGATGCTGTTCGACAAAAGGATATGACCGAATGTGACGAAAGCTATGATGGTTTTGGAAATTCAAATAATTCTTGTAAAGTACTAGTATGATGAAAAAAACATCGTGATGGAACCGGCATGTCCTAGAACCAAAAAATTCGAAGAGATGTGACATCCACCAACCCGCACTGTGCCCGCGTGGTGGATTACGGCCCATTACCTCTCCTAAAGAGGAGGCTTGAGTCCCAGCAGAGGGAACATTATAAAGCTGATTATGCTATGCTATGCTATGAAGTAACAGCAGCAGCTAATAAAACACAAGGCAAAATAAAACATGTCTGACCCTACCAAATCTTTTGCTCACACCTTCACAGATCTTCATTATTAGGACCCGCAGCACGTAAGGTAGAAAATATCAGCACTTTCAATATTTTCTTCATATCATATGAAATCCGTTCGGGATTTCTCCTTTATTTCGTATGTTCGCCACGTTTCGGGGCATGTCATTATCCGTATAAGTGCCTGTAAACGTTAGGTTAGGTCTTATATTTAGTGAAACAGATCGTATTATAGAAGCAAAACCGTTAAGGCTGTTGTAGACAGAACCTAATTTCAGTAGGTTTAATTGACAATGTTTATTTTCTTATTTGAAGTTTTTTTTTTTTGTAGGTGGGAATATCGTCCAATTACTCCTCCCACTCTGAGTGAAGCGAGAGGAAATGTCAGATTTTTACTTACTAAAATTTACCTGTGTACCTTCAGTTGCCCTTTGCGTTCCAGGGTTGCAGTAACTCTAGCTCCCCGTCCGACCGTCCGGTAACCGTCCGGATCGAACTCAAGTCGTCGCCGGCGCGTACTGTTACACGCGCGCCTCTAAGATATGTCAGCAAACCGTAGGAGCCCAGCAGGGTCGAAGCCTACTGGGGCCAAGGGTCTGCTTCTGAAAGGAAGACTGGTATGAAAGGCAACGAAGGAACAGGAGTGAGTTTTTAGTCAATAAAAGTCTGACACGCCCTCTCAAGAGCGTGGGATGTCATTGGATGATTTTCCTACCGAAAAAAAACTTGTTGTGTACAAATTGCGTTAGCCTTTTAACAATATCAGGTGATTATTTAAAATACTCAGGCTTGAGTTTTTACCATTGCACACATTACAATCAAAGGCATACCCAGTAAAAACAGGTTTTTTTTTTATTATTTATAAGCTCGCGTTTGACTTCCATCTCACCTGATGGTAAGCGATGATGTGGCCGACGATGGAGCAAGCTTACCTAGAAGTAACTCACTCTTGACTGAAAGACTCCTAGCTATAGCTAGTGCTCTGCGTGTTCAATACAATGATGCTTTTAGGGTGTTGATGGGGTTGCCGCGCTACTGCAGTGCATCCGGTATGTTCGCAGAGGCAGAAATTGATGGCTTTCATGCCATTATCCGCAAGCGATGCGCCTCCATCATGCGCAGGGTACGCGTCAGCCCTAACAACATCCTGAAGACAATAGCGGACAGGTGGGACAGTCCCATACTGGAGCATTGGGTACGCCTGCATGCCCCTGTGGCGTATAATTCATAAAAAAAAATTGTTTCCGGTAGCTATAAGTACTAACACTAGTTTATAAGTTCTGTGTATACTAACCAACTATGGACTTTTTCCGAAATATAAGATTTTTTTTTTTTTATAAGCTATCAGGAAACACAGACTCCGGCAGGGAATTCCACTCCTTAGCTCTACGCACAAGAAATGTGTTCCCAAAACGCATTGTACGTATGGGTGGCAGTGACATATTATTGCTACTTATTTATTGATGGCTACTTTTTCCTAAACAAGTGCGAGTCGGACTCGCGCACTGAGGGTTCCGTACAAACTCACCTATGAAAACAATTCAATTCCCGAATTGAGTTACGAAGATTTTTCCGAATCGCAATTTTTTTTGTGATGTAACTACACATTTACAGTTTTCAGATTTTTCCCTATACTTGTGCTATGAGACCGTGCATGTCATGCCAAATTTCAGGATTCTAGGTCAACGGGAAGTACCCTCTGAATTTTGATTGCCTTGAGAGTCGTTTTTTGTGTTTTTTAATTTTTTCACAGCTTTATGGGATCGCTAACTTGAGTATAAGGTTTTAATTTTAACTCCATACCTCCACGCGTTTCCGAGATAAAGGGTCTTGACTGACAGACAGACGGACAACAAATTGATCCTATAAGGGTTTCGTTTTTTTCTTTAGAGGTACGGAACTCTAAAAAAACGCTCGATTTATGGGACAAACCCTGGTAGCAAATTACTCTAAAAATTATAAAAATCTTTATAAATTAGTTGGGTAACAAAAATGAAATTAAAATATGTCTTTAATCTACGAATCCTCGGTAAATTATTTTTATATTACAATGGCATAGTACCTATTATAATACACTCAATATTCCTTCAATAATAATAATAATAATTGCGGGATAAGACGCAATAAGAAGCTCCCTCAATTCTTTTGTTCAATCTGTAGACCTGTTGGATTCATACTATATACTCCGAATATAGTACAGGGACGAATTCCAATAGTAAGGTCAGGCGTAAAGGCCCCTTTCTTGTCAAATACAATAAATAACAACAGACATTATGGGGATTTATATTAGGGGTACATATTCATTTGGGTTACGATCTGTTACACGTGTCTGTAAGCTTTAAATACATCCTTAATGAAAATGGTCATGTTTTTATCCGCCTTCCAAAAAATAGGAGGTTCTCACGTTGTCTGATTTTTTTATCTAAAAATACGTTTAACGCTGCAGGATAGCCTTTACTAGACGGACTTATTATAATATTGATTCAGCATTTTCTCTTCCTCAAATATGATTGTGACAAAATATTGTCGTCTATCGTGGACAAGGTACGACTCATGTTGGCATGATCTCAAAAGCATGTACCATCAAACGACGCGTTTGTATTCGCGTGGTAGTCACGCAAAAATGAACGCGACGACGCTAAAATGACAATCAACAGTCACATTCCACCTCTGCGTAAAAATCAGTAACTTTGTAATAAAATTAAACGATTTACTGCGCTATCATATTTATTATATTTTTCTTCATTGTGTTATTTTTATTATTGTTAAACTCTGCATTTTATCTGATGAAGAGATGGTGTGATTAATGATGGAGCACGCTTGGTTAGATATAACCTATTCAGTCTTGACCCCTAGGTTGTAGCTATTAGGAAACACAGACACTGGCAGGGAATTCTACTCCTTAGCTGTACGCACAATCGTAAGCTTGCGGACGGCGAACAATAGGTAGCACACCATCCGGTCGTCTAGTAACCGTCCGGACCGAGCCCAGGTCGTTGACGCCGCGTACTGTCCCATGCGCGCCTCAAGGAAATGACAGTAAATCGTAGGGGCTTAGCAGGTTCAAAGCCAACTGAGACCATGGGTTAAGTGAAAATGAACACCGGTGCCCTGGAACTCAAGGCAAAGAAAGAACAAAGAACTAGGTTTTATTCAGTAAAAGTCTGGCAAGCCCTCGCGCTCCATACAAGAGTGAAAGTAGTCATTGGACGATTTCCCACCTAAAAAAAGGTGTACGCACCATAAATGTTTTCTTAAAATGATTTGTACGTATGGGCGTGATGTCCACCATACCTATATTGTGCACATGGCCGGTAGTATAATATCAAAAGATTTGAAAAATAATGTTGTTTAATATCTAAAATAGACCACCCATTATTATTATCACAGGGTGTATAATCAATCTTCAAAATCCGACCCTGTAAATCTAATATCATTCTATATCAAAGTACTAGTAGATAAATCATTTTCCCATTATGTCGGCGATAGATAAGATTAGGCCTAATAACCCTCAAAGGGCTGGAAATATTGCTTGCGTTTCACCAAATAATATCTATTCTATCTAACTTGACCAACTGTTGACTATTCGAGTACTATCTGTACATAAAGTAAAACTTTTTACAAAAAAAAAAACAACTAACTTAAATGTAAAAAAAAACACTAATAAAAAGTGCAAGATAACTTTAATTTCGGAAGTCGGTGTTTCTATAATAGTTTTGTCACTTTGTTATTTATCACCGACTTCCGAAATTAAAGTTATTTTGGACTTTTTAGTGTTTTTTTTTACATTGAAGTCGGTTGTATTTTTTTTGTAAAAAGCTTAATATTTTACACTTTTTAGTTGCGGTATCACAACTAAAAAGTACCCCTCATTCAAACTTAAAGTCATCGCGTATACGTATAAACAAAGTAGTTTTACTTGTTACAACACTTCTGCTGTGATTCCATGAGGAGTTCCGTTCCATATCTTCGAGGTTCATTATTAGATCATAACAATATTTCTATGGCACCAACTCGGAAGTAAAACCTTTCAATAAAAAATTAATTCAAATTTTTTCCACAATTGACCGAGAAATCGGTGAACATACATAAAAAAATACATACAGCCGAACACAGAATCTTCTTCTTTTTGTCGGTTAAAAAGCCAAAGTAATGACTAACTCACTGACTCATCAACGTCCAGCTAAAACCTTTAATAATAATAATAACCCCATCGCCGTTTCTCTACGTTGACGTCGTGGTGGGGCTTGTGTGCTCCAATAAACCCTAGGTCTGTACCGATAGAGTTTGCTTTGCCGTAACATGCCTAGGGTCAAGACGTAAGAGAGATACAATCCGCAGGGCAGTTTTATGGCGAACTGATGGGCATTAGCGACCCCACGGACCTGATCTCCCTGGAGAAATCTTGTTCCACATCTCCGGCTTGCCTTTATTGGCCGGCCGTAGTGAACACTGACGAGGAACGGAGCTCCCACCTCTCTCTTGCCTTTATTGGCTGGCATGAGTGGTTGTTTCGCAAGAGCAAATGTACTCGGGAGAAGGATGTATTATCCAGTAAGGTGCTGGTAGGGATCTTGACCGTTCTTCCAGGATTGTCCTGATAGCCGAACCTCTCCATTCCTCAAACACCTCAGGATATGTTACCCTCTTGTTGCTACGTCACTTTGAGTGTGCAAGTCGCCCCCTGCCTTTTTTATCGATGTTTAATAGCATTGTTCAGGCAGGAGCCATAGTCTTAACATAGTTCTTGGTAACCAGTCCACTTAAACCTCCCAAAACCATAGCCCCATATCTTTGTTTTCCATATGTCGCAATAGTTTGCCACCAACCGGGGGTTGTCCTTGGGTGCACTAGCATGGCGCGTACTGGTACCACGTTCCACCAAAATTGCCTCTGCGAGTATGTTTCGGCCTCTCTCGTATGCCTTACAAAGGTCCAGGACCCCCCGGGTTCTGAGAAATAGTAACTCATAAATAACAATAATATTCCACAACCATTAACACTAGAAAGACGGGAAAATCTATCTACCTACAAAGACGGCGACCGGTCAAATGACTGCCCCAATTTATTTAATATATTTTTTTATTTATGTGCTAAAATTGGTAACTATAGTAATAAAACAGGGTATAATATATAATTATTTATTTAATTTACATACAATTTTTACATTTTAACATTTTATTTACGTTACAAGAGCCGCAAAGTGGCTTTTTGCAAGAGTCGCATACTTTATTAGTTTTATTTTTGCACTTCTGTATATAGCATTCTCGCCTTTTCCGAATTTCCGGATTTTGAAGAGAAGATCGAGAAGTAGAAGGCGTGGGTTCTTCGGGCGACAGTTCGGTTTCAGAGGGTCTCGGTTCAATTTCTACTTTGCCGCTAAGTTCACTTGCTAAACTTAGTATGAAATTCCTTCGTTTTATGTTGGTGCCTGACATTTTCTTATACAAAATGAAGGAATTTATCCCTGCTAGGTCCAAAATATTGAAAAATACCTGTACAGGCCACCTTCGAGATGCCGCTTTGACACTATATTTTTTTGCCATCTGGTCAGCTACATCCACGCCGTACTTGGTAGCATTGTAAAAAGTCACAGTTTCTGGCTTTTTCTTAGGATGATTAGAATCTATTTCAACATTGTCATGTAACGTGCTGAGCAATAAAACGTTCTTGTTTCGTTTTCCTTGATAAATTGTAAGAGTACATCTATCAGATTTCAGAATTTTTGTTTCAAACAAAGTCATCTGAAGTGATTTGACGTAAGGCGGAACCTCTCGTCGTGCCCTGTTCAAAGTTCCTACAATTGTAGTGCGTTTTGCGAGCAAGTTATTTGCCAAGCTCAACGATGTAAAGAAGTTGTCAGTGGTTACATTCCGACCAGTATTTGCAAAAGGTTCCACGAGACGCATAACAACGGATTCACTGAGGCTTTGGTTTTGTGGCCTGCTTTCATCTTTTCCTAAGTAAGGAAAGCCGTTGAGTACAAACTTTGAATCTACATCAACACAAAGCCAAAATTTAATTCCAAACTTATCAGGCTTGTTAGCAATGTATTGAAGAAACCTGCATCTAACCTTAGTAGAAAACAGTTGTTCGTCTACTGTAACGTTTTCTCCCGGCTTGTAGCACGATAAGCAGTTCTCAATGAATTTCTTCCAAACGTCTGATATTAGTGCGAATTTGTCTTGTTGAAGTCGTGAACTTCTCTCAGATCTGTGATCAAATCGCAAAAACTTCATTATTTCTTTGAATCTGTCACGTGACATAACTTTTGAAAAAAAATTTATTCCCCAAGTTTTACTCCACAACTCATTTACTTGAATATTTTTTGCACCGTATGCACCTCGAGCATAACATATAGCGATAAAACTTTCCAGTTGTTCCAAAGTTAGTATCCAGTTATTGTGTCCTAGTTGTCTATTAGCTTCTTCTATAGTACATTTCTGAATATGTCTCAATATAGATTCATCAATCAAAAGCCTCCACGAGTCTGACAAATGTCCCTTGAAATTTCTTTTTGCATATGAGGTAGGCCCTGCTTGCTCAGTTATGATATTGTGTCGTGCCCGGCGACCACTTTGAGTAGATTCCATTTGAGGTGTCCATGAGGTACCGTCGATAGAAGTGATAAGACCTTGAAGCTCAGAATCTTCCAAACAATGACTCCTACCACGGCCTCGACCACGAGCACGGCTACGACCGCGGCCACGAGAACTCAAGCTGTCAACGGTTCGTAAAGTTGCTAGAGGTATCTGATCTTCCAGGTCACTTTCATCCGTAGAGGAACTCGAACTGATAAATGGTACATTTTCATCCTCACTACCGTGCTCTTCACTTTCAGAGCCACAATCCGATTCATCTTCACAAATATTTTGCAACATTGAAAGTATTTCTTCATTTTGAAGGCTTCGAGACATTTTTCACGAATCACTTACAATAATTCTGACAAAATTGATAGGCAGTCGTAACTATACTGACTCATTTGACTTGCATACTCCAAACAATGGACAAAGCGCACATTATTTCGTATTCTACCTTCTCATATTACAAATAAATACTTATCCGATATCAACCGTCAAATGACTGCCGCCGTCTTTGTCGGTATATCAAGATTTTAAACAATAAACAAAAGAGACGAGAGTTATTTTCATACCTATTTTCATTTAACTAGTAATATTAATAAAAGTCACAAAGTCTCAGTACATTAAGTCAAATAGATTTTGAGTTATTCCAAATTTAAATTCAAATTGCAGTCAAATGACTGCTTCCGTCTTTCTAGTGTTAAACAACACCGTCTAGACCCAAGCATATTATAGATAAATTACACCCAGACACAGAAGAAATGATCGTGCTCATCACACAAACATTTGTCCTGTTAGTGGGATTCGAACCCACGACCTCCGGCATTGCAGTCAGGATCACTAACCACTAGACCAACAGGCCAGTCTTTGGATCTAGAATGCTAAAATTTTGTACAGAGGTCCTTTTTATGTAAAAATGGTATGCAAAGGATAAGAAAGGATTTTCCATTTTTTTTTCCTTTAAGGGGATGAAACGAGAGTTCAAATTTTGTACAGGGAAACCTTTCAAAGAACTTTCACGTGAGTAAGACGTAAGTAAGGTGTGGTTTTTTTTTGTCAGTGAAAGTCTGGCATTCACTTTCGCTCCATCCTAGAGCGAGAGAAGTAATTAGATGATTTATCACCTCGAAAAAGGATGGTTCAATCACTAAAAGTCTTACACACCCTCTCGCTCCATTCTAGAGCGTGAGTGGGCACTGAAGACTAGCGCTGGTTGATGTCCAGCAATTGTTGAGGTGGTAACAATGGTAGCCCTATCGGTACGGGTACGCTCGGGCTTTTTGTAGTTTTCTTGTATTTTACTTTATTTTCATAACCATTTTGCTATGTATGTCTCGAATAAAAGTTAATCTATTCCTATTCTATCCTACTCATCGATATCGGGGGGCACGGCAGTGCCCCCGCCAAGCCGAGCGAACTTTTTGAGAACTATTTGAGAACCTCTGGATAAGACCAGAACACAGAAATTTTCGTCATCCAGTAAGCTATAATCACATACTTAAAATCTAAAATTTCAAGTCTGTAGGTCATTTAGTTCCGAAATTAAGCGAAAGAAAAGTTTCGCATTTATGACACTCACTCACTCATGATCATCAGAATAGAACTAGTACTTCCCATAAACTCAGAGAGCTGAAATTTGGTACAGAGTTAGGGTTTAATGGCCACATAAAGGGAAAACTATAAAAACTAGGATAATCGAAGATCTGGAGTACCTGGTGACCCTGATTAGAAAACACAAGAGCCCAACCAAACTATTAGAGATCGACATACCACCTTTACAAAAAATATTCAACTTGGTGGGCCGCTTCTTTTGATGTCAAAAATCGAAGGTCTGAAGTATCTGGTGAAGAACCCTCAGCTGGTCTCAGCTGTATTAGAGATATGGTAATGCCCCCTTCTACAATTGTTAGATAAAAAAATCGACTGTCATTGCAAAAATCAATATGCCCTCGTTTCTACAAAAAGAAGTGAAATCCCACCAAAAACATTTTGTAAAAAACTAGCCAAGTCTCGATGGAGCTGCTTGTTTATCTCTAAAAAGTAATGAAATCTGGTTAACGTCGTGCCAAGTCTACGGGTCCTTACTGCGATTTCTTTATTATTATTATAGTTAATGTTGTGTGACTTGGCCGTTGAACAATACGTTTTCCAAGTGGCAATTTTCCATCGTCAATGGGTAGCGGTTCTGGCGACAGATTGGTGCAAAGATGTCATGGAGCACCTGGTTTCGTACCCTTGTGTACCCTTCAACGGCCAAATCACACAACATTAACTATAATAATAATAAAGAAATCGCAGTAAGGAACCGTAAACTTGGCACGACTTTGTCCAGATTTCATTACTTTTTAGAGATAAACAAGCAGCTCCATCGAGACTTGGCTAGTTTTTTACAAAATGGTTTTTGGTGGGATATTATATACTACGCACTAGATTACGCGTGCCGAACACTCGCTTCAATCGACTCAGATGTAGTGTAATCCACCTTGAACATTACACTATGTTGAACGAAACGCGTAAGTGCCACGAAATTCATGGCGCTTAAGACATTTTGGTCGCGACAAAAGTATCCTCTAAAAGCTATCTTAGCGCTGTATGTTTTAATAGTTCTGTTAAACGGCGTAATGCCAATGTAGCGCCGCAGTGAACTTTTGTTTTAACTTTTCAGTATTTTGACAAATATTTTCCATGAACGTGCTTGTCTATATAATAATAACAATAATAATAAGTTTATTGTTCTTCTCTCACATAGAAATTTGCAAACAATATAAAGAAGCATACAAAACATTGGCGATAATTGTTGTGATCTATATGAGAGACTGGTTTCTGTACTAGGAGACCTGTATGACAGATTACCAGCCTCTCCAGACTCCGGACAATAGGTGACAACTGTATACAACATCAGTGAGAAGTAATAATTAAGAGGGATTAAGCTAGGTGCAGTGTGATTGTTGCTGTTATGGGGGTACAAGGTGAGTGGCAGGTGGTCTATCTCTAGAATATAAGTCGATGATCCTACTACAGTTTCTCAAATATAGGTATCCTATGTATTTAAGAAACTAAAATAAATGAAATAAAAACTAAACTTTTACTAGCGACCCAGAATTTTAGCGGCTTAATCTACTAGAGGGTGTAATAACTAGAGGTCGGAATTAGGTAGAGTTAAACAACATGTCATCATCATCATCATCATTTCAGCCGAAAGACGTCCACTGTTGGATATAGGCCTCCCCCAAATGTCGCCACAATGACCGGTCCTATGCGTCTCGCATCCATTGGATTCCCGCGACCCTCACCAGGTCATCGGTCCACCTTGTGGGAGGCCTTCCGACACTGCGTCTTCCGGTACGTGGTCGCCATTCCAGAACTTTTCGTCAGAAACGAAAACAACATGTACTTACACCGATTTCATACAGCGAAAGAATAAAGTGGATATGCCTCGAATCCCGAGATTAATTTTAAAAAGCAGATTTTTTATGATACTATTAGAAATATAGCAGATTTTTTTTTTAATTCTTCCTGCATTAATGACGAGGAGGAGGAAGTGTATTGATTGGTTAACCTTACCTCAGTTGACGTAGAGAGATCTAAAAAATTGAAAATTGAAAAATTGTATGTTTATTATCTTTGTTTTATTTGTCTTAACTATCTCTAAGGTTTTTATTATTATTTATTTGTAATATTGTTGGCCACACGGGATTTTTCATTAGAAATCCCGGGATGATCCATATTAATATAACATTTCAATGCAAGTACATGAATAACTCTACCTAATTCCGACCCCTGGTAATAACCAACTGCGAATCATAATTTAGTTATAACCTGATTAATGTTCCCACGTCACAGGAGAGGCATTAATCATAGTAACACATAACGAAGTAGTTGTGTCTTACTTGCAGGTATGTGACGTGGCCTTGTTTAGTAAAAGCATGATGTTCTATACCCTATTCATCTGGGCTTGAGACAAAATGTAAACAAAGAAAACAGTGTAGGTAAATTCGGCCAAGTTTCTTCGACGTGTTAGAATACATTAATAACAGTCTCTTTTTCTATTGAATGCTTTGACGTTTTATTTGCACGCTTTTTCGGTGAATAACAAGAATTCAACGAAAATATCTGAAAGCGGCACTCCCATATTAACAAGTTGATGTGAACAAGATGGCGGATTATAACTCGCCCGATGACAAAACGTCACATTTTAATGTAAAATGTTTGCGGTATCTGTGGTTTATAATTTTGTAGTATTCTATAGGGTTTGTTTACCTTTTGTCTCACAGCTCCCTGAATAGGGTATAGTCATTATTCAGTTAATCTTCTATCAACAATTGACGTTAGGTATCAACAGTTGTATATCATCATCATCATTGCTGAAAAAGTATAGAAAACCTGTCTGTGTAAAAAATTACTTTAAATATAAACTGAAAAGTAAAAATCAAGTTCAATCGAAAAGTGTAGAAAACATTTGGGACCCATTAAATAATCTAGACTAAAATCATTCTATCCAATATGGGTCCCAACTTGTCAATCAAGTCTCGTAGTTGCAGTCTTGCGAATGGCGAGCAATGGGAAGTTCACTGTCCAATAAGGACCAAGGTCGGGAGGACGGCGCGTTGTGGTGCGCGTACGTCCTAAAGAGCTGTCAACAGAATCGACGGGAACCCACCAGGTCCGATGCCTGCCCCCCTAGCCAAGTTACGATCGTTTCGTTTGCGTCGAACGCCTCGAGTTGGTCACGCCTCCGATTCCTTTATTCTGACGTCATCTCAACGCTCAGACACGTGGTCAGAACAAAGGAATAGGAGGCGTGGCCTACTCGAGGTGTTCGACGCAAACGAAACGATCGTAACTTGGCTAGGCTGGCAGGACCGCGGAATATTTGAAAGAGTTATTGCGGTCAACGTTTGACGTCTGTGACGGTGCAGCCTCGTCGTGCTTATTTTCGAATAAACAAATAAGCAACTGAAGAAACACTGGTGGGTTTCAATTGCTGTTTGTTCACTCCCTATCGCTGTACTAAGAGCGGGAAAAGAAAAAGAAAGTAAAGAATCATAAGACATATTTTATTTGAGCTTTAGACATATAGATAGATACACTCTTTATCGTACCTACACCATAAAAAAAAATACAGTAGGAGCTTAAAATTAACACGGTGTGACTTAAATAAAACCAATAATAGTATATTTTATTTATATTGATTACTAAAACTGGCTTTGTTAGAAATAAATATATCTATTATTAATTTTATTTCAACTTATAGCTGCTTTTTGTTCCAGATATTATTGTAGTTTATTCCAAAAATTTAAATCAAAGATAAACTATAAGTAACGCAAAAAAAATGGGCACTGTTGTAGCACACATATGTTTTGTTTTGATATTTAAGGGTGCATTTCCACCGACACAGAGCAAAGCGGAGTGAAGAGAAGCGGACAGTGAATTGGCCAAACAAATGCTCGAAATCTCTACTCTGCTTTGGTGGAAACAGTGTAAATGGAGCGGAGAGGAGCTGAGCCGATGGGCTTTCAAATAAAACAAATGAACATGCAGTCCCGGGCCGGACAGAACGGAGAAAAAAGAAAAAAAAAAAATCGATAATCTGGCCAAATGGGTTATCACACTTATCACTGACCCATCGCAAATACAGTGACAGTGTGGAGCCTCTTCACGGGATATGCGTTATCTCCTTTTCTGCTCAGCATGCACTATCACCTGCACCTTCCACGACTTATACGAGGCCAACGACCGAGTTGTCCAGGTGGCTAAATATTGGTCGGACCAGATCTGAGTCAGATCGACACGAAAGAAAAAGAAGAGCGGAAACAGGGTGTGTTTCCGCTCTTTTTTTTCTTTCGTATGGAATCGATATCGAAGATAGATAGATATATTCTTTATTGTACACCAAAAATAAAATTATATTAAGAACATAAAATTAATAGGGTGTCACAATGGGCGGTCTTATCGCTAAAAGCGATTTTTTACTGACAACCTTTGGATGGATTTGACAGAGAAGGAAAAAAAAGATACGCAGGTAGTTCGTGGTGTACTGTTTACATATATACAATACATAAACTAATACATTGCATGTAATACAAACAATATATAATTATGAAAGCAGAGAAATAATGTACTTAATGACGACGTTCAAGAGGAAAGGTAGTATCCTCCATATTTTACAAAATTGTGAGTTTTTGAGCTTGCCTTACCGACACGGGCAAAGCATTCCTCGGCCGCAGTGCTTGAACTGCAAACGACTTGTCATAAAAATTGGTGGAGTGGCTTGGAATCTCTAGCCTAACGTTTTCCAATGACCTGAAGATATCTAGTATGTGCCACTTAGTTTTACATTGACTTCAACCTCAGTATGGTTTAAAAGCTTGTTGGTTTATCCAATGCAAAGTTTGATAAAGAGGCAACGCGGAAAAGAGAAATAACACTTGTACGCTCTGTTGATATTCAGTAATTTTGTCATTCACTCGAATATTTCACAAAACTTGTTCCACGAATTATCTGTTTTTTTTTTTTACTTTTTGGAAATAAATTTCGTCTTATAGAATCTTGATTAAATGTGCAAGGTTTCTATAAATTTTTTATTTTATTTAAGATAGTAATCAGCGTTTGATGCAGCATACAGGTTTGGCGGTATGTGGAACAGAGGGTAAAGTTCCGAAAACTTCCATTGAAAAGGGAGGATCCTCCGACCAGACGGGTGTAATGTCTGGTTTGGGCAACAGCCCGATAGCTGATTTCGGGCTGTCGTAGAAGTTCAAATCGCGTGGAGAACTTTAATTGCGTAATACAGGATTTCGTATTTCTTGTAGATCTTATGTGACGCCATAGATGTCGCTTCAAAGGCACTTTGTTATCCATTGGAATGCAGATGTAATACATTGTAATGTTTTTGCAGTATTTGAGAGTAAACGTATCGAATCAGCATTCTCGGCAAGCTTCGCTGAGGTAGTCAGTACTGCAATAAAATTCTCATCTCCATTTTATAGAGATCGTACCTGTTTCAATGATTCCACGTCTTTTCCACTTATGTAGACATTTTTTTTTTTCGTTGGGAAAATCATCCAATGACATCCCGCGCTCTTGGGCGGAGCGAGAGATAGTTTCAGACTTTTACTGACTAAAAACCCACTCCTGTTCCTTCTTTGCCTTCGTTTCAGGGCCCCCGGGATCTCTTTCCCATGGCCCCAGTAGGCTTCGACCCTGCTGGGCCCCTACGGTTTTGCTGACATCTACTTGAGGCGCGCGTGGAAAACTACGCGCCGTCGACAAATTGGGCTCGGTCCGGATGGTTACCGGATGGTCGGACGGCAAGCTACCCATTGCTCACCGTCCGCATGCCAGCGCCTACGGTGGCTGGAAATCGGGATCGGGATTCCGTCGACTGGGGCGTGAGGGCCGTTCTCGCGCGCGTGCGGCCTCCTCCTTTGCTAGCATTACTGCTTTGCAGAAGGAGGCGACCGCATGCCACTCCTCGCTCCGGATCATGACCTGTACCAAGGCCCGGCGCGAGAGATCACTGCCTCCGATCGCCCCCACGAAGACACGGTGGTGCTCTGCCCAAGCGGGGCACACCTCTACCGTATGCTCCACCGTGTCCTCCGGGCGGTCCACACAATGGTGACACCCAGACGTTTCTTCCGCACGAATCCGGTGCGGGAACCTCCCGAACTTACCATGGCCGGTGAGGATCTGCGTCATGTGGATGGTAAGGACGCCATGTTGTTTTTTTTTTAACGTCTTTTCCAGTTGTGTAAACACTTGAGCTATAAAACTATACCAGTTTTATATCGCAATATCCACAAAGAATCAATTTGCGAATAATTAAAATAACGACTGAACTTCACACAAAAAATAAAATAAAATCAATCCAAATGACCTCTGTGAATCTCTCCACTGATGGATTTTTTAAAATTTATTTATATATCTCAGGGTCCTGGAGTTCTGTTCCTTTGAACGGCGTACGAGGCGCCGAAGCCATCAAGTAGAGGCCCCCTATACAATGTTCATGGAATGTGGTATTTTGGAGGTAGGCGGAACAGAGAGTAAAGTCCCGCAAACCTCCTTTGAAAAGGGAGGATCCGTCGGCCAAACGAGTGTTATGTCTGGTGGGCAACTGCCCGTTAGATGATTTCGGGCTGTCGTATATATTCTAATCGCGCGGAGAACTTTGATTGCGCTATGCAGGATTAGTTCTTATGTGACGCCATAGATGTCGCTACAGTATCAACTGACGGACGGCTATCCATGTACGCTGATGTATGCGCTATGCTAATGCATCTAAGGACAACCTCCGGTTGGTTGGAAACTATTGCGACATATGGAAAACAAAGACATAGTTGTGAGGGTCTTATTACTGATGAAATATCGACCAGCCTAGAGTGCCTTCACTAATATTTTATTTTCTATGTAAGTAAACCAATTAATTTATAAAACAATATCTCTCTTAATATCTCGCTCTAACTTTTCAGTTTTTTTTTTTTTAATTTTTAAGCATAGCCTTGTACATCAAGGGCACATGCAGTGATTTCAATAATTAACTTGTGTCTTGTGATGCAGGCGAGACTCCTGTGAACTGCATCAACACTAGCTCATAGGTGACTATAGTTCCTGCAATCTGAAACAAGAAGAAATAGAGTAATCAGACAATCAATATAAAGAAATTTCATTTAATAATATTGTGAGTAATCTATAGGTACATATAATAAATCTGTAGAAGTTTTTAGTTGTGCACGCATCTTAGAAAATATACGAAATCAATGTTGATAACTTTTATATGTTAAAATTGTGTGTAACTGGATATTTTAGGTACCTACTTAGGATTTATTTTAGCGCAATCGGTTGACTAAATCGAAAGATACACTACATTCATTGACTGTTAGGCAGTACGAAGTTCACCGGGTCAGTTAGTCAATTATAATTTATGATTTTATTTTATAATAATGTTCTTTTAGTTTATTTTTCGTTAGTTCTTAATTTTAATTGCGGTATTGTTCAAAAGAATTCTTAACCGCAATGGACCACTGAAGGAAGACAGGTCGGTTTTAGTCTTCTAAAAATCTGAAAGGGAGTATCACGCTCCAACCAGAGCAGGAGGAGTTACTGGATTTTTTCCCAATAAAAAAAGTTAATTATAATTTTGTAGCTGTTTTCCGCTGCTTTGCTTTTGAAGTTTATTCCTCGAGAACTGTACATTGTCTTATGAAAACTTCGTACCAAAAACTTTTTTTTTGGTACGATGTTGTCACTACCCTTTTTTTCAATCGGAAACCGTTAAATGACTGCTCTCGCTCTTCAGAAGAGCAAGAGAGCGTTTTAGTTTTACTGAACACACCTTTTTTTGAGATGGGAAATCATCTGATGACATCTCCCGGCCTTTCGTGTCAGACTTATACTGGCTAAAACCCAGTCCTTTAAAAAAATTCCAGCAAGCGGCCTACCCTAGTGACTTCTACCAATTAAATAATTATTGAATTTGGATTAAGAATATAACCTATGTATAATAATTATTTTGTATATATACCTACATACTTTTGTACCCTTTTTCTTCTTAACAATCTTTTGTTTTTTTATGCACCTGCCATGTTTTCTCTTCACCACTCTTGGTTGATTAGTAGAGAATGCCTAAAGCATTAAGTCTGCCTTTGTACCTTTGCATTGCATGTAATTTGAATAAATAAATAAGAATTCTAGTTTTTAATACGAGACACGAGACAAAATTCGCAAAATCACATTGAAATACATAAAGAAGCAAGTAACTAGATAATAACCGCTCTTAAATTCTAAGTTGGTAGTTATCATAATTATAATATTCCCTGTTTCCTGAACCGGCTTTCTAACAAAGGAATCTCATAATAGTAAAACCGGAAGATGTTTAAGTGAATATCGTGTTTGTGTTAAGGGAGGTTCAGATCAAGGAGTCCTGAATGTCACGACACGCAGTAGAAGTACAATTTGCTAGGGCTGCGGCATTGTTCGAAAGAGAAAAGTTACTAAGAGAAAAGAAGGATTACACAGCACACACGTGTGTCATGTACGCCGATCTGGGCGCGTCAGTCTCCATACATTTTATATGGCAACTAGACTTCTAGGGCTACATTAGTCCCACGCCACGCGACGCCACGCGACGTCGTTCAATGTACAAATCAGGGGTGGTCCACGTGTGCGTCGATCTAATGTAGTTCTAGCGCAAGGGGCAACTGAAGGAACACATGTGGGTTTTAGTCCATAAAAGTCTGATGCTCCCCCTTGCTCGATCACGAGCGTGAAAATTTATTCCATGACTAGCTTCTGCTGGCATCTTCGCCTGCATAGCAGTAGAAAATGCGTAAAATTCGGAACTACTACTTGAAGTCTTCTCAACCTTAGTTCGGTCTTCGTCATAATTGTTATATTTTAAATTGTCTTAATTATAATGATTTCATATTCATAATAGTGTTTATTACTTTATTATATTAGCTTAGATACGTATTTTATTATTTTATGCAACTTAATTTAAAACGATAATACATTATATTTCAAATATCTGTTATTTATTTATTGTGCACACCTACCATAGTGTTGCCTTTTTTAACCCGAAGGTTGACTGCTAAAGAATGCCTTGTTGCATTAAGTCCGCCTTTAAACCACTACTGTACATGAAGTTTAAATAAATAAATAAAATGTCTATGTTACTTCGTGAAAAAAAAAAACAGTATTGGTGTAGTGTTTTTTTTTTGTTACTACCCCAAATAAATAAATATGAAGTCTAGAGAATTATGATGACGAGTAGGTACTGATTTAACAACATGAGCAGTGGTGACCTAGTGGTAACAAGCGCCTACTTATTTTTTTTTTTTTTAAGGTGGGAAAATCATCTAATGATAAATCTCGATTATCTATGTATAGTCTAGTATATAATTTTAATCTAATATTTACTGTATTCATTTGCAGTACACCACAGACTACCCCCTTTTTCTATTTCGATTTCCATCCTAAGGTTGTCTGGTAGATATCGTTGTCAGCGATAAGACCGCCTTTGTACCCATAGATTTAAGTTGCCTAGTATAAAAGTTTTGTTACTATTTTGGTGTGCAATAAAGTTTATTCTATTCTATTCTATTCTATTCTCGCTCTTGGGCGGAGCGAGAGATAGTGTCAGACTTTTACTGACTAAAAACCCACTCCTATTCCTTCGTTGCCTTCGCCCCAGGGCCCCGGGTTTCGTTTTCAAGCTACCCGTGGCCTCAGTAGGCTTCGACCCTGCTGGGCCCCTACGATTTGCTGACATCACCCTGAGGCGCGCGTGGAACAATACGCACGTGTCGCGGGTCGCAGGTTTAAACCCATCCAGGTGCATTACTTTGTGTAAGCTATTTCATGACCACTGCACTCAAAATGGAACAACATCACCATGAGGGAACCGGCATGTTCTAAAATCAAAAACTCGAAGACGTCATGTGACATCCATTGGACCCTCGTGGTGGATTACAGACCATTCCTTGTCCTAGAGAGGACTTCTGTGTCGATACAGTGAGAACATTGTAAGGCTGATTATTCTACACTATTCTATACTATGCTATGCTTATGATGAAGCAGTAGCTTATGTTCGTAGAATGAAATTAAATATGGAAAATTGTGTCAAAGAAATGAATTAATTGAAAGAAAAGGGAGTAAATTGTAGACGAGGAAGGAGTCTTCTTCTTTCTGCCCTTATCTCATATTACTTGGGGTCGGCGCATCACGTTTTTTCTTCCATTCTGTCCTGTCACCCGTCACACTATCACTAATTCCATTTTCTTTCATATCACTCCTCACACAATCCATTCATCTTTTCTTTGGTCTCCCTCTCCATCCATCTACATGTATACTCAGAACTTTTTTAGTAACATGGGTTTCATCCCTCCTCTTCACATGACCGTACCAAGACAAAGATTGCCTTTCAACTTTGGTCGAGGAAAGATGAAAGTCGAAAAAAATATAGCGCTGACCACAAGTAACACGAGGAAAGGGCAGTAACATGACAAAATTGTATAAGCCTAATAAAAATAATAATAGAAGTACGCAAAATTACACCATTACGACCATAGATATCCGTGAGTACGACACTATACAGGTACTATACAATGCAATCAATTGAAATGCTTTCGTTGCGTAAAGTACTAATTAGTCATTTGCAAAATCTACGACTGATAGTAACCGGGCCTTGGTACAGGCCATGGTCCGAAGCGAGGAGGAGTGGCAGGTGGTCGCTTCCTTCTGCGAAGCAGTAATGCTAGCAAAGGAGGCGGACGCACGCGCGAGGGAACGGCCCTCACGTCCCAGCCGCCGGGTCCCGATCCTGATTTCCGGCCAACATAGGCGCGGGATTGCGGACTGTGAGCAATGGGTAGCTCGCCGTCCGGACATGCGATAACCGTCCTGACCGAGCCCAAGTCGTCGACGGCGCGTAGTGTTTCACGTGCGCCTCATGGAGATGTCAGCAAATCGTAGTGGCCCAGCAAGGTCGAAGCGTAATGGAGCCGTGGATTCGCTTCTGAAAGGAAAACTTGGCCCTGGAATGCAAGGCCACAAAGGAACTAGGAGTGAGTTTTAGTCAGTAAAAGTCTGGCACGTCCTCACGCTCCGCCCAAGGGCGACAAATGTCATCAGATGATTTCACAACTTACAAAAAAAATTAACTGACAGTAAACATATGAACCAAATGCCTCTCAAATCTAGCAAAACAGCCAATGTGAACAGCCCTACAGCTGAAGTCAGGGCTGGCTCACTGAAACGCATCGAAGCAGCGCAAATCCGCTGTTATTATTTAATTACCAACTCCCTTGGAGAACTGAGGGTGGGGGAGACTTGTGGAATACAAGTTATGAGCGGAATACTTTTTTTCTTATATCCTTTGATCATAAGCAAAACGAAGTAGAAGACTTTTCAGATTTGGGAGAAAAATATTCTCGTAGATCGTAGAAGAACATAAAAGAAAAATAACATAGGTAGTTATTTTTGTTGCATGGAGCTTTTAAGTGATTTTCTATATAGCCAGACTGTGTATCTAACTATTAAAAATCCAATACAAGAGTTAAATAAAAAATAAATACTACCAACTTATCAATAGATACGCAAAAATTGAAAAGTAGGCGAGATATAACAATTGTATATTTGTATCTCTTGCAAAAACGTTATTTTTCATGGCGGCCATACGCTCGTGATACATTTTGACGTCAGAGTCACTTATCAAATTTTATCAGCTTCGAAGCTTTATAACTTCGTTGATGATGAAATATTTGTGTACTAGGTATTCTATTTCGCAAATTAAAAAGCAATATGCATATTTTCTATTTTTATTATTATTGGAGAACAAAATAAAAACTTTTTAGAAAAAAATAATAACCGACTTCACTAAAAAAAACACTAAAAGGATCAAAATAACTTTAATTTCGGATGTCGGTGTTTCTCGGTATTGTTTGTTTCTTATTTAACACCGACTTCCGAAATTAAAGTTATTTTGATCCTTTTAGTGTTTTTTTTAGTGAAGTCGGTTATTTTTTTTTTCTAAAAAGTTTTTATTTCACACTTTTTAGTTGCCATACACTTATAAACAGAGTGCCTATTTCTAATGACAATTCCAATTAACCCAAATACTGCTAGGTTACATTGTTTTATTATAAAGTTGCTGTGCCTACCTTCCTCCTTCCGGCTCCATCATCAGATCAGTTTGATAGTACCTTATAGCCAAAGAGCATCTTACGACAATTCTAATAAGCCCAAACACGGCTAGGATACATTGATTAATTACGGAGTTCCTGTGCCTACCTTCCGGCTCCATCATCAGATCAGTTCGATAGTACCTTATAGCCAAAGTGCATCTCATGACAATTCTAATGAGTCCAAACACGGCTAGGTTACATTGATTAATTACGGAGTTCCAGTGCCTACCTTCCGGCTCCATCATCATCATCAGATCACTTCGATGATACCATTTTCAACGTAACTATTCAGAATCATTCATTTATTTGTATTGTCATAGTCGCTTAATTATATCTTCAATGTGATATCTATTTGAGTATGAAGTTCCGTTGACCATTTCTGGTCTTCTTCATCAGTTCCACTTCATCAAATGTTACTTTTTGACTGTAAATGCTTAAGTTCTTGATGAAAATACTAAAATTACCATAGGGTTGCCTATAATTTTTGAGGAGTTCCCTCGATTCCTCATGGATTCCATCATCAGAACTGGATTTTGAAAAAAATGGGACCAATCTGAAAGCATATCCTATAAAGGGAAAAAAAATTTTGCAAATCGGTCCATAAACGACGGAGTTCTGAGGTAACACACATAAAAAAAAAAAAAAAAAAAAATGACGATAAAAAAAAAAAAAAATACAACCGAATTGATAACCTCCTCCTTTTTTTGAAGTCGGTTAAAAAAAAAGACATCTTACAATTTAAAAAAAAAAGCGGCGAGAATCTGGCTTGTATTTCTACAGATCTTCGCACATGACTTACGCCCTATAGATAATAAACATCAGTCTTCCGAATCCGGAGACGCCACAACAAGTTCATTTCATAATATTATTATGAACGTGAGGTGTGTTGTTACGATTATAATTCATATCTTAGCCATGTAAGTATGCAGAGCTTCACAGTGAACTGTTTGTGATATCATCATCATTATCATTTCAGCCAAAAGACGTCCACGGCTGGACATACGAGTAGGTCTCCCGCAAATATCGCTACAACGACCCGTCCTGTACGTCTCACATTTATTGGATTCCATAGGCTGCGTCAAATGTAATCCAAGGCTGCGTCTTCTGGTATGCGGTCACCACTCCAGAACGTTTCAGCCCTAGCAACTAACTGTTATTCGAGCAACTTACACGTGCCCTCTGCCACAAGTTTGGCGATTCTTCGGGCTATATCCGTAACTTTACTACTCCTGCGGATAGATATCTTCATTTCTGATTCGATCAAGCAAAGAAACTCCGAGCATAGCCCTTTCCATTGCTCTTTGTATGACTGAGCCTTCTAATGAGGCCTATTTTGTAAGCGACCACGTTTCAGAGCCATATGTCTTAGGTAACACGCACTGATCACAGAATTTCTCCCTGAGACCCTGTGGTATGTCGGATGAAAAATATTAATTTATTAATTTCAAAAATTTACAAAACCCTTACAGGCTAGACCCAATGTGATATTGTAGTCTCCTTATTTCAAATAGTGCCACTGTTTATACCGTAGCTAATTCTATACGTAGCTATCCTAGTGAATATAGATGATAATATGAAATAAAATTCTTATAAAATTTATTCAATTAGAAATCATAATTATATAACTATTTATAAACGTCACTAATAAATATTATAAGCATCGCAAATTTGATACTATACTTTAATTGCCTTGTTTATCCTTAGAGCACAGAATATAATATAATATAATATAATATAATATAATATAATATAATATAATATAATATAATATAATATAATATAATATAATATAATATAATATAATATAATATAATATAATATAATATAATATAATATAATATAATATAATATAATATAATATAATATAATATAATATAATATAATATAATATAATATAATATAATATAATATAATATAATATAATATAATTAATAATATAATTTTTGTCTTTTTTTTTACCTCTTACAAAAATATTGACAAAAAATCTTTCAAATTTAAAAATTTGTTAACTACTATCGCTCTAAAAGTATTGTAATGGTGCGTCCAGATCTGGCGAATGGGCCACTCGCGAGTCGTTCGCGAGCCGCTTGCGAACTGCGCGCCTGCATTTCATGTTGGTACGAAACGCGCGCGGCGGGGCCCAGGGGCTTCATACGAACTAGCCGTGCGCGAAATGCACGCGCGCCGTTCGGAAGCCGCTTGCGAGCGGCGCATTTGCCAGGTCTGGACACACCATTAGAAATAAGTTGGCGTCATAACAAAGGATATATAACTTGCAAACAGATACTTTAAAAAAATAAACACTTTACGTTTAGCCATTGTCAAAAATTCCGAAAATAAAAATCTTTTGTTTCAGTGAAGCAAGTTAACTACCGAAGCATTTTACGTAACTTGCAAGTATAGGAAAGTTTTAAAATAACCTGTTCTATCATAACATTGTCCTTGTATAAATATAAACATAAGGAAAATATGGCAATTCTTTGAAACAAACGAATATAACTTAAAAAGGTCAACCTTTTATAGCAGAAGTTTTTGGTGTCATATTATTATTTTTCATAGCAGCAGATAGCCTAAACTTAATTACGCAGAAAATCTTTTCGCATACACTCATTTATCATACATTCAAAACTCATAATTTTGTTAGTCAGAATCATCTTTAGGCATAAATTTCATATCCATAATAATTAAAAAGCAGAACCATCATATTGAAGAAAATTTACAGTCTGAATCATCTTTTGGCATACCTACCTACTTTTAAATCGATAGTCATAAGCTGCGATGTTAATAATAATATCAAAACCTATATCGACCCTATTGGATAGGGTCAAGATTCAGCCAGATAGCTCAGAGATCCCACTTTAAAACGTTAATAAAAAATGATTTGTTGAGCTATTGTTAAAAAATCCGCAAATACCTACCGATAGTTTTTTTGTTTCAGTGAAGCCCGCAAGTGGCCACGATAAATTTTACGTAACTCACAAGTATAGAAACTTTAAAATAACCCACTCCTAGTCAATACAATGATGTGCTTATGTAAATAAAAGGAAAATGTGGCAATTCTCCAAAAAAATTGAAAATAACTTGGAAATATTAATTTTTGTTAATATTTGCAAGCCCCACAGAGTACATTATAATATAGGGGTAGCAAGCCCGCAAGTTGGCCACGATATATTTTACGTAACTCATAAATATAGAAGCTTTAAAATAACCCACCCCTAGTCATAAGAATGATGTGCTTATACAAAAAAAAAAAAGGAAAATGTGACAGTTCTTCAAAAGCAAAAACGAAAATAACTTACAAAAATTAACAAAAAAAACCAGCCAAGTGCGATTCAGACTCGCGCACCAAAAATTTATTTTTTTATTTTTGAAATAAAAGGAAAACGTAAAATAACAATTCTTAAAAACAAACGAATAAAAACCAATGTCAGCTATTGTCAAAAAAAAAAAAGAGACAGAACTCACCGTCAACACTAACCCCCTCTTGACTTGGAAAAACTGAAGGCCTGTCAGCGCGACCGTGTCCCCATGTATCTGAGCCAAAAACCTTTCCACCTGCAATAGACACTTACTTTACTGACGATGTCATTACTAAATGAAGGGCGCAAAAGGTCCAGTCCTGACTGGACTGTTGGCCTAATGGTTAGTGGCCCTTACTGATGTGCTGAAGGTCGTGGGTCAGATTTCCACCCAAGACAAATCTTTGTGTGATGAGCACGATCATTTGTTCGATGTCTGGGAGTAATTTATTTATAAATGCGACCCGCCCTGGCTTCGCACGGGTGCTATGCTGATACCACCGCAACCTCTATGTCCCTGCATTTTAAATCTGTAATATCTTCGAAAATATTCATTTAAATAGGGCCATATTGATCTATATTAAATGCACAATGTATTTTTTTTTTCTTCTCTTTTATCTGCAATCAGCTGTTGCTATAAGCAGATGTGTTGTGAGATGTTGTCGCTTTGAGTGTGTCTTTCAGTAAAGGCATCTCCTCTTCAGTGGGCCATATTAATCTATACGGTCAAAATGTCTTTCCTCTTTAGCCTTTTTTTGTAGCTTCGAGTTGTCAGCCTTACAGCTAATGCATTGGGATGTCTTTCAAGCTTCCCGAGGTATACTTCCCCAGCTCTGTGAATTTCCTCCTTCACAGTGCTCATCCTGAGATGTTGGTGAATTTCAGTATTGGTGATGAACCATGAGACATTGCAAAGGTTTCTAAGGATCATGTTCTGCACAATGTATTTAAGGTACTTAATTGGATAAGGATTAATGCTGAATTGCTTAAAATCGCTTCGTAAATAAGCCATTATTTCTCGTAAAAAGTAAAGGATAAAAAATGGTTATTGTGGGTTATATCTAAGAGATAGATATATACTATTGCGGACTTTTTTGTAGATCTTTTTAATTTGTACAATACTTTGATCTATCTCGTAGGGTTCAGACAGCATTTGCAATGTAAGCGCAAAAAATGTGTTTATTTACATCACATGAGAAATTTCTAAAATAACCAGTGTTTCTCTACTATATTATGCTTGTATTATACATATAAACCTTCCTCATAAATCACTCTATCTGTTAAAAAAACCGCATCAAAATCCGTTGCGTAGTTATAAAGATCTAAGCATGCATAGGTACAGACAGTGGGAAGCGACTTTGTTTTATACTATGTAGTGATATGTATGTATTTAAAAATATATAAGTATGTTTATCAGTTGTCTGATACTCAAAGCACAAACTCTGCTTAGTTTGGGGCTAGCTGAGCTGTGGTTATAAACTAGCTGAAAATACGTATTTGCTAAGTAGCAAATAAGTAGTGATCCTTCGGTAAATTCTTTTATTGTGGCATAATCTTCTTACTTAATAGTTTCCTAGTCAGCAAAGTTTCGTAAGTACATGTTTGTGTGCTGTACTTTACCGTGGTGGAATGAATTTGGTAAAAATAAACAAGTTTGACATAGTTACAGATTCGGGAAGTTTGGCGAGTGTAGTTAGCTTTGGTACAACTTTTTTATTTTGAATGCCCCTCTTTGGACTACTTAAGTAAATAACTAGATGTCTGAAAACGAAACACTTTAAGTCCTATAAATACTAAAGTAGCATCTTAAATTGGTGTAGTTATGTAGACTTTTATTTTTTATTTCTATTTATTTGGTAACCACTCCATTATAATTGACTTATTTTCTTACAAAAAAAAAAACGTTACCCCATATTACGAATAATGTATCGTGGATACCTTCACAGTATACATATTATAGATAAATTACACCCAAACACAACACAGAACAAATGATCGTGCTCATCACACAAACATTTGTCTTGGGTGGGAATCGTACGGCTATGACGGAGGTCGTTGCATAGCAGTCAGGCCCACTAACCACTAGATAAACAGGCCATCCATAAGAGTGTAATGTAATGTCAAATGATTTTTTACCTCCACACAGTAATTCGCAGACGAGACATCGTATAGAGAATGCGCGGGCTCCAAGCTAGCGGCGTGAACTTTAGCCGCGGTCAGCGACACCGCCAGTGATCTGATCACCAGGAAAGTGAAGGAAAACACGAAGTAGATGGAATGCGCGTAACCACCGAAAAGTCTGCGTTAAAAGAAAAATCATTTGTATCTTCAAGGCTAGAGTGAATAGGCTCTTAATAAACTAGTGCGCTTTACCATCAACAATTACATTGCATCGCTGCTTACCATCAGGTGGGACCAGTCTAGCACTAGTTTATGTCATAACCCACACACAACCCACACACACAACTCTACACACACACACATAACCCTTCTAATGCACTGCGCCTTATCGCCTGGCATTTGTCACATTCAACCACCCCAATTGCAATTGTTAAAAAATCAAAAATATATGGAGTTCACTTACTCCACCGACATACTACTTGGGTTTTTGGAGAAAAACCATCATATATTATAGATAAATTGAATATTATAGAAATCATATATTATAGAAAAATGTGTTAAACATCTCTTGCATACTGACAATTTACTTTGTAATGTATGTATTGTACTCATGTTTGTGCAAATAAATGATTATTATTATTATATTATTATTATTACCTGTATTTCATTTACATAAACATATTAGTTACATTTTTAAATATTTCAAAAATAAAAAATAAAACATTTAAAAATATAAAAAACAGTATCCCACCGGTATCGGGAACAGGGTCCAAGCTACCGGCGGTCAGGGTTCCAGAGAAAGGAACCTCCTAACAATGCGAGCCGTGTCCAGGAGTACCGCTTTCTGAATCAAGCCCTTGATCCAGTCGCCTAACGCGAGCCTCCTAAGGTGTTGGTCGAGGCTCTTGGCTATTAAGCCATTGCCCGACACGACTATCGGTACAATGATCGCCGAGTCCACATCCCACATGTCGACAACCTCGCGAGCCAAGTCAATATACTTGATTTGTTTATCTTTCTCGGCTTTCACGAGGTTCTCGTCATGCGGAACGGATATGTCAACAATCATTGCACGCCTCTCGCTTCGGTCCACCACCACTATATCAGGCTTATTGGCTACAATAGTCCTGTCAGTGATGATGGACCGATCCCAGTACAAAGTGATATGACCATTATCAAGAACTGGATCGGGCTCGTACCTATAGTACGGCACTTCCGATTCCACAAGAG
Organism: Mythimna impura; assembly: GCA_905147345.3. Taxonomy (NCBI): domain Eukaryota; kingdom Metazoa; phylum Arthropoda; class Insecta; order Lepidoptera; family Noctuidae; genus Mythimna; species Mythimna impura. The sequence goes on along the minus strand of LR990342.1, from coordinate 23,502,233 downwards.
AGTATTTCAGAGCAAGTTGCTGATGGATAATCCTGGCTACAAGGTTGTGTCTATGCAAGTACTCTCCGTTAGCTAGACGAGAACAACCAGAGATAATGTGACGAATTGATTCTCCCGGACGGTGACATGCCCGACATATGTCAACCGTGCCGTCCTTCACAATAAATCTCCGGTAGTTATTCGTCATGATAACTTCGTCCATAATTGCACAGACAAAACCTTCGGTTTCCCCAAAGAGGTCACCGGAACGCAGCCAGGCTACGGACGCCAATTGGTCTACATCGGGCCCGTGAAGGGCCCGGAAGAAGCGTCCGTGAAGCTCCTTGCTCTGCCATACTTCCCTGCGATCGTTAGTGTCAAGCACTACCGGTTTGCGCCAGTTCTCATTAGCCAGGGAGAGCGGGGTAAGTCCCTTGTCCACTGTCACTACATCTCGATGCATACCCACGTCGGCAGCTAGGAAATATTCCCTGAGACTGCATACCTCGCGGTTGTGTAGGGTCTTAGCATTTAAAAAACCTCGACCCCCACACTTCCGCGGGATATACAATCTCATCACCGACGATCGTGGGTGATGCATTCGATATGCAGTCAGCAGTGTGCGGACCTTCCTATCCAGGGCGTCAAGTTCCGTTTGAGTCCATTTGAGTACGCCGAAAGAGTACATCAATACCGGCATGACCCAACCGTTGAAGGCGCGCACCTTGTTTCCGCCTGAAAGAAGGCTATTGAATACCTTCTTCAGGCGTCCAAAGAAACGCTCCTTCAACGTTTGCTTCATGTCAGTGATATTGATGCCTAGAGCTTCCGACATACCCAGATACTTATAGGTTTCGGTTGGAGAGAGGGATCTCAGGTTTATGAAATCCGTGAGTTGAGTGCCCACGGATTCCACAACCTCCCCTCGCTTTACATGCATGACCGCACATTTGTCCACACCAAACTCCATCCTGATGGCACTACTGAAGGTTTCAGTTACCTTCAGTAGCTCCATCAGTTGCAGATTGTTGGGGGCAAAAAGTTTCAGGTCATCCATGTAAAGTAGGTGAGATATTACCTGACCACCTCTCTTCAACCGATAGCCTAGACCTGAATTCTCCAGCAGTGTGCTTAGAGGATTCAAGGCTAGGCAAAACCAAAGTGGACTCAAACTATCTCCCTGGAATATACCTCGCTCGATCCTTACAGGTTCGCTATTCCTCTGGGTATGTCGACATCCTGGATAGCGGAGGACCGTACTCCATTGCCTCATACACGACATCAGGAAGGTGCGTAGTGTTGTATCAATTTTATACAATTCCAGCACCCTCATGAGCCATGTATGAGGAACAGAGTCATAGGCCTTCTTATAATCTATCCAACATGTCGACAGATCCTTTCGGGAACGTCGAACCTGTTGGCTAATGGTCATATCAATGAGGAGCAGCTCCTTAGTACCGCGGGACCCGTTCCTACATCCATTCTGAGAAGGTGACATGATTAAATTTTTGTCAATATGACTATTAATTTTGCTTCTCAGTATGGATGTAAGAACTTTATAGACCGTCGGCAAACACGTGATCGGTCTATAATTTTTAGGTTCCGCAGTACTACCTGACTTATGGAGCAGGTGGGTTATTCCTGTTGTTAGGAACTGGGGTAGCGACCCTGACTCTAAGGCAGACTGGAACTGATATGCCAAGCGAGCGTGCGATCTTGTAAACCACTTAATCCAGAAATTGTGCAGCCCATCCGGCCCTGGAGATTTCCAGTTTGGCAACGGACGGACTGCACGAGCTACATCTTGGGGGCTGATGTCAATTGCCCCCATTTGTGGTATTGGATCGCACGCACGCTCGACCTCTCGAGTCCAGTCACCCTCGGTGTGACTGACAGGCACCGACCAGATGCTGCGCCAGAATGAACTCATGGCGTCATCATCCGGGAGGCACGCATCAGTCACACCTTGGTCCGGTCTCTCCCAAGCCCTATAAACCCACCTTTCATTACTCCGGAATGTGCGATTCTGGGTGTATCGGTCCACTCGCCGCTTATACCTGCGGATACGGTTTGCCCATGCATACACCTTCTGCTTCAGGAAGTCGATGCGCTCCGTGACACGGGACATATAGACTCGGGGGCTGATGTCAGTCCCCGAAAACGCCCGTCTCACAAAGCGCATCACTCTTGGGCGAGTGTTGCCCTCCCTGAAGCAGATTAGTTTGCCGATGAGTGCTCTGGCCCCACCAATACGACGCTCGATCCTGCACTGCCAAGCCGGCACGGCTGGTTTCGGTCGTGTAGCTACGTCACAGTTTGGAAACTTGACGTGAGCTAAACGACATGCCGCAACAGCTGCGCAGTACATTATCGAGTGTGTATCAGTGAGATCTTTGCAGTCGTCAAAATAGTTTGACAACTGCAAATCCAGAGCAGCCACCAGCGCCTTATTCTTATTATGCATGGGCAAACGAGGTAAGCGCGGCCTAAGTTCGAGCGGCATGTTGCGATACTCCCGAATAGCACACTCCAAAGCACTCCTCAATTCATTGTTGCACTGGGTACTTATATGTGTAACCATGTCAGTAATCTCTTCGTCAACATGGCCGGAAAGATGGTAGGACGGTGGTACCATCACTGGTACCACAGACTGCGACGAAGGAGCAATGGTATGGTTACTCATTTCTGTTCGGAGGCGATCAAGTACAGTATCGTCCAACATATGATTACGCTGGATAACCCGCACCTGATCCGACAGTCGTTGGGCCGAAACGTTGACGGCTGGCTCAAGCACCTGAAACAAAGAGAGCATCCGAACACGGTACGCGGTCAAGAGAGCATCCGAACACGGTACGCGGTTATTATTATTATTATTATAACTTTTCCAGTTCTGGGAAGAGCGAGTCAAAGTGTGAAGCTAGAACTACATTAGACCGACGCATACGTTTTTTTTTTTTTTTTTTTGGACCACCATTATTTTGTTGTTTTTCCTTAGTTTTTTTTGGAGTGTAGTATTGTACTATTAGAAGTAGAAATCAAAAGTGCGGTGTTGGTAGTTTTATTCGAGTTCTTTGAACCAAAACACGCAGGTGTCATGCGTGATTCAATTTAATCCTGATTTGTACGTAGAACGACGTCGCGTGGCGTCGCGTGGCGTGGATCTAGTGTAGCTCTACAAGTCTAGTGTCCATGTAAAATGTATGGAGACCGACGCACCCAGATACGCCGGGTATGTGGCACACATGCGCGCAGTGTAGTTCTAGCTTCAGACTTTTACAGACCAAATAAAATAATTAAAAAAAACGCTTGCGCTTGACCACTATCTAACCTGATGATAAGTGATGATGTGATCGACAGTATCTACAGATATGGGTAGGCACACAAATACAATAACAAATAAATTTAAAACAACTAACTAATTAACACTGTAAAATAAGGCGTCGAAAAACTCCCCAGTATCGCTGTCGATTAATAATGTGCCCAAAAAAATTGGCAGCATTGCTTCGGTGTATGGCAATGCAATTTTGAAATATTATTGCAATTTTTTATTAATTGCAGTAATGTTAGGTTTCTACTTGACCGTTAATACAATACATTCAGAAATGATGTACCTATTTATAAACAACTAAACCTAACTAGCTGCTACCTTAAACTGTATTTAGATTTAAAACAAAACCTCCTAACTAAAATATGACATCAAAAATTTCACCGCTTTGGTGTTGACTGGAAGTATGCCCAAAAGACTCGCGTCATTGCCAAGTTGTATGCCAACTCATAATCTCTGGCCGAGGTTATATTGTTAATTGCAAAAAAAAAAAAACGACGATTGGTTTTTATTTCACCAAAGCAAGATCAAGGCCTTTTGGCTAAAATACCGTGGCTCTAGAACTCAAAGACAAATGTCAGAACATAGGTAGGTTTTAGTTAGGTCTGGTCCGCTTTATCCTAGAGCGGAAAAAGTCATTTGAGGATTCCCCACATAAAAAGGCCTTTTACATTCAAGCATCAATCACCTATTGGGCAATGATGCTTTCGGCATCGCCATGTACATTCATGGGTATATTATTGCAGATTGGAAAAGCGGTAGGCACTGCGTTCTTAACCAAGAATGGATCTATTATGGGCAGAATAAAGCTAATATAAAAAAACAACAACACTTTGATCGGCAAATCATGAATTGGATCATTTGAATACCTGTGATCTTCTGTCGAGTCTGGTCTGCATTTCTCAGTAGCTCTTATGCCTCCTCTGAAATAAACAATGTCACATTATTTTTGAGTGACTTACTTAGAGTTTTTCTTTTGGAGTGTCGTGATGGCCCAGTGATTAAGGCACTCGCCTCTTATAATAATAATAATAATCAATTTATTTCAGGCAACATGTACCCATATCATAAATACCTTATAGACTTACATACATAACTAATTATAATAAATCATTTGGTTAGTAAACATGATTTATTATAATACATGATTATAATTATGAATTATTTGTTATGATTTATTTTTTGATTTATTTATGCTTATGCATGAGGTTGTGGGTTCGAAACAGGGCAAGAACCAATGTGAATTTTTCAATTCATATTTACTTTTCTAAGTTTATCTAGGACATTACTGACATACCATGCCTCGGAAAGTGGTCATTCGTTGATCATTGACCATTCTTACAAATAGTCAGATGTCAGAAAGTCGGACCATCAGTCTATCCAAGGAGTATCGTGTTGCCTATTGAGAGGGTTGTTGGAGGTCTGATAGGCAGTCACTGCATGTAAAACACGAGTATTCAGCGGCATCCAGTTGACTGGAAGCCGACTCCAAGCTACTTGGGAAAAGCCTAGGGAGATGGTGACTTAGTATTTTTCTTTTATCATTGACCAACTTTTGCCCACGGCTTCGCCCGCGTACATAAAGTATTGCCTATGTCGCTCCGGAATAAAGCAGCTTTCTACCAGTGAAAAAATTTTAGCAATCGGACCAGTACTTTCCGAGATTACCTCCTACAAACAAAAAAACAAACTTTACCTGTTTATAATATTAGTGTAGATAGACTCTTTAAAAACTTTCCTCTACCTTACTCCCGATTTCAGAATTATTACTTTTTTAAGTTGAGTAGGTATTTGTCAAACTTGACTTTAGTCAAACACCACAAGAAAGAGTTTGACACGTTTTTAAATCCAAATATTATCCATTTAAGGAGGGTCTTAACCTTTTTGAAAACTCGCAAGGTAGCTTTTTTTCACAAAAAAAAAACATTATAATTGATTACAATATTTAAATCTCTTTAGTCTACGCTCTAAGTCCGTGTTATCTATCAATTGGATTGCCGCAACGTTTACAAATTGGTGAAGTCTACATTCATGAGCTTAAGCAAAACTGCATCTTGTATAATTTAAAACGACATAACTTTACCTACTTTCATAATGCATTCTGATCGAGCTGAACAGAAAAAAAAGCATTCACGAACGTCTGGCTAGTTTATCATCCAGAAACTGCCAACTGGAACCACTTACGCAAGAGTATGCAGCAGTTGAGAGCAAACGAAGAACAGGTTGCTGGCAAAAGATATGAAGACCACGCTTCCTATGATCTTGTCTACTTGACGGACAAGGTAGACCGACCTATTGTAGTCCTCACGCATTGTACGCCAGAACGATGAAGGTGAATTCTAGACAAAAAATAAATTTAAATTTAAAATCAACAGCTTGTGTTTTGAAGAATTATCGACACCATGTTCAGGGTCATATTTAGGTGAATGAATAAGTTGACTGTATATATGAGACTATATTTGAATAAAGGTGAGAAGGCAATGATACAGTGAGGTGTCGATTCATGGACGCAAGTGCCTCTGACGCCATCGAATCGAAAAGTCCTTGCGCTAGACTCCATCAGGCGCGCGCCCGTCGTCTACTTCGCGCCCATCGCCTCAACCACCGGTGACGTCATTCCACCACCTGTTCATGCATTTGATGCGTGAATATCATCATGCTTATTGACGTCTTCGAAGGGATGATGACAAATATTGTTAAATCCTTTTGTGATGACTCCTCTCTTTGTCTTCTCATCTGCCACGCGTATGATGCCATCGGCGCCCACATGGATTCATAATACACGACCCAGTGCCCAAACAAGTGGTAGAAACGTCCTGTTTCGGATGAGCACAAAGTGTTCTTTCTCTGAGATTCATGATGATGATTCCTCAACTTGCTCGTACTTTCCCGCGACTTTAACCAATCTTCTGTCTATCTACCAGATTATTATAACGAAAAATTATTGATGACACCTCATCATTATCATAATTTCAGCCGAAAGACGTGTACTGTTAAGAAAATAGGCTCCCCCACCAACGAAAAACAACGAACGGTCCTCAGTCCTGTGCGTCTCGCATCCATCGCATTCCTACGACCCTCACCAGGTCATCGATCCACATTGTGTGAGGCCTTCTAACGCTGCATTTTCCGGTACGCGGTTCCCACTCAAGAACCTTTTGGCCCCAGCGACCATCTGTTCTGCGAACAATGTGGCCTGCCCACAGCCACTTAAGTTTGGCGATGACACCTATTGATTTGACATACCTTGTCTTTCGCTGCAATAATCCTTTGATTGACTTGGTTGAGCCTTGATGTTAAGTACATACTCATGCAGATGACGAATATGTCGGCGAAGTTCCAATTGAATGTGCTTTGTATGTTAATAAACTGAAAAATAAACATAAAATTTATCGTTTCGTTCTTTAAGTCGGCAACCTTTTTTGGAGTGGGAAACCATCAAATAACGTACTCTGAGTTGAGTGAGAAGGATTGTCAGGCTTTTACTGACTAAAACACACTGGTATTTCAGTTACCTTTTGCGTTTCCTGTCCGCGATAATTCTTTCGAACCCTGCCGCAACCCTGGCGGCCTTGGCATCAGCCCTGGCGGGCTCCGTCAATTTTGTTGACAGCTACTTCAGGCGCGCGTGGAACACAACTCACCTAAAGCCGTGAACGCATGTACGAACACGAACACAGCGAACACAAACACCAAACTCGAACATTTGGTTTGTTCGTATGGCCGGCGGCATATTCGAACACCGTCCATACAAAACATACTAATAAGATCGCCTCGAAAATGTTTGTCGAACAGAGTATTCGATGTTCGTTAGTGGTACACACGTGCGAACCAAGTTGTTGCGTATCATGCAACGCAATAATTTTTTTCGTACGTGCGTACACGGCTTAACGACGTCCAAACGTCCGACGAACAAACCCGTTTTCCTTCAGTTGGTCTTTGTGTTCCATCGACCCAGTTATTTGTGCCGATATCTCTACAAGCCCATACTTAAATTTATTATTTTATTTGAAACTGTAAGACTATGGGCAATCTTTTAGAAGTTATAGAGTCACTTAATTGATAAAGGGGATTGCCCAGCCTTTATGGTTTCCCAGGCTAAAGATGGACATCAAATATTACTCAAAAAATTAATTGTTTTAAAATCTTAATAGTATTAGATACCTAAAAAACCTTATACAAATTGAAGCCACTATTTTAGAAATATTTAAATAAAAGTAACGTTTTAAGGTTATTTTTCTATATGATAATATCTCCGGCTGAGATAACTTAAAAACTTCCTTTTTTTCATCGCTTGATACTTAAAATATCATACGAGGGATGTTCCTAATATATTTTTATCTAGTTGCAGTTAGTGTTGTCTTCCTTCAGACTCATTTGCTATTTAAAAAAATGTTAATATTTTAAGGAGCACAGTTTTGTAACAAAACCATACCCTCGTGTATAAAAACTGTACACTCATTCAATACATTGAAAAACCCAACCCACTACTTTAGCCCTATGTAATAACCAACTTTAAATTCTTCTTCTTAGTCGTTACTCTTAACAGAGTGGTCGTGTCCATTATAGTGAATCACAATGATCTTGGTAATAAGGCGCCATTCGTCGCGGAATGCAGCGTTTCGGGTACATTCCCAAATATAATATACGCGGTGACAAACTCATATTATTTATTAGTTTAGCTTAATAAAAGATTGTTTCCAAAGTAAATGATATTGTCTTTTTTGAAGCAACAACAATCTGACACTTGTCAGATTCATTTCTGTGTTGTCACCATCATGAAACAAATAATTACATTAAATCGATACTTACTCTTTTTTTTTTTCAGTGACCGTTAATTGATTTATTTGTTCCTTATTCATTTTTTCCAAGTATTTACTCTTTTAGATAAAATAAGTAATTACCAGCAATGTTCCGACGGTATGCCATGCCGTTGAAGTTATCGTATTTGTTTATAAATCGATTTGAATCGATTAATCTAAATACTTAAAAATAATTTTGATGCTGGCAATATTTGCTAGCGTCAAAATGATTAAACCAATTGTTTTTTCAATAAAGTTACTTTTTATTTACGAACTGTTGTTGATTATAGTGGCGCTCATTGGGAAATAAGTGAATACATATTTTGTTTATAGCAAAATTATTGAACAAAGTATTTTTTTCTAGTCTATTGTCCACTCATGGCCTCATTTGGGCAATCCCCATTAAATAATATTTTTTACTTACTTGAAACAAAATTCCTGACAAGGTATTGTAAGGGAAATAAATAAAAAGCCATGTGAAACTACGCTTCATAAAAGTCTCATATACGGGGCTATCAGGTTCACAGTCTAATGTTAGGGAGATGCCTTGCAAATCCGATAAAATATGCTCAACTGAAAAACAAAATCTTATCAAAATAACTGGCTTCAGAAAAATAGGAAGTGATTCTCAATTCGATTGTATTTTTTATCTTAAATAGTTTTAATGATCTACTACTTATTGATCTTTAATACTACTGAAAAATGAAAAATAAAAATCTATTTAAAAAAAAAATCAAAAACACCAGTAAAAAAAAAACACCATAACATTAAAGTGTTTATTTTACTGATAAATAGTTTTATTTTTATATAAAGAATATTAAAAATAAGTTTAGAAACTTACTTATCGCCAATGATAGTACCCCAATACAACAGATATTAAAGTTTCTTCTTAATTTCAAGTCGGAAGTTGGATCAACCGATTCCACTTTAGCGATGAGCATACATAACTTTGGCCATTTTTTAGCAATTTGCCAAAATAATGTAGTTGTAGTAAAAGCCAAACTATAGAATAATAGAGTTGCTGAAAATAAACATTTAAATTAACAAAAAAATACCGAAAACATAAAACTGCCTGAGGTCTTGCTGTCGTAAGCGCTAAAAGTCTTTTTTTAGATAGGTAATCATCAAATCTGAAAACCAGCACTGGGTGTCTAATACCCAGAAAATAGTGTGATGGTCACCCTTTCGGTGCAGGCACGCTCGCCGCATTCTGTACATTCGTTCTTTTTCACTTTGTGTTTGTAACCGTTGTACTGTGTCTGTCCCGAATAAAAGTATTTCAATTTTTTTCAAATAACTCTACTTCACCTCTCGCTCTGGGTGTTAGACTTTAACTGACTAAAACCAACCTGTGTTTCTTTAGTTGCCCTTTGCATTCCGTGGTAACTCTTTCGAACATTCTCGCTGCCCTGTGAGGTTTTGAATTCAATTCCCAAATCGGGCAAAGTGTTATTATTATTTTGTACTACTATTCACTAAATCGCATATAATTATATCTGTGGCTCTTTACCGATTATCAGAAAAGTGACGATGCTATGAAACTTGACACATTACAGGGTAATAATTCAGCTGTCTTACATCCTTCAAGGAAATCACTATGAAAATATAGTGGAGCAGTAAGAAAAAACACAACGTACAATCCAAAGCAAACAGGAGCCAATAGTAATAGAACAGGATTTTTAGTCCCGATAACCTCAGTAAAAAAGGAAGGTTCCTTCTGGTGTTGTACCTGGTCCAGGCAACTGCCCTATAATTGACTTCGGACTGTTGTATGTCCTAATCACACGTAAAACTCTAATATCGCATTGTAGAATTTTGAATTTTAGTTCCTAGTTGCGACAAAGATGGTACAAGTTATGTTTGGAAGTGGTAAAAGTCCAGATATCAATGAAGATTTTCTAAAATGACGTTCACCAGGTGGCAGAACTGAATAGTCAGGTCCAGGCACCTGTCAAAACGCTTATGTTAATGACATTAGTTAAATTGACGTAAACGTCACGTATATGTTTTCAAAAGTAGAAGACCTCTTGGCTAAGTGGTGCCAGCTTGTGGTGTGAATTTTCCTGAAAACTCTTATTGTCAATTTTACTTACTGGCAGTGTCCACTGTAGATGAAGTTTCCCTGAACAAGCTCAGAATCAATACAAAAGCCAAAGTGAACTGGCCCGTCATAGTCAAGTACGTGTACAAACATCGCCATGATATGTATTTAAATCTGGAAAACAAAAGTTTGTCACTTAGAATTTAGTTACTAAAAGAAATAAGAAAAATGTGAAAAATTAAAAAGAAAAGAAAAAATAAAAACTAAGATAACTAAAATTATTAGTAACCCTATTGAGTAGCGTAATTATAGACACAATAGAAAGACAATGACGTTCGAACGTTCGCTCGGGGTTTAAAGAACTAATCTGCCATTTTGTGTTATATGTGATGACAGTTATGCTAGAATTACATTAGACCGACGAACACGTGCAACACGCCAGATTTTTACGTAGAACGACGTCGCGTGGCGTCGTGTGGCGGGGATCAAGTCTACACTTGGTATGGAAAATAGACTTGTAGAGCTACCTCTACAAGTCTATTTTCCATACAAAATGTATGGAGACTGACGCGCCCAGATCGGCGTGTGTGGCACACGTATGCGCAGTGTAGTTCAAGCTTTATGTTAACGTTAGAAATAACTGTGGTTATTTATCACTAGATGGCGTCAGCTCTGTTAAGTTTACGATCCATTTGTTTATGTCAAATATTTATTTTACGTATTTCATGTTACGTTAAATCAAATGTTTTAGAAAGATATTGATTTATATTTTTGTAAGAATTGTTTAGTTTAAAACAACAAAAGTTAGGTTACGGGAGCATTTACTACCAAATAATAGAAAAACATAAGAATGTGTATATCCATTCTCTAATGGTAAACAAATGAACTATTTCTACGAAGACAAAGCTTTAAAGGACTTAGTATCCAAGCCAAAAACAATAACAAAAAAAAACAATGGAAGCATAACCGCAAAATAAATCTGGTACTGTATAATTCTCAACTACAAAATTGCCTACTAAAACATATATCGCACTAATTTAATATATTTTTCCACAAAGTTAGGCAGAACTTCATGTAGATTAATTGGGTCGATTTGCGGACTGCGGTCTTTTACTACAGCAATCGTAACGACACCATAATTTTACCAATCTGTCAATCGTTAACGGTTAACGACTTATAAATAAAAAAAACTAGTACATTAAAATCCGTAGTAGAAATGAATAGGTTCTCTTTTTTGCAGATTTCAGCAGCAGCAGCAGACAATTGTATAAAACCATTGCCTATTTTTTTAAGGTGGAAAATCATCTAATAACTTCTCTCGCTCTAAGGCGGAGAGGGAGGGCGTGTCAGACTTTTACTGACTAAAACCACATCTATGTTCCTTCTTTACTCTTTGCGTTCCAGGACCACGGGATCCCCTTTCGGAAGTAAACCCATGGCCCCAGTAAGCTCATAACCTACCTACTGGGCCCCTACGTTCTTGCTGACATCTCTTCAGGCTCGGTCCGGACGGTTACCGGACGGCCGGACGGTGAGCTCATCGAGCATTGCTCGTCGTCCGCAAGCCTACGCTTACGGTGGCTTAATGTCGGGGTCAGGGTACCGGTGGCTGGGGCGTGAGGATGTCCGTTCCCTCACGCGTGCGGCCGCCTCCTTCGCTAACATTACTGCTTCGCAGAAAGGGGCGACCGCCGCCCATTCCCTCTCGCTCTGGACCATGGCCTGTACCAGGGCCTGGGGCGAGAGGTCACACACCACCAGGAAACGGCGGTGGTCCACCCAAGCGGGGCACACATCCACTGTATGCTCGACCGTGTCCTCCAGGCGGTCTGCACAGCGGTGACACCCGAGCGTTTCTTTCAAAAAAATATTGTCTACTGCATTTTACTCTTTGTGCCTATCAATTCTTAACTCAATAGTTAGATATTTCGAAATGAAGATAATTTTGGTTACTTAAAATTCAAACGGTGTATTTTCTGTAATAATCTAAAAAAAGAAACCTCAAGCAAATAAACTAGACTTATAATAAAAAGAAATGTTCTCAATAAAACGTAGAAAAATAATCATTACAACTACATTGCTGTTTGCTTTTATTTCATTACAAATAAATTCAAAATGAAATACTCATACACTCGTGATTGCGACTGTACTTCAAAGAATTGATGAGCCAATTCACTCCACAATTATAGATGACTGAGCAACTATTATATTTCTTTTTTTTTTATAAAAACTTACTCAAAGGTAAAACTGTCTCTACATTATTCAATAGTACAGGTAAACCTCCACCAAAAATACTTTTTGTAGTGAAATTGGTTGTTTTTTTACCTCAATGGTATAAGTATTACAAGACTTATTTTTTCATCTTACTGTCAAAACTAATTTATGTAAAGTGTGTCTGTTAAACCTTTTTTGGAAAATGCTTTCCTAACTCTATGTTGATTTGTTTGATGATGAGGGAACTAGGTAATTTATATGAAAACAGCCAGGATACAACTGCTGTACTGTTCATTATATTGTGACGTGATGAAAATCTAGATTCAAGTCCTTTCTTGAACCGTCAACATGACTGGTACAAAAGAAAAAGTTGGGGCATGGAAATAGTTAGTGCTCTGTATGGTTATGGCGATTAGGTTGCCGCCACACCTTATTCGTTTGTGTTAAAATGTAAAATAATCGTAAAAATACGGCAGAACGAAATCACCTTAGTTTCGAGGCATCGTTCTCGTGGATACCTTGGACTGGGCACAATCCGAAGTACTGCCCCACTGTAAGGGTCACCTTTATTGCAGACTGAAAAGTTGTACGGGGCTTCTCTTTCTCTGGAACCGCCACACGTTCTTGGTACCGAATTTGTACAGGGTCTGAAAAGGACAATACTTAAGTATGGTATTCCTTTTAAAAAATTTGTTCTCTTTAGACATTTTAACTTTCTAACTATGTTAACTGGTTTGTACAAACAGCTTCACTCACGTGAAAGTATTTTTTTTTTTTCAAAATATTTTTATTTAACTTAGGCCCGCATGGGCATTTATAAAACGTCAGAAGCTAGTACATTGTTCCAATCGGTCATTTCCTATGGAGAAACACCGGTAAGAAACTCTATGGTTCCTCTTAAAAAAAATGATTGGTATTTCAATATTTTCATAGTACAATATTGTCCATTTTGCAACAGAATATTCCTTTTTGATATGATATACTCCCCGGGTAAAAAATATCCTATAAGATAGAAAATTTTATCCAAATCCGTTCGGCCGTTTGAGCGTAAAGGAATAACAAATATACATATAAACTTTTGAATTTTGTAGTATTTGTGTGATATTAACGTATCTAGCTTTATCACGTACCAGCTTTAGCCCGCGTACATAAAATATAAGTTATATGACGTAACTTCCAATTTACAGTTTTCGGTTTTTTTCCTATATTTGTGCTATGAGATCTTGCTTCATGCCAAATTTCAGGATTCTAGGTCAACGGGAAGTACTCTATGAATTTTGATTCCCTTGAGTGTGTTGAAATACACATTTTTTGCGACATAAACTGCCGTATCTATTTTTTATTTTGTTAACTCAGAAGTTTAATTTTTTCACAGCTTCAAGGGACCGCAGACTTGAGTATATGGTTTTAATTTCAACTCGATACCTTCACGTGTTCCCGAGATAAAGGGTCTTGATAGACAGACAGGCAGACGGACATCAAAGTGATCCTATAAGGGTTTCGTTTTTTCCTCTTGAGTTACGGAACCCTAAAAACAAACTGTACCTCTCTATAATATTAGTGTAGATTATTTTATTAAATACCTATTAAACCCATTTTATGATTTTCTCCATTTTCTCACTACAAATTAAAAACAGCCAAATTTTCAATGAACTATTGGTGTTGGTAACGCACTTTTGACAATATTTCTTGTTTGTTAACGAGAATAATCGTAGAAGAAACTGGGCTTTGAATGATCAATGTATTCGTTGACCAACTGTAAAACGTTTTCCCCACACGTGGGATTTTATACAGTTTTACGACTTTTTTACTGTGTTTACAAAGAGAACAAGCCTTCATTCTTAATGCATACTAATGTAAAGGTTAGGTAAAGATTTCCACTTTGTTTTGACTAGGCAGCCAAAAATCTTATGACAGCAAAACAAGCACATACCTACGTGGGTTATTTCAACCTCAAATATACAGCAGTCAACATTTTTTAGCTCCAAAGGGAAAACCGAGCATGATCAATATAATCATCCAATCTGACACTCTCGCAGAGCGAGCGGAGATATTTGATGATTTTCCACCTCAAAAAAAGGATGTAAAATCCCGTAAGCCTTCAACGAAAAGGAGTTAAATAATCCTCCGACCAGACGGATCTCCCAACTGGTGACCTACTACAATGAACGTTAGCGTAGCCTTCGTGCAGCTATCTCAACGTAATGTTCTCACCATCACTTCCTCAATGTCTCGAGCAGCAAGCCATACAGCCAGTGAGTACTCAAGGTTTAAACGGGTATTCTGACCACCAGCATGCCTACCTGGTCATAACTGGTAGGTATCACAGCGAATGTCGCTATATATCTCATCATCATCATTTCATCCGATAGACGTCCACTGTTGGACGTAGGCCAACCCTAAGTGTTATTCACAATGAACAATCCTCTGCATTTTGCTTTCATCAAATTCCCGCTACACACTTACAGACATTAACATAGGCATGTAGCGACATCTATGGCTCCACATAAGAACTTATAACTACGAAATCCTGCATCGCGCAATGAGGATCAGTCATGATTTTTGTAGAGTATGCATGACATATAGCGTCAAAAATAAAACAGTAAATACTGTGAAGAAATTATTTAAATCGGACCAAAAATGACGAAGATACAGCAATTTTAGTGTATTAGATCCAGAAACGCGCCCGAGAATGAAGCGACTCGCTGTGACGTCATCTGTCATCATCGGTCTCCACCGGCGGATGAATACGATCAAGCCGTTCGTCGCACGGATCATGACAGATGACGTCATCGTAAACAGTCCAGCGAGAGCGCGCGTTTCCAAGTAGCCGTTCAGAAAAACTTTAATAAATCCACCATTTCTTAACGGATTTTAATAATTTAAAAAATTAAATGCTCAGTAAATGATTACACATACGATGTACTTATTAAAATCGGATTTGCTATTATGTGATTGATCCTCATTAGAGTTCTCTGTAGGATTCGAACATATAAAACAGTCCGAAATCGTCTATCGGAGAGTTTCCCAGATCAAACAAAAATACGGCGGCGGGTGTTTTTGTTTGATCTGGTTGTTGTTGTTGGGAATCCTCCCTTTTTAAAGGAAGTATGTGGGACTTTACACTCTGTTCTGCTTACTGCTATACTGGTGACAAGACAATGAACGTCAGTGCAGCCTCGTGCAGCTACTACATGTGTGACCTCATCAAGCTTTCGAGCAGCGAGCCATACAGCCAGCAACCACTGCTTTAAAAAAAGGATATCCTGACCACTAGCATACCTACTTGGTCATACCAATGCGCTGGGTACGAGTTGTTTGTACCTCAACGTGGTCGAAATGTTTGCCGCATTTGGTTATCTGATTGATTAAGAGCTTGGAGCTGGCCAATCGGAGCGCCGGACGTCATAAACGTGTCGATCGCGTTAACAAGCTCGCACTAGGCACTCTGGTCATCACCTTGGCTAAACACAATGCACTTTTGGCTAATCACAATGAAGAGCCACGAAGAACCTCTCCTGGTCGACACTTCCAATTTGATGTGCGGCTTTACTTTATCTTTGGCATATCTCTAAAGGCTCACTGCTTAAGAAAGAAAGAAAGAAAGAAAGAGAGAAAAACAGTTTATTCACGCGAAATGACGCAATCTTATAATAATAAAGCCTTTTATTTCATAACCTTACAACATTTTTTTTTAAGTAACTTGTATTTTTCTTACTGTTCTAATTGTTACTTGTATTACGGATAGGAACCCCTTCTTGGGTATAGGCCTCCTCCAGCTTATTCCAGTTTTCTCTATGTGCGGCTTCTCTTATCCATTCTTTTCCCACTATTGCTGTAATCTCATCTGCCCAGCGTTTCTTTGGTCTCCCTTGTCGTCTCTTGCCACTAGGTCCTGTCCACCGGGTCGCCTCTATGGTCCATCTGTTGTCAGTATAGCGGGCTAAGTGTCCGGCCCATCTCCACTTGAGTTTGAGAGCATAATGCAGAGCATCAGTAAGCCTTGTTTTCCGTCTTATGGATTCACTTCTGACTTTTTGTATTTTTCTTATTTTTAAAATACTTCTTTCCATAGCTTTTTGGCATACAACTAGTTTATTTTTTATTTTTGAGGTATACGTCCATGTCTGACATCCGTAAATGAGGGACGGTAGGATGCATGAATCCAGTACGACCTTTTTTTGGTGGAGAGAGAAGACAGTCACCTTTTAATATTTCCTTGAGGGCCCAAAATTTTCTCCAACTTAGGTCTATCATTCGTTCAACTTCATCTTCGGTATTTTTACTTTTGAATGATAACTGTTTTCCCAAGTACACATAACTACTCACATATTCCAATCTTAAAACTAGCTAACAAACATAATCAATTGATAGGGAAGATATGCGTCACATCCTTAATCTCAATCAATGTCTTTATTTGAGCACATTACTCAATCAAGTGAATCCAACGTTTTATTCTCAATGCAGTCTATTTCACTTGTTTGCTTTATTCCTTTACTTTAGCTCGGGGGTAAAATTGATCTTGTATGCTTAACCCAGGATAAGTCGAAACAGGACAGGAAGTAACTTGAACGTAACTAATTAAGGGCGGATTTCACCAATAAAACTAATCTCGTTTTAACGTTTGGCTCGCATAATCGCGTTTAGCCGCTGTCACTAGTGTCACTTGTCTGTATTTTTCTTTTGTTGTATTTTTACAAGTGACACTAGTGACAGCGGCTAAACGCGATTATGCGAGCCAAACGTTAAAACGCGATTAGTTTTATTGGTGAATTCCGCCATTAGTGGAGCTAAATTTTATACTGCAAGTTGGTCGTCACACTAATAAAAAACAGGGCAAGTGTGAGTAGGACTCGCGCACTGAGGGTTCCGTACAAACTTACTATGAAAACAGTTCGTTTCCCGAATTGAGTAAGTAACAAAGATTTTTCCGAAACGCAAAAAAAGATTTTATTTGACGTAACGATTTTTTGCTGTATTTGTGCTGTGAGACCTTGTTTCATGCCAAATTTCAGTATTCTAGGTCAACAGAAAGTACCCTATGAATTTTGATTCCCTTGAGAGTGTCGAAATACACGTTTTTTGCAACATATACAGATGAAAAACGCTCAGAAGGATGGGGTTCTTGATATAAACACAAACTTTCACAAAGTATTTTATTTTTCTCGTGCTGCACAAAATGTACCCGACGGGTCTCACAATTCGAATGGCTGACCGAGACAGTGTTGCAACGTTCGGAAAATGAATCGATTTATGAGTCGATTTAAAATTATGATTATGAATATTTTGGGTTTTTAAGGATGTTACTATTTGAAAGATTAGTGTTTAAAGTGAATAATATTATTAATTAGTAACGAGTATAAATATGGTAAGCGATAAAATTAATGACTGTTACAGTCGGCCATCCGTCACATAAACGGGTCCCTTCGTTTAAGGTCATAATCATTTAATTTTTAATCTTACTTATTTTTAATCTAATTTTTAATTTAATTTTATACAGAGAAGTAAATCTTCGTAATTCTAATTTTACTGTTTTACTTAGATATAGCTAAACAAAAGGAGGTTACTTCACGTCTTTCACCATCAATTTGCCTTGGCTGCGTGTTATATCATATCACTCATACGTGGTTAGATTCTGCTTGAACTCTGTGCTATGACCCTCAAGGACATATCACTCATGTCCAGCTCGCATCTAACCAAGCTCTGTGCTATGAAACACCCTCACTAATCACATAATCGTTCTCATGTTAGGCTCGAATCTGCCAAAGCTCTCAATTAAGGTAAGCAGTTATCCTTTTCAAAATGCACTCATGCTCGGTTTAAACCAACCGAAGCTCTATGCAGGATGTGAAAAGCTCACGTTTCTATATAAACAGTGTCTCATGTAAATCAGTATCATCATTGTTGTAATTCACAGTCGGTACCAATTGGTTTACTCAACTTAATTAACTTCTCTTATTAAGATAATCGATTTGATTAAAATACCTATTTAAAATTGCCTATGAAATAATGTCATATAAATAGATCATTGGTACTTAAGTTACCGTTATTAGAGTTATTGGAGTTCTTTTTAGGGCAAGCATTTGAGTCGTGCCCTAAAAAATTACATTCAGAGCATTTAGTTATCGGTTTACGACACTGGTAGCTCATATGGCCAGTTTCCTTACAATTGAAGCAAACTGCATTCCCTTTCGGTCGATTTCTAAAAGTTTTATCAACGGTTTCAGATGGTACGGGGCTGGTAAAGGTTGAAGTAGAACTTTGAAAACGCCTGTCCTTACTTGTCTCCTCTCTCCTAATACCCTCATTGTACACCCTAGGGTGAGACTTAACTGTTTTAAAGAACTCTAAAGTTTCCTCGGGTTTGTTAAATTTTCCTGCTTGAGCGCTTAACCGAATGCCTTTGTCTTCAATTGCAAATATTAAGCAGTCTACGGCCTGCTTACCAAATATTTTACATCTATTTAATAAGTTAATCTTGGAAAAATAGTATAATTCTAAGGAGTCACCAGGGCGCGCCCTTCTATCAAGCATTTCGGTCAGAAGTTCAGCATAATTCTCAGTAGATGGAAAAGATTCTCTCAATAAAGTCTTCCACTCTTCCCACGAATGCCTAATAGATGGCAAGCCCTGGTACCAGGTCTTAGCATGTCCTACTAGTTTGGGCAGGGCATAGTGAACCGTTTGCCGGTCATTCCAATTATAGATTTCCGCGCATTCGTCCACTTTACTTATCCACATCTCGATGGTCTGTTCTCGAGAAAGCGGGTCAAAATCAGAAAGAACATTATTTAGTACAGGAAACGATTCACGATCCCTGCCCTTAAAAATATTAACAAACTCTTCAAAGAACTTAGCGGGCTCCGCAACTCTTGGCCGTTGGAGACCTGGATTCCTAGTGTCACTTCCGAGGGGGCTGCGAATCGTTCTAGACGGGGAAACATGCCGTCGATGGCTATCAGCGACTTCGTGTGATATCACGTTGCGGCTACGTTGTCTAATCAACTCTTGCTCTAACAGACATAGCCTCTCACGCAACTCATCATTCTCATCATTGGTTTCTCTACGAGAATGACTACGGCTATGACGGCTGCTCCTAGGTCTACTGCGACTGCGACTGCGTTGCTGATATCCATCACATATTTCCCGTCTACGACTGGGTCTATTTTCGAGTAAGTTACGATTCGTATTCAGATCCTGATGTAATAACTCACGGTTACTGTGGTGGTTGCTTTGGTTGCTCCGGATGCGGTGACGGCTCCGGCTTCGGCTTCGATCCTGACTATGAAGTTTGTGCCTCACACGGCTTCGGCTTCGTCGCGTATCACCGCTGTTCCCTGCGTTCCGTTCGACTTTCATTGTTGGAAGTATGGGGCTCCCAGGTGGTACAGGTGTTTGAAGTCTACGACTTCGACACCGTTTCTCATCAGGGCTACCTCGTTCCATTATCTGAAACTCGAAACGAATTTCTTGTATTTCTTGTCTTGAGGCTTATTCAAATTAAAATGCGGCAAGAGATTTTCTAAGATTTGTTAAATTCTTTTTAATCGATGTTCATCACGCCAGTGTCTTAAGTTCCCTATTGTTGTGCATAGATAGCGTATTTAACTACCCGCACTACTATCAAATACGTGTATATTTTTTTAAGACTGATTGCAAAAATTAGGAGATACTAAAATTAATTAAATCCAATCGCATCTCAGATCTTGACCTTTATTTTCAGTTCTGTTGTAATCGAAATGAAATATAAATAGGTTTAGAACTATTTAGTAACCATATTTCGATTTATTTCCGACATAAAAAAAAATACTATCCTACGTTTTTTTTTTTTTAAAGCGCATACGCATAGCACAATAATTATAGCTCGAAATATTCAGTATTTATTTAAAGATTGTGATGATATTGAATTAAATATCTTCTTAGACAAGGATACACATTTTTACTGGAAGTCGCGACGTGTGTAACGACGTGTTATATATCCAATTTAACAAGTGTCGACCTAATTTTGAAACTGTATTCGTTATTATTTAGCCTCAGTTAAATATACCTTAAAGACAGTACCATTATAATCTACATAGGTATCAGGGAGGAAAAATCACGTACCTTAGATGTTGACTTGTGGGCGTAGCAAAAACAATATATTTTTGCTGTAATCCCACTTCTGAGCTGAAAAACGCTCAGAAGGATGGGGTTCTTGATATAAACACAAACTTTCACAAAGTATTTTATTTTTCTCGTGCTGCACAAAATGTACCCGACGGGTCTCACAATTCGAATGGCTGACCGAGACAGTGTTGCAACGTTCGGAAAATGAATCGATTCATGAGTCGATTTAAAATTATGATTATGAATATTTTGGGTTTTTAAGGATGTTACTATTTGAAAGATTAGTGTTTAAAGTGAATAATATTATTAATTAGTAACGAGTATAAATATGGTAAGCGATAAAATTAATGACTGTTACACAGACGTATCTTTTTTTTTCGTAAACTCAGAAAAATGTTTTTTATCACAGTTTCAAGGGACCGCAGACTTGAGTTGATGAGATGGTTTTAATTTCAACTCGATACCTCCACGCGTTCCCGAGATAAAGGGTCTTGACAGACAGATAAACGGACTGACAACAAAGTGATCCTATAAGGGTTCCGTTTTTTCCTTTTGAGGTAAACCCTAAAAAGTGAACACACTAATAAAGGCGAAAGTTTGTGTGTGTGGTGTATGTTTGTTACTTCTGTACACTCAGACTGCTTCCCATGGGATTATTTTCTACTATCATACGAAGCCGCTGCGCTGGCAGTAATAAATTAGATAAGGTTCGAAATTTAGTTATAAGCGTGCTATGGATATCTTGTATTTCTCTTTAGCGGAAATTCAGAGAATGACACTTAGTGCGTCGTCCTCTGTGAAACTTGTGCCGGTTCACCGAGGCATAACTTAGTGATCGGTTTGTGTGTGGCGTCTCCGACTGCGGTTGTTGTGTGACTTCTATTAAATATAATTTACACAGAAAATTAAATTGGGGAAATATTTTGAATAATATTTCTCAGAATTATTCAGGAAAATCTGATGGACTGTCTCCAGACAAAATATGTTTTTCTTTTCGTGTAATGTGTTTTTTTTTTAAATAAAAGTCTAAATTAATCTAATCTAATTAGTCCGTCTAAGTCCAATAGTGGACGTCTTTCGGGTGAAATTGTAATGACGATAATAAATTGGTTCGTTATGTTGTTCAAACACCTCCCTTTCTCTTTTCCACACATGTCGGTCTTCAGCCATTGCGGGGCTTTTTTTTAATAAAAAATATTTTATTGTGATAAATTATTATTTCCATAAAATAACAGAATTGTATATTGCTACGTTGTTTAGAAATAAACGAATGCCCTAATATTAACTACCTACACTAAAAAAAATCAAACATTCCAGTAAAATATCAGTTATACCAGCTAGAAAACAAAAATCTTATCCACAATTTCCAATTCTTGATCTAAAAGCAGAGAAAGGCTTTCAGGTAATGTCTTGTTATTTCGTTTAATATTCTTGTTGTCGTCTAGAAGTAGAAGTTTTTATTAGGGAAATAAACTAAACTGATAATTTCCTTCAGTTACCAGATAAAAATAAAAATGAAATCAAAAAGTTCTGACAACCATGACAAATTTATTATTATGTCCTTGGCTAACTTTTCCATGAAATATTTTAATTGTAGGTAAATAATTGAAATATTTATTATTTTAGAGATGAAACCCAGTCTACGTTTTTCGTAGAATACTTGTAACATAAACCTTTTTGATTGTTACCTACAAAATTGTTTTGGAAATATTATCCCGTAAGCAGCCGGAGGAAAAATGATATTTATGAGATAAATTATCCTAAACGAAAACAATGAAACCAATAACACACAGTTCGTTCGTTAGAATGAAATGGTACGTATACGTCATTGACTTTGCGTGAATTTTGAAACGCACGATTTCAACTTTGGAACTTATATTACGATAAAATAGGTTAAAAATATTTTTGCTGTAACAAAAAAGAAAAACTTAATTTGAAAATAATAATAAAATATTAAGTTTCTTTTGAATGAGGTGTATATTGACAATATATACTTAGCTAAAATAAGGCATCAAAAATTCTTTCGCATCGCTGTTGACTGGAAGTGTGCCCAAAAGACTGGTGGCATTGCCACGTTGCATGGCAATGCTTAATCTCTGATCGAGGAAAAAGTTATCCTTCGGATCACGTGAAGTGTCAACTAGGTGTTTAGATAATTCCCCAAATCAATCCAAAGTTATCACAGCTCAAAGTGACCTAATATTTAAAACTATAGATCCACCCGGATTTGATGGAGTGAAAATTCTATAAGCAAACCTTTCTCGTTTATAGCTCTTCGATTGGAGAAAACCGTTAACAAAATACGACGGACGGATAAGATGAAGTCAGCGAAAAAATTGAATACAGACGCGTAAAGCGACTTTGTATTATACTATGTAACTATGTAGAGATTTCCAATTGTAAGCAAAGAAATCAAGTAATCTCAAAACATAAAGCAATATGTGTAGGTAGGTATAACAATGGTCAATGGTAGGCGGACAAGACCTACCGCAGGAGCAATGAGGCTCGCCATAATGTAGTTGGATCAGATAACAAAGAAGTAGGACACTTTTTTACCAAGAAATTTAAGGAAGAACAAGAAACAGCTACAATTTAAAACATAGATAACAGAAGTACACAAAAATATAAAGAAAAAAGAAGAAAAAAAGAAGAAGAAAACATTTATTTGAGACTCGCACAGGACCAACAACAATAAAATAAAAAGTAACTACTTAATCAACAAATTATTAACAATATTATAGCCCACAATACTGTCCACAAATTAGCTGTGGGATACATCAATGGAATGACGGATAAGTAATAAAGAAATTGCTAAATTATTGTGCCAATCAAAATGAAAAGAAGAATAATCATAAAAAATGATGTAAAAGGTATCTCGTATGCAAGAGTACAAGAATCAAAAACCAACAAAGCAACACATTCCAATCGCTAATTTAAAACTCAAGCTCAACATAACACTAAAAAACAATAAAAACTCGAAATACTCACAATTCCAATCGTTCTTATATTTTTTAAACTTGTCCAAAGAGTAGAGATCCATCGCACAGCCGGGCGCAATCCTGCCCCATGTTTTGTACAAGCAATTAACTGTATTCACCCCACCGCCGCCGATATTTGAGATAACGGTTGTCCATCCATTTCTCATTAGGGTTCTGTAAGAGTTAATAACTTTTTATTGTTGTTAAAGCGAGTATTATTAACTTCAAAGTGGTGGTTATCGTCTCTCATTGAGTGGAGCTAATCCGTTGTTGTACATGGTGGTCTTTTAACTATTTCAACTAGCTTATTGATTTCTGTGACATTGATTTATTATGTTCATGTCAATGAAACAGTATAGCGGCAGCTTAACATAGCAATTGCACAGGAAATGGTTATAATTTTTTTTAGTTTTTTTTTTTGGTGGAGAATCATAAAATGATTTCTCTTGCTTTAGAGTAACGAGAAGAAGTGCCAGACTTAGACTGGCTTAAATCTACCAGTGTCCTTCAATTGCCCTTTGAGTTCTAGGGACGCGGTCACTCTTCAAAACGGTCCCACAGCCCTAACAGCACTTAAAGGTACGCGTGGAACAAACGTCTGATCCTTACTGGACGGCTAGACGGTGAGCTACCTACTGCTCGTCGTCCACTTAATGTGAGACGTAGCTATAAGACCGGTCGTTGTGGCAACACTCACGGGAGACTTTTTTTTAGTTATATGTCCATCAGTGGATGACGACGTCAATTGTTTGTAGATTTAAATATTTCTAGAAAAGACCTTCTTTTCAAGCTCATGAAGCAGTCGCTCTGAACCTTATTGTTGACCTAAAACAATGTCGACTTAATCAAGTTCTGTGATCTTGATTAAAAGACTCTTTAAACAACAAAGCAAAGACATTGTCAACAGTTCCCTTTTATTTTGCTTCAACATCTTAGCCATTTGTTTTCCTTACAAAAACTCCTCTTGCGATATGCAAAAAGGAAAATTCCTTCGTGTATAAAAACCGGGATTTGTATCACTTGACCCTCACTTTACGTAAGCTCAAGTAAGACTCAGCCTGTGTATGAAACAAAAACACTTGAGGTTTACAATTTCCCTACAACTGCTTGAAGCGTTGTTTTTCTGTTCTGCTATTGGATAGAAACCACTAAGCTTTGTGCCACTGTGAAGCCAAGTATAGAACATACATTTGCATTTGGTTCTACACAGGAAAGAGACAGGTAAGTCAAAGAATATTTCATTATTTATTGTATACCGGAACTACCGGATTCCTTAAAAAAAAAAAATTACACTACTGCATCCTCAATTTCCACATGACACAAATCTTTAGTGGACACGTTGGTTTGGGACGATTCTTGTTTTGAAACTGGCGGCCTCCACTGTATTTTTTTTTTTTAAAAGAGGGATATTATTCAATGACTTCTCCCGCGCTTGGGCGGAGCGTTTGTTCCTTCTTTGCCTTTCGTTCCAGGGCCGCGGGTGTTCATTTCCACTTAACCCATGGCCCCGTAGGCTTTGGCCCTGCTGGGTCCCTACGATTTGCTGACATCTGGAGGTCTGCCCCAAAGCAGACCAAAGAGTGTGGGGCAAACATTTTTATAAAAAAAAGCTGTCAATAAATTGCATAGACCCGCCAGGGTCGATTCCTGCCCGGGCTGCGAGATTGTGTGAAAAAATTGCCACCGTCCTGAAGTGCAAAGGGCATCTGAAAGAACATAGAAGGGTCGGTCAAGCAAGACAAAGTGTCAGTCAAGATCTGACCCTTTGTCTCGCTCGCCTATAGTGGGTGGAGTTATAAAATGATTTCCCACCACAAAAACGAAGAATTTAGCAAAAAATTGTAAAGTGTGTTTATCTTACCCCACCTGACTTAAATAATAAAACAAATATTAATAATAATGCATATCTAAAATAATAATTGCGATCGTTGCAGATTAAAATACAGTCAATTAAATCGTATATAGCGATAGTTGTTTGTTTCGGAAATTGTTATTTATTTAAAGCTATCAAAGGCTAATGGTTTTTAAATGTTCGTCAAATATAAGCTTCGCGTTTTGATTAACATTATGTGATTATAGGCCGAAGGTCATTTCCTGTAGGTATAAATATTAAAAATCGAGCTAACTCAGCGACGGTCTATGTTGATAACTTATCTGAGGAGTAAGTAAATTAGAGTTTCAAACCACCTACTCTAATAAATGTAAAAGTGACAACACAGAATTATTAAATATTAAATCATCTCCATTAGAATCGGTTAACTATATAAATAATTATTTTGCCAATATTGGTAAAAACCTTGCACTGAAAGTCCAACCAAGTATAAGACGTAATCAGCGGGATCGTCATCTCTCTCCAACGCGTCAACCTAACTCATTTGTACTGCTGGACACGGATATAAGTGAAGTTAACCTTATCCTCGGGAGTCTTAAGACCGGCAGTGCACCTGGATGGGACAACGTTTCAACTAATTATTTGAAGTACATACGCAAGGATGTTGTTCCCGTTATTACTCATCTCGCCAACCTTTGTTTTAGTCAAGGAATCTTTCCTGCGGCTTTAAAGCAGGCTATCATTACGCCAGTATATAAGTCTGGAGACAGAGACGATGTCGGCAACTATAGGCCTATATCTGTTCTACCTACAATTTCCAAAATAATTGAAAAACTTATTAATATAAGGTTACTTAAATATCTTAATGATTTTGAAATACTATCTGATTCTCAATTTGGCTTCCGGCATGGTATGTCTACCGAGAATGCAGTTGCGGCGCTTAGTGCGCTAATTACCGAACAACTTGATAGCGGCAAGAAATGTGTAACTGCTTTCCTAGATTTAAAAAAGGCCTTCGATACCGTCTCTGTCCCACTCTTAGCAAATAAGCTAGAAGCTATTGGAGTTCGTGGGCTGCCGTTGAATCTTCTCAAAGATTATCTCAGCAATCGAAAGCAAAGGGTTAGAGTGGGTCAGTATATTAGTGGGGACACGGCAGTGTCTTACGGAGTCCCCCAAGGGAGCGTATTGGGGCCCACTTTGTTCCTTATTTATGTGAACGAACTCTGTAACATGCGTATTGCAAACGCAAGAATTTTTTCGTACGCTGATGACACTGCAGTAGTGTTCACGGGTAACTCTTGGCGAGACGTTCAGCTTAGCGCAGAATTGGGATTATCTGATATTGCTGAATGGCTGGGACGAAATTTGCTCACACTGAACATATCTAAAACTAACTACATATGTTTCAGTGTGAGCAATCGTACACAACCTGGTATTGATTTTAAACTTAAAGTTCACCTATGCGATGCTGGAAGACACTCAAACTGCAGCTGCTCAACCATAAACAGAGTAACTCATATCAAATATTTGGGTATTATCGTCGATCATAGATTATCTTGGCATCCCCACATTGATCAAGTTGCTAACAGAATCAGAAAATTAAGCTGGATTTTCAGGACACTTAGACATATTATACCTATAAATGTATGTACTCCCTCAGGCAGGAACAAAAACTTCCTAAATATGATATATTTAGCGCTTGCACATTCAGTATTGCTATACTGCATCCCTATTTGGGGGGGGGCTTCAAAAACAAAATTTTTAGAATTAGAGCGAGCACAACGGGCTCTCATTAAGTGCATGTATTTTAAAAAACGGAGATATTGTACTGAAAAACTTTACCAAATCAGCAACCTTCTAACGGTCCGGAAGCTTTACATTACTCAAGTTGTTCTCACAACTCATAAATCACTAACCTATGACCCCAGAGTATTGGCTAGAAGAAGAAAAGACATTATATTAAAAATACCACAAACAAAAACACGATTTGCTAGTATTCAACTTTGTAAACGATCTGCTCAGCTTTATAATGCTATTAATAAACACGTTTACATCTACCCTAAGAATTGTTATGAATGCAAAAATACATTAACGGATTGGATAGGAAAGCTAACCTATGGTGAGGCTGAATCACTTCTACAACAGACATACTAATACTATACACCTTCACATACATACACACACACACTCATTACACACACCCACACACACTCATTACACACACCCACCCTCATTCACTCAATTCACTTTGTTTTAATTATGTACTCGTATTGTATAGTTTACACTTCTTGTTTTTGAAGGAGCGGAGTCTCCTAATACAGGCATCTTTTGCTTAAAAGGAGGCTCCAATCTCAAATTTGTTGTACGTATAAGGTTATCAAATAAACTATTATTATTATTATTATTATTAGAATGTTGGGCTGTGAAAAAAAATGGATGATAAAAGATTGCATGTAGTGGAGATGAGAATGTTGAGATGGATGTGTGGTGTGACGATAATGGATAAATTGAGAAATGAGTATATTAGAGGAAGTTTGAAAGTGGCGCCAGTAACTGAAAAGTTGAAAGGCAATCGTTTGCTTTGGTATGGTCATGTGAAGAGGAGAGATGAAACGCATGTTACTAAAAAAGTTCTGAGTATACATGTGAGGAGTGATAGGAAAGAAAAGGGATTTAGTGATAGTATGATGGGTGACAGGACAGAATGGAAGAAAAAAAAACGTTTTGCCGACCCCAAGTAATATGGGATAAGGGCAAGAAGAAGAAGTGAATTAGAGGTTCAGGACGACTACCGGTCACCAATCACCTCCACGAGAAATTACAATATCGCTAATGGTATAAAACTTTGCTGTTTAATATTTTGTTTCTTTGAAAATTAAATGAATAACTAGATTCCCCAAAATTCCACCCAGTCAGTAACTCTACATTAAAGATTAAATTCAGCAAAGCGATGCCATAAAACACTCTCCTAGATACATAAAATTATTATAATTTAATAATTGTGATATTCGTTCAGAAAGTTATTTCGTGATTAAACTTCTCAGGTACGAAATTCAGTAATAAAGCCGTCTTATAGACAGTACTCAACTTTTTATAACTTTGTGTTGAGTCTTGTCATAAATTAGGAATATTCGAAGGTTGTTACCAATCTACGTTTTTTAAATAACAAGAAATAGTAGACCAAGATCCCAGAGCTGCCTGACAAAACTTATTTTCACATGGATGAAACCTTAGGTTCTCAGTAGCGTCTCATGTGCTTTGAATACCTGTGTGCTTGTGGAGCTCCTCCTTGGACCTCCTGGGCAGGTGAGATAGGGAAGTAAAAATAACGAGTTACATAACTAAATTTTTTATGGCTGATTTTTATATATGTTTTGTAGAATATTATTCTAAAGTAGTATCATAAGTGTCAGACATTTTCCATGGACCAAAACTTCTGTCAAACGCTTTAAAGCTCCACAAAAAGTAAATAAACTTTATTTATATTTCATATCTGATTTTTAAATATGTTTTATGGTAACTATTACAAAGTTATATTTCATTAGTCAGACAAATTGTAGCTCCACAAGGACACAACAATAGGAGCTCCACAAGTACACAGGTATTCAAATCACATGAGACGCTACTGAGAACCTAAGGTTTCATCCATGTGAAAATAAGTTATGTCTGACAGCTGTGGGATCTTAGTATATAGAGTAATATATTTTTCACTAGTTGCGGCATTAGGTATTTGATAAACATGATTTGTTGACACACTGTCTATTATAAAGGTTTTGAAATAGTCCTCCAATACACGGTTCTCCGATGAACAGCTCATTGACGGAACGATTTACGTTTCAGATTTTACTAGATAGAACTTTTCACCAATTTACTCACACAATAAAACTGTTCGTGTCTTAGAAACCGGCGCGGTGCGTAAATTTACGTTATAGTTATTTGGAGTCTACTGTTTTCATTTATCATTATTGAAAATAAAAACTCTGCTCAATTTCAGTCTACTTACGGTATTTCTAGGCAGAGCTGCACAGTGAGGGAATTCATTGTTAAACAATTGGCATATAATACCAACTTGTGTATATGCAATTTGGTGATTATCAAAAAAATGTCAGTTGGCGATTATCAAAAAAAGTTAGTTTGCTACCCCTAAGTCCAAATGTTATGTTCATAATGAATTCCATGTTATTGTCACTTCAAAGCGAAAGTATTGTAGCGTTAAGTCTTTTAAAAAAGCATACTTTAAGGCTTTCTAAGTGACATGACAATACGACTACAACTTCTTTTTACCGATAATTATATTATTTTTGCGACGTTATGTCATTTGCTCATAGCCACGTTTCTCCTATCTGTAGCAACCCTTATAGTTATATGATGTTTGAGAGTCAGCCTTTAAAATATATTAAATATGAGATGATGCCTTGAAAACATATTTATTTATTTAAACTTCATGTACAGTAGGCGGACTTAATGCAACAAGGCATTCTCTAATATAAAATCTTTGGGTTAAAAGAGACAACACTATGGTAGGTGTGCACAATAAATAAATAACAGATATCTTAAGGAGATAAAGCGATCTTAACAATGCATTACTTAAAACAAATAAAATCTTTGTAAAATCATCGTAATTCTTACCCATTTTGAAGTCTGTCATTGTGAACAAGTGGTTCTACACGATGTTTCACGAGAGATCCTTTTTTTATCATTTTATCATATCGATGCTTACGCCAAAATTTAACTAAACAATTTACAGAAAACAATTGCCTTCGAAACTTTTTAGGAATCGTATGTTTCTAATTATGTACTTACAAGTTTTAAAAAAAATTTTGGTATCCTATCGGCACTGTCTCTACTATAGCAAACAGCCTGGCTTCTAAGTGTACCGATCACAGGTTCAATGTTATAGCTCGGCATAAATATTTGGCTAGCTTATAAGGTGTTATTTTTTAGAGCTTGTGTATGATTATGAGTGTGGGAATCGTGATACTGGTAAAAAAAAAACAATTTATTACCACAAAACCATACCTTTAAAACACAACAGACAGCAATAACATCGAAACGATAACCATCAGTGGTTATCGACAACTACGGAAATGACCATGTTGATAACACACGTCTATATAATTTGTTTAACCTGCACGTGTCAAATGGTTAACTCTGTTTTACATGGAAAAGGTCGTAACTTGTTTGTTTTTCTACATTTGTTTATTTGGTCACATACGCCACAAGAAACACACCAGCCTCGGCTAGTTAAAAAAACAACTCGACTAGTTTGAAGTAAGAAGTACTTACCAGAATCAGTCTGGCATTACCACTACTTCTACCCCGCTAGCGTTTTATCTTTTAAGGTAGAAAATCATCAAATAACTTCTTCCTTTGCGTTACAGTGTTTGTTTTAGTAACACTATAGAACAATTCCACAGCCTTAGCAGGTATCGGTGCTAATGGGCCCTATCAGTTTTGCTGATATAATATTTTCTTAACGCCCCATCGACTCAGGCTTGGTCCTTACCAGACGGCTGGATGACAACTTACCCATTGCTCGCCGTCCGCAAGCCCGCGTCTACAGTAGTCGGGAATCGGCCTGAGACTCGCTAGTCTCAGGGCGATAGGGAAAACGATCAGGGTATCGCGAGTGGCGACGCCCAGGTAGATTCCTGCAGCAGTAGCTGGAATGTGAGGATGTCCTCTCCCTCATAGTTTCAGCTACCTTCTTCGCTTGCATTACTACTTCGCAGTAAGATCTCCTTCTGGGTGAAATGGAAGCAACCAGATGGCAGATGGCCGGTAGTGTGGTTGTTCCAATTTTGAAAGTGCTGCCGGGTTAGTAATTAAGGCACAAAATGAGAATTTTCAACTTGAATTCTGTATGATATACACAAAACTGATATAAGTATCTTAGGTGATCTTAAAGTGATCTTAATTTCTGGGATTTTGCAGTTATAATACACAAAGTTTACACGTTAAATCAGGTGAGTTTTGTATTATTGTAAGGAAAATGTAGCCTTGAAAATGAATCAACATAATTTTTGAGGCGGCGGGTAATGCCTCATCATTTCTTTGTTTGATTATAATAAAACAGAAAGCGACGTGTTGCTCGCGAGTTTGTTGTAAGGGTTTCACTTTCAATTCGTATGATTTTGCAGGAATGCAAACTGAAAACAACATTTGAAAATGAATTATGATTGTAATTTGTGAATCTGCTGGTGTTTCAGCAGGTTTTTGATTGACTAAAGGATTAAAAAATATTAAAACGCTTTTTACTGATAAAAAATTCTTAAGAAAATAAGCAGTATCGTTGTACTCAATTAATAAGTATATTCGATACATCAAACAAAATTACATTTTTTTTTTAATTTTTGTCTACCTGTCTGTCAGTCTGTTCGATCTGGATAATCTATAAAACGAATAGGCCAATTTTAACAATACTTTGGCTAGAAGATGGCTGATATTATAAGGAATAACTTATGCTACTTTTATTTTAGAAATATAATTACGGTTCCACGCAAAAAAAACTTCTTGAAATTGTGCCCAAATAGCATTATGCTGTTTTACTGGCACGACGTGGACGAAGTCGCAAGGACCATTTAGTACACAACAACATATAAAGGTACCTTTTGAATAAAATATTTCTGACTAAAAATCTGAAAAAGCTTCAAGAGGTAATTAAGTTCAGAATCAAACAATAATACCCCTAATCGACCATAAGCAATTTACACCCGGAAAACTCTATGGCAAGACCAATTTCCCCGAATACAATTCCAAAAGTTCTTCAAAGCAATTTAGTTTAGTGCCAGAACCAACTGAGAGAAATACTTTTCTTGAAATGAATGATGTTGTTGATAAATAGCGCCACGTTACATTCGCTGGCTCTTTGCCCGTTGAAATATAAAGTTAAACGGTTGTTTTAATACATTGTTCAATTTTCTACACTAGACCTTGGTCTTTGATAATGGACCATTTTTGTTGTTTTTTCATATAGGTACCTATATAAGGTTTTTTTTAAGGACAGATAGGTAAAAGTATAAAAAGGGAAGAAATACATATGGCTACAGTAATTATGAATATTATTAAATTTGGATAAATGGAGAGACCTAAGAAAATGTTCAAAGATTGTGTAAGGAATGATAAGAAAAAAAAGGAGTTAATGATAGCGTGACAATTAATAATAGATAATGGAATAAGAAAACGGGTAGCGCCGACGCTAAATAATATGAGACAAAAGCAGGAAGATGACATTAATTAGAATTCTGGAAAATTTAACACAGCGCCTCTTATAAACTAGGCGAGCCAATGAATCCGTGTATAATTTTGCAAACAGTTACCAGCTGATGAAAAGCTCGTCATACTGGGAGCAAAGTGGAACTCCAGCACCCAACCAGAACTTTGATTGGAAATGTACACAGATAACACTCAATAAAAAAACAGTCTTAGACTGTAGAAATACCTTATCAATTAAGTTCACTTTTAATTCGTGTAATATAGAAAAATTGAATTATTTGGTGGTTTGAAAACACACGACAATCTTCTAAGGACAAACCCTTTCAGCCATCAGCAAACAGTAATCATTTGAAGTGATTAAGAACTTGTAGAATGTCGTTGATAAGAAACAATAGAGGTCCTGATATTGACCCCTGGCTGACTTCTAAACATGTGTCATACTGCAAAAAACAGTAGGGCCACTACAATTTTTTAGTCATACATACTGTTGGCGATCACAAAGATTGTCAACAATCAATAAAACAAAATTGAAAGCAAAACCTATTGCACTTAATTTTTCTAACATTATGTCATTATCGATTCTGTCGAAAGCTTTGAATTGTACCATTATACGTTTAAACTGCTGTTCGAGTTCGCAAGTGTATATACTGTGCAATATCCTCAACAACTCAACAAACTAACAACCAATAAAATATTTTAGACTTAACTTACACTTGACCTCATTCCTAATGGCCCTAAAATATTTTATTGTGACATTTGGCAAATTGTCTAGCATAAAGCATATTGTAAAGTTTAAGGTTATTTTGTTGCTATAGTGATACTTATAAATATATCGCTCTAGATAGATTTGACCTTGAACTCTAGATGAAGTAACATTTTCAGTTGATAACAGCAGTCAAAAGTAAAGTATGGTCAAATATGACGATATTACATTACGCAAATCCTATTCAATTTGTAGGTTGACAATCTTTATCACTTACTAGCTTATATACATATATGCGATAGCGGCTTCGCCCACCTGACAGTAGGATTCTCCATACAAGCTTCAAAACCCCATTTCATATTCTTAGGGGTTCAATTTTACACTAAACTATTTATTTATTTTACTATTTATGTACACACAAAAAAAGACAATATAAAATAGACAATTGTACAAAGGCACTGCTAATTTCCAAAGAAATTTCTTCCAGCAGACCTGCAAAAGGAGAAATTAAAACAAATGTAGACAATAGTGTGTATATTATTCATTGTAATCATTATAAAGCAAAATTTCAGCGTTATAAACAATAAGTGTTTGAGGTGGGCGTTGATGATTGTGTGAGTGAGTCAGGATTTTGCTTTTATGTATACAAATGGAATATCGCTTTCTTTAGGAAAACAAAGTGACATTCCGTTTGTATGCTTAAAGGTAAATAGACGGTAGACAAACGAAAAGATTAAAGTGTTTATATACCCTTCAAAGCAAGTTATTTCAACCAAAACGTAAACCCACTGGTTTAGTTTGAATTACACTAAAGACACAAGATTAACATCAGTGTTTGACATTGAGTTATTCATTTGTAACAATCAAATTAAACTTCATTCAGGAATTCTAGACAATTTAGCGGGCAGACACTAACTAGAACAGACGTTCAAATACTATTTTGTGAACTATGCTTGTTTTTGTCTAACGTTTAATCGCTAAAAGAAAAGGTTGAGTAATTTTAGATCAAACAAGCCACAAAATAAGTTGTATAAATATATCTCTACGTTAAAGGTGAAAATTATTGTGAAGGTACTCAACCATTTCATTCTTCAATTATACGATATTGAAGTGTATTCAAACAAATAATATAATATGGACAAGCTCCGGCCAGTTTTGTCATCAAGAATTGTTCGACATGCATTAGATAATCAAGTCCGTCAATACTGGTATGAAAAAAGCTTTTAGTCTCAATTCGTCATTATTTGCCATTATTCTTTTGGCCGTATCAATTTATTTGGAGTTAGAGAAAAATTTCTTTATCATATTTCTTACCATACTTCATCGTCATCTCTGTATTCAACCCTTTTCCACTCATATATTATTATACTAAGATCCCACAGCTGTCGGACATAACTTATTTTCACATGGATGAAACCTTAGGTTCTCAGTAGTGTCTCATGTGCTTTGAATACCTGTGTACTTGTGGAGCTCCCCCTTTGGGCCCCTGAGCAGGTACCAGGTGAGAAAGGGAGCTAAAAATAACAAGTTACTTAATTTTTTATGGCTGATTTTTATATATGTTTTGTAGAATATTATTCTAAAATAGTATCATAAGTGTCAGACACTTGTCATGGACCAAAACTTCTGTCAGACGCTTAAGCTCCACAAAAAGTAAATAAATTTTACTTATTTTTACATGTCTGATTTTTAAATATGTTATTAAGGTAACTATTACAAAGTTATATTTCATTAGTCAGACAAATTGTAGTAACCAGGGGCGCCAAGGAGGAGCTCCACAAGCACACAGGTATTCAAAGCACATGACACGCTACTGAGAACCTAAGGTTTCATCTATGTGAAAATAATTTATGTCAGACAGCTCTGGGATCTTGGTCTATATCATTTATAGCATCGTCCACACATTGTTTCTTTTGTCCTCTCCTACTTCCAAATTCATACTCAAAACTTTTCTGTTCATATTTTCCACAGCCAATTTTTACGCAACTTTTCACACCACATACACCCGTCAGTTAAACAATAACATAGTAATTAAAGTCTTATTTCTTTCAGGACAAAGATGAAAGTCCACGATCTGACGGTGGAGAGAACTGACCAGCCTTGTAATCTTCATGCGTGCTTACGTCATGCTTTTCGTCTGGCTAGATGGATCGGGTTCTTTCCAGTGCAAGGTCTTGGTCAGCCTTATGCTGATGGAACGAGGTCAGTGCAGTTTTAAATTTGAACGTCTTTATAGGTTTGATTTGTGTGTATTTGTTTAAACCGACGAGTGAAATGAATTATTGTGGACACTTAACATCAAATCTTGTTGTTGGAATGATAAAGCGACTTATGCAGGCGGAAAAATAATTGTCTTATAAAGGTCATAGACGATAGTAGTACTCGGCATGGCAATACACTATCCAGTGGAAGTGCCACCCAAAATAATCTCTATACTAACTTGCCTAAAAATGTAGACCACTGCAATTATACGATATTTTGATTTTATACTGTAAAATATACTGTCAAATACGTCGTTTATAGGGACTATTTTACCCTTTGTATTCATTAAAATCTAGCCTACCCTTTTCAGGTTTAAAATAAAGTCTTTCTACTGCTTTTACTACATGGGGACTCTAATAGGACAAATGGTCATGTTTTTTTTCAGTATACTGTATTTCTTTCAAAATGATGTTGATTTGAATACGATTTGTAAGTATACTTAGATACTTTCCAAATTTTTTATATTTTGTATCCCGAAGCGAGGGTAAGATCTCTTCCATAGACCACTCTTCTTAAGCTGTTGATCCCCGCATTAACGCCGGCGTTCACGCGCCATTGTCTTACTATTGTGTCTCTAATTACGCACTCAAAAGGTTAATGTTTAGTTTTCTTAACGTCAGAATTCACCAATAAAACTAATCGCGTTTAAACGTTTGGCTTGCATAATCGCGTTTAGCCGCTGTCACTAGTGTCACTTGTCTGTATTTTTCTTTTGTTGTATTTTTACAAGTGACACTAGTGACAGCGGCCAAACGCGATTATGCGAGCCAAACGTTAAAACGCGATTAGTCTTATTGGTGAATTCCGCCCCATGTTAGGTAAGAAAGAATTTTCATTATATGAGAACCAAAATAAAAACTCAAATTTTGACAAGGTTTTCAGAATCTATGAGCATTTTTTTTTTGAGATAAACATTAGGTATATACATAAAAATTGCGTCTGTAACCAAATAATCACGTAAGTAACTCAAATTCCACAAAATTCTTAGGAAGAGGTCTTACAAAACCACCTTCTTGATTACATAACACTCTCATTTTCCAGCCAACATCGTATTTT
Source organism: Mythimna impura (assembly GCA_905147345.3). Taxonomy (NCBI): domain Eukaryota; kingdom Metazoa; phylum Arthropoda; class Insecta; order Lepidoptera; family Noctuidae; genus Mythimna; species Mythimna impura. The sequence goes on along the minus strand of LR990342.1, from coordinate 23,465,718 downwards.
ACGTAACAGGCTTTATATCGGCAATTTTACTACTGAAATTGTCTCAACAATGGCCCCTGTTAATGACGAAGGCGACTGAAACCGAACAAAGTTTGACTGAATTGAAATTTAATAACAAAACGGTGGTGCAAACCACTGTGATTGCTTACGTGGTCATGGCGTTCGCTTTAGGTATGTTGTAATTATGTTATTATGTGTTGGTAAGTATAATATTACTAGTTCCGTTAATTGAAACCGGTGATCCCTTAGCTGGCAGAAGTTTAATTTGATTACTATATTTTTTTTTTTTTTTTTTTTAATGTTATTACTTATCTACATTGTGCTCACATAATAGAAGTAACAAAAAATATGTAACCAAGATTTATGTAACTCATATGACATATTAAAAGTGTCCCTGGAGTTTTTTGCACGTTCTTCTCCATAGAGATCTACGCTTTGGAAAGTGCAATTTAGCTTCACTTTTTTGACTGACCGACATTTTGACAATTCAAAAGTGCCTGTAATTGGTCTATTTGAAATAAACATTTCTGATTTCTGATTTCTTATTAATCTTACTGGTTCTTCTCTCAACAAAACAATCATATCATGTGAGTACTAAACTTATGGAATAAATGTCATGCTGTATATGCTGATCATCATAGTCCGTGATATTAGTTTATTGTGTTCTGATTATCTCGATCTTTTACCATGGCTTTTTAGTCTAGTGGTCAGTGACTGACTGCTATGCCAGAGGTAGTGGGTTCGATCCCCACCCAGGACAAATGTTGTGTGATGAGCACGACCATTTGTTCTGTGTCTGGGTGTAATTTATCTATAATATGTATGTATTTAGAAAATATAATAAGTGTGTTTATCAGTTGTCTACTACTCATACAACAAGCTCTGCTTAGTTTGGAACTAGATGGCATTGTGTGAATGTTGTGGAATATAATATAACTAATATATGACTGGCACTTTCTTTCTAAACTTGCTCCTCAAACATTGTTGTCAAAAGCACTTACCTACTCATACTGGTTTCTTTTCAGTTGAGCATATCCTTTGTACGAGTTTCAACATAAAAGTGGTAATGAACTGCCTGCGAGAAGTTGGGATCACCACTAATGTCATGGAAAACTACGTCATTCGTAGGATGCCTTATGTTTTCAATTACATTCCTTATAGCGCTATTGGTGCTCTTATGTTTGAGGTTCTTTTACAATTCATTTTTGTCATTATTATTACTCTTTAATAAGTAGTTAATACTATTAATTTTGACATTTTCTTTACCTTATCTTATATTACTTACGGACAGTGAAATACGTTATCATCTTCCATCAACCCCATCAACCTTACACTGACTCTATCTTCATTCAAATCTTTACAGTATCAATCCATTCTTTCTTTGAACTTCCTCTCCTTTTCTAACCTTCTACATTTATATTCATAATCATACAAACTTTATACTCGTTTAGTAGTTTTAACTTCTTTAATAGTACAACTGTAATACTTTTACAGGGTTAAAGTATGAAATTGCCGATTTGTTTTTTTTTTATTTAACATATTTATTTAATCAAAATAATTACCATTGTTATCTATACATTGCTGCCATCTAATGGGAAGGTCATTTATGCCTTTGCGAGAGAACTCCGGTGATCTAGATTCGACAAACTGTGTGAAAGCATTTTGTACTGCCTCCTGAGGAGAAAACTTTTTATCACTTAGAAAATTGTCCAAATCACGAAAAAACTGGTAGTCCGTTGGAGGAAGGTCTGGCGAATACGACGGGTGACGAATGGTTTTTAATTGCAGTTCCTGTAGAGTTAAAACGGTTTCTCGTGCTGTATGAGGTCTCGCGTTATCATGAAGTAATAATGGTGAAGATCGATTCATGAGTCGGGGCTGTTTCACTGCTAGTTTTGCTATCATTGTTCGGAGTTCGACACAGTAGACATCTGCCGTTATTGCTTGACCAGATCGGAGAAAGCTATAGTGAATAACACCATGCTGAGACCACCAAACAGTTACCATTACCTTTTTATTGGTAAGCTTTGCTTTAGGACACTGTTACGGCGCGGCGTTTGACCTGGGATCAGCCATTGCATTTTTCGCTTACGGTTATCATAAAGAATCCATTTTTTATTACATATCACAATTCGATCCAATATTCCTTCATTTGTGTATCGATTTAACAAGGCAACACAAGTTTCAACACGCGTTTCTTTCTGCAGATCAGTCAAATCATGAGTCATCAATTTTTCATATTTTTTTATTTTTTTGATTTGACGCAAATGAGTCAATATTGTTGTTAAGGTAACGTTAAACCATGCCGCTAATTCCTGGGTAGTTTGGTTCGGATCGGCTTCCATTATCTCTTTCAATTCATTGTTATTCACCTGTGTGGGCAGTCTTCCACATGGTTCGTTCTTCAAATCAAAGTTTCCATCACGAAAGCGTTTAAACGCAACATTCATATTGCGAGCTGTTTCTGCCGCGTTAGTTCCGCGTCGGATCTCGTATTCAAAAATCACTCGAATTTTCGAAGTATGTATCGTTCTTGTCTAAGCTGAATAAAAAAAACAACTGAAAGTCGTTATTCGAATGTTGCACATTTTTTAAAAGAAGAACTTCATAAGTACCAGTGAAAAAGTTCTCTGTTATTTTGAAGTTTCTATTACAATAAAACGCCAATTTCATACTTTAAGCCCTATTATTTCATGATTATTGTTCTCAGTTTTAATGGCTAATCTTTTTTTATCATGAATGATATTTTAGTTTTTATTACCATTTACGGATATTATTTCATAATTTTCTTTGATTTTTAGTTCATATGCTTCCAAGGAACTTTTCTATGGAGCTTTAACGATGTGATGATCACTTGTTTTAGCATTTACATTACTGCGTACTTCCGGAATCTGAACAAAATTATGGCTTCCAACGCTACTAAAAAGAAGGTATTAGAAATGACTAGAAACTGTAACATAATTTTTCCTGTCAATGATCTTATCCATTACTTTCTGTAATATTAGGCTGTGGCTGTGAAAGACGTAAAGGGAGCTAGTGAATGAACTTTAAACTCTTTAAACTTAACAAAACATAAATTCTGTTCACAGGATGGAGTTCCTTGGTCAGTACTCCGCGTACACTATTCGAATTTGGTGAAGCTCGTAAATAAAATTGACGTTCAGATCAGTTGGTTCATTCTAATTTCATTCTTCACTGATCTCTTCTACATCTGTTTGCAACTTTTCAACACTTTACAGTAAGCTATAATACTTATAAAGATGGCTTTACCTGTCTTTACTTTAATTTTGAGGGTTATTATCAAATATGTTCTCCCACTCTGAGTGGAGTGTCAAAACTTTACTGACGAAAAAACCCACCAGTGTTCCTTTAGTTGCCCTTTTTTGTTCCGCAGTAACTCTTTCGAAATATCTCGTAGTCCTAGCGTGCCTCGTCAATAAAGCTAACATCGTTTTTCTATGTTACATGCCTTTGCTTGTTAACAATAGTTAATTGGTAAAATTCAATCTAAAGAAGCTATTTTTCTTTTTCAGTCGAAATCATGGCAGTTTCAAATACTGTAATGAAGCACAGACCAAAGAGTAAGTAAAAGTACAATAAAAGTAGAGAAAATTACTTAAACATTTTATTAAAAACCTATTGTTATACGTTCGTTTTGAAACTAAAATTGTTATAATTAAGGCTGAGATGGGATGGGATCTTCATGCAAAATTACTAGTGCATGTTACCGGTCCATCTATTTTTTTTCGAGGTGATAATTTGAAAAAGATGAATGATAAATGATATTTATTTTGCAAATAGGTTTAAAAAAACACTTTTACATGTCATTTTTTTTCCCTGAGAAGATACACCAAAACAAACTCAGGAGTCAAAGTCTCTTTTAAAGTCCATACAGTAAAATAATATGTAATGGTCAAATCACATGAGAACCATGCAGATTTGTTTGAGATGGTCTTTTGAAGAAAGAACCGTACAGATTTGAGTGGACCTGTCCAGTCAGTGCAAGCATTTGTCAGTATTCGCAAAGCTCAACTCAGGACTACTAAGGAGCTCAACGACAACGATAAATCAAGGGAGATGGTAAAATTACAAACAGATTAACATTTTGATCTCATAGTCTTTTAAGTTAGTCAATTCATTGGCTAACCCTTACTAATACAAGTGTCTGTTAGTAGGTGACTGGCCTTGGGTGCAAATGTAGAAGTGTATTCGTTCAAATGTTTTCAATTAATTACGCCTTTACAACTGAATGGGTTTATGGGGAAATTTATCAATAAACATTGATTTTTATCATCATCACCAAGAAGAGTTAGAATTTCAAAGGAGATGTTTCATTTTTGTATGGGGCTCCGGCCATAACATGTACATTTTAGCGAAGCTGGTAAACTTATCCCTGAATAGAATAAAGTAACATTCTTTTTCATAATATCAAATGGTTTTTATGTACAAAATAAAAATTAAAAATGTTTGACGTTTGTCCTAAGAGTTATGACAGCCATAGTAGGTCGTAGAGATGACGTTTACTTAACCTATAGAATTGTTTTGTTTTTGTTTATCAGAACTAAACTCATAAATAGTTTAAGATCAGATCTTTCTTATAGAATATTAGACAAAAGTGGCTCACCAAAGCACGATCAAATCTTTGAATCATTTCTTAAATAAAAAGGGACAAAAGTCATTTTGAGCCTTCGGGCGGTGTTATTTTGAATTCGTTTAGAAACACACTTCAAAAATGGAGACTAAAGATTTAATTATGTTTACTCAAAAATATGTTTGTGAGAATAATAGTAATTTATTTTTAACACTACAAGAATACACACATTTTTTAATTATTTTCTACGTAACATTGATTTGATGAGACATGATTTCAGAACGAATGAAGTCTGCAAGCAAACGAGACGCCATGTTGATTAAAACATGGCAATAATTGAAAAACTATTATTTTTTGTACACAACAAATCAGGCTCAAATTCACCAGAGAATATTTTTCCCCAATTTGTGGTATTTTTTCCTCTTTTTTGATAAATGTACATCTGATGGTCGGAAATGAAACATCTCCCTTGTCGCTTCTGAAAAGTAGTTCATAATAAAATAACTTAAATCAAATTCTACAATCATGATATTTGAAATAAAAAATTGTTTCACAGACTTAATAAAATGTGTGATCTACTTTTTTAAAATATGTTAAATTAATTTTATTTCCTTTTGTTTTATGTTAAACTTAATTTATAATTTTTCAATTTTTGAAATGTTGTTAAATAAGAATTGAGTTTTATTATTATCTATGTAAATTCTGTGTGCTTCTATTATTGAAATAAACTAGTTTATGACCTCACAAATTGTAAGTTGTCCATGATTGTGTTGTTAGTGTACCATACATAATAAATCATTCGTTTTCAGAGCAATTTCGTCTCCATACTATCTGCTATACTATTTATACTCATTCGCATTCCTGGTAGTACGAGCCCTGATGCTATCACTCTTTGCTTCGAACGTGCACTGCGCAGGTCTGGAACCTGTATACTCCGTGTATGATATACCTTCTTCTGCTTATGATATTGAGGTGCGTATTATGTTTTTTAAGGTTCCTTACCTCGAAAGGAAAAAAAATGGAACCCATATAGGATCACTTTGTTGTCCTTCTGTCTGACCGTCAAGACCCTTTATCTCGGGAACGCGTAAAGGTATCAAGTTGAAATTAAAACTATATGCTCAAGTCTGCAGTCCCTTGAAGATGTGAAAAAATCAAACTTCTAAGTCAACGAAAAAAAAGATACAGCCGTTTATGTCGCAAAACACGTGTATTTAGACACTCTCATGGGAATCAAAATTCATAGGGTACATCCCGTTGAAATTTGGCATAAAGCAAGGTTTCATAGCACATGTATAGGAAAAAATCAGAAAACTATAAATTTGTAGTTACGTCACAAAAAAAAACCTTTTTGCGATTCGATAAAAGCTTCGTAACTTTCATAGGTAAAATTTTCATAAGTAAGTTTGTAGGGAACCCTCAGTGCGCGAGTCCGACTCGCACTTGCCCGATTTTTTATGGGTTTTTTTTCTGCTTTGTTAAAGATTACATCTCTGATTAAAATAACCATACTTTCTGTAAATAATTGCTACATTAATTATTGATATTTAAAAGTCCTTTTTTCTTTAGGTTCGTCGGTTCCAGTTGCAACTCCATCACACCAGTGTCGGATTGAGTGGAAAGTTTTTTTTCGTTACTAGGAATATGATTCTGCAAGTAAGTTAAAACCACCGTCCACCACTTTCATATACATCAGTGAAAGTTTTAGAATATAGGTAATTAAATAAATTAAAACCTTATTGACACCTAATCAACAAGATCTTGACGAATTACGACGGCACAAATAATGGGCCGGTGGGGGCCGGGGTGTAAGATTTGCCTGCACCTCACGTTCTTGACCGCATTACTCCTTACCTCACATAACTGCTTTGTAGAAGGAGGTAACCGCCTCCCATTCTCTCTTACTCCGTACTAGGGCCTGAACCTGGGTCTAACGCCAAAAGTCGCCGCCGCAGTGGTGGCCGAGTGGTAACGACCCGACTTACGACTTGTAGGTCGCGGGTTCAAACTCAGCCAGGCGCATTGCTTTGTGTAATTTATTTCATCACCACTGCTCTCTAAACGGTGAAGGAAAACATCGTGAGGAAACCGGCATGTCCTAGAACCAAAAATTCGAAGACATGTGACATCCACCAACCCGCACTGGGCCCGCGTGGTGGATTACGGCCCATTCCCTCTCCTAGAGAGGAGGCCTGAGTCTCAGCAGTGGGAACATTAAAAAGGCTGATTATGCTTATATTATACTTTATACTTCTGCCAACGGCATCACCTGCATAAAAGTAGATTTCTCCATACAAACTTTGGAACCTTGTTTCATCCTCTTGGAGGGTGAGTGCACGCCTACCTACGTAAAGGAAACCTTTGGCAAAATTTCACGCCCACTCTTAGTAGTTTCGGCTGTGCCCTAATCTGTGGCTTGCGTTGATGTGTCAGTCAGTCAGTTTCTTTTTTTATATACACGGTGCAGCGGTGTCTGATATCGACGCATAAATGAATACTTTGGATCCAGTTTATGATTCTGGACCCACCAGTGGTGGAATTTTTCATCGGCTTTTTCCTAATGTTTTCCAAAAAAAAAATATTTACTTTTTTTAATATAAACTGTATAAAATCATTATTCTAATCAACTCCGATGATATTTTTAGTGAAAAAATAATTAGTTACTTTTTAATTAAAAATATCATCCTTATTCTAATTAAACGATTAGAATAGCAATTTTATCAACGCCGATGAAATTTAAAAAAAAAAATTAAAAGTAATAATTTTTTTTTGTCACTACCTACCCGTACCGAAAAATTCCACCATTGGGGGATCCAAAATCATGTACTGGATCCATGTACATGATTTTGGACCCCGACGATTTTGTCAGACATCGACGCACCCAGTTCATAGATTTTTTATATTTCAGGTGGTAGGAACAATAATAACATATGAAATAGTATTACTGCAGTACTCCACAACGCCACAACCTCATTTCAACGAAACAACAGTTTCTACAATCGTTGAAAATATCACAGCTTAAATGGTAAAAATAAATTCTGTTTACTTTTAACATTGTTTTCTTTATTTATTAAATTATTAGTATAAAACAAAGAATAGAATAGAATATAATTTATTTTCTTTCGGACACAAAAAGATCCATACAGTTTTAGTAACTAAATAAATAACTAATAATGTAAAGGCGTGCGAAGAGGCTAATTGGAGATCCAGATTTGGTTAAGTCCAATCTACAAAGCCTCGAGCACAGGCGCAGGGTAGCCAGCCTATCGGTATTTTACAGGTTGCATTTTGGAGAGTTTGCGCAGGAATTGCATGACTTGATTCCGCCATCTCCTTTCTACCATCGGACAACCCAACGTACGGCGAGTACCACCCTTACGTTTTTGAAACTTCAATGGTCCGGACTAAGCGTTTCGTTTCGTCGTTTATACTGCGTACATCGAAGAACTGGAACAATTTGCCTGCTGCCGTCTTCCCGTCCAATTATAATTTAGGAGTCTTCAAAGCTAGAGAGAATAGGCTCTTAATAAACTAGTGCGCCTCACCATCAATGATTGCATCACTGCTTACCATCAGGTGGGATCGCAGTCAAGCACTGGTTTATATCAATGAAAAAAATAAACTTATTATCTAGTCATCATCATCTTCCTGCCCTTGTCCCATCTTATTTAGGGTCGGCACAACATGTTTTTTTCTTCCATTCTATCCTGTCAACGGTCATGCTATCACTAACTTCCTTTTCTTTCATATCACTGTTCACACAATCCATCCATCTTTTCATTGGCCTCCCTCTCCCTCTCCACCCATCCACCTGTATACTCTTTATGTGGTGGTGGGTGGTGGTACAAAACTTATTATTTAGTGTTAGTGCTAATTACCCTTTGCACAAGAAATTTTACAGCCACAGTTCTCACGATGCTGGTACGACTATCTATCACTTTCCTGAAACCCGTCAGTGCAAGGTGTGCAAGCTTGCTTGCTTCTTCAAACCACTGCAGTAGCGAGGTAGTCCTAACAACATTCTGAAGGCATTATTATATTGGACGCAATCTCTGGGTGTAATGGAATCATAGATTCGCCGTGTAGACTCTGACAGTAGGCCTTAAAGTTACAAAGTTAAAGGAGCTCGTACTTAGTCACGATAACAGACGCAACAATCAATTTCCAAGGTTAAGCAACGCTCAACAAGGTCAGTCTACGATGGGTGACCATCATGATATATCGAGATTCCTCCGTGCCTTGGAAAACAGGTTAAGCCGTTAGTCCTGTCAGACATTTCTATATTTTTGACAGTCAACACAAGACATGGTCTACCCGTGTGCCAAGTTTCATCGTAATCTGTTAAACCGTTCAGGAGTAAAGAAGTAACAAACACACACACTCATACTAACAAACTTTTGAATAAAGAAAGAAAATTGCGTTTATTGGCATTACAAAAAAAAAAATTAGAAACACCTTAAAATTAAACAAATAGTACATTGAGTAATGCCAAAAGGGCCTCAGCTCAGCATAATGCCAAATGGTAACACAAGGCAACCACCTGACGTTCTGTGCAGAAACCAACAAAAAGAAAATGTTGCAATTCTTATCCTTCTTGTTTTTTTGTTGTTGCCTACAACGTTAGTGTGATATTTGGTAATAAGACTTCTAACAAGAAATGTAAGTATAGAACAAAATAAAGAAAAACAGTGAGAAAACCAACTAAGAAACTTAATAACAAATATTATCCTTTACCACAAATGTACGTAAATTAATTTACGCCCAAAAACTCATTAAGTAAAGCTCTAAGTTGAACAACTACTTGTTTCATACTAGATATATTAAATGTCACAAGGTGTAATAACGCCCGCACCTGCGATTGTGTACCGACAACAATAGAATTGATTGTTGTACGTACCTACACAGTGTTTGTTCTACTGAATGGATCGCACACACATTGTATGTTCCACCAGGAGGACAAGGTGGAAGTGCGCCCCGCTTGGGCGGAGCACCACCGTGTCCTCTTGGAGGCGATCGGCGGTAGCGACCTCTCGCGCCGGGCCCGTGCAGGCCATAACCGAGGCCACTTCATGTTACGGTTCGGAAATATGGCCCACTGACTGACAGATGGATGGATAGTCTCAACCTAATGATAGGGTTCCGTTGCTTACCCTTTGGGTACGGAACCCCAAAAAAATAATCACCAAACGCATACCATCCTCCTTTTTTGATGGCAGTTAAAAATCATTTATTTTAATATCTATCTATAAAAATGAATAGCTGTTCGTTAGTCTCGCTAAAACTTAAAAACGGCTGGACCGATTTGGCTAATTTTGGTCTTGAAATATTCGAAATAGTCCAGTGAAGGTTTAACGGTGAGGAAAAATGAAAAAAAAACACGAAAAAAACCGAATACAACGCCATCTCTAATTAAAATGTCATTATAAAATGAATTATGCTGTTCTGGTAATGCCAGTAGACGGCGTTATCCTTACTATTAGGTGGTACGAAGTTCGCCGAGTCATCTAGTCTATAAAGGTATATAAAAATGAATAGCTGTTCATTATAGTCTCGCTAAAACTCAAAAACGGCTGGACTGATTTGGCTAATATTTTGGTCTTGAAATATTCGAGATAGTCCAGGGAAAGTTTAAACGGTGAAAAAATCACGAAAAACAAAATCCGAATACAACGCCATCTCTTATTAAAATGTCATTATAAAATGAATTATGCTGTCCTGGTAATGTCAGTAGATGGCGTTATCCTTATTATTAGGCTGTAAGAAGTTTGCCGGGTCAGCTAGTTAATAAATAAAACTCATGTCAAAAATTAACAACAAAACTAACATTATCAATTCAACATTTAAGAAATTCAAATTGTCAACACAAAAAAAAAAACCTCCTTCTGCGAAGCAGTAATGCTAGCAAAGGAGGCGGCCGATTGCGTGAGGCAACGGAACTCACGCCCCAACCGCCGCCGGGATTCAGATCCCAATTTCCGGCCACCGTAGGCGCGGGCTTGCGGACGGCGAGCAATAGGTAGCTCGCCGTCCGATGATCCGGTAACTGCCCAGACCGAGCCCAAGTCGTCGACGGCGCGTAGTGTTCTACGCGCGCCTCAAGGAGATGTCAGCAACCGTAGGGGCCCATCAGGGTCGAGGCCTACTGGGGCCATGGGTGATGCGAAAGTGACCCCCGGGGCCCTGGAAAAAATGGCAAAGAAGGAACAGGAGTGGGTTTTTAGTCAGTAAAAGTCTGACACTATCTCGCGCTCCGCCCAAGAGCGGGGGATGTCATAAGATGACTTTCCCACCCGAAAAAAAAAAAAAAATGTGTTAATGATGTTTATTTTTTTTAAGTAAACTAAACTTTTTTGCAGACGTTACTTACACTTCAGGTTTAATCAAGATGCATCTGAAGTTGGTCGTCTTTGCTCGTACCAATTCATTACTTGTATAGTAATATGACATTGTCTAACATCAATAAATGATAGCCATGTCGACTTAATTGTCTTAACACCGTATTGCAACGCTTGGAAGACTTGGACCTAGGAATCTAGGTATGGTCGTAAAAGCTTGTCAAATATATACTGTGGTTTGTTGTAGACTTTGAGGACTTGATTGTGTTTATCAAGCTAGATTTTAGGTTGTTACAACCTATTCAAAGGTTGTCTGGAAGAAATTGTAGACAGCAATAAGACTGTACCTAGATACCTGTACTTAATTTAATGATACTACTTTTCATTTGATATTTATCTGTTATTTATTTATTGTGCACACCTACCACAGTGTTGTCTCTTTTAACCCAAAGGTTGACTGGTAGAGAATGCCTTGTTGCATTAAGTCCGCCTATGTACCACTACTGTACATGAAGTTTAAATAAATAAATATAGGTAATTGGGCGGATCACCACCGTGTCCTCATGAAGGCGATCGGCGGCACCGCGGCAAGGTCTCGCATCGGGCCCTGGTTCAGGCTACTGTCCGGAGTGAGAAGGAATGGGAAGCATTCGTCACCTTTCGCGTAGCAGTAATGCTAGCTAAATAGACGCCGCACATGTGAGGGAACAGACATCTTCATGCTCACGCCCCAGCCGCCGTGACCCCGACTACTAGGCACGGTAAACGCGGGCTTGCGGACGACATGCAACGTATAGCTCGCTAGTAACTCGCCGTCCAGTAACCATTCAAACTGAACCCGAGTCGTCGACGGCGCGTATTATCCGCCACCAGCCTCAAAGAGATGTCAGCACAACTTCAAGGGCCCAGCTGAGCCGATACCCGCTAGGGCCGAGGGGAATTTCTGAAAAGGAATCTGCAGTCTTAGAACGCATAGGGCAACTATAGGATACTGGTGTGGTTTTTGTCAGTAAAAGTCTGACACACCCTGCCAATCCACTCTTGTGTGGGCTTGTGTTATTAGATGATTTCCCCACCTTAATAAAAAAAAACTGGTCAAGTGCGAGTCGGACTCGCGCCCTGAGGGTTCCGTACAAACTTACCTATGTAAATAGTTCAGTTCCGGAATGGAGTCTCGGAAGATTTTTCCGAATCACAACAAAATAAAAATTGTGACGTAGCAACAAATTTACAGTTTTCAGATTTATTCCTATACTTGTGCTATAAGACCTTGCTTTATGCGAAATTTCAGGATTCTGGATCAACGGAAAGTACCATATGAATTTTGATTTCCTCGAGAGTGTCGAAATGTACGTTTTTTGTCACATAAATCGAAGTATCTTTTATTCTCGTTAACTTACAAGTTTGTTTTTTTTACAGCTTCAAGAGTCCGAAGACCTGTGTATATGGTTTTAATTTTAACTCTGTCGAGTTGACTACTCTCTCTACGCGTTCCCGAGATAAATGGTCTTGACAGACAGACAGACAGACAGACGGAAGGACAACAAAGTGATCCTATAAGGGTTCCATTTTTTCCTTTTGAGGTACGGAACCCTAAAAACTACTTTCAGGATGTGCGTTTATTATGTTACATATTGTATGTACTCGTAGGTGTATTTTTTTCTCCATATTTGCTTAGCAGAGTTCTATACTTCAATAATCGTCTTCTTTAATGAGAAGAAAAATATGAGAATCACTCGTATGCTTAAAGTGATCTTTTACTATTCTCATATTGAGAGAGAGATTATAGTTTTCTAGAAAGTATGTAATCTAGGCATAAATCTAACTCAGATAGGTTCAAAGCCACCGAGACCCCAATGCCACACCTCATGCCATATTATGAAACTAATATTATAAAGGCGAATGCTTGTACGTGTGTGTATGTTTGTAAGTCCCTCCCGCTCAAACGGCTGAATGGGTTTAAATGAAATTCGGTCTACTGTTTGACAATGCCCTGGAATAGTACGAGTACATAGGATACTTTTTATCTCAAGAGTATGTTCCTTTGGACCAATTTTTTACTTTGACGCGGGCGAAGCCAATGACAACAAAATTTATTTGCGGGAAATGAAGCAATCTTTAGACTAGCTTACAAATTGTAAATATTCTATAGGGAAAATATGCATATATGCCACGTCCGCGCAAAACGGTCGAACGCTTAGCATAATGCCGTGGCCACACGCATAGTAGGTATGACGAGTCCACAGCGCTGGTTTTTAGCGATGGCCGGTGACGGCATCGACACAAAGACGTCAGAACGATATTGTGTACAGATTTGGGTAAAATAGTGAAAAACTATTTTTTTGAATAAATGGAAAAATAATAATAATAACTAAGTAAAGAGGAAATATTATAACATTTGAATAAAGTGGCAACATTACAATGAAGACTTTATTTCGGTAAAGATCAATGTTCATTTTATAACCTCTCGTTTCTCATTCAACTCACACATTAACGCTCGTATATTTTATACAGCATCTCTCTTTATTATAATTACGTAGTAAAATAAAATTTTTCATAGACTTCGTCAGTTTATGGTCAGGAGTTAGTGTTGCAACAAATAAGTCGGTAAAGTTACAATGTTCAGCTAAATAGCAGTGGTTCTCAAACTTTGGGTTTAGGCGTGGGAACTTTAAGAAGTATGCTCCATTCGCAATATGCTTAGACATTTAAACCAACCTTTTTTACTGTCTGTTCAACCGATTTTGACTTTTATTGCGTTGGTGGTATGACAAATGGCGGCTGCAGTAAATAGTTGATATTGTATCCACTTGTTTGCATTTAATGCCGTAACGTTCTTATGTCTACGGGATAGAAGTCAAAATTGATTAAACGGTCAGTAAAAATAGTTTGTTTAAATGTCTCATGTTATTGCGAATGGAGTATAGTCACCTCCTTCTAAGAAGCAGTAATGTGAGCGAAGAAGGAAGGCGTGCAATGCTTGCGGATGGCGAGCAATGGTTAGCTCCGGACCGGGACGATAGCTCGTCGTGATCCACATGCACCTCAAAGAAATGTCAGCATGATCGATGAGACTTACTTAGACCGATAACTGCCAGGGCTGCGGGATTTTTCGATCGAGTTATCGTGGTCCTGGAACGCAAAGAGCAACTGAAAGAACACAGGTAGGGTTTTGGTAAAAGTCTAACTGTCCCTTTCGCTTTACAGTTCATACAGATTTTCTGCAGCAAAGGGTTTTACACTCAGTGCTCAACTCAGTGCTAGACTAACTGCAAAGTTATAAATGTTAGAAATGTGACTGTGTTGCACGTGAATTCGATGACTAAGATTTGTGACAGACTCTAAATATATAAGTAGGTGTTCTTGCGATTTCGATATACACATAGGTTCAAATTATTCATATCCTATGACGATAATACAAGTTTAATTTAAAAGTATATAAATAATAGTTTACTACGGGCAGTATGTTCAGTAGGTAAGGAGATTATAAAAGCTTCATATTTTCGTACGTTTTTTTCTTTCATGACGTATTAGGTATATCTGCATAACCTTCTGCAACTGAGGTGAGTTTCTTGTCAACATTCGACTGAGGTGTAGTCTGTCAGGCGTCACTATTATACAGCATGATTCGTTTATAACTTTTAGAAATAATAGGGCTCTAGTTTTGTTTTACTATTAATGGGTTTATGTATAATGAAATAAAAATGAATAAGCATGCTCAAAACAAAAAACGAGTATATTATGGAATCATTTATTGAGATCAGTATTTTCGTTATATTTACGCTTAAACTTACAAAACTATTAAAATAAAAACTAAATAATAAAACTTCTTAAAAAATGTTAATATTAATCTTTTAAGCGTTATCTTATAGTTCTAAAACAAAAATCACAACGTGATATCACGGTTCAATTAGGCACAAATCAGTCTCAAAGTTAACCCTAAATCTAAAACTTAGGTTTACAGTCTTGACGTAGTGGAGAAGAACATTGTAGACAAATTGGCTTTTTGCATGCGCAACAATGATACCCTGTTTGCCTCTTCAATTTACTGGGGCATATGCTGCATAGCTTCCTTCCAGCTGGACCTGGAAGCTGAGCCACGGGTGGAGGGGGAGGCAAATCATTGCCTAAAACTCGCGTTATAGTAAGACGGAGTTCTCCGGGCAGTCTGTCATTATAAACGCGTTCTTTTAAGCTAGAAAGAACCAACTCTCTTGCCAAAGATAGTAAAAAGTTCCCTCTTCGCAGCTTGGCACCTGGACAAGATTGGTATAAGACGAATGAATTAGTACCAGCTAAATCCAGAATTCTGTAAAATATCGTCATGGGCCAGCGGCGTGTTTTACGATTGCTTGAATAAATAGAACACTTTTTATCGATTTCGTCGACTCCACCTTTAGAATGGTTATAGTCGGCGATCATAGTTGGTTTCATCGTTTTATCATCTAAGCTTCTAATATGATGAGATGATGAAACCAATATTACGGCCTTATTTTTCAAGCCATTCCTCAATCTGCCCATCATCATTTGTATATCTTCCACTGCTGTCTCGTTTTGGTGGCCTACTATCTGTGTCACTTTGAGTCGCCATCTAAAAAAATATGAATATTATAAGTTAAGGCAATTAAATATGAGGTTATATTTGAGAGACACTATGGTAGTATTAATATTTTACTGATGAAACGACTAACAGACACTATAAATCTAAAACGATATTGGTGAGGTGACGTCTATCAGAATCAACGTTTATTGCTGTACTTACGTCTGTGGGACACCGGCAGTCGAAAACTCCAAACGTGCACACCGCAGGGCCGCCCGCGCCTCACTGACCGTTAGCGCGAGCCGTTACAGGAAGGTACTGAGCGAGACAGAGCTACATCACGCCATGTTACGATCTGGCAACGTTTTTTGTGTTTGGTGGTGTCCGATAGACTACCACCTCAGTCGCAGAAGGTTAATCTTTTTTTGTTTTGTTTGAGGTGGAAAATCATACAATGACTTTTCCCGTTCCAAGGTCGAGCAAGAGAGCACGTGTCAGAATTTTACTGAATAAAACCTTTCTGTAACTTATACGTTCTATTACACCTTGTGTGTACCTTACAGAAATTTCCCGAAACAGGAACCTCTCGAACTTGCCATGTCCGGTAAGGATCTGCGTCATACGAAAAGTGGGGACGCCACGACGCCTCTGGGGCCACTCATCAAAGAGTGGTGGCACTGCACAAGTCCGACACCATGTGCTTTCACGGCTCTCGGACCGCGCCACCCCGGCTTCCCAAATAACGGTAGGAGAAGTTCACATCGGTGTCGAGTCCACGATGAAGTACCTGGGACTCGTCCTCGATAGCCGATGGAATTTCGAGGAGCATTTCCAACGTCTGGCTTCCAAACTGGATCGGACTGGGGCTGCCCTCAAGCGGCTCCTGCCCAACCTAGGGGTCCAGATGCCTCCTGCCAGAGGCTCTATGCAGGAATCGTTCGGTCCATGGCCCTTTATGGAGCGCCGGTATGGGCGCCGTCGCTACGAAAGCGACCGGCGGCCAAGCTGAACGCAAGCCAGAGGGTCATGGCTATCCGGATGGTGCGGGGATACCGCCCGGTTTCTCGCAAAGCTGTGAGCTTCCTTGCTGGCCTACCACCGTGGGATTAGGAGGCAACAGTCCTTGCACGCATGCACGATCTGCGCGTGGAGAAGCAACGCTGGGGCGAAACTCCGCTGCCACGCCAAGTCGCAGAGTTCCGGCGGGATGTCATGGTGGAACGGCGACAGTGATTGTCGCAACCCAGTGCTGAGCACGCCATAATTATGGCGGTAAGTCCCCTCTTTGAAGAGTGGCAGGCGGTCGCCTCCTTCTGTGAAGCAGTAATGCTAGCAAAGGAGGCGGCCGCACGCGCGAGGCAATGGCTCTTGCGCCCCAGCCACCGGGATTCCGATCCCGATTTTCGGCCACCATAGGCGAGGGCTTGCGGACGGCGAGCGAGGTAACGGGTAGCTTGCCGTCCGACCGTCGCCCAAGCCGTCGACGGCGCGTAGTGTTCCACGAGCGCCTCAAGGAGATGTCAGCAACCGTAGGGCCCCAGCAGGGGCGAAGCCTACTGGGGCCTTGGGTGATGCGAAAGAGATCCCCGGGGCCCTGGAACAATAGCAAAGAAGGAACAGGAGTGGGTTTTTAGTTAGTAAAAGTCTGATACGCCCGCCCGCTTCGCCCAAGAGCGGGGGATGTCATTAGATGACTTTCCAAAAAACTATCTGCGGAGTTCATCTAGCTAATTTAATTTGAGCAAAGTAAATTTTCAAAATATACTGAATAACGAAAAAAAGTTTACTGTATCTAACATTAATCAATCAGATAATGGAAAAAAAAATCTCAGATCAAAATTTTTGATAAAATGAATTCACCAATTATTTACCAAAACTTATTTAAAGAAGACAATTTGTCGATTGGATCAAGTTCATCATCTATCGACTCATCAATATTGAACTAGAAAATTAACATGTTTACAACTCAATCTTCAAGCCTAATATTAAAAGTCAATCAATCAAATTGTTGACAAAGACTAATATTTAGTTTTGAAGTAAAATTAATAGAGTTGAAATATTTTGTAAACAACTTGAGCACAAGCGTAGGGTAGCCAGCCTTTCGGTGTTTTACAAGATGCATTTTGGAGAGTGTGCGTAGGAATTGCATGACTTGATTTCACCATCTCATTTCTACCATCAGACAACCCGACGAACGGCGAGTATCCTCCCTTACATTGTTGAAACTCTACGGTCCAAACCAAGCGTTTCGCCTCGTCGTTTATACCGCGTACATCGAGGGACTGCAATTTACCTGCTGCGGTCTTCCCGTCCGATTATAATTTAGATGTCTTCAAGGCTAGAGTGAATAGGCTCTTAAAATAAATTAGTGCGCCTCACTATCAACGCTTGCATCACTACTTAAGTACCATCAGGTGGGATCGCAATCAAGCACTAGTTTATATCAAATAAAAATATTAAAAAAAACCTTAATAGCCGAGAGTTATTTCTCGGCAATCGGGAATTACGTTAAAAAAATATATTTATTATTACAAAAATTTAATTATAAAAAAATACAGGATATTACTACGATGGCGGTTACAAGACCGCATATAATTAAATAAAAACAATTATGTCCAATTTCAAAGTAATTGCACAATTGCAAATACGGCGCATGCGGAGACTGCGTACTCAGCGTAAATGTGTCGGTTATGATGAGTTAACTCGAGGGATAAGTAATTTTGGCCTTTGTTTTTATACACACCATTCTCGATAAAGTTTATCGTTTTGCACGGTAACTGGGATGTGTAGTTCAAATAGGCAGTCGCTTTTTTATTTTGAATTTCGCTGAAACTTTTTCTTTATTTTTTTTTGAATTTTTCTTGACAGGCCTGCCCCCCTAGCCAAGTTACAACCGTTTCGTGTCGAATTCCGTTCTCCAATCGGTAACGCTTCGGTGTCAGCAATTGTAGAAAACGATAAGTTCGTAGCCATGTTGACGCGCCTGAGCCGGACGCTCGTTCTACAACAATAAAGTGTAGCGTTGAACATTGTAGAAACGATAACAATTCATTCTATCATTTTGAACGATGTGAACTTGGCTACGAATTTTCTATTCGTTTGTTCTGACCACGTGACTTAACGTTGAGATGATGTCATTCCCATACATTTGATTAGTTTTCGACTAGCGTTAACGATTGCAGATTATCAGCTTGGCTAGGGGTGCTGTTGGTCTCGTGGTTAGTGGCCCGGACAGCTGTGCCGGAGATCGTGGGTTCGATTCCCACCTGGGACAAATGTTTGTGTGATGAGCACGACCATTTGTTCTGTGTCTGGGTGTAATTTATCTATAATATGTATGTATTGAGCAGTGGCGGCCGAGTGGTAACGGCCTCGACTTACGACTTGTAGGTCGCGAGTTCAAACTCAGCCAGGCGCATTACTTTGTGTAATTTAGTTCATCACCACTGCTCTCAAAACGGTGAAGGAAAACATCGTGAGGAAACAGGCATGTACTAGAACCAAAAATTCGAAGACATGTGACATTCACCAATCCGCACTGGACCCGCGTGGTGGATTACGGCCCATTCCCTTTCCTAGAGAGAGGAGGCCTGAGTCCCAGCAGTGGGAACATTAAAAGGCTGATTATGCTATGCTTATGCTATGTAGGTATGTATTTAGAAATATTATACATGTGTTTATCAGTTGTCTAGTACTCATAACACAAGCTCTGCTTAGCTAGGGACTAGATGGCGTTGTGTGATAGTTCTGGAATATAATTTGGCAATCATCCAATAACTTCTCCTTCTTTAGGGTGGAGCGAGAGGGCGTGTCAGACTTTTCTGACAGATCTGTGTTCTTTAGTTGCCCTCTGCGGTCCAAGACCACGGTATTCTTTTCAGAAATTCCCATGGCTCTAATAGACATCGGTGCTCTGGGTTCCTACGATTTGCTGACGTCTTTGAGATGCGCGTGGAACATTACGCACCGCCGAAGATTCGGGCTTGGTTCATACCGAGTGGCCGGACGGCGAGCTATCAATTGCTCATCGTCCGCATCCGATTAGACTGGAAGTCGATCCCTTCTTTCGTCGATTTCTTGAGAATGTTTAAGAAAAATGTGTAGGTACATTAATTGTTAAATAAACAATAAGTTATATTAAAGCATCACACCGTCTGTATTCTGGTTTAGGGATATTATACAGAAAAAAAAAAAAACTAAATAAATGCCTTATTCAGAAATTCTCGAAAATAGTATCATCAATATGGAACCTCTAAGCATGCAGAGTGCTGAAATGTGACTGACTGAAGCCTATTTAATTATATAGTGAAAATCTTTAAGACACTTGGCTTGGTTTGGTTCCAGACTTGTCTATACATTTATTGATTTATTAGGTACCAGCTTCTGCCAAAGGCTTTACCCGGGTGAAAAAAAAAAAATATCTTATAGGAATATACTTCCGGGACAAGAAGGAGTCCTATGTGCTTTTTTAGGAAATGACCTATATGATTGCCGCTATAGGAGCAATTAAAAAATCTTCAGCCATAAGCATTATTAGGTAAATTCCCTCTTCGAGCCTATAAAGTTAGTCACAAATTACTACGGTAATATCACGGCCAGCACTTTTCAGACTAATAAAAATGTTATTTTATAGAGTAATACTGCTGTTTTATTATGATGGAAAATAATTTACGTGTATGGTGAATTATAAGACTACAATAACGGTGGTTGCTCGTCAGCTTGATAAAAAGTACGAAATAAAGTTCACTATCATCATTTCAGCCAAAAGACTTTCCCTACTGACCATTAATAAGCCTCCCCAAATATAGCTACAACGACTGTTCCTGTGCATCTCGCATTCATCGGATTCTCGCGATGCTCACCAGGTCATCGGTCCACTTTGTGGAAGGCCTTTCAACGCTGCATCTTCCTACTTCAGAACCTTTCGGTCTCATCGATCATCTATTCTGCTAGCAATAAGATAGACTCTGTAAAAACCATAGGCTATGCAAACGCTTGAAGTCTTTGGTAAAAATCCTGAGTTGAGAATTTGGTTGTTAGATTTTTTAACTGGAATTTCTCAGTAGCAAAGTCTTGTTTTGTACCCGGTCGACAGCAATAGGCCCGCCCCTAAAATATACCTGGCGGGATGTAGTTGTACCGGGTAAGATCTCGATTCTGCCAGCAGTTAGTGGCGGCTACTGGCGCAGTAAAAATACTGTAGGGAATTTACTTCCTTCTGTGGGACTGTGATGTACCTACATTAGGATTTCGCCGATCAGGATCGTGAGAAGGCTACTCCCACTCAGAAGAAAAGGTGTCAGGAAGGTAACTGCCTCGATGGCTAACGCGATGAAACCACTCCTGTGTGAAATGATGCAGGCGTAGACTTTAGAACCACAGGCGCCTAAAATGGGGATTCTGTTCGCCCATTATCATCATCATCATGGACAACGATGACACAGTGATCACGTTCAAGGCTCAGGGGAGACCCTTTTACAGTCTCTCAATGATGTGCCCTAGTAGGCGCAGCACAGAGGGTCTTCTATGTACTAAAGATAAAAACTGAAGTGGTTTAGTGAGGTAAAAATCCCATACTCCCCGGATTTATTCCCAAAACCTGGTGCTTTTTTCCCCCTATTTATTTTTAAGTGGTAAATCATCTAATGTCATCTCCCGCCCTTGGACGGAGCGCGAGGGCGTTTCAGACTTTTGCTGACCAAAACCCACTCCTGTTCCTTCTTTACCTTCGTTCCAGGGCCCCGGGGTTCTCTTTCGCACAACCCATGGGCCCAGTAGGCTTCGATCCTGCTGAGCCACTATACGCCGTCGACGACTTAGGCTCGGTCTGGACGGTTACCGGACGGTTGGACTGCGAGCTATACATTGCTCGCCGTCCGCAAGTCCATATATATACATGTGGAAGACGATACTTTCTGGAGCTCTCTGGGCAGTTAGCCTTGCTATACCTTGCTGGACGCCTTATACCTTGCTAAGATTTACTAAGTCTTGTATGTGAGTTTTCCCAATTTAAATTGAGCTAAACTCATCACACATCTATTAGACCACTAACCTATTAGCACCATACCGTACCGACTCTTGTTGCCATGCAGTATTGCTGCGCCCAAGTTTAAGAAGTTCATAAGTGCAAATAAAATTACAGGTACACCATGATTGTCCCATTCTTCCCTGGACAGTACAGCTCCATCTGTTCTCCTTCCATCCTGCTTTCCCCAACGCCATTATCATCATTTCAACTGAAATACGTCCACTGTTATAGGCCTCCAGTAAGAGTCACCACAATGACCGCTCTTGTGCGTCTCGCATTCATTGGATTCCCGTGACCAACCTACCTTACGGGAGGCCTATCAACGCGGCGTCTTCCAGTTCAGTTCCACAACGTCCATAGTAAATATTTGTTTGTGTTTACAATGAATACGGAAATGAATATCATACGGTTTGAATTTGATATATTGATATGTTTATGTCGCAGTGCAAACAAATCAAGACTGACGGCTCGCTCGCGCATAAATGTTTTCCTCGGTTATGTAAGTATTTATTATTGAGGTAAAACGAAGGTTAGATCAAATGGACAATGTAATACCAATATCGGTTGTATTTTTTTCTTGTAGGAAATCGTCAAATGATTTCTCCCGCTCTGGGTGGAATGAGAGAGAGTATTGAGACTGACCTGTGTTCTTTCAATACCCTTTACGGATAGATTGTATTAAAATTAGGGTCCATTCTTTGGATGTACTCTAGGACCAGGTAAAAAAAAAATACCATTGCGTTGGCAACGACTACCAGCCGCCGTAGGCAGAGATGAGTGAATGGCGAGCCATGGGTAGCTCGCTGTCCGGGCGTCCGGTGAGGATCAAACCTAGGTCAACAGCACGTTGTGTTCTACGCGCGCCTCAAAGAGCTGTCAGCAAAATTTATGGGGCTTATTAGGGTCGACAACTGCCAGGGCTGGGATTGTTCGAAGGAGTTACCGCAGCCCTCACAAAAAAAGCAACCGGCAAGGCGCCGGTGCAAGCGTTTGCACCGGTGCGCCAGTGCAAACGAGTCCTTTTTGAATCTTTCAAGCGATACTGGCCTTTTAAGGATGTAGATAAAGTTCTAAATTATTTCACTCTAAAAGTGCTTGCCGCGTCATTGCCGGCTGCTGCCATTTCGGTATGAATCAGCCCTTAGAGACAAAACCTAGACAAACAATTTGGGACCCACTCTCAGACTAATCTTGAAGCTGCAGCCAAGAAAGAACGTTTCACACTACATCTAAACAGCCTAATTATGATATACACAATTCGAGAAGATTCATAAATATCTAAAATAATCCATATTTTAATCATAACCAACAATAACTAAACGAGAATTCATATTTACCCTCGAACTGAAATGCACGTCGACTACATCAATGTGGGCCGAACTCCAAAGTCCGACTTCGTTAACATTTCAATATCAAAAGGCACAGTTTATGCAGATCTTTAGACCTTGAATAGACCTCGAATATTGCCATAGACACGCTGGGCATGTAATGACACCTTCTAGTTTATATCATTGCCAAGTTTTTCCGATGGGCCTCACGTGAAAGATGAAAATTATCCCATGGCGACGATGTCTGAATTTATTTATACCTATAGCTTAACATAGCATAGTCGGCCTTATAATGTTCCCACTGTTGGGACTCAGGCCTCGTCTCTAGGAGAGGGAATGGGCCGTAATCCACCACGCGGGCCGAGTGCGGGTTGGTGGATGTCACATGGCTTCGAATTTTAAGTTCTAGGACATGCCGGTTTCCTCACGATGTTTTCCGTCACCGTTTTGAGATCAGTGGTGATGAAAAAAATTACACAAAGTAATGCGCCTGGCTGGGTTTGAACCCGCGACCTACAACTCGTAAGTCGAGTCCAGTTACCACTCGGCCACCACTGCTAACATTTACACCTATAATTTACCTAATATAAAAAAACTATATTTATTTATACTTATATGTATTTAAATTCATTACTGTCACATCACAAACATTACACATATCAGGAACAATCTTAATTACTACAAGACTAATGCACAAGACAATTAAGGTTAACAGAGCGCTCACTGTAATAATATTGCTGCCTTGAAATAATATTTACTATTAATAAGGATACAATGAAATTATCATTGCAATAAAAAAATCTGGCAAGTGTAAGACGGATTTGTACACTGAGGATTTCGCACAAACTTATCTATGAAAACAGTTCAATTCCTGATTTGAGTGACGATGATTTTTCCGAATCGATTTTTTTGTGACGTAACTACAAATTTGCAGGTTTCAGATTTTTCCCTATACTTGTGCTATGAAACCTTACTTCTTGCCAAATTTCAGGATTCTAGGTCAACGAAAAGTACCCTATGAATTTTGATTACCTTAAGTGTGTGATAAACGGCCGTATCTTTTGTTTTCGTTAACTCAGAAGTTTGATTTTCACAGCTTCAGGAGACCACAGACCTGAACATAGGGTTTTAATGTCAACTCGATACCTCCACGTGTTCCCGATATAAAGACAACATAGTGATCCAATAAAAGGTACCGTTTTAGGTACGGAACCCTAAAAAAGAATGAGTTAAAACAATAAGAATAATAACCTAGCTACTTATAGACTAAAATAATCCAGGTTATTGGGTTACCTGTACCCAAAATTTCATTCAATCAGACCTAACCAATACTACAGACTTTTATTTTTATATTATGTATATATCAGCTTGTCCCTGTGGCTTCACCCGTATAAAAGTAGGAAATTATCTCAAGAGAACATTTTCTAGGCATAGAATCTCATGTCTTTCTTCCAAGATCTGACTCCTTTTCAATATTCATCAAATTTGGTTTAGCGGTCGTAAAAACGTATCAAACGAACAAAAATACAGAGTAACTTTCGTATTTATAATATTAGTTTAAATTAATTTGTACTTGAAGGAAGTAGGATATATACGTAAAGCAACGGATGCTGTATATTTTGCTTAGAAATTTTGTATTAAACTAAAGTCGTTTTTGGGATGACTCTATGAAGTATCTACAGTAGCCCCTGTGGATACTATAGATACTTCATAGAGCTGAAAAGCCACATAAAATCTATCTACAAAAGCCTGTTATGCCTGGGTCAGCGGCTTTTAAATGAAACCCAAAACTAGTAAGATAGTCAGCCTGAAAAGGAAATTGTGATCTAAGGAGTTTAATCTTATTCTGAAACTAAAATTTTACCATTGCATCTGTATTCAACAGCAATTTTATTGTTGGAAGGAGTCACCGTGCCGGGGTCTTAAAAGGCTAAGAGCACCTGAAAGAACACTGGTGGGTTTTAATCAGTATAAATTTGAAACTCCAGTACAAATTAATGTTTAAAATACAGATTATATACCGCATAATAACAAAACCAAATACTACAACAGAAAACCCCAGCACCGTCTTCTCTACAACTGTTGTTTCTAGGCCTTAGACTACTCAGACCTACAAATAAAAGTGACATCGATTTGTTAGGAAGGCATACAACACCCAGATACAGACTCAACAAAAACAAAAAACAGCCGATGAAACGTTTTTTTTTTTTTCCTTGAATCTGGACCACAGACTACTAAAATGCAGCACGAAAACTTGATGCATAGTAAAGGGGTGACCAGACGGTTGCAAACTAGCGTTCCAACCAAGGTGACCTTGGTTTATGTGTTTGGTTTGTGTTGTTGCGGCTACATGGATGTAAACCACGTGCCAACACGTTCGATGGTTGGGAAAATGCACCACCCAACCAAGGACGTTGAAGGTCATGGATTACAACTGCTGTCTACACGGATTGAAACTAGCAAGGTCACCTTGTTTGGGACGTTGGTTTGCAACCATCTGGTCACCCCTTAAAAATTATAAAATACAAGCCGTCACGACCGATGTTGTCCTGGCCGAAAGCTGGATTTTCGTCAGAAAAAAAATTGTGAATCCGATTGAAGCGCCACCTACCGGGTTCAATTGTATTTTCAAACCATCCAGGGATTCACTCAAAATACACACAAATTAAGAGGAAATAGAATAGGAGGGGTCATAAACACACGTGCAGAAGAAATATAATATATAAAGATTATTCTGAGAATTTTTTTACTCTGTGGCACGAAGGGTGAAAATTACAATTGTTGACCAGAATATTTTTTGCTGTATTATTTTCATTTTGTGGGTAGACAAAGAAAGGTTTCGTTTGCACAAGTCCATGCTTTTATTCGCTGAATAAGGGTGTTATTGGGTATCGTGAAAAGACCTACTTGATATATAGTTTACACGTTTTTTATTTAGGTTTTGGGTAGAATAGTTCATACGTTTATTTTTAATAGAATGGTATGGAAGCTTTTATTGATAGAGTCTATTTTAAGAGTATATAAAAATATCTCATGCACTTTCATTTTCAGGTTCTGTTCAATTCTTTACACATATTTTAAGTAGTATGCCGCCACAATCAAATGACTATGACTATGATGAAACGAAAGTCATTACGAAATTTATTTTTATTCAAAGTATATTTTTTTTTTGTTAATGCAGCTAGCAATCGAATTAATATCAGTCTACATTTTGAACAAAAAAAAAAACTTGTTAAAATGCATATTATAAGCAGAGCATAATCAGCCTTAATGATTGAATCGGCCCAGTGGAGTTGGTGGACTTCACGTGTCTTCAAATTTTTGATTCTAGGAGATGCTCACGGTGTTTTTTTTCACCGTTTTGAGAGCAGTGGTGATGATACAAATTGCACAAAGTAAAGAGCTTGGCTAAGTTTGAACATATGACTTACAACTCGTAAGTTGGGGCTCGCCTCCTTCTGCGAGGCAGTAAAGGAGGCGGCCGCACGCGCGAGGCACTGGCCCTCATTCGTAACTTTCTTTATTATTTCCACACTAACACTTTCGCTACTGATTGTACCTTTTCTAATTATTGTGATAGTGACGTGGGACGATTTGACCAGTGATAAAAACTTTTTACAAAAAAAATACAACTGACTTCAATGTAAAAAAAACACTGAAAAGTGCAAAATAACTTTAATTTCGGAAGTCGGTGTTTCTATAATAGTTTTGTCTCTTCGTTATTTAACACCGACTTCCGAAATTAAAGTTATTTTGCACTTTTAAGTGTTTTTTTTTACATTGAAGTCGGTTGTATTTTTTTTTTGTAAAAAGTTTTTATTTTACACTTTTTAGTTATGGTACCACCACTAAAAAGTACCCCTCAGCCATACTTAAATACCTTATAGCCAGAGTGCATCTCATGACAATTCTAATAATACCAAACACGGTTAGATTAAATTAATTTATTACAGAGTTCCGGTGCCTACTTCAGGCTTCATCATCAGATCAGTTCGATATATTCCCCCTATTCTTTCAGTCAGTCATCGACTATATACGTATATATAAAGCAATTTCACTTGTTACGACAGTTCTGCTGTGATCCTATGAGGAGTTCTGGTCCATATCTTCGAAGTTCATGATCAGATCATAACAATATTTCTATGGGACCAACTTGGAAGCATAACCTTTCATTCAAAAAATATTTTTTTTAAATCGGTCCACAATTGACCGAGAAATCGGTGAACATACATAAAAAATAAAAATAAAAAACATACATTCAGCCGAACATAGAACCTCCTCCTTTTCGAAGTCGGTTAAAAATATAATTTATTTTTATTTTCTGCAACTCGTACCACATGGGCCGTAGGTATGCGGTACGAGTTGACCAATTACTCTCGCGCCCCAGCCGCCGGAATTCCGATCCCGATTTCCGGCCACCGTAGGCAAGGGCTTGCGGATGGCAAGCAATGTGTACCTCACCGTCCGACCGTCCGGTAACCGTTCGGACCGAGCCCAAGGAGATGTCAGCAACTGTAGAGGTCCAGCAGGGTCGAAGCCTAACTGGGGCCTGGTTCTTGTATTCGTATGAAACGCACCATCATTATAACCATAACAAAAATTTACGCAATTCGGGAAAACTGCCAAAAAATATTAATTCATCACATTCACCGAGATACAATTAGCACCTACCAATCAATTTAAAAACGAGTATTGTACTCATCGGGATTAAACGAGTTCTCGATCAATAATCGATAATCGTTTATTAATTTGTACTATTCGATTATTCCTATCGACATGGAAGGATGAACTGATCGTGACATTTCACATTTGTTTATTAATTTACAATTGATAGATAGACACGATCAGAAAAACATGGGAGAAAGGCTAAGATTTGTAAAATAAAGTAAAAAAAGTCAGTGAAATAAGTCATAGTTAGATTTATGTCAAATTTATTTTGATTAAAATAGGGTTGATCGTCACAAAGTTTGACAGGTTTTCAAGTTTAAACATAGTCTAATAAACCCTCAACTTCAAATTCTTATTAAAAGTACTTGTCTAGAATTCTGATTAAGTGCACTTCACAAGCTTGCAGTCTCACCTTTATTTTAACTTTTTCCACAAGTATTTGATGATGATACTGTTCAGTCCATTCCTCTAAGTTTATGATTATACGCATACCTTGCGATGCCGCATTCGATTGTCCATCATCGGTATTTTCGTGAATATTTTAATGTCATCCCTTTGTTCCGCGCTTTCAAATTATATTGTTCAATACACGACGTCGACTGTTCTCTACAAAAATAATTAATTGTAATAATATTGGGAAATAAAAACTTAAATGGGATTACGAAAGAAATTTACAATATCATTAAAACGCTGGAATTAAGCCTCGGAGAGAACGGTCAAGGAGGAAATTGCTTCAATCGACGCGTTTGGCGGATGGATTGATGGTCACCGTTTTTAGGAGGACTTAAATGCTCGTCATGTTGAACGTAGCCTCTTGATCGTTTTTTGTTTCTATCTTTTTGGCCAATGACTTTTCTTGCAACTGAGTAATTTTTCTGGGTACTTTTTTGCCTCGTGGAGGTGACCTACGCACTGGTTTCGGTCATGGAACGGAGTGAAAGTCACCTTCTCCTGCGAGGCAGTATTGTGAGTAAAGGAGGTGATAGAAACCATGCCAGAGAGGACATTCTCATGCCTTAGCCACCGCCGCAGAAGACAGCTCGAGTCTTGAAAGTCGCTAGGCGATTCTCATCCACCAAAGACGCCGGTTTGCATATAGATATCCAGCCGTCCGATAACGACCAAGCCCGAGTCGACGCACAGCGCGTTGTGTTTCAAGCGCGCACATAGAGATGTCAAAAAAACTGATGGGGCACAGTAGGGTCAATCTTTGCTTGGGTTGCTAAGAGCAACTGAAGGAACTCAGGTGAGTTTTAGTTTGTAAAACTATGACGCATCCTTTCGCTTCACCTAGAGCAGGATAAGTTACCTACTTCATGATATAAAAAAGGAACCTTACGGTTAACAGTAGCTCTTACTACGACTAAACTAACGTGGCAGAAAAAACAATTGATTTAGTTTTTGTAGGCCCACGAAAGAAAGAGGAAGAGTTAGACTTTTACTGAATTATAACCACCCATGTTTTTTCGGCTCATCATTTCAGTCAAAAGACTGTCCTCTGTTGGACATAGACCTCCCCCAAGTCCTCCATATCAGGGCTGCGGTGACTCTTTCGAACAATCCCGCAGCCCAAAATCCAATAGAAAAAGTACCTATTTTTATTATACGCGTTGTCCCACGTAAGCGATTCTACGCGAATCGGCGTGAATTAACCAACAATTGATTGATATCCTGTTGCGGTAGCCTACGTGACCATGACTACGTGCACGTAGGTGCAGTGCGGCGACGAAACAAGCGAAGTGGACGCGATTAGTTGGTTTGATATTTTCGCGCAAACTCTTGTTATGAGGTGGCTTGTTTTAAATAACAGGGTGTCCAGCGCGCAGCGTGAGCTAAGAATACGACGCGACAAGGCGCTGGAAACGCGACAAACGTGATAAACTTAACGGCATAAGTACCCTGCTTGCGGTCTATATAGTATGCCGGTATCCCTCACAATAAGTACACGTTACATCGCATCTCGCCGTGGAGTGTACTTATTTTGAGGGCTACCGAACACGACTCTATGAACTACGAAAAATGGAATGAAATACTTCTAAATAGTTGGATTTAGAAGCGTTGATCGCCGCAGTGCGTGAGCAAAAGATTGTTGTGGGACAAAAACATGTATCATGTATCTGAACATCGTTCGCTTTTGAAATGGTTACCTATTCTTCAGCGTAGAGCACTAAGGGCCATAACTACCCTGTTTTCTTTTCTGGACAAGCATTCTTCTCCTTCTTATCTGAGTTCTCAAATTCAATTCTGAATTTTGCTCTGGCCATAGTAAAAATTTCCGAACCTATGAATACTCGTTTACTACGGTCTCCCTCATATCGCTCTGGGTTTAACCAGTCCTTCTTCTTTGTACAGGCAATCTCTCTTTGGAATGCTCTCCCGTTGAACATCAGGATGGGATCCAGTCGGTTCTCCATTAAAGTTATGGCACGTGAACAGATTCGCAAGAAGTTGGTAGAATCATCACAGCGTTGATATGTTGGATTCGTTTCTCAAAATAATTTTGATTATTTGAATGTATTTATAAAAGTATGTATTCATTACTGTATTCGTTTTCTATTTGCTTGTTTACCATTAAGTTGCACCTACTATGTTATGTTTCAGCACCACCCTTAGATCGACTGGTAGAAAATACCTATGGCATTAAGTCCGCCTTTGTACAGTGTTTACTAGTGCATAAAGCTTCAATAAATAAATAAATAAAAAACATAAACATTTTAAGAAGTGTTTATTAATACAAAAAAGTTAGAAGAATGGTGCCGAAGCAAAATTGTACTGTTTACTTCTCCATGATTCGAGAAGTAATGACCAAAATCACGTAGGACATTTATGGCTTGTGGTATCGCGTCGCATTGCATCGTGTCGTGTCTCGTCGCGTCGCGTCATACTCAAGCAGGAAACCCTGTACATTGCGGCTGAAGCAGCGGCTTCGCGCGCTCGTAGGACAGAGCCACCGCGTCGCGTTGAATTCGTGTGAACCAGATCCGATCGCTCCGCAAACGCATTCGCATTAAATTGCCTATAGAGTAGACTGCGAGAACCTATAGAGTAGAAAAAAAACCTAACTGAAAAGCACAATACATCTAAACATTTATTCAACCACCTCCGCATCACCCTTTTAATGACACGTCCCAAAACTGTAACTCAAACATTACTAGGGCGTTGTTCTACAAGTGACGTGATAATAAAATATTCATAATCTGATAACACACATTAATCATTTAACTTAAGTGACATGAAAACAGGAGGGCTCCAAATTGTAGGGTTTAGTCTAAGATAAACAGTTGTATTAACTTTGTTTGTGACAGTACTTACGGGGTACTTAATATGAAAGGTTCTGATTTTGGTGGGCAGCGTATTGGTATGAGTTTCTTTCTTTTGTATTATTTTTTTTGTGTTAAGACCTAAAACTGCATCTAAGGAGACGACTAGAGAGATTGACCTTAATAAAAATTGAGATAATGTACAATGTAATGACAATTGGAAGGCTTAGGCATAAAACGTCTCTTTCGCAAAATGAATGATCGTTTACAGATTTCACCAGACAATGATTGGAACTACCTATTGGTGAGGAAGTTGGTACTGAGTACCGATCCGCATCTGTCAGCAGAAGGTCCAAGCAATTGGCCATGTGTGAGATAACATCCGGCACCCTTGTAGCCCCCTGGACCAGCTGGGTGATATTTAACGCTAGCGCTAGCTTCCACGTCTCTCGCCCATCATGGTCTGTGCACTTGAGAAGAGCCACTCCTGACGGTGGGCATTGAAATCCCCCAGTATCACCAATTGGGCAGAAGGGTACCGCTGCTGAGCCACATCCGCCACTTCACTAAGGTGCTGTGTGAGCCTGGTTGTCTCCTGATCACCGCTGTGCGAACGGTAGACACAAGCGTAGACAACTTATTCTAAGCACGTGTCTACCAAAGCCCAAAGGTTGGAGTACCTAGAGTCTTCAAGGTTGCGGAGACGCCGATAGCAGATGTTGTCCTGGGTGTACATATGTACATACTCCCGCGGGTGGTTTAAAATGGTGCTCCAAGGTAAACCCTGGGTAAGACAAGTACGACACGACTGACGGACTACTGATCTGCGTCACCGAAAGAAAAAAAAAGAGCAGGTTCCTCAGTCTCCAGATGGTGGTGGATTGCGACGAGATTGGAGTGCAGTACTTTAATATTACTGAGGTACACTTTAAGAGAAAGGGAGTGCTGCCGCTGTTTGACTGTTCTCTTTTTAATCCTTGTCATTTTGTGTCATAAAAGTGAAAGAAGGAGAGGAGAAGGAAGTGAGATGGGGTTTCATGCTTCTAACCTTTAGGCAAGCACTGATAGAACGGCATCATTGTCTGGAGACTGCGAGGACGCCCCCCCCCCCGGGAATGTCCATCGATCCCTCTCTTCTGGCCAACCAGCACGATGGCGTATCCTGGGATTTTTTGACAGTTGGCGGGGCAGCTTTTCATGTGTGGCTGGCACATTACTTGAGCCCCCAACTACCTGCGGTCAGCCAGTGGCGCACCGTGCATCGGATCCCACTACCTTCCGCGACTAGTCTCCCGATACCTCCACAACAGTGTAAACCTGGTCGGTTTGCCTGCGACGGATCCGCCACTTCGACCCATCTCCTCTAAATTGGCTACACTGAGCATCGCACCGGAACACGGCTAGGCCTCTTGGTAGTACGTCTTTGCCCACTGGGTAGTTGCAAGCCATCGGTCCTACCACCACTTAGATTGTCACCTGATTAGCACCCCCCGGGGACCACGTATAGGGACTTGTAATGGGTTTTTTCCTACGGACGCGGGTGACTCAGCCCCCAAAAAGCCCCAGTATCTTGTAAGCAAGTACAACATTCATCTTCTGATCGCATTCCTTCCATCATTTCATCAGGTTAGATCGTAGTAAAGAACTGGCGCATCAATACAAAAAAAAAATCTTCAACTAAAGAATTATCATAATTTAAGACAAATCTTGCACAATACAGTCTCAAATGAAGATAAAACAATCAATATGTTATTTAATATTAATATCTAATAAATTTTATCGATGTCAATGGGAGATGTGCCCAGAACGCTGGCAGCATTACCACGCTGGATGGCAATGCTGATTCGTTGACCGAAGAAAAGCCCAGCCCTCTGGTCACGTGAAGAGTCGACCAGCTGTTTGCTGATATCCCGAACAACTTTATGCCCTATGAGTTTTATTTCTACCCGTTTGTACATATATTATTTTCAGTTTGTGTATATATTTATTAAGCTATAAATTTTGAGGGTTATATGGGCCCCATACTTAGAACCAATAAATTTTATTGTGCCAACTATATAATTATAAACCCTAGACCCCACACTAGGATTTCCTGTGTCGTGGGGTCTAGTTTCCTTCAGTCCGAGAACAAAATTGCACAACTTAAAAACTAAAAAAATACAGTAAAAAAAATGACATCTAATAGTCAATATATATAAAGAAAAATTAAAGAAAAGAGTAGTCAAGCTTCAGTTTGTTTGTGGGTTAGTAGAGTGAAACTGTGTATTATGTATAAGTGTGGGGTGAATATGTGTGTAAGTGTGTAAATTCTATTCCGCTATTTGCAGAATTGCCTTAGTGTAATAAAATGTATTTAATTTGCTCTTTTATTCAGTAATCTCTTCAAATATCAATCTCTCAAAGATCTCTTCAAACAGAATAAAAACAGCCAATTTAAATCTTAAAAGTGATATTTTATTTGCAGAAATATCAAAGGAATTAGAAACGATCAATTTCAGACTTCTACAAGAAAATCGTTTGGAAAAGTAAGTGTGCCACCGTTTGCAAAAATTTTGTACTCGATAAAATAAAATAAAATATTTGATTACATTGGTGTTGGTTTTCAGTGGTGAAGAGAAAGGAAGTGCTAAGCATTGGATTTCAGATGACAGTGAGTTATTTTTATTGCTTTGATAAGATATTAGAACAGTAATATTATTAACTTGAGTATATTGATTTTAGAATGACGATTTTCAATAACATTATCTGGGTATTTATAGACTGCATAAAAAACGTTTGAAAAAGAATAGTGCTATTTGTAAAACAAATCCAAGAAATATTGTAGTAATAAGCCTAATGAAATCGCATAACTTTTGAAAGAGGAAGAAAAACATACAACCGACTTCAATGTAAAAAAAACACTAAAAAAGTTCAAAATAACTTTATTTTCGGAAGTCGGTGTTTGTATATTAGTTTTGTCTCCTTGTTATTTAACACCGACTTCCGAAATGATATAACAAGAAAAATAAAAACACTTAACTAATTAAAATTACATTATATAAACACAATAACTCCTACCTAAAATATGGCATCAAAAAATTCCTCCGCATCGCTGTCGATTGGAAGTGTGCCCAAAAGACTGGCAGCATTGCCACGGTGTATGGCAATGCTTAATCTCTGACCGAGGTAAAAGCCAGCCCTTTGGTCACGCGAAGTGTTAACTAGCCGTTTGGATAATTCTTTAAAAAACGCATGTGCACTCGGATCCCACGGCCCAAGAGTCTCAACCCCAAACGGCTCAAAAATATAACTACCGATAAGGTTGTTATATTTTCGCCGCTTGAGGTACTCCCCAGCCGCAGCGGCAGCACCAGCACAGCGCGACGAGCTAGGAAGATGGGATGGTGCAAGAGTGTCGACACAGGTAGCGTCCCATACTAAAGGCCTACCCATCTTCCATGCAACTAAAGAAATACCGTCCGGTCTCTTACCATCGTCGCGTGCCAGGCCATGAGGTTCCAAAACAGCCGGAACGCCGACCGTGACAAGGGCTCGTCGAATGATGTCATTAATATTCGCGTGCCGCGCTATACGTCCCGCGCTTCGACTGTATGACAGGCCGTGGTGACCGAGGCTGTTGACAATTTCTCCACAGTGGCAGCGATGACGCGAACAGCAAGGAGCGCCTAGGTGTAGGGAAACAGCTAGGCGGAAAGTTGTATCGTCGAACAAGGTGCCTATGTTCGACGATGGTAGTGCGTGAAGCCAGAGGCCCGACTCCCACTCTCCCACAGCCAGTAGACGCGCACGCTCTTCAGTAGTAGCAGATGTCAAGATTAGGTTTTCCTGAACCACTTTGCAGAGCGGCTCATCCCACCGCCTCTGGGAAGAGGGGTTGTCGGGCGGATTTGTATTCGGGCAAGCGAGTCTCCAGGCATCCATAGCCTCAGTGAAGCACGGCACATCAAAAGGAATCAGTGTTGAAGTTAGAATGTTCCTGATTAATTTATCTGTGCCGTGGACCGAAGATATGAATGCCGGTAAACTAATACTGGTAATCTTCCGAAATTAAAGTTATTTTGCACTTTTTAATCTTTTTTTTTTACATTGAAGTTGTTTTCACTAACTGTTTCAAAAGATATGCGATTCTTTTTTTGTAAAAAGTTTTCACAACTAAAAAGTACCCCTCAGCCAAACTTAAATAGTATATAAGTTCTATATTAAGATACCTATAGAATTTAATCATTAAAACATTGCATGACAATTCCAATTAATTGAGCCACGGCTAGGATACATATTGTTTTAATACGGAGTTTTTGTGCCCACCGAACGAGTGTTGAGCTAATCTGATGATGAAATCATCAGATTAGCTCGATGGTACCTTATAGCCAGAGTGCATCTCATAACAATTCTAATAATCCCAAACACGGTTAGGTTACATTTATTTATTACAGAGTTCCGGTGCCTACCTTCCGGCTTCATCATCAGATCAGTTCAATATATCCCCTCCCCCTCTTCTTTCAGTCAGTCATCGACTACACGTATAAACAAAGAAATTTGACTTCTTCCGACAGATCTGCTGTGATCCTATAAGGAATTCCGTTGTATATCTTCGAAGTTTATAACCAGATCATAACAATATTTCTATGGGACCAACTCGGAAGTATACACTTTCAATCGAAGAAATAATTTTTAAAATCGGTCCGCAATTTACCGAGAAAGGTGAACCGGTGAACATACATAAAAATACAAACAGCCGAACATAGAACCTCCTTCTTTTTGAAGTCGGTTAAAAAAGAGAAATAATGTATTTTTTAGTTATTACTTATCAAATTATATTTTGTGTAATAAAATTATGTTGTTTTCAGCAAAATTAGACGACAATAATAAAAACAAAATACACAATCAGTTCACATCATTTCAAAGAGCTATGAAAGTGGTAATCATATGGGGACAATGCATTGGATTGAACCCCGTAACAGGAATACTACAAAAAGATGCATCGAAAATGAGGTAAATTAACAGCATATAATTATAA
This sequence comes from Mythimna impura, assembly GCA_905147345.3. Taxonomy (NCBI): domain Eukaryota; kingdom Metazoa; phylum Arthropoda; class Insecta; order Lepidoptera; family Noctuidae; genus Mythimna; species Mythimna impura. The sequence continues at coordinate 23,429,951 of LR990342.1, read as the reverse complement.
ATATTTAGGCACCGTCGAAATGATGCGATAAAATTTTTTGACTCCACATTTCAAGAACTATTTAAAAGTTACGAGTTTCTGTTTTAAATGTATTGATATCGATACTGGAAATATGAAATAACGTAAGGGACATTTACCTAAAATGTAAAAATACGAACGATGATTCTTACGATGATTGATGTAAGGGTATTTTACGCAAAACGTAAAAATGTCCCTTACGTTAATTCATACTTCTGGTATTGAATTATACTGTATAGTTCATGAAGTATTTTTAAAATGTGTAAACAAATAAAATAAATGTAGGAGTATTTTTAACTGGAGTGAATATAATTCACTTCGTGGGAAATTCTTTTGTTGACTTCGAAAAACCCTTTGATACGCTGAAGTCATTCAGTGTCTGGTGTCGCTTACTGAACATTAGAGTACAGTCTATCGTTTGGAGGCTGTACGAGTCAAGTGTCGTACATGGCCCACGCGTATTGCAGTTCAGCACTATTTCGTCGCCTTGCACACATTAAATTGTAAAGCGACAGTACTCCATTACCATTCACAGACAGCTGTACTCATTAGCAATCATTTACACTACATTACGCAATAAATCAGATTTTCTTCGGCTATCAGTAACTTTCATTTCAAAGTAACATCCAGGGTGTGTGGGACCCATTCAGCAGCGCATACAGAGGGCTTCTATAAGAAGAATTTTTGTAAGGTAACACACGACGATCTCATCTCAGATGACATCGCAGGGCATGCTGGTGTCCGCCAGGGCTGCCTACTTTCACCACTTCTCTTTTTTTCTATAATACTTTGTATCTTTGATAACAGACGCCGCGGGATAATGTGGGCATTATCCAATATTTCAGAAGAACTGGATAACGCTCATAATCTATCTATGCTTCTTGAGTTATACACACGCCGTTATGCAAGCAAAGTTAAATGATCTAAGTCAGGAAGCGGCAAAAACTAGCCTCAAAATAAACATACGGAAGAACTGGTGTAAAAATTCCTTCACCCTTGATGTTGATCGCAAAGGTAGTGGAATGCGTTCACAAAATGACCTACCTTGGAAGCGTTGAGTCAGAAACTGGAGGTAGTGAAGAGGCGATACAGTTTAGTGTTGTAGCTAGCGGAAATCTAAAAAAATAAAAAAAATGGTGCGCAAAATGAGGGCACGCATCGCACGCAGTAGAGTGGGAAGCGCCACCATACTGAGGTCATGACTTCCATTTAGTATAACTTTTGAATCGAAAAAGCTGCGTTTGTTTAAGTTTCAATCATAAAAAACTACCGATTGCATATATAAAATATTAGTTTAAAATAGATACAGTAAGTATATAAAGGTGTTAAAATAAAAATATATAATACAGAAATCGTATACAGTTGAAGAGGGTTATTACCTGAGGGCCCCGATCTCCGAGAGCCCCGTACCGGATGCAACCGAATGCCATAAATATAATTATTATTTTTTTTTCTTTTTGAGTTATTAGTATGCTACATTAAAAAAAAAATACTTAAAAGAAATATTCCATGTAGAGTAGGTATTTTGATTTTTTGCATTGAAAAAGGAACTATGTAATAATTTTAATAAACTAGTAATAAAATTTTGTTTAACATCTTCTGCTGATGGTACTTACTTTTATTTGAGTTTATCAAGATAAAAACAAATCAGGTGCTTCCGGTACGGGGCTCTCGGAGATCGGGGCCCTCAGGGAATAACCCGTTGAAAAGGAAGATCCCTCTTTCAAGAGCAATTTAACAGTAAAACTATATCAATTAAACACCACATGCCCGAGTAAAGCAGTATCAGGAATGTAAAAGGATGATTGCAGCCGAGCGGATCAACGGCAATGCCAACGCTACGAAAACGTATTCTCGTACGACAAATGCCATCTCCATAACAAAGTCACACCCTATTTTTCTTTCTTTAAGTCAAGAGTGAATAAGTTACATCTACTGAAGCGTGTTTAATCGTTGACCGCATCATCGCTTGCCATGAGATAGTGGTTAAGCAAATGCCTGCTAATATTAAAAAAAATATGTCACTCCGATCACAAAAAAATAGGGCAAGAGAATGATGATTGGATTTTTAAATAAATTATGTCTTTCAGGTTCACAAAATGCTCATTTCAGTTTCTGTTAGCCATGACAATAGCCACCGCTCAAACCATAGCAGCAATACTGACTTCCTACAGACTTTACAAGAAACCAAATAATCTCGGTGCCCTTGGTAAGTCTTGGTCATTCTATTTCGATTTTATTCAAAACCTCATTACGATATTAACGGGCTAGCGGACGACGAGCACTGGGTAGCTCGCCGTCCAGCCATCCGGTAACCATTCAGACCGGGCCCGAGTCATCGACGGCGTGTAGTGTTCCACGAGCGTCTCAAAGAGATATCAGCAAAACCATACTACTGGCGTCATGGGTAACGAAAGGGAACCCCGGGGTCGAACACAACGAGAATGCAAGGTAAAGAAGGAACATAGGTCTGATTTTAGTCAGTACAAGTCTGACACACCTTCACACTGCATCCACTGTCCGGAAGACGTGGCATGGCAAATCTACTTAATCGGAGGAGCTACTCCCTGCCCTCGTTTTGGAGGACGGAAGCGACCTGTCGGGGCCGACCGTAGTTCATTCTATAGTCGACAGTGCAGAGTCCTGGGATACCGTGACGTCTTTCTGCGAGTATCTTATCTCTCAGAATTAGGCTGTAGAAAGCGCACTGGGTGTCGAAGAGCAGGCGATCGGGCGGATAACACCTTCTTCCACCACCCTAAAAGGGCCAAGGCGGCCGCTTCCCTCGCTAGCATTACTGTTTCGTAGAAGGAGGAAAAGAAAGCTGCCAATTCCTTTCGCTCCGGACCATGGCCTTAACCAGAACGGGTTCTTATTGGCGTGAGAGGTCGTCACTGCCAATCGCCCCATGAAGACATGGCGGTGCTCCGTCCGATTTATGTTTTATTGTGACAACCATTTTTCTTTTTGAACTTTGTTTATCACTTTATTTTTTACCATTTTAATCATTTTCTTATTTCCCCAGGTTTCGTCTCGTTCTTCATGACAGCTTGCTTAACTACGATTTCGTTCATAAGAATTGCTCCAAAATGGCCGCCTTTGATGAACAAGCTAATCAACTCTAGACTCGACGAGTACATTCATCCTAATGTTGCAAAGAGGTGCAAAATAGCCTGTGCTGTATTTATGGCAATGGGTCTAAGTAAGTATAAAACACATTGCCCGCTACTTCGATCGCGAGTGGTTTTATTTCGAGGGTAGGTTAAAACACTAATAATGTAATTATCTAATATTAATTTAATATTAAAATTAAGTTAGAATTTGTGCCAAGTCTAAGGCCGCGGAAACTTGCGACGTTTACGTCGTGTCTGCTCAACGTTGGCGCTTAACGCTAGAAACTCGCAACGTTAACGTCGCGTCTGCGCAACGTTGACGCTGCGCAGACGTTGGAGAAGCGCCAACACTAGTAAAACACCAGTGGGATAGCGGTCTTAAGTTTGTTTAGTCATGAAATAAAAACCTTCCATACAATCTTTAAAACCCCCTAAATTCTTTTATTGGTGATATTTTTAATTAAAAATAAATTATGACAACCTGGACCTGACACGGGATGAGATTTTAAATACAAATTCAATTCTTCCTTTTCATCTTCCTAAAGGTTGAATTTCTAAAAAACCTGTCGGGAACAGACTATAGTCATTGCGTTTTGGAATGCCAAACAGATCAAAGGATAACCTATTTCCTAATAAAAATATCTTTTTATAATCCGTATATTAAATCGATTAACCATGTAACAATTTTCATTAGCAATTAAAGTTGACGACAACGCACTTTATTACTGCTTCATCCGACTGACATGAATGTATGTTATATATTTATGTTTTATAATAATAATAAACTATATCAGACCAGAGATCCATATTTTCAGTTAGGTACATTAAATTGATGATTGATAACTAAACAAAAGACATACAATAAGACATATAATACAATACAATACAACACAATACAATACAAGAAATAGTAGCCCATAGTTTTCTGTGTATGGTGAAAACGTCGGGGTAGCCCGCGAATTTCAAATATTTTTAAGTTTTTTGCATTTTGCAGGTCAATGTCAACTTGTATGTGGATTAAAATATAATTTGAATTTTGCGGGCAACCCTAGAGCATTCACCTAAAATTTAAGATTTCTTTTAATTTTCATTTGTTTTATTAACTTCAATGTAAGCGAGTCAACCGTGATGGCATTACTTACTACTGCCATGCGAAAATGTAACAACTATACCCTAATACATTTGTTTCGTGCATTTCAGTGGAACACATCATGTCAATATTATCTGGAATAGGTCGTGTGTTTGAGTGCCGTGAGTCTGTAGTCAATCCTGGAGAGATGTTCTTGAGGGTGTCATCCCCCTGGCTGTATGAATTGAATGTGCCGTACGTGGAATGGATAGCAATCATTGTTCAGGTATATAATTTTTATTTCGACTATACTATAATAAATTGATACTTTGAGGGCGTGATATGATCAGAAACATGGTTATTGTCTAACAGAGATACCTGACAACACATTATATGCAATTCATCGCAAAATGTGGATGCATTTTATCGATTTACTTAAGAATGAGTTGTTATACATTTAAAAGACTAAGTTTGAAAAAAGCAAACGCATTAAAAAATTTAATTCTCGTATTAACTATTATTTTTTGCATCTCAATATTAAACTGCCAAAAACGCCTCAAATATCAATACATTTTTACAAGTTCTTGACATTGGCACCGAGATGAAATCGTGGTACGAATTTGAATGTTTTTAAGAGGAGAGTTCTTAATTTCTTAAGAACTCTTAATTTTTAAAAGAACAATTAATTTTTAGTTTTTCTCGAAATTAAGGATAGATTAGCAAATATCTCGCTGTGAAACTGTTGGCACATCTATTTAGGTTCTGTGTGGTGTATTTTTAGAAATTTTGAAAACTGTAAGTGCCTTTTTGTGTGTTTCTTAAAGACTCCGCCCTGAAAGTCTGAAGAAAAATTTCGCTTTCAAGGGCTTAAACAAAGTGACATTCAGTCAAAAGTCAAAAAACATATTATTTCATATGCATTTGACCACTTAATGTTTCACTATCGCTTGTCAATCGGGCATTAATGACAGTAACCATTAATGACAGAAAGTCACTCAGTCTACGGAACCAGCACCCCAGTTTCGTAACTAACTCACCAATTTTTTTTTTTAAATATATTTATTATCAATTAGTTCCATGTGTTAGAAAAATATATTTTTTACAACGCAATAAATATATATTGTTAACTGAGAGTGAGTTAATTTTGCAATTAGTATGCAGTTTTTCTTCTACACAAAAAAAATAAGTAAATTTTCTAAATTCTATGACTCACACTCTTTTATTTGCTTTCAGTACCTAAATTCAGTGGCAACAGCCACTTGGAACTATGTGGACATATTTATTGTATGCATCAGTTTATATTTAACTTCGATAATAGAGCAGATAAATAAGAAAATTATTTTGACAGCTAGTAAGGTATACATCATCTGTTAAAGTCGAAAATGTACTGACAGAAGACTTGCTTAGAGCTTCGAGCATGCTATGCTCACATCTAGTCACATACAGTCACCTGACGAGTAGTGTAATCCAATGAACGTTAGGTGACTAGCTGAGCTCTAGGCACTAAGCAGTCTGTGTACGGATTCAGATTGAAAGGCGGGGTCAGTGACTGTTGCGGGCATGGTGGCAAGCGCGATCATATGACCTGAGTGCTTCACGAGTTTTGTAGCAGGCAGTTTATTTTTTTCAGAGGTTACAATGAATAGACGATTTGTGGATGTCATTAGACAGTTCGTGTCACGCTCATTGCGCCTGCCCCTATGGACACAAGCAGCGCCTTTTTTTGTTAAATATTTCGCGCCAGTACGAACTCACTTGTCTAGTTCACTCTGTATGAGACCTGTCAACGCGTTTTCGGTCTAAAACGATTCGATATTAAGTAGATTGAGAATTAAATTAGACTTGATGCAAGTTTCGTACAATTGAAACAAATTGACTTTATATTGATTAGAGTTTAACTTTTAATATAAGTTTCAAGATATTCGTTTCAAATCAAACTTCTATTTAATCAATTCTTTTCAAAATCGTTAAAGAAAATGACAACAAAAGACGCCAAATGTGTCGAATCAGCCTTCTCGTTGCTCAATACTACAATAAAAGTCTGAGCTCAAGTTTATCGAAATCGCGTCTGTTTCAATAATTCGATTTTACATTTATTTTATCCAGATGTGATACAAAATTACATTAACGTTACATTATAACATTCACTAGGAATCATATTGCGAATAATTAAACTGTTCTACTGAACATCACTCGAAAAAATCCCGCTAAAAACTGTATTTCAGAATTTCGTGCCTGCTTCCACATGGGGAATCCTAAGGGACGACTACAACCGCGCGACCAAGTTGATCAAACTATTTGATGACGTGTTCAGTGGACTGGTGCTGATCGCATTTGCAAATGACCTGTTCTTCATATGTATACAGCTTTACAATGTGCTCGCGTAAGTAGAAAATATTATTATTCAGATAATTGTTCCAGGTGTAGGTGGCTTGAAATTATATATATTGTTATAATTATTATTATTTTTTATTCTCTTTTGTATGGTTTCGTGTTTACATATACCTATTGTTTGTGTACCTTGCGTTGTGACAAAATAAATTCATTTTCTTTCTTTCTTTTCTTTCTTTTCTTTCTTTTCTTTCTTTTCTTTCTTTTCTTTCTTTTCTTTCTTTTCTTTCTTTTCTTTCTTTTCTTTCTTTTCTTTCTTTTCTTTCTTTTCTTTCTTTTCTTTCTTTTCTTTCTTTTCTTTCTTTTCTTTCTTTTCTTTCTTTTCTTTCTTTTCTTTCTTTTCTTTCTTTTCTTTCTTTTCTTTCTTTTCTTTCTTTTCTTTCTTTTCTTTCTTTTCTTTCTTTTCTTTCTTTTTTCTTTTCTTTCTTTTCTTTCTTTTCTTTCTTTCTTTCTTTTCTTTCTTTTCTTTCTTTTCTTTCTTTTCTTTCTTTTCTTTCTTTTCTTATTTTCTTTCCTTTCTTTATTTTCTCTCTTTTCTTTCTTTTCTTTCTTTCTTTCTTTTCTTTCTTTCTTTCTTTCTTTCTTTTCTTTCTTTCTTTTCTTTCTTACTTTTCTTTCTTTCTTTTCTTTCTTTCTTTCTAAATACAGGAGTCATTCCTAGAATGGAGCAAGTACTAAATGCGTAGTGAAATAGTTGGCCGATGGGGCCGAAAGCTTTAGGAGTGGCGACCGCATACCGGAAGCCACAACGTTGGAAGGCCTCTCACAAGGTGGACCCGGTAAGAGTCGCAAGAAACGTGGCGACTCTTGGGGAAGACTTATATCTGGCACTGGACGTCTATAAGCTAAATTTATAATAATATTCATACAACTATCACACAACGCCGTCTAGTCCCAAGCTAAACAGAGCTTGTGTTAGGAGTACTAGACAACTGATAAACATACTTAAATATTTCTAAATACATACATATTATAGATAAATTACACCCAGGCACAGAACAAATGATCGTGCTCATCACACAAACATTTGTCCTGGGCGGGAATCGAACCCACGACCTCCGGCATAGCAGTCAGGGCCACTAGCCACTAGACCAACAGGCCAGTCAGATCAGTTATGATGATGGTATGATGGAAGTGAAATAATTGGTCCATTTAAAATACAGGTACTCTGCTTCATTTGGTAAGACTGGAAGTTAAACTCAATATATTAAGGAAAAGACGGCAATCGTGAGCTTATTGTGATGTCATAGCTACTGAGTCGATTAGGATTTTCTTCAAAATGACAATATAGATCTTAATGTGTTTTGATTTATCGCCAAATGAAACTGTCACCCATCACATTATCTACTAAGTTTCACTGATTTATTATTACGAGTATGCTGCAGTGACAATTTTTATATAGCTATCAAATTATAATGCTATCAAATTATTATTATTTATTATTTTATATAGCTATCAAATTATTTTTTTATCCAATACGATCCATGTTGTAGGAATGGGGTGCGATCAACGCAAATCGTCAATAAATTATGCCCTGGACATGAGAACAAGTGAGTTATAAAATAATATTTTTATAAAGATGTGCGTGTCCTCTTCAAGTTAGTACCCAGAAATATGAATGTTAATAATTATGGTGTTTAGCAACTGGAGTTTTCCTGGTTATATACGTCCCTTTGTGCCCTATTGACCAAGCTCTAGTCTCTTTCAACTTCGATATATTGAGAAGTTCAAATTATATATGTGAAACCCGAAACACGTGTCTAGTATTTTTATGCTAAGAATCTATGAATATATGTATAAAGTTTCATAACTGTATCATAAAAAATCACAAAGTTATAAGCTTGTTTTGTTACCTGGTTGTCCGCACAAATACATGGTTACCGGGCCATCCTGGAGTGAGGGGTAGTTTTACTCCCGCACCCAGCTGTGCGCTGGCACCTAATGCCCGCTGTGACCTGCCGTTACCTGTGTTGTACTTGGTGTCGGTAGTGTCCAACTTGTGACCTTTTTAAAATATTTTTACAATAAAAAATAAACTTACCTGTGTAAATAGTTCAATTCCCGAATTAAGTCTCGAAGATTTTTCCGAAACGCAAAAAGTTTTTTTTTTGAGACGTAACTACAAATTTACTGTTTCCAGATTTATTCCTATATCTGTGCTATATGACCTTGCTTTATGCAAAATTTCAGGATTCTGGGTCAACGGGAATTACCCTATGAATTTTGATTCCCTTGAGAGTGTGAAATATACGTTTTTTGCGACAAAATAAACATAAACGGCCGTATCTTTTTTGTAGTTTGAGTTCTCACAGTTTCAAGGGACTGTAGACCTGAGTATATGGTAATTTCAACTCGATACCTCCATACTTTCACGAGATGAAAGGTCTTGACAGACAGGTATACAGACAGACAGACGGACGGACAACAAAGTGATCCTATAAATAAGGGTTTCGTTTTATTCGTTTTGAGGTACGGAACCCTAAAAACGAATTCAAAAAGAAAGTAGAAAACTATAAATCTGCGGAGTCTACAGAGTTTTTACTTTCACTTTATAAATTCACAGTATGTAAAAATTAAATGATGGTCAATCTCATATATTTTGGGTTTCTGGTGATAGTTGTCGCGAAATGTACACTACAAATCCTTTTTTTTTTTAGTGTGTTCCGCATCTACGTTTACCCCGCATACCTGATATACTCGACCATTTACCTCTGCATCCGATTCCTGACTGTGTCGCTAGTGTTGTCTGGTGTGCACTCTTCCTCGATGGTATCTCTGCCGGTTCTGTATGCGGTGCCTACGACATCTTATTGTAAAGAGGTGAGTTTTTGAGGTGTTAAATATTTTTGGCATTTGATTGGAACTTGTTGAAGGTAAACCTTTCCAAAGGTCCTTTGGCTCGTGACCAAATTGGATTCGAACTACTGCAACTGCCATCCTGTTTTTTTTTTTTTTCATTACATTTTCTACGCAAGCAAGCTAAGACGGCACGGTTGGCGCAATGTTTGAGCTATTGGCTGCTTTGTTGCGTGTCGCGGGTTCGATTCCCTCACGGGACAAATATTTATAAGGCCTACAGATGAGAGCAGTGGTGGCCGAGTGGTAACGGCCCCAACTTACGAGTTGTAGGTTGTGATTTCAAACCCAGTCAGGCGCATTACTTTGTGTAATTTATTTCATCACCACTGCTCTCAAAACGGTGAAGGAAAACATCGTGAGGAAACCGGCATGTCCTAGAACCAAAAATTCGAAGACATGTGACATCCACTAACCCGCACTGGGCCCGCGTGGTGGATTATGGCCCATACCCTCTCCTAGAGAGGAGGCCTGAGTCCCAACAGTGGGAACATTATAAGGCCGACTATGATATGCTATGCTACAGATAAGTGTTCCTGGTGTGTGTGTCTTGTATAGGTGAATTTATATGTTTGTGAACGCACCCACGATACAGAAATTATTTCTTGTGTGGGGTAAAGTTAAAAAAAAAGAATATTAAGACTGGCTTCACAAAAGCAAAGGAGACGGTGGAAAGCGTGAGAGGCAAATCGTACACCCCAGCCACTGCAAAAGACACCCAGAGCATCAGGAGTCATGGGGCAATTCTCGGCCACCATATACTCTGGTAAGGAAATCTACGCCTGCATAGGTTTGCTTGTCCTCCTATAAGGATCCACGCGCGCCTCAAAGAATTGTCAGTAGGATTGGCGGAGCTCTCCTTCCAAGACAACAGAATTGTTCGAAAGAGTCACCATAATCCTGGAACGCAAAAGGCAACAGAAAGAACTGGGTAATAAGTGGGTTTTATTTAGTAAAGATCTGACTCTCTCTAGCTCCATACTGAGAAGAAGGTGTCATCCTATTATTTCCAGTCCTCAACAAAAAAATATTGCACTGACAATGTAATTGAAGCTTCAAAAGACCTTTTTGTTAAACTGTCTACACTTAATATTATAAAGAAGTAAATTTTGTTTTTGTTTTTATGTTTTTAGATTATGACAAAACAGAACCCTTATAGGATCATTTTGTTGTTCGTCAGTCTGTCTGTCTGTCTGTCTGTAAAGACCCTTTATTTTGGGAACGTAGGTATGGAGGTATCGAGTTGAAATTACTATATACTCAGGTCTACAGTCCCTTGAAGCTGTGAGAATTCAAACTTAAAACTATAATCAAATTAGCAGTCTCTTTAAGCTGTAAAAAAATGTAATTTCTAAGTTAACAAAAAAACAAGATACGGCCGTTTATGTCTCTAAAAACGTATATTTCGACACTCTTGAGGAAATCAAAATTCATAGGGTACTTCCCGTTGACACAGAATCTTGAAATTTTGCATAAAGCAAGGTCTTATAGTACAGATATAGGAATAAATCTGAAAACTGTAAATTTGATGTTACGTCACAACAAAAAAAAATTTTTGCGTTTCGGAAAAATTTTCGAAACTCTATTCGGGAATTAAACTGTTTACATAAGTAAGTTTGTACGGAATCCTCAGGGTGCGAGTCTGACTCGCACTTGCCCAGTTTTTTTGTTTGTAGGAGGTAATCTCTGAAAGTCTTCTGAAAGTATTGGTCCAATTCCGAAAATTTTTTCACTGATAGAAATCTGCTTTATTCCTGAGTGACATAGGCTGTATTTTATGTATGCGGGCGAAGCCGCGGGCAAAGCTAGTACTGTATAAGTTTCGCAAATGAAGTTTTAAATAAACGTCGTTTCTGGCTCCGATGATAGGTATGTATTTCAACCGAAAGACGTCCACTGTTGGACATAGGCCTCCCCCAAGTGTCGCGATAACGACCGGTTCTGTGCGTCTCGCATCCATCAGATTCCCGCGAACCTCACCACGTCATCGGTACACCTAGTCGGAGGTCTTGCAACTCTGCGTCTTCCGGTACGTGATCGCTACTCTAGAACCTTTCGTCTCCATCGACCGTAATCCTCAGATGCATGATTTCAATCTAAAAACCAGCTTTCTGCACCTTTGCTAACAAAGAGCTAGATTTCTTAATTGGAAAACTGGGCCTTGGTATTGGCCATGGTCCGAAGCGAGGAGGAGTAGCAGACGGTCGCCTCCTTCTGCGAAGCAGTAATGCTAGCAAAGGAGGAGGCCGTACGTGCACGCAGGAGGGAGCGGCTCTCACGCCCCAGCCGCTGGGATCCCGATCCCGATTTCCGGTCACCGCAGACGCGGGCTTACGGACGGTGAGCAAAGGGTAGCTCGCCGTCCGACTGTCCGGACCGAGCCCAAGTTGTTGACGCCTCAAGGAGATGTCAGTAAACCGTAGGAGCCCAGCAGGGTTTCGACCTACTGGGGCCAAAGGTCTGCTTTTGAGACTCGGCCTTGGTACGAAAGGCAACGGAACAAGAGTGGGTTTTTAGTCAGTAAAAGTCTGACACGCCCTCTCGCTCCGCCCAAGAGCGAGGGATGTCATTGGATGATTTACCCACCTACAAAAAAAAAGACGGTATTCCTTCGATTCTTAATTTTCGTTGACCTATCCCAATGTCAAGATTTTCCCCGAAGCAACTTTTCAGCAATTCTACTGCTTTCAAGCTTAAATCTTGGTTGAGTTTTTCGATGTTTTAATATTCTCTTTGGCTTGTTTCTCAGGTCGAAAGGTTCCAGAACCAAGTTAACAACGATATCGTGGCTCTCAGTGGTCTGCATTTCTTTTATATCACTAGAGATCTATTCCTCACGGTAAGTACCTATAGATTTCATACATAACTCACTTTGCAGCTTTGAACTCAACAGGGCATACTATGTCATAACAAAAAGAACATAAAAATACAATCTCTACCTGCTGCATGTTTAAAAACATTATTATTATAATTATATGAATGAGTACCTACACGACTGAAAATCTCGAAAACTATTTCAGTTCTTTAGATCAAGTAGTTTTCGAGATTTCGTGTTTAGTCAGTGAATGAATGAGCGATTACTTTTACTTTTATTAATATAAATAAAAAAACACCTTGTTGTTGTGCTTTTAGTTTTTTTTTTTTGACATGGCAGACGTTTTTATATTTTTTTTAATTATTTATTTTTTTCACGGAATCGATAATTACAGCGTCATTTTTTTTCTTAAAAAAAAATATGATAATACTTTCAATTCTAACAATTAAGGTATTCAATTTATTTCATCGACAAATTTTATTTAAATTTCTTACTAACGAAAAATGCATCATTAATCAACTTCAATAAACTTTTCAACAAAATAGACTTCGAAAGAATGAAAACAAATCACGGTTCTTTTTAAATGTCAGAATTCATAATTATTTCAAACGTTCCCACATACCTACATTAATTTGATGGCTACTTATTAATTTGATGGTTGCCCTTTGATAAAAGTTATATTTAATTTAATTATTGCTATGGGCACAGCACTGCTCTTTTTTTTAAGTGGGAAATCATTTTTTGACTCCTTCCACTCTTCTACCCAGCGCTAGGTTGCAACAATTGCTGTCACCATACTATCACGACTCTACCCACAATGCCGCGATTTGTCGTAGCAGCGAAGTTTCGCCCCGGCATTATACCTCCATGGTCCGATTCTCTGGGACGCGTTCAGCTTGGCCACTGCACCCCTAGCCAAGTTGATAATCTGCAATCGTTAACGCTAGTCGAAATGTATGGGAATGACATCATCTCAACGTTCAAATGTTCACAGCGTTCAAAATGATAGAATGAATTGTTATCGTTTCTACAGAGTTCAACGCTACATCTTTTGTTATTGTAGAACGAGCGGCCGACTCAGGTGCGTCAACATGGCTACCAACTTATCGTTTTCTACAATTGCTGACACCGAGGCGTTACCGATTGGAGAACGGAATTCGACACGAAACGGTTGTAACTTGGCTAGGAGGGCTGGCTACTTCCGCAGCGACGGCACCCTCACTGGCGCCCCGTAAAGGGCCATTGACCGCATGATTCTCGCGTAGTGACTCCAGGAGTCACTTAAGGGCAGCCCCGGCTATCTCTAGTTTTGGTAGCACTGCTCTTGTGTTAATTTATTGAACGACAATATTATATAAAACACAAAGCAGTCATGTATTCTTATTCAAATATTAAGACCATTCACACGTGGAAAAAAAGTAACCTACCCACCCACATCTTTATTTTTCTGGTTAACTAACCAGATACGGTTTCTGTATTTTAAGGGTCACCGAAACGGTCAATTTCGATTGATAATATTACGTGATTGACACATTGATTTTCGTTGAAATGATATTGTGACTTAAATTTTGTCATTTTTTTTAAATGCGAGAAGTTTATTGATGGTCAGGATTATGATGATGATGATGATGATGTTATGTTGATTATTTCTCATTGTTGCAGGTCGCAGGAACCATAGTGACGTATGAACTCGTACTCCTACAATTTAGTGATGACGACAAATAAAAGAACAGTCAGAGTCAAACAGCTTGTTTCTGTTATAAATTAAATAAATAATATTATTATTTAGATAAAATCTTATTTTACAAGCAACTAAAAACATATTAATTAGTTCGTTGAAATACAATTTCTCAATTCCAATTGAAACTTGAATTAACTAATACGACTGTGATTGAAAAAGATTTAAAAAATTAATCGATTCAAAGAAACTCGATAAGATCTCAAATTTTTATTTACTTTAATTTCTTTATATTTTGATTTTTATTTTTTCTTCCCGTTTGTCTTTAAATAATTTATTATAGCTCATTTTTAAACCCAATTAAAATTGTTGGATCCTGTAACTTGTATAGGCTAACATTTTGTGTCATGTCAATTTATTAATTGCTAAGTTTCCTGTCAATGTTATGCACCTCTGTAAGTGACAAATTCACTGCGCCTGAAACTATAATGTGGATTTTATTTGTTTATGTTTTAGTAAGCCGTTGAGGTGTTCTCTCAATAAATAAATAAATAAAAATAATTACATTCACTTTCTTTTGTATAATTGGTAAGACTGTGACTGTGTGATTGATTGTGGACGAGGAATACGCATTTCCACAACTGGTGTGCGAAACTGCACTCAGTTTCAGACTATAGCACAGTTTCGCTATTTAAGGGGCAGATATATAGGGTGACTGGTAATTAGTGTACGATACTTAAACACGTGATTGTGCTCATGATAACCAACAACTTTTACTAGGGGAACAAACCTGAAATCGCGAAAAAAATAGCAGCTGTTCAGTACATTTATGTTTGCCTAATGTACTGAACAGCTGATATTTTTTTCGCGATTTCGGCTTTGGTCCCTTAATAAAAATTGTTTGTTATCATGGACACAATCACGAGTTTAAGTATCGTACACTAATTGCCAGTCACCCTATATGATTTTTGATGATTTTAAATCCAACATCACGTCTTAACGGCTAGTTCGTATGTTTTGAAAAAAAATATTTTAAACTAGACTACTTGCCTAATAATTTGATATACGATTTTTTTTTTTTCTTAGAACTTGGTGTGATTTATTTTTAAAGAATATGTCTAAACAGACAAGAAACGCGAAGATCAGGCAAAAACCATTGGGTGTATTTTTATGAAACTTTCACAAACCAAAAGATAATTTGATATACGGTTTTTATTTATATTGTGTTTAATAAATGGAGGACATATTATTATTCGAATAATTTTTATGCACTGGGAGTGACGCTAGCTTCTCCTTTGTTCGCTCAAGGTCGCTGGTTTTTAGTGTCGCCTTAACTCACCCCGCCACTGCGGCCGCCATGCTACCTAGCACATCTTTGGTAAAGCATTGCGCCGGCATAAGTGATATGAGTAATCGTCAATATAGCATATATGCAAATTAACTATTCAGTGAGTGAGAAAATAATGCGGTATTTGGAATTTGGTCATTGCAGAGAACGTTAATAACCACAAGAAACAGTGTAGGTCTCAAAATGCTCCCCTGGGGCACGCCATAGTTATTGGGTAATTCATCACTTTTGTGATTCTCTATAGTAACTAGCTGAGAGCTGTTGATAAGATAGCTCTTAAGGAGATCAAACGGAGATTCCTCACACCCATTTTTTCAAACATGAGTTGAAGAGTGGAGACAAGAACGAAGTCAGATAATTTAGCAAGATCCAGAATTATGATAAGCACATTTTTATAAGCATGCAAGTTTTCTACAAAATTGTTTACTAACACATGGATAACATCATAAGTAGATTTGATCCTGCAGCAGCCAAATGGTTAAAGTGATAACAGTTTCAAGTGTTCAAAGTAAGTTCAAGCACTTTAAAAAAGGTACTAAGAACTTTAATTAGATGATAGTTGTTTGCAAGTTTCCGTCACTACCCTTACAGATAGAATGAATTATCGCTTTTTAAAAAAAAGTGAAGAACACCACCAAGTCTACGCAAATGTGGCATTGTAAAAGTGCAAGGATTTGAGCACTTTTTTTTCAAAAGGTTTGGGATAATGAACTATTCTATCTAGCGACCGCATCAACCTTTAGCTGGCTAATGGTATGAACAACTTTATTGACTAATCCACCCATGTTCGTTCCAGCCTTTTGCGTTCAGGGCCACAGTGACTCTTTAAAACAATTCCACAGCCCAATAGACAAGGTACCTACTTCTGTCAACGTTAGTCAGACCTATTTAAAAAGCACAAAATATCTCATTTATTCAAACACCTTTGCATCAGCCTTGAAAAGGCACGTGCCGAAACTGTAACACAAATATCCCTAGCGCGTTATTTTACAAGTGACATGATTATAAATTATTCATATGCTGATGACAACAAGGGCTCCAAAATTTGGGGTCTGGTCAAGGATAAACATTTTTATTAACTTTTTTTGTAACAGTACTCACAAGGTATTTAATATGAAAGGTTCTGATTTTGGTGGGCAGCGTTTTGGTATGAATATCTTTAAAATAATTATTTTTTAGTACTAAATTATTGCTTCTGTAGAAACCTGAAAACGCATCCTAAGAGATAACTAGAAATATTGACCTTAGTAAGAGTTAACGGAACGTGGAAAACTTAGCAATGTACTTATAATTAGAAAAAAACATAATGACTGTTGGTGTTTAAAGTTGGTGCATAAAATCTTGACTAAACTTGCAAGGTTATTGACATTAGGATTGTGGACTTAGCAATCATTGTATCGATAGTCGTGTCAACCAATGGATTAATTGCCACGAGCCTCAACCTTTATCTTAGAAGGCTCTCGATAGGCAGCTGGATCGATGGCTTGATTCAGAAAGCTGTACTTCCAGACACGGCTCGTATAGTTAGAAGGTTCCTTTTTCTATGATCCTGACCGCCTGCAACTTGCACCCTGTTACCTATACGAGTGGGATATCTTATATGTTCAAATGTTTTTTTCTTGAAAGCAAGATCATTTATTTACACACTCTTTCGATATTAGACCTTATTTGTTACTTTCCAGCAGGTCAGATCGCAATAAAAAGCTGATTCATCAACACAAAAAAAAAGATTCATCATAACTTAAGACAAATCATGAACTATACAATCAGAATCGAAAGAAAAAAATATAATATGTATAGAGTTTGTTATTATAATCAGCAATAAAAAAATAAACAAGACAAAGCTCTTTTCACAAAGAAATAATATAATAATAAGTAAATAAATCTTATAAATGACAATTTATTTACAGAAATCTCTAGAGAATTAGAAACTATCAACTTCAAACTTCTACAACAGAATCATTTGGACAAGTAAGTGTGAAATTGCTCTAATTATAAATATTTTCGTGCTCAATAAAATATTTTGATCACATTTTTATTGGTTTCAGTGTTACCAAAGAAGGAAGTGCTAGGCATTGGATTTCAGATGATAGTGAGTTCTTTTTTCATTACTATGATAAGATTGAGAATAAGCTAGAGTATATCTATCAGTATGAAAAAGAATATATATATAGTGATAAATTCGTTAAATATATATAAAGCATTTTTGTGGAGATAAACCCAACAAGGTTTCATAAATTTAAAAGCACCGTTAGTATTTTTGAAAATTGATAGGGAAATAAGGAGAAACATAATTTTTCTTATTTCTTATTAAATAATATTTTGTGTCAAAACTTGTTACTATTGGGCTTCAAATAAAAATATATTATTTTCAGCCAATGTAGGCGATGACGGTAAAAACACAATAAAGAATCAGTTCATATCGTTTCAAAAAGCTATGAAAATGGTAATCATATGGGGTCAATGCATTGGATTGAACCCTGTGACAGGAATACTACAAAAAGATGTATCAAAAATGAGGTAAATCAATAGAATGACTCTAATTATAAATATGTGGACACAGTAGATAGCGATGCCAAGACATTTTTGACGCCATATTACAAGAGTTAAAAGATTTGGTTTTAAGTATAATTATACATCTATTGTACTTCAAGCATTTTAACAACGTATAATAATTATAAATAAATAAGATAAGTATAAAGTTTTTATGACTGGAGAGAATAATATTTATGAGAAATTATACCATAATTATGTGTACCGTATTGTTTATTATAAGAAAAATGGTGACATTGATTAAAAGAAAAACCTTTTAATATTCGTAAAAATACGTAAATATTTTGCAAAGCCAAAAAAAAAAACGGCATTAGAATAATAATAAATAAAAGTTTATTGACATAAAGTTTTACATAGAAATGAATCCCCTGGTCCACAAACTAGTGTAAACTGTATCATAGGGACCAGTGTCTTCGCCAGTTTTCGTAAATACATTATTATGTCAGAAATACTTTAAAATTAAGGTTAAATAACAAAATAAATACTTAGGTCTAGATTTAAAATTAAGCATTCTGTGGAGTGTGTGTGTGCGTGTGTGTGTTTTGAATAGCGTGTAAGTGAAGTTATAAAATAATAAGAATATTTATTTGCCAGAAATTAAGTTTTCAATTTCATCATAATTGTACTGTTTTAGCCAGAGAGTCAATTTGGTTTTAAATTTGCGGACAGTATATGTTTTGCAGTCATTATTTGTTTTGAGGAATATATTATACATTTTAGGAGCTAGCACATCAATATGTCGTCTTGCAAAGGCAGTCCTAGCACGCGGTATAGGGCAGCGGTTGATCCTTTTAGTTGTAATAGGCAGGGTAGGTACGATGCTTCTGTGGTATCTTATCATCATCTCAAGCACAAAGAGTTTTCTAACCGATAGTACGTTTGCTCTTTCAAAGACATTCACTGTTGGGTGTCTAAAGGGCTAGCGCATAATCACCTTTAGTACTGCTCTTTGCGCCCTTTCTACAATAATCAGATGATTTTTAAATGTATCTCCCCATGCGCAAATACAATACCTGACTAGGCACTCGCACAAAGCGCGGTAAGTTTGGATTAGAAGTTTGAAAGTTGCCACACTCCGTAAGTTCTTGAATATATAGATCATTCTTCTAATCCTGCCAGCCAACATAGTTGTGTGAGTGCTCCAATCAAGTCTTTCATCTATTACTATACCTAGATATTTAATAGAGGAGGTTCGCGAAAGTAAGTCACATGTGCAGTTAGAACGATCAACAGTTCGGTTACATGGATACATATGTATTTTTATAGAGAAAGTTGGATCCGGATTTGTCAGATAAGACTTGCTGAAACAAATATATTTGGTTTTGGAGGTATTGAGTGAAAGGAGACTATTTTCCAGCCATTTTGTTATTTTAGCTAGTCCGTCCTCAGCCTCATGTCGAACTATGTCCCAGGTCTTCCCATGAAAAACCAAAACAGTATCATCTGCGAACATAAGGAGCTCCACATTGGGCAGATTTATGTTGAACAGGTCATTAATATAAATTAGAAATAAGGTGGGCCCAAGGGTACTGCCTTGTGGAACTCCAAATGTGCAGTGGCCACTGTTACTCTCATAATCATCTACCCGAATTATCTGAGTTCTGTCCGATAGATAGTCACTAAACCAATCCAGTACCAATCCTCGTATGCCCATGTTTTCAAGCCTTGCCAGCAGAATAATATACATTTCCTTGTTAACATCAATAAGGAAACTATTAACTAAACCAAACATATGATGGATAAAAGTTAATACGACGAGAACGGGTGTGACTACTGAGATAATGGGTAATAGAGAAGAAAGGAAGGAAAAGACATGTTACGACAACCACAAATAAATACGGCAAGAAATTGCTGAAGTATAACAAACTTCTGCTGCTTCTGTTAGCTTGCCTGAAAGTGGAAAATTATCCCCAGGGGTCATACTGGCAGGATCAAAAAGTACCCTATGTGCTATTCCAAGACATGATCTACCAGGCTGTTCAAATCCGTTAAGCCGTTTGAGCGAGAAGGATTACACATATAGAGCCCGCAAGCTCATCCACATTTTTAAAACCCTTAGACATGTTGCAAACCATAAACTTCTAATGCAAACATACAAAGCCCTATGCCACTGTATCATGGGTTACGCTATTTTCGCATGGGATGGCACCGGTAAAACTCACATGATTGAGGTCGAGAGGGCGCCGCGTGCGGTTCTAAAAATCGTTCTCTCTCTAACATTCCGGACGCCCACCACTGTTATTTACGAAACCGCCAAAGTTCTTAGCGTCCTAAAAATCTTTCATTTTGAATGCCTGCGCAGATATCACCGTTATGTCGCCCCAGGTTTGCCAATCTCGTCCAAGCGGATTGATTAGATGTCCAGTGGATAGGTCTAAGAGCGTCTTCGCTAACAAGCACTATCACTTCATCGCTCCACCATTTTACAACAAAATCGGGCAAGAAAAGGGGATGAAACATCTTAAACTTTTAAACAAATTCCAATTCAAAAAACATTAACACAGTGGTTAGATACTTTTAACTACGAAGAAATAGAAATCTTAATCGGAACTGTAACTTAAATTTTGACACCCAATCACCGACACTATACACTACAGTTACATACCCTAACTCCCTACACACACTCTGTATTATTGCTATTGTTGTGATTATCTTGCATGCTATATTTTTTTTATCTATCTTTTCACTACTCTATTATAATCCCTATATAGTGAGAGGTCTGGTTCTTGTGATACAGGATATCCTAGTATAAGAGCCAGGGCGACACTGATGTTTGTATTTTTAAGTGATTTAATAAAATATTATTATAATATGCATATACAAACTATCGCCTTGGTAATATAAGTTTGATTGTGTCTTTCAGGTTCACTAAATGCTCGTTTCAGTATCTGTTGGCCATTACTATAGCCGTTGTTCAAATCATGGCAACAATGCTGAGTATCTACAGACTTTACAAGAAACCTAACGTTGCTGTTCTTGGTAAGTCTTCGAATTCTAATTAATTTTGATTTGTATCAAATAATGACAGCTATGCTGACGTATGAAATAATAGCATCGATTTCTAAGCTCTTGATACAAGTGTGCGAGGGAAAACCTTGATGGTTTTGTTAAATGTTTATGTTTTCACGCAGCCACCACTGATTTTAATTTTTGTTTATGACTCTTTTTTTACTATTTCAACTAATTTTGTGTAATTTCCTCAGGTTCCGTTACATATTTAATGCCAGTTTGCTTAACTACGATTTCATTTATAAGAACCGCTCCAAGATGGCCGTCTTTGATGAATGAGCTAACCAACTCTAGACTCGATAAGTACATTCACCCTAATGTTGTCAAGCGGTGCAAACTAGCTTGTGCTGTATATATGGGAATGGGTTTAGGTAAGTTTAAAAAAAAAACATAGTTTAACTTTGCTTTGCTTAGCGCGACCAGGGGCCCTATTATAATGTAATAAATAAAATCTTCATAATCCCTGTGTGCGAGAGAGATGAAGCTATACAGGACGAATAGACGGCGTGGTTGGGACCTAAGCTGTAGCTTTAGTAGGCACGTTATATGCGATAGCAAACCGATCAAGGGTCAATCCTTTTTCTAAATTTTATTTGTAGTAATCTGAAAATTAAATACATTAATAAAAGAATAAGACATTACATTAATAAGACATTACGTTGTAAAGAAGAAAAAAAAAACAGGATATATTACAGGTAGATTATTTTAATCTTTAATCATTCACAAACACAGAAAAACTTCTAGAATTGCTTCAATAATTTAATGGATATTAAATTGGTAATTTTTTTAAACTGTATTTGTATAAGTAGCATTTTATTCTTTAACAATTAATGAACCGTGGACCAAAAAACAATAGATCACTTAGTCTGGTGATGACCTGAAACACAGGTTTTTATTAACCTAGCTCAAGCAAGTCGCTACAAGTTGTAATGGCAGTTGGTACTGCCATTAATAGGTATAAACATGACATGTGTAGATTAAACTAGTTTTTATACATATAATTAGGTATTCAAGCCAATCTTTTTAGAACTTAATATTACTAGGTAAGTATTCTTAAGTTTGTTTTATGTATTTCTTTGTAAAAGTACTTAAATAAATTATTATTAATATCATTATTTGATTTATAGATCACGACTTTCAATAGCAAATAGTGTTAACAGCAACAAATGTACCAGGCTCATAAAAATTTTTTTCTTCATAAATCATAATGTTAACACACTTTTTTACTATTTCAGACGAAGGGAAATATTTTTCGAGTAGGTATATTCTAAAAGATGTTAAAAAATAGACTATAGAGAGTTAATGTTATTGGTTTTTTTTTCATCATCTTCCACTTATCTTATGTTACTTGGGGGTTGGTACAATACGTTTTTTTCTTCCATTCTGTCCTATCGCCTGTCCCGCTATTACTAACTTCGTTTTCTTTCAAATCACTCCTCACACAATCCTTCCACCTTTTCTTTGGCCTTGCTCTCTCCTCTCCATTCTGTCACATATTGTACTCATAATTCTTTTAGTAACATGTGTTTCATCCCCCCTCTTCACGTGACCATACCAAGACAAAATTTGAAAGGGAATCGTTTTCCCTTTCAAATTTTCAGTCACTACGACATTTTTTATCTAATTACACATAATTAAATATAGGCGCGCCAACCGTGACGGGATCGCCAATATTTTTTTTAATGATATAAACCAGTGCTTGACTGCGATCCCACCTGATGGCAAGCAGTGATGCAATCGTTGATAGTGAATCGCACTAGTTAATTAAGAGCCTATTCACTCTAGCCTTGAAGACACCCAAATTATAATCGGACGGGAAGACCGCAGCAGGCAAATTGTTCCAATCCTTCGATATACGCGATATAATCGACGAGGCGAAACGCTTAGTCCGGATCGTAGAGATGTTAACAAAGTACCTAAGGGTGGACACTCGACGCAAAATGTATCAACTTTAAAGCAATACACTAATTTCGTGTATTTCAGTTGAACACATCATGGCATTACTATCGAGATTAATTTATTTATTGGAATGCCAGGAGGGCCATGTTGGAGAGGTGTTTGTAAGAGGGACGTCCCCCTGGCTGTATGAATTGAATATTCCATACGATGTGTGGTTAGGAAGCATTCTTCAGGTATACTATGTTTCTTTACAATCTCTATAGACTACACATTATTAGAATAATGCACTCCCATACAACCCCAATTAGATAATTAGGTTGCAATCTTAATTTGAGCACTGAAATACTATTTTAAAATAGAATATAATAAACTTTATTGTACACCAAAAAGTAACACAACTTATACATAAACTTATACATAAATCTATGGGTACAATGGCGGTGTTATCGCTGACAGCGATGTCTACCAGACAACCTTAGGAAAGAAATGCACCATAAGTAGTAGTTTTTTAAGAAATTAGTTATCCAAATTGTAAGCAAATAATATGGGAATCGACCTACTATCTTTTTTATTGGTATCTTCGCACGCTTACACAAACACTCTGGTGATGGTGACGGAATCATTTATCAATCAAAACTACGTAATTTTTTTTATCCAAAATCATTCTTTAATATTTTGGGATAAAAATGCTAACCCAGCCAGGCGCATTACTTTGTGTAATTTATTTCATCTCACTGCTCTCAAAACGGTGAAGGAAAACATCGTGAGGAAACCGGCATGTCCGAGAACCAAAAATTCGAAGACATGTGACATCCACCAACCCGTACTGGACCCGCGTGGTGGATACCCATACAGCCCATTCCCTCTCCTAGAGAGGAGGCCTGAGTCCCAACAGTGGGAACATTATAAGGCCGACTATGCTATGCTATGCTAAAAATGCTAAAAGCGATTCAGTATCCGATTCTACTATATACTGTTATATACTACTAAATACTGTTTTCAGGATATGCGTTTCTTAAGTTATATGTTTTGTATACAAAACATGTAGGGTACAGTTTTTTTATTTATTTTTTTATTTAAACTTCATCTACAGTAGTGGTACATTTTTACATTTATATTCTATTCTATAACTCTCATTTTTATTTGCTTTCAGTGCTTGAATGAATTAAACACAGCCACTTGGAACTATGTGGACATATTTATTGTGAGCATCAGTTTATATTTAACTTCGATAATGGAGCAGATAAATAAGAAAATTATTTTGACGGGTAGTAAGGTACGAGTACATCATTTGTTTTTGTTTTTTTTTTTGTTTCGTTTGTTTATTTTTAGGATTCCTCAAAAGGAAAAAAATGGAACCTTTATAGGATCACTTTGTTGTCCGTTCGTCTGTCTATCTGTCTGTCCCTTTATCTTGAGAACGCATGGAGGTATCGAGTTGAAATTAAAACCATATACTAAAGTCTGCGGTAACATGAAACTGGAGAAAAATCAAACATCTGAGTTAACGAAAAAAAAAGATATGGCCGTTTATGTCGTAAAAAACGTGCACTTCGACACTCTCAAGGGAATCAAAATTCATAGGGTACCTACTTCCCGTTGACCTAGAATTCTGAAATTTGGCATTAAGCAAGGTCTCATAGCAAAAGAACAGGATAAAATCGGAAAACTGTAAATTTGTAGTAACGTCACAAAAAAAAACTTTTTTGCGATTCGGAAAAATCTTCGTAACTCAATTCGGGAATTGAACTGTTTTCATAGGTAAAGTTGTACGGAACCCTCAGTACGTGAGTTCCACTTGCCCAGTTTTTTGTTTATTTTGTTTTTTTGGTTTTGTTTTATTTGTTTGACAGATGGTTTGCTTCGAGCATGGCGAGTCAGGTAGCGGTAAGCTTTTTGTAGGGCTCTAGGGCCTAGAGTCTTGGCGCTTAGCAGGACACCGCTTCTATACTGGTCCAGAGTGTGCCAGGTGCTGGCGTGGTGTTTCTACAGTATTATCATAACTTGTTATATACTTGCGATTCATGTCGACATCTTTAGTTAGTAGTAATAAAACAGCCACTGAACTTCAGTGTATTTTTTTTTTCGGTGGGAAAATCATCTAATGACATCCCCCGCTCTTGGACGGAGCGAGAGATAGTGTCAGACTTTTACTGACTAAAAATCCACTCCTGTTCCTTCGTTGCCTTTCGTACCAGGGCCGAGTCTTTCTTTCAGAATCAGACCCTTGGCCCCAGTAGGCTTCGACCCTGCTGGGCCCCTACGGTTTGCTGATATCTCCTTGAGACGCGCGCGGAACAGTATGCGCCGTCGACGACTTGGACTAGGTTCGGACGGTTACCGGACGGTCGAACGGCGAGCTACCCGTTGCTCGCCGTCGATCCGCAAGCCCGCGCCTGTGGTGGCCGGAATCCTGGCGGCGGTTGGGGCGTGAGGACCGTTGTCTCACGCGTGCGGCCTCCTCCTTTGTTGGCATTATTGCTTCGCAGAAAGAGGCGACCGCCTGCCACTCCTCCTCGCTTCGGACCATGGCCTGTACCAAGGCCCGGCGCGAGGGATCGCCGCCGCTAATCGCCCCCACGAGAACACGGCGTTGCTCTGCCCAGGCGAGGCACATCTCCACCGTGTGCTCCATCGTGTCCTACTGAACTTCAGTGTTCAATCAGACTACAAACGTGGGCGCGGGGTGGGTGTGGCGCGGAAAACTCAAACATTAGAACTGTATTGGAGTGTCCATAGTGAGCACGTGACCGCGGGAAGGGGCGCGGGATGCGGGATGCGGGACGCGCGCGGGCAACTCACGACATAGCTTGTGGCCGCAATGAGTGCGCGGACGGCGAGTGGCAACTGTGCGGGAGCGGGCATCTCAAACTAGTTCGAGCTAACCGCGTACGTTGATGATGGCTCGACTGCGGAAAGGCACAATACGCGCTGCCCGCACCGCTCTGCTAATCTGCCTGAGCACTGAGTCGAAAAAAATCCCGCGAAAAATCTCTGTGTTTCAGAAGTACGTGCCTGCATCGACCTGGGAAGTATTGAGAGAGGACTACAACCGTGCGACCAAATTGGTCAAACTATTTGATGACGTTTTCAGTGGACTGGTGCTGATCGCATTTACAAATGACCTGTTCGCCATATGTTTACAGCTTTACAATGTGCTCGAGTAAGTAGAACCTACTTACTTTGCATGCTTTGGAAAAATAATAAAAATTCTATGAAAAATAAATAAATAATAATACTGTGCAGACGTGATGGGCAGACCCATACCGCCTTATTCCAAAACGTAATCTAAATGTAGTGTAGTTAGATTATTACTAGGTTTAAGGCCATGACTAAATAAAACTTTATTAAAAAATGAAGTTTATCACTAGTTTCTGAACTATCTATGGTAGTAAATTTAGACCGCCGAAACCCCTAGTTTAACTATGGTACTAACTTCGATACTAATATTATGTATATTTAAGGTTAGCTTTGATTATTCATCATCATCATCATCATCATTTCAGCCGAAAGACGTCCACTGCTGGACATAGGCCTCCCCCAAGCGTCGCCACAGCGAACGGTCCTGTGCGTCTCGCATCCATCGGACTCCCGCAACCGTTACCAAGTCATCGGTCCACCTTGTAGGAGGCCTTCCAACGCTACGTCTTCCGGTACGTGGTCGCCATTCCAGAACCTTTCGGCCCCAACGGCCATCTGTTCTGCGAGCAATGTGCCCTGCCCATTGCCACTTTAGTTTGGCGATTCTTCGTGCTATGTCGGCAACCTTGGTTCTCCTGCGGATATCCTCATTCCTGATTCGATCACGCAAGGAAACTCCGAGCATAGCCCTCTCCATTGCCCTTTGGGTGACTTTAAGCCTTCTAATGAGGCCCATTGTAAGCGACCACGTTTCAGTGCCATATGTCATCACTGGCAACACGCACTGTTCATAGACTTTCGTCTTGAGACACTGTGGTATATTGGACGAGAAGATACCGCGCAGCTTCCCGAACGCTGCCCAGCCGAGTCGGATTCGACGATTGATCTCTTTCTCGAAGTTAGCCCTTCCCAACTGGACCGTCTGTCCCAGGTAAACGTAGTCGTCTACAACTTCGAGTGTAGAGTCCCCGACCTTGATAGGAGTGGGTGCTATATGGCTGTTTACCATGACTTTGGTTTTGTCCATGTTCATTTTAAGTCCCACTCTTTCGGAAGCTCTACTGAGGTCACCAAGCATTGTACTGAGCTCCTCCGTAGTCTCAGCCATGACTAGTATGTCGTCGGCAAACCGAAGGTGAGTGATGTACTCGCCATTGACATTAATGCCTAGCCCTCTCCATTCCAAAACCTTGAAGACATCCTCCATTGCTGCCGTGAACAGTTTCGGAGAAATAACGTCTCCCTGCCTCACACCCCGCTGCAAGAGGATAGGTTTCGAGGTCTGGTCTTGTAGTCGGACTGACATAGTGGCGTTTTTGTACAAACACTTCAGCACTTCGATATACCGATAGTCAATTTGGCACCGTTGGAGAGACTGCAGTACAGCCCAAGTTTCAATCCAATCAAAGGCTTTCTCGTAGTCCACAAACGCTAAGCAGAGAGGCTGATTATACTCCTCAGTCTTCTGTATAACCTGCCGCAGCGTATGTATGTGGTCCACGGTGCTGAAGCCTTTTCGAAATCCGGCTTGTTCGGGAGGCTGGAAGTCGTCGAACCTGCGCGCGAGACGATTCGTGATGACTCTGGAAAACAGCTTGTAGACATGGCTCAGAAGCGAGATAGGCCTATAATTCTTAAGCAGGGCATTATCGCCCTTCTTAAAGAAGAGTACCACCACGCCTCTGCTCCACGCCTGTGGCGTTTTTCCCTCGAGTATGACGGAATCAAATAGCTTCTGAAGGGCCTTAAGGACCGGTTTTCCACCCGCCTTCAGGAGTTCGGCCGTAATTCCGTCCTCACCCGACGCCTTGTTATTTTTTAGCTGCTTCAGAGCCATCCTAATCTCGTACAGGCTGACGTTCGGGATATCTTCGGTATAGTGTCGAGTCAATCTAGCTCTTGGGTCGTTTACTAGATTTACAGTGGGTTCGGAGATTGACGTGTACAACTGTCCATAAAAAGCCTCGATCTCTCCCAGAAGCTCGGATTTGGCGGATATGACTCTGCCATCGTCGGTCTTCAGTTTCGTGAGCTGGCTTTGCCCAATATACAGATCTCGTGCAAATACTTTAGAGCCCTTATTCCGCTCAATCGCATCCTTAATCCTTGCGGTATTAAAGCGGCGAAGGTCGCGTTTCAGGGACTTCGAGATCTGTCTATTGAGCTGCCGGTATATGCACGCATCGTCTGAAGACTGCAGAATCATCTCACGCCTCTTCTTCATTAGCTCGAGGGTCGGATCGGAGAGCTTCTTGTTCTTATTTGTACGGTGAGTCTTGAAAAACTTAGACTCGACCGTATGGACAGTTTCCACGAACCCATCGTTATATTCATCCACGGAGCTTCCTAGGCACTCGAAACGATTGTGGAGTTCGAGCTGAAAGCTCTCGGGGTTTTGGATCTGGATCTGTGCTGGACGGAGCGTAGACCTCATCAGTCGAGACCTTTCAAGCTTAATGTTAATATTCAATGTGCCTCTTACGACGCGGTGATCACTTCCAGTTTTCACCGCTTTGATTATTATTGTGTGTTATTCCATATAAAAATCGTTGAAAATGGATATTAATATGATTGACTTCATCGATCTGGAAGATTTGAATATTTTGGAAACGTCTCGGTGATCTTACAGAGATTGTTATCATGGGAATTCGTTTGAATTGAGTAACGAAGATTTTGCATATAAGTATAGGTTCAAGAAACGTTTTGAAGAAAAAACAGTGGTTCTTTTACAAAACACTATTAATCAATAAAATTTTTAATTAAATGTTTTATGCTCTCTGTAAGGAATTTCATCACTATTATCCCACTATCGTAGTCAATAACATTTTTCATTTATTGTTCCACTTTTTACTGTAGCTCACAATTATGTACATAACAACACAACAGACACCACTTATGTATAAACAAACCAACATGTAACACTTAACAGTCACAGTAATAAGAGTAATGAATAAAGCATTTTTTTTGTAATAAGACGGATAAAGTATAATTTCTGACGAGTTCAGAAATAACTTTTTACGAAGTAATTTCATCAACTCGACTCAATCGAATTAACTGTTGAATTAAGATTATAAAATATATTCACAATCCATGTTGCAGGAAAGTGGTCAGATCACCGCAAATCATCAATAAAATATGCCCTGGACATGACGACAGGTGAGTGTGTAATATTTATAGGAAGCTCAATATTAATTTTAATCTACGTTTCTTGGGAACTGAGCTTATTTTGGTTGTTTGGATTTATTTGTAGAGGTCAGATAGACAGACACTCTATAATATGAAATATTAATATCCAGCTGCATTTAGTGTCACCAGTAGTCGACCCCAACATAGTTTCGAAAAAGCTAGGCAGGTGAGTCATCATTCTAGTCGAAAAACGTCCATTTTTGGAGGTCCTAGGTCTCGTCCAAGTGCCACCATAACGACTGGTCTTGTGTGTCTCGCGTCTATCGGATTCCTGCGACCCTCACCAGGTCAGCACCGTGTAGAAGGCCTGACAACACTGCGTCTTTCGGCTTGCAGTCGCCATACCAGAACCTTCCAGCCCCATCGACCATCTGTTCTGTGAGCAATGTACCTTGCCTACTGCCACTTAAATTTGGCAATTCTTCAGGCTATAACGCTAACCTTGCTTCTCCTAATGACATCTTAATTCTGTTTGACAAGTAACGATTGTCAATCTCAAATATTTTAGGTTTCTGGCAATAGTTATTCCTATATGTTACTTTTGCCTAGATCACAAATCAGAGAATACCAAGAAGTCCAGTATATCGCTTTAAGTGGATAAAGTGAGTGAAATAAAACGGTAATATCTATTGAAAAATTAAACATGAATTTTTAAACCCCCGACGCAGATAGAGGGGTGTTATAAGTGTCTCTGTCTGTGGCACCGCAGCTCTAAAAATAATTATTAAATGATAAAACCAATTTAGATTTTGTAGTGATTGTTCTGGACATTTTTAATCTGAATCGATTTAGCTATTTACAAGATATGGTTTAGTAAAAGTGGGAATGAATGAGTGATTGTGATGTTTGCAAATATAGCCAAGCGGAGTATCAAATTAAAGAAACAACTGAAACTGAAACTGCAGTTCGAGGAATTTTCAAATTTTTGTCTTGAGTTTTATGTAAGTTATATTTTTAGCTTAAAAATGTCCTGCCCCCCTAGCCAAGTTAAAACCGTTTCGTGCCGCATTCCGTTCTCCAATCGGTAACGCCTCGATGTCAGCAATTGTAGAAAGCGATAAGTTGGTAGCCATGTTGACGCGCCTGGAGTCGGCCGCTCGTTCTACAATGTCGTTCTACAATAACAAAGGATGTAGCGCATAGCGTTGAACATTATAGAAACGATAAAAAATCATTCTATCATTTTGAATTATGTCAACTTGGCTACGAATTTTCTATTCGTTTGTTCTGACCACGTGACTTAATGTTGACACGATGTCATTCCCATACATTTAATTAGTTTTCGACTAGCATTGGGTTAACTTGGCTAGGGGTGCTGGTCATGCATTTCTTCACTTCTCTTTATTTTTAAACTCAGGCAATCAACATCAAGTACGCACTATAAAACTTTCGTTTTTTTTTTCAGTTTATTTCGCATCTACGTTTTTCCCGCATACGTGACGTATTCAACAATTTACCTCATCGCACGTTTCCTGACGTTGTCGCTAGTGGCGTCTGGTGTGCACTCTTCCTCTATGGTACCTCTGTCGGTTTTGTATGCGGTGCCTACGACATCTTATTGTAAAGAGGTGAGTCTTTGAGGAATTAAATGTTTATGGCAGCAAGTGATTGGAATCGTTTGTCTTGGTATGGTCATGTGAAGTGGAGGGATGAAACGCATGTTACTAAAAGAGTTATGAGTTTACATGTGGATGGATGGAGAGGGAGAGGGAGACCAAAGAAAAGGTGGAAAGATTGTGTGAGAAGTGATATGAAAGAAAAGGCAGTTAGTGATAGCATGACGAGTGACAGGACAGAATGGAAGAAAAAAATGTGTTGCGCCGACCCCAAATAAAACGGGACAAGGGCAGGAAGATTATGATGGCAGCAAGTGATTGGAACTTATTAAATGTAGAGCTTTTCAAAGATCTTTTGGCGCGTGACCAAATTCGAACTACTGCCGCCACCTTGCTGTTTTTAAAGGTGGTATTACCGTTTACCAACAAAGCTTTTCATGAAGGTGGAAAATCATCACAGAAATCCTCCCGCTCTGGATTGAGCGAGCGAAACTGTTAGATTTTTACTGACTAAAACCGAACTGTGTTCCTTCAGTTGCCCTTTGTGTTGCAGGGCCATGGTATCTCTTTCAAATATTCCTGTAGCCCTAACTAGCACCGGCCCTACTGAGCCCCTTCAGTTTTGCTAATATCTGTTTGAGACGCGTCGAATACAACGCACCGTCTATTCAGGTTTAGTCTTTACCGGAGGTCTGAACGGCGAGTTACCTATTGCTCATCATCCGCAAGTCCACGCCTATGGTGACCGGGAATATCCTAACAACTCTCGACAGTTTGTAATATATCCTTTTTTTTTTCTTTTTTTTTCTAACACGTTACTTTTGCAATATTTTTTATATTATTAGACGTCAACCACCATAAATTCGTTAGTAATTTATTTTGATAACATGTCATTTATTTATAATTGTAATTATTTATTTTTCTTGCTTTTTTATATATAACCTCTTTTTTATAATGATTATTTTTATTGTGCTTTTGGGTACAATATTGACTGGTCTACACTGTAAGTTCTTACATAGTATCTATTAATACTGTAATATGAAAATATTGTAAACAACCACTTTTTTTAAAAGAGTAACCATGGAGTTTCTTGCCGGTTCTTCTCCATAGGAAACGACCAATTTGGAACCCTGCACTGATATATGATATTTATTCTGTAAATAGGTTTATAAAACACTTTTACACGTCAATTTTTTTTTTTTTTTGTCATATTAAACTAGATGAGGCCGGTGTTTCCTAGCTGACTACCCTGAGAAGAAACACCGAAACAAACTCAGGGGTCAAAGTCTCTTTTAAAGTCCATACAGTAAATATATAATGGTCAAATCACATGAGAACCATGCAGATTTGTCTGAGATGGTCTCTTGAAGAAAGAACTATACAGATTTGAGTGGACCTGTCCAGTCAGTGCAAGCATTTGTCAGTATTCACAAAACTGAACTCAGGACTACTAAGGAGCTCAACGACCTGACGAACAATACCAAAGAAAGGACATTTGGGTAGGCCGCAGAAAATACTCAAATTGCCAGACATACGTAAAAATTACTGAAATGGGAAAAAAAAGCAATCAACATAGTCTTCACGTTCACAATAATAAAAGGAAATATATAGTTTACAAAATGTAATACTTAGTAAAGTAAATATTTACTTGTCAAAATTTAATTGAAAAAAATAAAAAATAATGTCAAATTGCAAAATAAAGATAATCTACAATGTAAGATTGTAAAAAAAAAGCACCAATAAAAAGCACAATTGAAAATAAAACAAAAGAAAGAGAAGAAAAAATAATAATAATAATAAGACAACAGTTGTAGTGCGTACTGGAGCAGATCAATCCCAAGCCTTTTCGTCCTCAACATAGTCCTATAAAGTGTAAAAAAAGCCTTTTGGCAAAGTTTACGTTTTACAAATGATTTGAATTTATTAAGGCTTAGTTGTTGAATATGACTAGGGACACTAGCTTCTGACCTTTTATAAATGCCCATGTAAGCCTATGTGAAATAAAAACTTTTGACTTTGACTTTGACACTCGTTGTCTCCTACGACGATGACTGATGCGTGACCATGTCCTCTCCCTAACGGTTTCAGCCACTTCTTTCGCTCGTATTACAACTTTGCCGAAGGGGGTGATCGCTTCCCATTCCCTACCTTCACGTATCATGGCCTGAACCAGGGCAGGACGCGATGGGTCGCCGCCACCGGTACTCGCTTGCTACTTTGTTACAAAATACTGTATAAGTTGCATTAATGAAGTGTCAAATAAGCGTTGTCTCTGCCTCTCATATCTAGTTTATATTCAGAAGCCTACCAAACAGTTAAAACTCGTAATTTAGAAACCTACTAAAAACTCTTTTTTTTTTTCAAAGAGACAAAGCCTATGAGCGCTTGGCTGTCAGACTTTTTTCATTTTATAAAAGCTGATAGTTTTTCAGTGAATATTCCTTAACTATTCTACTATATTATACACCTTTGTTATCTGGCAAAGCCACCATAACCGAAACTGCAGGGCATCGTCGACGTCTCACCGTCGACGACGGCTGGTGCTGAAAATCAGCGCTGAGGCTCTGTCTTACACGAGCCCCAGCATTTTGCTGAGCGTTGGCCGTTTTACGCGGATGTGACGCATAACTTACCACTTATAAATAAGTCGTTATTGTTATTTTTTTTATTTTTAAGGTGTGCACCATATTTGACGTAAATAAACTGTTTTTCTTTCTTTTCGTTCTCACCTGTGTTGGGGACTATAGTCTGGCGGCCACGGGTTTTAACTCTATTATAAGATTTTTACTGTTTTCAAGCTTGTAACCTGCTTGTGCCGTACAATGTTTTAAAATTTCTTTTGGCTTGTTCCTCAGGTCGAAAGGTTCCAGAACCAAGTTAACAGAAATACCGTGGCTCTCAGTGGTCTGCACTTCTTTTACATCACTAGAGATCTAGTCCTCACGGTGAGTGCCTAGCTACTGATTGGATACATTGCTCACTTTACAGCTTTGTACTCCAAGAGGCATACTATATCATAGTAAATAAAATTTAAAACATATCTACTTTTTTTGTACATTTTTTTTTTTAATGATAATGTTTTTTTCACGGAATCAATCATTACATAACAATGTTTTGATAAGTTTATTTTTTTAGCGATACACATAAGCCAACCATTTAAACCATGGGTGGTATGGGGTATATGTAAAAACCCTTTTTTTGCTCTTTTAAAAAAGCAGGATATTTCGACCTGGCTGATGGTCTCTCTGGTCCGGGCAACCACCCGATTGTTATTTCGGACTGTTGCATAATATGTGGTGGCGCCTTACATCGATTACTTTGGGCGGAAATATAAAATTTGAATACGGTTATCCCAGGAACCAGATCCATATCTGGTTTAAAACATTGGAAAATAATGGATTATATTAATAGCGTTTGAGATGCGTAAATGTACGTGACACAAATAAGACGACGAAAATTAGGCTTTGGATCAAAAAGGAAAATTAGGTTAGGAGCACGCATAGTGTCCTGGATTTCTTCCGTCGACCGAAGACTGGACCTCCGGGATTGATCTTTTCGGAACAGTACACGATATGTGTCGTCACACATGCACAAACGCGCTTTTCGTATTTTTCTTGATAACAGCCAGGGTACACACGCGTATTAGTTCGCAATTGGAAAAATAATAAAATATAATAAACAATCACGACACAGGGTTTTCAAAGCGCAGTCTAAAGTGAAAATTAAAGACGGAGAATGAGGTATCTTCATTCCAGATCATTCCAAGCGGCAATGACAGAGAAAACTAGTCAAGTGTGCACGTTGGAACTGGATGGAGTATACGTGGGATGATTTGATGCAAGGCACGTACTTCTACCCTACAAATGACAAAACCTAACAATATTTTTAAGAACTAGAAGCGGATTTTAAATAAAAAAGGCAACTGTCAGACTAGCCTACCTTACATTTTATTTACAAACGCAGTAATCACAGAAATAATGACGCACTATTTTATTGGAAACAATTAACTACGACAACGCATAATAATCAAAGAAAATAAACCATATAAACCTAATAACTTAGCTGTGATCCGAGACGAAATCCAACGACCTTACTGCGCGAGCGCTAATTGGTGAAAAAAGGGACGCGTACCGTTTGACAACCGCTTTTAGAGGTGTTGGGTGAAACTTCAGGGATGACAGCTGTTGATCGTTCGAAATACCAATCATATCCTAATAATATGATCTAATCGCGCAGAGAAAATCTTTCATCGCGGCATCAGAATGCCGCGATGGAAGATTTTATATTTTTAGTTCCTATGTGGTGTCACAGATGTCGCTAGATTGTTACTACGTAAAGTTTTTACAAAAAAAAATACAACCAACTTCATTGAAAAAAAAAAAATTCACTGAAACGTGCAAAATTTCTTTATTTACAGAAGTCGGTGTTTCTATAATAGTTTTGTCTCTTCGTTATAAACAAAGCAATTTTAATTGTTACGACGGTTCTGCTATGATCCTATGAGGAGTTCTGTTCCATATCTTCGAAGTTCAGGATCAGATCATAACAATATTTCTATGGGACCAACTCGGAAGCATAAACTTTCAATTAAAAAAAACTTTTTAGAAAAAAAAAATAACCGACTTCACTAAAAAAAACACTAAAAGGATCAAAATAACTTTAATTTTGGAAGTCGGTGTTTCTAGGTATTGTTTGTTTCTTATTTAACACCGACTTCCGAAATTAAAGTTATTTTGATCCTTTTAGTGTTTTTTTTAGTGAAGTCGGTTATTTTTTTTTTCTAAAAAGTTTTTATTTCACACTTTTTAGTTGCGATACACTTATAAACAGAGTGCCTATTTCTCATGACAATTCCAATTAACCCAAATACTGCTAGGTTACATTGTTTTATTATAAAGTTCCTGTGTCTACCTTCCTCCTTCCGGCTCCATCATCAGATCAGTTCGATAGTACCTTATAGCCAAAGAGCATCTCACGACAATTCTAATAAGCCCAAACACGGCTAGGATACATTGATTAATTACGGAGTTCCTGTGCCTACCTTCCGGCTCCATCATCAGATCAGTTCGATAGTACGTTGTAGCCAAAGTGCATCTCATGACAATTCTAATAAGTCCAAACACGGCTAGGTTACATTGATTAATTACGGAGTTCCAGTGCCTACCTTCCGGCTCCATCATCATCATCAGATCACTTCGATGATACCATTTTCAACGTAACTACTCAGAATCATTCATTTATTTGTATTGATATAGTCGCTTAACTATGTATATCTTCATTGTAATATCTATTTGTGTATGAAGTTCCGTTGACCATTTCTGGTCTTCTTCATCAGTTCCACTTCATCAAATGTTACTTTTTGACTGTAAATGCTTAAGTTCTTGATGAAAATACTAAAATTACCATAGGGTTGCCTATAATTTTTGAGGAGTTCCCTCGATTCCTCATGGATTCCATCATCAGAAATGGATTTTGAAAAAAATGGGACCAATCTGGAAGCATATCCTGTACAGGGAAAAAAAAATTTTGCAAATCGGTCCATAAACGACGGAGTTCTGAGGTAACACACATAAAAAAAAAAAAAAAAAAAAAAAAAAAATAATGATAAAAAAAAAAAAAAAAAAAAAAATACAACCGAATTGATAACCTCCTCCTTTTTTTTGAAGTCGGTTAAAAAAAAAATTCAAAATCGGTCCACAATTGACCGAGAAATCGGTGAACATACATTTAAAAAAAATACATTCAGCCAAACATAAAGCCTCCTCCTTTTTGAAGTCGGTTAAAAATAGAATTCATAGAGTATATACAGAAATCAATCAATCCAACCAAACCTTAAGAATTTTGAATTCACAACTACAAGTTTATTTATTTATCTACCACATCTTTATTTTTCTGATTAACTAATCAAAGAAATATGATACTTATAGTTCCCGTATTTTGAAGTAAAAAAAAATATTGTGACATGAATTTTAATGTCTTTTTAAATACTACAATTTTATTAGTCTTCAGGATTATAATGGTGCTTTTTCTCATTGTTGCAGGTCGCAGGAACCATATTGACGTACGAACTTGTACTCCTACAATATACGAGTAGTAACGACTACAAATAAATAAAAAACATTTTTTAAAGTCAAACTATTTTTTTTTCTATCTAGATTGAATGGATAATATTATTATAAACAACTTAATTAATAAACTTGCTTGTAAAATAAAACACAATTTGATGAGTTCTAATTTTAAAATACCGTTTCTCAATTCCAATTACAATCTAGTGTCTAGGGGCTTAAACCTCGGATTCTTTTTACCGTTAATGAAATTTAAAAAGAAAAAGTAACGTTTGTAGCTAATTATTATTGTTATTATTACAGCCTTTTTATTTCCTTAATATATATAACGTTTCATTTCATTTACATTAACAATTTCAATATTCTTGATTAATTCAATTCAAAACTTCAATAATATTTTAATATTCACATAAAACAAACAGTTTTTTTTTTATTGATATAAACCAGTGCTTGACTGCGATCCCACCTGATGGTAAGTAGTGATGCTATCATTGATGGTGAGGCGCACTAGTTATTATTATCATTCATTATTTGCTTATTATCACAGCTAGCGTGCAATAAACATTTAATAATTAAAAATAATATTTAACATACACATGACGTTACAATTTCTGTAAATAAATCATTTCAATTTCAATCATTTATAATGAGTCAGGCATAAATGTATTTATTTTAAATTGTACTATTTATTAAGAACCTCGCAATGAGAGTAAAGACCCTCTCTTTTTCCAATTATCTCTATTCCTTGCCTTTGATATCCAGTTATTTCCAGCCACTTTATTTATCTCGTCTATCCATCACTCATTTGGTCTTTTCCTCTTCCGTTTATTGGGTGGTCCCGGTCAAGTAGTTATTCTTTGATCCCATTTATCTTTGTTCATGCGAGCAATATGACTAGCCTACTTCCATTTCAATTTCATGCTATTATATTCTAGAGCATTTAATACTTTCGTTGTTTTCCTTCTATCTGATTTTCTTATAATATCTTGTCTTTCCTTTTTAAATTTAATATACTACGTTCTATTACCTTTGGCGTATTTGTAATTTGTTTTTTGTATGCTTATTATATATCAAGTTTGGCATTCATATATTAGACACAGCCTACAGGAATCTTTTCTTCAGATTTTTAAGAGGTTCATATAAGTATTTCCTTATTGCTTCAGAATTTATTCCATGTGTTATTTATTCGTCTGTTTGTTTCATTATGGTATCTGGTCGTAGCAAACGATATTTGTTTACTCAAGTAAATATAATTCTGTACATGTTCTAGAGAGCTACTATTTTTTATTAATGATAGGCTCGCGTTTGATCACTATCTCACCTGACGACGATGGAGCACGCTTGCCTAAAAGTAACCTACTGTTGACTTATAGGTATCATTTGGTAGTTGGTCATGCAAAGAACTTTTGTTTTTGTGGTATTTATTTCCAAGCCAATTTTTCTGCTGACTGTATTTAGCTCATTCACCATTGGGCACGCTACAATTATGGCGGTAAGTCCCCTCTTTGAGGAGTGGCTGGAGCGGCAACACGGCGTCTTCATCTTCCGCATGACGCAGGTCCTCACTGGATATGGCAAGTTCGGAAGGTTCCTGCATCGGATTCAGGCGGAAGCAACGCCCGGGTGTCATGATTGTGTGGACCACCCAGAGGACACGGTGGAGCATACGGTGGAGGTGTGCCCCGCTTGGGCGGAGCACCGCCGTGTCCTCGTGGAGGTAATTTGTGGCAGCGACCTTTCGCGTCGGGCCCTGGTTCAGGCTATGGTCCAGAGCGAGGAGGAATGGCAGGCGGTCGCCTCCTTCTGCGAAGCAGTAATGCAAGCGAAGGAGGAGGCTGCACACGTGAAGGAACGAAGGTCCTCACGCCCTAACCGCCGTAATTCCGACCCCGACTACCAGCCACGGTAGACGCGGGCTTGCGGACGTCGAGCACTGGGTAGCTCGCCGTCCGGCTGTTCGGTAATGAACCGGACTGAGCCCAGTCGTCAACAGCGCGTAGTGATCCTCGCGCTCCTCAAAGATATGTCAGCAAACCGTAGGGGCCCAGCAGGGCTGATGCTTACTAGCTAGGACCGCGGAGAATTTCTGAAAGGGAAACCCGTAGTCCTAGAACGCAAAGGGTAATTGAAGGATACAGGTGTGATTTTAGTCAGTAAAAGTCTGACACGCCCTCTCGCTCCACCCAGAGCGTGAGAAGTCATTTGGATGATTTCCCACCCATTTTGCACGATGTTGTTGGCCTATTTAGAAATAAAATGGATTAGTTACAATATTCTAGATGATGACCACATATTCTGTTATATCGATGTGTAGCTAATAATAAGTATAAAACATGTGTAGCTAATAATGGTATTATTCGTTGTTCCTCGCTGTTTCACCCGCGTCTTAGGTTACTACTCCACTCCTATTGATCAAATGTGTGGAATATTATATAGCCTAGAGACTTCCTAGATATAATTTTTCAATTTGTACTAGTACAATAATAGTAGTTCCTGAGATATCAGTTCGACGGATGCAAAGTAAAAAAAGTTATTTACAATTTTGCGTTTTTTTTTTAAATTATAATAAGTTACTAAAAAATTATATTCCACAATATGGGCAATCTTTCGTCACATGTTAAAATTGAAAAAAAATTACAGTTGCAGATAGCTTTTTTTAATGTGTACCCATCGAGTTGAACTTTTGTAATCATCTTTTTATTTTCAAAATCAAGACCACAATTTGTTATTAGGTAAACTTTGTTATACTATTATTAGCTATCATATTTTCTTATTAAATTTCACCCACAGTAGAAAAAAAAAAACGCCACATTTCCATGCGTGATCGAATCAGAAATGAAGATATCCGCAGGAGAACCAGGATTGCCGACATAGCACGAAGAATCGCCAAACTTAAGTGGCAATGGGCAGGGTCATTGCTCGCAGAATAGATTGCCGTTGGGGCCGAAAGGTGGCGAAGTGGCGACCGCGTACCGGAAGACGCAGCGCTGGAAGGCCTCCTACAAGGTGGACCGATGACCTGGTGAAGGTTGCGGGAGTCCGATGGATGCGGGACGCGCAGGACCTCATTGTGGGGACACTTGGGGGAGGCCTATGTTCAACAGTGGACGTCTATCAGCTGAAATGATGATGATGATGATAAAAAAAACGAGCGTTTGAGTTTGCACCACCACAACTATAACGCTACGCCGCATACTTTGATAATAAAGTTCCATTACTCATAAAATTATTCATGCCCACGCAATGCGCATGTGTTAGATTCGTCATTG
Organism: Mythimna impura; assembly: GCA_905147345.3. Classification (NCBI taxonomy): domain Eukaryota; kingdom Metazoa; phylum Arthropoda; class Insecta; order Lepidoptera; family Noctuidae; genus Mythimna; species Mythimna impura. The sequence continues at coordinate 23,389,985 of LR990342.1, read as the reverse complement.
TGTATGCCGTAATTAAATCAAGAAAATTCATTTTTCACGAATATTGTTTGTTGCATTTTACACATTAGTAACATTTATGTAGCTCGAATCGAATGTAGAAGAACCTACTAATATTAATATTGTTGTGTGTACAAATATAAAACGCTAAACTTATAAAAACCGCATTGATGAGAATCCTCTAAATTATTACGTAATTCTAAATGGTCATTGAGATGTATCTTGGATTTTATATTGCTATTTTAATATATAATCAATATTTAATAAGTTGTTTGAATCGATTAGTACAATACTGTCAATCGGTATTCATATTCTTTCAAATTACGACTTAGTGTCGCCGAACATGGGCCACATGCCACAGCCACAAACGCCGGCCACGAGAAGCTAGAAGCGGCCACAAGCCACTTGTGGCCGGTGGCTGCTACTTTTTTTAACCCACGCGCGCAGTGTCGAATAGACTCGAAGAATGTTTAATTGCGTGAACGGCGTGCGGCGGCGATTTGTATCGGCGTTTAGTGGCCGGTTCGGGCCCCAAAAAGCGTGCACCGTGTGTGTCGAATCCATAATTATAAAATGTATGAAATATACAGGAAATATGCCGGTGGCGGCGTTTTGTAATTGTGGCCGGTGACCCGTGTGGGACGACCATAAGAAACACAAATCAAGTCATCTTATTCAGTTTTAAAGCAGTTTGCCGGATTGTCATTAAAGGCCTATAAAATAAGTTAATTTAAGTATGATGTGTTTTTCAATTTGCTTTTCCTTTTCAAAACTTGATCTTAAATTTGACAAGGTAACCCAGCCCTTTGAGCAGTTGTGGCCGAGTAGTAATGGCCCCGACTTACGAATTGTAGGTCGCGGGTTCAAACCCAGCCAGGCGCATTACTTTGTGTAATTTATTTCATCACCACTGCTCTCAAAACGGTGAAGGAAAACATCGTGAGGAAACTGGCATGTCCTAGAACCAAAAATTCGAAGATATGTGACATCCACCAACCCGCACTGGGCCCGCGTGATGGATTACGGCCCATTCCCTCTCCTAGAGAGGAGGCCTGAGTCCCAACAGTGGGAACATTATAAGGCCGACTATGCTATGCTATAACCCAGCCCTATGAGATAAGTTTCGGAATTGTAATAAAACTACTTATAAAATAATGTTTCTTTAAAAAAAAATGATTTTATTTAAAACAGTTCAGACACAGCGTCGGAAGGTCTCCCACAAGGTGGTCTGATGACCTGGTGGAGATCGCTCGTTGTGAGGACTTTTTGGGGGGTGGGAATCATCAAATGACTTCTCGCGGTCTAGGGTGGTGCGAGAGGGCTTGTCAGTCTTGCACTGACTAAAATTCACCTACGTTCCATCAATTGCCCTTTGTGTCCTAGGCCCATGGGGTTTTTTTTTTCAGATATTAGTCATGTCCTAAGCGGGCTGATGCCCGCAAAACCGTAAAGGCCCAGTAGGGTCGACCCCTATGGGCCCCTACGGTTTTGATGATATCTATTTGATGCTCGCGTGGGAAACCACGCGCCGTCGACGACTTGGACTCGGTCCGGACAGCTACCGGATGTCCGACGAGCTACACAATGCTCGTCGTCCGCAAGCTTATACCTACGGTAGCTGGTAGGCCATGGTCTACTCGTTTGCCGAATTTTATCAAAATCTATTTAGCCGTTTCAGCGTGAAGAAGTTACGAGCATACACACACACACATCATCATCTTCCTGCCCTTGTCCCATCTTATTTGGGGTCGGCACAACATGTTTTTTTCTTCCATTCTATCCTGTCAACCGTCATGCTATCACTAACTTCCTTTTCTTTCATATCACTGTTCACACAATCCATCCATCTTTTCTTTGGCCTCCCTCTCCCTCTCCACCCATCCACATGTATACTCATAACTCTTTTAGTAACATGCGTTTCATCTCTCCTCTTTACATGACCATACCAAGACAAACGATTCCCTTTCAACTTTTCAGTCACTGGCGCCACTTTCAAACTTCCTCTAATATACTCATTTCTCACTTTATCCATTCTCGTCACACCACACATCCATCTCAACATTCTCATCTCCGCTACATGCAATCTTTTTTCATCCGTCTTTTTCACAGCCCAACATTCTGATCCATACAGTATGACAGGTCTTATCACGGACTTGTAGATTTTACCCTTCAACTTGGGGGGCATCCGTGGGTCACAAATTGTTCCAGTGACCTGTCGCCATTTCATCCATCCTGAATTGATCCGATTCGATACGTCTCGGTCTACCTCGCCATCTCCTTGGATAAGCGACCCGAGGTACCGAAAGTCGGAGCAGATTGGTATGGGCGTTCCAGCGAGAGCTAAGGGCATAGGACCGGAGAGACCACCGAAATCACAGAACAAGTACTCGGTTTTCGTTCTGCTCAATTTTAAGCCAACACTCTCCAGTCTGTGCCACCACACCTCCAATTTGCTCTGGACCTCTAGGCCACTCTCGGCAACCAGCACAATGTCATCGGCAAACAGCATACACCAGGGAGCCTCTTCCTGGATGCCCGACGTCAGAGCGTCCATTATCATCAGGAAGAGGTAAGGGCTGAGGGCCGACCCACACATCATACACACACACACATACTTATATATATACAAACATTTGCCTTTATAATATTAGTGAGATTTTAATCATAACAAAAATGATGACACACCAGGCTTCTTGTGATGTATCTGGAACTAGTAGTAGTACTAGATCGCGAAGTAGTACTATTTTTTATTAATATACTAGTTAAACATTCTTCAGTAACCAACTCTTACCACGATCTATATTGATCCCAACGCTATCTATTGAGCTCAGGGTCAAAAATTGCAAACAAAACTTTGGTTTTGTAATTAGTCGATAGCTAACACAATGAACTCATTGACAGTCGTAAACATACCGCCCACTAAAGACATTTAGTGAAGAAATGTCCTTTAATAATTACAATAGATTCAATGATTCATATATAACAAGATTACAAACTCTATGGTCCAGGGGCGCCGACTCCGTGGGTGCCGAGCACCCCTGAGAATAGTCATAATGAAACAGATCAGTAATCGCCTTTTAGGGATGGGCGTTTTTTCATTAGGTATCTGACGATCCGTTTAGCGCAGTGGTTTATGGCGCCGGTTGAGATGCAGGGTCGCGGGTTCGATTCCCACACCAACACAAATGTTTGCTGATGATACAGATATTTGTGTTGGGTCTGGGTGTTTGTGGTACTTTCGTTGTTCCGCAGTATGTAAGTAGGACATTTATTTATTAGTCGGTCGATCACTGTGCATTTCTCTTCTCACACTTCGCCCCTTTTTGGAATCATCAAATAAGCATGAGCACCCATGAGGTTATCTAAAAGCCGGGGCGCCCCTGCTATGTTCTCTATCTACATTAAAATTTTCACACAATTTTTTATATAAAGCACATATCCGATCGTGTGTGGCGTCCTGCAGCCACTTATGGGCTGATGCTGCAAAATGCCATCTAGCAGCTTTAGACTCAGTGGAAAGGCGTGCGAAGAGGCTAATTGGTAATCCAGATTTGTTAAGTCCAATCTGCAAAGCCTACGGCACTGGCGTAGGGTAGCCAGCCTATCGGTATTTTTCAGGATGCATTTTGGAGAGAATGCGCCGGAGTTGCATGACTCGTTTCCACGATCACCTTTCTTCCATCGGACAACACGACGTACTGCGAGTATCCACCCATGTTGTTGAAACCTCTGCGGTCCGGACTAAGCGTTTCGCTTCGTCATTTATACCGCGTTCATCGAAGGACTGGAACAATTTGCCTGCTGCGGTCTTCCTATCCAATTATAATCTCGGTGTCTTCAAAGTTAGAGCGAATCCTCATAAACTAGTGCGCCTCACCATCAACAATTCCATCACTGCTTACCATCAGGTGGGATCGCAGTCAAGCACTAGTTTATTATAAAAAAACTGGGCAAGCGCAAGTCGAACTCGCGCACTGAGGGTTCCGTACAAACTTACCTATGAAAACAGTTCCTTTCCCGAATTGAGTTACGAAGATTTTTCCGACTTGCGAAATTTTTTTTACTACAAATTAACAGTTTTCAGATTTTTATCTATACTTGTGCTATTAGACCTTGCTTCATGTCAAATTTCAGGATTCTAGGTCAACGGGAAGTACCCTATGAAGTACCCCTTTGTTTTCGTAAACTCAGAAGTTTTATTTTTTCACATCTTCAAGGGACCGGAGACCTCAGTATATGGTTTTAATTTCAACTCGATACCTCCACGCGTTCCCGAGATAAAAGATCTTGACAGACAGACAGACGGACGGACAACAAAGTGATCCTATAAGGGTTCCGTTTTTCCTTTTGAGGTATGGAACCCTAAAAAGAACACAAACAGTAAACAATCTTCTAAAAATCAGTGAATCATAATTTAATAACTTTATGTTAATAATCACTAAATGATATGTAGCATTCTACTGCTGAAAGAATTTTTAAAAGCGGCACCATTGTGTTATTCGATCAAATAAAAAAATAAAAATTTCCTCATTAATATATTATGTATTTAATACCACTATAAATATACCTATTATTGTTTACGAAATCAATTATTTCAGAACTCAGTTCAGAATCAGAATCAATTATTTCAGAACTCATTTCAGAATCAGAATCAATTATTTCAGAACTCATTTCACACTTACAGAATTTCGTACAAGTGTTTCTTTGAATCATTCTGTTTTTAAATCTTTTTTTTTCAATCAAACTTATATACCTATTCAACTTTTAATTGGAATAACGAAATGGTATTTTAAAATAACTATATGTTTTTATTTTAAAAGCAACTTTATTAAGTCAGTTTATTAATTAAGTTCTTTATAATAATATTATCGATTCAATCTAGACAAAAGCAAGTGTAGTTTTACTCAGAATTTCTTTTTTTTATTTGTCGTCGTTATTAAATTGTAGGAGTACGAGTTCGTACGTCACTATAGTTCCTGCGACCTGCAACAATAAAACAAAAGTATCATTACAATCATGGAGAACAATATAATTTTATTTGGATTGATTATTTATACATGAAAAATAAAAACACTTAACTAATTAAAATTACATAATATGCCTTAAAGCCAGCCCTTTGGTCACTTCGCGTGACCAAAGGGCTGGCTTTTACCTCGGTCAAAGATTAAGCATTGCCATACAACGTGGCAATGCCGCCAGTCTTTTGGGCACACTTCCAGTCGACAGCGATGCGGAGGAATTTTTTGACGCCATATTTTAGATAGGAGTTATTGTGTATACAATATAATTGTCATACTTAAAAAACAGAGCAAATGCGACTCGAACTCGCGCACTAAGGGTTCCGTACAAACTTATCTATGAAAACAGTTCAATTTCCGAATAGAGTTTTGAAGATTTTTTTTGAATCGTAATTTTTTTTCTGACGTTTCTACAAAACAGTTTTCAGATTGTTTACTATACTTGTGCTATGAGACCTTGCTTCATGCCAAATTTCAGGATTCTAGGTCAACGGGAAGTACCCTATGAATTTTGATTCCCTTGAGAGTGCCGAAATACATTCAGTCAGAAAAGTATCGGGAATAGATGATTTGTTTATGGTTCCAAATTCAAATTTTTGTTTTTTTTTTTTGTTGTTGGTAGATTGGCACAACTGTTTTCCATTTTGGCGCGGAGTTTGAGTAGCATCTGTTATTTATATTAAATACAGTGCTGTTTTTAATTATATCATATCTAGTGTGTATTGCGAATTTCATAATGGACAAAAACATCAAATAAAGAGTTTGTCTTAAATTTTGCATCGCCAATGGAATTTCGTGTTCGGAGTCACTGAAAATGTTACAAAAGGCTTACGGTGAATCGACTTTATCAAAAAACAATACAATACAACAACAACAACACGAACAACAACAACAACACAACACAATACAATACGGCAACAATGCAATACGGTATGTAGGTCACACGAGCGAACTATCAACGTCAACACCAGTCACGGCGCGTTGAATGCATCGCAGCGGAGTTTCGAGTCAGCAAAATTGGACTCGTCGCCGACCGCCGTCACTGCAAGTGATGCACAAATGCGCCCCGCCCTCCCCGCGTCCCCCGTCTCTGGGGCACCGAAACAAGTGAGCGCGTCACGTGCTTACTCAGCTGCCGTTGTTGCTACTCCAGCGAAAAATCAGCGGCCATCAAAACAAGTGAGGGGTATCCAGGGGCCCTCCGTCCACGTTCGAAGCTCGTTACCTTCGGTAACAAGCCAAGGACAGGTCGATGAAGAAGGCTTCGTTCGTGTCGTAAAGAAGAAGAAGAAGCCTGCTTGTCGCAACCAGTGCGGTATCGGCGCTTTCGCGGAAGGCTACATGATACCACGACTCAGCGCAATACGTCGCCGACCCAACGTAGTTTTAATAATAAATAAAAATAGAATGTTATTAGGTATTTATTAGTTTATTATTTTTAAGATTGTTATTTATGTATAGTGTCTATGGGCCTTAGTAGCCTGAAATAAAGAGTTATTATTATTATTATTATTATTAAAAACACGTGCTTATGAGTAGTACAAAGCGTTCAAAAGCGGTCGAGATGTGATGGAAGATTTGCCTCGCTCTGGTAGGCCATCAACGTCTGCAACTGAAGTTAACATCGCAAAAGTGAAGGAAATAGTGACTGAAAATCCTCATTCAACTTTGAGAGAGATAGCCGTCGAACTTTCTGTATCTCACGAGTCGATCCGTACCATTTTAACTAAACATTTGGGTATGAAACATGTTACCGCTCGGCTAGTCCCAAAAGACCTGAATTTTTTCCAAAAACTCAATCGCATGAGAGTCGCTGAGGACATGCTAGAACGAGTCAATTCCGACCCAACATTCATGAAACGTATTGTTAATAGCGACGAGACGTGGGTTTACAAGTTTGAGATGCAAACTAGTCAACAAGCTTCGGAGTGGCGCCTTCCAACTGAACCGAAACCGAAAAAACCACACCAAAGTCGATCAAAAGTCAAAGTCATGTTGACTGTTTTCTTTGATTATCGCGGTGTTGTGCACGCGGAAATCTTGCCGGAAGGTCAAACGGTAAATAAAGAATATTATTTGAGCGTTATGCGGCATTTAAGAGAGCAAATTCGACGAAAAAGGCCAGATTTGTGGAAAGAAAATTCTTGGATTTTGCACCACAATAATGCGCCTTCGCACAAGGCTATCATTGTGAACGAATTTTTGACAAATACCATCGAGCAACCACCATATTCACCAGATACGGCTCCAGCCGACTTCTTTCTTTTTCCTTAACTCAAATTACCTGCACCCGTTTTCAATCCGTAGAAAACATACAGAAGAATTCGCGGCGAGCACTGAACTCAATTCCGGAAACAGCATTTAAAAAATGTTTTGATGATTGGATTATTCGTTGGCGTAAGTGTATCGTTTTCGAAGGAGCATACTTTGAAGGTGATAAAATAAATTTGGATGAATAACAAACATTTTGTGTATTATTGATCTTTTCCCGGTACTTTCTTGACAGAGTAGTATACGTTTTTTGTGACATAAACGGCTGTATATATTTTTTTCGTTAACTCAGAAGTTTGATTTTTTCCCGGCTTTACGGGACCGAAAACTTGAGCATATGGTTTTAATTTCAACTCGATACCTTCACGCGTTCCTGAGGGTCTTGACAGACAGACAGACTAACAGACGAACAACAAAATGATCCTATAAGGGTTTCGTTTTTCCCTTTTTAGGTACGGAACCCTTAAAACATTAAAATTCATAAAAATTGTCTATGAAAGAAAATTAGAACTGTTTGGAACACATTGCAACTGCGATGCGATTGAGAACGTTCCTTTAAAAAACGGGAACTACCCCATCTATCATATTCCTGGGTATCACCACTATGGGACCGCCCGGAGGACGCGGTGGAACATACGGCAGAGGTGTGCCCCGCTTGGGCGGTGCACCGCCGTGTCCTCGTGGGGGCGATCGGCGGCAACGACCTCTCGCGTTTGGCCCTGATTCACTGTGTCCTCCGGGCGGTCTACACAATAGTGACACCCGGGCGTATCTTCCACCTGAATCCGATGCAGGAACCTCCCGAACTTGCCATGTCTGGTGAGGACCTGCGTCATGCGGAAGGTGAGGACGCTCTGTTGCCGCTCCGGCCACTCCTCAAAGAGGGGACTTACCGCCATAATTGTGGCGTGCTCATGGAGTACAAAGCTGCAAAGCGAGCTATGTTACTAATCAATAGCTAGGCACTTACCGTGAGGACTAGATCTCTAGTGACGTAAAAGAAGTGCAGACCACTGAGAGCCACGGTGTCGCTGTTAACTTGGTTCTGGAACCTTTCGACCTGAGGAACAAAGCAAAAGGAATTTTTAAACATTGTATGGCATGACCAGGGTACCTTAATAAAAATAGTAAAAATGCTGTAATGTCTCTTTGATAAAAGAAGTGACTATAGGAAAGGTCGAGTTTTTTAAATAAGGAGTTTTACTATTTGGTAGGCTTCTAAATATAAATTTTTAGTGCTTAAATTACATTGTCAGGGCAGCTTTATTAGTAATCAGAAGCAGAGATCTCTCTTGTCCGGCCCTGGTTCTGGCCATAGGATGTGGCGAGAGGGAATGAGAAGCGATCACCTCCTTCTGCAAATCTGTAATGCGTGCGATAGAAGTGGCGAAGAGGACATGCTAACGCTCCAGCCTTCATAGCTGGAGATAACCTGGGTGTCAAGAGTTGTAGGGAGATTCCCGGTCTCTGCAGGCGCGGGCTTGCGGACGACGATATGTATAGGTAACTCGTCGTCTGGATGTCCGGTAAAATCAAGCCCTAATGGACGGTGCGTAGTAATGTACGAAGGGGCTAGTAGGTCCGATGCTAGTTAGGGCTGCGGGAATGTTCGAAAGAGAAACCATGACCCTGTAACACAAAGGGCAACTAAAGGAACACAGGTCGGTTTTAGTCAGTAAAAATCTGACAGTAGCACTCGCTCAATCCAAAGCGAAAGAACTTATGTGATGATTTTCCACCTCAACGAAAAGCTTTGTTAATAATCGGCAATATTGCCTTAACCTTTTGAGTGCGTAATTAGAGACACAATAGTAAGACAATGGCGCGTGAACGCCGGCGTTAATGCGGGGATCAACAGCTTAAAAACCAGCAAGAAGGCGACAGTAGTTTGAATTTGGTCACGGACCAAACGATCTTTAAATAGCTCTGCCTTTAATACGTTGCAATAACATGCTGCATAAACATTTAATTCCTCAAAGAAAGAAAATAACGTTTATTTAACACACAGGCACACAATTAATCACTCACCTCTTTACAATAAGATGTTGTAGGCACCGCATACAGTACCGGCAGAGATACCAAAGAGGAAGAATGCACACCAGACGCCACTAGCGCTAACGTCAGGAACCGAACGATGAGGTAAATAGTCGAGTACGTCACGTATGCGGGAAAAACATAGATCCGAAATATACTGAAAAAAATTAAAGTTTTGTACAGCAAGTAGGGAAGAAAAGTGAAGAAATGCATGGCCAAGACATTTTTGAGCTATAAACATAATTTTCATAAAATTCAATTTCAAAATTCCTCGACCTACACTTTTATTATGTACATCTTATACTCTTTTATGAGTGATGATGAGTGCTAGCGATGCTGCTTTTAATGTAGCCACCTATTGGGCCCAAACTAAGCTAGCAAATCTAATTTCAAATAAAAAAAATCCGTCATCCAAATTGGTTTATCTATTTAAAAGCTGCGGTGCCACAGACAGACACACTTATAACACCCCTCTATCTGCGTCGGAGGTTTAAAAATTTATATTTAATGCTTCAATGTACAGTATCTGAATTTTTTTCTGTCACTTTATCCATTTAAAGCGATATAAATGGACTCCTAGGTATTCTTTAATCTGTATTTTAGGCAAAAAGCGATAACTATTGCCAGAACCCCAAAATATTTGAGATTGACAATCGTTACTTGTCTCCCAAAAATGAAGATATCTGTAGGAGAACCAAGTTTATTGGCGCGAATGTGACCTGGTGAGGGTCGTGGCAATCTGATGGATGCGAAATGGCCAGGACTGTTCGCTGTGGCGACACTTGGAGGAGGCCTATTTCTAACGAAGACGTACATTTTCTTTCGACTGAAATGATGTAGTATAGTAGGGTTAGCTAACAGTATAACAGTGCAGATGGATTCTAATATTTTACGAGTGACTGCCTATATAGCTCCTGCAAATAAATTTAAACAATTGAGATATAAGCTCAGTTGCCAAGAATCAATTATAAAATTGTTATTGAGCTTCCTAAAAATATTATTTACTCACTCACCTGTCGTCATGTCCAGGGCATATTTTATTGATAATTTGCGGTGAAATGATTACTTTTCTGCAACATGGACCGTATTATTGGAATATATGTATTTATTATCACACTATATTTTGGTACATAAAATTTTTCACTGAATTATATGTCATATATTCCCCACCACCGTAGGCGCGGGCTAGCGGACGACGAACCATGGGTAGACAATAAGGACCGAACCCGAGACGTCGACGGTGCGTAGTGTTCCAGGCGCGTCTCAAAGAGATATCAGTAAAACCATAGGGGCCCAATAGGGTCCTGGAATGCAAAGGGTAACTGAAGGACACAGGTGGGTTTTAGTCAGTAAAAGTCTGATACTCCCACTAGAGCGGGATAGGTCATTGGATGATATCCCACCTAAAAAAAAGCATAAGTTAAGATCAAAACCAATTAAATCAGTTCAACTTAGCAGATGGTGTGATGGGTAACAATTTAATTTAATTTTGACTATGAAACAAAACACAATAATTACTTTATTTCCTTTTGAAGGTAGCTCTCCAATCGACTGAGTCGCCATGACATCAGAAAAAACTCGCGATTAATCTATCTAGATTAATCGAGGGCAGCCCCAGTCCGGTTCAGTTTGGAAGCCAGACGTCGGAAGTGCTCTTCGAAATTCCACCGGCTGTCGAGGCCGAGTCCCAGGTACTTCAACGTCGACTCGATGCCGATGTGAACCCCTTCTACTGTTATTTGGGAACCCAGTGGTGGTGCATTCCGAGGGCCATGAAAACACATGGCCTCGGACTTGTGCAATGCCACCTCGAGTCCCAACTGTTGGATTCTCTCCACGACTGTCGCAACCCCGCGTGTCGCTAGTTCGACCGCCGCCTGATATGGCTCTTCTAACGCCAGGACCAGCGTGTAATCTGCGTAACAGACGACCCCGTCAGGGAGGCCGCACAGCACGTAGTCATACAACTAATAGTTAGGCAATAAACTTACATGCAACGTAAGTAAATTTTACTTACGCGAGCACATTGTAAAGTTGTAAACATATGGCGAACAGGTCATTTGCAAATGCGATCAGCACCAGGCCACTGAACACGTCATCAAATCGTTTAATCAATTTGATTGCGCGGTTGTAGTCCTCCCTCAATACTCCCCATGTTGATGCAGGCACGTAATTCTGAAACGGAGATTTTTGGCGTGATTTGATCAACTACAATTCAGTGGCTGTTTTATTACTGTTAAATAAATAAATAATAATTCTTTTCCGGAGTCTGTGTTTCCTGATCGCTATAACCTAAGGGTTGTTAAGTCAAGAGTGAATAGGTTACTTCTAGCAAAGTGTGCTCCATCATCGGTCACATCATAGCTTAATGGCCAAACGCGAGCCTGTCCATAATTTAAAAAAAAAAGTAGGGATGTTGACATGAATCGCAAATATATAAAAAGTTATGATTATATTATAGTAGGGAATATTAGAATGCTGGAAATCATATTTTGTAAGTATAAACATGCGTAATAAATAAATTAAAAAAACTTGTCACAACTGTCATATTGATCCGTAAACTGCTATCAAACTGTCAGTTAATGTCGTACCATTGACGGACAATTGTCGTTTGTTATTTTTCACATTGTGATGTTCATAATCAAGACCACGTGACGTTTAGGTGCGAAACAAACGATTAAATCTGATTACCATTTTAAATTAATTAATATTGTTACATTAATGAGTAATAATTCCATAGGAAAACAGTCTTAAAAATTCAGCAACATTCCTATTGTATTCATAAAATTAATAACACACGTACTAATAATGATATTATACTTGCGTATAAACAACCACGCCAACATCTGGCACACAAGGGACCAGTACTCAAGCGGTGGCCTGCTAAGCGCCTAGAGCCCTGCAAAAAGCTTAGAACCGTGCCCACTGGGACGCTGTGGTGGCGTAGCAAGTTCGCACAGCCAAGAAAATGAATTCAGCTCTGTGGTGAGTACTTCACCTCGTCACTGAGGATGACGCAGTCAACCATACATTTTTTGACGTCACGACATGGCTACGCTGCTATGGCATACCAGACAGGCACGGCCCTTACCGCTCCTTAGTCGTCGTTACTCGCCACTTCATTCGCTATGCTCGGAGCGCTAGGCCAACCATTTGTCGGTGCGTTTTCTTATTAAACAAATTATGTACCTTACTAGCCGTCAAAATAATTTTCTTATTTATCTGCTCCATTATCGATGTTAAATATAAACTGATGGACACAATAAATATGTCCAAGTAGTTCCAAGTGGCTGTGTTTAATATATTTAAGAACTGAAAGCAAATAAAAATGAAAGTCATAGAAAAGAAATGCTGGAATAAATGTAGATTTTTTTACTTTTAGTTTAAGTTTTCAATACGTATTTGTTCATTTTGCGCCAAATTAACATCTTTGATGAGTGATAAATGAGGCAAATGGACGCATATCCTGCAAACAGTATGTTCAGAATCGGATACTGAATCGATTTCAGTTATTTATGAAAAAGGTACTTTTTTATCTTATCGTATTTTTTTTTAAATATTGATTGCAACACTAGAGTGTTAGTGTGTGCGTGCGTAGAAAACGAAGCCACTTCCCAACCGAGACATCGACCCACTGCTGCTCACAATTAGAAAAAATAATTTCTTAAAAAACTATTACCTCAGTGCATATAAGTAAAATTTTTGTGCTTGAATTATGATCTTAATTTAATTTTCTAATTGGTGTGTATACGAGTGTGCATTATTTCAGTTACATTTTATATAATAATAGATGTGTAAAGAAATATAGTATACCTGAAGAATGGTTCCCAACCAGACATCATATGGAACATTCAATTCATACAGCCAGGGGGTCGTGACCCTCACGAACACTTCTCCAACATTAACTGCGTCCTCGTGGCATTCCAGTATACGAACTAATCTCGATAGTATTGCCATGACGTGTTCCACTGAAATATACGGAACAAGTGTATTACGGTATAGTTAATGAATCTTAGAATGGCAATATTGCCATTCTAAAATAGCGATCCCATCACGGTTGACCATTTGAGTTGAGAACTTAAGCCACATATTAGAATGCCCCAAGTGCCCATACACCTGCACTTTGGAGGATTTGATGAGTGCTACCGATGCTGCTATTAATGTAGCGACCTATTGGGCCCAAACAGTTTGACGAGTTTACCATCGAATCGAAAAGAAGAAGAAGAAGATCATGGTTGACGCACGTACATAAAAATTGACAGTGCGTAATATAATTACAAAATGACAATAAATAAAACCAACACTATAAACTCTCTATGGTCTATTCTTTAATATCTCATAACATAAATATATTTCCCTTCGTCTGAGACAGTCGGGTTTATGATGAAAAATGCTGACGACCCCGGTACATTCGTTGCCGTCAACATTATTTGCTGTTTAGTTTTCAAATTACTACAAAAAATATATATATATTAGAGAAAGGATTTTCCTTTGGTATGTTTTCCATCGCAAAACAGACGCCAACTGTAGCTACAGATCGGGGCCCTTTTTTTTCATTGTGGAAATCATCTAATGACTTCACGCGCTCTGGGCGGAACGACAGGGCGTGTCAGACCTTTACTGACTAAAACCACACCTGTGTCCTTCAGTTGCCCTTTGCGTTCTAGGACTACGGGTTTCCTTTTCAGAAATTCTCCGCGGTCCTAAATTCTAGCGGGCATCGGCCCTGCAGGACCCCTACGGTTTGCTGACATCTCCTTGAGGAGCGCGTGGATCAACGCGCTGCTGACGACTGGGCTCGGTCCGATCAATTAGCGAACGGCCGGACGGCAAGCTACCCATTGCTCGACGTCCGCAAGCCCGCGTCTGCCGTGGTTGGTAGTCGGGGTCAGAATCTCGGCGGCTGGGGCGTGAGGACATTCGTTCCCGCACGCGTGCGGCCTCCTCCTTCGCTAGTATACTGCTTCGCAGAAGGAGGCCATTCCTCCTCGCTTCGGACCATAGCCCGAACCAGGGCCCGGCGCGAGAGGTCGCGGCCGCCGATTGCCTCCACCGAGACACGACGGTGCTCCGCCCAAGCGGGGCACACTCCCACCGTATGGTCCACCGTGTCCTCCGGGCGGTCCACACAATGATGACACTCGGATGTTTCTTCCGTCTGAATCCGATGCAGGAACCTCCCGAACTTGCCATGTCTCACCGGACATGGCAAGTTCTTGCCATGTCCGGTGTGAACGGACACGGAAGTGGCATGGACATGCCCCTGCGTCATGCGGAAGGTGAGGACGCCGTGTTGCCGCTCCAGCCACTCCTCAAAGAGGGGACTTACCGCCATAATTGTAGCGTGCCCAAGATCAAGCCTCTACAATACCATCAAATCATCATGAATTGTATGTGAGAAAGGGATAGTGTTATTCGTTCTGTATAGCTCTGTCTCCGTCGCACACAGGATTTGTGAATATTTTAATTATAACGTCATAGTCACGCTAAGCAACTCAAAGACAAACAATATTTTTTTAAACTTACCTATACCCGTCCCCATATACACAGCACAAGCTATTTTGCACCGCTTGACAAGATTAGGATGAATGTACTCGTCGAGTCTAGAGTTGGTTAGCTCATTCATCAAAGGCGGCCATTTTGGAGCAGTTCTTATGAATAAAATCGTAGTTAAGCAAACTGGCGTTAAGAATGTGACGGAACCTAAAGAAATTATACGAAAGCATTATTGAAATTATAAAAAATAAAGAAACATAATCAACAATGAAGGGTAAAATAAAATCAGTCGCGACTGCACTAAAACATAAATGTTTAAAAATAATGATATTGGTATAATCAGGCAATTTACACCCATGGCCAGTGCTATACCTGAAAGACTTTCCCCTTTTTTAGTTTAAGTTCTTACAGTGCATCCTATGATTGTCTGGCAAAAATTGCTATCAGCGATAAGACCGCCGTAATCATTGTACCCATAAATGTAAGTTTTTGTAAAATTATGTTACTATTTTGGTATTCAATAAATTGTTTTATATTTTACTTTATGTAAAATCAGATGATGAAAATAATTAAAATAACACTAAACCAAAAAAAAAACAATCAATAAATAACATTAAATCAAACAATTTCATAACATCAAATTAAATAAACGAAATTGATCTAAAAACTATTTGAATAGTAAATTCTTAGGCTTCAATTAGAGACTAGAAAAATATATTCTATAATTGTAGACTTAAACATGTGGGTGATATTTTATTATAGACTCGTATTGATTAAAACCATCCAGGTGTTCCCTTGCATACTAGTGTCCAGGGCTTGAAAATCGATGTTCTTACATCTTTATGGCTGTCAGTATATGATAATTCAACAGAATTCAAAGACTTACCAAGAACACCAACGTTAGGTTTCTTGCAAAGTCTGTAGACACTCAGCACTGTTCCTATAATTTGAGTGACGGCTATCGTCATGGCAAACAGATACTGAAATGAGCATTTAGTGAATCTGAAAGACAAAATCAAACTAATGTTATAATGGCTATAGTTTGTATGCATGTGTGTGTATGTACTCCTTCAAGCTCAAACGGCTGAACGGATTAGAATGGACAGGTTCAAAGATTCTAAGCATTTTATTTCAAATAAACCATTTACAGGCACTTTTGAAATGTCAAGAAGTAAGTCAGTCAGAAAAAAAAAGATGCTAATTGCACATTCCAAAGCGTAGATCTCTATGGAGATAAAATGTGCAAAAAAATCCATGGACACTCTTTTCAATCATGATAAGTATTACAAATATCTCGGTTACATGGTTCTTGTTGCTACTATCATGTGAGAACAATGTAAATGGAGTAAAAATAAAAACTAAATATAGATATTAAAATAGCAACTGGCGGCTAAGAGATAACCAGTCTCAACTGACAGCACCCGTTCACGGAAATGACGCGAATATTAGCATCACTCAGGTCAACCATTTTGAAGGGAACCGAATGATTCAACACGATTGGTAGATCATGTCTTGGAATAGCAAAAAGGATATTTCCATCCTGATAGTATGACCCGTTGAGATAGTTTTCTACTTTGACGCAGGCAACACCGTTAACAGAAGCAGCAGTAGTTTATTTATACTTTATCATTTTCCTGTCGTATTTATTTGTGGTTGGCATAACATGTCTTTTCCTTTCATTCTTCTCTATTAGTTATCATTTCAGTATTCACACTTTTTCTTATCATAATTATTACCTTTTACACAGACCGTCCATCTTATATTTGATTTGGTTGACAGTTTTCTTATAGTTGTTAACAAGGTAATGTCTGTATATTCTAATGATGTTATTCTTTAATTTTTTGGGAGCAAAATATTTCTGTATTTTTCTGGATTTTCAAAGGTTTTTCTTTTAATCAATCTCACCGTACTTCTTTATTATTATTTATACACAATTTGGTACAAATAATTATGGCGGGATTTCTGATAATTATTAGATTTATCTTATTTATTAACGATTAGATTTATCTTATTTATTATACGTTCTTGAAATATGGCGTCAAAAAATGTTTTGCATCGTTATCGACTATGTCCAAAAATTCTGTTGAATTACCTCATTTTCGATATATCTTTTTGGAGTATTCCTGTCACAGGGTTCAATCCAATGCATTGTCCCCATATGATTACCATTTTCATAGCTTTTTGAAATGATATGAACTGATCCTTTATTTTGTTTTCACCGTCATCACTTGAATTGGCTGAAAATAATATATTTGAAGCCCAATAGTAACAAGTATTAAAACAAATTATAATTTAATAAAAAATATCTTTAATAACAATTAAGTATCTCTCTTTTTACCCTATCACATTTCAAAATTAATAACAGTTCCTTCAAATATGGTCCACACTTTGTTAGGTTTATCTTCATAAAAATGTCTTGCATATATTTCACGAATTTATCACTACTTGTTTCATACTGAAAACAGTACTGTATGAAAATACAGTCTGCAAGTACTGGATAATGGAATCAGATCTTAATGCTGAAATAGATATACTCTAGCTAACTGTTCTCAATCTAATCATAGCAGTAAAAAATTACTCACCCTCATCTAAAATCCAGTGCTTAGCACTTCCTTCTTTGGCAACACTGAAAATCAATATAATAATATGATCAAAATATTTCATCAAGCACGAAATTATAATTAAAACAATTACACACTTACTTGTCCAAATGATTCTGTTGTAGAAGTTTGAAATTGATAGTTTCTAATTCTTTTGAGATTTCTGTAAATAAATTGTCGTCAGTAATTAACGTTATAAATTTTGCCAATATTTATGTAAACTTGTTTAATTTTTTATTACCGATTAAAAAAACAAACTATACACATAATAATTATTATTATTTTTCTAGACTGATTGTACAGTTCATATTTTTTCTTAAGTTATGATTTTATGTTCATAAATCTTTTTTTTTAATTCATCAGCTAGCTTTTAATTATCATCTAACCTAATGGCAAGTAACAGATGAGATCTACGATGGATAGAGTGGGCCTAGAAAATAAATGTTTGCTCTGGCATTCAAGACAAAAATATTATAAATTGTATCCCACGGGTATCGGAAATTTTAGGACCAGACCTTAAAAAAGGAACCTTCTAACTATATGAGCTGCGTCTAGAAGTACTGCTTTCTGAAATAAACCCTTAATCCAGCCGCTTATCGAAATCCTCCTAAGATAACGGTTGAGTCTCGTGGTAATTAAGCCATAGGTTGATACGGCTATTGGTACAATGACTGCTGAGTTTACAATTCAAATGTCAATAACGTCACAAGTGAAGTCAACATTATATGCACCAATTGTTATTATGCTTTTTCCAATTGTTAGTACATTGCTAAGTTTTTCACGTTCTATTAACTCTAAGGTCCATTTGTCTAGTTATGCGGTTTCAGGCTTCTACACAAGCAATAATTTAGTATTATAAAATAATTTTAAAGATATTCATACCAAAATGCTGCCCACCAAAATCAGAACCTTTCATATTAAGTACCGTGTTAGTACTGTCACAAACAAAGTAAATACAATTGTTTATCTTTAACCAAACCCTACAATTTGGAGCCCTTTTGTTTTCATGTCACTTTAGTTAAATGATTGTTAGGTGTCATCAGAACATGAATATTTTATTATCATGTCACTTGTAAAATGATGCGTTAGTAATGTTTGTGTTACAGCTTTGGCATGAACCTTTGAAAGGTGGTGCGAAGGTGTTTCAATAAATTATAAGATATTTTTAGGTTTTTAGACAGGTCTAACTTTAATAGAAGTAGGCACCTTATCTAATGTATTATGGAGTTATAAGGAGTTACCGTGACCCTGAAACGCAACAGTAAGTTTTAGTCAGTAAAAGCCCTCGCACTACCCAGAGCGAAAATGATTATTTGATGATTTCTGAGACCTCACAAAATCAAAAATCATTTAAATGTTCTGTCTTATTGGTCTAGTTGTAGTACGAGCTGTAAAGCGTATAGTTGCATCACACTCTACCTGTATCTACGACATAAAACACCGCTTTAACAGGTAATTGCTCTTCCCTGTTATGCATAAATAATAGAAATAGAGAAACCACATCTGAGAAAACGTTACCTAAAGTAAACTACGATGAACTTGATAACACTATGAAAGATTTAGTTTCAATTTGTCTTTTTCTTAGCTCTAACTTTAAGGATACTATTGACAAATGTACACCTCAATTGTTATTGTCCCAGCAAGTAAAAGAACACTGAAATCATGAATTACACCATGTTTATTACAGTGTATAACCGAGTGTAACCGAGATTATCTTCATAAATCAATGACTCTGAAGAAATAAATAAGACATCTTAAAATCCAAACCATTATGGGCACCATAAAAGCCATTATTATTTACAAAAAACGAATAACCTTTTAACTAATATCTATTTTCTCTGTCAATTTAGCGATAAGGTAAACAAATTCTATGTCCATGTTGGGAAAATCCTCGCAGAAAATATTCAGCATAATCAAAACCACGAACCACCCACATTAATTTCAGCCGAAAGACGTCCACTGTTGGACATAGCGTCTCGCATCCATCGGATTCCCGCGAACCTCACTAGGTCATCGGTCCACCTTGTGGGAGGCCTTCCTACGCTGCGTGTTCCACTACGAGTTCGTCATTCCGGCGGAACCTTTCATCCCCATCGACCAATCTGTTCTGAGAGCAATGTGCCCTGCCGACGAACCACCTGAACCACCCTCACATTGCTCTAATAAATCCAATATTTTTTACCTGGAACAAATAGGTCTTGATAAAGTCATTCATACCATTAATCAGTTAAGGGTTGCTGTCGCTAGATTGGATGGCATACATCAAACTTTCTAAAAAAATATGCTCGAATCCTTGCACCTGTACTTTAATTTATATATAATTTAATAAATTAACAGTTCACTATATTCACTATTACACGAACAAATTAATTTGATAATAAAATATTTGTTTTAGTATAATAATTACACAAAATACATATTTCCTACTATGCATGGACACCAATGTAAAATAAGTGATGTTATAAATGCCGTCACATGGCTATTTTCATAAAGGTAAATTACACTTTGACTATGGAAATGACTTGTAAGTTAATAGTACACAGTTAATATGCACAAAACACGCAAGTTTAGTATGTACATTCTGTAAACTCAGTACTTAAGTACTTGCACAATGAACTGTACTCTTTCATAATAAAATAATTATTTTTTTTTAGGGACTGGAACAATTTGCCTGCTACGGTCTTCCCGTCCGATTATAATTTAGGTGTCTTCAAGGCTAGAGTGAGTAGGCTATCAATAAATTAGTGCGCCTCACCATAAACGATTGCATTACTACTTACCATCAGGTGGGATTGCAGCCAAGCACAAACAATGAGTAAATATCTGTTTTTGCAATAATTATGATATCTACAATACTATAATCTATTTGTATAAAATTTTTAGGTAATTTCAAAAAATTGTGATATTAAAAAGCGTCTTAAAAAGTAGCAATTTATATATTTATAGGCTTTTTTTGAAGCTAGTAATTTATGGATTTTTCATTAAATAGCAATTAAAATGTATTCAATTAAAAATTAAAACTAATGGACTTGGGCATATCGCTGCGTTGAATTAGCGACTAAAAATACTTATTTACTATGCCAAATTTTCAGATTTGCTTTGACCTGTTTGTCTCCTTCACTTCTTTTTAAAAAACGATCATTTATCCTATCTGTAAGGGTATCTAGTGACGGAAGCAACAATAAACTTGACTTGTCTAAGGTGACTTGAACTTACTTCGAACACTTCAAACTGTTATCACCTCAACAGTTTGGCTGCTGTAGGACAAAAATCTATTTATGATGTTCGGATAACATCATAAATAGATTTTGTTGTGTTAGTTAATAATATTGTAGAAAACTTGCATGTTAATAAAAATGTGTTTATCATAATTCTGGATCTAGCTAAAGTATCTGACATCGTTTTTGTCTCCACTCATCAACTCATGTTTGAAAATATAGGTGTGAGGAGTGTCGGTTTGATATTCTTGAGAACTATTTTACCACAGCTCTCAGCTAGTTACTATAGAGGATCACAAAAGTGATGAATTATCCAGTTGCTATGGCGTGCGTCAGGGGAGCACTTTGAGACCTAAACTGTTTGTTATGGTTATAAACGACCTCTACAATTGAGTACTAAATTCCAAATGATTCAATAGTTTCTCACTCACTCAATAGTTTATTTGCAGATGATACTACCTTCACCTTATCTCCAAACTCATGATCGGAACTCCAAGCAACTGCACAAGACGATTTTAATTCTGCCTTGAAGTGACTTTCTTCCCACAGTCTTGACTAGACTATTAATGCCAAACAGCCTAACTTTATCACTTTTTCAATCACCAACTCTTCCCAACCACAAACCCCAAACTCTTTAAAAGCCCACGCTTGTATTACACTTGGTAGTAGTTGTAGTAACTGAAACGTAAAACCTTAACATCAGTGGAAAGCTAATTATCACTCTTACTGGTCGCATTAGGAAGCGTGATGTGTTTAAAACCCTGTGGCATTCTCTTTTATTATCCGAAACGTATACTTTACTTTTTACCAATCAATCCTTATATACTGTAGTTAGGTATTTCAAAGACTATATTTGTACCTCTAAAGATCTCGCAAAGAGCTATCCTAAAAGTGTCTTTATTAAGAACGATTTTTTAACCAACTACCGAATTCTATATTTCATGCAACTTGTCTAATGTTTGACAACAATGTAATTCAAATAAGATCCTACTTTAACACAAAATAACTTCTTTTGAGAAAATCTTGACACGATTCAAAGACCTTATCTGCACCACTGGCACTTATACCATCACTTCCAACTTCCATCTTTACGCAGACGATTTTGCAGCTTTATCGTCAATTCTTACTGGCTGATGCAGACTTAGCGATTAATGCCATGAATTGTGACCTAGAGAGTATTAGTCAGTAGGCCAAGTCTTACGGCTTACAGATAAATCCTTCCAAGTCGATACTATTACACTGCGCTTGACATTTCTACTTTGACGCCTTTATCTCTTATCGGCTCGACTATTGCATACACTGACTCAGCCAAGAACCTCGGTGTCACAATTGACAGCAACCTCTCTTGGCGAGCGCAAGTGAATGAGGTTAGCCGTAAGGTAAACTTTTCCTTCCACAGCTTCCCGAAAAAATTCGTTAAAATTTCTTGAGTAGGTATAGTAAAAAAAAAATATTAAGCTATCCAAAAAATATATCTGAGATTCGAACTCGTATCATCCTGCGCGCCGGTCTAATCCCCACTGTGAGACCACTTGCGCTACGGTTCTCGTTGATTTTCGGCTAAAATAGGTGTTCTTAATAAACGTCATAATTAACTGCTTGACCCTTTATCGTTTTCGTTTTTTTATTTAATATCTTAGACGAAAGTCATCATGATATCATTATCATGATGACTTTCGTCTAAGATATTAAATTTGTAGCTGAATGAAAAAATACCCTTTTCTCGACATCTCTATAACTTTTCAATTTGGACTTTAACTTTCCGAAATTAACGCGTTTAAATAACTAAACAGCTTTATAGTATTGTACACGTATATTAGCTTTTTGTCAACAGCTTCGCTCGCGTAAAAGCAGAAAATTATCCCAAGGGAACATACTTTCGAGATTAAAATATTCCATGTGCTATTCTAGGATATAGTTTACCCGTGAGTCAAATTCTTTCGTTCGTTTATGCGTGAAACTTTTGCCTTTGTTAATGTAAGAAGTATACAGAGTATATATTTCACATATCAGTAACAATCTTAACTACTATAGAACTAATGCACATGACAATTAGGGCGTACACAGCGCTCACTACAATAATACTTCTACCTTGAAATACTAAATCTAAAATTAATAAACTTTCCATTTAAAAAATAGTGACCGCAAAATTGAAAGTGAATTGTTGGTGTTGGTACGGTCATGTGCAAGAGTGGGATGAACAATGATTAAGGACATCAAACGAAGACCCAATCACTCCCATATTTTGAGTGGAGCCGGGAGCGGTGTCAATTGCTTTAGCAAGATCCAGAAATATGGTAAGCACTTTTTTATTAGCATTAAAGTTTTCTATGATATTGTGGGCTTACATATTATCGTCAGCATTATCATCATTTCAGCCGAAAGATGTCGACTGTTGGACGTAGGCCTCCTCAAGTGTCACCACAATGACCAGTCCTGTGCGTCTCGCATCCATCGGATTCCCGTGACCTCACCAGGTTATCGTTCCACCTTATGGGATACCTTCCAAAATTGTTTCTTCCAGTACGTGGTCGGCACTCCAGAACTTTCGGCTACATACTGCCTCTCAGGTTTGGCGAATCTTCGGGCTATATAGCTAACCTTGGTTTTCCTGCAGATATCTTCTGTTTTGATGCAATTACGCAAGGAAACTCCAAGCATAACCCTTTCCATTGCCTTTTAAATTACTTAAGCCTGAAGATGTGGCCCATTGTGAGCGACTACTTTCTTGGAGTTGGATCTACCCAACTGAACAGTCTTCCCAGGTAAACAAACATAGGTGAACTACTTTGACGGTATCCCCGTATATCATTTTGATGCTGAACGTATCAGCTAATTGTCACTTGCTTAGAAAATCAAAGAATTTCCGGTAGTGCTGGATACCATTTACAATAATAGGTGGTGGCATAAGATTTCTGATGTGTTTTTCCTTACCTTTGTCTTCTTTACTTTCGTGTTCATTTTGAGTGGGTAGGGCGGGGGAATTTCTTTTTCTTTCTGCTTTTTGCCGTATCTAACCTGTTTCCCGAGCAAGCTCTTCTTCATCTGGGAGTAGTCTCATTAGTGCTGATTTTGGTGGATTTTCTGCTCGAACTTTCAACTATTGCTGGCGGATTTCTATTTGATTCTTCAGGTCATTTTGATTTTTTTCCAGCTTTGTAGACTGGTTTTGGTTCTAAAATATTTATACAACAGATGTTCAGTCTCTATAGTCAAGTTTACTCTGGTATTGCCCAGTATTTCCTTTTTCAAACCCATTGTAATAATATTAGCGAGTATTAACTACGCCTTAACAATAATATTCGCCGTCAGCCATCAGCATTATGAAATAACTAGGTCATTGCGTTGAATCGGACTTGACGGCGTTATTTTGATTAGTAAGCACTTTACATTGTGGTACGCGCGCGATCGCATGCAACACGACTGCTCTCAGCGAAAATCGAACGAGTATATGAAATAAAGTGACACGAAAACAGAAAAAGCTCGTAATTGCAGGGTTTGGCCAAAGATAAATAGTTACATAAATTCATTTGTGGCAGTACTTACAAAGTCATTAATATGAAATGTTCTGACGTTGGTAGCCAGCGTTTTGGTATGAATATCTTCTTTAATTATTTTTAGTACTAAATTTATTGCTTATGATGCTTGCTTACATGAAACAAATTTTTAAGATATATACTAACCTTAGTAAGAGTTGACAGAACGTGAAAAACTTAGCAATGTAATAACCATTTAAAAAAATATTAATAACCATTAGTGCATAAAATCTTGACTTAATTTTCGAGGTTGTCGACATTTGGGTAGTGGACTCAGCAATCATTGTATCGATAGTCGTCTCAATTAATGGCTTATTGGCCACAAGCCCCGGTTAACATCTTACGAGACTCTCAATAAGTGGTTGGATTACCTATGGGCTTGATTCAGAAAGCGGTACTTCTCGACACGGCTCGTATAGTTAGGAGATTTTTTTCTCTAAAGTCACCGGTAGCTTGGACCCTATTCTTAATACCTCTGGGATAATATTTTTAAAATTTTTAAAGTCTTTTTTCTTGAGAACATCTCATCTAATGGTTTCTATTCAGATTAGATCTCATTAAAGAGCTAGCTCATCAGTACAAAAAACCTCATATACATAAATTAACTGTAAAATAATACGTATATAGTTTGCTCTTTTAATTAGTAATAAAAATAAAACAAAACAAAAATATTTTTATACGACAATTTGTTTCCAGAAATCTCAAAGGAATTAGAAATTATCAATTTCAAACATCTACAACAGCATAATTTGGGCAAGTAAGTGTGAAGTCGCTCTAATTATAATTTCATGCTCGATAATATATTTTGATTCCACTTCTATTGGTTTTCAGTGTTGTCATAGAACGGAGTACTAAGCATTGGATTTCAAATGATAGTGAGTTCTTTTTTCATTGCTGTTTACACGGTTCAGGTGAAGAATTGCTGACAATTTGAAATTCAGCTAGTCCTGTAGGTGGAATTGAAAAGTCGTGGGAAAAGATAGGTCAAAGCGACTCGTCCCTTCAAAGGAAGGTTTTCATAATGCTTGATAGTTCTCGTCACAGCTCACTTCGCACGATCTCACAGTTTTCTAAGTACAAACGCACACACAGATGATTCCACACACACGATTCACACGATTTCGAATTTTGTTGAAAGCACGCGGCACGCACTTCTGTACTCGTTGCAGTCATAAGGGGATGAAAAATTGTAGGGTTCTCATTGGAATTTCATTCCATATTCAATTATGCTCATTCTCTGTCGCTCGCATAAGGGCGATAGGCATGTGGAGGAAAGGGATAGAAACAGAAAATGCAACAACCAGCCAAAAAAAATGGTTCTGTCACGTGTAGAATCAGCATAACCGATTGTTATGATAAGATTGAGAATAGTTAACCAAAGTATATTGATTTCAGTACGAAGTTCTTTGATTCCAATACTCAGGTACTTGTAGAATGTAAAATAAAAACAATTTGAAAATAAATGGCGGTATTCGTGAAATATATATATAGAAGAACTTTATTTCAGACCATCAGAGAGATACAGATCCATATTTATGTTTCTTGAGTTCTTAAAGACTAAGTTATTAAACCAAAAAAAAAGTAAATTTTTTTTTTTTTTTTTTTTTTTTTTTTAATAATAAATTTGTTTATTTCTCCCACAAGATACATAGGTACAACAAAATTTCTTTAAACAATATTATTTTGGTAGGGAGACAGGAGCCCATACTAAGAAAACTTGTGTTATGGGTCTCCTGGCCACCTGTACCCAGAACAGATCAAAAGAAAATAACAGTGATTAGGAAGGAACTTAAAATTAAGGGAGTGTGCTAATTCAGAAAAAGTTGACATGCATGTGTGAATGTGTGTGTGTGCGTGTGATGGTGTGTTTATATGTGTTTGAGTGCTAGTACGTGTATTCGTTTGTCTAAAAATCTCTATGTTTGTTAAGAAGTCTTTCTGTCTCCTCGTACCCAAGCTTAAGAAGCCATTCGGTGATCTTCCCCTTACATTCCCTTTTCGAAATGGGATAGATATTATGCAACTCATTAGCCAAGTTATACAGCCGTGGACCTTGAAAGAAGGAGAAATAACCGCTGAAGGCTGTTCTGGCTGGCGCAGTATGACATACTTGGAAGTTACGGCGGCGGGTTAACACAGGGTTGTTATGATTGTACTGTAATAGTTTGTGCTGTTTGAGGATAAGAAAAAGAATGTACAGTTTCCTAACCGACAAAACCTCTGCCAAACTGTATAGTTCTGATGTTGGGAATAGTCTGGGTTTAAATAAACAAATTTTGAGTATCAGTCTTTGAGCCCGCTCTAGTTCCAATAAATGACTCTTAGCAACACCACCCCATGAAGAAATGCAGTAGGTGAGACAGGATTGACAAAGCGCCAGATAGACGGATCTCATAACCTTGGAGTCGGCGACAAGTCTTAAATGTTTAAATATATATGAGAGTTTACGTATTCTCTTAGCCACATTACTTATGTGTTCGGTAAATTTTAAGTTTTCATCAATGGTTACTCCTAGATATTTTATATAGTTTGTTTTGCTAATGAGAGGGCAGTTACAAGTTATAGTCGGAATCTGGAAACAAGAGTGTGCTATTAATTTGTGTTGGGGAGAGCCAAAATTTCTAAGGGAAAAATTTATGAAGTGAGTTTTAGTGTGATTTAAGGTAAGTGAATGGGTAGCTAACCAATGACACACCTCATTAAAACCTTTTTGAGCATAATTAAATAGGTGAGGCCATGAGTCCCCAAAAAAGGTCAAAGTTGTGTCATCTGCATACGATATAATCTTACAATTTTGAAGGTTAAGTTGGCATAAATCATTAATATAGCATAGAAATAATGAAGGGCCCAAAATACTTCCTTGGGGGACTCCAAAGTTAACAGAACACTCCTCGCTCACTTCGTCACCTATTCTCACCCTCTGCTTGCGACCCGAGAGGTAGCTTTTAAATAAAAGCAGTTGCACACCTCTGATACCCAGGCTTTCAAGTTTCATCAGTAGTTTAGGATGGGAGACTGTGTCAAAAGCCTTTGCGAGGTCTAAGAATATTGTAAGACATTTTCTTTTTTCATCTAAATTTTTCGCGATAAATTCTGTAAATGAATTCACAGCATCGTCTGTGGATCTGTCCCGCCTAAAACCGTATTGGGCATCGGACAGTAAGTTTTTGTTTTCCAAAAATTTCACGAGCCTCTTGTTAATAATTTTCTCCAAGACCTTAGATAAGGACGGCAGGACAGATATTGGGCGGTAATTATTGACACAGTCTCGCCTCCCACTTTTGTGAATGGGCACCACAATTGACTGCTTGAGAACATCAGGGAAGACGCCTAGCTTAAAGCAACTATTAAAAAGTTTTGTCAGAGGGGGTACCAAATATTCCTTTATACCTTTCAACAGTTCGCAAGAGATGCCGTCACATCCAGTGCTACTACCCAATTTTAAGCCACCTATTATGCCTCCGACCTCTTCGCAATCTGTGTCCAGAAGAACAAAAGATTGCGTCGAAGCACATTCGAGTCTAACATTAGTAATTGGTGGTACAGGAGATATCTTTTGAGCAAGGTTTTCACCAATATGCGCAAAGAACTCATTTACGGCATTGACAGATTCCCCTGAGGTTCCTTTAACAGTCAAAAGTTCCTGATTCGAGTTTTTGGTTTTATTCGTATTTGTGAAGTTTTTTATATTTTGCCAGAGCTTTTTGCTATTATTCTTTGCCAATTCCAACTCGTGCTTTTCATAGCTAATTTTACATTTTTTAAGTACAGAATTACAAAAGTTTCTATATCTTTTGTAAGTAGTGGCTAAAATTAAATTACTTGTATCTGTTTTAAGTCTGTGGTGCATCCGATCTCTGTTTCTTATGCATCTTAATAAGCCTACTGTTATCCACGGTTTCAATGTGGCTTTGTTACGGGGAATTTTTATTTTTATTGAATTTTTTGCTATTAAATTTTGTAAATATTCTACCAGGATAGTAGCTGCTAGGTTTGGATCTTCGAAGGGCAAAATTTGGTTAAAATCAGTATTTTTACATTCAAGTTTGATATTTTCGAAATTTATTTTACTAATAGTTCTAATAGTGTCTTTTTTCTTTATTTTAGTTTTTAAGCAGAACAAAACTGCCTCATGATCCGTTACAGCCGAGTTAAGTATAAGTGATAACGAAGGTAATTTTGTCTTCAGTATCACATGATCAATGCAGCTTTTTCCCCTGGTGGCAATGTCATAAGCAGGGATCAGGCCATGGAAAGATAATAATTCTAGATAACGTGATGTGTTATGGTTGGAATCCAATAAGTTTATATTAATGTCACCAATAATGAAAATATTTCTGAAAGAAGATAATTCAAATAAAATATTGTTCAGCGAGATTAAAAAGTTATCAATGTTTTTGAAGCAGTGCGGTCTGTAGATTGAAATTATTGCAGTTTCAAAACCTATTTTAGTAATCAAGCAATTTGCATCCATAAATGTTCGTTCTTCAAACTTATGGGTTATGGATTTATTAATAAATAAAACCACGCCATCATTTTGATTGAAATGTTTGGAACTGCTGTATGTATGGTAACTGTCTACAGTAGGCAGGTTAGAGGTACAGGATAGCCAACATTCTGTTAAAATAATTAAGTCGCATTTTACTTTCATCCGTTTTAGTAAAATGCATAAATGGTCAAAGTTTTTATTAATGCTTCGGATATTTTGGTGAAGAATTTTGATAAATGTTTGAGGTTTTTTGACTATATTCTCACATTGATCCGGATCACAGACAAAAAGCTCACTAATATTGAAATCATCCAACTCGTTAATTAAAGCGTTTACGTCAGAGAATTTTATAATTTAATACAAAAGGGAACAATTTTAATTGACTTATGTTATTATAGATAGTTGAGATGTGAAATGGAGGTGTTTTCATTTTTAACATAAAACTTAGAGAGACAGTTATTGTACTCAAGTTGCAAAATAATAAAGAAAATCTCGAAGTTAGCGGCAGGTAATCGAGCAGAAGTAGTGGCGTCGAGGACTTTATGAGAGATAGCGCGTGTGTGTGGAGTGATGTGTGTGTGTAATATTTGTATATAGTGTAGCTTAAGTTAATGAGCATGCAGTATAAATGTTTGGAAATATTAACAACATAAAATAATTTAAGTGTAAATAGAAACTTATCAAATACCCTGGTGTAAACTAAAAGGAAATATAGTGTATGTCACAATTGATTTTTCAGGTTGAGTAAATCTTGTTCCGTTTTAAGCTTGATAGACTGCTCGCCTTCTTTTTTCCTCAAGTATATAGCCGCCTGAGTTGACCAACAAAACTTATAGCCGTTTGTAGACGCAAAGTCCCTTGCAAGAAAAAATAAAAACCAACAATCATTCTGATAAGTGACGCGCAATCCAGTGCAAAATAAATATCTAAGGCATTTTTGTAAGGATAAACAAAAACAAATTTTCATAACTTTTGAAAGAATCATAATTAATTTAAACAAAATATTTTTTTATTGAGAAAACGGGAAATATAATAATATATTTTTTGTTACAGCTACTTCTTTTATAAACTTTGTGTTACAACTTGATTCTATAGGGCTCCAAATAATAATATATTATTTTCAGCAAATTCAGGCGAAGATGGTAAAAACAAAATAAAGGATCAGTTTATATCGTTTCAAAAAGCTATGAAAATGGTAATCATATGGGGACAATGCATTGGATTGAACCCTGTGACAGGAATACTACAAAAAGATGTATCGAAAATGAGGTAAATCTACAGAATACATATAAATATTTGGATACAGTCAACAAAGGTGCCAAGACATTTTTTGATGCCTAATTTCAGGAATTATTAGTTAGAAGTTGTATGTTTTTGTTTCAAGTTTACCTGTACTAGTGAACCATATGTATAAATTAAATAAATATAGGAGGTTTTCTAACAAGAAATAATAACATTTATAGGAAATGTCGCCATAATTATGTGTATCAATATGTAAATTAAAGTTCAAAGATAAAAGGGATCGTAAAATTGATTATAAGAAAAACCTTTGAACATTGATAAACATACACAAATATTTACCAAAGCCAAAATATTATAAAACAAACATCATTAGAATATAGACATACCTATATCCGTATCAACATCAATAAGGAAACTACCAACCACACCAAATATAACATGAAAGGACTGTGTGAAAGGTAATATGGTGAGAAAGGACGTGACTACTGCGGTGATGACTGATAGCAAAGAATGGAAGGAAAAGACATGTTACACCAAACACAAATAAAAACGACAAGAAAATGACGAAGTGAAGAATGATGAAGATCCCCCTAGCCAAGTTATAACTGTTTCGTTTCTATTCTCTTTTCGTCGACCGCCTCGAGTCGGCCACGCCTCCCATTCCTTTATTCTGACGTCATCTCAACGCTCACTCACGTGGCCAGAACAAAGGAATAGGAGGCGTGGCCGACTCGAGGCGATCAACGAAAAGAGAATCGAAACGAAACGCTTGTAACTTGGCTAGGGGGGCTGTTTGTTCTAGCAGCGGCTTCGTCCGCGTGAAAGTAGAAAATGATCTCAAGAAATTATACTGCCAGGATAAATTTGTTCCTCAGGACATGAAATTTACAAAATTAATGTGATTGTATCTTTCAGGTTCACTAAATGCTCATTTCAGTATCTGTTTGCCATAACAATAGCCTTCATTCAAATCCTAGCAACAATGCTGAGTGTCTACAGACTTTACAAGGATCCTAATGTTGGTGTTTTTGGTAAGTCTTTGAATTCTGATGTATTTTAAGCTGATTTTTATGAAATAATTACAGCCATGCAAATGTAAGAAATAATAGTTTGGGGGTAAGCGGAACAGTGTAAAATCCCGCAAACCTCAGTTAAAAAGGGAGGATCCTCCGAGCAGACGGGTGTTATGTCTGGTGGGCAACTGCCCGCGGAGAACTTTTAATTGCGCGATGCAGGATTAGTTCTTATGTGACGCCATAGATGTCGCTACAATAGTATCGATTTCCTAACTTATTCTTTTGTCTGTCGAGTCTAGCGTGGAGGGCATCCATGAAAATTTCTATCCCAAAAAACTAATAACACTAAACCAAAGCCGCTAAAAAAAAACCTAGTTATAACAAAATGAAAAAAAAAGAAATAGAGCGAAAACGAGAGCGAGAGAAATAACTCCTACACGTTTACGTACTACTACAATAAAATTATACAATAAAGCAGGATTTATCGCAAAAGTAAGGAAGAATTATAATTCTTCCTTACTTTTTCTTAATTTTAATCCTCCAGAAAGTTATAACTTTCTTATCTCCAATCGCGGTTTATGAAGATTCACATCAAATATTTTTTTACATTCATATAGTCTATATCGTCACCGGAAAGCCAATACTACTTAAACGCCAAAAGGCCATTTTACAGTAGAGACATTTAAAGTTTTTTTTTATACAAAACCATGGCTAACTTTTTTTCTAATTTAGTAATCGAAATACAGTAAAGGCAAAAAATAATTGTGACACTATTATCTACGTACTGGAATCGAGATATTCTGCATATTTAATGTAATTCAGGAGATAGCTGTCACTTAAGTACATATGCTCTGTACTCTTCTTAAGGAGAAAGTACTTATCTTCATAATATTTTTTAAGTGCGGTTGTCGAAAAGTACTGACAAGTCAAGTCCTTTGAAATGTATGAAATGAAAAAGTACTAACACGCATTACGGGTTGATGTAGTCGCAGGATAAAAGTACTTAAACGTTATAATAATGTCTTAAGACCGTACAGAAAAACGATGTATAGCTTTAAAAGTTGATACCATTGTAATGCCAAAAAGACTTATGTAAAAGATATATAATTTAAATTTAAATATAATATTCTTATCGGACATAGACAGCAATAAGTAAGTGCTAACAATGGTACTAGCGGCGAATAAAATAAATGAGAATACTATTGTAATTCCTAATTTGAATTCGACTGCATCTTTTTACCATATTGGTTGAAAAAGGAAAATATAAATAAATACAGCTTGCTTAGTAATCACTTTTAATGAAAAATTTAAAAAAAAATGTTGACAGTTTTCTTGTCAGTCTTAAAACTTGATTGCTTACAGCAAAAGTCACGCAACACACTACGAATAATAAACGCAACACAGTTTTATTATTAATCTAAATACAATATCATGTATTGGGTAACAGTTCGGCGCAATTTTCGAAGAGATCAAATTGATTAGGTCTTGTAGATTTTGAATACCTGTGAATCATATATCGCGTCGATGCTTAAGACTTTGAAGCCTCGACTCAACGAGTGCATCATTGCCAATGATCCTCCTGGCTCGCCTCTCAATTGCCTCAAGTGCATCAAGCTGGTATCGGGCAGATCCATCCCAAAGATGAGAGCAGTACTCCATACACGATCGAACTTGCCCTTGATAAAGTTTTAGCAGCTGTTTCGGCGTGAAGTACTGTTTGACCTTCGCGAGGATTCCCAGCTTTTTTCTGCCAGTTGAGCCTTTGCTTCAATGTATGGCCCAAAGTTGAGAGTTGACGTCAGCGTAACACCAAGAAGATCAAGATGGTCGGTTATCGGCAAGGTTACGCCCCGGAAAGTTGGAGCAGGGCTAAATTGGCTCCTTTTAGCGGAAAATAAACACGCCTGGGTTTTAGCAGCATTGAACTTGACCAAATTAGCATCGCCCCATTCAGAGACTGCCTCCAAGAACAAGCCCAAGCGCTCGACCATAGCCTCTCGGAGAGACTGGTTCTGTGACCCACTAGCTTGCGCGCTGGATATGTAACTCTCAGCAACAGTGCTGTCGTCTGCATACCCAAAGGTACCGGGCTTAAGCAGATCATTTATGTGCAGCAAGAACAATGTCGCCGAGAACACTGACCCCTGAGGGACCCCGAAGTTAATGGCCATTTGACCGGACGAGCAGCCATCGATGACCACTCGGATGGACCGGTTACTCAGGAAGTCTGCAATCCAAGCACACAAACCAGCAGGCAAACCGAAAGAAGGAAGCTTACTAATAATGCTTTCGTGCCAGACCCTATCAAAAGCCTTCGAGATATCCAGGGAGTCGGCAAGCGCTTCCCCGTGTTTCTCGATGACCTCACTCCAGATGTGGATGGCATACGCTAGAAGATTACCAGTTGACCGATTTCGGCGAAAGCCGTATCGTCGGTCACTTAGGATGTCATTAGCTTCTAGGTATGCCAGGAGTTTAGTGTTGAGTACACGTTCCATAGTCTTACAGACAATGGACGTTACTGAGATTGACCTGTAATTAGCTGGGTCAGCCCGATTACCCTTTTTGGGCACGGGCTGTACGTTAGCTTGCTTCCATGCAATCGGCACTTTTCCAGCCTCAAGTGAAAGCCTAAATAGGCGTGTCAGGATCGGAGACAGTTCAGGCGCACACGTTCTCAGAACAATTGCCGGTATCCCGTCTAGACCGCTAGCCTTGTTCACGTCAAGATTACGCAGCACCCTACGGACGTCCTTCTGACGGATGCGAATATCCGACATACTCGTTTCGCAACCATCAGGATTAACAGGGGGCCGCGTGTCACCAGGATCTAGATGCGAAGATTCCGCGAAGAGTGAGGCAAACAAGTTTGCTTTCTCCTCAGCGGTATGGGCCAGCGACCCGTCGGGTTTCAGCAGTGGCGGTAGTGAGGGACGGCAGAAGTTCAATTCAACCGACTTAGCCAGGGACCAAAACGCCTTACTACCAGCAGGGTATGAAGCAAGTTTGTTCCTGATGCGGCTAATGTGGTCGAACCGAGACCTCCGCATCACCTTCTTGCAAGACTTGGCAGCTCTGTTGAAGGCTCTCTTCTTCTGACTCACGTCACTCGCCTTGTGCATACGAGCGTCGGCCCATGCCTGGTATGCGGTGTGCATAAGTGCGTTAGCACGATCACACTCCGCACCAAACCAAGGGCGAGCCTGGTCAGACATTGTTACGTCAGAGAATGGAATATAGTACTCCATCCCCCGCCGCAACACATCTGTCACAGCATCTGCGCACGACGATGGATCATCCGAAGAAAAGCAAGTAGGCTGCCAAGGATAACATGCAAAGAAAGATCGCATGCCATCCCAATCTGCTGACCTATATCGCCAAACCCGCCTGGTGCCTCTAGAGCAGGGATCGGGCGGAGAGTAGACTGATATAGATTTCACCAGACAGTGGTCGGAACTACCTAACGGTGATGATATCGACACTGAATAGCGGTCTGGATCTGTTGTCAGCAGAAGGTCCAAGCAGTTGGCCGTGTGTGAATCAACATCCGGCACCCTCGTAGCTCCCTAGACCAGCTAGGTGAGATTTAATGCTAGCGTAACCTTTCGCGTCTCTCGACCATCATGGTCTGTGCATTGGTATGTGAAAAGCCACTCCTGATGGTGGGCATTAAAATCCCCCAGTAACCCGTAGTTGTCGTAGTTGTGCGGAAGGGTACCTCTGCTGAGCCGCATCCGCCGCCTCACTAAGGTACTGTGTGAGCCTGGTCGTCTCCTGATCACCACTGTGCGAACGGTAGACACAAGCATAGATAATTTTATCCATGCCTGTGTCCACCAGAGCCCAAAGCGTTGCGAACCTTGGTATCTTCAAGGTTGCAGAGACGCCGATAGCAGATGTCGTCCCTGGCGTACAAACACACCAGCGTGTGATTTAAAATTGTGCTCCAGTGTAAACCCTGGGTAAGACAGGTACGACACGTCTGACGGACTTCTTATCTGCGTCTCCGAAAGAAAAAAGAGGGAAGGTTTTTCAGTCTCCAGGTGATGATGGACTGCTGCGAGATTGGAGTGCAGACCTCTAATATTGCTGAGGTGCACTTTAAGTGAGAGGGAGTGCAGTCGCTGTTTTACTTTTCTCTTTTTCAACAAGGTAGGAGAGGAGAAGGAAGTGAAATGGAGTCCCATGCTGCTAACCTTCAGTCACGCACTGGCAGGACAGCATCATTGGGGTACTAGTCTGGAGACTGCGGGGACGCCCGAGCCCCCCCGGAAATGACCATCGGGCCCTCTCATCTGGTCGCCAACCAGCACGATGGTGCATTCCGGGATTTTTCTTCAGTTGGTGGGGCAGCCTTTCATGTGTGGCTAGCACATTACTTGGGCCCCCAACTAACTGCGGTTGGCCAGCGGTGCACCGTGCCTCGGATCCCGCTACCCTCCGTGACTAGTCTCCCGATACGTTAATACCAGCGCGGGTCCGGCTGGTCTGCATACATTAGAACCGCCACTTCGACCCAACTCCTCTAAATTGGCTACACTGGGCATCGTACCGGAACACGGCTAGGCCGTTTGGCGGTACGTCTTTGCCCAGTGGGTGGTCACAAGCCGTCGGTCGAAACCTACCACCAGTTAATGTCACCTGATTAGCACCACCCGGGGACCACGTGTAGGGCTTAGCTATGGGTATTCTCCTACGGACGCGGGTGACTCAGCCCCCTAACTTGTTAACTGTTTGCTGCGGGAACTTCATTCACGCGTCACTCTTTTGTCGCTGCGGGGATCCGACTACAAGCAAAAGCAAGGTCGACTCATCGACTGAACCGCCTACAACTGGCGCGCGAAATATAAATTATAAGTACTCAACGAATCGTAATCAAAACAAAATTTTATTTTAAAAGACTTAACTGAATATTTTTTGTACGTGTTTCACACATTTAAATGCTAAACAAACTATTAATATTTTTTCGAGTAAAATAGACATCAATGACTCAAACTACAATATTTTGAGTTGCTGAACAAAGTTAAAGTGGCTGATGTCAGTATAGAAAAATACTAAACTGACAACGGCTAAAATATAATCATAACTTGCATTACGTAAGTATTTATTAAAACATCAAAATTATGATAAATACCATACTTTTGCAGTGCTTAAGCGCCAAAAAAATGCTCAGATTATTACGAAATCCCGACTAATCGACGCAGCAAAAAAAATCCAATCCAACGATATATATAACTCATTTTGGTCAAAATGGCGCTTAAGTAGTATTGGCTTTCCGGTGACGATATAATTTGATGTACTGTAATTGTTGTGTGAACAGTGGTGGCCGAGTGGTAACGGCCCCCACTTACGAGTTGAAGGCCGCTGGTTCAAACCCAGCCAGGCGCATTACTTTGTGTAATTTATCACCACTGCTCTCAAAACGGTGAAGGAAAACATCGTGAGGAAACCGGCATGTCCTAGAACCTAAAATTCGAAGACATGTGACATCCAGCAGCTCGCACTGGGCCCGCGTGGTGGATTACGGCCCATTCCCTCTCCTAGAGAGGAGGCCTGAGTCCCAACAGTGGGAACAGTATAAGGCCGACTATGCTATGCTATGCTAATGTAATAGTTTGTTTTAATATTATTGGTTGATTTTATATTTATTTATTTATTTCTATTGTATTGTTAGATTTGGTATTATTTTAATTATTTACTTTGTCTGTGTGTAAGTTACCAGAATAAATCATTATTACTAGCATATAAGCATAATCAGTATTATTGTAATGAAATATTTACGTTTTACCTTAGCCGCAACTGGTTTTCATTTCGACCCTCATTTTTGATTATGACTCTTTCTGTTTTACCATTTCAACCACTTTCATATATGATTTCTTCAGGTACCGTTTCATACTTCATGCCGACTTGCTTAACAACGATTTTTTTTATAAGAACTGCTCCAAAATGGACGCCTTTGATGAACGAGCTAATCGACTCGAGACTCGACGAATACGTTCATCCCAA
Source organism: Mythimna impura (assembly GCA_905147345.3). Taxonomy (NCBI): domain Eukaryota; kingdom Metazoa; phylum Arthropoda; class Insecta; order Lepidoptera; family Noctuidae; genus Mythimna; species Mythimna impura. The sequence goes on along the minus strand of LR990342.1, from coordinate 23,353,062 downwards.
TGTTGTCAAGCGGTGCAACATAGCTTGTGCTGTGTATTTGGGAATCTGTGTAGGTAAGTTTAAAAAAAAATCCAATCCGTAATTTAACTTTGCATTGCTTAGCTCGACCAGGACGTAATGATGAATTTACCATGATAATTTCTGTGAGCGACGAAGATGGAGTTATAGAGGACAAACAGCAGTAACTCTTTCTTACGCCGGATTCATGATGATTAGACGGCACGGTAGGGCCCCAAACTGAAGCTGTAGTAGGCATATAATGCGATGCAAAACTGACCAAAAGACAATCCCTTTTGTAGTAATCTGAAAATTAAATACATAAATAAAAGATGAAACAAAAGATATAAGATATATTAATAGATTTGATTGGTAGACTGAAACGATTTTCAATAGCAAATAATTTTGAGTGCAACGAATGTACCAGGTTCATTAACATTTTTCATCATAAATGAACACACTTTATTACCTTTTTACCCGACTGTCCCAGACGAAGGTAAATATTTTGAAAGTAAAAATGAAAAAACTGAGTAATGATGATGGTGATGATGATGATGTATGTGATGATGATGTGTTATGTGATGAAAAAAATGGACCTATTGATTTTTCAGAAACATTTTTTTTTAAATAACTGTGCTTGACTGTGATCCCACCTGATGACAAACAGTGATGCAATCGTTGATGGTGACTTTTTTATAATAATACACAGTTGTCGCAGGCGCATCAACCGTGATGAGATCGCTATTACCATACTAAAATTCACTAACTATACCGTGATACACTTTTTCCGCATATTTCAGTGGAACACATCATGTCAATATCATCAACTATAGTTCATATACTGGAATGCCGTGAGGAAGTAGTAAATCTTCAAGAGGAGTACGTGAAGTCGGTTTCCTTCTGGCTGTATGAATTGAATTTTCCAAACAACGGGTGGTTAGGAATCATTCTTCAGGTGCACTATGTTTCTTTACACCATCTATATACCTTGTAAGTCATCATCATCATCCTCCTGCCCTTGTCCCATGTTATTTGGTGTCAGCGCAACACGTTTTTTTCTTCTCAAACTTCCTTTTCTTTCGTATCACGCCTCACACAATCCATCTTTTCTTTGGCCTCCCTCTCCATCCATCCACATGTATACTCATAACTCTCTTGGTAACATGCGTTTCCACTTCAAATAACCATACCATCTAGATACTAAGTAAGTAAAACTCTAAAAATATTTCTACCTATTTCGTGATAGACTTTGAAACTATCCAACTGATGTGTACCTAACCAGTTTTCTTTAGACAGTAATATAAAGATGGTTTTAGAAAATTCAGACAAAGCATTAAAAATATGGAATTTAACATTTCTCTAGCGCTTGTCAACCGGACCTTTTGACAGCTTAAATTAATAACAGAATCTCACAAAGACTAAGATACCAACACCCCAATTCCGTAACTCACTTAATAACTTTGTTATTTTATTTTTAATTTAAATATTGATACAAATGACAACACAATAGAGAAATATTATTAACCAAGGAATTGCGATAAAGTGCAATTTTTTTACATTTCTTCTAGCATTTATTTTCTATAACTCTCACTTTTATTTGCTTTCAGTACCTAAATATAGTAAACACAGCCACTTGGAACTACTTGGACATATTTATTGTGTGCATCAGTTTATATTTAACTTCGATAATTCAGCAGATAAATAAGAAAATTATTTCGACGGCCAGTAAGGTACATAACTTGTTAATCACGATAGTGCACTGACAGACGGCTTGCTTAGTGGCATAGCCAGTCACCTGGTGAGTAGCGAAGACAAACAAGCACTAGTTGGCTTGCTGGGAAAATCACTAGGCTCTAGCCGCAAGGCTACTTACAGACAAGTAGCAACCTTACTGTCGACAGAGCCAACTTTAGCTGTCGACAAAAGCAACTGCAGCTGTCGATATTATCCAACAAGATGATGGCTGCTGTCCACCACCTCGACAGCATATTTGTTCACAGACAGCTACAGTATGTACAGTATGTTGGCCAGCGTTAAATACTGCTGCCGACTAAAGTCGACAGTTGAAATTGGCTCTGTCGACAGCAAAATGCTGCTCGTTTTTAAGTAGACTAAGCAGGCCGTTTGTGAACTGGTCCAGAGTGTGACTAGTGTGTGCGAGGTTGTTTATAATTAGTATTTATGTAGTATGTTTGAGGAATACAATTTAGTAGTAATAAAACAGCCACTCGAAAAAATTCCGCCAAAAATCTCTGTTTCAGACTTACGTGCCTGCATCGACATGGGCTTTGTTAAGGAAGGACTACAACCGCGTGACCAACTTGATCAAGATATTTGATGAGGCGTTCTGTGGACTGGTGCTGATCGCATTTGCAAATGACCTGTGTTCCATATGTTTACAGCTTTACAATGTGCTCGCGTAAGTAGAACCCACTTACGTTGCGTGTACCATCACATCATCTGCTAAGTTTTATTGATTTTATTTGTTTTGACCTTGACTTATGCTTCAGTGATAAGTTGTATGTGTAATATAGTGTGATTATAAAATATATTCCAATGCGATCTATTTTGCAGGAAAGTGATCAAATCACCGCACCTTATCGATAAAATATGCCCTGGACCTAACAACAGGTGAGTGCTAAAATGGTGTGTTGCAGTTAGAAAGCTCAATGCTAATTTTAATCTGATTCTTGGCAACTGAGTTTATCTTGGTTGTTTGGATTTATTTGTGGAGGTCCGATAGACATTCGCTCTAAGTATCCATCAGCATCTGGCTACAAAGGCGAGTCATCATTTCAGCCTAAAGACGTTCACTGTTTTTTTTTTTAGGTGGGAAAATCATCTAATGACAAATCCCGCTCTTGGGTGGAGCAGGAGATAGTGTCAGACTCTGACTAAAAACCCACTCCTGTTCCTTCGTTGCCTTCGTCCCAGGGCCCCGGGTTTCGTTTTCACACTACCCATGGCCCCAGTAGGCTTCGACCCTGCTGGGCCCCTACGATTTGCTGACATCTCCCTGAGGCGCGCGTGGAACAATACGCGCCGTCGACGACTTGGGCTCGGTCCGGACGGTTACCGGACGGTCGGACGGCGGGCTATCCATTGCTCGCCGTCCGCAAGCCCACGCCTACGGTGGCCGGAAATCGGGATCGGAATCCCGGCGGCGGTTGGGGCGTGAGGACCGTTGCCTCACGCGATCGGCCGCCTCCTTTGCTAGCATTACTGCTTTGCAGAAGGAGGCGACCGCTTGCCACTCCTCCTCGCTCCGAACCATGGCCTGTAAGCCCGGCGCGAGAGATCGCTGCCGCCAATCGCCCCCACGAGGACACGGCGTTGCTCTGCCCAAGCGGGGCACACCTCCACCGTGTGCTCCACCGTGACCTCCGGGCGGTCCACACAGTGGCGACACCCGGGCGTCGCTTCCGCACGAATCCGGTGCAGGAACTTCCCGAACTTACCGTGTTCGGTGAGAACCTGCGTCATGGGAAAGGTGAGGACGCCGTGAGGTCTTTCCAACCACGCCTCAAAGAGGGGACTTACCGCCATAATTGTGGCGTGCCCAAAAGACGTCCACTCTCTCACCTATCTGTGACCTACATCGATCTATTTTATTTTGTGGAAGGTCTTTCAACACTGCGTCTTCCGGCATGTGATCGCCATTCCAGAACCTTTCACCCCCATCGACCATATGTTCTGCAATGTGCCCTGCTTCAGGTTATACTGATATTCGGATACAGATTTTTTTTATTTAAAAACAGGTTTTTAGCGATGGTTCAAAAAATTTAAAAGAATAGAATAAGTAAGTTTTGTTGTAGGCAATATCTATCCATTCTGGCTTGCCTGGAAGAAATCGCCGAGTGCGATAAGGCCGCCAATTGTATATATTTTTTTTGTATTATAATTTCAATATGTAGATTTGTAATCTTGGTATGCAATAAAGTATATATAAATAAATAAATTGTACAGCAAAAAAGAAACCCAAATTAAATCTGTGGGTACAATGGCAGTCATCGCTAACAGCGATATCTACAAGAGAATCTTTATAAAATAGAGGAGAATAGTGGGTGAAAGTGGGATTGAACTACCGAATGTTTGCAAATATGGCTAAGGGGGCAAATGAAAGAGAATAGGATCTACATAATCTATGTATAAAACTGTAGATATTTTTAATTTAGGTTACATTTAAACTATATACTACTATATTACTATATTTGTATCTTAAAAATGTCCTGGCTCTGCATTTCTTCGCTTCTCTCTCCTTTTAAAACCAAGCAATCTTAAAATAATATAAACCTTTAATTTTTGCAGTCTATTTCGCATCGTTTTTCCCGTATACGTGACGTACTCGACCATTTTCCTCATCGCACGTTTCCTGACGATGTCGCTAGTGGCGGCTGGTGTGCACTCTTTCTCATTGGTATCTCTGCGGGCTCTACATGCGGTGCCTACGACGTCTTATTGTAAAGAGGTGAGTCTTTGAGAGTTAAATATTTATGGCAGCATGTGATTGGACTTTATTAAAGGTAGAGACTTTCATTTGGCGCATGACGAAGTTCAAACTACTGCCGCCAACTTGTTTTGTTTTTAAATACAATCTCTACAGGCATACCGTTTACTAACAAGCCTTTTTTTGGTGGGAAATTATTAAATAACTTCGCTCTCGACGGAACGAGATCGACTCTCACACTCTTCTGACTAAAACCGACCAGCCTCCCTAGCCAAGTTACGATCGTTTCGTTCGCGTCGAACGCCTCGAGTAGGCCACGTGACTGAGCGTTGAGATGACGTCAGAACAAAGGAATCAGAGGCGTGGCCTACTCGAGGCGTTCGACGCAAATGAAACGATCGTAACTTGGCTAGGGAGGCTGTGATCCACCTTTAAACCTATCTTCTTCTGCGCCGTGTGTGCCCAACGTTGAGAGGAATTCCCCGTTGAAGTTCTCTGCCAAGGAAATTGCAAATGTCATCAAAAATATGGTAAGGGATAAGTCTCTGGGACATGATCACCTTAGCGTTGAGCACCTAATGGTGTACACTTGCCTAGAGAATTGACTATATTACTATACTATTCACTGTGCATGAGTCATTCCTACATACCAAATTAATGACCTTATGAAGACGATAGTTATCCCTATAGTTAAAAATAAGACGGGAGATCTGGCCGATTCTTCGAATTACAGGCCAATTTCCCTGGTACTATAACTAGCGAAAGTTCTGGATTGTCTACTTGACACACATGTTTGCACACGTTAAATTGCATGATGCTCAATTTGGCTTTAGGCCCGGACTATCGACAGAGGCTACCATTTTGTGTCTCAAGCGGACGGTCCAGTATTACACAGATAGGGGACTCCGATCAATGCTTTCTTCCCCGATTTGTCAAGGGCATTTGACCTTGTATCCTACGACATCTTGTGGGAAAAGCTGCGTATGGAAACTGAAGTTGATGACACAGTAACTTCTTTGCTCAGGTATACCTTTTGGCTTGTTCCTCAGGTCGAAAGGTTCCAGAGCCAAGTTAACAGCGACACCGTGGCACTCAGTGGTCTGCACTTGTTTTACATTACCAGAGATGTAGTCCTCACAGTAAGTACATATGTTTTTACAGTATTTAGCAGCAAATTTATTGAGTCAGCTCTTTTCGACTCTGCTGAGATAGTTAAATACTACAATAAAATTCTCCGCTCCATCTTACTGAGATCATGCCCTTGTCAGTGATTCTACATAATTGTCCAGCGTAGAAGCGCTTGAGAGAAAAAAAACTACACCTCAATGTCCTCTAGAAATCAATTTGCGAATAATTTAAACAGTCACTGAACTTCACTCGAAAATAAACACTCTAAACTCGAATCAGCGTTTCTTTTTTTTAATTTAAAATAAGTGCTATAAGTTATAAACCATCTAAAGAGCTGGTCTTAATAAACAAGTATCTACAGTTGCAGTTTTGAATCTCAAAGGATATATACCTACAATAGCATGATATCAAAAAGGCCTTAAAAATCAATCTCCACTGTGTGTTCAAAAACAATTTTTAACTTACAAATGTAGCCTACCAGTAGAAAATGACTGACATCTATGAATCTATTTATTAATTATAACGTTTTTCCACAACATTATTAATTACAGCATCACAATTAGGGCAATAGCTAGAGCAATTAAGGTATTCAATACATTTATTTCCATCAACAAATATTATTTTAATTTCTTACTACAAAATAATACGAAAAATGCATCATTCATCACTTTCAATAAACTTTTCAACAAAATAAATTTTGAAAGAATAAAAAACAAATCACAGCTCTAATAATCTCAAATGTCAGAATTCATAATTTGAATTTATGATAATCGTACAAATAAAATGAAATGATGGCCAGTCTTATATCTTTTGCTTAGCAAGACGACAAAACAGTGTAAAATTTTAAGAACTCAAAATACGGAATTTAATTAATTTCTTCAAAATAATACTTATGAGGAGTCAGGAAATTAATTTAATAAAATATTCATAATTAACCGAGAGAATTTTATTATCATACGTTAAGACGAATTTGCTTACTTTTTATAATTCGAAAATGCGATATTTTTTTTTTGTTTTTAATAGTATTCACTCATTGATTATCATTTAATAGTACACTCACATATGTACACCACCCGATTTCCAGCCACCGTAAGCGTAGGCTTGCGTGTCCGTCCAGTAACCGTCTAGGCCGAGGCCGAGTCGACAACAACGCGTAGTGTTCCACGCGTGCCTCAAAGAGATGTCAGCAAAACCAGAGGGGCCCAGCAGGGTCGAAGCCTACTGGGGCCATTGGTTGTGTGAAAGACAACCCCCCCGGGGTTCTCTTTCCTGATATGAAGGCAAAGAAGGACATAAGAGTGGATTTTAGTAAGTAAAAGTCTGACACGCCCTCTCTCTCCACCGTAGTGCGCGAGAAGTCATTGGATGATTTCACACCTAAAACAAAAATCCTATCTAAATAAATGTCTAAATCACTTAGTCACGGAAATCAATCAACCCAACTGAATGAAATGTTCGCCAAGTTTCACTAGCTACCTTCATTTACCTTACTACAGCACAATGGATGCTGACTATACAAAAGATCCTCTCGTTTTTTGCTCAATACTTTTGTGCCTAACTTTTGTTTTGTCATTGAGTTTTAGACTGGACTGGGTGAAGCTACAATTTAGACGCATTTTTATATCAACCTCCTCAGTATTCGACTTTTATTTTCATTTTATCAATAACGCTCAATTCTTGAAGTTGCGACTTCGCCCGCGTGATATTTATTTATTCCTAAGGTACATACTCCTGCGAAAAACAATAGGTATCCTAAGTTGGGATATAGCTGTTCTGTGGGATATAGGATACTGTTTAAAGACTATAATGGTTTACTGGAATAGGTTCCAGGACCTGTTCTACCAGCATGCCATATATCAACCATTCACCGTTTGTGTGTGAAGGAGTACGCAACAAATGTACACACACACTTTTACATGCAAACTTTCGCCTTTATTTATTTATATACTGCATTATCCATCGAGATAATAAATCACATAATTTTATTAGAGTCTTAAATTAAAACCATATTACTAATATCACCTAACAAAAAAAAAAAAAAAAAACCATATTACTGGTGCCTTATCGCATTCCGCGATTTCTTCCTGGTCACCAGGAATGGACAGAGATTGCCTGGCTTTTATAAAATTAGTATGATTTTATCTAGTCTGCACTGTATTTTTATTCTATGTATTATTTCCAGCTCTGGACAACTTCTTAGAACGTTTCTGTGGTGGTGGATCGTGAAATATTGAATTTTTGTTCCACAAGAAATATTATGGATCCAAAAATATGCATAATAGCATAGCATAATCAGCCTTTTAATGTTCCCATTGCTAGGATTCAGGCCTCCTCTCGAGAGGTAATGGGCCGTAATCCAGCACGCGGGCCCAGTGCGGGTTGGTGAATGTCACACGTCCTCGAATTTTTAGTTCTAGGACATGCCGGTTTCCTCACGATGTTTTACTTCACCGTTTTGAGAGCAGTGGTGATGAAATAAATTACACAAAGTAATGCACTTGGCTGGGTTTGAACCTGCGACCTACAACTCGTAAGTCGGCCACCACTGCTCACTAAAAATATGATTACGTAGTAATTCGATGGTTGCCGTTTAGTATGAAGTTATATTAATTTAGCTTTTAAATAATAATGTATAAAATCCACAAAACCATTTTATTGTGTAATTTGTCTATATTTAAGCACTAAACTTTAAAATTCTTTGTTAGTTCTGAAGTATAAAAATATAGAACAATAAACATTGGTATTCTCAAATAATAAAATTAAAATTAATTCACAAAATTGTCACAGGAACTTAAAAACAATAATTATATTAAATGCAGCCGATAATATAATTAAAATGTCATAAAATAAAAAATAAAAATGTGCGTAAGTTGAATTTTTAAAACATATTAATTTTACAATGAAACTAAACAACGACAATGAAATAAAATAATTTACACATATAAACAGTTTTCGTTACTTACCTACCCACCGACATATTTATTTTTTCTGTTTAACTAACCAAATGGAGTTCTATTTTTTTAAAAAAAAAAACCTTTGCCTTTGTATTGCCGGTCGCAATTTATTAAAACAACTTTTATTTTCCTACCTTTTCTTTATATAATATAGAAACTTTAATTTGAATGTTTTTTAAGTACGAGAATTTTATTGGTCTTTATAATGATGTTTTTTGTCATTGTTGCAGGTCGTAGGAACTATAGTGACGTATGAACTCGTACTTCTACAATATAACAACGAGGACCAATAAAGAACAAATTCCCGAGACAAACAACACTTTTTTCTATCTAGATTAAATAATTAATAAAATTTTACAGAATTTTTTTTTGGTAGCAAATATCAAGTCAACCTTCTCAGCAAGCTTCGCTGAGGCAGACAATACTACAATAAAATTTTCAGCTCCAATTTACCGAGATCGCGCCTATTTCAAGGATTCCACATATTGTTGTGTAGACACTTGAGATACCAAAATATATATATATAAGAATTAATTTGCGAATAATTAGAACAGCCACTGAACTTCACTCAAAAAGATCCCGCCAAAAAAACCTTTAATAAAGTGGTTTTGAAAATAAATACCCCTTTTTCCTTCTCACGGTTCGTGGGTTTGTGCATTTAATCCTATTTAACCAATGACAATAGAAAAAAAAACGTTTTTACAGTCTTTGAATTTAAAAATACATTGTAATAAGTTCCAATTTTGAAATACCATTATTCAATTCTATTTAAAAGTTAAACAGGTAAATTTCATTGAAATAGATTTGAAAAATGGAACGATTCAAAGAAATTCAATAAGTTCTGAAATAAAAATAGTTATTTTCACAAGCAATAAAAAGTAATAAAATAAAATTGAATTTTAAATTGAATGTTGGTGTTCTATTGTAATGATGTCGCCAACTATATTCAGTTTCTTTTGCATAATAGGTAAGACTGTATGTTGATTTTAGAAAAAGAATTCAGAATCATCGAACTGCCGCCGGCAGCAACTATTATAGATCGAGTGATTTTTCAAGAAAGATACAGCGGAAGTTCAACAACGAGATCACTTAATTTTTCTACGTAAGCTAAGCGTAACTCTGGTGGAAATGGGCTGGCAAAACTAGGTGTTTCTACATACTAGTTACAAATAAGCGAGAGAGACGCGGACGAGGAATACCCATTCCCGCACCACTTAGCTGCGATCCGTAACACAGCTTCGTTACGCATCATAGCGCGACCTCTGTGGCAACCACGCTGCCTCGCACATCTTTTGCTAGTAAAGCGGATGCTGTACTCATACTATTCCTTGGATAGCTCGCCGCCCGGTAACCGTCCGGACCGAGCCCGAGTCATCAACGGGCGTGTAGTGTTCCACGCGCACCTTAAGGCTGAAGGGGGGGGGGCCCTTTCGGTTCGGCCAGCAGGGCCGGGTCCATGCGTTGACTTCTGAAAGGGAAACCCGTGGTCTTGGAAAGCAAAGGACAACTGAAGTAACATAGGTGTGGTTGTAGTCAATAAAAGTCTGTCACACTCTTTCGCTCCGCCCTAGAGTGAGAGAAGTCATTACTGCAGTTGCCCCTTGCATTTATGGGCTAAGGAAAATTTTTCGAACAACCCGCAGCTCTTGAGTCTCAGGCCTAAAATACCAACGAGCAATGGTGACCGAATCATTACGAACCTATCAAAATTCTTCTTCATTCGACGAACCCCATCAATTACAGCATTAGCAGAACCAAGACTAACAGACAATCGCGAAGAGGATGTCCCAGCGGACGAAGAATGTAACCACGTCTGCAAGGACTTGCCTGAGGCCGACCTGGAGCCAGTCTGCATGATGTTCAGCCGTTACAAGAAAGGGTTCCAGTTCTTCGTCAATATGTGTCACGCGAGGAGGGCAGTTTGTAAGGAGAATCTTAGTAAGTATCTATGAAAGCGGAAAAGAGAGGTCAAAAACAGCCTTGTCTTGTTTCAATGCTAGCCAAGCCTTTACAAGCATTCTGGGCGTTGGGAGTCGCAGGACGTAGTCGTTGGCGCGGGCTTGCGTACGGGGATCAATAGGTAGATCACCGCCCAACCGTCTGATAAAGACCAATCTCTGTCGATGACGCGTAGTGTCCCACGCGTGTCTCAAAGAGATGTCAGCAAGATTGACGGGGCCTGTTAAATCTGCGGGTGTATAACCGCAAAATAAGTACTTTACTGCGTAGAATAGTACATTTTGATACAAGTGTAGAAAGTTTGTCATTGCGACCGAGGCGGAATTCGCACGAGCCGTAAGCGAGTGTGTTATGGAGCTGAGAGTGACAAATTTGCACGTGTATCAAACGACTTTTTTCAATACACTTACGAATAAATGAATAAACGAGGGTTGACCGGCGACCCGTGGGGGTCGACGCGCGCCCAGCCTGATACGTTACATGTAATAAAATTGTGGCGGAGGAGAGCCCGCGCACTTTTCTGCACTAGTGCGGAAAGCTGTATATTGCGTGCCTAAAAGCGGTGGGATAAGGGCAGGTGTTCGAGTAAGTGTATTGAAAAATATTTTTCGCGTTTCTACTACAATAAAAATATGTAAATTGAACCACCATCGAGTAAACCATTCCGCTTAATTGCAATCCCACCACCAGCGGTTTATATATTAAAATCACGTAACAACCTTTTTTTTTTTGGCCAATGGTCTGATTCTGAAAGGAAGACTCGGCCCTGGTACGAAAGGCAACGAAGGAACAGGAGTGGGTTTTTAGTCAGTAAAAGTCTGACAGTCCCTCTCGCTCCATCCAGAGTTTGATTTTGATTTTTTTCGCATCAAAAAAGTATCTTAACAAGCTTAGCTTCTGTCTAACCTGTACCTATATGAACTTCTTAGGTAATGCCTTCGATCGTCCTTATGCAAAATCGAGCGTTAAGGTGTAAAATTTAACAAATAAACTAATAACTCCTGTGCGGTCTTGACCGTGATTATGCGCGCACGCGAGGTTATTGACCTCTGCTACGACGATGGATAATGAATCGAATAGATTAAAATGTTCTAATTGCAATATTGTCATTTGTGAAGTTTTAGCTTTTGTTCAAAATAAAATAGATGTTATGACGGAAGAAAGCCTCGTACAAATATGTGAAAGTGCTTTTAGTTCGGATGAGATTGAAGTAGCAAAATCGTTGCTATTTGAATCCTTGAGCAAGCGGTTGAAGACCAGAAAACGTCAAGGGAAGACATTAAGGAACATCGAGGACATCATCTGCTTGTTTAAAGAAACAGACCCTGAACTGGTACCTATATTTGTGGCAAAAAATTTGGAAAAACTTCCACCCGTCACTTTCGATCATGTCGATGTGACGCCCTTGCTTAAGAGAATTGTCCTTTTAGAGAAAGTCGTGCATGACATTCCACATAATTATGTATCCAAAAGTGAATTGAAGGGTCATATTAAAGGACACCATAAAGAGAATTCATTTCTAGTTCATGAGCAAAATGTTAATATTAGAAAAAGGGGAGGTGGATTGAATAATACGATCGACAGCGGACCGATGGCACTAACGTCATGCAACAATGTATCATTCAATGACGATGTAAACGAGTCTAGTGAGTGTTCATCTCTTTTACATAAATCAGTGAACAAATCTATGCGTTCTTGTCACTCATCGCCCATTGTGGAGACACGGGTGACTGAGATGGTGCAACTGCCGGCGAGATGCGGCAGCGAGGAGTGCGATAGCGGGACGTCAAGTGAGTGTGTGTTGCGCCCTAGTATTAGCACCGAGACTACGGTGAATGGAACAGCTGTGGAGCGCACTGGCAGGTTAGTGAGTCACACTGTTGTTGTTAACGATAAGCAGTCTAATTTAACTAAGAATGCACTATCGCCACCAAAACAAGTCTCCTTTGCCGACGTACTTCAGAGAGAGGGTGAATGGAAGGCGCAAGAGAAGGATGAGACGTGGCATTTGGTGCAGAGACGTAGATTTAAAAATCGTTTGATTAGTCAGACAGGCAGTGCGGTTACTGATTCTAACGAGAATAGCTCTAAGTTCAAAGCGGCGGACACGAAAGTGCCATTGTTTATATCTAACGTGCATAGGGATGTAGCTGAACAAGATATTATTAATTACATATACGAGAAAACGCGAGAAACAGTTTCTTTGGTAAAAATCAAAATGAAGCAAGAAAGGGACTATAACGCCTATAAACTGTATGTAACTAAATATAAAATCGCTAAGTTCCTAGATGATAAATTGTGGCCGTCAGGTATATCGTTCAGGCGTTTTGTGAACTTGTATGAGATTAAAAATAAGAGACAGGGCCCTAAGGGCTATAATACAGAAAGATAAATTAATATTAATATTTGATGGATTGCTACAGCGAAATAATAAGTTTTAACTGTAAATCTATGAAGAGATCTTTAGAAGGAATCAGAACGTTATGCTCAACGGCTGATGTGGTAGCCCTCCAGGAGACCTGGCTGCTACCGCATGACCTGCCGCTGCTTAATACGATCGACGACAAGTTCGGGTGCACCGGCACGTCTGCGGTCGACACTACGGAAGGTATACTCAGCGGGAGGCCCTATGGCGGCGTCGCGCTGTTGTGGCGTAAAAGTGCATTTGAATCTGTGTCCGTGATAGAGTGTAATAACGTACGAGTCTGTGCGATAAAGATAACCGCGTGCGGTAGGTCAGCGGTACTGTTCAGTGTATATATGCCAACTAATTCGTATGACAATCTACCTGAGTTTACCGCGTGTTTTGGTGCAATTCGGTCGGTGGTTGAAGTGGAGGAGAACAATGGAGTTGAGGCCTTTTATATATTGGGTGACTTTAATGCTCACCCAAATGAGTTGTTTTGCAATGAAATGTTGAACTTTTGTGTCGATTTTGATTGGTTTTGTATAGATTTGAATAGGTGTCCTAAAACTACCTATACATTTTATAGTGATGCTCACGGTTGTACTAGATGGTTGGATCACTGCATCGTTACAGAGTCAGCACGGGATTCAGTCGTTGGTGTGACTGTGCGCTACGACGTGTATTGGTCTGACCATTATCCGCTCGTAGTGGAATGTAATCTAAATAAGCTTAAACGTAAGGTTAATGATTTGGTAGTGGAAAAACCTATAAACTGTGTCGTGTGGGGCGAGAGACAGGTACAACAGATTAATAAATACCATGATATTTGTCATTCGAAATTACGGTTGATAGATTTTCCACAGGAGTTGGGTGAATGTTGTGATGGTTTTTGCGCTAACAAGGATCATCACTCAATTCTTGATAAGCTATATGAGCAAATTACTGGTACGCTGTCTCGCGCCGCCATTCAAACACATAGAAAAATGTGTCGCAGAAAGGGAGGTTACGTTATTGGGTGGAATAAGTACGTAGCGGACTCACATCGGGAGGCGCGGCTTAAATATCAATTGTGGAATTCAGTTGGGCGGCCAGCTAAGGGTCGAATCTTTGATGAGATGTCGGAGGCAAGGAGACATTTTAAAGCGAAATTAAAATGGTGCCAGGTTAGACAAGAGCAATTCAAAATGGACCTCCTTGCAACCGACCACTCTTCTAAGGATTTTAAAAGTTTTTGGAAGCATACCAACAAAATGAATGTTAGACCTAGCTTTCCGTTGAGTGTCAGTGGTTCTACTGACCACAAAAGCATAGCGGAGGCTTTTAGAGAGCACTTTACTGTGTGGTCGCCCTTATGTCCAACATCTGATCCGGTGCGAGATGGTGAGCCCATTGTGACGGGGCAGAATATAAAGATATCTGCTAAGAGTGTCGCTAAAATTATTAGTAGAATGCAGCGTGGAAAGTCTCCCGGTCACGATGGGCTTAGTATTGAGCATTTTAAATATGCAGGGGTTCATTTGCCGCGACTACTGTCTATGTTTTTTAGTCTGTGCATCGGTCACTCGTACTTGCCAGAACCGCTAATGCGAACGATAGTTGTTCCGATAGTCAAGAATAAGACGGGTGATACGTCTGACATGAATAACTATCGACCCATCTCACTCGCAACCACTACAGCAAAGGTACTTGACAGTCTGTTAAACAGTCGCCTCACTGCACAGGTTAAGTTGCACGACGCCCAGTTTGGGTTCAAAGCAGGAGTCTCAACAGAGAGCGCTATTCTGAGTCTGAAGCGGACTGTCATGTACTACACAGCGAGGAGGACGCCGGTATACGCATGTTTCCTTGACTTGTCAAAAGCTTTTGATCTTGTAGCATATAATATACTGTGGGACAAGTTAAGGGACGCGGGTGTGTCGGCGGAGTATATCTCCCTCCTCAAATATTGGTACTCTAATCAAAAACACCGGGTGAGATGGGTGGGTACTCTGTCGGATGAGTACAGGCTGGAATGCGGAGTTAGACAAGGGGGGTTAAGCTCGCCCTTGCTATTTAACTTGTATATCAACCAGCTTATCGAGCGACTGAGCAGTACACATGTCGGCTGCCATATTGATGGAACATGTGTCAATAATATAAGCTATGCAGACGATATGGTGCTGCTCAGTCCATCGATAGGTGGGTTGAAAAAGTTGTTATCAATATGTGAGGCCTATGCGGAGGAACACGGCTTGATATATAATTCAAAGAAGAGTGAGCTCCTTATATTTAAAGCACCAAAGCAGCAGCCGCGCAGTGTTCCGCCCATAAGTCTCAACGGTGTAGCATTAAATAATGTCAGTAGTTTTAAGTACCTTGGCCACGTTGTCACAAGTGACTTAAGGGACGACGGAGATATAGAGAGGGAGCGCAGGGCATTGTCTGTGAGAAGCAATATGCTCATCCGCAGGTTCGCTCGTTGTACTAATAACGTCAAAATAACCCTTTTTAAGGCGTTCTGTCAATCGTTTTACACGAGCGGCCTGTGGGTGTCATATACGCGGCGAGCCTACGGTGCCCTGCGTGTCCAATTCAATAATGCCTTCAGGATGCTGTTGGGACTGCCATGGCGCTGTAGCGCATCGGGAATGTTCGCAGAGGCTGGTATTGATGGTTTTCACGCCATCATGCGTAAGAAAGCGGCCTCCTTACTGCGGCGCCTCCATGGTAGTGACAACAGCATTTTGAAGATGATTGCTGCCAGACCGGACTGCCCCTTGCAGAGACACTGGGTGGCGACAGTCATAAATAAGATAAATAAATAAATAGTAAAAACTAACAATACTAACCTAATTATTTAAGCACTATTGTTACTAACACACAAATACTAACAAAACTATGGACAAATTTAGTCTGAAAATAAACTTATTATTATTATTATTATTATTATTAATAATCAGATTTTTTATTTGAAATTAATGAGCAAATTTTTTTTGATATTTTTTTTTCCTATAATTAAAATGAAAACAATGATAAAAATCAACTTTCCTATTTGTAACGTTAAATACAAAGAAAACCTATCTCAATTTCTCACTTTTCTTTGAATCAATTGAAAGTAATGCTTATAAGGAAGTTAAACCTAAGTCCCTTTCAGAGCTAAACTCAGTGTCAAGTGTTCTCATTGTAAGATACTTAAAAATTCATTGTGTTAAGAAACTCGCTGTTGGAGAGCTTGAGAACCCTCCAAGAGTCAAGTCAGCAAAACTTTAAGTATTCAGAATGTAAAGTTGAAAAGGTGAATGTAAAAAGAGGGGATTCAACTGAATTTTAATTATCTTTTAAATTATTCTGAGTGTTACATTTGAATTGACGATTAATTACTAATTTTCAAACTCCTGACTTTGCTTGTCGAAGAATATATTCTAAACGTTTGCCCCGATTTTTACTTCTTACTCAATCTTACTCTTTCCATTCTGTATTCACTTGGATAAGGAAAGCTCAGTAAAATTTTTGTTTCTATTGTGTGGAAAATATTGACAACTAGCTGTGGCCCGCGACTTCGTCTGCGTTAAGTTTGTAAAAACGTACAATCATTCTGAGCTTGCAATTATTTATTGTACTTTAACATAAAACGGTTAAAAGTAAAAACGCAAATTACCTTCAGGAAACATGTTATGTACTCGTCCAGATCCAAATGTATGAATGTCAATGAATAGAAAGAGTATGTAAGGGTCGTAGCAGTTGGCATTTCTGCCTACCCCAAAAGAAAAGAAATTAGTGTATGTATGTTTCTGGTTTATGTTCTGGTGAAACAACATTGTATGATTTTAACCCCTCGCCACAGTGAGCACGTCACAATCGCAGCGGTAATGCCTGTCTTTGAAGAGTGTCTAGAGAGGCGTCACGGCATCCTCTCTTTGTGCAGGACTCACCGGATGTGGGTGTTTTGGGAGGTATCTGTATCGAATTCAACGGGAAGAAACTCGGGTATCACCATTGTGCGGATCGCCTGGAGAATACGATGGAGCATACGGTGGAAGTCGGTCCCGCTTGGTCGGAGCGCCAGCACCGCTGTGTCCTCATGGAGGCGATTGGTGGAGAAAATGTCAACCAGTAGCCTCATTCAGTGAAGCACTACGATCGAAGAAGGTGGCTGAAACTATGAGGGACATTCTGACTCCTTAACTGTCGCTGCAAGTGATGCTCCGGGTGTTGAAAGCCGCAGGGCGATTACCAGCCATCGCAAACCGGGATTGCGGTGGTGCCGTCCGGCCGTCTCGTCAAAGCAATCCTGAATCGACGGCGCGTTGTATTCTACACCGGACTCAAAGAGATGTCAGCAAATGGATAGGGCCCTCTAGGGCCGATGTCTGCGAGACTGTTCGAAAGAGTTACCTCCCGTAAAATTTTCACCTCAATAATTTTTCACTGAAGAGTTTAAGCCGTTAGACAGCTTTGGTAGAGGTAAATGAAGGAGCATAATCGGGACACCGACCTTCAGCTGAATAACGTGCACTGATAGTGCAAAGCCAAAAAGCCAGTGAATCCAAAAACTACCATCATCATCATCAACTATCTTCCTCCACAACAGTACTTATGAAGAATTTGCGAGAGCATGCTTGCATTGATTGTTGCAGCTTGCTCATTTTGGGCGTAAAAATTACTTGTTCATTTACCTAGGATTTTTTGGTGTGTATTTAACTGACGTCCCCGTTGAATGAATTTCGGTGAAATCTTGAGCGCGTGTATCCCCGCCCAATCAAACTCGCATATTGATGGCCAAACCGAGAGGTCACTGTCACCGATTGCCTCTATGACAACACGGCGGTTCACCCAAATGTGATAGACCTCCACCGCATGTTACACCGGGTCCTCCGGGCGATTCGCAAAATGGTAATATCAGGATACTTCCAACCGAATCCGGAACAGAAACCGCTCGAAACACCCTCAACAGTCCTGAGCTTGTGTATCCATAAAACAATGAAATTACGGTAAACAAATGTAGCAGCCGATTAGTGTTATCCCTGAGACTGGCCTCCCTCAGAGGGTTGTTCCAGTGTTGGTCACCACTCACTGCAAAGAGGTAACGTCCAGATGTCGACGCAAGGCTGCCAGGAATCTGAGATACATCAGTGATCAGGAACGTAAACCACTTTCGACCCCGTTTTATATGGAGCAGAAACTGCAAACAATAAATCACGCCATTATTAGGCCGCAAGGTGCCATCCCGGAGGACATAGTGGAGCATGCAGAGGTGTGTCCCGCAAGGGCAAATCACCGCCGTGTCCTCGTGGAGGCAATCGGCGTCAGTCACCTCTCGCGCCGGGGCCTGGTTTGGGCTATAGTCCAGAGCGAGGAGGAATGGTAGGCGGTCGCCTCTTTCTGCAAAGCCGCAATGCTAGCGAAGGAGGAGGCCGCACGCGTGAGGGAACGAACGTCCTCACGCCGAGCCGAGATTCCGACCCCGACGACCAGCCACGGTAGACGCAGGCTTGCAGACATCAAACAATGGGTAGCTAGCCCTCCGGCCGTCCGGTAATTAACCGAACCGGGCCCAGTCGTCAACAGCACGTAGTGATCCACGTGCTCCTCAAAGAGATGTTTCAAAGCGTAACTGAAGGACACAAGTGTGGTTTTAGTCAGTAAAAGTTTGACACGCCCTCTCGCTCCAACCAGAGAAGTCATTGGATGATTTCCACTCTTAAAAAAAGAAAAAAAAAGTACCATCATTATCATTATCATGGACATAGGCCTCCCCAAGTGTCGCCATAATGACTGGTCCTCTGTGTCTCGCATCCATGGGATTCCCGCGATCCTCACCAGGTCATCGGTCTACCTGGGGGCCTTCCAACACAAGGTGCCAAGCAACCCCTTCCGAAAATTTGGCCGTGTTATTTTAAAATCAATAATTAAATACATATACTTTTTACTTTTATCGCCTTTTTTGGTTCGTATCCCTTGAATAATCATGGTTAATTATCTTGTTACAATCATGGAAAAAAAAGCAGTAGGATTGTTAAAAATGCCTCCGTCTAACACCAGTTTAACCATAACTATTTTCCTCCAATTTTGAACAATAGAACTGTCTGCAAACGTGGGCTATGGTCATTCTTTCGCTATTCAGAAAATTACGTAAAATACACAATGCCATCTATCAAATATAAAGTTCAACTGTCATTGTCATCATTATTTCTACTTTGAGTCTTTAGATGGCGTTGCGAGTATCTGAATTGCGTGTGGTGCCATATTTGACTAATTCGATTTTATTATGTGTTTTGATTAGTTTTTACAATATATTTAGAAGATATCGAATAGAAATGTCAATTTTATTTTGAAAAAATGGTAAAAGTTATTTTATTACAAAAAAGAAGATAAAATAATGACAATAATTTTAACTGTAGCTGGGAATCGAACTCGCGGCAAATGTCGTTCAACACGGACGTTTTGGATTATTGCTCACCCCCCATAGCAAATAGCGTGATAATTTATAGCCTAACAGATTCTGATGCACTGACCTATAAGGATTATGTATGCAAAATTTGAACAGGATCGGTTCAGTAGTTTTTGCGCCAATTAATACCATCGCAAAATAATTTTACTGTTTTATTATATGTATAGATGACAATAACGGTTATAGCAGCGACAATTAGGGGTTTCCTCTGTTATCTTAGGGTTTCGTACCTCAAAAGGAAAAATAGAACCCTTATTGGGTGACTTTCTTGTCCGTCTTTCTGTCTGTTTGTCAAGACCCTTAATCTCGGGAATGCCTGAAGATATCGAATTGAAATTAAAATCATATGCTCAAATCTGCGGTCCCTCGAAGCTGTGAAAAAATAAAACTTCTAAGTTTTTTTTTAATTTTATATAAACTAGTGCTTGACTGCGATCTCACCTGATGGTAAGCAGTGATGCAATCGTTGATGGTGAGGCGCACTAGTTTATTAAGAGCCTATTCACTCTAGCCTTGAAGACACCCAGATTATAATCGGATGGGAAGACCTCAGCAGGCAAATTGTTCCAGTCCATATGATAAGATACGGCCGTTTATGTCGCAAAAAACGTATATTTTGACACTCTCAAGGGAATCAAAATTCATAGGGTACTACTTCCCGTTGACCTAGAATCCTGAATTTGGCATGACGCAAAGTCTCATAGCACAAGTATAGGAAAAAAATCTGAAAATAGTAAATTTTTTTTTATGTGACAAAAAAAAATACTTTTTTGCGATTCGGAAATCGCAAAAAAGTAATCTTCAAGATTCCATTCGGGAATTGAACTATTTACATAAGTTTGTACGGAACCCTCAGTGCGCGAGTCCGACTCGCGCTTGCCCAATTTTTTAATACATAGGTATGATATATGATATTTATTTTGAAAATAGGTTTTAAAAAACATTTTTACACGTCAATTTTTTCGTCAGTCTAAACTAGATGACGTCGGTGTTTTGTAGCTGAGAAGAAACACCGAAACAAACTCAGAAACTAAAGTCGCTTTTAAAGTCCATACAGCAAATATGTAATGGTCAAATCATATGAGAACCATGCAGATTAGTGTCTGAGATAGTCTTTTGTGGAAAAAACACAGATATGAGTGGACTTGTTCAATCAGTGCAAATATTTTTCAGTATTCGTAAAGTTCAACTCATGTTTGTATCCGCCGCCGAGATTTCGATCCCGATTTCCGTCCAACGTAGGCGCGGGCTTGCGGACGGCGAGCAATGGGTAGCTCGCCGTCCGACCATCCGGAAACCGTCCGGACTGAGCCCAAGTCGTCGACGGCGCGTACTGTTCCACGCGCGCCTCAATGAGATGTCAGCAACTGTAGGGTCCCGGCAGGGTCGAAGCCTACTGGGGCCAAGGGTCTCGTTCTGAAAGGAAGACTCGGCCCTGGTACGAAAGGCAACGAAGGAACAGGAGTGGTCCGCCTAAGAGCGGGGGATGTCGATGATGATAACACCGAAAAAAAAAACTCAAATACTCAAATACTCAAAACTCATTTGACCTTTCCCGCTATGCTGATTCTATTAATTTCAATAGCCGATAGATAAGTTATTAAACATTCGAACCCCAAGTTATGCTTACAAGTATAACATTGATTGTTAAATCCAGCCTAATTTAGCGTCAAAACACGTTAAGTAATATTGTTAGCCCAGTTCACATACAATACATGGTGTTAATGGATTACACCGTGTACATACGATAAGACATCTATATGCGATTGTGTCGTGTAATCCGGGGTTACTGTAGGTCGGAGGTGCTTATGTCCCGGCGTTATTCGATCTTAGCGGTGTTTGTTTTGAAGAGTTTGTGTGATGTAGAACAGTTTAAGGCTTATTTTATGTGTATTTTATTGTGGGTTGGTACCTAAAGAGTTTTTTGTCAAATCTTTTGACTTTGATTCAGTCTTGTTTGCTGATTTCTTAATAATCCCATAGATTGGCAACAAAAAAAACAGATTAGTATCTGTTTTTTTTTTTTTTGGTGGGAAAATTATCCAATGACATACCCCGCGCTTGGGCGGAGCGGGAGATAGTGTCAGACTTTTACTGACTAAAAACCCACTCCTGTTCCTTCGTTGCCTTTCGTACTGAGGCCGAGTCTTCCTTTCAGAATCAGACCCTTGGCCCCAGTAGGCTTCGACCCTGCTGGGCCCCTACGGTTTGCTGATATCTCCTTGAGGCGCGCGTGGAACACTACGCACCATTGACGACTTGGGCTCGGTCCAGACGGTTACCGGACGGTCGGACGGCGAGCTACACATTGCTTGCCGTCCGCAAGCCCGGGCACTAATCTGTGGGGTAATTGTGTTACACACTATGAAAGGTGAAGAATTTAACTATTCAACAATATTATTTTCTAAGAATAGACGAATTTTTCCAATAATAAATCTGACTCTCAAGAATTTATTGATAGGTTTCAATATTCTTAACATTATATTTTGAGAAAGTTGCTAGGGGTTCTTTAAGATAGAAAAGAATGAAACTGCAAATGAGGCGCTGAAAACATCTATGATAGATTATTTTTGACGGGCCTGCTGGTCTAGTGGTTAATGGCCCTGACTGCTATGGCGGAAGTCGTGGGTTCGATTCCCACCCAGGACAAATGTTTGTGTGATTAGCATGATCATTTGTTCTGTGTCTGGGTGTAATTTTACTATATATGTATGTCGTGGATTGATGGCGCAACGGTGCGACGGACAGCGCCATCTAACAATTAGTTCCGTAAACTAATAATATCGTCATCGGAAACGCAAGCGGCGCCCTACCGCTTGGACACGATCGTCGGTAGAGGGGATGCAGCGAGGACTGGAGGGAAGCCTGAGAAGTGCGGCAATCGGCATTCTACCTCGGACAGCCTCGGCATACGCCCAGTACCAACGCACGTGTTTGTTTCCGTTTGTAAAACTGTTATCAAAATAAAATTATTCTGATTCAAATTATCTTTCGTTCGAGTACCCAAGCCAGTGCCCACACTTACCAAGAACTATGTCGGATCGTGATGAAGACCCGATGTTTCGCATCTCGGCCACCCTTGATGCGACATGTACGTATTTAGAAATATATAAGTATGTTTATCAGTTGTCTAGTACTCAAACCACAAGCTCTGCTTAGCTTGGGACTAGACGGCGTTGTGTGATAGTTGTGCAATATTATTATTATTTTTATTTATTTTTTTACAGTGCTGCACATAGTTCATCCCAGCCGATGCAAAAGGAGCAACCAATTCTTCCTGCCAATTGTCTAAAAATCCACCAGCACCCCATCAAACTAAAAGGAGAATTAAAAAACAGATGTATTGCTTAACTCTTCCCATCTATATTTTGACGGCACCGTGCACCGTTTCCACAGTGATTCGATTACCGCACGGAAGAAATACAGGGTGTCTTTGACATTGACGCAGAAACGAATACCATGGATCCAGTACATAATTCTGGATTAGATTTTTTTTTTAATCTTTACTGTATAAAATTGGCGTTGCGACTTATTTGGTCGGTAATCTAGCCCTCGGGTGGTTGGAATGGAATGACACCCTGCCAAAAACGAATCAGCAACTCAACAAAATCACTCACCTTCAACCGTTGAACCACGTGGCCTGGCTGGCCGGGAAAAAACACTTCCGGACTTTTTTGAGGCTGGATGCTAAGATGACGGTGGCTTGATGGATGTCTGTATGCGGATGAGGGTCTGATAGGCTCAGCTCAATGCTGGAGCAGAGATTTCGCGGCGATACTTAGAGTAAATAAGCGAGGGGTGGTAGCGATTACGTTCAAGATGGCACTGGTTTTTTTTTTCGCTTATTCGCAGAAAAATTGCGAGAGCAGGACAGCCGAATGGAATTGCCAGGTTGAAGCGAGACAACGATATTCGGCTTGCGACCCCGTTGAGCGCCGAAACGCAATGGCAATGGCGTCAACAAAAATCGTTATTCTAACATTTTTAATAACGATTTTATCTATCCCGATAAATTTTTAATTTAATTTTTTTTTTTTTTACTAAAAATATCATCAGGGTTGGTTAGAAAAAAGACGTATAAAATCGTTATTCTAACCAACCCCGATGATATTTATATTTAGTTTAAATTTATTAAAACTACAGATTTTTTTTTAATATTAGGAAAAAGCCGACAAAAAATTTCACCACTAGATGGTCTAGAATCATCTACTGGATCCGTGGTATTTGTTTGTGCTTCGATGTCAAAGACACCGTGTATGTATATATATTATTGTATGGCCTACACATAGGTATATGGTGTGTGGTTTGGGTGTCTTGTGTATGTATGTGAGATGTTTGTGATTGTTCCCATGATACAGGAGTATAGTGCGGGTCAGTTTAAAAAAAAATATTGCGGTTGGATTTCATTCTAACCGTATTTGGCTAGATACCAGTATTTTACCTGAAGCGGCCTATCTGAACTCCACTACTCATAACCGGGGCAATTCTACATCCTCGGAAAGACTGATGTCAGATTTTCTGGCTACTGTCACAGATCTACAAATGACAGCCGGGACCAACGACTAAGGGCTATATTTCACCGGGACACCATGGCGGCGCGACCAATTGCGTCACCATGGTGACCGTAAGCTACCAAACTAGACACCATACAGACACCAGAGTCGCCTCACCACACTGAGACAGTATCAAAATAGACCTTAAGCGCACGCGTGCGAGCTGGTTGCGCCGCCAAATTGGTTGCGCAACCACACGACACCAGGTGAGTAACTCTCTATAGAGCGCATTTTGTTGGTAGCGACGACTGGTCGCGCTACTATGGTGTCCCGTTGAAATATAACCCTTAGAAAAACAAAAAAGACGTCGTTACCTCATAAATACTACTTAAGTTCTAAAAGAAAGTAATAAAGAATTAGTCAAATTGGGTTATTCATTTCCTCTAAAAATCCCTTACAAAGAGTTTTCTGCTCCTTTTCTCTTAATTGTCTAGTTAATTAGATCTCCGGCGAATGGACGGACTTACAGATAGATAAAATATGAATTTGTTTAGCACTTTTTGAATATTTGGTGCTGAATGTAACTTTTCAGGTTCTAGATTACTATAAGTTTTTTATTTTTATTTTATTTTTTATTTGATATAAACTAATGCTTGACTGCGACCACACCTGATGGTAAGCAGTGATGCAATCGTTGATGGTGAGACGCACTAGTTTATTAAGAGCTTATTCACTCTAGCCTTGAAGACACCCAAATTATAATCGGATGGGAAGACTGCAGCAGGCAAATTGTTACAGTCTTTCGATGTACGCGGTATAAGCGAGGAGGCGAAACGCTTAGTCCGGACCGTAGAGGTTTCAACAACGTAAGAGTAGATACTCATCGTACGTCGGTTTGTTTGATGGTAGAAATGAGATGGCGGATTCAAGTCAAACAATTTCGCACACACTCTCCAAAATGCAACCTGTAAAGTTTAAGCAAGTCGGTAATTTATTTATTTATTACAATTACTCTTTGCACTGTTAGTTTCTGTTGTTTGTTAAT
Source organism: Mythimna impura (assembly GCA_905147345.3). Lineage (NCBI taxonomy): Eukaryota > Metazoa > Arthropoda > Insecta > Lepidoptera > Noctuidae > Mythimna > Mythimna impura. The sequence goes on along the minus strand of LR990342.1, from coordinate 23,328,202 downwards.
TTAAACCAATATGTACAAAGTCTATGATTATACGATTATACGCCATAATCATGGTGGTAAGTCCCCTCTTTGAGGACTGGCAGGAGAGGCGTTACCGCGTCCTCACGTTCCGCATGACGCAAGTCTTTACCGGAAATGGTAAGTTCGGGAGGTTCTTGCACCAGATTCAGGTGACAGAAACGCCCAGGTATCACCATTGTGTGAACCGCCATGAGGAAACGGTGGAGCATACGGTATAAGTGAACCCTGTTTGAGTGGAGCACCGCCGTACAATCGTGGTGAATGGCAGGCGGTCGCCTCCTTCTGCGAAGCAGTAACGCTAGCGAAGGAGACGGCCGCAAGCGTTAGGCAACGTCCTCACGCCTCTCAGCCACCGCAATCCCGACCCGTAGGCACGGGGTTGCGGACGACGAGCAATGGGTAGCTCGCTGTCACACTGTACGGTAATCGTCCGAAGCGAGCTCAAGTCGTCGACAGCGCGTAGTGTTCCACGCGCTCCTCAAAAATATATCAGCAAACCCTAGCGTCTAGTTGGGGGGTAAAACAACCAAAATTAAAATAGTAGTAGTAGTACCAAATTAATAGTATTTTTTGTAGTGTAGTTGGTTGTTTTTTTTTTTTTTTTTTTCAATCAGCGTGCTCAAATACTGGCTACGAAAATTCAATTAAAAAAATACAATAATGCAGTTTCAGTTTTCATCAAAATCGGGCCCGCCTTTGAATACTTTTTGCTATTGTCTATCCGCGCCCACTTGAGAAAATCACCTGTGTAGACATAGGTACATAAACAATCTTGTTTTATTTTCTCTGAACTGTAAGAACAAAAATATGTTAAAAGGGAGCCTACCTGTACTCTGATATCCTGAAATCAATCTGTGTTTCGAATGAACGAAACGAAGAGTGAGTGTTTCATAGACAAAATCATAGAGCAAATATTCATTTATGGTAATGTCCTCCTTTTGACGTTTTCAAATTCTATCGTTTCTGAAACAAACCCGTACAATGTTAGTAGACAAAAGGAAAAATATACACTTAGGCACGTTTTCAGATGAAAACTTAGAAAGACATCAGGGCCGAAGGGCCGAAGGTCGAAGGGGTCATGGGTCGACATCTGAAAGGGAGCCTGGAGAGTAGTCCTGGGACGTAAAGAGTAACTTAAGGAACATAGGTGTGGTTTTAGTCGCTCTCTCGCTCCGCCCTAGAGCGAAAAAGTCATTAGATGATATCTTTCCTCAAAAAGCAGAAGACAACTGAAACTGATGAAAAACCGTATTTCAATTTAAACTGAATGTGCAGGTTGTTTACAGCACCAAACTGCAGGGTGGCCAGTTCGGATGTATACAACTTTAAATGAAAATATTTTTTTATCAAAGAAGAATTATCTGATCTATAATTTGTAGTTTCAGAATCAGTAACTGAATCGATTTCAATCATTTTTACACCAATTTACAAAAATATAACATTATTTTTTCTCAAAAATATTTAAAGACGGTCACAAGTTGGATATCACCAACACTAAGTAAAATACTGGTCACGGCAGATCATAGCGGGCATTAGGCGCTAGCACACAGCTAGATGCGGAACCAAAAGAACCCCTCAGCCGCCCAAAAGGCGAAAGGGGGTAAGTTGTAAGGGGGTAATAAGGTTACCGTTGCCTTTGTTACCCTGTATTCCATGTATTTGTTCCGCCAACCAGGTAACATAACAAGTTTATAACTTTGTGATTTTTCATGATACAGTTATGCAATTTTGTATATAGATTCTTTAAATAAAATTACTAGACACGTGTTTCGGGGTTCCCCTTATATATACCTGATATCCTGGAAAGTGCAAATCAATGGTACGCCTGGCAGAGTGAGGAAACTCATAGCAATTTTTAAAAATCTACGACGTAGTGCTGATTTAGATACACTTCGGATGGTCTACTTCTCACTCTGCCAGTCGTTACTTTCATTTGGAATAACGACTTGGGGTGGTGCTCCAAAAACCTACATGATTCAGCTAGAGAGAGCACAACGAGCTGTTCTTAAAGTTATGACCTTCAAGCATTTCCGGTTTAGCACTATACAATTGTATCAAGACTGTAGGGTCATGACAGTTAGACAGCTCTTTGTGCTCAACACCATCCTGCGCAAACATGGTTCACTGAATTATAGCGCGTGTCATCTGTCTAATTATAGACGGTCTAGGTATGTCTGTCCTGCAGTACGATGTAGAACCAAACTGGCTGAGAGACACTTCCGAGTCCTAAGTAGTAGAATGTATAATGCAGTAAACAAACACTGTAATATATATGGAATAAATAAATATGAATGTAAAAAGAAACTGAATCAGTGGCTCTCAACACTTACTTATCAGGAGGTCGAAAAGCTATTGGGAAAGCTGTTCTAATTTTTTATTATATACACCAGACACACACAACACATATACATTCACACATCCCGCATCCACATTACGGAGTGGCTACTTATTTCCCTTGTTTCTGTGTATTTTATATTCTTTCTATTTTTATTTCCTTATTTAATTAATTGAGAAGAATATTGTTTTTATTTACGTAAGTTGAATATTTTATTTATATCTAATTGTATTATTATAAAAATTGCATTTAATTTTTGTACTGAACTGAAGACTCATACCTAATTAGTATTTTGAATTGAAGAATTGTATTATTTTAATTAATTGTATTGAATTTTAATGGATTGATTTGTATAATTTTTATTTTTATTGAATATTGTATTTAATGGTTGAATATTGTTTTTTTAATAATTGTTTAATTGAAGTGCATAATTTATTAAATAATCAAACATGATCTCACAAAGTAGAATTTTAATGGAGTGAGCCCTGGCACCCATAACACAAGTTTAATCTTAGCTTGGGTGCCAGAGGTCGTTAATCTGTGTTACACATTGCCGTTTTTATTGGAAACAATATCTCCTCGTGTAATAACTGTGTATTTGTGGATAATAAAAAATATTATTATTTTTATATATTTTATTTATCTCAGGACCCTGAGGTCCTGGACCTTTGGGAGGCGTACGAGGAGCCGATGCCAACTCGCAGAGGCCCTTTACATAATTATAATGGAACATGATACCAACCGACGATTATCCCTGTACGCGCTATGCTAGTGCACCCAAGGACAACCCCCGGTTATTGAAAAACTGTTGCGACATATAGAGAACAAAGATAATAGGGCTATGGTTTTTGGAGTCTTAAGTGGACTGGTAACATGGAACTATGTCAAGACTATGGCCCCTGCCTGAACAACGTTATTAATATGCATCGAAAAAAGGCAGGGGGTGACTTGCACACTCAATAAATGGGCCCCCAAAAACGGCCGCTAGCACGAAGTGACGTAGCAACAAGAGGGCAACATATCCTGGTGCTTGAGGAGTGGAGAGGTATACCACGGCTATCAGGACAATCCCGGAAGTACGGTCAAGATCCCTTCCAGCACCTTACTGGATTATACATCCTTCTCCCGAGCACGTTTGCTCTTGCGAATCTCCACTCAAGCCAGCCAATAAAGGCAAGAGAGAGGTGGGAGCTCTGTTCCTCGTCAATGTTCACTACGGCCGGCCAATAAAGGCAAGCCGGAGATGAAGAACAAGAATTTTCCCGGGAGATCGGGTCCGTGGGGTCGCTAATGCCCAATAGTTCGCCACAAAACTGCACTGCGGATTGTATCTCTCTTAGTCTGGCCCCTCACCCTAGGCATATTACGGCAAAGCAAAGTTTACCGATACCGTTTATTATTAATATATACTAAAACTAATGTAGTATATTCAGGCTTTGCAATTTTGTATAGAAAACTACATGTATCATCTTTGTATGTTTACTAGTTTTTTATCGTGTTTTTTTATCTAATTTTCTAATACTGTAATACAAAAAAAAAATTAAGGACCCGCTACCGTGGTGTGCACCCGCTCAACGTGGCACAGCACCATATAGTTGCACGTTGAGACCATGCTGTAGTAATATGACCAGGCTTTTTGCCCTCTAGTGGAATAACACATACTAGTTAGATAAAAAAACCTAGTCAAGATACAATGTATGACGGCACCGAGGGCTTAACGGTAAAAAGCAAAGAAAGAAAGATGATTTTTTTGTAGGTACAGACAACGTCATCAACTGGCCACCCCCTCATATAAGGTATTTTATGTGAGAGGGGTACGCAATCGTGCAGCTTTCTGTACCTACACCAAAGATCTTCTTTTCCTCGCCTTTTCCCGTTTAGCCTGCGGCGCCGTTCACTTTACTGGTAAGCGAAGAAACGTCGTCTGTAAGGTCAAGCTTTTGCATGTCCTTCAAGATATTTGCCATCTAGGTAATTAAGCGGTCTACCTCTCCCTCTCTTCTTTGCATGGAAAGGCACTTTTTCATGATAATTATGGTCATCGACTCTACTCATAACATATCCATACCACTTTAGCCTGGACTGAGTATTTTTTTCAGTAACAGGCGTTACTTTGAAACTTCAATTTGCGTACTAACTATACCAAAGATGGCGGATCAACGAACTGTCAGAATTCGAATTTGGAATACTGCTTCAAGCGTTTTGGTTTCTACCAAGATAGTTTCCATGTTATCCGGTTGGCTTATTAATCATATTATTATTAAAGTTATTCGCCTAAAGCCTAAACGACCTACATGCCTCTCGTTTATGTACATAGGTAAAGGTCTGTGCCTCTATTAATATTTATAAACGCATAATATTATTCTGCTAAGGACACGTGCCGACCTGTTGTGTAATATTCTCAGTGTTTGCGCAGAAAAAGGGTAAATAATTAAGAAAATAATTGACGAGTTTTTGTGTTCGGGGAAAGTTGGCGTACTAAATTGCCTTTGTGTGATCAGTTTACGAGAAAAGTGTAGCTTGTATTCATTATTATAATATTCAAGCCGTCTGAAGCTAAAACTCTTGGGCTGTAAAGTCCAGGTCCTCATATACCACGATACGAGATAAAAAGCAGCAAGAGAACAATTTTTATTGATGTAGGGAAAGGGACACGGAGGGATATCAAACTATTCAAAAAGGAAGTACGGTCATGATCCGGACAGGAAAAGAATATATGGTTCAGATCCCCAAAGTCATGTCCATATACACATTGAGGACTATTTATGAATAACAGTGTTTTCTCTGCAGATACTTTTTTTCACTGTAAATGGAGTTTTTATTGAACGTTTCCTTTCAAGCGCATCTTACTGCTACGGTTTATTGATTAAAATAACAACAAAACTATACAGCAAAGTCTACAATGAACTCTTTTTTAGAAAAAAAAAACAGATCAGCCTGTCACAAATCCAGCCTAAATTCCCATTTTCATCCATTTCAATGGTGTTGTAATTATTTTTAGACAAGTGTTGATACATAAATCGATCGGATTTTTAATATTTAGACCGATTATTTTTTCTGTCCCCTAGAGGAAATGACTTGTACATTTTAGTATTATTATCAAAGAAAAAGCCTAAAATATACAGATTACGCAAGTATCTACAATCTATACGGCAACATGCCATAATTATAAGGCGCGTACTAACTATTTCCATGCATCAGTTCCATGCCCGAGTCTTTTCTTTTGACAGTCATGTGGACAGTTTGGGACAGTTTGAGTTTTGTTTATCTATATTTGGGTCCCAAGAACTAAATCTTATGAAAATATAAGACGAAATGTATTTTATTACGTGTTCGTATTGTACATAGTAAAAACTATATGGCAGTCCTTTTTTTTAACCGACTTCAAAAAAAGGAGGAGGTTATCAATTCGGTTGTTTTTTTTTTTTTTTCTTATCATCATTATTTTTTTTTATGTTTGTTACCTCAGAAGTCCGTCGTTTGTGGACGAATTTGCAAAATTTTTTTTTTCCTTTATAGGATATGCTTCCAAATTGGTCCCGTTTTTTCAAAATCCAGTTCTGATGATGGAATCCATGAGGAATCGAGGGAACTCCTCAAAAATTATAGGCAACCCTATGGTAATTTTAGTATTTTCATCAAGAACTTAAGCATCTACAGTCAAAAGTAACATTTGATGAAGTGGAACTGATGAAGAAGATCAGAAATGGTCAACGGAACTTCATACTCAAATAGATATCACAATGAAGACATAGTTAAGCGACTATGTAGTTACGTTGAAAATGGTATCATCGAAGTGATCTGATGATGATGATGGAGCCGGAAGGTAGGCACTGAAACTCCGTAATTAATCAATGTAACCTAGCCGTGTTTGGACTTATTAGAATTGTCATGAGATGCACTTTGGCTATAAGGTACTATCGAACGAACTGATCTGATGGTGGTGTGGGGATGTAGTGTTATTGAAACAACTGTTCTCAAGCGATTACCTTTAATTACTGACTAAAAAAGTACAAGTGTTAATAGAAGATACATTGATATGGATAGAGTCATAGACCTTATACTATAGACATATATACTACTACACCTCACCTCGGGGGTGATAGAAAAAAAAAAAAGTTTTTCCAAAATATTTTTTTTTTTTCATACTTAAAAATAACTTAATTATAGCTTATGTTACCAATGGTTTGGTTCTATTTTTATGGATTAAATAGGTTTTATTATTTTTTAATATTTCTACATTAACATCTAAATCATTTATAACAACAAATGGTCCCTCCCATTGAGGATCTAACTTATTAGCTATTTCATTTCTAATTAAAATTTTTTGCCCTTTACTATACGTCACATTATTTGAAGATTTATCATAACAACTTTTACGGTTATGTTTACTTATAAGTAAATTATTACGAGCATCTTGATGTGCTACTTGTAACCTATACTTAAGATCTAAAGGATAACTTTCTGGATTATACAATGGTTCTATGTACTGACTAACTCTAGATGGTACTATACTAGCTCTACCAAATACCAGTTCGAATGGTGTGTACTTTGTTTCCGTATGAACAGTATTGTTGAAACTGTAACACCAAAATGGTAGCCAGTGACTCCATGTGTCTCTTTGACCATTACACTGTATTCGTAAAAAAACCCCTAAATTTAATTTTTCTCTAAGGGACCTACGGTGTCCAAATAGATCTTTTCAAAAGCATGTGAAGCCGTTGTAGTTATCTCCATGGGCGCCTTGATATACCTACAATGCTTCATTTTCTGACATTTAATGCATTTACTCACAAATAGTCTAATATCGTTGTCTAAGCCTGGCCAGTAAAAATGTCTCTTAATATTATTGGTCATCCTACGAACCCCTGCATGTCCTGCGGTAGGTAGTAGATGAAAGTCATGTAAAATATACTTTCTTTCTTCTTCATTATCAATTCTTCTGACTCCTCTCAATACATAAATACGTGGACCGGTCCAATCCTTATTATCTTTTATCTCTTTTAATACATCTTTAATAAAACTCTCATATTGTTTATTCTTTACTATGCATAGCTCATTTATACCTATTCGTTTACAAAAATCTCCTAACTTAGTCACAAATTCGGCTCGCGTAAATTGTGCTCTAAAGTTAAGATTAATATACAATATCTTCCTTCGATTGTTATAAATAAAACATTCCTTTTCTTCATCTATATTATTTTGTTTCCTTAATTTATTTAATTCATCACTTCCTATAAAACTCATTTCCACAGAATTACTCGGAATTTTTAGTACCTCAACTACTTGTGGTTGATCAGGCCACATTTCGTCTCGCTTACTAAAACTAGGTGTATCCAATTGCTTTTCTACATCAAAACGTTTTTTCTGAGCTCTAGTCATAACTAACGAAATTTCATTATGCATCTGTTTTAAAGTATCCGATGTTATACTAATTCTAGATAATGCATCTGCTACGCTATTATCTTTTCCTTTTAAGTATAAAACTTTAAAATCGTATTCTTCTAGTGCTAGTCTAAACTTAAGCAGTCTGCTTGATGGGTCCTTCATTGAAAATAAATATATTAAAGGCTTATGGTCTGTCATAATTGTGAATGGTTTACCATATACATAGGGTCTAAAATACTTAACTGCCCAAACAATTGCAACTAACTCTTTCTGAATAGTTGGATAATTTAGTTCAGCTTTATTCAGAGGTCTGCTAGCATAAGCTACAGGTTTCATATTTTGGTTGCACAAGACTGCTCCAATAGCCGTCCCTGACGCATCTGTTTGAATGACAAACTCGTTGTTTTCTGAAAAGTCTGGAAATTCTAATACTGGTGGTGTACTTAAAGCATGTTTCATTGTTTCAAACGCACTTTGACACTCATCAGTCCAAACGAATGGTACATGTTTTCTAGTTAATTTATTTAATGGACATGTTATTCTTGCAAAGTTTTTAATAAATTTCCTATAATAGTTACAAAATGCGACAAATCTTTTCACTTCATCAGTATTAGTTGGTACAGGGTAATTTTGCAATACTTCTACTTTAGCTGGGTCAGGTAAGACTCCATTTTCTGATACTAAATGCCCTAGATAAAGAATTTTTTTCTTTAAAAAATTACATTTCTCTGGATTCAATTTTAAATTAACTTTCCTAAGTCTTTCCAAGACATCTGTTAAGTTTTTATTATGGATATCTAAATTTCTCCCAAAGACTACTAAATCATCTAAATATATAAAGCATTTATCGTACGTTAACCCAGACATAGCAACTGACATTACTCTACTAAAAGCACTTGGACTTGTTTTTAATCCCATAGGCAACCTCTTCATCTGGTATTGCCCAGTATTAGTAGTGAACGCTGTAAACTCTCTACTGTTTTTATCTAAAGCTACTTGGTAATATCCTTGATTAAGATCTAAATGCGAAAAATAGACTGAGCCAGAGAGCGAATCCAAAATTTCAGTAATACTTGGCAAAGGAAATTTATCGTCTAATATACTGTCATTAAGCTTCCGATAATCGACCACTAGTCGCCATTTTTTATCGTTGCCACTTTTTTTTGGTACCAATAAAACAGGACTCGACCACTCACTCTTTGCCTCTTCTATAATGTCGTTGTCAATCATTTTTTGAATTTGCCTATTTACTTCATTTTTCAAAGAATGCGGCAATCGGTACTGCTTCGTATAAACCGGACTTGTATTTGGTTTTATAGTTATGGATTGTTCATAAACATTTGTAGTCGTTAGCTTATCACCTGGTAAAAAGAAAACATCCGAATATTTAGAACATAATTCTTCAATAGATTTCCGCTCGTCCATTTTTAAATGTTTTAATTTTAAAATGTTTAATAAGTTCTTTGCTCGTTCTAAACTGTTATTGTTTGATTTAAAATTGCATAAATGAAACTCTTCAATTGAATATATCTGTGGTTGAAAAGTAGGTAGATAAATATCATGATCGTTAGTGTTCAAAATTTTTACCGGTAATCTGTTATTTTTTATCCGTCCTATACATCCCGCTAGAAAAACATTTTCCGCTAATTGCTCACTCTGGATAACACAGTCACCCTTATTATCAATATTTAATAGTAAATAATGTATCGACTCACTTCGTGCTGGGATATGTAACACCTCAGCTGAGTAATCTATGACATCACTAAGTTCTAATGAATAATACTTTCCATATTTAGATAGGTTAATGACATTAGTTTCTAAGTTTATATTTGAAGCATACTGACAAAGAAAGTCTAAACCTAATATTCCATCCGCCTTTAATGGTATGTTATCAAAAACATGCAGCTTGATATTAAAGTCAACAAAGTGTTGGTCATCACGATGAGTCAAACTAAGTTGAATAAACCCTGATGAACTAATTTTACCTCCAATACCATTTATGATGGTTTCATCTCTAATTACTGCACTATTGTTTGGTAACGCATCTTTTTTAATTACGGACAAAGATGCTCCGGTATCTATTAACCAAAAATATTTCCTATTACCTATGTACAATACTAAAAATTTTGCCTTACCTTGTAACGCTAAAATGTTATGTTTAAGATCGAAAAAACTGCATTTCGTTTATATGCGTACTATTGTTCTTATCTGGTTCATTGTTAGTACAAAATATTCTATCGGTACGGTCTTTACTACGAGTTTCATTACTCGATCGACTCTTGTTCAAAGTTCGATAATCTTGTCCACGTCCGTTACGACGATAATTTTGGGAAGATCGCCCACGTGAGTTATTGAAATCACGTCTGCCGAAATTATTAGTATTATGACTAAAATTACCTCTCGAATTATTTGAATTATGCTGATAATGATGTCCTCGACTGCGTTGGTTTGAGTGTTGATTATAAGAACCACGGCCATTTCTATAGTTGTTATTATTATAAAACTTACCTCTTCCGCGGTGTGTAAACTGCATGACATTTTCGTTGGTCGAAGTTGATGCCGATGTTAAATCTTCATCTTTCGCTGCCTGGATCGCGTCCTTTAAACTGTCATAATTACGCGCAGCAATAATTGTACTTAGTCTCGAATCCTTCAATCCATCTGCGAATCGCTTAATTGCCAATTTTTCGTTGATGGGCTTGAGTACGGAATAACTATCCGAATTACCATTTGCTTGCGATATTGTCAGATTAGTAAATATTTTTTCTAATTCTGTTCCAGACTGGTCGATTGTACGCCAGCCTTGCGTTGCATTTTGTAATCGGTAAACGATTTTTTAGGCAAAAGTGTAACACGTAAATCTCTGACAAAATCGTTCACACATGTGTAATTATTGGATATACGTAATTTAGCATTTTCAGATAATCTACTTTTCAAAACGAATGTCATTAGTAATTTTTTCCCCGTTTCCGACAACATGTCTGCGTACATTTCTACAGAGTCAATGATACTTCTGATATTATTTTCGTTATTGGTCATAACAGGAATTAAACTACATGCCGTTTTTAAATCAAACTCCATGATTGATTCTGAATTTGGACTTGCTTCAGAAATATCACTGTCCGATTCAATAACAGTGCACAATACATTAGTTTGTGAATAACAGGATTCTATTTCACTTTTCGTAACTGATAATGATTTTAACAATTCTGATTTTACTCCCTGTTTTGTAGATAATAGCTTAATTAATTCTTTACTTTTCTTATAAATTGTCTCAACCTCACATAATTTGTTTTTAATAATATTACCCTTAAACCGTGATTTTCCCTTTTTAATTAAATATTTCCTTATTGATATAAGTTCATTTAAACAATGTAACAATTCATCTTCCATTCCCTCATGCAAAAGTAATCTTTAATACTTACTCGATTCTCACAACGTGTTAATGTAGTAGGGGACACAACGCGTAAGATGATACATTGATATACGATCACTTCTAAACAAACTTTTATTGCTAATTTAACTTTGAGTTCATTATTATAAATCTTAATGTCTGTTATTATTTTATTGTCTCTTCATTTATATGATGACTCGCGAATTTATTTTACGCACTATTATACGCACAACGCACATTGAGACGCACTTGGCATGCACTACACTAAAATAAATGATACCGCACAACAGGCAGACGAGTATGCTGAATCCTCGGATTTTTACTTCATGGGAAGATTTACTTGCTCTTCTCCGCGAATAGCTCTGGAACGGTTGAACGATCGTCGCAGGCTGTTCTGCAAAATCTGGTCCCTGATCCAGGAATGGTGGCAATTTCTGTACTGCTTCAAGGCAAAATAAATAATGCCAAGACCCAGTAAAACGCAAATTACTATGAGGATAATACTAATCGTCGAAATGTGTGCCTTCAATTCTGCAATGTGTGCATTATTGGAACCCGCAGAATTTTGGTTCACGAAGACTGTCTCCTTTTCTACGTTGGAACGACACATTTTCACTGAATTTCCGATCGTTAAATTAACTTGTTAAATGTATTCGATTCATTTTAATTACGATAGTTCCATATTCACAAATATTTTTAGGCCAATTTATCACAAACTTAGTTCAATTTATTTGCTTTGGAGCCGTAACACTACGCCGAGATAGAAATCGCGTCACGCGCCCCAAAAATGGCAAGGGTCGCCATGTGGGGATGTAGTGTTATTGAAACAACTGTTCTCAAGCGATTACCTTTAATTACTGACTAAAAAAGTACAAGTGTTAATAGAAGATACATTGATATGGATAGAGTCATAGACCTTATACTATAGACATATATACTACTACACCTCAGTGGAGCCGGAAGGTAGGCACAGGAACTCCGTAAATAATCAATGTATCCTAGCCGTGTTTGGGCTTATTAGAATTGTCGTGAGATGCTCTTTGGCTATAAGGTACTATCGAACTGATCTGATGATGGAGCCGGAAGGAGGAAGGTAGACACAGGAACTTCATAATAAAACAATGTAACCTAGCAGTATTTGGGTTAATTGGAATTGTCATGAGAAATAGGCACTCTGGTTATAAGTGTATCGCAACTAAAAAGTGTGAAATAAAAACTTTTTAGAAAAAAAAAATAACCGACTTCACTAAAAAAAATCACTAAAAGGATCAAAATAACTTTAATTTTGGAAGTCGGTGTTAAATAAGAAACAAACAATACCGAGAAACACCGACTTCCGAAATTAAAGTTATTTTGATCCTTTTAGTGATTTTTTTTAGTGAAGTCGGTTATTTTTTTTTTCTAAAAAGTTTTTTCTCATTACCTCTTCATCAAATATCGCTTGTGATTGCGTTAGTTGAAGCAACAAGCTTTTAAACCATGCTCGAAGTTGACGATAGGCGAGTGGGGAAAGGCACTCTCAACTAATTACAACGATTGATACAGCAACAAAGTACTAATCCACATAATCGCATGAGCTTATAATCCCTCTAGCTACATGGCTCGAAGCATATGCGATATGGCTAATGGTATCTAATGCACCATGATGCGGTAGTACCTAAAACATATCTAAGCTTTGTATATACCCTACCCTACGATTATGTAGTCTCTAATTTTTTTTTTAAACCGGTTAAAGTGACAGCTCCAATCGACATTTTTTTTTTATTGTTGCAAGCAATCATAGTTTTGTAATAATATACGGCCCAATTTAGTTGGTTTAGTGAATTTATCGCTATTAATAGGAAAGGGATTTTCCTTTATTTGTTGTGTTTGTTATTGTCATGAGAGAGATAACATTCTCACGCCCCAACCACTCTCGCTGAAAATGCCCCGAGCATCAAGAGTTGCAGGGCGACTCCCGGTCACCGTAGGCGCGGAGTTGCGGACGACGAGCAGTGGGTAGCTCGCTGTACGAACGTCGCTGGGTCCAAACCAAGCCCCAGTCTACGACGCCTTGTGTTCTACGTGCCCCTCAAAGAGATGTCAGCAATACTGAAGGAGCACACGGTGGAGCATACGGTAGAGGTGTGCCCCGCCTGGGCAGAGCACCGCCGTGTCCTAGTGGGGGCGATCGGCGGCAGCAATCTCTCGCGCCGGGCCTTGGTACAGGCCATGGTCCGGAGCGAGGAGGAGTGGCAGGCGGTCGCCTTCTTCTGCGAAGCAGTAATGCTAGCAAAGGAGGCGGCTGAACGCGTGAGGCAAAGGTCCTCACGCCCCAACCGCCGCCGGGATTCCGATCCCGATCGTCCGGTAACCGTCCGGACCGGGCCCAAGTCGTCGACGGCGCGTACTGTTCCACGCGCGCCTCAAGAAGATGTCAGCAATCGTAGGGACCCATCAGGTTCGAAGCCTACTGGGGCCATGGGTGATGCGAAAGAGATCCCCAGGGGTCCCTGGAAAAATGGCAAAGAAGGAACAGGAGTGGGTTTTAGTCAGTAAAAGTCTGACACTATCTCGCGCCCCACCCAAGAGCGGGGGATGTCATTAGATGATAGAAGGGGCCCAGTTGCGCTGATACCTGCTAGAGCTACGGGAATAATCGAAAAAGTTACGATGGCCCTAGAATGCAAAGAGGAACTAAAGGAACATAGCTGGGTTTAAGTCACCAAAAATCTGACACTACTTCTCGCTCTACCCAGACGGAAGAAATGAATTGATGGCTTTCCAGTCGCGAGTCAGACTTGCGCCCGGAGTAGAGATAGAGAGTAAACTTACCTATGTAAACAGTTTAATTCCCGAACGGAGTCTCGAAAACTTTTCCGAATCGCAATTTTTTTTTTGTTTTAACGTAACAACAAATTTACAGTTTTCAGATTTATTCCTATACAAATTTTCAAATACAAAATTTCAGGATTCTGGGTCAACGGGAACATAAATGATATTTATTTTGCAAATATGTTTTTTAAAAACACTTTTTTTAATTTATTAATAAGACAACAAGACAACAAGACAACATTTGGTCCACAATACGTTAGTTCTTCAGTTCTTCATCAAATATAAATAATAATATACGAAAACAATAAAATAAAATAGACTAATAAAATATTCAATAAATTAAAATGTCAAAATTACAATGTCAGTGAAATTTAAAATGCTTAAAATCAGAACAATAAAATAAATTAAAATGGTCAATAAATTAAAATGACAAATCAAATTTTCAATCATAATAAAAACAATTAATTAAACTAAAATTATTAAGTATAACAAACAATGTTACCTGCCCCACGCCTGATTGACGGGTGCATGCAAGGCCTGCCAGTGCTGTATAAAGGGCCCGTCCAACCTAGTGGCAATGACGGCAAGAAGACTGTTGCTGCTGCCTCGCACTCTACTCGCTAACGATGTCGCCCTCTTGCGCATGCAGATGTAAAAGCAGTCAGTGCGTGCCTCTGCGAACATTCCCGAAGCGCTACAGAAGCGAGGCAGCCGCAGCAGTGCCCTCAGTGCGTTATTATATTGCACGCGGAGCGCGCTGTAGGATTTCTGCGTGTATGAAACCCACAGGCTGCACGTATAAAAAGATGTACAATAGGCTCGAAACAAGGTGATTTTGGCTTCCTTGGAGCTACGGGCAAACCTACGGGCAATCATATTCGCTCTCACCGACAGCGCCCTCCTTTCTCGCTCAATATCAGCATTGTCTCTGAGGTCAGACGTCAGAATATGACCTAGATATTTAAAACTCGATACCAGCTCCAAGGACACACCGCACAACTTCACTGGTGGAATTTCCGTCGGACATTTGGACCCAGCCTTGAAGACCATAAGCTCGCTCTTTTTAACATTATATTTTAGGCCGTGAGTAACGGCGTATGCTTCACAGATACTTATGAGCTCCCTGAGTCCCCCTATCGACGCACTCAGCAGCACCATATCATCAGCGTAGCTGATGTTGTTAAAACATACATCATCAACATGGCATCCAACATGGCGACCACTGAGCTCGACAACAAGATCACCGATGTACAGATTGAAGAGCGTTGGTGAAGTCAACCCCCCCTGCCTCACCCCGCACTCCAACCTGTACGAGTCCGACAGAGCTCCTGACCATTTCACATTATTGACCTGGTTCCCGTACCAGTACTGAAAGATCTTTATTATTTCTGGTGAGACTTGTCTGTCAAACAGCTTCTTCCACAGCACTTTGTATGAAACCAGGTCAAAAGCCCTAGACAAGTCGAGAAAACAGGCGTAAACCGGTGTGTTCCGATCCGTGTAATATCTGACAGCATGCTTTAAGCTCAATATCGCACTGTCAGTGGACAATTTGGGCCTGAAACCAAACTGGTTATCGTGCAAAGATACTGTCCTATTTAACTGAGAATTAAGCACGCTGTCAAATACCTTAGCGATGACTGTTGCTAATGAGATAGGTCTGTAGTTGTTTTTATCGGAAATGTCCCCTGTTTTGTTCTTAACAATCGGCACTACGACCGCTCTCATCAACTCGTCCGGCAAGTAAGAATGCCGAAGACAAAATGTAAATAGCATAGCTAAAACGCGCGGCAGGTGAGGACCTGCATGCTGTAGATGCTCGATGCTGAGCCCATCATGCCCTGGAGACTTTCCCCTGGTCATGTACTGTATGGTTTTGGCAATGGCCGCAGCTGAGAACTTAACTTTTGGTTCCAGGATTGTACACTGTGGTTCAGCATCGATCACCTCAGACAATGGAATACTACTCGGGCTGACACAAAAGTGAGACTTAAAAACATTGGCAATATCCCTCTCAGCAGAGACGCCGTCGACGCTCACTGGTAAACCAGGCCTAAGGTTATGTTTTTTCGTAGCTTTCCAGAAGCCCCGAAAGTCTCGCTTAGTGTGCTTCTCAGCTAAGATGTCCATCTGGATTTGATCCTGGTGATTCTGACACCATCTTAGCTTAGATTTAAAAATCTTACGACTGTCACACATTTCCCTATAAGTTATGCCAGAGGTAGGTTTGCCGTAATAAAGCCACTCCCTAAATTTAAGCCTGGCGTACAAATGAGCCTCACCGACGTGCTTATTCCAACCCACCACGCGCCTCAGCCTACCATTAGAGACTTGTGTCTCCCTGCTTACAATGGCGGCCTCACTTAGAGCAGATATCACATCTCGATACAGGCAATCTATTATTTTTCTGTGGTCCGGCTCACCACACATGCGATCACAACACTTGGACAATGCGAGTGGAAAATCAATATTTCGCAATCGACGATGACTCTCCTGTCTATAAGAATGGATGGCCTCTGAGCTTTTATTCCCCCACGTAACTCGGTTGTCACCGAACACATTCTGACTTGATTTCGGCCTAATTACTTTAATATCACATTCAACAAGCAATGGGTAGTGATCAGACCATATTACATCATACTTAACATTAACACTACAAACAGTTTTTAAAGACGATTCTGTGCAGAGACAGTGATCTAGCCATCGCCTAGCCCCATTACACTCACTGACATACGTGTATGTATGCGAGCCCAACCCTAGCATTTCTACATCAACGCACGAAAAGTCATTATCACTGCAATAGTTCAATAGATCCGTAAAAAATAGTTCATGAGGATGCGCGTTAAAGTCACCCAGACAGTAAACCGCCTCCACATCACTACTGTCAATAATCGCACTTACCAGACCCAAACAGTGTGAGAACTCCGGCAGGTTACTCACTGCATCCGTGGGCATATATACACTCATCACTAGGAAAGGTCTTTCACACGTATTAATTCGTATCGCACTAACTCGCGGGTTATCACACGGTATTACCGACACATCACTGAACGCACTTCTTCGCCACAGAAGAGCCACCCCTCCGTAGGGTCGGCCACGCAGCATGCCAGCAGACGTGTCAACGGCCGAGGTCCCTGTGCTGCTGAAGTCACTATGGATGGAGCTTAGGACCGGCAGCTCATCTGGCAGCAGCCAGCACTCCTGAAGCGCTATTACATCGCAATTTGTGCAAAGCGCCCTTACATCCTCAATAGAACGCTTAATACTCTTACAATTGAAGCTAGCGAATCGTAATAACATATTATCATCCATGCTTATTGTTTACAGTGCCGACTTTAAGCGCATTATCGTCTTTACGTCTTTGACTGTAGTGCACAAAACGTCTGAAAATTATATTCTGGGGCCAGATGTTTTCGTCCAAAAATGTAGGTACTTTAGTTTCAGGTATAAAAAACTTGTACGCGTCATAGTCCGCCTGCTTACGAAGAGACAGCTTTTCTAATTTAACTACCTCCCGAGTCAAATCAATGTGCTTTATGATGTCAGCTGTTGGTGTGTCTTGATGCACATTCGTGATAAACATAGGTACTTTCTTTTCAGCGGCTTTAAAACACCCTACTGAGTCTTTAGCAACCCCCGATCTCCCAGAATAACGGTACCCTTTTTTCGATTTACGATGCGTTGCAACATTCCATCCATCCTTATCATTTGAAATCACAATATCTGTGCAATTTATCGCTAAAACTTGTTTACTCGATAAGTTGCCTGACTGAGCCTGTGACGTAACGCTCACAGCTGTTTGCACCGGCGACGGCGAGCCAGTGCGCGCCACAAAACCGGTTCTCTGTGACGACGTCATCGCCTGCTCTCTCGCAACACATTTAGCGATATCAGTTGACGATTTAGCGGCACCAGCACTCGAGGTTTTTTGACTACCCGATATTTCTTTAGCTGGGGGACTATTCACGGCATGTTTGGACGTCTCGAGACTTCTGTAAGACGAGTTGCAGAAAGAGGTATCAACGTTGCCGCCCCCTCGTTTTGAATTTACGCACTGTTCATTCTTCGCATGCTCGATCAACGACCCAAATTTTAGATCATAGTGAAGATCTAACTTTACTTTTTCCAATTGATCTACCGTCACACTTGTCGCTTTAATTTCTCGCACTTCATCCTTGAGTAAGGTAAGATCCTTAAGTAATTTAGTCACATCTATGTGATCAAATGTGACCGGGGGCAGCCTCTCAAGGTGCCTCGCCACGAAAATTGGTATCACGTCAGGGTCAGTTGACTTAAACAGGCCAATTATATCGGCTAAGTCCCGATGCTCTTTACCCTTTTGCTTTCTTTGGATATTTCTTTTATCCGTCGAAACAGATTCAAAAAGTAACGACTTTGACTTTTTGATGTCTTCGTTACTAAAAGCCGAAAAACATATTCGAATTAAGCTGTCATCATCAATCACCGACAGCTTATTTTGCACGAAAGATAACAGTTCATCAATCACAATATTACACTGCGGACACTTTACTGTGACGGACATTTCGTTAGACGTAGGTATAACAAACCAGCCGTGTAGCAAAAAAACAAGCGACACGTACGGCTGCGCGCGCGCGACTGACGACTTTTAGACGTCAATTTTTTTTTGTCAATTTGAACTAACTACTGATGGAGTCTGAGATGGTCTTCTGAAGAAAGAACCACACAGTTCTGAGCGGACCTGTCCAGTTAGTGCAAGCATTTGTCAGTATTCGTGTAGCTCAACTCAGAACTACAAAGTAGAGTGCAACTGCACTTTTGACCCCTGACTGTACATTAGTTGGTCCAAGAGTTAGAAGCGTCTAACTCTTGGAGGAATAACTATGTAGTGACATCTATATCGACTCGTAGGACCGATCCTGCAACACGATATTAGAATAATTCTCCACGCGATCAGAACATATACAACTATCCGAACTATCGAGCAGTTACCCCGACCAGACTCAGCATCCGTCAGTCGAAGGTCCTCCCTTTTCAACAAAAGTTTGCGAGGCTTTTAATGTAAACTTTTGTACACGTAACTTCTAAACAGCATTTATTTCGATCCAAAACAAAATGAACGCCCTCGTTTTATCAAGTCTTATTGAAATTGTTGGCAACTTCCCGAACAGGTTCGTTGCAAAGGGTAAGCCTCAACAATTTACGCAAATATATGAATACTTAACAGATTAAAATTCTTTCTTTTTCAAAGTAACCTCGTATTTGTTTTGTAGAAAGGAATCCTTATGTAGACGAATTACATTAAATTGTAGCGTTTCTTGATCTTTGTTTACAATTAAACATTTGCATATCCAGAACATTGGGAAATGCTTTGTTTTTTTTTTAGAGACTTTGAGGAATAATTTGCATGTTCATTCTTCATGAACATGCATGATAAAGGTGAACACTAAGAGAGAATTTGCAAAAATTCACCCCCTACAGGGATGAAACGGGAGTCAAAAGTTTATATGGAGAAACCTACTTTCACGCGAGCGAAGCCGTTGGCAAAAGCTAGTTCTATAATAAATCTCAAGTAAAATTACGTCGTCGTATTTTTTTTTTACAATTAATCTACAAAAAATACAACCACTAATGTCATACGGATTCAACAAAAGCACACCTCAACCTACCTCCCTTGAGACAACCACCCTAGGATATTGAAGAGTCATTCCATCAGACTCCATTTAACAAATTGCTAGAACATTATTTACAATTTCATGCCCACCGCCAGTGGGCACTGCTTTTAAAATAATAACTTAATGTTTACGGAAAGAGAATTAATATTTTAAAATTTCGTTTTAATTTCTTACCGACGCAGCGTTGAATTTTATAAATCTGTAGTTTTCAGTAATTTAATTTATTAATGGATAGATAATATTTTTTTTTTTATTGAAATATTTAAAAATATAAATTTTACAGCAAATAATAAATATAATTGTAGTTAAATATGGACTAGGGTTACTAAAGAATTAACAGGTATAAAATTATCAGGGTCCCATAATAAAATGATAATTATAATGTAAAGATTTTCTAATAAAATGATAATTATAACGTAATTTTTGACTGGCCTGTTGGTCTAGTGGTTAGTGGCCCTGACTGCTATGCCGGAGATCGTGGGTTCGTTTCCCACCCAGGACAAATGTTTGTGTGATGAGCATAATCATTTGTTCTGTGTCTGTGTGTAATTTATCTATAATATGACGTATGTATTTAGAAATATTTAAGTATGTTTATCAGTTGTCTAGTACTCATAACACAAGCTCTGCTTAGCTTGAGACTAGACGGCGTTGTGTGATAGTTGTGTGTGTGTGTGTGAATATTATTATAAAGTCAGAGGCAGTGGTGGTCTAGTGATAAAGACCCCGACTCAAGTTGTAGGTCATGCGTTCAGATCCAAACAGGTGCATTATTTAGTATAATTTATTTCACCAGCACTTCTCTCAAACGATGAAGGAAAATATGGTAAGAAAACCTGCATGTCCTAGAACCAAAAATCTCAAGATATGTGACATCCACCAACCCGCATTGGGGCCGCGAGGTGGATTTTAGTTAATTCCCTCTCATATAGAAGAGGCTTAAGTTCCAGCAGTGGAACATTATAAGGCTGATAGAGATTCTACTAGCGGAGATGAAAATGGTGAGATGGATGGGTGGAGTGTTTGAAATAGGCACCAGTGAATGAAAAATTCAAAGGGAATCGTTTGTTGTGGTACGGTCATGGGAAGAAGAAGGAAACACATGTTACTTTAAAAGGTATTATTATGAAAAAACCCATACATGTAGATGAATAGTGAGGGTGGCCAAAAAAAGATGGATGGCTTGTGTGAATGATTGATATGAAACAAAAAGGAGTTAGTGATAGCGTGCCGGTTGCAGGACGAAATGAAAGAAAAAAGAAGTACTGCACCCCAAGCAATATAAAACAAAAACATGAAGTTGATGACTTCCCTAGCTGTAATTACTGCAGCAGACACCCCCTCTTTATTGTTTTGACATATATGCGTCAATATAATTATGGAGAGAAAGTGTTAAGAACACTTATAAAGATGACAATGGACCTTCTTGTTTATACAAAATGGTGTCGTAATTTAACTTAAATTGGTAAAACTCTGATTGGAATATTGCTTATTATCAGGGGTCGGAATTAGGTAGAGTTATTCATGTACTTGCATCGAAATGTTGATATTAATATGGATCTTCCTGGGATTTCGAATGAAAAATCCCGTGTGACCAACAATATGACAAATAAATAATAATAAAAACCTCAGAAATAGATAAGACAAATAAAGCAAAGATGATTAACATACAATTTTTATTAGTATTTTTCATTGAAAAAGATCTCTCTATGTCGACTGAGGTAAGGTTAACAAATTTATACACTTCCTTCTCCTCGTCATTAATGCAGGAAGAAATTTTTTCTTCTATATTTCTGATAAAGTCATAAAAAAATCTGCTCTTTATAATTAATCTCCAGATTTGAGGCATATCCACTTTATTCTTTCGCTGTATGAAATCGGTGTAAGTACATGTTTAACTCTACCTAATTCCGACCTCTGCTCACTAGGATTAGCAATATCAGTTAGGATCAGAAATATTGTGTGAATCAGGATGAATAACATTACAAAAAAAAAAAAGAAAAAAGAGCGTTTAGTAACCTCAAAAGTAATTTAACTTCTACACATTTTGTATTCTACACCTGACATAGGTACTCTGCCGAAAAATGAACTTTATTGTACACAAATATAGTAACGAAACTTTTACACTAACTGAAATCTATGGGTACAAAGGCGGCCTTATCGCTGACTTCGATATCTACCAGACAACCTTAGGATGGAATGTAAGAACTTGAAATAGAAAAAGGGGGGTAGTCTGCAGTGTACTGCAAATTAATAACGTAAATATTAGATTAAAATTATATACCAGACTATACATAGATGTAATATAGCTATTATATATAAAATATAATATATACACATAAATATATGTTTTAAAAAATAAAATAAATATTAACCTCTTCATCTCATTTTGAGATCAAAATTATTCATGACAATTTTACGACATTAAAAGTAAATGGATTCACTGAATTAACTTCCAAATCTAATTATAACGATTCCATAAAAACTTCCCCGAATCTAATTCCCAAAACAAAAACTTTTTCAAATATAGATTGCAAAGGGCAACATCGAAAGCGATTCCCAAAAAAAATAATTGCCATTGTAATTAGTAAAGTTTCCTGCATCTTGATTTAAATGGAGTAATGATTGTTTTACGTGATTCAACTTTTAATTACCGTTTTATTTTAATTACCTATTTTAGAGTATTTTATTCGCCGCAAGGTATGTGACCGGTTTCAAATGCCAGCATTCAGGGTTTGCAGGTCTAAAGGCGGTTTTATACCAGCGAGGTGAGGCGTGGATGGGATGGGTGAGAATTTCAGCTTTATCACTGCATACTCATGTGGCTCAGGCTCAGGCTCTCAGTGCTAACACTGAGAGCTGGAGATGAGTATGCAGTGATGGTCGGAGCAAGCCGGCACGTGCTAGCGTTTAACGGAGAGAAACCGTGTGCTGGGGCGCCGGCTTTTAGAAAACCTCATGGGTGCTCATGCTCATTTGATGGACTCGGAAAAGCGGTGATGTGTGAGAAGAGAAATACACACTAATAGACCGACAAATAAATAAATGTCCTACTTACATACTGCGTACTTATTTACTAATTATGTTTGATAAAAATATAAAATGAAACAAGTTTTTAGTATCAAGAAATTAATTTATACGTAACCTAAAAGGCAATTACTGATCTGTTTCTTGATGTCTATTCTCACAGTCTATAAACAGTGGGTGCTCGGCACCCACTGTTTATTTCTCATGGGTGCTCGAGCCCCCGAGCACCTTCGGAGTCGGCGCCCCTGACCGTGTGTGTCTTTGATGGCTGGAGCAAGGTTTATATATCCGTTATACAAAGTAAATAAATACTCTAATCTTATAGTAATAAAGTTCAATATTGTACTAATAAATATTTCAATTCCAGCCTCCGATATCCCCGCGTAGCTAAACACCAAAGATGGACAGGGTGTAGACAGAAATTTTACCATGCAAACAATTTTCGCCCATCCCATCCACGCATAGCCTCGCTGGTGTAAAACCACCTTTATATAAAGTGAATGAGTCGAAACTAGGGTGCGTGCGGGCGCGGTGGTTCGAATAAGTGACCACAGTGTATTGAGAATTAAGTGGTAACGGGCACAGAGAAAGTTGTTGCGGGCCGTTGAGGTTTGATAGGTTTCTGTAGGGTAAAACAATAGACAATATATCTCGCTTGTGCGGCCGCTCCGTAATGTCACACTGAGCGCCCGCCTTTGTCATTTCAATGTAGACGTAAATTGCTGTTTCATATTATGTTTGATACTTCACTAGCTCCTCATCTTGTCCAGTCCCTTAGATTTAAGCCTTAGACGATAATAATGATTGTCGGATTTTTTAAAAAGAAGTTTAATGCTGTTTTAATTGTTCTCTAATTTATTCGTAGTGGATATTGTAATGTAAAATTGATGTAGGTACTTTTTATATCTCAAGTGTTTTCACAACTAGACAATATAATATGTGAAGTCATTGAAAAAGGCGTGATCTCGGCAAAATGGAGCCGAGAATTTTATAGTAGTATACCTGAGGTCACTCAGTGAAGTTTTCCGAGAAGGCTGACTCGACATTTGCTGTCAAATACCTACTATGACTAAAAAGTGTAAAGTAAAAAACTTTTTACAAAAAAAAACCAACTTCAATGTAAAAAAAAACAACAAAAAAATGCAAAATAAATTTAATTTCGGAAGTCGGTGTTTCTATAATAGTTTTGTCTCTTCGTTATTTAACACCGACTTCCGAAATTAAAGTTATTTTGCACTTTTTTGTGTGTGTTTTTTTTACATTGAAGTCAGTTGTATTTTTTTAAAACCAGAGAGTGCATCTCATGACAATTCTAATAATCCCAAACACGGTTAGATTACATTAATTTATTACAGAGTTCCGGTGTCTACCTTCCGGCTTCATCATCAGTTCGATATATCCCCTCTTTCTCTTCTTTCAGTCAGTCATCGACTACACGTATAAACAAAGCAATTTTACTTGTTACAACAGTTCTGCTGTGATGAGTTCAGTTGCATATCTTCGAAGTTCATGATCAGATCAATATTTCTATGGGACCAATTTGGAAGCATGACCTTTCAATGAAAAAAAATATTTTCAAAATCGGTTCACAATTGACCAAGAAATGGTGAACAAACATTAAAAAAAAAAATCAGCCGAACATAGAACCTCCTTCTTTTTGAAGTCGGTTAAAAATATCTAGAATGTGTTACATCCGCATTTCAACGGATAGCAAAGTGAGAGTCATCATTTCAGTCGAAAGTCGCCATAACGAAGTACTGTGCGTCTCGCATTAATCGGATTCCCGCGACCCTCACCAGGTCATCAGTCCACCTCATGGAAGGCCTTCCAAAGCTGCGTCTTCCGGTACGTGGTCGCCACTCTAGAACGGCGTGTACATTTAGCCCATGTCAAGTTTAGAAAATGTTTAGTTTTTGATGCAGAACACTCGCGCTTTCCAAAAAATCGCCAAACTTAAGTGGCAGTGGGCAGGGCACTCGTAGAACGGATGGTCTACGGGGCTAAAAAGTTCTTCTAGAGTGGCGACCGCGCACCGTAAAACGCAGCGTTGGATGGCCTCCCACAAGGTGGACCGATGACCTGGTGAGACTCGCGAGAATGCGGTGGATGCGAGACACACAGGACTGTTCGTTTTGGCGACACTTGGGGGAGGCCTATGTCCAGCAGTGGACGTCTTTTGGCTGAAATTATGATGATGATGATGAACGCACTTACGATGCAGGAGTTTACTCAACCTCTTACCTTGTGTAGAAAAGTGTTGAAAAAAATATCTGTATGGTGCAACCGCATATCGCGTAATTGCATTGTATTTTAAAAACATCGACTAATAATTTAGCAACATAATTAAAAATTGTTCTATCACCTTGTATCATCAGATCATACTAACACCACCATATCTAAGCATCATCAGCATCAGTCATCTCGCGCCCGGAAGTATGTACGGTGCAACTGCACATTGCGTAAATGCTCTCTCATTGTAGTTGAATTGTAATTAATAAACACACATTTTACATCAACTTAGTTCACATTCGGACCGCGTCATAGCAACACTTACTTAAGTTCGTGGACTCAATACACGTATCAAGTGAATTACATAGTTTTACTTAATATCATTCAGGATCCCTACCAATCAATATCAATCAGCAAAAGACGTACGGTAACAAACCATACATCTTTATTGTAAAATATCACTTAATTTACATGACACATACGAAGGAGATGGTTTGACGAATTAGGTGTCTTCGATATACGTAATTGATATTGCTTGCCCTTTGAAATGCATTTTCAACATTGAAAAAACGTTTTTTTATTAGCTTTCATGGTTATAAGAACTGCGATATTACAGAAAATACAAAACACAAAGAATCCAATAAATACCTAATTTCGGAAAAAAATAACGTACCTTTAATATAAAGTTTATTTGAACTTAAAATTCCTAGTCAATCCAAAGATATAAAACTTCAAAGCAACCCGTTTTAAAAAACGGCAATTTCATACTTTAACCCCTATTATAATAATAAAACCAAAAAAATATCACTTTGTTTAAGTTTGCATCGAGTCGTAAACAAAAAGACAAAAAAAAACCGTCGTTACTTTAACAAATATTACTGAGTGTTTTTAGGGTTCCATACCCAATCATCAAAATCATCTCATGAACCGTGATAGCTTGACAGTAAAAAATTTCACAGATGATGTATTTTTGTTGCCGCTACAGCAACAAATAAAAACAGAATTAAAGAAATATTTAAGTGGGGCTCCCATACAACAAACGTAATTTTTCAACCATCAAACAACGGGACAAATAAAACTAAAAAAAATATTCCAATAATATTGTCTTATGTTGTATAGATAATGGTACGAAACCCTTTTTGCACGAGTCTGACTCGCACTTGTCCGGTTTTTTCTCCTTTGAAAGAACTTGATAGGGCAAAGTAGTGTAATTAGCGTATTCTTAGTGAAACTTTGCCCGGGGAAACACTAACCAGTCACAGTGAATGCACTTCTTTTTCTTACATAAAGAAACCTCTGTTTTGTTAAGGACTTAAGATTTTTTCTTATTTATTTTAAACTGAATCAACTTGAAGGCAGTTTGAGTCAACTGCGGTAGACGGAAGATTGTGTTTTGTGAGATTATTATTCAGTGTTAGATGTGGGAATAAAGACTGCCAGATTTTAGCCAAGCAACTTTTTTTTCCACTTCTTTCCACGTCTTTCCACGTCTTTCCACGTCTTTCCACGTCTTTCCACGTCTTTCCACGTCTTTCCACGTCTTTTCACGTCTTTTCACGTCTTCCCACGTCTTTCCACACCTTCCCACGTCTTTTCAAGTCTTTTCAAGTCTTTCCACGTCATTCCACTTCTTTCCACGTCTTTCCACGTCTTTCCACGTCTTTCCACGTCTTTCCAAGTCTTTCCACGTCTTTCCTCATCTTTCCACGACTTTCAATGTCTTTTCACGTCTTTCCACGTCTTTTCCCTTCTTTTCACGTCTTTCCACATCTTTCCACGTCTTCCCACGTCTTTCCACGTCTTCCCACGTCTTTCCACACCTTTCCACGTCTTTTCAAGTCTTTTCAAGTCTTTCCACGTCATTCCACTTCTTTCCACGTCTTTCCACGTCTTTCCACGTCTTTCCAAGTCTTTCCACGTCTTTCCTCATCTTTCCACGACTTTCAATGTCTTTTCACGTCTTTCCACGTCTTTTCCCGTCTTTTCACGTCTTTCCACATCTTTCCACGTCTTTCCACGTCTTTCCACGTCTTTCCACGTCTTTACTCGTCTTTCCACGTCTTTCCACGTCTTTCCACGTCTTTCCACGTCTTTCCACGTCTGTCCACGTCTTTCCACGTCTTTCCACATCTTTCTACGTCTTTCCACGTCTTTCCTCATCTTTCCACGACTTTCCACGTCTTTCCACGTCTTTCCACGTCTTTCCAATTCTTTCCACGTCTTTCCACGTCTTTCCGCGTCTTTCCACGTCTTTCCACGTCTTTCCATGTCTTTCTTGATTAGCACATCCAAAAAATATTTATGATACGGTTAGCGCAGTGGTTGAGCGCTTGGCTGATGCGCTGCATGTCTCGGGTTCAATTCCCGCGTGGAACATATATTTGTATAGTGTATTAATAGTTGTTCCGAGTCAGGGTGTAGTGTCTTATATTTATGTGAGTTCACATGTTTACGTACGCAGTCACGATATGAACATACAGGAGTTATTCCTTGTATGAGGCAAAAATAATGCAGAGTTTTGCATTTTACAAATGGTTACTAGCCATTTATTTAATACAAAAACTGGACACCAATGTCTTAATATCCGACGTCTTGATAGACATTTGTAGATATTTTTAATGGCATCTATAAAAACGTCATTAAAAATATCTGCAACTTCAGACACGTCTTTTGTTAGTGTTATTCAAAGCTACTTTGTGAATTTTATATTCATAAAATGTAACATTACTCTTATAAAGAAAATTCTCTCCAGCGGTTTTATACTTCAGGGTAGCACACAAAGGAACTTCGACCATACCTTATAAGCGCACATTATGCAAATGAAATAATACGAGCTCCTCGACTAGCTGAGGGCGAATAATCTCGCGGACATGCTCCCGAGAAAGTAACTTAGACGTATTGCGCGCTGGAAAATAGTTTGTACAAGGATTAGATTCTGGTTGGATGTGGCGAAGAATTGCCAAACTTAAGTAGCAGTAGGCAGAGCACATTACTTGTAGAGCTGATGGGCGATGGGGACCAAAGGTTCTGAAGACGAAGCGTAGGAAAGTGTCCCACAAGGTGCACCGATAACCTGGTGAGGGTCGCGAGAATCTGATGGAGGCAAGACGCAAAGGATCGGTCGTTATGGCAATACTTGGGAGCGGCTTATGTCCAACAGTGGACGTCTTTCGGCTGGAATGATAATAATGATGACAGATGTGGTAAAATAAATGATCATTCATGGCGTAGAGCAAATTGCAAAGAGCAGTGGTGGCCAAGTGGTAACACCCCTGGTTTACTAGTAATAAGTCGTGAATTCAAACCCCTTCAAGCAATTTACTTTGTGTGTAGTTTATTTAATCAATACTGCTGTAAGAATATCTCGTGTATACCTTCTGCATTATTCCTTGGAGTTACGTAGACACCAATTAAAGATTTGTTTCAGACCACGAAAAACGGTTTACTTATTTTTACCCCTGGCTTTGTCACACATACGTACGATCGGTCAGTGCGCAGTAACTGCCGATCGCGGGTCAAGACCATCTCGCTTACACACCAAATCGCAGACACAACAAACATCTCTTTCATTCTTCCAGTTTCCCTACAATGCTTTCAAAACGGTGAAGCGAATCATCATGACGAAACCAGCATGTTCTAGAACCAAACATTCGAAGTCATGTGGAGCCGCGTGGTGGATTACTGCCCATTCACTCTCCTAGATAGGAGGCATGAATCACAGCCGGGGAAACATTATAAGGCTGATTACGTATGTATTGTTATGTTATGCATATTGTATATATATTTAGTAAAAAGAAGTTATTTTGGTATTAAAACAGACACTCCACTTTAAACTATAGCATAGCATAGCATAGCATAGCATAGTCGGCCTTATAATGTTCCCACTGTTGGGACTCAGGCCTCCTCTCTAGGAGAGGGAATGGGCCGTAATCCACCACGCGGGCCCAGTGCGGGTTGGTGAATGTCACATGTCTTTGAATTTTTGGTTCTAGGACATGCCGGTTTCCTCACGATGTTTTCCTTCACCGTTTTGAGAGCAGTGGTGATGAAATAAATTACACAAAGTAATGCACCTGGCTGGGTTTGAACCCGCAACCTACAACTCGTAAGTCGGGGCCGTTACCACTCGGCCACCACTGCTCCAAACTTCTAAAAACTTCTTTCTTTAAACTATATATTATGTTTATTACCAGCTTTTATTTAGTTCCACCTGTCCCGATGTTTCTATGTCTGTAATCAAATCTTGTAAATTCAATTTGATCCACTACCCGGTTACCGATTGAGCTAAATTTTTGCATGCATGTGTTTTTTTTTTTTTTTTTTTCGGTGGGAAAATCATCTTATGACATCCCCCGCCCTTGGGCGGGGCGGGAGATAGTGTCAGACTTTTACTGACTAAAAACCCACTCCTGTTCCTTCGTTGCCTTTCGTACCAGGGCCGAGTCTTCCTTTCAGAATCAGACCCTTGGCCCCAGTAGGCTTCGACCCTGCTAGGCCCCTACAGTTGCTGACATCTCCTTGAGGCGCGCGTGGAACAGCACGCGCCGTCGACGACTTGGGCTCGGTCCGAACGGTTACCGGACGGTCGGACGGCGAGCCACCCATTGCTCGCCGTCCGCAAGCCTGCGCCTACGATGGCCGGAAATCGGGATCGGAATCCCGGCGGCGATTGGGGCGTGAGGACCGTTGCCTCACGCGATCGGCCGCCTCCTTTGCTAGCATTACTGCTTCGCAGAAGGAGGCAACCGCCTGCCACTCCTCCTCGCTTCGGACCATGGCCTGTACCAAGGCCCGGCGCGAGAGATCGCCGCCGCCGATCGCCCCCACGAGGACACGGCGTTGCTCTGCCCAAGCGGGACACACCTCCACCGTATGCTCCACCGTGTCCTCCGGGTGGTCCGCACAATGGTGGCACCCGGGCGTTTCTTCCGCACGAATCCGGTGCAGGAACCTCCCGAACTTACCATGTCCGGTGAGGACCTGCGTCATGCGGTAGGTAAGGACGCCGTGTTGCCTTTCCAGCCACTCCTCAAAGAGGGGAATTACTGCCATAATTATGGCGTGCCCAGCACTGGGTTGCGATAGTCGCTGTCGCCATTCCACCATGAGACCCCGCCGGAGCTCTGTCCGCCATGCCGCAACTTGTCGTGGCAGCGGAGTTTCGCCCCGACGTTGCATCTCCACGCGCAGATCGTGCATGCGTGCAAGGCCTGTTGCCACCAGATCCCATGGTGGCTGGCCAGCAACGCATGCATGTGTAAATCAATATTATATAGACAATGCAAAATTATTTTGATATGGAGCTGATCTGATGATGGAACCGGGAGGTGGCCATAGAAACTCAGATAACCCTATCGTGTATGAACGTTTTGGAATGGTCGTGATGAGTATTAATTAAATAAGTATATACCGCGCTATAGAAGCTTGCTACGAAAAAAAATATTTTCATTGACTTGTATTATTGTAGTATACATCTTGCTATTAACGTACAACGTTAATGCCTTCTCCACCATGCCAAACCACATTTTCTGACATCTAAGTAGAAACCAAGCAAGAGCAGCTTTGAGGCGAGCGATGAATGGAATTGGGAGCTTATCAGAGCTTGAGAGGGGCCGATAGCGTGTGAACCGTCACCACGATGCGACCTTCTTACTAAATACTAAATACCTACCGTTTTTATAATGACATGGTAATGTCATGGTGCTGGCATTATTATAATATGATTATTTTTATTGTGCTTTTGGGTACAATATTGACTGGTCTACACTATTCTTACATAATATCTATTAATACTGTAATATGAAAATATTGTAAACAACCACTTTTTAAAAAGAGTAACCATGGAGTTTCTTGACGGTTCTTCTCCATAGGAAACGACCAATTTGGAACCGTGCTCTAGCTTCTGACGTTTTATAAGCGCCCGTGTAGACCTATGTGAAATAAAAACTTTTGACTTTGATTAACATCAATATGACGATCTTCATTGCTTATATATTTTATTTATAAACGCTTTTTAGAATTCTGAAAACTTGATTAAGTAGTGATAATAAGTAATTTAGAGTCAAATAGAATGTTCCAAAAATACCTTCAAAAATTAATTTAGTTGATAAAAGATTTGCCTACGGATTAAATTGAAGTCACTTTTCAGTAAAACACTTTAAAAATCACACCGTTTCTTTGAAAATTCAATCAATAATGCACTTGAAATTTATTCTACTTGTACAGATTCCTTGACCCCGACAAAAACCAGCTAAGAGCGATACTGGCCGACTAACTGAGGGTTTCGTATCTTGATAAGAATATTTCTTTTCAATTTTCAAAGTTACATTTTATTATTTTCATCATCATCATCATCATCATTTCAGCCGAAAGAAGTCCACTGTTAGACATAGGCCTCCCCCAAGCGTCTCCACAACGACCGATCCTGTGCGTCTCGCATCCACCGCATTCTAGCGACTCCGCATTTCCGCTTTAGTATTTTGCAACAGTTAAAATAAGTTTTTGGTTAATCATTTAATATTTACTTGAATTAATTAAAATTATTTTAAAATTTTTGTTTCGCAAACTTCTTAAATATGGTAATGATATTTTTACGGATATGTTTTAAGTCAGACACTATGCAATATTAATTTAATATAAAATAATGTTAAACCCAGTTAAGTAAGATAAGTTAGTGATAACGTGACAGGTGACAGGATAGAATGGAAGAAAAAAACGTATTACGCCGACCTCAAATTACACGGGACAGGAATAGGAAGATGATGATAATGAAGCCCATCTATATGATACCCCCCTAACCTAACTCCAATAGCAACAGAAATAACAATGTTTTTCAATTAAACATTATAGCATAGCATAGCATAGTCAGCCTTATAATGTTCCCACTGCTGAGACTCAGGCCTCCTCTCTAGGAGAGGGAATGGGCCGTAATCCACCACGCGGGCCCAGTGCGGGTTGGTGGTTGCACATGTCTTCGAATTTTTGGTTCTAAGACATGCCGGTTTCCTCACGATGTTTTCCTTCACCGTTTTGAGAGCAGTGGTGATGAAATAAATTACACAAAGTAATACGCCTGGCTGGGTTTGAACCCGCAACCTACAATCGTAAGTCGGGGTCGTTACCACTCGGCCACCACTGCTCTCACTGTTAGATTACATTAACTTATTACAGAGTTCCGGGCCTAACATCAGGCTTCATCATTTCGACTGGCCTGTTAGTCTAGTGGTTAGTGGCTCTGACTGCTATGCCGGAGGTCGTGGGTTCAATTCCCGCCCAGGACAAATGATTGTGTGATGAGCACGATCATTTGTTCGTGAAATTTAGGTAATTAAACATTAATAACAAATAAATATGCTGAAATATCCGCCAGTGACAGATAGATAAACTTCAGACAAACGTTCCTTTTTACCAAAACGTTTGTTTGAAGTTTTTACTACAGAACCTTAAAAACTAAATTATATCAAGATCAAGAAGATCTTGTATAAATTGAAATTCCAAGCTCTGATTAAAGAGAACTTTTTCATGAGATTCGTATCTTGCAAGTTTTAAAGTTGCCAGTTAACTCATTTGCAAATATTTCACGAGATGAGTTTGGCTTAAAGACAGCTTGCTGTAGATTGAAATAAAGTCGTGATGGAGTTAAAGATTACGTTCCTAGAATGGCTGTTAATCTCAATTTATGCTGTTTTGTTTTAAATAGAATAAGAACATACAAGTTATTTAAAAAGCTTTCTAGCCGGTTAAATAGTAAACAACGGATTCTAAATTCAAATTATCAATTAAAAGAAAAGTTTAAAAAAGTACAACTGACTGCAAAATAACTTTAATTTCGGAAGTAGGTGTCAAAAAACAAAACAAAACACATCTGCTTCCAAAATAAAAGTTATTTTGCTATTCTTTTTGGGAAATCTGTATTGTAACGGTTTTTTTTTGTTTTTCCCACCCTTTTTATTTGTAGTACCGCACAGTTTTTTTTAATATTTGAAGTAAACCTATCATGCATATATACATATAAATGACCTTGAATAATATATTTCTTCAAATGAAGGAAAGGAAATTTAGTTTTCATGCGTGCTTTTGAAAAAACTTGTAATGTTTAGCTCATTTATAACGTTCTGATGGGTATTATGTATAGTTGATAACAACGGTGTGATGATGAAGACCAGAAACGTATATAGTTAAAATTTGTCACTCAGACACCGAGAAAATTGAGACTTATCATCGTTTTTTGTCATATGAAGGAGAACCAGTCTTTCTTTCTGTATTTTTCAATTTCGATGGTTAACGCATAAATATGAGACCTTGAATAATTCTTTAGACAAAATATACAAAATTTACTGGAACCCCAATTAAAAAAATAAGTTACAATTATAAGCCTACTGGGGCCATGGGCCGACTTCTGAAAGGGTTACCTGTGGTCCTGGAACTCAAGGCAAAGAAGGAACATAGAAGTAGGTTTAATCAGTAAAAGTCTGCTACGCCCTCTCGCTTCGCCCTAGAATGGGAGAAGTCATTGGATGATTTCCCATCTTAAAAAAAAATCACTTGCAGACTTTTCTAGTAATTTCGAAGAAATATTTCAATATGACAATTGCATTTCTCAGCTTTATTATACCGGAAATAGAATTGATGGGTGAACTCGGAAACAAATCAGAAAAGAAAGTTGGATAGCTCCATCCCCTTGCCATAACTTTTGATGAGAACTGAAATCTTATTAGAAACACCTTAGGTATATTGAATAAATTTTCTACTTCAATTCTTAGGAGGCAATTCAATACTTTGTGATTGAAAACATAACAATACTTTTTTTTCGGGAAAGCCATTTGTTTAATTACATGACACTTACTATCTAACTAACCTCTAGATGTGTAAGAAAACGTATTTATTAATCTATGTACCTTATATATCTAGGTAGGTGTCTTATAAATCTTCGTAATACGTTCATGAGAGAAGAAGGGTCTTCAAAATACACAGGGACGAGAAAGACAAATATAAGTCATTTTATTAGCGTTCTATTTGCAAAAAATTGATTTAAAACCATAATTATGAATTACTACGTGAAAACTACAGGTGGTCACCGAAAGGAGGAAGAGGGTAAAATATTACACGTTATTATTATACGTTCCTTAGGCTATGTAGCGTTGAACGCACCCACAAGAATAATAAGTCCTTCATCCTTTTCCAAAAATCTAACAGCACACAGCCTTCATGCAACAATGAACCCATAAACAAACAGAGTAAAGCGATCCAATATTCTCAAAATAAAATTGAAAGTAAACGTTTCAAAAGATGAGTAACCACTTTACAAAATAAAACAACCATCGAAGGGTGAAAGGATCGATTCATTACTTACAAAGTTTTACAAGAAACACCTGAAAAGATTGCGATACAATCATTTTCGAAAATTTTGTCCCTAAACGGTTGTGGGACAACAATAAGCTTTGTTTTGAGAAAACAAGGGCCTTGGCAATGTCAACCATAAATCTGGGAGAGGAAGATATAAATCTATTAGGTTATCCACTGAGACGTATGGTGACTATACTTTGAAGTCACAAATATGGGATAAAGGTGAGCATCCATTTGCTATATTGCTGTTAGTGATCAATAAACGAGATTTGTCTGAGCACTCATTCAAAATTCAAACGCATTCGAAATTTAAATATCTTTGGACAAATTGACGACAGTCGAAACTTTCATAGCGTAAAGATTTGGGGACTTACCATGGCGTGTTAAAATGTCAGTCGTGACAGAGGGATGGAGCTAAACACCCTATATAGCTCCATCCTTTTAACAGTTCATTTTAGGTCGTAAAATGGATCGCGTTAACACCTCGTGGTAGCACTGATGGAACAAGCGCTACCAAAATATCAAATGACCAATTTCTAAATTTTGATAATCTTTATGGCAGATACTCGCCAAATGTTACATAGTAGAGCCTCTTGTTTGAGATTTGAAGCAACTTTTCTAACTGTAATAGATTTTCCAATTTTAAGGTCTAATACCTGAGTATTAGAGCTAAACAATAAACCCGTTATGAACCGTTGGTCTCTGACCTAAATTAAAAGTGTTTTTAACATGGTGCGGTTTTGATCACGCATGCGGGATTGCCCCGCACGCGTAACCCCCGCAAATGTCCTTTTCATACAAGTATTTATTGTAATGCGTGGAATACGCACGCGGGAAGCGCATTTGTCATCTAATGTAGACAACCACAATTTTCTGCATGCAGGGCAATTCCGCATGCGTGATGAAATCCGCACGATATTAAAAACACCCGTAAATTTGATTAATGTTTGTACTTAAATCTATTTGAGAGGTAACAACCCTCAATACTCTGTTCCACTTAAATCGTTCGAATTACATCACAGACTTGAGAACGATACCTGACATTGAACGATTTAATCTGTACTTAAATGAAATTTGATATTGTTAGAATTTTCGGCGGGATTTCTTCAAGTGAAGTTCAGCGGCTGTTTTAATTATTCGCAAACTGATTCCTAGTGGATATTGTGATGAAATTGATGTAGATTTGTATCTCAAGTGTCGGCGCAACTGAACAATATGTGGAATCATTGAAATAGGCACGATTTAAGCAAAATGAAGCTGACAATTTGATTGTAGTGTTGAATACCTCAGCGAAGTTTGCCGAGAAGATTGACTTGGTACATTTGCTGCCAAATACTAAAAAAAAATCATTAGAATGGGTACACCGGTACATCCATATTCTAATGGTAAACTAATTTACTATTCATACGAAGACATAGCTTAAAGGACTTAGGTATCCAAAACAAAACAAAAACATTCACAAAAAAAATATATATTGTTGTAGAAATCTATCGTTGTAAAGGTTCGGTGATTAAAGCTCTTGAGTTGTTCAAGTAATGTATTCGGTTTTTTTTTTTAATAATGGCTGGTAGTTGAGAGTGGTTTTACCAGGTGCTAAATTTCTCACGAGAGATAATAATACGAAGATATTGGAGGTTTTACGTACCTTACCATAAATCGCGTTTACGATTATGATAGCAGCCATTTTGATTTAATGGATTTCTAAACTACTAAAACGAGACGCCTACGTAGGTACTTATCATCATGTATGTTAATCTAGATTGGTGATTTGTTTTAAAATGGATTACTCTTACTTACAAGTATTTTTTTTACCAAATTTAATACTTTATAATTACAGTTACGTGTATTTAAAAAAAATTGGATGTAGACTCATTATCTTCCAATTCTTGTCCCGGGTTATTTGAGGTCGGCGCAACAGTTTTTTTTCTTCCATTCTGTCCTTTCAACCGTCACGCTATCATTAACTTCTTTTTCTTTCATAACACTCCTTACACAATCCATCCATCTTTTCTTTGGGTTTTTGCTCCCTCTCCATCGGCAAAGACATGTCAACTGTGAAATTGATATAAATGTACATATTTTGAACTAATTATATCATCAGAGAATGATTATTCAATATCGAGTATCGTATAGTTAACATGTTTGTGTTTTAGTTGAAGATTTTGTTTTCTGTTCTCGTTGGTAATCCTAAATAAATAGCTTTGCCTGTGGCTTTATTCCCGAAGTGTCTCCGATAAAAACCACTATTTAACTCGAGACCGAAAGTAGATAGCCATTGATATTAATAGTGTAACTTTCAAATCATATTATTTGGTCCAGAGATTAGCTTTCACATACCAATAAATTATTTTACCTATTTTGATATTCTTTATACCTACCTAAAAACATCCATAAAGAATAGGAAATATTTTTACAACCAACGATAAACTAGAATTTAAACAGCGATATGCCTTTAACATACTAGGCGCTCATAAAAGAGATAGAGAAAGTATGAAAGTTTTAACAACAAACACTTTTTACAAAAAAAAAGTTAACCCACTTCACTACAAAAAACAAAACACTAAAACGATCAAAATAACTTCAATTTCGGAAGTCGGTGTTTCTGGTATTGTTTCCTTGGTCTATATAAGTTCATCTCATGACAATTGTAATAAGCCCAAACTCGGCTAGGTTACATTGATTAATTACGGAGTTCCAGTGCCTAACTTCCCGCTCCATCATTATCATCAGGTCACTTCGATGATACCATTTTCAACATTACTATTCAAAACCATAGTATTTGTATTGTCATAGTTACTTAACTATCTTCGTTGTGAAATCTACGTGAGGGTGAAGTTCCTTTGGCCATTTCTGGTCTTCTTCATCAGTTCCACTTCATCAAATGTTACTTTTTGACTGTAAATGCTTAAGTTCTCAATGAAAATACCAACATCACTATAATAGTAATACATACTAATTATGTACTTTTAGTTGAATATCATGGCTGAACGATGGACCACCATAATACAGGCCCTCGGCCAAAAAATACAACCGAATTGAGAACCTCCTCCTTTTTTTGAAGTCGGTTAAAATCGATCTAGAAAGTGTCTTTTTAAATGACGAGCTCATGTTAACACCTATCCTGAAAGTACTACGTTCAGAATCGGCTACTGAATCGATTTCAGCAGTGTTTTAAGGGGTAATGTTTTATCCTAAAATA
The DNA here is from genome assembly GCA_905147345.3 of Mythimna impura. Classification (NCBI taxonomy): domain Eukaryota; kingdom Metazoa; phylum Arthropoda; class Insecta; order Lepidoptera; family Noctuidae; genus Mythimna; species Mythimna impura. The sequence goes on along the minus strand of LR990342.1, from coordinate 23,290,796 downwards.
ATCAAGAATTATTTTTAGGATAAAAATAACCTATCTTCATAAATTGTTGATAAATTAATGGCGTCACACGAGCATATTTGTTTTGTGCGTGCGTAGTTACTAGTATCGATGTCCTACTAATATAGTGTGCCGATGCCCATATTATTTACCTATTTTCTTATAAAAATATTACCTATTACCGCGCATTTAAGTAAAATTTCAGTGATTAAATTATAATTGTAAGTTAATTTTCTAATTGGGGTGTTCAAAACCTCAGATACATTAGGGAATCAATGACCTTCAACATGACGTGCAACGCTGTCGAATGGTCCAATAACATGTCCCGCGTGAATGCATTGTAAAATGTTTGGGGGCAGGTTACGTTACGGGACACTGGGCAACGTTACAGCGTCACGAAGATTGAGCGTTGTGCGTCAAGTTGGTTGCGCGTTGCGCCTCTGATTCCTTTTTTCTGACGTCATCTCAATGCTCAGTCACGTGGTCAGAACAAAGGAATCGGAGGCGTGGCCTACTCGAGGCGTTCGATACAAACGAAACGATCGTAACTTGGGTAGGGGGGCTGTGGCTCTAGGGTGTGTATTATTCGAGTTGCATGTTGTCTAAGTATACCTGTGAGCTATGTATACTATATATATACTATGTATCGTATAAACTGTGTTTTGACCGCGTCTGATATACCGTTGTTAAACCTAATATTCTTACTAAGAGTGATGGCGCTAGGCAGGCTATTGTTTGAACTACAGCCTCCTGCGGGATCCATTACATAACAAAGTTTAGTTTACATAACTTTATGTAACATTACAAAGCTACTGACAAAATGTGAGTAGTTTCATTTTAAATGGAGCGATGTGGACTTAAATAAATATGTCTTTCAGAGGGACTGTTCAAGAGATTAACTGCTGCAAAAGGCTGGAGGAATACAGGTGGGTTTTTGTCTGTAAAAGTCTGACACTCCCTCTTGCTCCACCCAGAGTCGTATTTTGATAATTTCACAGTGAAAAACACATAGGTTCTGTATCAGCCTAGTACTCCATTGACGAGGAGGAGTCATATTTTGATGATTTCACAGTGAAAAACACATAGGTTCTGTATCAGCCTAGTACTCCATTGACGAGGAGGAGTCATATTTTGATAATTTCACAGTGAAAAACACATAGGTTCTGTATCAGCCTAGTACTCCATTGACGAGGAGGAGTCATATTTTGATGATTTCACAGTGAAAAACACATAGGTTCTCTATCAGTCTAGTACTCCATTGCCGAAAACTTAAAAAGTTTATTTAAATTAAATTTGAAATTTTCAAATCAAATAAGTGTCGCCGCACATGGTCCACATGCCACAGCCACAAACGCCGCCACGAGAAGCTAGAAGCGGCCACAAGCCACTTGTGGCTGGTAGCTGCTGTTTTTTGTAACCCATACGCGCAGTATCATAATGGACTCTGACGAAGAAGGTTTAAATGCGCGAGTGGCGTGTGACGGCGTTTTGTATCGGTGTTTCGTGGCCAGTGCGAGCCACAAGAAGCGAGCAGCGGCGATTTGAAGCGTGTGGCGGCCACCGGCGTCAACCATGTGTGGCGAATTCATATAAAGTGTATGAAAACTATAGGAAATATGCCGGTGGCGGCGTTTTGTGGTTGTGGCATTAATACTAAAATTTCATTAAAAATTGATGATTAAATAAAATGAAATACATTGACTAAAATACATAATTATTTAATGTTGTCTAATGTTCGTTGCTTTCCATCAGGTGAGATAGCGGTCAAGCGCGAACCTATCAATAATAATAAAAAAATGAGATGTCATCTATATAATAGTAATGAATGAATGTTATTAGTATGTTTTTGTTTTGTGTGTCAATCTATAGGTAAGATACCTATAGATTAAGACCAGAAATAAATGTTTATTATTATTATTTAAAACTATTTTAGATTGAAGTCCCACTATTTTATTGTCGCCCTATTATCATGACAACAGTGGCTAAAGTTACTCAAACGAGATACCAAATTACATGATCACTTAAGGTAATGTAACAATTGTACGGTATTTACGTAATTTGATTCAATTGAAATTAATCAGACCGTAATATTACAGTCTGATTATAATCTACACTAATATTATAAACAGGTAAAGTTTTTATTTTTTTATTTTTTTGTTTGTAGGAGGTAATCTCCGAAAGTACTGGTCCAATTGCTAAAATTTTTATACCGATAGAAAGCTGCTTTATTCCTGAGTGACATAGGCTATATTTTATGTACGCGGGCGAAGACGCGGGCAAAAGCTAGTATAGGTGAAAGTTTGTGAGTGCGTTTGTTACTTCTTCAAGCCGGAATGGCCGAACGATTTTCGATAAAACTTGGTACACGGGTAGATCATGTCCCGGAATAGCACATAGGGTACTTTTACCAATAATTAAAATGCTAGATAGATTGACACTGACTTGGGTGGTTTGGAGGATTTCCGATTAACTTTCGAGCTTAACTGAAGCCTGGCATTGATATGTGACGCACAAAGTTTTCACCTCCCAAAACACTCTCGTAAACCAATCTCTCAAGAGTCTCAGAAACCGAAATTGATGTATATTGGCTCATTTTGAGGGTTCCGTACCTTAAAAGGAAAAAACGGAACCCATATAGGAACACTTTGTTGTCCGTCCGTCTGTCTGTATGTCTGTCAAGACCCTTTATCTTCTCTCCCTTTAAAACCATATAATCAAGTCTGCGGTCCCTTGATGCTGTGAAAAAATCAAACTTCTAAAGGGGTGACCAGACCGTTGCAAACTAGCGTTCCAACCAAGGTGACCTTGGTTTATGTGTTTGGTTTGTGTTGCGGCTACATGAATGTAAACCACGCGCCAACACGTTCGGTGGTTGGGAAAACGCGCCTCCCAACCAAGGGCGTTGAAGGTCATGGATACAACTGCTGTCTGCACACATTGAAACTAGCAAGGTCACCTTCTTTGGGACATTGGTTTGCAACCGTCTGGTCATCCCTTTAGTTAACGAAAAAAAAGATACGGTCGTTTATGTCGCAAAAAACGTACATTTCGTCACTCTCAAGGAAATCAAAATTCATAGGGTAGTTCCCGTTGACCCAGAATCCTGAAAATTGGCATAAAGCAAGGTCTTATAGCACAGATATAGGAATAAATCTGAAAACAGTAAATTTGTTGTTACGGGACAAAAAAAAAATTGCGATTCGGAAAAGCCTTCATAACTCAATTTTTTTTTTTTTTTTTTTAATTCATATAAACCAGTGCTTGACTGCGATCCCACCTGATGGTAAGCAGCGATGCAATCATTGATGATGAGCCGCACTAGTTTATTAAGAGCCTATTCACTCTAGCCTTGAAGACACATAAATTATATATAGTTCAATTGGGGAATTGAACTGTTTTCATAGGTAAGTTTTTACGGAACCCTCAGTGCGCGAGTCTGACTCGAACTTGCCTGGTTTTTTTATTAATCGTGTTCGACCATTATTACCTGATGGTATGCGATGATGTGGCTGACGATAGAGCACGCTTGTTTAGAAGTAATATTTCACTTTTGACTTAAAGACCCCTAGAAAGCACAGACTCCGGCAGGGAATTTCACTCCTTAGCAGTACACACAATAAATGTGTTCCCATAACGCTTTGTACGTATGGGTGGGCAGTCTACCATTTTTGGCCCTCAAAATATTAAAACTTGAAAAAAATATTTATGATCTTCTCCGCAATGAATGGCTTCCACCTGGGAAATATATATTTACTAAGACCCTTTAGTTTAAATATTACAGACAGACAACTATAAACTTTCCGAGCCTCCTTTATACGTGACGAGAAAATGTTAAGGTAGACATTTTCTAATAATGAATAGATAAATGTGCAGATGGGACAAACTTTTCATATTTATAAAGGGACTAGCAACCAAAACGCATCCTCATAGTGTGATGAATCGTGCACTTCAAACTCAGTTACATAAACATTTTATTCTCTTTGATCAGCACAATTTCTTATTTATCATCCTAATAACCATTAGTTACAAACACATAGATTGGTAGGACATGTTTACTGTTCAATAACTCAAAATAGACTGACTCTGTCTAAATCACTGCCGCCGAACGCCCCCACGAGGACATGGCGGTGCTCTGCCCAGGGCCCAGGCGGGACACACCTCTACTTTATACTCCACCGTGTCCCCCGGACGGTCCACACAATGGTGACACACGGGCGTTTTTTCCGCACGAATCCAGTGCAGGAACCTCCCGAACTTACCATGTCCGGTGAGGACCTGCGTCATGCGGAAGGTAAGGACGCCGTGTAGTCTTTCCAGCCACTCCTCAAAAAAGGGATCACTTACCGCTATAATTATGGCCAATGTCTACAACGGATGTCTAAAGATCATCGTAAGAATCTATCGCTTATGGATAGAAGTCGAATGATTTATGAATAGTTTCTAATAGCATAAATCAGATTGTATATGTAAAAATTGCTTTTAGCGATAAGACCGCCCTTTGTTACACCGTATTAATTTTAAGCTCCTACTGCAGCTGAATCTTTTATGGCGTACAATAAAGAGTAATATCTATCTATCAGCTTTATAATGTTCCTAAGCTGGGACTCGGGCCTACTCTCTAGGAGAGGGAATAGTCAATAATCTATCACGCGGACGCTGTGCGGATTGGTATACGCCACACGCGTGAGGGAACGAATGTCCTCAGCCACCCCAACTACCAGCCACGGTAGACGCGGGCTTGCGGACGTTGAGCAATGGGTAGCTCGTCGTCCGGCCGTCCGGTAATTGACCGGACCGAGCCCAATCGTCAACAGCGCGTAGCGATCCACGCGCTCATCAAAGAGATGTCAGCAAACCGTAGGGGTCGAGCAGGGCCGATGCCCGCTAGCTAGGACCGTGGGAAATTTCTGAAAAGGAAACCCTTGAACGCAAAGGGCAACTGAAGGACACAGGTGTGGTTTTAGTCTGTAAAAGTCTGACACGCCCTCTTGCTCCGCCCAGAGAGAGAGAAGTCATTGGATGATTTCCATCCTTATAAAAAAACAACCTATTAATCTTGAGCTCCCACTGTACCTGAATCTTTTATGATGTACAATAAAAACAATATCTATCAGCCTTATATTGGTCCTAAGATATTCCTCCTCTCTAGGAAGAGAAATAGGCAGTTATCTATCACGCTGACGCTGTGCAGATTGGTAGTGTATGTCACATATCTTAGATTTTTTGGTTCAAGGACATTCTCTTTCACTGTTTTGAGTACAGCCCCCTTAGCCAAGTTACAACCGTTTCGTTTCGATTCTCTTTTCGTTGATCGCCTCGAGTCGGTCACACATCCTATTCTTTTGTTCTGACCACGTGACTGAGCGTTGAGATGACGTCAGAACAAAAGAAGGTGTGGCCGACTCTAGGCGATCAACGAAAAGAGAATCGAAACGAAATGGTTGTAACTTGGCTAGGGGGGCTGAGGTGATGAAATATCTACAACGCGGACGCTGTGTGGCTTGGCGGATGTCACGTATATTAGTATTTTTTGGTTCAAGGACATTCTCTTTCACTGTTTTGAGTAAAGACGTGATAAAATAAATTACACAAGATAATGCGCCAGTGTCCGTTACCACTGGCCTACCACAGCTCTTCAATAATATTCAATAGAGAGACTGTCATATTTTTACTGACTAATAAAACTTACCCGTGTTCCTTCAGTTGCCCTTTGCGTTCCAGTGCCAAGGTACCTCTTTCGAACAGTCCCACACCCCTACCTGACTAGCCTACCCTCGTATTTCTTAATGGCATACAAAATATATTCGTATCTACCTATTCACACTTATTCTTTGCCCGTTCCATCTTGAAAACCGTAGAAAATGAGGCAGGACAGCTTCAGCATTCTAACACGAATTAAATAGTTTTGACTTGAAGTATTGTCTCGGCGGGTACAGACAGCAATATCAACAAGAGTCTAGAAATAAAAAAAACAAACATGGAAAGTGTATTATTTTTATTTATTTATTTTTATTCCCAACAATATCCTTACAGACTAGTCCAAATCGATATTGAGGTTTCTTATTACTAACTTACAAACTAGATTCTGTAACAAATATTAACCTTTGTACTATTCTTCTGTTTCCTTCTTCTTTTCTTCTATTTATTATTGTGTGTACATAAATTGTTAAATAAAAAAAAAAAGCGCTATCTTAGTGAATTCACTCAGAGCACAATAAAATATATCCACGTCGTCAGCTATGAGGTTGAGCGTGCGCAACGCTCGCGTGAGAGGCGCCTCGCTCAATAACTTAGTGCGCGCGCGCGGCACCGCCAGCAGGCGCGGCCGTCGTCGACGCGTCGCGTACCCGTCCGGCACGCACAAACCTACCCTTGGCAAAATATCCGCATTATGTATCCAATGTTTACACTATTATCTATATATATATAAATGAATAGCTGTTCGTTAGTCTCGCTAAAACTCAATAACGGCTGGACCGTTTTGGCTAATTTTGGTCTTAAAATATTTGAGATAGTCCAGGAAAGGTATTTAAACGGTGAGAAAAAATGGGAAAAATCACGAAAAAAAAATCGAATACGACGCCATCTGTAATTAAAATGGCATTATGAATTTATGTCATTATGGCCCATGCTGAAAACCAGCACCGTAGACTCATCGCATTTTGCGTGTGGTCACGGCATTATTCTGAGCGTTCGGCCGTTTTGCGCGGATGTGGCGCATATTTTTTCACATTATATACTTACAATTTGTTAGTTCTAAATTTGCGCCTTGTTCCGCCAAATAAAATGTTTTTCTTTCTTTTCTTTCTTTCTTATTATAAAATGAATTATGCTGTTCTGGTAATGCCTGTAGATGGCGATATCCTTACTACTAGGCGGTACGAAGTTCGCCGGGTCAGCTAGTCTATATAAATAAAAGGAAAAACTGTCAGACTGACATATCAACGCACAACCGAAACTACTAAGACTAGGAGCGTGAAATTTTGCACAAGGTTTCCTTTTATGACATAGGTGAGCACTAACAGAGGATTTCCCCCTAAAGTAATGAAACGGGGGCCCAAAGGTTGTATGGACAAACCTACGACAGGCGTGTTGGTATTGTGGTCGGTTCGATTCCCACCCAGGATAAATGTTTGTGTGATGAGCACGATCATTTGTTCTGTATCTGGGTGTAATTTATCTATAATATGTATGTATTTAGAAATATGTAAGTATGTTTATCAGTTGTCTAGTACTCATACCACAAGCTCTGCTTAGTTTGGGACTAGACGGCGTTGTGTGAAAGTTGTGAAATATATATATATATATAATATTTTATAATTATATATATATATATATTATTTATTTTATTTTTGTTTATTATTTATTATATTAATATATTTTATTTATCTCAGGACCCTGAGGTCCTGGACCTTTGGGAGGCGTACGAGGAGCCGAAGCCAACTCGCAGAGGCCCTTTAGATAATTATACACACATGATACCAACCGACGATTATCCCTGTACGCGCTATGCTAGTGCACCCAAGGACAACCCCCGGTTATTGAAAAACTGTTGCGACATATGGAGAACAAAGATAATAGGGCTATGGTTTTTGGAGTCTTAAGTGGACTGGTAACATGGAACTATGTCAAGACTATGGCCCCTGCCTGAACAACGTTATTAATATGCATCGAAAAAAGGCAGGGGGTGACTTGCACACTCAATAAATGGGCCACCAAAAACGGCCGCTAGCACGAAGTGACGTAGCAACAAGAGGGCAACATATCCTGAGGTGCTTGAGGAGTGGAGAGGTATACCACGGCTATCAGGACAATCCCGGAAGTACGGTCAAGATCCCTACCAGCACCTTACTGGATTATACATCCTTCTCCCGAGCACGTTTGCTCTTGCGAATCTCCACTCAAGCCAGCCAATAAAGGCAAGAGAGAGGTGGGAGCTCAGTTCCTCGTTAGTGTTCACTACGGCCGGCCAATAAAGGCAAGCCGGAGATGAAGAACAAGAATTCTCCCGGGAGATCGGGTCCGTGGGGTCGCTAATGCCCAACAGTTCGCCACAAAACTGCACTGCGGATTGTATCTCTCTTAGTCTGGCCCCTCACCCTAGGCATATTACGGCAAAGCAAACTTTACCGATACAGACCTAGGGTATATTGGAGCACGCAAGCCCCACCACGACGTCAACGTAGAGATACGGCGATGGGGATTAATATATATAATTTATATATTAATTTATATATTATTGTTATTATTATTATTGTTTTTTTTTTGTTGTGTTATTTTATTTTTTGTTGTGTTTTAAGTGGGCGAAGCTGCTAATAAAAGCTAGTCTATCATATGCAGTGGTGGCCCAGCGGTAACGGCCCCGACTAATAAATAGTAGTAGGTCGCGGGTTCAAACCCAGTCATGTACATTACGTTGTGTAATTAATTTCATTACTTGACTGCTCTCACAACGGGGAAAAATGCATCGTAAGGAAACTGGCATGTCCTAGAACCAAAATTCGAAGACATGTGACATCCACTAATCTGCTCTGGGCCCTCGTGTTGGATTACGACCCCATTCCCTTTTCTAGAGAGGAGGCCTGAGTCCCAGCAAAGGGAACTTTATAAGGCTAATAATATATGTCTCTTATCTATCGTCTATAGGTTAATACGTCCTGATACTCCCGATGCCCAGGGCGTCCACCTGAGAAGGTGATCATTTGATTTTGAATGTTGATCCGATTTCATTGAATTTTATCTTTGAATTTTTTTTTGAGGTCATCATCATAACTTCTTTCGCTCTGCATGAAGCGTAAGGAAGTGCGAGAATGTAACTGACTTAACCCCACCTGTGTTCCTTCAGTCTGCAGCCCTGAGTTTTGACTACCCTCCCAGCAACGATGGGATCGACGATGGATCACGCCTAGAAGTAACCTATTCCCTCTTGACTTAAAGACCCCCAGATTGTAGCTTGAATCTCACTCCTTAACTGTACGACAGGCTGTACGCACAATTAATGTGTTAAAGTGCCCAGTAGTAAAACAGCGGGAAAAAGCTAGTATTATTTGGCATATTATAGCAAGTGTGTATAGTAAAAATAACTGCAGTATAAACTATGCATACCATTTGCATTTTTCAATGTCAAACGATTTATATCTCCGTAGTAAGTATCCAACTTTTTGTTGGCTAAGTAGTTTTTAACTGCTTGTTTATTACCATTTATCATCAATCTACATCATGCATAAGCCACGCTTTTGAATAATATAATGTTCGGTATCAACGGGACAATTCTCGTATATTTAAAGAACATTTTGCATTTGCATCTCAGTCGTAATCTATCAAAACACCTCTTAATCACACTAATATTATAAAAGCGAAAGTTTGTATGTATGTTTGTTAATTTATTCTTCACGCTCGAACAGCTGAACCGATATCGATGAAACTTGGTACGCGGGTGGACCACGTCCTATAATAGCACATAGGTTTTTTATTCTGGGAGTAGGTATGTTCCCTTGGAATAATTTGACTACAATCACGCTGGCAAAGCAGCTGACAGCAGCTAGTCGAAGATAAAATAACATAAATACACAATATTACAAATAAGCCTCTCACTCCAGTCTTCTCGAAACATCAACTGTCACTGAGATGATATTTAAAAGAGTATCCATAAAGTTTTTTGTATGTTCTTCTACATAGAGATCTACTCTTTGGAACGCGCTTACCTATAGCTTCATTTTTTTTACACAATGAGCTGAAACATGCTATTGGATTTACGGGATGCCTTGAATCACTTAGGAAAATCTTACACAACAATGGATTTGCATTTATAAGCAATAAAAATGAACGTGTTTTTATTTAGTTATTTTATTTATTTATTAAAACTTTATGCACTAGTAATAAACACTGTACAAAGACGGACTTAATGCCTTGGGCATTTTCTACTAGTCGACCTTAGGGTGGTGCAGAAACATAACATGGTAGGTGCAGGTTAATGGTAAAGAAACAGAAAAGAAATACAATAATAAATATATACTTAGTTAAATACATATTAACAATGTAATTATGAAAAACGAATCCAACAAATCAACGCTGTGATGATTACACGAACTTCCTGCGAATGTGTTCATGTGCCTTCACCTTAGCCGTGTGTTTCTATAGCATTTTAAGTAAATAATTATGACAGATATCTTTTATTAATTTTATAACTGTTTCTCAATCTGCATAAAATATCCTTTCCAAATATATACTATATGGTTTTATTTAAAAAGTGCTCAATATTTATCTCTGAACAAACGTAATTTGAGGGTTACAATTTGTTGAATTTCCTTACTGTTGAGTTCTAATGCAATTTTGTTACTGTTTTCTTTATGGCATCGATAGTTCTTTCAAACGAATAAAAAATTCGATGATATCTCACACACAATTTGTTTTATTTAAATTAAAACGTAACAAACGCTTTATTGAATAAATAAACTTACTAATATAATATTTTTTGGTTTCATTCATTAATTGTTAAATAAACATGCATCGCATATTATTTTCATGAATAATCAAAAGTATCAACTCTGTTTAAGCAGCTTACAATCAGGGTGAACAGCTTCAGTTTTTTTTTAATTTGGCCATCTTTCAATGGTCAAACTCTACGTAGGTATTATTGACATAATATCTGTAATCTCATCAACATTAAACTGTAATATCTTTAATACAAGTATTCTATTAATAGTAATATCTAAGACATTTTTTTTTATATGCTTTTGTATATTTTTCATCACTTGACGCTAAAAAAATATAAAATTTTGTTCGATAATCTGCCATCACTCTTTAGATCAGTAAACACATATCATAACAACACTACCTACGGTTTTGTCTGTACCTATGTTAATACGCTCAATCTAACGAATTGAAATAAAATGGCACCCGTCCAGACATTAAAATGGAAATGTATTTCAATAAAACTTAATCCCTCCCACTTGAAAATTGTGATATTTTAACATATTTCACCAAATTGTTGGATAGACATGATTATTTTGAAACTTGTTTCTTTTTTTTTAATTAGCAAAATGCCCAGCTTTTTCCCAACTATGTCCAAGTCAGCTTACAACCTTAGCCGATGTAGCTGATTACCAGTATTTTACAATGAGCAATTTATTTATTTACTGCCGGTCCAGACAGACGTAATCTAGATTTTCGTCAAAATAAAAAATTGAGAATTCGATTGCAGCACTACCTACCGGGTTCAATTGTATTTTCAAATCATCTAGGGACACACTTATAAACACAACATTCCGTCCAAATCGATCAAGCCATTTAGAACTAGTTAGGTCACAAACACACGTAGAGAAGAATTATATACATATTTATTATTGCATACATATTGTCAATAGATGTTACATGATAGTAGTGTCTCAAACATGCACCCTGTTAGGGCACTACAATATATTCTTAGTACCTATTGCACGCATTATACTGTACATTGAATAATTAATAAAATTGCTCATATCTTCAAATGAAGCAACTATCATAATAATGATCGAACTTCACTTGGAAGTTCGTTTGATCATATATTATAATACTGAGTCATTAATTGCAAACATAAGTAATAAATTTGCCCTTCTTCGCCTTTAATTCTAAAATAAACTTCACAGCATATATATAAGCATATTCAGCCTTTTAATGTTCCCACTGCTGGGACTCATGCCTCCTCTCTCTAGGTGAGAGAATGGACCGTAATCCACCACATGGGCCCAGTGCGGGTTGGTGAATGTCACATGTCTTCGAATGACTTCACAGAAATGTTCTAAATGCAAACTTGTCATAAGAAATTTACTCGTGCGTTACGAAACCCAAATATAGCGGTCAAAGTTGGTCCTTGGAGCATCGTTCGAACTAAATCTACATTCATATAGTTAGTCTGTTGTTTGTTTTGAAACACATGTTACTAAAAGAGTTAAGAGTTTATATGTGGATAGATGGAGAGGGAAAGGGAGACCAAATAAAAGATGTATGGATTGTGTGAGAAGAGAAGTGATATGAAAGAAAAGGGAGTTAGTGATAGTGTGACGAGTGACAGGACAGAATGGAAGAAAAAAACGTGTTGCGCCGACCACAAACAAAACGGGACAAGGGCAGGAAGATGATGAGGATACAGTTAGTCTGTTCAGAACAGGGAATAAGTATTAATAACTTCTCATGCCTATAAATTGCAGAAGAGAATATCATTGCTAGATATCAGTTTTCATTTAAATCTGGAGAACTACGCAAAAAAAATAATAATAATAATAAAACCTGATCTATTTTCCTGATTATTATTGTTTCACAAAGGCATTTAACTAATGAAACGGTATCAAGATTAGAAAGTATTTTTCAACACAATCAAAAACCCGCTCCTACCACTACCACTTTTAGGCACGCAATTGCTGTTTTTCTAGTGCGAAAAACAGCAATGTGGAAACGTAGGTTAGCTCTCCCCCGCCAACCCCTGTTTACTTATTCCTTCTTAAGTGTATTGAAAAACGTCGATGATACACGTAGTTGCACAATGCAGCACTTGGCTTGATAACTTTCCCGCCTGCGACACTTGTATCATAAAATACTTTATACAAAAAAAAATAACCGACTTCACTAAAGAAAACACTGAAACGATCAAAATAACTTTAATTTCGGAAGTCGCTGTTTCTCGATATTGTTTGTTTCTTATTTAACACCGACTGCCGAAATTAAAGTTATTTTGATCCTTTTAGTATTTTTTTAGTGAAGTCGGTTATTTTTTTTGTACATACATACTAATCAAATGTTACTTTTGACTGCAAATGCTGTAAGTTCTCGATGAAAATACCAAAACCACTATATCGTTGCCTATAATATTTGAGAAATTCCTTCGATTCCTCATGGATCCCATCATCAGAACTGGATTTTGAAAAAAATTAAACCAATCTGGAAGCTTATCCTTTAAGAAGAAAAAAAAATTGCATATCCTTCCAACGGAACGACGGAGTTCAGAGGTAACAAAAATAAAAAATTAAGATGAAAAAGAAATACAACGGAATTAATATCCTCTTCCTTTTTTTGAAGTCGGTTAAAAATATACTATATTTTTGATACAGAATACAGTTATTTTCTTTTACATTAGAATACGTATGTATGTAGACTTAATGCCTTTACAATATTTGGCAGCAAATGTATCAAGACAGCCTTCTTGGCACGCTTCGCTAAGGTAGTCAATAATACAATGCACCTGCCTTATTTTCTCCTTATCACCCTTTGTTGACTGGTAGAGAATGCCTAAGGCATTAAGTACGGTCACGTACTATATGGACTAAGTGCGGAAACAGAACTCCAATAGATAGATAGAATGATATCAACTACTCAGCACAACGTGAGTACTCGTAACGCCTCACGTAACTTATGAATATGTACACCCACCTATATTTCTCTGAGTGATTCTTCGACTTCGAATCATATTCATAACTGTCACCAGAAAAAAAAAATTGATACCCTAATTGCAGCGCCACCTAACTGGACTTTCACTGGTAGATAACTGATGTTCTATGGTGTAACTTAGGCTAAAATAATGCTAAAAAAAAGATTTCTTAAATTTCATTTTTTTTTTTCAAATGATGGCATAGTCCTATTTTACGAGTCTGATGCGGACGAAGTCGCGGGCACTAGCTAATGATAAATATTATTACTAGTGTTTTGATTTATTGACGTATATTTGTCTCCACAATAAATAAGATTGGTTGTACCATAACGCCGCCTTCATAATCTCATCTAATTGATCCAAGCAGCTGTCGGTATTACAGAAGTAAATTGGATTTATTAATTCAGAAGGTAGCAAGCTTTGAGGTTTGGTACGTGGCCTTAATTACCACTTAGCTACATCGCTCGTGGCAGTCTTATGGGATGGAAGCACCCTGCCAGACTTGATAGCCTCGGGCTTTGGGTGGGCTCTGGTTGCTGTTTGCGTGTTGGGTCCGATTTAAACAAATATATATTATTTGTGGGTAAAGGATACCAGCAGTCTAATGGTGGCTCAGTTAGCAGTGGTGGCCCGGTGGTAACAGCTTCGACTTACGACTTACAAGTCGTGGTTTTCAGCCCAGACAGGCGCTTTACTTTATGTCATTTATTTCTTCACTATTGCTCTAAAAATTATTAAGAAAAATATTGTAAGGAAACTAGCATGTCTTAGAACTTAAAATGTGAAGACATGTAACATCCAGCAATAGCGGTAGATCCGCGCGGGCCTAGTTCTCCTCTTACAGGGGTTGAGTCCCAACAGTGGGAATGTCATAATGCTGATCGTGCTCATGCTTATAGGGATATCTAACAGGTAGATGGCACACCAAGACAGTTGCTGGTTAACAACTGTCGAATAATCAAAATGCAAGAGCCGCTGTCTGTGGACATCTGCTATACAAGCAACAACTTTGAGAAGATTTGAGGAAATTATGGTTCAAAAAAGAAGTTATTGGCCTTGTCGAATATCAAACAGATATCTTAACTTTATTATTATCAAATCAGTTGTTAGGTTTTTTTTTACACCCACCTGAAAACTACTTGCAACCATATTAAACTGATGATGTTCTAATCTTAATCTAATAGACATTCAAACAGTTTTAAAATTTATTATTACCATTAAATTTAAAAGGGTTGAATCCAATGTCATTATAGTGAACGCACGGTCACCATTAACCATGCTAATATAAATGGCCATTTTAATTACCATCGTCTTGTTTAAATGGCAGATGCCTCGTAACATCATTATTAAGAATATTATGGCTTCTGTTATTTGTCTGCTGTAATTAGACAAATAACAAAAGATAGAATTACACTTCCTAATTTCTAAAGGAAAATAGGTCCTATTGTGATGCCCTGTGGCATAACTGTCATTAAAAATATGAAATTCTATTTTGAGATGATATGTATTTTTGTTTTACGCCAATATTTATGCTTGGTGACGTCGGGCAGTAGATTGGTTACCGTACAAGTTAGTTCTATTCAGTTAGGAAACGGCCAGGCAGATTGACAAATCTGCTGCGATATCAAAAGTGTAATTTAATTATACTCGATTCAAAATTATTTATTTAACGATTAATGTACACATAAGTACATATATAATATAATAAAGTTTTAAATACTAATTAATTTCAACTTCAAAAATACCTTATCCTACCCACCGTAGGCGCGGGCTTGCGGACGGCGAGCAATAGGTAGTTCGCCGTCCGACCGTCTGGTAACCGTCCAGACTGATCCCAAGTCGGCGACGGCGCGTACTGTTCCACACGCGCCTCAAGGAGATGTCAGCATCTGTAGGGACCCAGTAGGGTCGAAGCCTACTGGGGCCAAGGGTCTGATTCTGAAAGGAAGACTCGGCCCTGGTACGAAAGGCAATGAAGGAACAGGAGTGGGTTTTTAGTCAGTTAAAGTCTGACACTATCTCCCGCTACGCCCAAGAGCGGAGGATGTCATAAGATGATTTTCCCACCGAAAAAAAAAAACCTACACTAAGAATTACTCTTGAATCGTGGGTGCCTTCATAAACATGTTAACTCGCATACACAAGACACCCAGACCTGGAACATCTATATGTAGGCCTTATATCTGTTTCGTGCGGGAATCGAATCTGCGACAAACAGTGCAGCAGACAATCCTTCAACCACTGCTCCAACCAAGTCGTTAATAGTTTTTAATACAAAATTAAATCTTATACAAAACAACTTCAAGACCTTAAAAAATTAATATCTACATTGTGCTCACATATTAGAAGCGACAGAAATATGTAACCAAGATTTATGTAACATAAAATATGATTTAAAAGAGTGTCCATGGAGTTTCTTGCACGTTCTTCTCTATAGAGATTTACGCTTTGGAACGTGCAATTTAGCTTCACTTTTTTTTGATTGACCGACATTTTGACAATTCAAAAGTGCCTGTAATTGGTCTATTTGAAATAGACGTTTCTGATTTCTGATTAAATGACCGCACCGATAGTGGTAGCCGTACTGCACTGCGAGTGCCCCGAAGCCTTTGCCTAATAAGGCAATGAATAAGGCTGATAATGAAGATGGTTTAGTTACGGTGCAAAAGAGGAAGCACCGAACACAAGCCAACCAGAATCTCTGCGGTAAAGCACCAGTATCGCCTGGTGTGCGTGCCGCTCGGCTGAGCACACCGGTGTACATCTCCCGCCTGCATTACAACACAAAGGTGGAGGACATATGTGCGCCAAAAGTTGAAGTACACACTGAGGGTGCAGTTGCTGGAGTCGCACCGGAATGTCAATTTTAAGGCGAGTACAAACAGAACAAAACAGTTCATTACTCGCACCACAAAGGTGCGAGTAATGAACTGTATTCTGCACCTTGTTCTGAAAGAAGACTTTTGGCCACTGGGTGTGGTATTCCGTCGCTTCCGCGGACGAATACCACAGAACAGCACCAAGACGATATAGTGCGAAGTGAAGTGTTACTAATAAAGTACCTATTTAAAATAAATAAGGTATTTATTATTTGAGTTGTTTACCTGAAATAAAATGATTATTAATATTATGGTTTTTAGGCAATTTTTCTCAGGCTATTGTTCTTGGTGTTCTTTAGAATCTCACAGGAGTCAACCCAGGTGAGATCATAATTATTGGTTTAAGATGGTAAAAGACTTTGTACGGAATTTAAATTATTATCTAAGTCAAGTTGTAAAAATTTTCTAACTATACGACAAGTGTTCAAAATAGCCGCTTTTTGTAGTGTTAGATATGTGTATTTGGATAGATTGAGAACATTAAAACTATTGAATGATATTACTATTGGGACTATTGTGACTCTATTCATTTTCCAAACTCTGGTGATTTCCTCTTGTAATTCTATGTGCTTCCTAATTTTTTGTATGTTATTAGTGTTTGGGACTGCTATATCAATTATGTATGCATGATTGTTTTCTATATCAACAAGTGTTATGTCGGGTGTATTGTTATATTTATTATGATCTGTAATTATAGTGCGGTCGTAATATATTATTATTATTATAACTTTCAGGGATAAGATACTTTTAATCTCAGGAGTATCTTTCCTTGGTATAATATTCTACTTTCACACGGACACAAGTAGTAGTTTCATATATTGATCAGTTTAAGCTTGAGCAAACTTCAAACCCATCTAGCCATTGTATAATAGAATCCAAGTGGACCCAAGCCTCGACAATATTGACCCCGGCCCTAATACTGCTTTGTATGAAGAAATACTTGTTTACATCAACAAAAGAAAGAAACAGGTTTTTTCTTTTTCCAGTAGGTAATTCAACCGAATTGGACAGTAATGATACCTAACTATTGGAATGGATACTATTTATTTTTAAACTAAATGAATCCAAAAGTGATTGGACAGGGAAAGCACATTGGCTTTCCCTGTCCATTCACTTTTGGATTCATCACCTGTCCAGATCAAATTATCCCTTACTGATGATGAAACTGGAAGGTAGGCACCGGAAATTCAAAATAAAACAATGTGTCCTAGCCGAAAAAAAACACTAAAATGTTCATAATAACTTTCACTTTGAAAGTGATTGTTAAATAACGAAAAAATAAAACCAGAAGCATCATTAGAATTAAGTAACTTCTTTGTTAAAGTCGGTTAAAACTGGTAAATTATAATTTATCTATGTATATTTTTGGTATCAAACTTAACTACACACCGCAAACTATCCCGTATTTACTTTATTTTAATATCATTTTAGTTTTTTCGGTTCTTCCAAAGGTTGTCTGGTAGATAACACTGTCAGCGATAAAACCGCCATTGTATCCGTAGATTTTATTTTGTGTGAAACTTGTGATAATATTTTTTAGTGCACAATAAAGTCTAAGCTACTCTCAACTTTTTTATATTAGGTCCTTACACAAAAAAAAAGTTATTAAGAAAAAAGAATAACATAGGTACCTTCAATACAAAGTTTATATGAAACATAGGCTCCAAAACCTTAGGCATCGGCGCCGAGTTGCTAGCCTGTCGGTTTTCTGTCGTTTAGATTTCGGGGAGTGTGCACTGAAATTGCACAATCTAATTCCCTCAAGTCTGTTCTATCATCGGACCATTAGACTTATCCGACATCCCACCCTTTTGGGAACACATTATTTTATTGTGCGTACATCTAAGGAGTGGAATTCCCTGCCGGAGTCTGGGTTTCCAGATAGCCATAACTTAGGGGTCTTTAAGTCAAGAGTGAATAGTTTACTTCTAGGCAAGCGTGCTCCATCGTCGGTCACATCATCGGTTACCATCAGGTGAGATGGTGGTCAAACACGAGCCTATCAATAATAAAACAAAAAAAAAAATTTATAATTCCTAGTCAATCCGAAGATACCACAGTTCAAAGTAACCCGTTTTAAAAAACGGCAATGTCATAGGTACTTTATCTAGTAATATCAGTTTAAACACCCGCCCCTCGTCATTCACTCTCTGTTTAGCTATAGATGGCATTAGAGATCATCATCATTTCAGCCGAAAGACGTCCATTGCTAAACATAGGCCTTCCCAAGCATCGTTACAATGACCAGTCTTGTGCGTCTATCATCCATCGAATTACTGCGACCCTCACCATATCATCGATCCATCTTGTAGAAGACCTTCCAACGCTGGGACGTAATCGCTACTCCAGAATCATTCAGCCCCATCGACCATCTACTCTACGAGCAATGTGTTTGGCCTACTGCCACTTACTCTTAAGTTTAGCAGTGCTTTGGGCTATGTGGAAACCTTAGTTCTCTTATCTTTATTTCTGATTTGATCACGCCTGATGACGTCTCTGAAACATTAGACTTACATGACAAGAATATTTAATCATTTTTAAGAGTACAAATGAATTGTTCAAGCGAAATTCATAATGAAAAATCTTACCTTCAAAATGGTTCTAGGTCTGCGTGTAATTTGCATGTGAATTTACGTGTTCGTGAGCATACCCACGATACAGAAGATTAGTATAGGCCTTAAAAAAGCCACGGATACATTAAGATTATTCATTCAAAATATTTTGAACGATAGATAGGTACTTCAAAAAACAATTCTACAATAAGTTCAAACACAAGATTGTGATACGACGTCGCATCGTAAAAATCTGCGAATTCACATCGTAAGAGCTTGCGAATTTATTCGCATCGCACATTGCATTATCACCTGAACCGATGCTTTGCTGCACGAAATCGCATCACAGCAATTCGCATAGCAGGTTTCTGCGATGCGGCGTCGTATCGCGTCGCAGTTTTGTGTGGGAGCCTTATACCTTCATATTCTTCAAACTTCCCGCTGAACTTTATCGATAAAACATAAAAATATACCTATAAACCTTGTACATTGCGCATGTAAATGTGTTACATTAGTAGATACTTGCTCGTTATAGAAGTTTGTAACAATTTATTCCACAACTTTTCTGTGTCGTGCGAGGCTTGTTTGCTTCATATGAACGAGTAAGAACGAGTGAGTATAATTTTTACCCCTGGCGTTGCTTCCATTGAAATTATACAATTTTTCAAGGTAATAAGTAGCCCATGTTACTCGGTATAAATTATCCTGGCATGTATGTTTTTTTTTTTCGCTAAAAAGAACCAATCCTGCTCCAAAGTTCCGAAGTATAACCGTACTGGTAATCGACCATCTTGACACTTTTGACTGCTTTTGACACTTAATTTTGGGCTATATTCCGACACAACCGAAGAAAGATCAGGCGCAAGAGTCGAAGGACGAACAGTTTGCAAGCTTTTATTTAGTTTACCCTGTCCCACTGTTTGTATGTAATCAAATCTTGCAAATTAAATTTGATACACTTCCCGGTTACCGATTGAGCTGAAATTTTGCATGTATGTATAAATCATGGAGCTGATCTGATGATGGAACTGGAAGGCGGCCATAGGAACTCTGTAGTTAAACGACACAACCTCATTGAGTTTGGACTTGTTTGATCCGCCTTGACCAGTACTTTCGGTAACCAGGGTCTGATGATGGAGCTGGAAGATTGCCATAGGAACTCAGTAATAAGCGCAATAAGATAACCCTATCGGGTTTAAGCTTTTTGGAATGGTCTTTATGAGTAATTAGTTATAGAAGTATATACCGCGCTATAAAAGCTTGCTATGAAAATAATATTTTCATTGAAAACTAGTTTTTAACCCATACATATGATACATAACGGGATTGACTTTCTGATATAAATAATTCTATATCCATGTCCATTATTCCAATTAACGTTACAAAGGACCACGTGTGTGTGTCCTTTGATTCGAAATAGTTAACGCCTTCAGTGCGGTACGAGGTCTAATACCCCTCGTATGTGTCCTTGCGCTTTGGAGTGCGTCTAAGAAAAACAGTCACCTCTGCCGTGCGGTCGTAATTTTAATTTGGTTTCATTTAGGAAAGATATTAATATATGCTCTATTTAAACAGAATGCAATGGTGTATCTACCTTAATACGGGGTCACTTTGACGTCAAACCGCACTGAAGAAATAAAAATTTATGTTTTCTTTTAATTTAGCCAAAAAACTTTTAGTTTCTTAAACGTTACGGGGTCTAATAAGCCCCTTATTGCCATAATGATAGTTTTCAAACGAGGTCTTAAACGCCTCGTATGGCAAGAATGGAACTTATACAAAAATGAGTTCCGCCATCAACGTGTTGAGAGGAGGGGTACGGCGCGAGAGGCCTGTGTCGGCGTATAGTGGTCGGTGCCTCTCACAAAAAAGCGAGCAGTGACTTGTAGCGTGTGGCGACCACTGGCGTCATCGTGTGCAGCGAGTACATATAATGAAGCCTAGAGGAAATAAGATCGATGATGACGTTTTAAGGTCGTGATCGGTGGCCTGTATGCAGCCAGGCTTAACTTAGGCACAATTCCCATATTTTAAAAACTTTCGCAATCTAATCTCAATCTACCAAAACAATTTCTAATTTACCCAGATCTTTGTTTTGACATTTACTGTAGCTTAGACGAGACTTTAATTCGAACGTTTATAAAATACGAGAATTTGGCATTCAGTTCATCTCTGAGAAAGTGTCTCATCTACCACGCCAGCCTAGTGAGTATTGGTTGACGTGACATCCACAAACATGGTCCTCAAGTCTGCTATTACAATAGTATCAGAATGGTCTATCATTGATTTCATAATCGTTGATCTTGACAAGTTTGGTAACCTACTAATATAATGACGTCATTATGACTTTCCAATGGTCAACCACTGATACTCCATTGAAAGAAATGGCATAGAATGGTAATCTCGTACATAATGACAAATGAATGTTTGACGTATGTGGGAATCTGCTAAAATTTTGACAGTTCCTTTGATCAGTGACATACCATTAGAACGTCATTGTGCAGTCATTGCTTTTAATTTGTTATGAGACAGCTTGATATTGTCATTCTACCACAAGACCATTGACCGATCAATGATCGACCATAATTAATTAGCAGACTACGAACTTTTAGCAAAATGACAATGGGATCGTGTTGGAATGACGAATTTATAAAAATAGCAGGCTTGGGCCACTGGGATTCGACTTTTTTTTATGATGTCCCGTTTTTCTCTGCTGTTTTGAGAGCAGCGATAATGAAATAAATTACCTTACAGTACTTTCCTGGGTTTATTTTGGGACCGACACCACTAGGTACTGTTTTGGTGGTCTACCAATGTGTTTCGATCTAGCGGGGCCACTTGAGTTAGACCAAAAAACTAGTGGCATTGCTTTGTTAGTTCAATGTACCTCACGAATTTACTAATCGTAACTTTTGCCAGTGTAGCTTGATTCATGTATTGACTCCAGGAGAATGTGCACGCCATATACAGGTCACGGGAACAACTTGTGACCCACGGATGCCCCTCAAGTTGAAGGGTAAAATCTACAAGTCCGTGATAAGGCCTGTCATACTGTATGGATCAGAATGTTGGGCTGTGAAAAAGACGGATGAAAAAAGATTGCAAGTAGCGGAGATGAGAATGTTGAGATGGATGTGTGGTGTGACGAGAATGGATAAAGTGAGAAATGAGTATATTAGGGGAAGTTTGAAAGTGGCGCCAGTGACTGAAAAGTTGAAAGGGAATCGTTTGTCTTGGTATGGTCATGTGAAGAGGAAAGATGAAACGCATGTTACTAAAAGAGTTATGAGTTTACATGTGGATGGATGGAGAGGGAGAGGGAGACCAAAGAAAAGATGGATGGATTGTGTGAAGAGTGATATGAAAGAAAAGGAAGTTAGTGATAGTATGACGAATGACAGGGCAGAATGGAAGAAAAAAACGTGTTGCGCCGACCCCAAATAACACGGGACAAGGGCAGGAAGATGATGATGAGAATGTGCACGCCATAATTATGGCGATAAGTCCCCTCTTTGAGGAGTGGCTGGAAACACAACACGGCGTTACCTTCCATAACGCAGGTCCTCACCGGACATGGCAAGTTCGGGAACTTCCTGCACCGGATTCGTGCGGAAGAAACGCCTGGTGCTACATTGTGTGGACCACCCGGAGGACACGGTGGAGCATACAGTAGAGGTGTGCCCCGCCTGAGCAGAGCACCGCCGTGTCCTCGTAGAAGCGATCGGCAGCAGCGATCTCTCGCGCCGGGCCTTGGTACAGGTCATGGTCCTCCGTCTGCGAAGCAGTAATGCTAGCAAAGAAGGAGGCCGCACGTGCACGCGCGAGGCATGGCCCTCGCACCCCAGCCGCCGGGATTCCGATCCCGATTTCCGGCCACTGCAGGCGCGTCGACAACTTGGGCTCGGTCCGGACGGTTACCGGACGATCGGACGGCGAGCTACCCATTGCTCGCCGTCCGCAAGCCCGCGCCGGCGCGTAGTGTTCTACGTGCTCTTCAAGGGCATGTCATCAACGGTAGAGGCCCAGCAGGGTCGTAGCCTACTGGAGTCATGGGTGATACGAAAAAGATCCCCGGGGCCCTGGAACAATGGCAAAGAAGGAACAGGAGTGGGTTTTTAGTCAGTAAAAGTCTGACACTATCTGCTCTGCCCAAAAGCAGGGGATGTCATTAGATGATTTTCCCACCCGAAAAAAAAAACTCCAGGAGAAATTCAGCAAGAAAATTTATCTGCCGAGCAGGGCCTTTGTAATTTGAGTTCATATGTGCATAAAAAGCACACCATTATTATGTACAAAGCACTAAGAGATTTACAGCCAACTTACATTTATTTCACCGAACCTTCAGCTCATTTCCAGTTCATACTTTAAAGAATAATTTATTCCTTTCACGAACACAGCCGGCTGCATGCAACACTTGCTCAAACCCTATTTATTACTAAATCATGTGCACAAGGAAACCGGAAGAAAATTGCTCGTGGAATTACTAATCTCACTAATATTATAAAGACGAGAGTTTGTTTGTATGTAGGTATGTTTTTTTTAATGTGGGAAATCATCCAATGATTTCTCCCGCTCTAGGAGAGGCGGGAGGAGGTGTGTGACTCCCGAAAGAAGCTACTCAAGGAAATGGTGAACTGTTTATATGAGGATATAATAGAAAAAGGAGTATGTAATAACGTGACGGGCGGTAGGACAGAATGGAAGAAAATAAAACCGGGCAAGTGCGAGTCGGTCTCGCGCACTGAGGGTTCCGTACGAACTTACGTATGAAAATAGTTCAATTCCCGAATTGAGTTACGAAGATTTTTCCGAATAGCAATTTTTTTTTTTGTGACGTATTTACAAATTTACAGTTTTCAGATTTTTTTCTATACTTGGGCTATGAGACCTTGCTTCGTGCCAAATTTCAGGATTCTAGGTCAACGGGAAGTACCCTATGACTTTTGATTCCCTTGACAGTGTCGAAATACACTTTTTTTGCGACATAAACGACCGTATCTTTTTTTCGTTAACCAGAAGTTTGATGACTCACAGCTTCAAGGAACTGCAGACCTGAGTATATGATTCTAATTTCAACTCGATACCTCCACTCGTTCCCGAGATAAAGGGTCTTTACAGACAGACAGACAGACGGACGAACAATAAAGTGATCCTATAAGGGTTCCGTTTTTTCCTTTTGAGGTACGGAACCTTAGAAAGGGTTGCGCCGACACCAAATAACTCAGGACAAGTTAGGAAGAAGATGATTATCTTTGTCCATCTGTATAAATGCGATAAATTCAACAACTACTGAATGGATTTTCATGCAATTTTCTCCACTAGACAAAGTAATTCATGAGAAAGTTTATTTTTCTTTTTAGTATAGTAGAAACAGGGCGAGAATTTCAAAATCATGCATATGCTAAAATAATAAACTAAAAATTATGGTTAAAAGTATGTAATTTACGGTAAAGCATAATCAGCCGCATGATGTTCCCACTGCTGGGGCACAGGTTTCCTCTCTAGGAAAGGGAATGTGCCGTAATCCACCACGTGGGCCTAGTGTGAATTGGTGGATGTCACATGTCTTTGAATTTTAGATTCTAGTTCATAGGTTTTAGGTTTCCTAACAATGTTTTCTTTCACCATTTTGAAAGCAGTGGTGATGAAATAAATTACACAAAGTAATTTGCCTGGCTGAGTTTAAACTCGTAAGTCGGAGCCTTTACTAGTCGGCCACCATTGCTCCGCATTCAACAGAATTATTTTGCCCTTATAAAATAGTCTAAACGTCCGAGTAAATAAAAGTAGAGATAACATTAAAATTCTGGGTAACCCTTTAGACGGTGAGACGTGCTTGTTTTAAAAACGAGGGTTAATGACTTCTGAAATGACATTTGGACTGTAAAGAAACAAAAGACAATAAAACATTCCTTCACAGGTCACCTTATTTGTCATTCCTTAGTGGCCGTTGATAAGTTAGTTGAAATTAAGTTAGCTGTGTTCACAAAAATAAGTGTAAGTTAAAAACAACGGAACATTCAATATTTGGTTTCATTTATTTATTAATTATAATTAATCTCCGGAAGTAAGAAATCGTTCTCACCGTATTGTTCGCCGCCGACTGTGAGTATGCTCACTGTCAGCCCCAGTGTGAACGTGGACTCAGTCCACAGTATGCGTTCTCACCAAACAGACATTACGCTATAGCTTAGAATGTGTTACTTGTGTGAACAAAAGAGTAGGTTTGCGACGCGTAGAACAATAATCGGCCACCGAGAGTTAGCGACAACGCACTACGTCATATCGCATAGTCGGTTCAGTGTGGACGAGAAGTTAAAGAAAGAAAAGCCATAAACTGCGTAACACGGGCTCACAGTCAGCGGCCGACAATACCTACGTTTAGTATAAACAACGCCTAAGAGACGCTGTCGAGACGCTGTCACTCCACCCAAGCGAGACAAACTTCTACCATATGCTCCATCGTGACTCTTGGGCGATCTCTACAATTATAACAACCGGGTGTTTCTTCCCGCCAAATTAGAAAAAGTAAACTCACGAAACAATCGTGACGATGAGGACCTACGTCAGGGGGAAAGTAAGGACACCGTAACGCCTCTATAACCACTCCTCAAAGAGGGAACTTACAGCTGCTATTGTGGCGTGCTTAGTGTCAAGTGTGTAGACAATAAATATCAAAAAAAAAAATGTCAAAAAAATAAATGTCATGGATTTTCGCAAAATAGATATTCCATGTCTATAAACCGGGAACGTGCGAGTCAGACTCGCGCACGAAGGGTACCGTACCATTATCTATACAATTTTTTTATACGATTTATTTTTTTCTGTTTTAGTATTTGTTGTTAAAGCGGCAAAAGAAATGCATCACCTGTGAAAATTTCAACTGTCTAGCTGTGACGGATAATACAGCCTGGTGACAGAAAAACGGGCAGTAGAATCTTAGTAATAGGATCCTGTTTTTACCCCTTGGGTACGGAACCCTAAAAAACAGGAAAAAGCAACAACCAAAATTCTCCCTGGGGAAGGAAATCTAACTGCAAATAATTCCAAGTAATGTTTAAAATTCATCATCATCATTTCAGCCGAAAGACGTCCACTGTTGGACATAGGCCTCCCCCAAGCGTCTCCACAACGACCGATCCTGTGCGTCTCGCATTCACCGTATTCTCGTATATCTTGTGGGAGGCCTTACAACGCTGCGTTTTCCGATCCGTTCTAAGAGCAATTAAAAAAAAGTTAAAATTCCTACCTTATTTAAAATCCTGCAACTATTCACAATTTCACATAGATAGCTATCACAAATTCACAACAATGCATGCATCGCGTGCTGCGTCAATAGCTCATGTTGCTTTGGAGTATTTTTAACTGTTGTTATATGAGAACAAACAGCTGTTAAGCATGTGTTTGTTAGGTACGTGGCATGTAACATGGGTAATTACAATTGATTATAAAATTATCACATGTTTTATTATATAATACTGGCTGACCCAGCAATTGTTGTGTTGCCATCATCATCATCATCATCATCATCATTTCAGCTGAAAAACGTCCACTGTTGGACATAGGCCTTCCCTTCCCTTGATATTTGCAATAAACATGATTGAAAAGAGTGTCCATGGAGTTTCTTACACATTCTTCTCCATAGAGATTTACGCTTTGGATGTGCAATCAGCATAATTTTTTTTTTTTGACTGACTAACTTCTTAACAATTCAAAAGTACCTGTAAATGGTTTATTTGAAATAAATGCTTTAATTCTTGATTCTCGCCTTAAGTATCGCCACAATGAACGGTCCTGTTCGTCTCGCATACATCGCATCCTTGCAACTCTCAGCAGCCCCCCTAGCCAAGTTACGACCATTTCGTGTCGAATTCCGTTCAACAATCGGTAATGCCTCGGTGTCAGCAATTGTAGAAAACGATAAGTTGGTAGCCATGTTGACGCGCCTGAGTCGGCCGCTCGTTCTACAATAACAAAGGATGTAGCGTTGAACATTGTAGAAACGATAACATTTCATTCTATCATTTTGAAAGATGTGAAATTGGCTACGAATTTTCTATTCGTTTGTTCTGACCACGTGACTTAACGTTGAGATGATGTCATTTCCATACATTTGATTAGTTTTTGACTAGCGTTAACGATTGCAGATTATCAACTTGGCTAGGGGTGCGTGCAGGTTATCGGTCTATCTTGTGGGAGGCATTCCAACGCTGCGTCTTCCGGTGCAGGGTCACCTCTTTAAAACCTTGTTCTGCCATAAAAAATATCAAATAAAAAAATAGGGCTGGGGATAGGAGGGTAAAAAAATTCCTACCTCTATTATCAGACCTACAAAATATACACAAAAAAAAAACTCCACCGAACTCCACCGAAATGAAAGAACCAAGCCATTTCGGTGGAGTTCGATAACAAACACTGACACGAGATTTTTGTATATTAGATCGTGCTATATTTCTGTTAATGTAGATCTCCTGGTCAATCGCCCACATACCATTCATTTCTCCGAACGTTACTCTTCATGTCACTTACCATCTTTTTTTTTACCATCTTCTCCGCACTCTGCTACGACTCTACCGTTTACAGTTCAAATGTAAAATTCACTTTCCTTCCAATCATTATGGTTGTGAATAGTTTAAGTTTAATAATGTAAGTTTATACCTAATCTTCCATTATAGTATAATTAATAACTAGTGCTATAAGAAAACAAACAAGAATTATCGATATAACTTTCTATATTAAAACACTAAAGTGGACTAAGAATGTTACAGAGTCGTGCCCGAGAAAACATAATAGAAAGAAAGTGAGACATGAGATGGAAGGACGATGTAACAAGAATAGCATGCATCACTTGGAGAAGACAAGAACAGAACTGCACTCTATGACAAACTAGAGTTTTTCATATGTCATACTAGCTTCAGCCAGCGGCTTCGCCCGCTTGAAAGTAGGTTTTTCCATATAAAATTTGGACTCCCGTTTCATCCCCTTATTGTGTGAATTTTGGAAAATCCTTTCTTAGTGCTCGCTTACGTTATAAAATTCCTAGTCCCAATAGTTTCGGCTGTGCGTTGATATGTCAGTCAGTCAGTTTCTCCTTTTATATATATAGATAACTAGAATTTGTCTTCCCTAGAGGGAAGGCCTATGCTAGAAAGCAAGACAATTTTCATGAACCAGTGTTAGATAGTTAAAGGCTACAAATAGTAACAAATCAAATGTTATGTGATAGATATGGTGATATAATATATCAGTAAGATTGTTATTAAAAGGCTTGGATTGTTATTATTATTAATAACTAGTAACCTGAAAATTATATTATAAACCTTCCTTAATTAATTGTTCTTTTATTTAATATATTTAAAAACATCATCAAAATTCATTCCAAAAACCAAGCGGTTAAAAAAGAGTTAGCGGATAAAGAGACTGACGCGGAAACCGACTGTGTGTAACATAGAATATTATTTTGTTCTTGACGTGTCTTGACCTGGATCTCATGTTATGGTAAGTGATGGACGAGGTCTAGGAGAATGAGCAATTCTAGAAGATGACTGTTTTCCTTTTGCTGTGAAGGGCGATGGTAGGGAAACACAGTTATTGGTAGGGAGTTTCATATTGTAGTAAAATAGCACTCATACATTGCTGTACTTTAAGAAAAAAAAACAATAAATTTTTCAAAACGTGCTCTGTCGTGTTTACCATCGTTGCTTATCATCCGTTACGATAATAAGTAAGTGCGAGCGAATCAGTAATAAAATATGACATCATCATCATCATCATCATTTCAGACGAAAGACGTCCACTGCTGGACATAGGCCTCCCCCAAGCGTCGCCACAACGAACGGTCCTGTGCGTCTCGCATCCATCGGACTCCCGCAACCGTTACCAAGTCATCGGTCCACCTTGTAGGAGGCCTTCCAACGCTACGTCTTCCGGTACGTACGAAAATATGACAGCAGTATTCTAATTACCCAGACTGTAATGAGAACAGTATAAACACAAGACACGACATAAATCAAGACTCATATATTGTTGTCTAAAACCACAGGATAAAGAGCTTATTAACGGTCTAATACGAATAAATATTCAACCAGAACCCTTTATACCCAGAGAAATATTTCAATTATGAAGTTTGATCTCTGTGATGATGAATGATATCAGTAAATTAATTAGCATAGCATAAGCATAATCAGCTTTTTAATGTTCCCACTGCTGGGACTCAGGCCTCCTCTCTAAGAGAGGGAATGGGCCATAATCCACCACGCGGGCCCAATGCGCGTTGGTAAAAATTAATATATAAAATATGTATATATATGGAAATTAATTAGCAGTCATTTAAATTATTAGCATATACAGCTACAATTGTAACGTTTTATAAAGCTACCTAGCTACAATAAGTGCTGAACAAAATCATAACACGCCTATTACTCCTTCAAAAGAAAAAAAAAAGAATAGAAGGTTTTTAATAAATCAGTAAAAATGACAGTTAATTTACTAACCAATAACAGACTGTAAATATACCTCAAAGTAAGTAACTTCATAAGTAAAGTTACTTAAGCTGTTGATCCCCGCAATAACGCCGGCGTTAACGCGCCATTGTCTTTCTATTGTGTCTCTAATTACGCTACTCAATAAGTTAAACCAGTCTAGTATTCAGTAATTACAGGCTCTGTTAGCTCACATCGCAATAAGATTTTGAATAAATATTTGTGCAATGTTAACAAGTCACACATCACTGAAACAATACGAATAAATTTGTATGTTTCTAGTTTCTAGTTGCAGTGAATATTCTAAGTCAACACTACGATATTTGACATATCTAACCATGAACCACATAAACTGATAAATGGCTGCCTTTTATTTTCTTATGACCGAGATGAGTTCTGATAAGGACTCAAAATGTAATTTCCTGAATGCACCTACTACCTCAAAACTACCGGATTTATTTAACTTCATCTCTGAAAATCGTGTCATAAAATTTTACAACTCAATAAAATTTACAATCAAAACACGTAAAATTATTGTTGGCCAGATTTTCAGTGAATTGATTTTGGTTGATATTTTTATTTCAAGTTTGCGTTACCACTTTACAAACACGTCTGTCCAAAATCCGTTCCATATTCAAATAAAGACCATCACGTAACATTTGCTGCTAATTTCACGTTCCATTTACAAAATGTTTCATATATTTTTCTTGTTTGCATATTTCACTATGCAAATAGCGATGGGGTATTCTCAGTTCCAAGACTTTTATTACAATGATAACAACCACATGATTATCGGTAATCTAAGACGGAGAGAAGTAAGGCCACTGAATCCTTACTTTAGCCCATATAGCAGAAGGCGATACGGTGCAGACGCACAAACAAACCTAAACTATAGAAGGACCAAAGATATAAGGGAAAAAGAAGATGTTATCGATCGCAGGTTCGAGGTAAATGATGAAAATCATTATTATCTACTAATACAGAGAAAATCTGATGAAATATTAGACTAAGAAGGTACTATGGACAATGTTACGAGACACAAACCTAATAGTACCTATAGGTAGTTTGCTTTTTCTTGAACGTGTGCCTAAATTTTTGAATTGTATGATATTAGATTTTATAGGTCAAATTATGGCTTAAAACATTGCGATACATGTGCCTCTACATCTCATGGGTTAACTTTATACTAACACATAAGACTATTGGTGTATTTAATAAATATAAGCGATCGATTTAAAAAAAATATAGTTCAGTATAATATAGAGAGCATAATAATGTAAAGGTTGTGATGTTTTATAAATATTATGCATTCGTATTGTTAAACTTAATAAATCATAGAACAAATAGTTTTTCATTCAAGCAGTTCTCACTCACATTGACTTTGAATATAAGCATGAAATTAGTAATAATGTAACTGATTATGAGAAGTTTCTAGCACATGAATAGGAAACACTCTGTAGATAACATCTGGATCTGGTTGTTGGTGTGTGAGTTGAAAATGGTTGTAAAAAGATCGAAGGAGCAATTTCCCGGGTGGGGCAATGTTTTATTGTAAAAGCAAATAAAATATTACATAACAAAAATATAAACAGAAAAAATTGAAATACTCTGTCAGCTGTAGACTATGTTTCGTGCCATCTCTTATCCCACCACCCTTCAAATCAAGAGTTAATGGTCATCTTGCACACTTGTGCCATCGTAGACTTTATACATTACTTTCCATCCTTCCATCATCCAGGTGAGATCGAAGTCAAGAGACGAGTCAGATACTATACTATACTTGAATATACTATACTATACTATACTATACTATACTATACTATACTATACTATACTATACTATACTATACTATACTATACTATACTATACTATACTATACTATACTATACTATACTATACTATACTATACTATACTATACTATACTATACTATACTATACTATACTATACTATACTATACTATACTATACTATACTATACTATACTATACTATACTATACTATACTATACTATACTATACTATACTATACTATACTATACTATACTATACTATACTATACTATACTATACTATACTATACTACACTATACTATACTATACTATGGATGTAGAATGTGGGATTGTTTGATTGTTTGTGTTGTTTTATTTTGTTTGCTTAGTTATTTGTATAATGACAAATTTACACAAAAAATGTGTGTAAAATGAGAACAACTGCCGACAAACTGTTTTATATTTTGACAGAATTTATGAATGTAGTAATAAAAGCAAATTTTGGATAAACAAAATATAAAATAAAAACTATCACGGATCACATATCTGTCCTGGATACAAATACTGTCAGTCTGTCAAATGGACCTATTGCCATTTATGTTCAAATGGACCTATTGCATTATCCGGAACAACATACATCTTCATTTACTTGCTCCTATCTCAATTTATTTGGTGTCAACGCAACAGGTCTTTCATCTTCCGCACTTTTCTGTTAGTTACTATATATCAATCAATCAATGAGTCGTCATCTTATTTTTTTTTAATTTGTTGTCTACATTAATATGCTGTTATTATCAGAAAACACAGACTCCGGCAGGAAATTACAATTACACTCCCTAGCTATATGCACAATGAATGTGTTCCCAAAACGTTTTGTGCGTATGGGTGGGATGTCCACCATGTACCAGTGGCGCAACGCCATACATAATATATCTGATGGTTCGATGATGGAACGAGCTGCACGGAATTAAATTGTGTAATTACGAAGCACACTCCCTGGAATGTAAACGATATAAAAACCAACAGGCTAGCAACTCGGCATCGATTCAAGGCTTTGGAGTTTTGACTCGACGAGTGCATCAACGCCGATGATTCTTGACTCGTTTCTCTATTGACTCAAGCGCATCAAAATAATATTTAGCAGGTCCTCCTCTTAAATCACGCTATTGCATAACAAAAATATAATTTATGTATCCCTTTGTTTCAGTTGTCAGAAGCGCAGCTAAGGGAAGAAAAGATAAATAACGTAGAAAACATGGACAATATCCAAAATGAAATGAGATGGCTGAACTTAGATGATGAAGAAACAATTGGTACATGTACACAATTCTGTTATAATCATAGTAGACCCTAGAATATCTTCGTTCAAGCGAGCAACGCTGATAAAGACAGACGAGAGCGTCTTGATAAAGTGGCAAGCTATCAGTAACAATGATTGTCGTCGACAAATAAAAAAAAAGGTTATTAGAAGTATTCGAAACATAGTGTAAAGTTCCGCAAACCTTCGTTTAAAAGGCAGAATCCTCCGTCGGGTCGGGGAATCCTCTCTTTTAAACAGAGGTAGGAGAGTTGGAGATAGTTGTGTCTGGCCAGATCTGAGTCGATTTTAGATTGTTGTATATATGCTCTAACCGCACGGAAAATTCTAATACCACGATGAAGGATAGTTCCTGTGTGACGACATAGATGTCGTTACGGGTTTGATAGGGACTATCGACACGTCCCGTGGTCAATCCCAAACATGTTGGCATTGCGAATGTCGCTTGAGAATGTAATTGTGTCTAGACCCCATGTTGCTTGACTTGTTTTTTTTTTTTTTTTATTCTTGATAGGTTCGCGCTTGACCGCTATCTCACCTGATGGAAAGCGAAGATGTGGTCGACGATGGAGTGCGCTTACCTAGAAGTAACCTATTCACTCTTGACTTAAAGATTCCCGGGTTGTAGCCATCAGGAAAAACAGATTCCGGCAAGGAATTCCACTCCTTAGCTGTACGCACTATGAATGTGTTCCCAAAACGTTTCGTGCGTATAGGTGGGATGTCCACCATGTACCGGTGGCGCATTGCCGTACGCCTGGTGGTCCGATGATGGAACGGGCTAGGCGGAATTAGGTTATGCAATTCCGACGCACACTCTCCGAAATGCAACCGGTAGAAAACCGACAGGCTAGCAACTCGGCGTCGATGCTCAAGACTTTGAAGCCTCGACTCAACGAGTGCGTCATTGCCAATGATCCTCCTGGCTCGCCTCTCAATTGCTTCAAGTGCATCAAGCTGGTATCGGGTAGATCCGTCCCAAAGATGAGAGCAGTACTCCATACACGATCGAACTTGCGCTTGATAAAGTTTGAGCAGCTGTTCCGGCGTGAAGTACCGTCTGACCTTCGCGAGGATTCCCAGCTTTTTTGCTGCCAGTTGAGCCTTTGCTTCGATGTATGGCCCAAAGTTGAGTGTTGACGTCAGCGTAACACCAAGGAGATCAAGATGGTCGGTTATTGGCACGGTTACGCCCCGGAAAGTAGGAGCAGGGCTGAATTGGCTCCTTTTAGCGGAAAATAGACACGCCTGGGTTTTAGCAGCATTGAACTTGACCAAATTGGCTTCGCCTCATTCAGAGACTGCCTCCAAGGACAAGTTCAAGCGCTTGACCATAGCCTCTCGGAGAGACTGGATCTGTGACCCACTAGCCTGCGCGCTGGATATGTAACTCTCAGCAACAGTGCTGTCGTCTGCATACCCAAAGGTACCGGGCTTAAGCAGATCATTTATATGCAGCAAGAACAATGTTGCCGAGAGCACTGACCCCTGAGGGACCCCGGCATTAATGGCCATTTGACCGGACGAGCAACCATCGATGACCACCCGGATGGACCGGTCACTCAGGAAGTCTGCAATCCAAGCACACAAACCAGCAGGTAATCCGAAAGAAGGAAGCTTACTAATAAGGCTTTCGTGCCAGACCCTATCGAAAGCCTTCGAGATATCGAGGGAGACGGAAAGCGCTTCCCCGTGTTTCTCGATGGCCTCACTCCAGATGTGGATGGCATACGCTAGAAGATCACCAGTTGACCGATTTCGGCGAAAGCCGTATTGTCGGTCACTTAGGATGTCATTAGCTTCTAGGTATGCCAGGAGCTTAGTGTTGAGTACTCGTTCCATAGTCTTACAGAGAATGGACGTTACTGAGATTGGCCTATAGTTAGCTGGGTCAGCCCGGCTACCCTTTTTGGGCACGGGCTGTACGTTAGCTTGCTTCCATGCAATCGGCACTTTTCCAGCCTCAAATGAAAGCCTAAATAGGCGTGTCAGGATCGGAGACAGTTCAGGCGCACACGTTCTTAGAACAATTGCCGGTATCCCGTCTGGACCGCTAGCCTTATTCACGTCAAGGTTACGCAGCACCCTACGGACGTCCTTCTGATGGATGCGAATATCCGACATACACGTCTCGCAACGATCAGGATTAACAGGGGGCCGCGCGTCACCAGATTCTAGACGCGAAGATTCCGCGAAGAGAGAGGCAAACAAATTTGCTTTCTCCTCAGCGGTATGGGCCAGCGACCTGTCGGGTTTCAGCAGTGGCGGTAGTGAGGGACGGCAGAAGTTCGATTCAACCGACTTAGCCAGGGACCAAAACGCCTTACTACCAGCAGGGTATGATGCGAGTTTGTTCCCGATGCGGCTAATGTGGTCGAACCGAGACCTCCGCATCACCTTCTTGCAAGACTTGGCAGCTCTGTTGAAGGCTCTCTTCTTCTGACTCACGTCACTCGCCTTATGCATACGAGCGTCGGCCCATGCCTGGTATGCCGTGTGCTTAAGCGCGTTAGAGCGATCACACTCCGCACCAAACCAAGGGCGAGCATGGCCAGACATTGTTACGTCAGAGAATGGAATGTAATACTCCATCCCCCGCCGCAAAACATCTGTCACAGCATCTGCGCACGACGATGGATCATCCGAAGAAAAGCAAGTAGGCTGCCAAGGATAACATGCGAAGAAAGATCGCATGCCATCCCAATCTGCTGACCTATATCGCCAAACCCGCCTGGTGCCTCTAGGGCAGGGATCGGGCGGAGAGTAGACTGATACAGATTTCACCAGACAGTGGTCGGAACTACCTAACGGTGATGATATCGACACTGAATAGCGGTCTGGATCTGTTGTCAGCAGAAGGTCTAAGCAGTTGGCCGTGTGCGAATCAACATCCGGCACCCTCGTAGCTCCCTGGACCAGCTGGGTGAGATTTAACGCTAGCGCAAGCTTTCGCGTCTCTCGACAAGCATGGTCTGTGCATCGGTATGGGAAAAGCCACTCCTGATGGTGGGCATTAAAATCCCCCAGTAACACCAGTTGTGCGGAAGGGTACCTCTGCTGAGCCGCATCCGCCGCCTCACTAAGGTACTGTGTGAGCATGCTCGTCTCCTGATCACCACTGTGCGAACGGTACACACAAGCATAGATAATTTTATCAATGCCTGTGTCCACCAGAACCCAAAGCGTTGAGAACCTGGAATCTTCAAGGTTGCGGAGACGCCGATAGCAGATGTCGTCCCTGACGTACAAACACACACCAGCGTGTGGTTTAAAATTGTGCTCCAGGGTAAACCCTGGGTAAGACAGGTACGACACGTCTGACGGACTTCTTATCTGCGTCTCCGAAAGGAAAAAGAGGGAAGGTTTTTCAGTCTCCAGGTGATGATGGACTGCTGCGAGATTGGAGTGCAGACCTCTAATATTGCTGAGGTGCACTTTAAGTGAGAGGGAGTGCAGCCGCTGTATAACTTTTCTCTTTTTCAACCTTGACATATTGAGAGTGAGGTAGGAGAGAAGAAGGAAGTGAAATGGAGTCCCATGCTGCTAACCTTCGTCACGCACTGGCAGGACAGCATCATTGGGGCACTAGTCTGGAGACTGCGGGGACGCCCGAGCCCCCCCGGAAATGACCATCGGGCCCTCTCATCTGGTCGCCAACCAGCACGATGGTGCATTCCGGGATTTTTCTTCAGTTGGCGGGGCAGCCTTTCATGTGTGGCTAGCACATTACTTGGGCCCCCAACTAACTACGGTCGGCCAGCGGTGCACCGTGCCTCGGATCCCGCTACCCTCCGCGACTAGTCTCCCGATATGTCAATACCAGCGCGGGTCCGGCTGGTCTGCATACATTAGAACCGCCACTTCGACCCAACTCCTCTGAATTGGCTACACTGGGCATCATACCGGAACACGGCTAGGCCGCTTGGCGGTACGTCTTTGCCCAGTGGGTGGTCACAAGCCATCGGTCGAAACCTACCACCAGTTAATGTCACCTGATTAGAACCACCCACGTGTAGGGCACAAACACAAACTTGTGGTCTAGAGCACATATTGTATCGCTATCCTACTCTAAAATTTTAATACAATACGAGTAACGCATTCCGTGTAGGGAGACAACATCGTGGACGCAACATTTTTTTTTAACTTTTGACAGGCGAGATTTAATCTTCGAAAAGGAGGATACACTATTGTTTAATTCCTTGTTAATATAACTCTTGTTCCATTTACAGATCAACAACGAAACTTGATGATTATTGGTCAATGATAATTTAATAAAAGAGTAGCTAAAAGGCTGAAAGTTACCCTTTCTGTACAATTATTGATTTTATAAAAAAAAGTTAGCAATATTATTGGTTTTTATTTCTCAGCTATAAGATGCTTCTCCTCCAACTCAATGTTTCGAGTCATTTTAGATTCAGTTCAGAAGTAGTAGGTACCTATCTTGGAATTTAAGTCACCGCTGCTTTCTGACTTTCATTTATTAGATGATCTTTTTTTTTCAAAACAAAAAATCGCTGAAATGTAAATTCCCACAATTCCTTTTTTACATTCACAGATCAACAGAATAAGATGATGTTTTACCGGCAATTATAGCTATACTTGGGTTCATGGTGTTGGATTTATAAAGAGCATGCAATATATTTGTTTTTTTTTTTCACTGTCCAAAATGATGTATGGTCAGGAACCCATAGCCACAAACTAAGAACTTCCTTCAAAACTACTACGACGTAATTTGTCAGTTAAATCAACCAATCAAACCAGTGAGTCTCATAAAGGCTGCAAGTCCTAACTCATCTTTAAGAATACGCGACAATATGATTGTAGGTGCTATATTTGTAACCGTATTTGAGTTATTTTAATTTTCTTGCGGCCTGCGGTGGCCGGGTGTCGCCCTGCGGCTCTCGACCCTCACAGTGTTTCCTACGGGGGCTGGAGCATGAGCATTGTCCCAAGAATTAGATTAAAAAAAACCGGGCAAGTGCGAGTCGGACTCGCACACTGAGGGTTCCGTACAAACTTACATAGGAAAACAGTTCAATTCCCGAATTGAATTAGGAAGCAAAAATTTTTTTTTATATTGACGTAACTACAAATTTACAGTTTTCAGATTTTTCCCTATACTTATGCTATGAGACCTTGCTTCATACAAAATTTCAGGATTCTACCCTATGAATTTTGATTCATTTGAGAGGGTCGAAATACGCATTTTTTGCGACATAAACGGCCGTATTTTTTTTTTTCTCGTTAACTCAGAAGTTTGATTTTTTTCACAGCTTTAAGAAACCGCAGACCTGAGTATATGGTATTAATTTCAACTCGATACCTCCACCCGTTCTCGAGATAAAGGGTCTTGACAGACAGACAGACAGACGGACGGACAACAAAGTGATCCTATAAGGGTTCCGTTTTTTTCCTTTTGAGGTACGGAACCCTAAAAGTAGCCCCTTTTGACAGCTATTTATTTTTATCAGGTAGCAGACAAACAGCTCTTGTTAGAAAGCCAGATTTCTTTAAATAAGGTTCTAGTGATGACCAGTAAACTTCTGTGTGCACGCAGGTCACTACGAACGTATTCTGAAACGCAATCGCCATCCCTTGCCGAACCGGCGGCGATCAGGTGGGCAGATGCTGCATTTCTTTGATGTATTATCACTTGAGGTCAGCTGATATAGATTATAAATAGGTAGTAGTTTGAGGAAAATGTACCGTAACGTCTTTAATAAAGAATTGAAAATTGAAAGTGTCTAAATGCCCTCAATGCAATATAGAGCAAGGAAACTGTATTCAGAGAAATTTATATAGTATCTTAGTTCATAAACAAAAAATTTGTCGAACAGATAGATAATATTATATTTGTCTTAAAAATATATTAATTTAAAATTCCAAAAACAAATAAAATCATTACAATATCACAATTATCAACTTATACAATAATCATTATCATCGTCATTTCAGCCGATAGACGTCCACTGCTGGACATAGGCCTCCCCCAAGTGTCGCCACAATGAACGGTCCTGAATACAATAATAATGAATTCTAATATCATATAATAAATTTATAAATCATAAAGTATTGTCATAAAATTATCATCATTGCAAATACCTGCAAATAATGCTAAAATGTATGTATTTAACATACATTTTTGAGTTCATCGACTGACTAAGGATTTTTCCAAAAGAAGGTTTAGGACTGGTTTTGAAAGTTATTCTATACAAATTCCGTTTTAAAGAAGTAGTAATATGTTGTACAATTTGTTTGCTTTAAGTTACGACCAATGACTTGAAGGGGGGGGGGGCGGTTCATATTATTATTGGACGATAGATCAAGTCTTCTACTTTTCTCCCTTTTTATTCTTTCCTCGTGTGTTTCAACTTTGTCAATATTTGTTGCCAAGTTCATTAATAAAACCTTTAAATGCAAACTTTTTTTTAAAATGGTTTTATCAAGAAATTTT
This sequence comes from Mythimna impura, assembly GCA_905147345.3. Lineage (NCBI taxonomy): Eukaryota > Metazoa > Arthropoda > Insecta > Lepidoptera > Noctuidae > Mythimna > Mythimna impura. Next base: position 23,251,943 of record LR990342.1, on the reverse strand, counting down.
TTGTGATTGTTACACATAAATCTTCTGGCAAACTGCAGCACAGGCATTGTTCTCGTGGATAGTCTTCTTGAGTAACTAATAGACAAACACAGTAATAACATATTTTTTTTAATTCTCGATAGCGCTTGACCGCTATCTCTCCTGATGGAAAGCGACGATGCGGTCGACGATGGAGCGCGCTTACCTAGAAGTAACCTATAATAATAGATGTGTAGTGAGATGTCAATTTTTATGGGCACTCGCCCGCTAGGCTAACATGAGCAACACTAGTGTATAGCCACTAGGTATATACGAGGTTGTGGGGGTCAATTAGACCGTCAACTGGTATTCAGTGGCATCCAGGTAGAATGAAAGCCAACCCAAACATAGTTGGGAAAAAGCTAGTCAGCCAAGTTACAATCGTTTTGTTTCGATTCTCTTTTCGTTGACCGCCTCGAGTTGGCCATGCCTCGTATTTCTTTGTTCTGACCACGTGACTGAGCGTTGAGATGACGTCAGAATAAAGGAATCGGCGGCGTGGCCTACTCGAGGCGAACGATGAAAAGAGAATCGAAACGAAACGGTTGTAACTTGGCTAGGGAGGCAGGCAGGCTAGTATCGCCTGCCTGACCAGCGTGCTAGTAAGGAATTATCCCAAGAGAATATACTCCCGAGATAAAAAGTATCTAATTTGTACCAAGTATCATCGAAATTTGTTCAACCGTTCGAGTGTGAAGAAGTAACAAACACACTCACAAACTTTCGCCTTTATAAAAAATTGTAATGGACAGGTTACATCATAAGACGTATATAAAAATGGAACAAAACTATTGTATTCTGTTATCTCATAAATACAAAAAGATAACGGATAAGACAATGTAAAAGGTGGGAAGATGAAACCAAAACAACTGTAGGAAGAACATAGACGAGGACAGCGCTGAATCAATTTCAGTGAAAAAACATAGTGAAAACCTTGCCAAAGCTGGGCAAATATATCAGGTTGTTGATGTCGATTCAATATAAATTGAGGTAACAATGGCTGACTTGATAAAAGCTACGTATTTGTGACTGAATAAAGGATTTAAACCTGCGCTAACTGGAGCTCAGGTTAAAGTCGGAGAATAAGAGAGCAAGTATAATAAAAAATACAAAAAGCTCTTTTTTAAATTGAGTGGCACTATACATATTAGTGTCATGACTGCGTAGATCTGCGAAGTTCTGGCATTATACATATTAAGAAAAGGATAGGCACCAAAAAGTCTCAGTAAGATTGACGGGAGCCGTTAGGATCGATTCTTGCCAGGACTGCGGGATAATTACAGTAAGATTGACGGGAGCCGTTAGGGCCGATGCCTGCCAGGACTGCGGGATAGTTACAGTAAGATTGACGGGAGCCGTTAGGATCGATTCTTGCCAGGACTGCGGGATAGTTGCAGTAAGATTGGCGGGAGCCGTTAGGGTCGATGCCTGCTAGGAATGCAGGATAATTACAGTAAGATTGACGGGAGCCGTTAGGGTCGAGGCCTGCTAGGAATGCGGGATTTTTACAGTAAGATTGACGGGAGCTGTTAGGGTCGATGCCTGCTTGGAATGCAGGATAATTACAGTAAGATTGACGGGAGCCGTTAGGGCCGATGCCTGCCAGGACTGCGGGATAGTTACAGTAAGATTGGCGGGAGCCGTTAGGATCGATTCTTGCCAGGACTGCGGGATAATTACAGTACGATTGACGGGAGCCGTTAGGGCCGATGCCTGCCAGGACTGCGGGATAGTTACAGTAAGATTGACGGGAACCATTAGGATCGATGCCTGCTAGGACTGCGGGATAAATACAGTAAGATTGACGGGAGCCGTTAGGGCCCATGCCTGCCAGGACTACGGGATAATTTGAAAGAGCTACCGTTGCCCTTGACTGCAAAGGGAAACTGAATTAACACAGGTAGGTTTTAGTCAGTAAAACTCTGGCATTCCCTCTCGCTCTATCCCGAGCAAAACGAAACATTTGATGATATTTCACTGAAAAAAAAGGCACTACTTACACCAGCACAAGTTTAAAAAATCCACAACTAACCAAAAAACTACAACTATCACAATATTTCAGAACAAATATTACAGCTTAAGTCTACACATTTTACAGGAGCCTGCAATAATCCACAATGCGAGGAAGCGAGCACGAATGCCATCTGAACCAGATTAGTAGTTTAAAAATCCTGATAAAAGAATTCCTCTAAGCCTGTGGCTCTAGATCGTTAGTTACAAACTTTAGTTTTCACTTACCAGGCTCGGTTGATTCAAATATTTTTCACCACAGAATATAGAATAATAGGTAGAATCGCCACTCGATCATCATTATCAGGATCATGCAGCAGTCCACCGCTGGAAGTAGGCCTATCAAATCGACCGATATATGTACATTTCAAATAGGGATATAACGGATGTGAATTACCTATATGGGTATTTTTTATTATTTATTTATTTTAATCTACATGCAACAAAAGGTACAAAGGCGGACTTAATGCTTGGTACTGTTACCTGAAATAAAACGATTTTTATTATTATTTTATATTTTTTTAATATACAATTTTAGAATTTACATTTTCAAATATAAAAATATTTAAAAATATCGCCTACTGGTATCGAAAATATATCGCTATCGGGTCCAAGCTACCGGTGGTCAGGGCTCCTGAGAGAAGAATCTCCTAACAATACGGGCCATGTCCAGGAGCACTCCTTTCTGGATTAAGCCCTTGATCCAACTGCCCAACTCGAGCCTCCTCAGATGCTGGTCGAAAATCTAAGCAATTAAGCCATTGGCCGTCACGACTATCGGTACAATGACTGCTGTATCCACTTCCCACATGTCGACAACTTCGCGAGTCAAGTCAAGATACTTAGTTTGTTTATCCTTCTCAGCTCTCACGAGGTTCATGAGGGACCGCTATATTTATTTATTTATTTATAATAAGCACACCAACAGCACAGTCACTTACAATTCAAATAAACTTACATCTAAAATTGGCATTTCAGTAACCATGCAAATAACAGGTATGCATGACATTTACCAAATGAACATTAGAGACAAACACAGAATAAAAAGCGTGTCCAGAATACCTAAATCTAGAACACTACAAAGACAAAAACACACCGAAATACAAAGACGTACATTATTCGCACTGTTTATATAGGCAGCGTCTGTATGAAGCGAAACTCATGGAGAAGATATCGATAGGGTAATCCATCAAGTTGGACCTTTCATTATAAAGCCTTGCCATACGTGTAAGAGGACTATTAAAAGTAATATTTAAGGTGGATGTAGGCAATTGAAAAATACGATGATGTCGCTTGCTGCGTTGGCTAGCCCTGAAGTTAAAATAATTAACCAACTCCGCATCTATGGAACCATTTATAATTTTATGTAGTAGAAGTAAGTCAGAATGGATCCGCCTTTCTTTTAAGCTAACCATCTTATAGTGCCTTAACCTATCGTTGTAATCTGGTATAGCTTTTCGGATCCCATTCTTCATACACAGGTACCTAACAAAACGGGCCTGAACAGATTCAACATTATTAGTATAGGTTGAGTAATAGGGAGACCAAATAGAGGAACAATACTCCAAGGAGCTTCTTACCAGTGCGTTATAGAGAAGAATAATGCTGCGATGATTACGGAAAGGTTTTGACATGCGAATTATAAAGCCAAGCATTCTCTTAGCCTTGGCAACTATAGTATCTACATGATCACGAAAGGATAGGGAACTGTCAAAGAGTACACCCAGATCACGGATGACAGATACTCTGCACAGAACAGATCCATCTATAAGCAATCATATATATATATCAACAATCATTATTCTTATTGTATCGGAACCGAAGTCGGCAGTAGAGTTTTTAAGCTTAGATTTTTTTAAGCTGTCGAAGTCGGAACCAAAACGGAGGCGGAGGTGAAGGCAGAAGCGTCAAATTAAACACCACTAAAACTGATAATGCGAAACCAACGGCTTAACGTGCTTTCTGAGGCACGGAGGAGTCTCAATATATTAAGACTGCCACTCATCCACAGGCTAACCTCGGCAAGCGTTGCTTAACCTTGAGGTTCACGCCGTGCGGCTATTATTATTTAGCAACAGGCTTTCATAGATCGTGATGGCCCAGTGGTTATAGCACCCGCTTCTCATGCAATAGGTTGCGAGTTCGAAACCGGGCAAGTACCATGTGAATTTTTCATTTCATATTATGTACTTTTCTAAGTATTTCTAGGACATTATTAACGCCGTGCCTTGGAAAGAACGAAAAGCCTTTGGTCCCGGTTGTCATTCATAGATCTGACAGTTGTTATATAGGGTGACTGACAATTAGTGTACGATACTTAAAGACGTGATTGTGCTCATGATAACAAACAATTTTTATTATGGGAGCAAAGCCGAAATCGCGAAAAAAATATCAGCTGTTCAGTACATTAGGCAAACATAAATGTACTGAACAGCTGATTTTTTTTCGCGATTTCAGGTTTGTTCCCATAGTAAAAGTTGTTGGTTATCATAAGCACAATCACGTGTTTAAGTATCGTACACTAATTGCCAGTCACCCTATATATACCATATGTTGGTAGTCAGATACCAGAAAGTCTGACCATCAGTCTATCCAAAGAGTCTCATGACGCCTAATAGCTGGGTTATGGAGGTCTGATAGGCTGTCACTCCATGTAAAACACGGGTATTCAGCTGCAACCTGTTAGACTGGACACCGACCTCAAGCTAGCTAGGAGAAAGCTAGGGATATTCTGATGATGATCAGTTTTTCATAGATTACTTTTTTTTACAAACATATAAACAAACAAATTCACCTCTTTACTATATTAATCACTTCACCAAAAACAAAGAGACAAGACTACAATCAATCACTTAAAAAAATTACTAATACTATTGTTAGCATAGCATAGCATAGTCGGCCTTATAATGTTCCCACTGTTGAGATTCAGGCCTCCTCTCTAGGAGAGGGAATGGGCCGTAATCCACCACGCGGACCCAGCGTGGGTTGGCGGATGTTACATGTCTTCGAATTATTGGTTTTAGGACATGCCGGTTTCCTCACGATGTTTTCCTTCACCGTTTTGAGAGCATTGGTTATGTAATAAATTACACAAAGTAATATGCCTGGCTGGGTTTAAACCCACAACCCACAACTCGTAAGTCGGGGCCGTTACCACTCGGCCACCACTGCTATTTTATTGTTAACCAAATTGAAAACTACTCAAGAATAAATGACACAGTACCGTCTTTAGTACTTGATACAAAGTAAACAATAGTAATTTGAGCTGTAGCGATAGTAATTCACTGTCGAATCTAGGGTGGGGAAGTAATTTATAGAACGCTCACGCGAACTTATAGTTCTTTGAAATTGTAGGAGACAATGAATGATTGGTAGGAGTACTTATTTGTGAGTTTTTCAAAGAAATAAAATTAGGTACCTGGTCGATAGTTGACACCATCATAGTTATATTCTGTTTTATATTATACTTATTACTGATTTTAGAGAGCAGTGGTGGCCGAGTGGTAACGGCCCCGACTTACGAGTTGTAGGTCGCGGGTTCAAACCCAGCCACGCGCATTACTTTGTGTAATTTATTTTATCACCACTGCTCTCAAAACGGGGAAGGAAAACATCGTGAGGAAACCGGCATGTCCTAGAACCAAAAATTCGAAGATATGAGACATTCACCACTCTGCACTGGGCCCGCGTGGTGGATTACGGCCCATTCCCTCTCCTAGAGAGAGGAGGCCTGAGTCTCAGCAGTGGGAACATTAAAAGGCTGATTATGCTATGCTTATGCTTATTATACTTACATATAAAGTATGAAATATCTGTCAATTCGCCCGCGACTTTGTTCGTCAAAATGTTTTCGTAAAAACGCGTATTTTGAGGTTTTGGAAAACTTATTATAATTTGTGGCTGGTTTATTATTAACTCAAGTAAGAAGAATCCTGTGTGGAGGTATGCGGAACAGAGAGTAAAGTCCCGCAAACCTCCTTTGAAAAGGGAGGATCCTCCGACCAGACGGGATGTTATGTCTGGTGGGCTACTGCCCGATAGATGATTTCGGGCTGTTCTATATGTTCCAATCGCGCGGAGAACTTTGATTGCGCGATGCAGGATTAGTTCTTACGTGACGCCATAGATGTCGCTACATCACTCCCCTCCGGAGATCGGAGATCAATGGTTCTTGATGCTTCTTGATGCGTGCCAGACCAGTGGTAGGTTGGTTCCAGTGGGTCGGAACCGAATGCCGCATAGTTCTCGGTGAGTCGGAACTGTCTGCGGTGATGTCCCAGTGAGTCGGGATGATGCCCCAGTGAGTCGGGGTGATGATGTCCCAGTGAGTCGGGATGATGCCCCAGTGAGTCGGGGTGATGATGTCCCAGTGAGTCGGGATGATGCTGCAGGCTCCAGTGAGTCGGAGCGGTGCTGTGCGATATAGTGGCTTGACTGCTTGCGTCGACCAGGAGAGGTTCTTCATAGCTCTTCATGTGACTGGCCGAAGGTGCGGTGTGATTAGCCAAGGTCGCTGATGAGGCTGAGGGTGATGACCAGGTATGACCAGGTAGGCATGCTGGTGGTCAGGATACCCTTTAAAGCCGTGGGTGCTGGCTGTATGGCTCGCTGCTCGAAAGCTTGAGGAAGTGATGATGACGTCACGAAGTAGTAGCTGCACGAAGGCTGCGCTGACGTTCTTTGTCGAGGGTCACCAGTGTGGAGGTATGCGGAACAGAGAGTAAAGTCCCGCAAACCTCCTTTGAAAAGGGAGGATCCTCCGACCAGACGGGATGTTATGTCTGGTGGGCTACTGCCCGATAGATGATTTCGGGCTGTTCTATATGTTCCAATCGCGCGGAGAACTTTGATTGCGCGATGCAGGATTAGTTCTTATGTGACGCCATAGATGTCGCTACACCTGCATATAATCTTTGACTTACTTGACTTAAGATCCTATGACCCCTAGCTAGGGCAAAGGGCGTCGACAGTAGTCACCCATCGCGACCGGTCTTGAGCTCTACACATCACCTCGCTCCATGTCAGTCCGATGGCCGTCGCTTCTGCCAACACGGTGCGCCGCCAGGTTTGCCGAGGACGGCCTCGTTTCTTTTTCCCTTGAGGATTCCAGTCGAATGCCTGTTTAGGTATATGATCTGAATCCCTCTAAGCGTGTGACCAATCCATCTCCACTTACGACGTTTGATCTGGTCGTCGATCGGGCTTTCGTGGCATTTCTCCAACAGCTCTACGTTAGAGATGGTCTCGGGCCAGTAAATCCCGAGGATGCGACGAAGACATCGGTTTATGAAAACCTGAATTTGACGAGAGACCTCCTTTGTTACCTCATACAAGCTCATACAATAATTAAAAGCTTCTAAATTGTTTTATTAAGAGTAGTTTTTAAAACAAACAATGACAACCTTTATGACTTACATAGGTTACCTACTATTTATCCTTACTTTCAACTATATTGTATATTAATATTTTGTATACAAACAAAATTCCCATAAAAGGAAGCCCTGTGCAAAATTGTATGTTCCTAGTATAATCGATGTGCGTTGATAATAATAAATATGTCAGTCATTCAGTTTCTCTTTTTCCTTTTATAAAAAAAACTTTGTCCGGATTTTTCTAGGTAAAACGAAGATATAGAGACCAAAATTTTCGGCCGAATAAATTTCGTACACCCATGTGTACAAAATGACAATTAAGCGTTTTTCAAGGTCACTCAAGTTGTACAGACGTATGTACAATCGGTGCTCGAGGGGATAATTATATAATAAATGTGCTTTTTTGAATGTTTGTTTAGCCAATTACTCCTGAATAGCTGAACGATTTGGATGAACATAGGGTACTTTTCATCTCGGGAGTATGTCACTTTAGTATTATATCTGTCTTTCACGCGAGTAAAACTGCTGTCAGAAGCTAATTAAGTAATGTAATAATACAACATAACTGTGGGCCAAAGTAGCACAAAATTGTTGCCCTGAAATAGTGCGACGGGGTCATGGCAGACCACGAAGGAGATGGCGCGACGAACTAGACAGATTCCGCCAGAACTGGCAATAGGAAGCGTGAGTCCGCGAAAACAAAAGCTCATGGACATGTGTATTCTCCCTGTCTTAACCTATGGCGCACAGACTTGGTCTCTGATTAACATCCAGAAGTCCAAACTTAAGGTTTGCCAACGAGCAATAGAGCTTATATACTAGGTGTTAAATTAACTGATCGAGTTCGAAACACTATACTGCGCTCCAAAATCAGAATAGTAGATGTGGCTCAAAAGGCTGCCATACTGAAATGGGACATGTCTGCCACATGCCCGACAAACTGTGGGCCAAAGTAGCACAAAGTTGGTGCCCTGATACTGTGCGACGGGGTCGCGGTAGACCACGAAGAAGATGGCGCGACGACCTAGACAGATTCTACCAGAACTGGCAAGAGGAAGCGTGAGACCGCGAAAGATGGAAGGAGTGGAGGGAGGCCTTTGGCCAGGAGTGGGACAGAACAGGCTAACAGAAAAATAAAAAACATTAACCTTTGTGTTTTAGATGCGGATACACGCGAGACACAATCGCTTTTTAATTGTGTCTTTAATTACGGCATACAAAAGGTTAAATAAGGTTAATAATACAACAACAATTATATAATATGCACCACTTTAAACGAGCACACTTCCAGAGAGTTTGAAAGAGTCACGCGTCGCGGCCCTAGAACGCAAAGTGCAACTGAAGGAACACAGGTGGGTTTTAGTCACTCCCTCTCACTACACGCAGAGCTCGAATAGTTAAATGATGACTTCCCCCACCCAACAAAAAAGAAGAAAGAAAATCATTTATTTGTGAGTCATAAAAGACAAAGAACAAAAAAAAATTAAAACTAAAAAAGAAGAAGCAAAAAAAGAAAGAAAGAAGAATATAATATTCTGTATAGCGTTTCTTATTGCATTTCTAAGCATCACACGCGTGCACGTTCAATCCATTCATCAATATCTAATATATGATGACTTAGTAGCAAGGTCTTCTTCAAGATTGCTTGTTTTTCTCAAAATATAGGTCAAGTTGGAAGCAAACATATAAATATCTGATTTTAGGATACAATCTAAGAATTCTTGAAGGAAATACAGTATGACAACATTTCGATATCATACCAATAACTTTTCGTTAGATAGGTAGGTCCATTGGTTAATCCATTGTGTACAGTCACGAGCAATAAGATATAGATGTTACGGGCCAAACCCGATTCGCCTAGGCCAAAACAGCCCCCCTAGCCAAGTTACAACCGTTTCGTTTCGATTCTCTTTTCGTCAATCGCCTCGAGTAGGCCGAGCCTCCGATTCCTTTATTCTGACGTCACCTCAACGCTCAGTCACGTGGTCAGAACAAAGGAATAGGAGGCGTAGCCGACTCGAGGCGATCAATGAAAAGAGAATCGAAACAAAACAGTTGTAACTTGGCTAGGGGGGCTGTTCTTCCTACACGTGCGGAGAGCTCTCGGTGCTATTTCTGCGTGGTTATTAAAAAAAAATAACCATATAAAGTAAAAAAGAGGAAAAGAAGGTTAAGGCGAGAGTGGAGCTCGCGCCTTAACCTTCTAACCTAACCTGTCCGTGTTGGTGTACCCTGAAATTCTGAGCTTTTAGGTAGCTTACTTCGCTCGCTTCGGACTAATATTGCGGGTTTGGCCTAAGCGAAACTAGTTTATCCTAAAATCAGGTTTGGCCGGTAACATATAGGTACATTGTCACGTTAATAGCTCATCAACTCACAACTCACACTAGGTACCTACTTTGGTCATCCAAAGCTTCGATAATCGGCGAGAAATATTAACATTTGAATCTGTTTCATCCACATATCCGCTCTGCTATAGTTGTTACGTTTTAGCTTGGCAATAGCGGTAATTGCTCTTTAACATTTTTTTTTTTAATATTTTTGTTGATAGTACCGAGCCGCTTGTATCAGTGACCTCTTTATACGATTTAAAGCTGGTACATTATAAATAAAGGATTATTATTATTATTTACTTTTTCTCCTGTTTTTTTTTTTTATAATAAAAATTAATTTCTGCTTTTCCATCGCTATGAGTCAACCACTCATAGTCAACGAGCTGTTAGCATTCATCAAACATTACTATTATTCTCAAATGAGATTAGGAAGGCTGCTAGGCTGATAGAACCGAGTATTTTTATTTAATGTAAAAAAGTAATTTAATAGGGAATAAATCCTCCAGTTTATGCAAATAAATGATTTTTTTATTATTATTAAGATGCCTTTTTATTATCTTCGATCGTCACAATAGTAAGGGACCGAATAAATTACATAATTAATAATAATAGTATTTCACAACTTTCACTCAACGCCGTCTAATCCCAAACTAAGCAGAGCTTGTGGTATGAGTACTAGACTACTGATAAACATACCTATATATTTCTAAATACATACATATTATTATAGATAAATTACACCCAGACACAGAACAAATGATCGTGCTCATCACACAAAGATTTGTCTTGGGTGGGAGTCGAACCCACGACCTCCGGCATAACAGTCAGGGTCACTGACAACGGTAATATATCTTTAATTATTACATAGATATCGTTTTTAATTAGCAAAAATGTTGAGGATTACGATAAATGTCAGAAACTTTATATGCATGTGTCGCTGAGAAATTATGAAAATGAAGATTTGATCAAATCCTTTTGGAAGAATTTAACATCTGCCGTGAATTGATCATGTCCCCAAGAGTTTGATCAAATCTCCGTATTTATCATTTCCTTTCGACATATTCATTTTAAAACCAAGAATGTCAATAAAAGTATAATACTTGGGTCAGTGACCGCTTTTGCCATGCTGAATCGCAACACCTATAAATCCATTAAACATATAAAAGGACTACCGGAACTAGAATGCGTAAAAGTAAATGATCCACTGTAGTGCACAAAATCTGTAAAATATGTATATATCTATAATTGTTATGTATGGATAAGTAGGTACTAGATAGACCAGCCCCCCTAGCCAAGTTGCAAACGATAAACGTGAACGCTTAGTATTCTCCAATAGATTTTCAACTTTATACCTAAGAGCATAAAGTTGAAAATCTATTAAAGACTAATGAGCGTTAGCGACCGGAACGAACGAAAACACTATGTAATCTTCAATAGATTTTCAACTTTATATCCAATAACATAAAGTTGAAAATATATTAAAGACTACTGAGAGTTTACGTTTATCGTTTGTGACTTGGCTAGGGGGGCAGTTTGTTTAATACAGCTAATTTAGTATAACAGAAAAAAAACACGAAGATGCCTCAAAAACTCCCTTCTTTTACATTTGTACGCTTGTTTTTCTTAATAATCTATTTTGTTTTTTATGCACCTGCCATGTTTTCTCTTCACCACCCTTGGTTGACTGGTAGAGAATGCTTAAGGCATTAAGTCCGCCTTTGTACCTTTGTGTCGCATGGAGTTTTAATAAATAAATAAATAATCCCTCTGAAAATTACTTTTATCGATTAAAAACCAAACTATTATACATGTAATCATTCTAATTTTTTGCCAGATGATTCTACAAGCAACGTTTTACAGTTATAGTGTTTTAATTTTATAATCAAAGCTGTAAGACCAAGATCCCAGAGCTGTCTGACATAACTCATTTTCATATGGATGAAACCTTAGGTTCTCAGTAGCGGCTCCAAGGAGGAGATCCACGAGCACACAAGTATTCAAAGTACATAATACGCAGATATGTACATTTTTATTGTGTCTTTGCGCATCTCTTTCATTTGTATGCAGTCAGAGAGTGACCGCGCTTTAGGTCCTGTAGTCCTCTTAATCAAATCAAAAAAATCAAATTAGGAAACTTAACCGACTTCCTAATCAGTATTCCACTCCTAAAAATCAATAATTAGTTATACCTAATTAAAAACTTTCCTATATCTGTTAATCTACAGTCTGAACACTGTTTAAAGATTCCATTCGATAGCTTTTCAAAGTTCAAACACAAATCAAAAATGTCCGAATTAGTTTCTAATCGATAACTTTACCAAGTCCAAACACAAATCACGAACAACTTCCTATCATTTCATCTAATCCGATAATTTTATCAATTCAACTGTCAGCCGAGGGCTTAATTTATTAACTTTCAAATGCCCACACAGTTAATACAGTAACCTATAAACCCACACGTCAAAGTCACCGGGTAAACAACACTGTGGTTATTGTTAACCAGTAACTGGTGATCATATCTGTTGTTAACTTGAATTACGGCTCTTTGCTCATCTAATTACTATTCGATTTTGTAATTAATTTATTTGGAGGGGGTCCCGTATACCTAATATTAGTTTTGCTATACACATACATTTTGTACACTTGTATTTCTCTTTTTTTAGACACCTGCCATGTTTTTTCTTCGCCAACCTTGGTTGACTGGTAGTGAATGCCTAAGGCATTAAGTCCGCCTTTGTATCTTTGTGTTGTATGAAGTTTTAATAATTATATAAATAGTGGAAAAATTTATAAATAAATAGATTGGCTGCAGCGCTGCGTGTCGTAGTTTTGATTCTTGCATGGAACAAATAATGGCGTATAAATAGAGGTGTTCCAGGTCTGGAGGTAAGTAAGTTTACATGTTTGTGAATCCACGATACAGAAGTAATTCCTAGTGTGCGGTAAAGTATAATAGAAAAAAAATGCTAATGGTAAAAAATAAAAACGAAAACAAAAAAAAAAGATAAAAAAAAAGTAAAAAACAAAAGAAAAGACAAAAAAAAGATAAAAGTAAATAACCACTTATTGGTAAATACTGACTCATAAAAGTTCGATGAGTATCCAATTTTATTGCTTGTCAAATAGTTTCTGAATAGATATATTTCAACGTTAACTAAAAAAGTATAACCAATCACAAAACATTATCTCTGTAAAGCCCAGACGTCCTCCAAACTACTTCAAAAGACATTAATCAACTGTAGTAGGAATCGTTTTAGAAAAACACCATGTGGACCCCTAATGCGTTGTCACGACACTAGTAAACAAGCTGGCCATTAGCGCCCATTCTATGATAGCAGCAAATACAAGCACTACACGACAAGTCTCCTTCCCCACTTGAACAAAATGGGACAGACTCGCTTTAGAAGAAACATGACATTTTGGATACCTGCTAAAAGTAAGTACCTACTATTTTTTATATAATATTAACAGATTTTTGAGGTTAATTACCTATATCATTATTTAATGACCAGCTTTTTGACTAGACAGAGGCACGGTAATATTATCTATACAGTATTGTAACTCGGCCGTATCTTTGAAATAAATGCCTACAGCCGCGAGGTACGTAAACATGCGATAGGGCTGCCCGCACTATGGCTGCCCGCCTCCACCATTTTAATTACATTTGCCTACTTTGTGTTTCCATTTAGTTTTGTGATTGTAAATATACTTTTTTTATATAAACAAATAAAATACTTTGTGAATTGAATAGGAAGTGTTCAATATTTGCGACCGAAAAATATTTGCGCATCGACTGAGACGTATCACGTACCTACGAAATGCTTTATTATTAAATTTTAAAGTACAAAAATCCGCATTCTAAAGCTTAATTAAAAATTGTTTTGGGAAACATGGACAAGGTGGAGAAAAAGGAATATCTTTTACTTGGTTATAGATACCTGCAGCTACTTTACAATGTATATGTTTGGTTTTAAATGAAGCAATATTTATGTGAATGAAAAACAGCACAATATATCCTACTCGTCATATTAAATATATAAATATGTACTTGAACTTATTTTTATTGAAAATATCGCGCGGCACAGACGCGACTGTCTGCATCCCGAGCGCACCTCGAGATCGAGGCGCGTAGGTATAGCTCGCGTTTCGTCCGTTTGTATGAAGTTGGAATACTGTATAGATATTATTACCGTGACAGAGGCTTCACCAGTACGATAAAAGGTATCTCCATACAAACTTTGGACCCCCGTTTCATCCATTTAGGAAGTGAATTTTGAAAATTCTTTCTTATTCTTTGCATTCATAAAAATAATAATAAAAAGAAGACTTAAAATCACCGCTGCCGAAACTTCATACTGTTTTTTTTTTAAAAAAAAATTGTAACTCGTTTGAACTCGACTGAGTTTACCCATGAGGTATGCTCGGAGTTTCCTTGAGAGATCGCATCACGAACGAAGATATTCGCAGGAGAACCAAGGTTTCTGACATAGCCCAAGAATCGCCAAACTTAAGTGGCAGTGGGCAGGGCACACAGCAGGACAAAGCTCACAAAAAAAATAGTCGATAGGGCCGAAAGGTTCTGGAGTGCCGACCGCGCACCAGGAAACGCAGCGTTAGAAGGCCTCCCATAAGGTGGACCAATGACTTAGTGAGGCTCGCGGGAATCCGATTGATGCGAGACGCACAGGACCGTTAATTGTGGTGACACTTAAAAGAGTTACTCACCTGGTGTCCGTGTGGTTGCGCAACCAATTTGGCGGCGCAACCAACTCGGACGCCAGTCCGGCCGCCAGTGAGGCCCCTACCAAAGAGTATGTATGGGCTATATTTCACCGGGACACCATGGCGGCGCAACTGGTCGCGCCACCATGGTGTCCCGGTGAAATATAGCTCTTAGGGTAGGCCTATGTCCAACAGTGGACGTCTATCGGCTGAAATGATGATGATGCATTTTAGCTTTCTAGGTCCAAAGGGGGCGTTAATGAGTTAGTGAGAGAGTCAGGACTTTGCTTTTTATATATACAGAAGATACAGGCAATTAGCCTAGATACTGAGTATAGGCCCAACGCCGTTAGATTGTTCAACAATATGTCCCGCGTCACGTGAAAGCATTGTAAAGGAGTGGCAGTGGGCAGGGCACAATGCTCGCAGAACAGATGGTCGATGGGGATGAAAGTTACTGGAATGGCGACCACGTACCGGAAGACGCAGCGTTGGAAGGCCTCTCACAAGGTGGACCGATGACCTGGTGAGGGTCGCGGGAATCCGATCGATGCGAGACGCACAGAACCGGTCATTATGGAGACATTTGGGGGAGGCCTATGTCCAACAGTGGACGTCTTTCGGCTGAAATGATGATGATGATGAGGGGCTAGTTGCGGGACACTGGACAATGTTGCAGCGTCACGTAGATTGAGCGTTGCGCGTCATGTTGGGGTACATTTTGTCCCTTTGTGATTCTGAGGCTGTAATTAAACAAGCCCAATTCAGCGTTGGCATATTCATTGGCTCATTGTCCGAGGTTGTTGAAAGGTCATTTCAATCAATCTACTTAGCCTTTCCCAAATTGGGTGTCCCATTCTACATGGAGCGACAACTTATCTGACCTCAACCATCCAGTTAGAGACTAGTGTCCGATTTTCTGACTTCAGACTATGGACAGTCTGAGGTCTAGTAGAGTTATTTGTAGATCTATAAATAACAGCCGGGACCAAATGCTTATCGTGCTTTCCGAGGTACGAAAGAATCTCGGTATATTAAGATGGTCACCCATCCATAGAACGACCTTGGCCAGAGTTGCTTACCCTTGAAGATGTAAACCTATTATTATTCTAGCTGCAAGCTCCATATAATTAAAGGTCATTTAATCTAGTTAATAATATATGTTGAGCCGTCGAACAGTTATATAAAGAAAAATGGCATTTTTAATTTTTATTTTGTGTTTTGGTGGAACGGTCTTTTGATACGGCCATAATATTATAAAATAATGTTAACAATTTATTTTCGTTTACATAATACGAGTGTATAACTTTTAATCCCTTGTACTTAAACATATGGTCACTAGCATAGCCATTAATCAAACTATCAAGGGCAAAGTTTGGGCTTGCGGACGACGAGTATTGAGTAGCTCGCCGTCCGGCCGTCCGGTAACCGTCCAGACCGACCGATGACCCGAGTCGTCGACGGCGCGTAGTGTTGTGCGCCACAAGGAGACGTCAGCAAAACCGTAAGGGCCCAGCAGGGCCAAAGCCTACTGGGGCCATGGGTTTACTTTCGAAAGGGAAACCCATGGTTCTGGAACGCAAAAGCAAAGAAGGAACATAGGTGTGGTTTTAGTCCGCAGAAGTCTGACACGGCCTCCCACTCCGCCCTAAACCGAGAAAAGTCATTAGATTATATCCCACCTTAAAAAAGAAGAGGGGAAGTTTGTATGTACGTTTGTGTGCGTGTCTTTAATAAGTACCTACTCTTTCACTCTAAAAGTTCAGCTTCGAGGGAATGGATTTAAATGGGCCCGGAGATAGCAACTTGTCCTGGTCTAGGAGATTATTATTATTATAAGCTTTATTTTTATATCCCTTGCATGAACTAATATTTTATGTGTGTGTAGTTATTTGTTTGTTAGTGATGTTAGTTTGCGCGCTTAAAATAGGTTTAGTATTGTTAGGTGTAAGGGCCGCCTATTGCGGTGAAAGCTTCCTCCAAACTGTGCCAGGTGTCTCTATCTTTTGCCAGTCTCGGCCATATGTTTCCGGCTATTTGTACAATATTGTGATATCGAAAGGAAATCGCATGAGTTCGGTTTTTTATAGCCAACGAACTGGCTTGCAAAATATACTTTTAAGGAGTTTGCTGTTCTAGAATAGGTTTAAAAATTGAGTGGAACCAAGGAATGTCTAGTTTTTTTTTCAGTTCGGACATAACCATTGTAGCGCGATGTGCTGATATCGAATCCTGAAGAAAAGTATAAGTAAAATTTTATCACGTCCCAAGAGTTTCATTCAAGTAAAAGATCCATACCGTCACTCCATCTTTTGAATGGTCTACCCTTCCTTCATTTTTTGTATATGGTTACCAATTTGTAATTATTTGTGACCATCTTTCTTCCGTGGTTCTCTGGATATGGCCTGACCATTTCCATTTCAGTGTCAGGACCTGTCTAACCACATCTCTAGCGTTTGTTTTTTCCATTATCCGTGAACTTCTGATTCTGTCTTTCAATTCAATCTTCTTCGAACTTCGTTCAAGGATATAGATCTAAGAAATAGATTTTTTTTTTATCCCGGGAATATGTTCCCTTGGGGTAATTTTCTACTTTCACGCGGGCGAAGCCACCGGCAAAACCTAGTAAAACATTAATCACATTGTAGATTCATTAAAAATGAATTTGTTAAACTACTACTAGAATTGATAAACTATCAAGATACGACATCTACAAATAAACAAAATGTTGAAGTTAAATCGACGAGTTTATTAAACAACACTCGACATGTTACCGATGATATACCAACATTTTCGTGTTCTGTTTATCACGCCACCACCACAGTCTATCATACTTCAGCAGTAGATTAAGATCTTTGACCTTTTGACATTTCAACAGGGGTCATTTTAAATGTCGAATTGGCGATGACTCTAGGTGAATTTCCACAGTGAGAAGCTCTACCATGACCTTTTAATGCGATCCATCTAACGACCTAAACTGAATTGTTAAAGGGACAGAGCTATAATGGGTGTATTAGCTCCATCCTTGATCGTGATAAGTGCATCTAGACTGTCTTTAAGAGCTATATATGTATAAGTGTTAATACTCCACAACAATTATATCACTCGAGCTCTTGAATGCAATTTCTTTGCGATGATTACACTGTTTAATTTTTAAATTAAAAAAAAATTAAATCCATTTTTAGAATAAAGATTAGTCAGTCAAAATGTGACATGAACGCCCCTTTCCAGTCCAGTGCTTTGAAGACATCTTCCATTGCTGATGTGAGTGGTTTCGGAATAACGTCTACCGGCCTCACACGCCACTGCAAGAGGACAGGTTTCGAGGTCCGTTCCTGAAGTGGGACTGAGTAGACCCATCAAGCACCTCGTTGTACCGAAACTCTATCTGATACTATTGAAGAGATTGCAGTACAGCCCAAGTCTTGATCAAATCGAAGACTTTCTTCACACGCTTGCTTTGTCCACAATCAGTCAAAAGAGAGGCAAATTTTACTCTTTGATCTTCTGTACAACCTGACACAGCGTATGTGGTCTGTAGTGCTTGAATCCGGAATCCGGCTTCTTCAGTATTCTTGAAATTGCGAGTGAGACGACGTGTGATGATTCTGGAAAACGGCTTGTAGACATGGCTCAAATGTGAGATAGGCCTGTAATTTTTAAACATTCCTTCTTTCTTTTCTCACCTCTCATAAAGAAGAGTACCGTCACACCTCTGCCATGCCTGTGGCGATTTTCTCTCGAATATGGCAACAACTTGGAAGAATTTTAAGAACCGGTTTACCATCAAATTTCAGGAGTTCAACCGTAATTCCGTTATCACGATGCCTTGTTGATTTTAAACTGCTTCAGAGCCGGCCTAATCTCATATACCTAGGCTGTAACCCTTTGAGTACACGCTCTGAACTAACGAACTTCTTGGCATACTGGTTTGAGTAGAGATACAGTTACTCTGTGTCACCGCCCACCCCTTTCCCCAAAACAGCACGTTCAGTTTCAGCTTCTAATAACAAGTTACAAAGACAACAGCCTAACAGAACACTTAGTTTATGTTTACAAAAACAAAACATGTTTTCCGACCTTAAGAGCATCCTTCCCGAAGTACATTTTCATACAACCGCTCTTACGTGATTATGGCGTTGTTATACATCTTTATCTAGATATTTTGGAAACGAAATGAAATCGAAAAATTTTAGTAAGACCAATCCAGAAAATACCTCTGAAAATCTGTTATTATGCGCGAACTTTGGAACTGAAAAATAGAAAAAAAACAATAAAAGTATAAAAACCTTGCACATTTAATCGAAAAAAAATGATGAAATTTAATGAAAAAATAGTTGCCTCTTCATCAAACATCGCGTTGGATGAAACAAAAAGCTTTTATTACCAAACCATGCGCGCGTTGACGATAGACGTTTGGGAAAGAGCCCTCTTAAGTATATGCTTCGGGCGTGGAACAACATTTCCAGAATATTTGGAGAATCTATTATAGGTGCTAAAATGTAATGCCAGTAGTCAAGTGGGTGGATATTTCAAAGTTGGGAAAGATTTTAACGTTGGTGGTATTAGTTGGCAGTTTTGCAAAGTGCTCTGTGGTTCTGAGGCATCAAAATGGCACCTCTGCAGCAGTCGTGGCGCGGTATGTTGCTCCCTCATTTTTTAGACCAAAGTGGTCCATTTAAAATCGTGTGAAGTATTTTTTTTTTCTGAAGTTGGAAATCATTAAATAACTCCTCTCGCGGTGGAGTGAAAGGGAATGTCGGACTATTATTGACTAAACCCACCTGTGTTCCTTCTGGGCACGCCACAATTATGGCGGTAAGTCCCTTCTTTGAGGCGTGGTTGGAAAGACCTCACGGCGTCCTCCCCTTCCGCATGTCGCAGGTTCTCACCGAACACGGGAAGTTCGGGAAGTTCCTGCACCGGATTCGTGCGGAAGCGACGCCCGGGTGTCGCCACTGTGTGGACCGCCCGGAGGACACGGTGGAGCACACGGTGGAGGTGTGCCCCGCTTGGGAAGAGCAACGCCGTGTCCTCGTGGGGGCGATCGGCGGCGGCGATCTCTCGCGCCGGGCCTTGGTACAGGCCATGGTCCGGAGCGAGGAGGAGTGGCAGGCGGTCGCCTCCTTCTGCGAAGCAGTAATGCTGGCAAAGGAGGCGGCCGATCGCGTGAGGCAACGGCAACGGTCCTCACGCCCCAGCCGCCGCCGGGATTCCGATCCTGATTTCCGGCCACCGTAGGCGCGGGCTTGCGGAGAGCAGGCAATGGGTGGCCCGCCGTCCGACCGTCCGGTAACCATCCGGACCGAGCCCAAGTCGTCGACGGCGCGTATTGTTCCACGCGCGCCTCAGGGAGATGTCAGCAAATCGTAGGGGCCCAGCAGGGTCGAAGCCTACTGGGGCCATGGGTAGTGTGAAAACGAAACCGGGGCCCTGGGACGAAGGCAACGAAGGAACAGGAGTGGGTTTTTAGTCAGTAAAAGTCTGACACTATCTCTCGCTCCGCCCAAGAGCGAGATTTGTCATAAGATGATTTTCCCACCTATAAAAAAAAAAAAAAACCTGTGTTCCTTCAGTTTCTTTTTAAGTCACTAAGCTTCGATAACTCTTTCGAACAAACTCGCTGTGGTGATTGCGTAATGTGAATTAGATTTTGCAAGTAGAACATCCTGCGTTTGTTGTGGTGAGCAGTTAGTTGAGTTTTCTCCCTCAAAAAAGGGGTAAAGTGCCTCTTTAACTATCTCTTTTCTTAATAATATTTCATTTTTCCAGAGAACAAAGTCGACATTGCTAAAACCAAGTCTCAGAAGAGCGTCACAACCTTTCCGGAGGCGCTGAGAGCGACCCTCATCATTGGCCAGGTGTTCTCCTTGCTTCCCTTCGTTGGCGTCTTCACCAATGTCGCCAGTAATGTCAAGTAAGTTTAAAACTTAAGGTTGAAGTGGTAGCATACTTTTTGGAAGAAACCCTCAGAGTACTTACACATTATAAAATAGATTGTGTTAAATCACAGAGTTACCTATTCGCTAAAAACCAATCCAATTAACCTATAAAAACCAATTCAATTCAGTATTTCAATCTGATGGCAGATATTTTTCCGATCATTATATTGTTTATACTAGCTGTTGCCCGCGACTTCGTCTGCATTAAGTTCGTAAAACTGTACAATCATTCTGTGCTTGCAATTCATTCTGAAAGCATCGTAATTATTTATTGTACTTTCACATGAAACTGTTAAAGGTAAAAACGCAAATTACCTTCAGGATACATGTTATGAACGTCAATGAATAGAAAGAGTATGTAAGGGTCGTAGCAGTTGGCATTTCTGCCTACCCCAAGGGAAAAGGCACTAGTTAATGTATGTTTCTGGTTTATGTTCTGTAAAACAATATTGTCCAAGTGAGCACGTCACAATCGCAGCGGTAATGCCTGTCTTTGAGGAGTGGCTACAGAGGCGTCACGGCATCCTCTCTTTGTGCAGGACTCACCGGATGTGGTTGTTTCGGGAGGTATCTGTATCGAATTCAGCGAAAAGAAACACTCGAGTCTCACCATTGTGCGGATCGCCCGGAGAATACGATGGAACTTACGGTGGAAGTCAGTCCCGCTTGGTAGGAGCGCCGGCGCCGCCGTGTCCTCATGGAGGCGATTAGTGGAAAAAATGCCAACCAGTAGCCTCCTTCAGTGAAGCACTACGATCGAAGAAGGTGGCTGAAACTATGAAGGATGATGAGGGAAGTGATGCTCCAGGTGTTGAAAGCCGCAGGGCGATTGCGGTGGAGCCGTCCGGTCATCTGGTCAAAGCAATCCTGAATCGACGGCGCGTATTAATCTACGCGCGACTCATAATGATGTCAGCAAATGGATAGGGCCCTCTAGGGCCAATGTCTGCTAAGGCTGCCAGATTGTTCGAAAGAGTTACCTCCTGTAAAATTTTCGCCTCAATAATGTTTCACTGAAGAGTTTAAGCCGTCAGACGGCTTGGTAGAGGTAAACAAAGGAACATAATCGGGACACCGACCTTCAGCTGGATAACGTTTGCACTGATGGTGCAAAGCCAAAAAGCCAGTGAATCCAAAAATTACCATTATCATCAACTATCTTCCTCCACAACAGTACTTATGAAGAATTTGCGAGAGCATGCTTGAATTGATTGTTGCTTGATCATTTGGGACGTAAAAATTACTTGTTCATTTACCTAGGATTTTTTGGTGTGTATTTGACTGACGTCCTCGTACTCGTATATCAGACAAATGTTATTCCGTAGTGGGAACTACCCTATGAAGAGTCTCCAACTTTTGAATGAATTTCGGTGAAATCTTGAACGCGTGTATCCCTGTCCAATCGAACTCGCATATTGATGGCCAATCCGAGAGGTCACTGACGCCGATTGCCTCTATGAAGACACGGCGGTTCACCCAAGCAGGATAGACCTCCACCGCATGCTACAACGGGTCCTCCGGGCGATTTGTAAAATGGTAATATCAGGGTACTTCCAACCGAATCCGGAACAGAAACCGCGTGAAACACCCTCAACAGTCCTGAGCTTGTGTATCCATAAAATAATGAAATTTCGGTAAACAAATGTAGCAGCCGATTAGTGTTATCCCTGAGACTGGCCTCCCTCAGAGGGTGGTTCCAGTGTTGGTCACCACTCACTGCAAGGAGGTAACGTACGGATGTCGACGTAAGGCTGCAAGGAATCTGAGATACATCATACGTTGTCGAACTGTGATCAGGAACGCAAACCTTTCGACCCAGTTTTATATGAAGCAGTGACTGCTAATAATAAAACACACCATTATTAGGCCGCAAGGTGCCATCATCGCGGAGGACACAGTGGAGCACACAGAGGTGTGTGTTGTCCTCGTGGAGGCAATCGGCGTCAGTCACCTCTCGCGCCGGGCCTTGTGACTTTGAGCTATGGTCCAGAGCGAGGAGGAATGGCAGGCGGTCGCCTCCTTCTGCAAAGCCGTAATGCTAGTGAAGGAGGAGGCCGCACGCGTGAGGGAACGAACGTCCTCGCGCCGAGCCGAGATTCTGACCCCGACGACCAGCCACGGTAGACGCGGGCTCGCGGACATCCAGCAACGGGTCGTCCTCAGCCGTCCGGCCGTCCGGTAATTGACCGGACCGAGCCCAGTCGTCAACAGCGCGTAGTGATCCACGCGCTCCTCAAAGAGATGTCGCAAAGGGCAACTGAAGGACACAGGTGTGGTTTTAGTCAGTAAAAGTTTGACACGCCTTCTCGCTCCAACCAGAGTGGGAGAAGTCATTGGATGACTTCCACCCTTAAAAAAAGAAAAATAAAGGTGCCATCATTATCATTATCATTTCAGCCGATAGACGTCCACTGTTGGACATAGGCCTCCCCAAATGTCACCATAATTACCGGTCCTGTGCGTCTCGCATCCATCGGATTCCCGCGACCCTCACCAGGTCATCGGTCCACCTGGGGGCCTTCCAACGCAAGGTGCCATGCTACCCCTTCCGAAAATTTGGCCGTGTTATTTTAAAGTCAATAATTAAATACATATTTACTTTTATCGCCTTTGGTTGGTATCCCTTGAATAATCACGGTCAATTAGCTTGTTACAACCACGGGGAAAAAAAGCAGTAGGATTAAAAATGACTCCGTCTAACTCCAGTTTAACCATAACGGTTTTCGTCCAATTTTAAACAATAAAACTGTCTGCAAACTTGGGCGATGGTCATTCTTCCGCCACTCAGAAAATTACGTAAAATACACAATGCCATCTATCAAATATGACGTTCAACTATCATTGTCATCATTATTTCTACTTTCAGTCTTTAGATGGCGTTACGAGTATCTGAATTGCGTGTGGTGCCATATTTACAACATTTTAGTACGTGATTTTACTCGCCGCTTTGATTTTATTATGTGTTTTGATTAATTTTTACAAAATATTTAGAAGATATCGAATAGAAATGTCAATTTTATTTTGAAAAAATGGTAAAAGTTATTTTATTACAAAAAAGAAGATAAAATAATGACAAAATTTTTAACTGTAGCTGGGAATCGAACTCGTGGCAAATTTCGTTCAATGTCGACATTTTGGATTATTGCTCACCCCCCATAGCAAATAGCGTGATAATATGTAGCCTAACAGTTGACCCGGCCTATAAGGATTATGTATGCAAAATTTGAACAGGATTGGTTCAGTAGTTTTTTCGCCAACTAATACCAACGCTCCACCATTTTACTGTTTTATTATATGTATAGAAAATGGTAAAAGTTATTTTATTACAAAAAAGAAGATAAAATAATGACAAAATTTTTAACTGTAGCTGGGAATCGAACTCGTGGCAAATTTCGTTCAATGTCGACATTTTGGATTATTGCTCACCCCCCATAGCAAATAGCGTGATAATATGTAGCCTAACAGTTGACCCGGCCTATAAGGATTATGTATGCAAAATTTGAACAGGATTGGTTCAGTAGTTTTTTCGCCAACTAATACCAACGCTCCACCATTTTACTGTTTTTTTTATTATATGTATAGATGACGAATGGAACCACTTTGTTATCTGGAGTAGCGACCACGTACCGGAAGACGCAGCGTTGGAAGGCCTCCCACTAGGTGGACCGATGACCTGGTGAGGGTCGCAGGAATCCGATGGATGCGAGATGCACTGGATCAGTCATTATGGCGACACTTAGGGGAGGCCTATGTCCAACAATGAACGTCTTTCGGCTGTAATAATGATGGATGGAAAGATACAAAACGTGCATTATGGACACTAAAATCAAAATGCTAATGTAGCATGGTAAAAATGTGATCATTAATCTGATTGTCTAGACAAATAATATTGAATAAGAATCACTAGTGTTACATTTTGTAAAAAAAAAAAATATTGGGAATGTGGGAACTATGTGGATTACTTTTTCTTTTCTGTAATTTTAACATGATGTCTGGCAGTTTTGAGTATTTGATGAGGCCTACCCAAATATCCTTTCTTTGATATTGTTCGTCAAGTCATTGAGCTCCTTAGTAGTCCCAAGTTTGAGCTACACGAATGCTGACAAATGCTTGCACTGACTGGACAGGTCCACTCAAATCAGTGTGGTTCTTTCTTCAAAAGACCATCTGAGACACTTATCTGCATGGTTCTCATATGATTTGACCATTACATGTTTACTATATGGACTTTAAAAGAGACTTTGACCCCTGAGTTTGTTTCGGTGTTTCTTCTCAGGGTAGTCAGCTAGGAAACACCGACCTCATCTAGTTTAAACTGACGAAAAAAAAAAAGTGTAAAAGTGTTTTTTTTTAAACTTATTTGCAAAATAAATATCATTTATTTACTAGTGCCCCTGGTTATGTTTTGTATGTTTCAGGTTTGTAAAAACGTCATGGAAGTGCGCATACTCGTTACTGTCGATCATCGGTCAGATGTTCATGGCAGTGCTTTGTATCAACAAACTAGCTAATTCCCATGTCTCCCTGAATAGCACCTGTAAGTAGCCATTGTCTTTTTTCATTTGAAAGGTAAGTAATAATTTATTTAGTAGAAAGCTTAACTCTTTTGCCACATGTACTACTTACTAAGGAGCACGGGGATTGGCTGTACCCATGATATAACGAATGTTTCCGATACACTAATGGGTTTTGATACGAAACAGGTGTTATTAGTTTTACACTTCGAAAATAGGAACGTAATGGAGTAGAAATTATCTTTTAACTTGTTAACTCGTCAATATCGGAAATAACGAAAAGAAAAATAATCAATAAATTCAACAGAAATCTGACTTATACAGGCTGAAAGGGCGTAATTATCTAGGAAGTAACGAAAAGAAAAATAATCAATAAATTGAACAGAAATCTGACTTATACAGGCTGAAAGGGCGTAATTAAGATATAAACTTGTATATAAATAATTTTATAGGGTTAGCAACTCTGTGATAATTGACGTGACAGTATGACTTTTTATCAGTGTATGTGTATGTATCTCAATCATTGACGTATAGTGTATCTGTGTGTGTTTATTTCAACGTCAAACGTCAAGTTGACAGATTGTCAATCTGACATTTACGGATTTGATCTTCTTTCGACACGTTTTGATATTGCATTATTATGATAATACTTATGTTTTGTCTTTATTTCATAAAACGGCAGTTGAAATCATAATAAAACTTAAAGCACGCAGGTACGGCAATTTTAGCTACATTTTAAATAATTATATTGCGTAGGAACGAATAATCGAAAAAATGTGCGTTTTGTTTTAACTAAAACATTTTTCAGCTTTTTACAAAAACCGAGGACTGAAAAATTCATATTTAGTCATGATTGAAAGGAAAACACTGGAACTTGTTATAAATACTTTTATTTCAATAGTAATACTTGTACATGTACCCTCAGTTTACACCTTACAGTTCAACCGCCAACGATAGATTGACTGCACGACAACATTCTGTCAGTCAATAGCTCTGCATCTACGTCATATAAAGTGGGGGAGAGGCGCGCGTATAAAGTCAATGGATAGACTAATTTACAAAATTGTGTTATAAATATCTCGTAAATGTTTTTGAGCCAACTTTTCAAACTATCAGCAATTTATTGAACCAAATTATCGTTACTGGTCAAATTGCGTACTGTTAAAATCTTTAAAAGTCCCGTGTTTACTTTAATAAATAAGATGGGATTATTCGATTTATTTGTAATTGCTTACATTCGTCCATCCTGACCACACAGTCGCGCCCTCGCGAAATATTAGGTAATAAAAAAAAATCTTATCAAATTATACATAACAAATACAAAAGAAAAAATCCAAAATCTACTAGTTACATATTGATTAACATTGTATCATACATATTGTACAGACAACATTTCAGACAAATGTAACGTAGCTAACAAACAAATTATAATTTTACACATTTTACATCGATTAATACATAATCTGAACCAACGCAACATTAAGGTATTTATTGTACTATAAACAATTCAATATTATCATTAATAAATCATTTATAACTAATATACAAACAAACAAATAACATATTAAACAATGAGTATTTCATTGTAATTGCTCACAATAATCCTATTAGAAAACAATACAGGACTAAAACTATTTATCTATAGCATTTATATATTAACAAGTCTTTGCCTTTAATTGTAACAATTCATATTGGTCTTGGCAATCATAATTCACACTTTTACGTTATCTTTACACTTTTACTTTGACTTTCACTTTTATTTTTGCTGAAACCATACTAACCATACTGACCATACTGACCATACTAACCATACTAACCATACTAACAATACTAACCATACTAACCATACTAACCATACTGACCATACTATTTTATCGAAATTGCTGAGCTAAGCTAAGCTACGTTAAATAAAAGCTAAGCTAAATTTTGAAATCTAATAAGCGAAACTAATCTTTTCTAAGAATCCTTATTATGTCTGCATGTTTGTTGAATCTTTATTAATTAAACCACTTAGGCTTATCATGGCTTGTTCACAGGTGACCATTTTATACACAATTCGTTGATTCATTTCTTTAACCATTTTCAATTTTATCATCATCGTTACTCTCATCTTCCGACTGATACTCTAGTCAGGAGTAGATTACATCTATGAAAAAAATGGCGAAATACCTTTGTTTACCCTTTTATTGGCAATAGGCGTATCTTACACTCAGTATCTGTCACTATGTAATATTTTGAATTAGCAATACGGGCCTAGACAATACAAAACTAATATCATAACTTTCCTTCGATTGGCTTCTCTTTCTACGCTAACCAATTGTCCTACATTTTACTGATGCAGGGGAATTCTAGCTTTATCAAACATTTGCTTTTGTTTTTCCTAAACACTTTATATTGTATCTAACCCTCCGTTTCTAATATCTTCTACAGCATTTATATTTGTAGCATTAATTTTGTGAGCTGGTAGACCCAGCGCACTCTCAGTCGACCCCTTCAGTCTTAACACAAATAACAATTTATCTGAGGTTTTAGCTACTGTTTTGTTGATGTATTATTTAAATCCCATTGTACTTGTTGCAAATACTGATCCTATGGTTTTTTTTTTATATTCTTCCATAAATCATAAACGTTAATTAATCTAACATCTTACTGTAATGCTCTAAATGCCCGATTGTGCGAGAAGTAGCAATCGTATATATATATTTTCTGTATTTAAAACATGCTTCATAAGCATTTTTTTTTCTAATAAACACTATTTTGATTTGTGAGCTGGTAAAAGTATGACCTCTATCTTATTACTCGAGAAAGCACAGCGGATAAATTAAATTATTCATTGGAAACTGAAATAGTCGAGCCTTAGCATTTTTAATTAGTTTAGGAATAATGAATGTATACGTATCAGTAATGGCTAATACTTTTATATCTTTATTTTGGTCTCATCCAAAGAATCTAGCGCGTAGCGGCGGGATCATGTACTATGTGAAAAAAAACTCGGATGCCTTTGCCATGGGATGTAAAAGTTCTCTTTCCATGAACACACTGAACGCATGCTTGGCAGTATTTTAGAACTACTTTATTGGGAACTAGTAAATGGTTTCAACTTTGTCTAAGGTCTTCTCATACGAAAAGCGACATCTAAAATCATCAAAAGTGACAATATCACGACGAAAGCATGTAAAACTTGAATCCGACACTTTGGCTTAGACCATCTTAGTCCTTTGTCCGTTATTTTATAAAATTTTATACGGATAGGCAGCTATTTAATTCGGTTTGAGTCTAAATTATCCAATATAATAATTTTGTCCTTTGCATCTTATCGTCTTTCATTTGAACCGTAGCTAACCAAACTACAATAGAATAGAATAGAATAAACTTTATTGTACACCAGAAACCAAAACTAGCTAAACTAAACTAGCTAGTCAAACTAGAATATATGTACGATGTATTTACCCTACAACGGGTCCAACTTAGAGCGTCTACGTTCACCATAAAAATGCCTTGGTTTATGAATTATATCGCAATCAAATGGCTCATATAAAGCTATAATCGGTTACAATAGTGAATTTTAACCCTATAAGATAACTAATCTAAATCTAATGAAATGATTTACTACTGCTAGGGTTTCAACCCGTACGATGGAAAGTGCTACTCTTCTGGTGAAATAAGTATACCAAATTAAGCGACTGGTTTCATCACTCTTTTGTTTTTTTTTTTTTTAAACTCCATCTAAACCGTGTTAACTCGCTCTCGTAATTCTGTAATGACAGCATTTGGATTGGGTTTTTTAACTTACAATAGGTCGTGGTACTACTTAGCTATGTAAATGTAATTTCTTCACTTCTTTTTCTAATTTTGAGATCCTTTTTTTTAGGATTAGTACTACTATCGCAAAGTTTTTAATAAAATGCCTAAGAAATCAGCCAGTCCTAAGAACTGCTTAACAATTTTTTTTTTTTTTTGTAGTTATCAACCACATTTATTTGACACTATCTATATTCTTTCAGCTTTTCCTGAGACTTTCAAGCCTAAATATTTAATTTTAGAACAAAAGAAGTTACATTTCGAGAGCTTCAATGCAAGACCTGTATTTCTAATTTTATCAAATACTAACTCTATTTAAGCACACGGCCAAACAAAATCGAGAGAATCAGAACCTTGTCCATGCAAATATATATTCTCAAATTATCAAAGATTTTATTAATAGTTGTCAAACCAAACGGGATCTTATTAAATTGGAATTGTCCTTCTGGTGTGACGACAGCAGTTTTTTTTTTCTTTTATCCATTACAGTTAATTCCATTGGATTAGTACCTAGATGCTAGGTCAAATTCTTGTATCTGTCTATACAGAGAAAATTAAAATATTATATATAGGAAACGTTTTTTTTTTTGTTTGTAATGAATAAATTCAAAAACCACTGAACTTATTTTAAAAAAATTTGTTCACCAATAGAAAGCTACTTTATCACTGAGTGCTTCACCCGCGGAAGCCACTGGTCGGAGCTAGTAAGTTATATATATCCCGCTAACCAATCCATCTGATCATCTATCTTGGGCAAAGATAATATTTAATAATCTTTCAATTTAAACCTCTATGATCTATGCAAGGGCGCTTTCCTTTTTTTTTGTTACTGGAATTATATTATTGGACTTGCAAACGGATACTCTTATGATACCGGATTTTGGTTTTCTTCATGAGAGAAACTATAAGGCCTGTAAACTATAGGTTGGGGCTCAATAAATTGATGCTCATTAAACTCTGTTAGATTAGTAGCAAAGCCAGTTCGATAACATTGTATAAGATTCAACAGTTGCGATTCCTGAATCGTATGAGGACAATTAATTAAGTAAGAGTTTTAAAGGACTCACAATAATCAATTTTATTAATAGTAGGACAAACAATAATTTTAATTCGCAGTAATTACCCTCTAGCTATTAACTAAACATATGAGTTACTTCATTTGATAAAATAATTATCAACGAATGTACCATTTTCAATTAAATAGTGGGTATCCGCTTCTATTTTATCCTTTACTAATATGAACCCCGTTATGTTTTAAGATGAGTAAACCGTCACATACGAAAATCCGGGTAGTATTCAATAACTCTTTTGAAGACAGTTTAACCTCGCCATTAGTTTTTAGAAATTGGCGAGAAATTATTAATTCGTAATCAATTTTTAAGATTTTAACGCTCCAATGCTTCAGTAAATTACCGTCCAACTAGTAATGAGTATTTCAAGAATGTTCAAGGATGACGGTAAGATTAACTAGACCATTATACCTTGATCGAGTTTATAAAACTAACCTATATGTGTGTCTGGGTGTAGTTTATCTATAATATGTATGTTTTTAGAAATGTATGTTTATCAGTTATCTAGTACTCATAACACAAGCTCTGGTTAGCTTGGGACTAGACGGCGTTGTGATAGTTGTGAATTATTATATTATTATTATATCATAAATTACTATTCCAGTAAAACCTATCGAGGTCACCGAATAAGTTCTATCCTAGTCGTCTTATGTTTCAACTGAATCAACGTTTCTATTCAGCATTAACTTGCTTCGTGAATCTAAATAAACTACTTTTTCAACACACGTGAGCAATTAATGATTACCGTCCTTGGCTCTCTTAAGACCCTCGCCACGGCTCGGGTCTAAATACCGCCTCGACGGTAACCACCAACATTACACACTTATATCATAATGTACTATTTGAAAACCGTTATTACCGAATTAAAACAAATTTTGCATCTCCATTCTTTTGATAACACTCATTAGAATCGTGACTAAATATTGAACAGTACATTTGTTTAACGGCTTAGTACTCTTATTCGTGATCTGACCCTCTTTCCTTATAATTCCAGCACCTGATCGTTTGAATTATTTAGTATATGGTTTATCTATAGTTAAGAATTTCGTATACATATTTATTTTACCTATACTTTTTGCATTTTGCAGTTATACCAGAAAGTTGGTCGTGGTTATCAAAATCTATTGGGCAACGTGATTTTATCATATTAATAATCATCTAATTAAAGACAACCACGTATTCAAAAGTATTTGGCCGTAACTTTCATCAGACGGAAAAGCTCGAGCCTTTCTGCACCCAGCTATAATTGACAGTTATAATACTTTCGTATGATTTGTTGGTCTGTTCAATGTAAATGCTCACTATTTTCATTTACTTTATGAATCCCATACTCGAATGATTATCAAGAAAATTGATAAGTTTAAAAAATCAGCCTTGCGGCTACCTCTGTTACCCTGCCTGCCAACCTGGCTGCAGCTTTGCCTGCCAACCTGGCTGATGCTCTGTCTGCTGCCCTGCCTGCTGCTCTGCCTGCTGTCCTGGCTGCTGCCCTGGCTGCTGCCCTGGCTGCTGCCCTGGCTGCTGCCCTGGCTGCTGCCCAGGCTGCTGCCCTGGCTGCTGCCCAGACTGCTGCCCTGGCTGCTGCCCTGGCTGCTGCCCTGGCTGCTGCCCTGGCTGCTGCCCTGGCTGCTGCTCTGTCTGGCACAGGCGATGAAACTTGCAGTGGTTGAGCCACATTTCAATCACCATTGTTATCCCCATGTAAACCTGGACAGTAAAATAATACACGGACACAGCTATTCCTTAAAACCTGTGTAACTTTAAAATTATGGCGTAGATATTGACCACCATTACATATCATGAACGTTTGAAAGATTGATTAAATTCTTTAAACCATGCAACGAATTAATTCACTGACACTAGGGAAGGTACAGTCAGATGTTATCATATTTTATATTTCAAATCACAACGACCATTAATATTACAAAAGAAAACGTAATATTCTAGACCAATAACTGATTCGTAGTTATGAATTTAGATAACACCCCGTTTAGTCACAATTCCTATGCTAGCAAGCATCTTAAATAAGTCGCCAAGTTCTAATTCTTATGTGTAAATACGATTACATTAAACAAAACAAAATGTACCACAAAAAGTTAAGTACTATTTTAAAGCATAAATTTCACTGCATTTCGCTTTCTTATATGTAACAAAAAAACAATAATACTTACGTGAATCATCCCACTTCTGAACTGAAAGGAAAACACTGGAACTTGTTATAAATACTTTTATTTCAATAGTAATACTTGTACATGTACCCTCAGTTTACACCTTACAGTTCAACCGCCAACGATAGATTGACTGCACGACAACATTCTGTCAGTCAATAGCTCTGCATCTACGTCATATAAAGTGGGGGAGAGGCGCGCGTATAAAGTCAATGGATAGACTAATTTACAAAATTGTGTTATAAATATCTCGTAAATGTTTTTGAGCCAACTTTTCAAACTATCAGCAATTTATTGAACCAAATTATCGTTACTGGTCAAATTGCGTACTGTTAAAATCTTTAAAAGTCCCGTGTTTACTTTAATAAATAAGATGGGATTATTCGATTTATTTGTAATTGCTTACATGATCGAGTAGCGTAATAAATAAGCTTTCTTATAAGGTATAACACTGGTGTTCAAATTTCTTCGGAATAATAGACCATATTTGACCTCTCCTTTGGCAGGTAGGTTCCTTATATAGACATCAGCTAAGAACGGATTTTACGAAACTCCATCCCTAAGGGGGTAAAACGGAGGTTGGAAGTTTGTATGGAGAAACTTCTTTTACGCCGGTGAAACCACTAGCAGAACCTAGTACCCTATAAATAAAACGCTCAATATTTTATAATCTATGCGCACATACGTTTTACCGAAATGGCGCGAAATCACGCGCGAACCTTGGGTTAACTGCTCACAGTTACTTGACTCTTTAGGTGGCCAGAGGGCTTGACGACTAAAGAATCAGTGCTTTTATTGAACGTGACAATACTGCTGCTGATATGAGCACCTCACCCACTTTACACAGCGACTTCGATGATTTTTTTGTCAATTATACTACATTATTTTTAGTACATGCGAAATCTGAATATAGTTTGTTCAGAATCAGTAACTGAATCGATTCTAATAATTTTTACACCATGTTACATTTTTTCCCAAATATATTTAAAAAAAGGTCACAAGTTGGGCACCACCGACACTAAGTACAACACAGGTCATAGCGGGCATTAGGCGCCAGCGCACAGCTGGGTGTGGGAGCAAAACAACCCCTCAGTCGCCCGGATGCCCCAGTGACCATGTATTTGTGCGGACAACCAGGCAACATAACAAGCTTATAACTTTGTGATTTTTCATGATACAGTTATGAAATTTTGTACATAGATTCACATAAAAATACTAGACACGTGTTTCGGTTTTCGCATATACCAAAACTAATAATGTTCATTGGTAATTAGTAGTAATAACAAGGTAACATTACATTAACTTCTGTTTTTGAGGTGGGAAATCATCAAATAATTCCTCCCGTTCTGAGCAGAGCAAGAGGGAGAGTCAGAGTTTTACTAACTAAAACTCACTCCTGTTTCTTCAGTTGCTCGTTGCGTTCCATGGCCGCGGTAACTTTTTCGAACAAACCTGCAGCAATCAGCTGCATATCATAGCACAGAGAGCAGGATAGGAGATGGAACACAGTTTACGACTTCAGTCCACATCTAAACCTTGCAACGATTCCGTCAATGTAGCTCCACTATGCGATGCCTTCTATCTCTGTTACTCATTATAGGTACTGTTCTCTTTCCAGCACCAGTAATCTTCTACGTGACGACTTGCGTGACGATGATGATGTTCTTCCAAGTGGCCCGGCGCTGGCCCCAGCTGGTGCAGCAGATTGCAAAGGCTGAAGACATGGATCCCAACTTCGATTGCAGTCTCACCAGGAAGTGCAATATTACTTGTGCTGTTGTGCTGTTATTGGCTTTGTGTGAGTAGCATTTTGTGGTTTAAGGATCAAGTGTTTTGAGTAGTTTTGGAAAGCTTAGGAACTGGTCAGTTATTTCTACAGACATCTATTTACTTTGGTGTTTACAAATACCGAAATTTATATTAAAAAAGACTGTAGTTCAGAGTCGGGGTTCGGCATAATAAATATTGAAATAGCAACGCTCGATTAACAATTCAGTTGTTACAATAGTACATTTTGATACAAATGGAGAAAGTTTGTCATTGCAGCCGATGCGGAATTGGCCCAAGCCGCAGGCGAGGATGTTATGGAGTCAAGTGCTGCAGTGATAAACCACATGTATCGAACAACGTTTTTCAATTCACTGATGAAGAAATAAATAAACTAGGGCTGCCTAGCAACTCGTGGGAGCAGCGCGGCGCTCAGCCTGATGCGATAAATACAATAATTTTTACGCACTTGTGCGGAAAACAGTAAATTGCGTGCCTAAAACCGGTTAGGACAGGATCGGGTTTTTGAGTAAGCGTTTTGAAAAAATATAAGTATCTCTGTACCCATATTCATACCAATATTAGTAAACTATAAGTACGTTTAATATTATAGTCTATTGAACAATATTGGGTCGGTACATACTTTATTAAGATTTGATATGAACTGATCACTTTTCCTGCTATGAAAATCTGAAGAGCAACGTACAGGTTTTTTATAAAATTTCATATAATAAATTAATTTAATTTTAATCTACGGAACAATTCAAACAAGACTTTATATAGTTATGTATTTCTGCCAGTGGGATGATGATTTTCCCGCTCTGGGTGTAGTGAGAGGAGGGTCGGACTTTTACTGACTAAAATCCAAGGGCAACTGAAGGAGCATGGGCATTACTTCAGTTACCCTTTACTGGCAGCTCATGTACTCTATATCTTAAGAAAGAGTACAGTTTTTTTTTTGTAAAATGCAATACCCGCTCAATTTCTTTCTATGTAGATGTTAGATAGTGTCGTCGCCCCAATTTATTTAAAAAAAAATTAAGAGTAATGAACCCTAGAACAGAACCATTATGACGATATTTGAGGAAGGTCAATTTTCATCTGTGAAAAAAATGCTTTTAATGAATGACTAACCTGTTGCTCAAGTAGTTAGTGACGCTGACTGCTATACTGGTCGTGGGTTTGATTCCCACCCAAGACAAATGATTGTGTGATGAGCACGATCACTTATTCTGTGTCTGGGTTGTAATTTATCTGTAATATGTATATATAGTGGAATATTATTATCATCTACACTAATATTACAAACAGGTAAAGTTTGTTTTTTTGTTTGTAGGAGGTAATCTCTGAAAGTACTGCTCCCCCAGCCAAGTTACAATCGTATCGTTCGCGCCGAACGCCTCGAGTAGGCCACGCCTCCGATTCCTTTGTTCTGACCACGTGACTGAGCGTTGAGATTACGTCAGAACAAAGGAATCGGAGGCGTGGCCTACTCGAGGCGTTCGGCGCGAACGATACGATTGTAACTTGGCTGGGGGGGCTGGTCCGATTGCTAAATTTTTTTTACCGGTAGTAAGCTGCTTTATTCCTGAGTGACATAGGCTATATTTTATTTACGCGGGTGAAGCCGCGGGCAAAAGCTAGAAATACATTGATAATGATATTTTTTTTTGCAGTGGAACACATCTTGTCTCTATTGTCAGCATTTGCGGGGGCCAAAACTTGTTACGCCAACCTGGGTGTCTATGAAGGCTTCGTCACACACTTCTACCCGTGGGTCTTTAACTATTTACCGTTTTCTGTTGTGTTGGGTGTTATTACTCAGGTAAATAAAATCTTATTTTGATAGTTATAAGCAGAGATCGGAATTAGGTAGAGTTATTCATGTACCTACTTGCATAGAAATGTTGATATTAATATAGTTCTTCCCGGGATTCTTAGTGAAAAATCCCGTGTGGTCAACAATATTACAAATATTGAAAAAGATCTCTACGTCAACTGAGGTGAGGTTAACAAAATACACTCCCTTCTCCTCTTCATTAATGTTTACGTATATTTCTGATAGTGTCATAAAAAAAATCTGCTCTTTAAAATTAATCGCGGGATTTGAGCCATAACCACTTTATTCTTTTGTTGTATGAAATCAGTACAAGTACTTAAACAACTCCATCTAATTCTGACCTCTGGTTATAAGACACAACCAGTTGACCAATCTTTCTTTTTTACTTAAGTTTTTCGCATTTTACCGGTTAGTTGTCTGGTTCTATATTGATTAAAATATAATTTGTGACTTGTGAAATAAATACGTGTTACGTACAAGTACGTACGACACGTATTTGTTTTACGGAATTATTATCATCATCTCCTTGCCTTATCCCGACTAGATTGGGGTCGGTGGAGCGAGAGGGCGTGTCAGACTTTTACTGACTAAAACGACACCTATATTCCTTCAGTTGCCATTTTCGTTCTAGGACCTCGGGTAGCCCTTTCAGAAGTTGAACCATGGCCCTAAGCTTCGGCCCTGGACTCCTACGGTTCCTTATGCTGGGGTCAGCTTCCAGTCAAATCGAATGCAGCTGATTATAGTATTTTACTCATAATATACGGAGCGACAAGCTACAAGGTGGACCGATGACCTGGTAAGGGTTGCGGGAATCCGATGGATCTGAGACGCACAGGACCCTTCCTTGTGGCAACACTTCGGGGAGGCCTATGTCCAACAGTGGACGTCATTCGGCTGAAGTGATGATGATGATGATGTTGACGAAGCGACTACCTTTCTGATCTCCACACCCCAGTAATTGAGTAACACTATACCCCTTAGCAAGACAGATATCAGATTTCCAGGCTATCAGGCAAATGACAGCCGGGATCAACAACTTAACGTGCTTTCGGCGGCACGGAGAAGTCTCGGTATATTAAGATGATCACCCATCCACAGACAGACCTCGATAAGCGTTGCTTAACCTTCGATATTATAATAGTCAGAAGCTAATTAAAAATCATTTTAGCTTTAGTAAGACAACTTGTATCCGAATCTTCCAGTATTCCATGTTCCATTAGCAATACCGAAGAGGAAGTTGTGATTTTAATTTCAATTGACTAATAATTAAAGGAGATGTTTCATTTTTGTATTGGGCTCCGGCCATAACATGTACATTTAGCGAAGCTGGCCCCTAAATAGAATAAAGTAACATTTTTTTGGTAATATCAAATGGTTTTATGTACAAAATTAAAATTAAAAAGGTTTGACGTTTGTCCTAAGTGTTATGACAGCCATGACAGGTCATAGAGATGACGTTTACTTAACCTATAGAATTGTTTTGTTTTTGTTTATCAGAACTAAACTCATAAATAGTCTAAGATCAGATCTGTGATCTTTCTAATAGAATATTAGACAAAAGTGGCTCACCAAAGCACGATCAAATCTTTGAATCATTTCTTAAATAAAAAGGGACAAAAGTCACTTTGAGCGTTCGGGCGGTTATTTTGAATTCGTTTAGAAACACACTTCAAAAATGGAGACTAAAGATTTTTGACGATGAAATGGTCACACTTAATAATTATGTTTACTCAAATATATATATAAGAGAATAATAGTAATTTTTTTTTTAACACTACAAGAATACACACATTTTTTAATTATTTTCTACGTAACATTGAGTTGATGAGACATGCATCTTCTAGCGTATGCCATCCACATTTGGAGTGAGGCCATCGAGAAACACGGGGAAGCGCTTGCCGTCTCCCTCGATATCTCGAAGGCTTTCGATAGGGTCTGGCACGAAAGCCTTATTAGTAAGCTTCCTTCTTTCGGATTACCTGCTGGTTTGTGTGCTTGGATTGCAGACTTCCTGAGTGACCGGTCCATCCGAGTGGTCATCGATGGTTGCTCGTCCGGTCTAATGGCCATTAATGCCGGGGTCCCTCAGGGGTCAGTGCTCTCGGCAACATTGTTCTTGCTGCACATAAATGATCTGCTTAAGCCCGGTACCTTTGGGTATGCAGACGACAGCACTGTTGCTGAGAGTTACATATCCAGCGCGCAGGCTAGTGGGTCACAGATCCAGTCTCTCCGAGAGGCTATGGTCGAGCGCTTGAACTTGTCCTTGGAGGCAGTCTCTGAATGGGGCGATGCCAATTTGGTCAAGTTCAATGCTGCTAAAACCCAGGCGTGTCTATTTTCCGCTAAAAGGAACCAATTCAGCCCTGCTCCAACTTTCCGGGGCGTAACCGTGCCAATAACCGACCATCTTGATCTCCTTGGTGTTATGCTGATGTCAACACTCAACTTTGGGCCATACATCGAATCAAAGGCTCAACTGGCAGCAAAAAAGCTGGGAATCCTCGCGAAGGTCAGACAGTACTTCACGCCGGAACAGCTGCTCAAACTTTATCAAGCGCAAGTTCGATCGTGTATGGAGTACTGCTCTCATCTTTGGGACGGATCTGCCCGATACCAGCTTGATGCACTTGAGGCAATTGAGAGGCGAGCCAAGAGGATCATTGGCAATGATGCACTCGTTGAGTCGAGGCTTCAAAGTCTTGAGCATCGACGCAGAGTTGCTAGCCTGTCGGTTTTCTACCGGTTGCATTTCGCGGAGTGTGCGTCGGAATTGCATAACCTAATTCCGCCTAGCCCGTTCCATCATCGGACCACCAGACGTACGGCAATGCGCCACCGGTACATGGTGGACATCCCACCTATACGCACGAAACGTTTTGGGAACACATTCATAGTGCGTACAGCTAAGGAGTGGAATTCCTTGCCGGAATCTGTTTTTCCTGATCACAACCCGGGAATCTTTAAGTCAAGAGTGAATAGGTTACTTCTAGGTAAGCGCGCTCCATCGTCGACCGCATCGTCGCTTTCCATCAGGTGAGTTAGCGGTCAAGCGCGAACCAATCAAGAATAAAAATAAAAAAAAACATGATTTCAGAACGAATGAAGTCTGCAAGCAAACGAGACGCCATGTTGATTATAACATGGCAATAATTGAAAAACTATTATTTTTTTACACAACAAATAAGGCTCAAATTCACCAGAGAATATTTTTCCCCAATTTGTGGCATTTTTTCCTCTTTTTCGATAAATGTACATCTGATGGCCGAAAATGAAACATCTCCTTTAATATATGTGTATTTTGTGTAATTAATTTTTATGTAATTTAATTTCTTTGTTTAATTTAATTTGATTTAATTTAACAATTTTTTATTTATTATAATTAAATGTCATGATTAAATTTGATTTTTAACCGACTTCAATTTTTATGTATGTTCACCGATTTCTCGGTCAGTTGTGGACCGATTTTGAATTTTTTATTTTTTTTATTGGAAGGTTATACTTCCGAGTTGGTCCCATAGAAATATTGTTATGATCTGATGATGAACTTCGAACATATGGAACAGAACTCCTCATAGGATCACAGCAGAACCGTCGTAACAAGTAAAATTGCTTTGTTTATACGTGTAGTCGATGACTGACTGAAAGTAGAGGGGGAATATATCGAACTGATCTGATGATGAAGCCTGAAGTTAGGCACCGGAACTCTGTAATAAATTAATATAATCTAACCGTGTTTGGGATTATTAGAATTGTCATGAGATGCACTCTGGCTATAAGGTATTTAAGTTTGACTGAGGGGTACTTTTTAGTGGTGGTACTGGTACCATAACAAAAAAGTGTAAAATAAAAACTTTTTACAAAAAAAAATACAACCGACTTCAAAGTAAAAACAAACACTGAAAAGTGCAAAATAGCTTTAATTTCGGAAGTCGGTGTTAAACAACGAAGAGTCAAAACTATTATAGAAACACCGACTTCCGAAATTAAAGCTATTTTGCACTCTTCAGTGTTTGTTTTTACTTTGAAGTCGGTTGTATTTTTTTTTGTAAAAAGTTTTTTCTTGTTATTTTATTGATTGATATTGGCCATGGGTGTGTTTTTACCGAAATAAAAATTATTTTTATTAGAATATAATAGTATAATTAACCTTATAATGTTCCCACTGCTGGGACTCAAGCCTCCTCTCTAGGACAGGGAATAGGCCGTAACCCACTACGTGGATCCAGTGCGGGGCAGTGGTGGCTCAGTGGTAACGGCCCTGACTTACGAGTTGTAGGTCGTGGGTTCAAACCCTTCTTACCTTCTTCCTTACTATGCTTTCTCTTAAAGTTGAGATACGTGTGAAAGAACAATATTTAATTATTTTTTTTTAGTCTTTGCAATCTTTAATAACCTACTTTGTTTCAGTTCCTCCACTTCCAATCAACATTTATATGGAACTTCTCGGACTTGTTCGTAATTTGCATGAGTTACTACTTGACGTCAAAGCTGGAACAAGTCAACAAAAAGCTTCTAGCAGCACAAGGCAAGGTATAGTTTAATGCCCCGTTTACACGTGGGCCCAGCCTTGACCAATCGCCATCCCTAGTCATTAAGTAAACGGGGAAACACCGTTTACATAATGGCGATTGGCCGAGGCTGGGCCCACGTGTACATGCACCATTAACTGCTTCCAAAATTTTAGGGTTCCGTAGGAGTAAAGAAAGGAAATATACCCCAACAGGACCACTTCGTTCCTTTTATCTAGTATGCAGGCATTTTTTGTTGGTTCACTAGTTTCTGCTTTATTTATTCTTTGGTCATGATCCGTTTTTTTTGTGGGAAATCATTAAATAATTTCGCTCTGGAACGAGAGGGAGACTCAGACTTTTACAGACTAAGAGTAGGTATTCCTTCAGGTTTTTTTTATAATTTGAAATAAACTAGTGCTTGACTGCGATCCCACCTGATGGTAAGCAGTGATGCAATCGTTGGTGGTAAGGTTGTCCGCACAATTGGCTCAGTAGTTGAGTGATTGATTGAGCGATTGAGTGGAGTGAGAGGGACTTACTCCATTCAGCTCTGCGTTCAAAAATAACCAGAGTAGAGTAGAGTCGCTACTCCAACCGTTCAAAAATGCTTCGAGTTGCAACCCAGGGTCGTTCTTTTATAACTCGACCAGCTACCCTAGAGTTAACCCAACTAACTCTAACTCCGAGCAGGGTAGGTTGGTGTAAGCGGCCATAAATGGCACTTGCTTGACATTGACAGTTGAACTCTACGTTCGCGTTCAAAAATGCGAGCGTAAAGTATCTACCCTGATGACGTCATTAGAGTTAACTCTAACCTCATTTTTGAACGCAGGGCAGAGCGGCTAGAGATATTTAATGATCTCCCACCCTCAAATAAAAACACTGTGTTTATACTATGCCTGAAAATTTGAATTATCTTTTTATTGAGAAAAATATATAGCTATTACCTTTTACACGTAAACTAAATTAAATAAAAACGCTTTTTCCTTACTTTGAAATTCTAAATTATTTTACTTGAAACATTTGTAAAGGTATGCACACAACTGCAGACTGCAGTCGGACAGCCGCGAGCAGATTCCGGAAATAAGTGCAAACTACAGACTTGGCATACCGGAATACGTGCAATAATATAATTATGCGGGCCGCAGTACGTTGGTACAAAAATGTGCAAAAATTCAGCGCTGAATTTTGTGTAACCTACGTAAAATGAATTTGAAACTTTGTGCTTCATGCAGATGTTGGTTTTGTGAAATAAGGCAGCGACTTATTTGTACAGTTGCTTGCTTTTTTTTTTTTTTTTTTTTTCTCGGTGGGAAAATCATCTTATGACATCCCCCGCCCTTGGGCGGGGCGGGAGATAGTGTCAGACTTTTACTGACTAAAAACCCACTCCTGTTCCTTCGTTGCCTTTCGTACCAGGGCCGAGTCTTCCTTTCAGAATCAGACCCTTGGCCCCAGTAGGCTTCGACCCTGCTAGGCCCCTACAGTTGCTGACATCTCCTTGAGGCGCGCGTGGAACAGCACGCGCCGTCGACGACTTGGGCTCGGTCCGGACGGTTACCGGACGGTCGGACGGCGAGCCACCCATTGCTCGCCGTCCGCAAGCCTGCGCCTACGATGGCCGGAAATCGGGATCGGAATCCCGGCGGCGATTGGGGCGTGAGGACCGTTGCCTCACGCGATCGGCCGCCTCCTTTGCTAGCATTACTGCTTCGCAGAAGGAGGCAACCGCCTGCCACTCCTCCTCGCTCCGGACCATGGCCTGTACCAAAGCCCGGCGCGAGAGATCGCCGCCGCCGATCGCCCCCACGAGGACACGGCGTTGCTCTGCCCAAGCGGGACAAACCTCCACCGTGTGCTCCACCGTGTCCTCCGGGTGACAGTTGCTTGCTTAGACCCGCAAGTTAGTTCAGTACATTTTTCAATACCCGTTGCCTCTATTATTCGTTATTTATTAAGCGTTTCTAACACCCTCCTTTAGGAATATTTTAGGAGTTAACCGAATTAGCAATTCGGTTATATAATAATCATACTATAATATTATAAAGGCGAAAGTTTGTGTGTATATTTTTAGGGTTCCGTACCTCAAAATGAAAAAACGGAACCCTTATAGAATCACTTTGTTGTCCGTCTGTCTGTCTGTCTGTCTGTCTATCTGTCTGGAACGCGTGGAGGTATCGAGTTGAAAGACTCAGGTCTGCAATCCCTTGAAGCTGTGAAAAATCAAAGTTGAATGTTAACGATAAAAAAAAGATACGGCCGTTTATGTTGCAAAAAACGTAAATTTCAAGGGAAAAATTCATAGGGTACTTCCTGTTGTCCTAGAATCCTGAAATTTGGCATGAAGCAAGGACTCATAGCAAAAGTATAGGAAAAAATCTATAAACTTTAAATTTGTAGTTACATTACAAATATTATTATTTTTTGCGATGCGGCAAAATCTTCGTAACTCAATTCGGGAATTGAACTGTTTTCTTAAGTAAGTTTGTACGGAACCCCCAGTGTGAAATCCGACTCGCACTTACCTGGTTTTTATTCAGCAAATTTTTCTCGTAAATTACGTGTTAAAGCCATAAAGCCTCCCCAGAGGTCACGAGTCAAGTCCATTGACTCGTGGCAACTTGCCACTTAAAGAACTGAAGTCAGACTGTGTAATACTCTTATTAGCAGCTTAGCGAAGTTTCTTGGAGGTCTTGGATGAGTGGTTACCTTGCCAAGGATCGCTGTTCTCACGACAAGTTGTGGAAGTATTGATGGAAGAAATATACTTAACTAGTTGTAGCCAACGGCTTCACTCGCGTGATAGAAGAAAATTATTCTAAGGGAATATACTCTTGAGACAAAGAGTATAATATGTACTATGCCAAGACATTGTCTAGCCGTGTACCAAGTTTCATCGAAATCCATTTAGCTGTTCGAACGTGAAAAAGTAACAAATATACACACACACATTCACAAACTTGTAACGTTTTTTGGGTTCTGTAACTCAAAAGGAGAAAAACCGAACCCTTGTAGAATCACTTTGTCGTCCGTCTATCTGTCAAAACCCTTTATTTCGGGAACTCGAGGAGGTATTGAGTTGAAATTAAAACCCTGTACTCAGGTCTGCGGTCCCTTGAAGCTGTGAAAAATCGAACTCCTGAGTTAACGGAAAAAAATGATACGGCCGTTTATGTCGCAAAAAACGTATATTTCGACACTCAAGGGAATCAAAAT
This sequence comes from Mythimna impura, assembly GCA_905147345.3. NCBI lineage: Eukaryota > Metazoa > Arthropoda > Insecta > Lepidoptera > Noctuidae > Mythimna > Mythimna impura. The sequence goes on along the minus strand of LR990342.1, from coordinate 23,208,653 downwards.
TCATAGGGTACTTCCCGTTGTCCTAAATACCTGAAATTTTTCATAAACAAAGGTCTCATAGCACAAGTCTAGGAAAAAATCTGAAAACTGTAAAGGAGATTGTGCAAGTTACTATGAGACTTGGTTGCGCAACTTTTGACACAGTATAATAGTGAAAATTAGACACAAACAAGGGGTAGTGTCATGCTTTAAAACAAGGGTAAATTCAAAATGATATATTATGGAGTTTTTGAAAAAAGAAATAAGTTGAATATTGAGGTTATGTTACATCTCAAAACATTTTGTTTTGAAATCCTACCTCCGGGCCAGGCAATCAGTTGCCTCTCTGATTTGGCAGCTAGACAGTGGGTGTGCTAATATAAAAGAGAACAATTAAACAGCACGACATATTATTTTAAGTCTAGATCAAATCACCATAGACGTAAAAACGTTCTAATAATTCACTTCACAGCACACACAAAAAGAGTCAAATCGCTCGATGTAGTAAATGAACGTGCAAGAATCCTAAAACTCAACTCGACACGAATTTATATTTGTTAACAAAGAAAAGCTAAAAACAATATTCTCGGCTTGCCGGCAGTTAACACGGTAAACGATTTTGTTTGACATTTCATCGAATAGTGTTGTGACACATCAATTGACTACGGCGTTATAACATTATCGATTATATCTTAATTGTTTTATTTTTGCCCAGAAATTGCTTTTTAACGAAAGAAATATTGACATAATTAAAGAAAAATAATAATGACAACTCTTAATATTTTTTAGTGGCGAATTGTTGTTCCACGATTTACGTTAATGTTTAATCGATCGATTATATAATTCAGTAAGAAGTCGCTTCACTATAATGGAACGAATGTCGTACTTATTGTATTAAATACTAATTAAAGTGAAAATAGAAACCCCACAAATGATTTCAATGAATTTAAGTACAAAATCAATAAAAATAATAGTTATGAATTATACAATAACTCAAATGGCCATACGCGTCAAAAAGTGAATCTATAAGTGCCCAATCTCCTTTGTAGTTACGTCACAAAAAAAAAAAACTTTTTTTGTGTTCCGGACAAATCTTCGAAACTCAATTCGGGAATTGAGCTGTTTTCATAGGTGAGTTTGTACGGAACCCTCAGTGCGCGAGACCGACTCGCACTTGCCTGGTTTTTTTTTAGGTGACTTCTCACGCTCTGGGTGAAGCGCTCTCGCTTCACCCACCACACACAAGACTTGTCAGACTTTTACTGACTAAAACCCACTCGTGTTCCTTTCAATGGTCCTAGAACGCAAAGGGCAACTGAAGGATCATAGTTATTATTATTATTTTTTTTTTATATTTTAATTATCTCAGGACCCTGAGGTCCTGGACCTTTGGGAGGCGTACGAGGAGCCGAAGCCAACTCGCAGAGGCCCTTTAGATAATTATAAAGGAACATGATATCAACCGACGATTATCCCTGTACGCGCTATGCTAGTGCACCCAAGGACAACCCCCGGTTATTGAAAAACTGTTGCGACATATGGAGAACAAAGATAATAGGGCTATGGTTTTTGGAGTCTTAAGTGGACTGGTAACATGGAACTATGTCAAGACTATGGCCCCTGCCTGAACAACGTTATTAATATGCATCGAAAAAAGGCAGGGGGTGACTTGCACACTCAATAAATGGGCCCCCAAAAACGGCCGCTAGCACGAAGTGACGTAGCAACAAGAGGGCAACATATCCTGAGGTGCTTGAGGAGTGGAGAGGTATACCACGGCTATCAGGACAATCCCGGAAGTACGGTCAAGATCCCTACCAGCACCTTACTGGATTATACATCCTTCTCCCGAGCACGTTTGCTCTTGCGAATCTCCACTCAAGCCAGCCAATAAAGGCAAGAGAGAGGTGGGAGCTCAGTTCCTTGTCAGTGTTCACTACGGCCGGCCAATAAAGGCAAGCCGGAGATGAAGAACAAGAATTCTCCCGGGAGATCGGGTCCGTGGGGTCGCTAATGCCCAACAGTTCGCCACAAAACTGCACTGCGGATTGTATCTCTCTTAGTCTGGCCCCTCACCCTAGGCATATTACGGCAAAGCAAACTTTACCGATACAGACCTAGGGTATATTGGAGCACGCAAGCCCCACCACGACGTCAACGTAGAGATACGGCGATGGGGTTATTATTATGTTATTATTATTATTATTATATAACTTTATTGCACACCTTAACATAATATAGTTGTAGGTTTCAGTCAGTAAAAGTCTGACACACCCTCTCGCTCCACTCTAGACTCACTCGAGACAAGTCATTGGATAATTTCACACCTCAAAAAAAAAACATGCAAACGAGAAAGAAAACAGTTGTCCTATACTTATATATATTCATTTTAGCCGACTGCGCGACACCAATGACGCGTTTATGATTTTTAGTGATGTCGAGTGCTAAAGACTCTCTTCACTCCTTCTTCACCAAAAAAAGGATGCTAAATTAACATCATTATTTCAACTTCCAGTATTTACCGGAAATCTTCTGGAGGGTAACTCGTGAGGACTACTGTCGCGCCACGCAGATCGTACGCAAGGTGGACGGCGTTATCAGCGGTGTGGTCTTCATATCCTTCGCTAACAACCTGTTCTTCATTTGTCTTCAGCTTTTCAACACTTTGGAGTAAGTATTTCACCAAGTCCTTCTCCTTCAATTCCAGCAGTAAGAAGTCGAAGACTTTCACAAAAATTCGCTGTAGGGTCCGTCGGGTGATGCCCAATTGCGTGACCCTTCGTCTGGTTGATGTTTATTCGTTCTCAACGACATCGGCAGTCACAGCGTCGATATTCTCAGCAGGTAGACCAGCCCGGTGGCGGCCACTCCCTGCAAGGCCTCTTGTGATTCCAATTTGTTCGAGTCGAGCAGCTAAGCGGCAGAACGTTTGCCCAGTTGGCGCAACACGATTAGGAAATCAACATCAAAATGCACGCTGCGCTAACACCACCGACCAATTATTTGGTCAAAAGAATCGACACAATTATTCCACACTCTTGCGGATTATAGCGTTTCATTGCTTGTCTGTTTATATTCTGCAGCTGTCTAGTTCAAAAATACCAAATATGATTGGCGTACGACGCACTTTGCAATATTATTTTTGCGCCATCTCGTAATAAAAAAGTGATAGTTTGTGTGTGTGTGTTTGTTTGTTACTCCTTCCCCCTTACGTTGTTGAAACCACTACGGTCTGGACCAAGCGTTTCGCCTCGTCTTTTATACCGCGTACATCGAGAGACTGAAACAACTTGCCTGCTGTTGTCTTCCCATGCGATTATAATTAATAAGGCTCTTATTAGACTAGTGCGTCTCACCATCAACGATTGCATCACTACTTACCATCAGGTGGGATTGCAGTCAAGCACTAGTTTATAACAATTAAAAAAAACGCTCGAATGGCTGTATGGATTTAGATATTAGGCCCACAGCTGGACCAAATCCTGGAATAATACATAGGATACTTTTTATCCCGGGAGTATATTGTTTCCTTTTTTTTCTTCTATTCTTTAATTTTCTACTTTCACTCTAGCGAAGCCGCTAACATCAGCTAAAAATCATATCATTATGTAGTTTCGTACGTCAAAGTCAAAGTCAAAAGTCAAAAGCATTTATTTCAAATAGACCATTTACATGCACTTTTGAATAGTCAAATGTAGGTCAGTACAAAAAAAAAAGTAAAGCTAAATTGCACGTTCCAAAGCGTAGATCTCTATGGAGAAGAACATGCAAGAAACTCCATGGATACTCTTATAAATTATCATCATTCATCATCATCATTTCAGCCGAAAGACGTCCACTGCTGGACATAGGCCTCCCCCAAGTGTCGGCACAATGAACGGTCCTGTGCGTCTCGCATCCATCGGACTCCCGCAACCGTTATCAAGTCATCGGTCCACCTTGTAGGAGGCCTTCCAACGCTACGTCTTCCGGTACGTGGTCGCCATTCCAGAACCTTTCGGCCCCAACGGCCATCTGTTCTGCGAGCAATGTGCCCTGCCTATTGCCACTTTAGTTTGGCGATTTTTCGTGCTATGTCGGTAACCTTGGTTCTCCTGCGGATATCCTCATTCCTGATTCGATCACGCAAGGAAACTCCGAGCATAGTCCTTTCCGTTGCCCTTTGGGTGAATTTAAGTCTTCTGATGTGGCCCATTGTAAGCGACCACGTTTCGGAGCCATATGTCATCACTGGCAACACGCACTGGTCATAGACTTTCGTCTTGAGACACTGTGGTATATTGGACGAGAAGATACCGCGCAGCTTCCCGAACGCTGCCCAGCCGAGTCGGATTCGACGATTGATCTCTTTCTCGAAGTTAGACCTTCCCAACTGGACCGTCTGTCCCAGGTAAACGTAGTCGTCTACAACTTCGAGTGTAGATCGTCCCCGATCTTGATAAGAGTGGGTGCTACATGGCTGTTTACCATGACTTTGGTTTTGTCCATGTTCATTTTAAGTCCCACTCTTTCGGAAGCTTTACTGAGGTCACCAAACATTGTACTGAGCTCCTCCGTAGTCTCAGCCATGACTACTATGTCGTCGGTAAACCGAAGGTGAGTGATGTACTCGCCATTGACATTAATGCCTAGCCCTCTCCATTCCAAAACCTTGAAGACATCCTTCATTGCTGCCGTGAACAGTTTCGGAGAAATAACGTCTCCTTGCCTCACGCCCCGCTGCAAGAGGATAGGTTTCGAGGTCTGGTCTTGTAGTCGGACTGACATAGTGGTACATAGTTATAAATTATATTGTGTTTTTTTTTTAGTTGGGAAAATCATCTAATGACAAATCCCGCTCTTGGGTGGAGCAGGAGATAGTGTCAGACTTTTACTGACTAAAAACCCACTCCTGTTCCTTCGTTGCCTTCGTCCCAGGGCCCCGGGTTTCGTTTTCACACTACCCATGGCCCCAGTAGGCTTCGACCCTGCTGGGCCCCTACGATTTGCTGACATCTCCCTGAGGCGCGCGTGGAACAATACGCGCCGTCGACGACTTGGGCTCGGTCCGGACGGTTACCGGACGGTCGGACGGCGGGATACCCATTGCTCGCCGTCCGCAAGCCCGCGCCTACGGTGGCCGGAAATCGGGATCGGAATCCCGGCGGCGGTTGGGGCGTGAGGACCGTTGCCTCACGCGATCGGCCGCCTCCTTTGCTAGCATTACTGCTTCGCAGAAGGAGGCGACCCCCTGCCACTCCTCCTCGCTCCGAACCATGGCCTGTACCAAGGCCCGGCGCGAGAGATCGACGCCGCCGATCGCCCCCACGAGGACACGGCGTTGCTCTGCCCAAGCAGGGCACCGTGTGCTCCACCGTGTCCTCCGGGTGGTCCACACAATGGCGACACCCGGGCGTCGCTTCCGCACCAATCCGGTGCAGGAACTTCCAGAACTTACCGTGTTCGGTGAGAACCTGCGTCATGCGAAAGGTGAGGACGTCGTGAGGTCTTTCCAACCACGCCTCAAAGAGGGGACTTACCGCCATAATTGTGGCGTGCCCAGCACTGGGTTGCGACAGTCGCTGTCGCCATTTCTCCATGAGAACCCGCTAGAGCTCTGTCCGCCATGCTGCGACTTGTCACGGCAGCGGAGTTTCGCCCTGGCGTTGCATCTCCATGCGCAGGTCGTGCATGTGTGCAAGGACTGTTGCCTCCAGATTCCATGGTGGCTGGACAGCAAGGAGGCTCGCCGCTTTGCGGGAAATCGTCCGGTATCCTCGCACCATCCGTATGGCCATGACCCTCTGGCATGCGTTCAGCCGGGCCGCCGGCTGCTTCCGCAGCGTCGGCGCCCATACCGGTGCGCCATAAAGGGCCATGGACCGAACGATTCCCGCGTAGAGCCTCCGGCAGGAGGCGTCTGGAACCCCCAGGTTGGGCAGGAGCCGCCCGAGGGCAGCCCCAGTCCGATTTAGTTTGGGAGCCAAACGTCGGAAATGCTCCTCGAAATCCCATCGGCTGTCGAGAACGAGTCCCAGGTACTTCGCCGATGTGGACTCCTCCTACCGTTAGTTGGGAACCCCGTGGTGGCGCGTTCCGAGGGCCGTGAAAGCACATGGCCTCGGACTTGTGCAATGCCACCTCGAGTCCCAACTCCTGGATCCTGCCCACATATTGTGAGTTACATATAATCTTGGTTACATATTTCTTGTTGCTTCTATTATGTGAGCACAATGTAGATAAGTAATAAATACGCTACAAATTATTGCTATTTCACTATGATTAGTAATATTTTATGCTTTGCTTTCAGGGATGGTTTGAAAGGCACTGGAGAATGCACCGGTCATGAAACAAAAACGTAAGTAAATCAATTTACTATCGAATAGCTGAGTCGACGAGATTACAGGTACATGTTTTTCTCCACACCGAATTCCGTCCTCTAGCGGACAAGTCCATTGGTAGGATATGTGTACTTGTGTGTATGTTTCTTACTCCTTCATACTGAAATAGTCGAACAGATTTAAATGAAATTTGGCCCATTCAGCTGTTCTGGGAATGGGACATAGAATTTTTGTTATCCCATCAGTATGTCGACAAAGCCGCTGGTCAAAGGTAGTAAAGTGTTAACTGCTTGCTATACCACCTCTTTTACTTAAATCAGTTTCTGTAAAGTTATTTTTTTTTTTGAGGTGGAAAATCATCAAATGACTTTTCTCGCTCTAGAGTGATACTAGAGGGCGTATCAGACTTTTACTGACTAAAACCCACTTATGACTTTCGCTTGCCCTTTGCATTCCAGGATTACGGTATCCCTTTCCCCGTGACCCTAGCTGACATCGGCCCTACTGGGCCCATACGGTTTTACTGACATTTCTTAGAGGCGCACGTGGAACACCATGCGCCATCAACTCGGGCCTGATCCTTACGGCGGGTTACCCATTACTTGTCGTCTACAAGCCCGCGCCTACGGTAGCTGACACCAAAATCACCCTGCAACTCCGGACGCCTGAGGTGTCGCCTTCGGCAGTAGCTATGGCGTAAGGGTATCCAAAAGGCCAATAAAGACCTGATTAAAAATTTAGTGTGATATTTGCAAAGACCCCCGCAACGTATGCCCTTTTTCAGCTTTTAAATGCCCTTTACAGAATGGTCGTCTCTAAGTCCGGTCCACTAGGAGGTCATGAAGCTGCCACATACTTCCTCTTCTCCCTGGTCTACCTGCTGTCACGGTCTGTGGCAGTTTCCCTGATAGCTTCTCAGGTGAACAGTGCGTCTGCTGTACCAGCTCCTGTGCTGTATGATGTGCCTTCACCAGTTTATTGTGTAGAGGTAAGAGTGAAGAGATACTTAAAGCGTTAAAGAATATCTAAGTGCCGAATAGTACATTGTTATCCCAGGGGTGAAAGTAACTTATTTAGTCCCGAGAAGGAGTTTGGCGTCCGAGCATAGTGAGGTCGCCAATAGTTCGAGGGACTAAATAAGTCTTTAACCCGAGGTAAACACTGTGCTTAATTTTCATTACGAATACAAGGAAAGTTAAAAAAAAAACCTGAGTCGTCGTATGATTTTAGGTATCTTTCTTTTGATTTAGGAAGTAAAAGGTTTTCAACTACTGCTTTAACCTCTTCTCTTATGAATCAGGTGTTAAATTCATATCTGAATCTGATGAATTTGTCGTGTTAATCAAATCTCTTTAACAGAGATTTAGTAAAGTATAAACAAAACTCTACAACTCGATAAAACAAATGAAGATCGAACTGTCGCTTACCCGCCTATTTTCTTTTATTTTTCTGTAGTCGACCGGCTATTCAGCCATTATTTTTCATTTTCATCACTGAAAAAATGGTAAATATTTTTCACAAAATGTTATTTTAAAGAAATACCTAGTTGAAAGTAAATTATAATAAATTCATTTATAAAAATATATTCTATAATTAATACTTATCTTTATGTTATTTCAATTGTACATCGCACTATAATTGAATGGCTGTATAGAAAATAGGGACATAGTTTAATATAAATGTGAACTTAGAACTAGTTTTTTTTTAAATTTTGTCAGCCGTCAATGATAACAATTCTCCCTAGGGCTGAAAAATATTACTTTTGTAGCGACATATATGGCGTCACAAAAGAACTAATCCTGCATCGCGCAATCAAAGTTCTCCGCGCGATTGGAACATATAGAACAGCCCGAAATCATCTATCGGGCAGTTGCCCACCAGACATTACACCCGTCTGGCCGGAGGATCCTCCCTTTTCAACGGAGGTTTGCGGGACTTTACTCTTTGTTCCGCATACATCCAAACTTTCAACCCGCTCCTCAGGCAACTTCAGACTTACTTTTCGAGTATGAGTAATGAAAATACTTAAGATTGACCATACCAACACCATCATCATCATCATTTCAGCCGAAAGACGTACACTGTTAGACATAGGCCTCCCCCTAATGCCGCTACAACAACCGATCCTGTACGTCTCGCATCTGTCGGATTCCAGCAACCCTCACCAGTTCATCGGTCCACATTGTAAGAGGCCTTCCAACGCTACGTCTTTCAAGATTAACCACATGACATATCAATAGCTTATTATGTCAATCCTATAACAACTTTGGTTTGAATTTTTTAAGTAAATCCGTCATCATAGTTGACCTTTCGAATACTGTAATAAGAGACACAATAGAAAGACAATGAGAGAGCGAAGGCGCGTTCGCTTGGGGTTTAATGAATTAAATCTAACACACCATGGGCGCCCAGTAATCTGAATTTTTAAATACGTAATTTATTGAGTATATTCATCAGTGTGAACTCATAAGGGCCTACCAAACGCACAAGTTCACCACAGTTTAGCCTGCGTAAGCCGGTTTATATAAGAAACAACGTGCGTGTGGTTGGCATAACTACCGGCCTGCCTAGGCAAATTATGCGTATCGTAGGCCCATAATTAGGTGTTTGAGAAAGGCATATACAGCAAGCTTTTCGTAGGGAAATCATACTTTTTAAAATCTAACTCTAGCATCCCACAGCTGGGCAAAAGCTGCCGCTACAGTTCAGCCACTATTTCCTTTAAACTGACGTTTCTGCGTGATATTATGTTAACTCCTACTAGAAGAACCGATGACCTGATAGATAGCAAACTGTGTCGGTAGCTATGAAGCCTTCACTTATCGGCGTCGATATCCGACACTCGGCTTGCCCGACAAAGAAACTGACGGCTTACGTGTTTAGATAAACGCTATGAATATTTGCGTAGTTATAGACGTTACAAGGAGTACTAGATAACTACGTAGATTTACAGTCAGGGGTCAAAAGTGCATAGCATAGCATAGTCGGCCTTATAATGTTCCCACTGCTGGGACTCAGGCCTCCTCTCTAGGAGAGGGAATGGGCCGTAATCCACCACGCGGGCCCAGTGCGGGTTGGTGGATGTCACATGTCTTCGAATTTTTGGTTCTAGGACATGCCGGTTTCCTCACGATGTTTTCCTTCACCGTTTTGAGAGCAGTGGTGATGAAATAAATTACACAAAGTAATGCGCCTGGCTGGGTTTGAACCCGCGACCTACAACTCGTAAGTCGGGGCCATTACCACTCGGCCACCACTGCTCTAGCAGTGCGGTTGCACTCCATCAATGCTAAAGGGTCTAAAATATCTTTGTAGAAGAGGGTCAATGGTTCATGCCTGATTTGATTTGTAGCATGGAATCTATAGTATTGATTAAACTAGTTGTGAACTATGAAACTTCTACTACAAATAAATTTTAGACACTTTAGCATTGGTAGAGTGCAACTGTACTTTTGACCCCTGACTGTACGTTCTCTTGAGTCGTGGAACAAAGTACGTTCGTTTTTACAATTTTTGGGCGAGAAATCATCAAATTACTTCTCTCGGTCTTGGTGGAGTAAGATGGAGAGTTTTTACCGACTAAAAACTACTCGTGTTTCTTGTGTGTCGTGTCCATGTGAGTTTACGTGTTTGAGAATGCACCCACTATACAAGAACAGTTCATAGTGTGGGCACAAAATAGATAGGTACAGAAGTCAATCTCATGTATGTACTTCACTTTTTATACCTACGCTTGGCGATCGCGCTAGGGTCAGCGCGTGGAGCCGAACTGTCCGAGCAGTTAGAATAAGGTTTTTTTTGTTGGCCCATTTTTCCACAAAAAAGTTCACAGACGCGTGTCTCAAACGGATAGCACTCGAGCTCGCATTGAGCTGAATTGAGCCGAGATATCGTGTCCCTAAGCGGTGTCTATGTGTGCGTTGCTCGAGCGCGCTTTGTATGTAGATTGACTTCTGTACCTATATATTTTGTGGTGTGGGGCAACTTATCGAAATGGGGCAACATGGATTTAGTATTATCTTTATAATATTCCAAGATTTACTTAGTATTACTCATATTATTATCGTCCTGAAGAAAACAGGAGCCTTAAGTAGATGCCAGATTTGTGGCTTGCCCTTACAAATAAAACAATTTTACAAGACTTCAATTTAACAAGACCCGCACTCATACACATAGATATGCATACGCACACCCACAATTTTATGATTGCAACCGTCTATGTAGTCAATTTATTAGCATACTTGTGTATTTACATTAAACTGACTCCCGTAACAGGCCATAAATCTAGTTTGGGAGCCAAGGAACCTGTTAGTGTGTGTAGTGCCATAACTAGCATAGCATAGCATAGTCGGTCTTATAATGTTCCCACTGTTGGAACTCAGGCCTCCTCTCTAGGAGTGGGAATGGGCCGTAATCCAACACGCGGGCCCTGTGCAGGTTGGTGGATGTCACATGTCTTCGAATTTTTGGTTTCCTCACGATGTTTTCCTTCGTTTCCGTTTTGAGAGCAGTGGTTATGAAATAAATTATACAAAGTTACTAGCTTTGTATAATTACATACGTTTAATCCACCTGACGCAGATCCTCACCGGATATGAGTGTTTTGGGAGGTACCTGTTTCGGAAGAAACGCTCGGGAGTCACCATTTTACGGTTCACCCGTAGCTTACAGTGAAACATATGGCGGAAGTTTCCTCGTGGAGATGATCGAAGGTGGTGACCTGAGCGTTCGTCCCTGGTTCAGGCTATGGTATGGAGCAAGAGGCAATGGCGACACACGCAGCGTAACACGACGCCTATGTTACGTGTATAGTTATAGTTAATTGTTTGTGTTATTTTTAATATGTATTAGTTTATTTTGTTTATATGATTGTAATATTGTGTATTTTTTCTATGGGCCTTAGTTGCCTGACAATAAAGAAATAATAATAATAAATCCGCAGGGCAGTTTTGTGGCGAACTGTTGGGAATTAGCGACCCCACGGACCTGATCTTCCGGGAAAATTCTTGTTCTTCATCTCCGGCTTGCCTTTATTGGCCGGCCGTAGTGAACACTGACGAGGAACAGAGCTCCCACCTCTCTCTTGCCTTTATTGGCTGGCTTGAGTGGAGATTCGCAAGAGCAAACGTGCTCGGGAGAAGGATGTATAATTCAGTAAGGTGCTGGTAGGGATCTTGACCGTACTTCCGGGATTGTCCTGACAGCCGTGGCCTCTCCTCAGCCTCTCCACTCCTTAAGCACCTTAGGATATGTTGCCCTCTTGTTGCTACGTCACTTCGTGCTAACGACCGTTTATGGGGGCCCATTTATTGAGTGTGCAAGTCACCCCCTGCCTTTTGTCGATGGATATTAATATAATTGTTTAGGCAGGGGCCATAGTCTTAACATAGTTCCTGGTAACCAGTAGTCCACTTAAGACTCCAAAAACCATAGCCTTATATCTTAGTTTTCCATATGTCGCAATAGTTTCCCACCAACCGGGGGTTGTCCTTGGATGCACTAGCATAGTGCGTACAGGGATAATCCGACAGGGATAACCGGTTTGTACCACTTTCCATTAAAAGCGTCTAAAAGGGCCTCTGCGAGTTGGTTTCGGCTCCTCGTACGCTTTCCAAAAGTCCAGGACCTTAGGTTGCTGAGATAAATAAATGTATAAAATAATGGGAAACAGAAACTTAAGAAAACTATCTATTTCTGATGAAATGAATGATACAATATTTGTCCTTGGTTTGACCATTTCTGCGCCCATCAGGGTCTGCGCCCTGTGCCTGGGCACCGCCGCACTGCCCTAATAACAGCACTGACTCTATGCAACATATGTTATAAATAAAGTTTCATTATTAAAATTATTAATATAAGCTTCAGCATACATAAAGGTATAAACTCAATTAAAAACATATTAAAAATGCTCTTCCACAGGTGCAGAGGTTTTTAGACCAGGTTAATGGCGACAAAGTGGCGTTAAGTGGTCTACAGTTCTTCTCGGTGACCAGGGGATTACTTTTAACCGTGAGTTTAAACGTAGCATGTCCATTTCAAAGCCAGCTTTTGGAAGTAAACATGGTTGGTTAGGTTATGTCAAAGTGTTAGCTTCAAAACCGAAATTACAAAATGTTTGCTATAGAAAATGAAACACAGAGTACTTATCTCTTTGGCACGCATTATGTTGCCAAAATGATAAGTACTCGGTTGGGAAAATCATCTAATGGCATCCCCCGCTCTTGGGCGGAGCGAGAGATAGTGTTAGACTTTTACTGACTAAAAACCCACTCCTGTTCCTTCTTTGCCATTTTTCAGGGCCCCGGGGATCACTTTCGCATCACCTATGGCCCCAGTAGGCCTCGACCCTGCTGGGCCCTTACGGTTGCTGACATCTTCTTGAGGCGCGCGTGGAACACTACGCGCCGTCGACGACTTGGGCTCGGTCCGGACGGTTACCGGACGATCGGACGGCGAACCACCCATTGCTCGCCGTCCGCAAGCCCGTGCCTACGGTGGCCGGAAATCGGTATCGGAATCCCGGCGGCGGTTGGAGCGTGAGGACCTTAATTGCCTCACGCGATCGGCCGCCTCCTTTGCTAGCAGCTTCGCAGAAGGAGGCAACCGCCTGCCACTCCTCCTCACTCCGGACCATGGCCTGTACCAAGGCCCGGCGCGAGAGATCGCTGCCGCCGATCGCCCCCACGAAGACACGGCGGTGATTTGCCCAGGCGGGGCACACCTCTACCGTGTGCTCCACCGTGTCCTCCGGGCGGAACCGAATTGTTTATGATTTGGTTCTGAGCGATACTAAATACTTACATAAAGAAAAAAACTGGGCAAGTGTGAGTCGAACTCGCGCACGAAGATGTCCGTACCGTTCGTATTAAAAAAACAAAAAAAAAACACGTTTGTTGTATTTTTTAGGTGGGAAAATCATCCAATGACATCTCCCGCACTTGGGCGGAGCAAGAGGGTGTGTCAGACTTTTACTGACTAAAAATCCACTCCTGTTCTCCTCCTCTCCTTTCTGAAGTCGGTTGAAAATATTATAATAATATTCCATAACTTTCACACAACGTCATGTAGTGTGGTATGAGTACTAGATAACTGATAAACATACTTATATATTTCTAAATACATATTATAGATAAATTACACCCAGACACAGAACAAATGATTGTGCTCATCACACAAACATTTGTCTTAGGTGGGAATCGAATTTCCTCCTTAATTAAATTAAACATTATCGCAGCAACTTGATGTGTAGAGATGCCCAACGCCACCACATTCATAAGTCCGTTGAAAACGGTGACCCAGCTAAAGTCTGGAAATTTCTTAGATCAATGGGAGTTGGTAAGTCGCGCCAAGATTCTATTCCTAAGGATGTAGATCTTGAATTACTCAATCAACATTTTTCTTCATCTTCTAACTTCAGTGCTACTATCAAAGCGAAAACTTTAAATAATCTTTCATCTCTTCCTACTCCCGATTATTCACCTCTTGTTTTAAATCAATTCTCTGATTGTGATGTTAAGAAGAGCATAGAATCTATCACGTCTAATGCTGTTGGTAGTGATTGTATTAGTCGCAAGATGATACTTCCTATCCTGGACGAAATCCTTCCTGTCATCTGTCATATCCTTAATTATTCCGTATCCTGTAGTGTTTTTCCCACTACATGGAAGGAAGCCCAAATCACCCCACTTCCAAAAAAGTGTAATCCTGTTTCCTTCTCTGAATTCCGTCCTATCTCCATTTTACCTTTTCTATCCAAAGTCCTTGAACGCCTTATCCATTTTCAACTTAGTGCTTTCCTGTGCAAAAACCGCCTCCTTAACCTTTTCCAATCCGGCTTTCGTCCAGGTCATAGCACTACAACAGCTCTCGTTAGCATAACAGATGATATTAGACTTGGTATGGAAAATGGCAATCTGACGGTCCTTTCCTTGTTGGATTTCAGCAACGCATTTAATACCGTCGATTTTGATATACTACTCGGAATACTTAGCTCTCTTAACATATCTCCAACGGCGATTGATTGGTTTCGTAGTTACCTGTGTGGCCGTCGGCAACGTATTCACATTGAAGGTTCGTCCTCGTCTTGGTGCAATACATCTGCCGGCGTACCGCAGGGGGGCGTTCTATCTCCTCTTCTTTTCGCTATTTTTATAAACTCTATTTCCAATGATCTTTTCTCATCCTACCATCTTTATGCTGACGATTTGCAAATATATTCGCAAGCTCCGGTAGATGAACTAGCTGAAGCGGTTAATATGGTCAATAAAGACTTGGCTCGTATTGCCGAGTGGAGTGTGGCTCATGGTTTGAAAGTCAATCCTGGGAAGACCCAAGTCATTGTTGTCGGCAGCCCTAGGTTGCACTCAAAAATCGACTGGACGCGGATACCACCGATAGTTTTTGATGGCTCAATTATCACATACAGCGATTCAGTCAAAGATCTAGGAATTTTTATTGACAAAGACTTTTCGTGGGGTCCTCAATTGCAGGAAGTTAGCCGCAAGTTGTTTGCGTCTGCGGGGTCTTTGCGAAGGCTGCGCAATTTTCTTCCAACTGCCACCAAAACTGCGCTTGCCCAATCCCTACTTCTCCCAATCCTTGATTATGCCGATGTCAGTTATTTGGACCTAACTGAAGTGCAGCTAGATAAGCTTGAGCGACTCCAAAACTTTTGTATTAGGTTCATATTTGGTTTACGCAAATATGATCATGTTTCTGAATTCCGTATTAAGCTCAAGTGGCTGCCAATCCGCCTTCGCCGGAATACCCATATCTTATCGTTGCTTTACAGTATCCTGTTTATTCCTACAACCCCCTCTTACCTCAAATAACGTTTTAAGTTCCTTCATGACACACATTCTAGACACTTGAGATCATCGGAAAATTTGAAACTTTTAATGCCCTCACATTCCACCAAATTTAGTGACAAATCGTTCACGGTCCAAGCAGTGCGATTGTGGAACGCGTTGCCGATGCCAATTAGGCAACCCCAGTCACTAGTTTCTTTTAAAAATTTAGTTAAGGATCATTTTCTTTCACAATAATTAATTCTGCTACTATCCAAATTCAGTTCTTTCCCTCCTTTTTTTTTTCTTTCTAGTCCTTTCACTTTTTTGTATTTATTTTTTTATTTTTTCTCTATTACTCTCTTTGAAATTGTGTAACATATAATATGTATGTATATATATATATATATATATAATATTCATGAGTTTGTTTTTTTGTCTTTTATATATAATAGCTATACAATATATTATAATTTTATATCTATGTATAGTCTTATATGTATTTTTAATTTAATTAAATTTTAACTTAATTTGCAGTACACCGCAGTCTAGCCCCCTTTTTTATATTAAGTTCTTACAGTCCATCCTAAGGTTGTCTGGTAGAAATCGCTGTTAGCGATAAGACCGCCATTGTACCCATAGATTAAGTTAGTTTATAAGTTTTTGTTACTATTTTGGTGTACAATAAAGTTTTATTCTATTCTATTCTATTCTAAACCTCCGGCATAGAAGCCAGGGCCACTAACCACTAGAACAACAGGCCTGTCAAAATAAGACTTCACCATAGTTATCACTGTTCAAATTAGTTATATTTTTTGCATACCCGTTATAATAAAAGGGTTGTATCGCCTTTAACAAATACAACTTTTTTCTGCCCGCAGGTAGCCGGCACCATAGTGACATACGAGCTAGTGATGTTCCAGTTCAACTCATCGACACCGACGCTGAACATCACTTCACCGACCGTACTGCCGGCAGTAGCACCTACATTGACGACTACAACACTGACTTCTTGAAATTCTGTCTTTTATTTATTTGTTTTTAGATCCCTTGCCCTGTTTTCTTATATACAAGTGTACTATGTAAGTTCGACAAATGGAGGTGCGATTAATTCATTAAACCCCAAGCGAACGCCATGGCCGCCGGCGCTCGCTCTCTCATTGTATTTCTATTGTGTCTCTAATTACGCTTGTGTGACAAAAGTATACTGCGACCCACTATAGTTCGAATGTGCGACACACTGAAACTCGACATTACTCTAGTGCGACATTTTAGGGCTAGAATAAATTATTAACATATTTTAGGGCACCCCGACACGGGCAGGTTAGGTTAAAAGAACAGGGCGGGAGCGAAGCGGGGCAGAGCTCCAGCCTTATCCGGTTATTTTTTTTATAACCACCATTAGGTATGAGTCCCACGGAGCGGGGCTCCGTCGAGCTATCTTGGCAGGTAAGGTAGTGTGAAATGACTGTAATACTACATCAATGTATTGTCGAATTACAGAACTCGCACAAGTAGTAGGCACACAATTGTTGGTCACACTACCGTATTGTCGAACTGCCTTAGTGTCCAACTACTGTTGCACAATCGTTTCTCACACCAGCGTGATGTCCAACTGCAGTGTATCACAACAACGCGCATTCGAGAGACTATGAGTCGCAGTACAGTTTGCTCGCAAAAGCGTTAAAGGTAGATCAGACTGTTGCAATCTAGCATTACAACCAAGGTCACCTTGGTTTGTATGTTTGGTTTGTGTGTTTGGTTTGTGTTGCGGCTACACGGATTTAATCCACGCGCTAACACGCTTGCAAATCAGTCACTGTGGTTTGGAAAACGCGCCTCCTAATCAAGGGCGTTGAGGGTCATGGATTACAACTGCTGTCTACACGGATTGAAACTAGCAAAGTTACCTCTGTTGGGACGCTGGATTGCAACCATCTGGTCCACCTTTTAATCGCACATCTATTTGTTGAACTCACGTAGTATACTCCTTATATACTGGTATCAGTATTTCTCAAAGAGTGACTGCCTATCAGACATCTACAACCCAATAATTAAGTACACGATATGTTATTCTTAGTGATGAAAAAATGTGGCAAATCAACCTACAATACGTTCCAAATAAGAATAGGATCGATTGCCATGTTGTGACGTCACGTCATACTGTCAAATCGAAAAAGAAATCGAAAAATTCAGAGATGAGCAAAATTGAAGAACTGGATTCTGATTAAACTTTTTTCGTTCACAGTTCCTCAATAAACTAAATTTTTAAAATTTCTTGTTTTGCTCACCATAATAATTATTCGATTTGACAAGTATGACGTGACGTCACAACATGGCAATCGATCCTATTCTTATTTGGAACGCATTGTAATGACTTCTAGCTAACTTTATTTACCAATATGGGGGTAGGTACATTTTATGGTAGTTATTTCCAACAATGTTTGGAAACAAAAAGTATGGAATAGATTAGTCTTCAGAATGTTAGGGGAAATAACTTTGTTGAAGTTTGAGAGACCAAATAAACTACAGTGATAACAAGTTTTGCGGAAGTGCAGAAGTATATTGATTCGTGCCGTTGAAATTTTATTTTAAACGACTTAATAAAGTGGCAGTGGGCAGGGCACATTACTCGCAGAACAGACAATCGATGGGGACGAAAGGTTCTTGAGTGGCGATCACGTACCGGGAGACGCAGTGTTGGAACGCCTCCCACAAGGTGGACCGATGACCTGGTGAGTGTCGCCTCTCTATCTCCAGTTCTAGACGTCTTTTGGCATAAATAGGTAATGATGATGATGACGTCATGTTATTGCCGTCCGCAACATACAATTCCACCAATATTAATTTCTAATTGATTCGCCATTGCCTCACCAATGGTTATATTTAAGCAGTGATTATATTTTCTGTAATAAACTACGAAAATAAGTAGGAAAACTACAGAAATATCCATTAGATATTAGAAGAACAAAAGTGTGTTTTGAATGAGTTTAAGAAGTACTTTTTAAGTATACCTTCACCGTGTGACCCAATATTTCAAGAGATTACTCAAAGAGTGTCTTTCAAAATGTCAACAAAAACTGTAGGTACATCTAGCAATAAGCCAAAAAAAAATGATTTTTTTTATGGCATGTGCACATCACTAGCAAGAGGATAAACTAGAGAATTTTTGAGGAAGTTGGAAGAATCCGGTCGCTTTTGGTTTTTTTTTTTTTAACGCCAAGTAAATAGCTGTAACATGGACAGCTTTAATGTAAGTCCAAAACTTTGCAAGTAAATCTAAAAAAAACTAGATAGCAAATGTCACTAATTTTAAATTTAAAAGTACTCTAATACAATACATATCCAAATAAAATTAAAATTCAGAGTCTACGCCTTATATATTTTTTTAAATTTGTATTTGAATGAAAAATTTGGGCCTTATTTTCATAAAACAATAAAATGTCGATGAAAAAAAATCCACAGGGCATGAGAAGTGTATAAGAGTCTGAAAGGATAGCAGATTACCCCTCTCGTCGACCATTTCAATTTGGCACACGATGCACCAAACACCCTGTATATCTCCTTATGATACAATTATTAAATCTATCTCGGTATTTCCTATTTGCATTTACTGTTGGTGTTGCAGAGGAACAATTTTACAAGGATTATACAAAATCTGAGAGTACCGTATACCATTGTCGTAACAGGAAGTACCTTCAAGCCATATGGTCCGAATAAACATTTGGTACTGTGCAAACAGATATGTAGTTCTTTATTTATGCGTGCTGTTATCAGTTTATAGTGGAAGTGTAACAATATAAATGTTATCAGACAGTCATACTTCAAATACAATATATAAATGGGTTAACACATGGCAAAAAGCTCAAAATAATGCAACTCCTAATGAAGTAGTCGTTGATGACTGTGTTTCCAAACAAGCTCAAATGGAATTGAAATAATACAAAAATGAGTGCCACTGTCAACCTGTTAACATTGCTGTATTATATTGTAAACATAAACTTAATTTAATACAATGGGTATTATTTTTGCACAAAACCAGCGATAAGATTACGGTGTAAGGAGAACCAAATACCAAATTATAATTAGGACAAACCGATACGAGCTAGTTTATCAGAGGAATGCAGTTCCAATAGGAAATAACATCTAACCACAGAGTACCTTATTATTTATCATCTAACACTAGCCTGCTAGCCAACTCTTTGTTTTAATATCCTTCGGGCTGTCACCGAGAGTAGACGTCTCATCTGCTGAAACAACTTAGTCTGAAAAAGAAGATGTATAGCACGCGTGTTTTGGTGTTGTTAGCAATGCTCGTCGAGTTTGCGCATTGCTTCTCGTGGGGTGAGTCTTCTCTATCTCTATCTCTTATAATGTGAATTTAGGTAATATTGTTTCATAATTCGATTTTGGGTTGGACACCTTAATTATTAGGGCTTAACATTATCATACTTTTTAAATTGATTTGCACATTTTGTCCGGTCGTTATGGTGACACTTGGGGAGGCCTATATCCAACCGTGGACATCTTTTAGCTGAAATGATGATGATGATGCTAACTGATGATATATGATACTTTCAATACTAAGAAATGCGCAGAAAGATGGGTTATCAAATTTAAATGTGAACACATTTTTTTTTATTGTGAGAGTAACAACAGTGTTTTGCTACAAAAAAATAAGAAGCCACACCTTTCTGTCAAGCCACACATTTATTTATTGGCCACATGGTTAAACTTCTCATTTTATAACTAAGCAATGGGAAAATGAGATAATAAACTCTCCTAAATAGCCTCTTAACCTATTGAGTAGCGTAATTAGAGACACAATAGAAAGACAATGACGTTCGAACGCCGGCGTTCGCTCGGGGTTTAATGAATATAGCCTCTAATAAACAAATTCGTCTTTTTTATAACCAACTAAATATTCTTAGTTCCAAGAGCTCGGAACTCGGAATTGTAGGGTACTCCGACGCAGACACGTTAGGATAGAAGGCTAAAGTGGGAGCGGAGTGGAGCAGAGCTTCCACTTTGACCTTCGTAGTTTTTTTTTTTTGTTACCACCCAGAAAGTGATTTAAATAGATGATATCTAGTGGATAAGATAGTATCGCTCGTTAATTGTGGCTGACCTAGTTATTTAGAAGGTACTGTAGATTTTTAGAGGCAAACAATGATATTTTTAATTAACACCCATAAAAATAGCAATCCAGATCCAATCAATCAATAGTAAAAAATCTTTTCCTCACAAGAGACGTTTGTTATTTTATCAGACGTTCGATGAGGAGGGAATATATACCATTATATACCTATCATCATGTACTTATTTTCCGGTTGCTAATTAAATAAAGACTCGGGAGCAGTTTTTAAGCATAAGATTCCAGTTGTTATGTGATGTAGATACGAGTGTGCGTTTAGAATACTGTTTTTTTTAAGTTAAGTTTGTCCTCTAGTCCGGAATCAAATTTATAGGGCATGCAGTGTTCAGAAAAAATCACAAGTGTGAAGAAAACGTAGTGACACATCACGTGTATTTATTTCTTTATTGAGTGCGCGATTTCTACACCAAAAAGCGGTGAATGACCATTGCCAGTTAACGATTTCTGAGTTTACCACGACAGTCAAATCGAATCTAATCAAATCAAAAACATTTATTTCAAATAAACCATTACAGGCACTTTTGAATTGTCAAAATATCGGTTAATCAGAACATGAAGCTAAATTGCACGTTTCAAAGCGTAGATCTCTATGGAGAAGAACGTGCAAGAAACTCCATGGACACTCTTTTAAATCATGATGTGTGCAATCTTTCTATGCACTCACTTAATAATTGGGGTAACACATATTGATTTTATTTCTGATATTTCTTTTTTGAGTTTTTCATTTTCTTATGCGTTTTCTATTTTTGTGTCAACTTTTCTTTCTGAGCAATTCAAGTTTTCTTTGATCATTTTGTTTTGATAGATAATTTGTTTTTTTGCTCGAAATTTCTGTGAGTTTGATAATAGGTAACTTTGTTAATTTCTTTTTTGTATAGTGCTTCGTTATTCAGAAATTATTGATTCGTTATTTTCCTTCAGACGTATTAAAATCATTTGACTTAAACTTTGCAGTGAGAGCTTAGGTTATTTATATTGGTATTTATTGAAGACTCGTATTGATTTAAATGTGTGTCTATATATAAATTATTGCAATAATTAGAATTATACATTATGATGACAAAAACTTCTGGCCATATTGAACTAGAGATTAAAAACAGGATAACAAAGAAATAAAATGAGGCCGTTATCGTAAAAGTGGCCTAAGCCTGAGAAAATAATAATAATTTTATTTCGGACACAATAATCTATATAGTGTTAGTAACATACAAAGAAAAAACTTATTGCCTAGTGTTATTTATCAATCTCCGCACAAAGTTCTAAACAATTGGAGAGCCGAAGCTCTCAGCTACAGTTTTCAGGATGCTGTTTTGATTATCCCTCACTCTCCTCATTAGCGACGCAGTTTTTTTGCGTATGATCGCGTAGAAATCGTCGGTACGGGCTTGCGCAAGCATTTCCGACGCCCTACAGTCGAGGTAGTCACAACAACATCGTGAAAGCATTATTATATGGGACGCGCAGGACATCCAGCGATCTCTATGTATAATTGACCCATAGACTGCCCGTGTACAGACTGGCAATAAGCCTTGAAAAGTGTTACTTTTACTTGGTCTGTACACTGCGCAAATCTACGGGACAACATACGAGTATTACTCCGGACCGCTAGAGCCCTGCGTTCCCTCTCAATGTCTGCATCCTCCCTGAGATCAGCGGCAAGAAGATGCCCCAGGTATTTGAAAGTTGACACCCTACGAAAACGTTTACGTCTACGTTTTAAAGATAAGCTGTATGGAAATTATAAAGTTAGGCTACTTTTGCATTATTAACGGAAGAAAAAAAAAAGTAAATGCAAAAAGAACTTTTAAAGTTAGGCTACTTTTGCATTATTAACGAAAGAAAAAAAAAGTAAATGCAAAAAGAACTTTTGCAATACTACCGAATTAACGAGTATTTTGGAACACCCAAATACTCCGAAATATTTTATTCCGATTTTCAAAAGTCCGAATTTCATAATACCTAAAAATTATAATGTCTATTATTAAAAATCACGAAATTTATTTTACCGAAAGTCGTAAATGCGATTTGTTAGTTTTCCGATTTTCATACGTTCGAAGAATCAAATGCTCGAAGGGTTCTCGGTCCGAAAAACGATATTCCGATTTTCAATACTTCGAATTAACTAAAAGTCAACATGTTGTGCTACAAAATTTAGTGTCAGAAACGAATCGCTGCAAAACCGACTTCACGCAGTCTTGTTTGCCCTACCCCTAGAGTTTAATTTAAACCCGCGTAGGCGCGGAGGAGCTGGTGGTTTGAAGGCCCGCCGCCGCGGCTGAGGCTGGCCGGCAAAGCCGGCCAGCAAGTCGAAGCTGCGGTGGTGAGCGTTAAAACCATCTGCGATGATAAGCTCGCGTGGGGCCGCCCAAACCCCGCAGCGCCGGAGCCGTGACAGAAACAATGCTTGCTGCATTTTGCATGCCTGCTTTCATGCTGCATGCCTGCTTGCATGTTGCATGCTTGCTTGCATGTTGCATGCTTGCTTGCATGCTGCATGTCTGCTTGCACGCTGCATGCCTGCTTGCATGCTGCAATAAATCCCCTGCATGCTGGTAAACGCATCTGTCATTAGTTTTTTAATTCTACCCCCTCATACTACGACCTCTGACGAGCATTTATGTGTTTATTTGTCTTGCTATACAGTTTTATGAGGCGTTTTTATTTCGGAATTTTATTAATCGGTATTTTAATAATCGGAATTCGTATTTTTGATGTTTCGAATTATCATTAAGTCGGACTTTTCGTTATTCGATCTATTGAAACTCGGTATTTTGAGAATAGTAATTATAAAAGTTAGGAAAATTGAAATTTAGGAATTATAAAAATAGGAGTAATGATAAGTCGGAGTTGTTATATTCGGAATTTTGAACCATTCGGAATTATGAAAATCGGTATTTTGAAATTCGTATTTGTGACTTTCGGAATAAAGTTTTTCGTATTTATGTAGTGTACCCAAGATTTAGGCTGGTTTTTTATTAAATTTTAACAAGTCTTACTACTAACTACTTTATCGTACATAAATCAGGATGTGAAAAATTTAGAATTAGGCCACTTTTGCTCTAACGTCCATTGTTGACTGGCCTGTTGGTCTAGTGGTTAGTGACCCTGACTGCTATGCCGGAGGTCGTGGGTTCGATTCCCACACAGGACAAATGTTTGTGTCATAAACACAATAATTTGTTCTGTGTCTGGGTGTAATTTTATCTATATATGTATGTATTTAGAAATATATAAGTATGTTTATCAGTTGTCTAGTACCCATAACACAAGTTCTGCTTAGCTTGGGACTAGACGGCGTTGTGTGATAGTTGTGGAATATTATAATATTATATTTTAAGGGAAAACCTAATGCAAATCGATCCATAAACGATGGAGTTCCGAGGAAACAAACATAAAAAAACATGCAACTGAATTAAGAACCTCCTCCTTTTTTGAAGTCTAGTCGGTTGAAAAGGAGAAACTGACTGACATATCAACGCACAGCCGAAACTACTAAGACTAGGAGCGTGAAATTTTGCACAAGGCTTCCTATTATGACGTAGGCGAGCATTAACTTCTTGAGTAGCGTAATTAGAGACACAATAGTAAGACAATAGCGCACGACCGCCGGCGTTCGTGCGGGGATCAACAGCTTAAGAGAGGATTTTCCTAAATTCACCCCCTAAAGGGATAAAACGGGGATCTAAAATTTACATGGAGAAAGTTTTGAAAAAGAAAGATCCGTATAACAATCAACCTAAAAAAATTCACGTCTTTTCATGTTTCAGACATCGTCGTGGGCAAAAACAAAGAACTCAACTTTTATTCTAACGAAACACTTACGCACACAGAAGAGATTCCAGCGGCTAATCAAATTGCATCGATAACTTATGATTCCGTTCGCTACAGGCTACTGTTTACCGATCAGAGCTACCTGACTGCGACAGTATTCAGCTATGACCTAACAACTGGAAAAATACAACCTATAATTACGAGAGAATCAGCTGAATACGACGGAGAGATGATGATTGTCTACGACCCCGTCACACAATTACTATTCATGAAGGATGGAAGTAATATATACTCATTTTCATTAAATCCTGTATCTGCTTATAAAGCAGATGACGGAAATCTTTTAGTTAAGACGCTTAACTACGTACGTGGTATTGCCGTAGATAGCTGTGGAGGGTAAGTTATTGATGAGTTATAATCGTGCACACACATACAAAATGGCGGAACATTTAAATATGATCGAAGAGCTTTTATTATAGACAGAGTAGTTTTTATTGTTTCATATTTACACTAAATATTTTTAGATCAGACCTTACGTGCTGTCCAAGGCACGGGGGTGTCACACCTCCAACTTCCCAACCTATTTACTAATACTTAGCAGTCACACTAGCGACCCCAAGATCAATTAAATCAATCAAAGACGGTTCTCCTTAAGACAGTGGCCGAAAGATGTGAAAATACCCACTAACTTGAAATGTACTCGTAGATATAATTTAATTGCATTGCATTTGAACCAATTGTTACAAACAAGCGCTAATCCCGCCGACAAACTGTTACGCAGTTTGGTGGGTTTATAATATGTAAAACTTTGTTGGTCCAAATAAACGATTTATTATTATTATTAATGAAGCAGTATAGATTACGTTTTGCAACACAGAGTTAAAGTAACAAGTAACAGAAAGAGAATACAAAATGGTGAGGCGAACTAGCTTATTCACTCTATCCTTGAAGCCACCTAAATTATAATCTGACGGGAAGACCACAACAGGTAAATTATTGCAGTCCTTCGATGTACGCAGTATTAACGACGAGTCGAAACGTAGAGGTGTTAACAATGTAAGGGTGGATACTCACCGTAAGTCGAGTTGTCTGATGCTAGAAAGGTAATGATGGAATCAAGTCATGCAATTCCTGCGCACACTCTCTAAAATGCATCCTGTAAAATAAAGAAAGGCTACCTACCCTACGCCTGTGCTGGCTTTGTAGATTGTACTTAACCAAATCTGGATCACCAATGAGCCTCTTCGCGCGCCTTTCCACTGACTCCAAAGCTGCTACTGGCATTTTGCAGTACTAGCCCATAAACACATATATAAATATTATGTCAAAAACCCAAGGAACTGGGTGTTCTTATTGAACTACAAAGGTTTAACAGATAAAAATACAACGATGACAACCCATCTCTTTGTGAACTTTCCTCCTCCTTGCATCGTATTCCTCTGTGCTGAGGGTCGTAACATCCCTGCTTCATCACTTTCACTAGCACAATATTGCTCTATCTGTTTCCGTCTCTAGCGATGTGAATGGCATTATATACCGTATACGTTGCTCGGAGTCAAGACTCTATCTAGACTCTGACCAACGTATTGAGCTGCGTCTAAGAGGCCATTTCTCATCCACTTTACCGGTCACGATTAGCCTTTTGAGGTTGCCACCGTCTTTCCTTGCAATTTTACCGAAGTATTGTAAAATCTTGCGAAGACACTCGGACGACCAACGCGACGAGATTTTGAGTTCTCGCAATATGGATACGTTGGTCCGAAATATTGTCCAAAGGATACGAAGCATCCTTCTCCAGCATCACATCTCAAAGACGTCAATGCGATTGCGGTCTGGAGCTTTCAGCGTTCAAGTCTCAGCACCATACGAAAAGATCGAGAAGACCAGGGTCCGTACTAGTTTGGTTTTGGTCTTTTTTGTCAAGCTGGGACATGGCGTTCTTAGCTACGCTAATTGTCCTGCGAACTTCCTTCTCGTACGAACCATCATTACTGAATGAAATGGTGTGCGAAACGTAGTACGCTTGGATTGTAAGGAAACTGCCAAATCGCGTGTCTATCAGCACAGGATTACACGTGTAAATGCTCTGTATTCATAGTACCAACTAATTTACAAGCTAATATTTGAATATAAGGTTTTTTTTTATTTTCCGCTATGTTTGTCTTCGTGTGTAGGTTTCACTCAAGAATCATTTTAAACTTAGTATATATTATATTCATATATTGTTATTTACAAATTACAGGTATCTTTACTGGATCACAAGCTTTAAAATTGAGAAGGCTCGATTTGATGGATCCGAGAGAAAAGTTATAATAGACAGTACTGTTAATTTACGTCTAAGTTTGAAAATCGATCAACAAACACAGAAAATGTACTGGATTGAACACGTCTTGCATAAAAATAATGTTTACCTGATGTCTATTGAAAGTGCCGATTTTAATGGAAATAATAGAAAAAGATTATCTTATACCGAGTATTTTACAGTTTCATTGGTCATTTCGAAAGATTTCATCTACTGGCGTGACAATCATGACGTACATTGGCAATTACCGAAGAATGCAGCAGAACAAGATGCAAGAAAGCTAAGTTTAATTAGTTCTAAAACACACTGTTCATCTTGTATACATGTAGCAGCCAACTACACAATACAGGAACAAATTGAGGGAATAAAAAGCTGCGAAGCGGTACAGAATCTGATTTTGAATAACTTGAAGCCTGAGTCTACAGTTTCAATCTGTCAGTACTATTGTTTGGAAGGAGACTGTAGTATCAGTGCTGAGGGACAACCTACATGCAGGTAAAACGTGTTCATGTTCATCTCATTCAAGTACTAGCAAAGATATTTAAGGTCAGCTCATGATATTTGAAGAAAGCAGTTGCTTAGCACTGCGCAGCGACACGCCGCGAGATGCATCGTGAAGCGGCGGGGTTTACTCGATTTCTTTTAAAATATTAGAAGTACAGTTTTGTGTACGAAGTTCTGTATTGTTTAAATTCGCTTAGCCCTTTGCGTCTCGGTGTGAGCTGACCCTAATGCTCGCTTTCACTAACGTTAAGTTAAAATTGGATTATCTTTAACAAATTTTACTGCAAGGTAAGCTACGCACTACGAAAATTATAAGTAATCTTCAAGTTTTCATAAATTGGCAAAATTTAAGTAAAAGCTCATTAATTTTGGCAATTTTAGTGTTAACCCCATAATATAAGTTGTCCTCTTAGAAGATTGTCGATGAATTGAAAATCAAACGAATATTTAAATGAATTATAAAACTGATTTATTGAGCGTTGTTCAGAAATCAAATCACTTTGGATAGAACGACCGATACGTAGAGGTCACGCACCTCTATCTCTATTACAACTAGAAAAGTTAACCGCTAGCCCGTCAAAAACGCTCGCATGTTTAAATCCTCAACCGCGCTGTAACCGCGCGGTAACCGCGACACGACTCCCCGCGTTCACTAAAACGACGATATCTCAGAAAATACGCGTCCTAGCTCTACGAACCTTTCGTTCCTGAAAGTGTTATGAAATAAGCTACTTAATTATGTAGGTTTTGTGTAGATTGACCTTGTAATGTATTACTAATTTAACTTGAAAGTAGTGTGAGGACTATTTCCCAGTTCCGTGTACAAAAGTCGTCATATTTATAAAGTAAAACCATATTTTTCAAAGTAAACCGTTGTATTTATTTTAAGACATAAATTTTACAATAATAAACAAAATCAACACCGGCCACAAAAAAAAAACAAAACTACAGTTCAAACTTCGAACGCGCAATGGCCTTGGCACGCGTGCTCAAAACACTTATCATTCCACCGAAAGTTGTAGAGAGATGTCTAGCAAGTGATGTTCTATGCCTGTCTCGTTTTATATTCTTACACTCTGCTCAAATATAAACAGGATAGATATAGTTTTGATCGTCATTT
Organism: Mythimna impura; assembly: GCA_905147345.3. Classification (NCBI taxonomy): domain Eukaryota; kingdom Metazoa; phylum Arthropoda; class Insecta; order Lepidoptera; family Noctuidae; genus Mythimna; species Mythimna impura. The sequence continues at coordinate 23,180,716 of LR990342.1, read as the reverse complement.
GTGTACATTTAAAACGATCAGCCGCGCGTCGACTTCAGAAGTCGATTGACAGAAATCGCCACTTTTTTCGAATATCTTTAGGAGTCGATTGACGGTGATATCCACTAATCCGCACTGAGCCCGCGTGATGGATTAGGACCCATTCTCGCTCCTAGGGAGGAGGCCTGAGTCCCAGCAATGGAAACATTAAAAGGCTGATTATATGCTTATGCTTCTGACTCATCGAGTAACACTGTTTCTTATCTTCATTATTTCAGTTGTAAAGCCGGATACACGGGAAAGAGGTGCGAAGTAAACGCGTGCCACAAGCACTGCTTACACAATAGCGTCTGTTCTCTGAATGAGGAGGATGAACCGGTGTGTGAGTGTACTGCTGGTTATGAGGGTGAAAGATGCGATGTTGCTATCACACACGCAGGTGATTGTGCTGTTAACTCGACTCAGCAAGTACTACGAGACTTACGCAGCGGAGTGAGGCAAGTTCTTAAAGAAGAGTTAAAACGTATCCTGCAATTGTTCTCTGACAAACTTGATGAGGACGAAGCTAAGTGTTAGAGTTTAGTTATTTAAATAAGATTGTTAATTTTTAAAGTATTAATTAATTGATCTGTCAGTAATGTTTTTTTGGTGAGAATCTGATGACTGTCATTTTGACTTTGGAAATTACTGTCGTCTTGTACCACTAGATGGCGTTAGTTTAGGTATCTTTAAAATTCAGATGTTTTGTTAAATATTGAATTTATATTTAAGGATGTATTATATTTTATAATAATAATCGTTATATTCTTATTTCTTATCTGACTACGTGACAGAGTGTTGAGATGACGTCAGAACAAAGGAATAGGAGGCATGGCCGACTCGAGGCGATCAACGAAAAGTTGTAACTTGGCTATGGGGGCAGGTCCTCACCCTATGAGCAAACAGGGATAACACATCAACATTATCTGTATATTTAATGGAGAAACTAACTGACTGACATATCAACGCACAGCCCAAACTACTGGGACTAGGAGCGTGAAATTTTGCAAAAGGCTTTCTTTTATGACGTAGGCGAACACTAAGAGAGAAATTTCCAAATTTCACCCCCTAAGGGGATAAAACAAGGGTCCAAAGTTTGTATTAAAAATCCTACTTTCATGTGGGCGAACCCACTGACAGAAGCCAGTTATTAATAAATAGTAAACAGATAGAATTTACAGATCAGGTAAAGGAGATCCAGCAAAAACGAAAATACCACATAGCAGAATGCATTTTGGAGAGTGTGCGCAGGAATTACATGACTTGATTCCACCATCTCATTTCTACCATCGGACAAGCCGACGAACTGCGAGTATCCACCCTTACGTTGTTGAAACCTCTACGGTCCGGACCAAGCGTTTTGCCTCGTCGTTTATACCGCGAACATCGAGGGACTGGAATAATTTGCCTGCTGCGGTTTTCCCGTCCGATTATAATTTGGGTCTCTTCAAGGCTAGAGTGAATAGGCTCTCAATAAATTAGTGCGCATCACCATCAACGATTGCATTACCACTTACCATCAGGTGGGATCGCAGTCAAGCACTAGTTTATATCAATTAAAAAAAAAAAAAGCACCAAGCGAGTTAGTGTTGTGTTCTTACAAACGACTTAGCGAATTCCGATAAAATTTGGCACACGGGTAGGCCACGTCCTGAAATAGCACATAAGACTTTATCCCGGGAGTATGTTTCCTTGAGATGCTTTTCTACTATCACGCAAGCGAAGCCATTAGCAACAGCTAGTGTAGTACATAAGTATGGTTATAAGGGAGGAAGCCAAGAAATATTAATAATAATAATAACTTTATTTTAACCATCGTTACAAGTATTTTCTTAAACATAGGTATAACATAATTGCATATCGGTAACACCCCCCTAGCCAAGTTACAACCGTTTCGTTTCGATTCCCTTTTCGTTGATCGCCTCGATTCGGCCAGGCCTCCTATTCCTTTGTTCTGACCACGTGACTGAGCGTTGAGATGACGTCAGAATAAAGGAATCGGAGGCATGGCCGACTCGAGGCGATCAACGAAAAGAGAATCGAAACGAAACGGTTGTAACTTGGCTAGGGGGGCTGGAATTGTATTTTATCAGAATTATTACAATGGCCCCCAAACTAGGCGGTGCCTGTATCTTGGGGACCGGAGTTGCGTTATCTTTAAATTAAAATACAAGTTTCTTTTGCTTACTTCAAAATAAAATAGTAATAAAAATAGAAGACAAAATAATCAGTACAAAGTAATAGGGTAAATAAAAGAGTGCGTGTTAGAGGTGTACGGTTGAAAGTGTGTAGGTATGTTTATGGGTCGTTTAAAGAAACAAGGCCTGTTGAGTAAATATGGGTTAGCATAAATTTAAAATCGTCACGTACTGAACAACAAAAGTTCAAACCCAAAGCACTAGGATTATTAAACCTATTAAGGTTTCAAGCGATTAGATCGCGTTAGAAACTTCACCACTCGTTCCATATTTGAAGTAGCCGACATCTGCTAGTTCGGGAAAAACAGCCAGGCCGAAGTGAGAGAGACGAATTTACCCCGATAGGTGGGCGAAGATCGTCACTTACTAGATGTCTAAGGGAAGACGACGCCGTCGAGGTCGACCGCGGCGAAAGTGTGATTATGGTCGTAGGGCAAACCTGTTTAGAGATCACCCAAGACCGAGTCTAGAGGTTTGGTAGAAGGAGGGGGACGCTTTTGTGTAGCATTTTGGATCACAATGTTGGTTAAAAAAAAAGAAAAGACGTTGAAACTTTTAGAGACATTCTTCTCAATTCAAGGTTTTTTAACCAGATTCCACGGCTTAATAAAAAAAAACTAAATTATTCTAGAACAATTGTTGATTCAAAAGAAAAACGATGGTTTTCATTTTCATTAAAAATACAGAGAACAAAACAGAAAGATAAAAACTACTAATTCTAAAGAGACCAACAGTTCGCAGACCTGCGAACGAATTGTAGCAAAAAAAAATGAAATGTAGATTTCATTTACAATAGAATAGCCCCTATTCAAACTAAACAACCTGAAACAATACAGCCAGCAACAACAGGTGGTCTCATCAACAAGATTTATTTTGTAACCATTACTATACACGAGTACCAGGTATTCATAAAGTAAGCGCAAGTAATCTTGATATTATTTATAGGCTACCATTAGGTTTTCTAAGATGATATATACTGTATAACTACACTTTGAAATTGAGTCTAGACAAGGTAAAGAAGGTACACTACAGCCAGTGTGAATTTTGGAAACAAAAAATTGTGGAACATTTAATATTATATTGCCTTTAGCGTTCTTTAGCAGTCCATCTAGGGCTACGGGAACATTTGAAAATGTTACCGCGTCCCTGGAATGCAACCCATGGGTTTACTTGGTCCCTACTTCCGCGTGCGCTGCGTGGGAGGAGCCGTGTCATGCCTTCGTTTCGGAAGTTGACAGTAGCCTGTCGCTGCCGACCTTGGTTCGTCCCATAGTGGGCAGTGCAGAGTCCTAAAATGCGGTGATCTGCGGTGAGGAGGCTGCTTCCATTTTGAAAGGGAGATTACAAGTGGCCTCGCGTCATGCACCAGGCGAACCTAGCTTCAAAGTAGGGCGAATAACTCCATCTTCCAACCCCCTAAAAAGGTCCAATATCGACTGATTGCGACGGATAGGCATGGGCAGGGCACATTGCTCGCAGAACAGATGGTCGATGGGAACGAAAGGTTCTGGAGTGGCGACCACGTACTGGAAGTGGGTGGACCGATGAACTGGTGAGGGTCGCGGGAATCCGATGGATGCGAGAGGCAGAGGACCGGTCGCTAAGACGACACCTGGAGGAGGCCTATGTCCAACAGTGGAGGTCTTTCGACTGAAATGATGACGATGAATGATGACGACATTCGCAGCCCACGCAACAAGCGTGCGAGGGAACATTGGGGAGGTTTTACTCACACCTGGGTGGAGAACAGCGATGTGAATATACAAAAAATAAAGTAAAAAACTAAAACCCGACTACGACAAAAAAAAAGGACGCTGAAAAGTATAAAACAAGATTTTCATACTTCGAACAGAGACAGAACAAAAAGAAAAGCCGCAGTCACATGTTATAGGTACCAACCGAAACACTTTAATAACGTGTGACTACGGTTTTTCTTTTTGTTCTGTTCGAAGTATGAAAATCTTGTTTTATACTTTTTCAGCGTCCTTTTTTTTTGTCGTAGTCGGGTTTTAGTTTTTTACTTTATTTTTATTTAAACAATTTTGGTGTTAAACTTAACACATGACTTTTTGTCCGCTAAAGGGCGTCACTTTAAATTTGAGTAATATTTTCGAAATTTACAAATGTAGCCCTGTCAAATGATACCAAACACGGCGTATTTATCTCCATTTTTATTTTTTAACACATACTTTTTGTCCGTAGAGGGCGCCATGTCGAGTTTCGTGACACGTCACGTCACGAGCCTATGTTCAGCGGACAATGAAGACGGTTCTAACGATACCTCATATGTCGAGTTCCGATAAGTAGATTAGGAGCTATGAGGGAACAGATGAACATACTCACATACATACATAGCCTGTCAAAATCATAACCCTCCGTAGTCGGGTAAAAAAGTAGTTTGGAGACTAAAAAAGAAACTCATATTCAGCTGTGTAGTTAGTACTGTCGAGTGGTATATTAGGGAAAAACTTGCTTTCTCTTAACGTTTAGGTACGCAATAATTTCACTTCCCCTCTAACAATAATATTTCTTAAAACAACGGTTTCATAAGGTGATATTTGTTATAGCTCGTTTTACTCACGTCTGCCATTACGTCACCTAAAATATATGAACAAAAAATTTTACATTTAGCCGCCACGCCAACGGTACTTACGCAAAGTGTGTTCAGGACAAATATTTTACGTTGTTCCGGCATTTCAGAGGTTTACCTTTGTTCGAAAAAATGTTTGGGATGTTTCCTGAATACTCTTCAGTTTTTATGAGCTTCAAGATGTGTAATTTTTTTTTCTTTATAATTGATATAAACCAGTGCTTGACAGCGATCCCACCTGATGGTAAGCAGAGATGCAATCATTGATAGTGAGGCGCACTAGTTTATTAAGAGCCTATTCACTCTAGCCTTGAAGACACCTAAATTATAGTTGGACGGGAAGACCGCAGCAGGCCAATTGTTCCAGTCCTTCGATGTACGCGGTATAAACGACGAAGTGAAATGCTTAGTCCGGACCGTTGAAGTTTCAACAACGAAGGGTGGTTACTCGCTGTACGTCGGGTACGTCGGGGAGTGAAGACATTTGTAATGAAAGTCATTTGTTAAAACCAAAATTAAATGGGTAGGTAATCAGTTTTTATTCTACTTATTCTCAGTTAATTAAAATGTTACAAAACCAAATACCTGAAATATAAATACCTACATTAAATTAATATAGAAAACATTGAGAGTTGTGTAGAATTTCTGAATATGCCTATACTCTATTCGCGACACCGTTAGACAGAAGTTAAAAAAGGTTGTTTTAGGGTACAGTTAATAATAAAAGTACTATATATATATATTATATATATTACTTTTATTATTAATATATATAATATATATATATATATGTTCCTGACACGCATTGTCGCTCCGCCTTAGAGCGGGAGAAGTCATTAGATTACTACCCACCTTTAAAAAAGCTAGTAATAAATAATTTTGAATAAATAATTTAAGATTTGCTATAATTATCAAATTAACATGGAACAGAGAGAGAGACACCCTCACAGAAATCATTAATTTATTTCATTCACCCGCAAATATTAGGGGTTAAAGTATGAAATTACCGATTTGTACTGAAAAATAAAATTCCTTTTATTTTTAATTTAACATATTTATTTAATCAAAATAATTAATATTATTATCTATACATTACTGCCATCTAATAGGAAGGTCATTTATGCCTTTGCGATAGAACTCTGATGATCTAGATTCGACAAACTGTGTGAAAGCATTTTATACTACCTCCTGAGAAGAAAACTTTTTATCACGTAGAAAATTGTCCAAATCACGAAAAAAAAAATGACGGGTTGCACTCTGGGAGTGCCGGCAGAAGTGAAAACTTAAGTATTAACGTTGTGCGTTTTGGATCGTCTTACGAATTTTCGATCAGGTCACGTGTCCTGACGCGAGTTTAACATTTTTTACCCATTACAAAAAAGTATTAACGTTGTGCGTTTTGGATCGTCTTACGAATTTTCGATCAGGTCACGTGTCCTGACGCGAGTTTAACATTTTTTACCCATTACAAAAAAAGTGTACAACGCCGCTAAAGAAGTTTTCACTTCAAAAATGGTAATCCGTTGGAAAAAGGTCTGGCAAATACGGAGGGTGATGAATGGTTTCTAATTGCAGTTCCTGTAGAGTTAAAACGGTTTCTCGTGCTGTATGAGGTCTCGCGTTATCATGGAGCAATAATGGTGAAGATCGATTCATGAGTCGGGGCTGTTTCACTGCTAGTTTTGCTATCATTGTTCGGAGTTCGGCACAGTAGACATCTGCCGTTATTGCTTGACCAGATCGGAGAAAGCTATAGTGAATAACAACATGCTAAGACCACCAAACAGTTACCATTACCTTTTTATTGGTAAGCTTTGCTTTAGGACACTGTTGCGGCGTTTGACCTGGGGTTAGCATTTTTTGCTTACGGTTATCGTAAAGAATCCACTTACATCACATGTCACAATTCGATCCAATATTCCTTCATTTCTGTATCGATTCAACAAGGCAACACAAGTTTCAACACGCGTTTCTTTCTGCAGATCAGTCAAATCATGAGGCACCCATTTTTCATATTTTTTTATTTTACAGACAGATAGACAGCGGAGTCTTAGCAATAGGGTTACGTTTTTAACCTTTGGGTACGGAACTCTAAAAAGTACTAAGCATCTTTAGATTACGACACACATTCTTAGTACGATAGACGAAGAAAGTCACACCATATGGGTTTAAATAGACAAACTACTTAATAACTGCAAAGTTGCAGTTTAGATGAAGATTTTGTGCAGTTTGTGAAAGTACTCTTGGTTTAAGAGAAATTTCCGGCGAAAACACATTGTAACCTTAGCTGTTGGGTGCACTACGTCCTGCTTCGGACACTACTGCTTCTTTAAGAGAGTCCTTTTCCACTCGCCTATCGTCAACATCAAGCATGGTTTAAAAGCTTGTTACTTCATATAACGCAATCCAACGCGATGTTTGACAAAAAGGCAACGTGAAAAAAGAGAGATAACGCCGGAAAACTTTGTTAGCATTCGGTAATTCCGTGATTTACTCGAATATTTTACAAAACTTGTTCCAGAAAATACGTTTTTATTAAAAGTTTTTGAAAAAAATTGTCGTCATTCAGAATCTTAATTAAATTTGCAAAGCTACTAGTGTTATAATTTTTAAACTTTTTTCAATTTTTGAGTAAATTATGAAGTGTCAACAAAGTTCATGCAAAATAGCATATTTTCAGAGGTCTTTACTGGATTAGTTTTACACAAATTTATAAATTGTTCTCAATAGAAGCCTAGATAATATCCAGAAGACACTGTGTTTCCAAAATATCTAATGAAAAATGTGTAATAACGTCATAATCGCGTAAGAGCGGTTGTATGAAAAACAGTGAAAATATATGTCAAGTTGCATCCCCTTAACACTCAAGATCACTAAAAATCATAAACCTGTCTTTGATGTCGCGCAGTCGGGTAATATGAGTGTATCTTTAGGATAGCTGTTTTCTTCTTAGTTTTTATTTTAGTAGAATCTAGTGAATTACATAATCTGTACATTTTTTTCTGTAGGATATCGTCCAATGACTTCTCTCACTCTAGGTTGGAGCGAGAGGGCGTGTCAGACTTTCAGACTAAATCCCACCTGTGTCCTTCAGTTACCCTTTGCGTTTTTTTTTTTATCTCATTCAGAAATTTCCGTGCCTCAATTCGCACGTAACACACGTGCGAATTGAGGATAACTTTAAAATTCTCGGCTCTTGTCTACTACGCCTATATACACATAAACCTTCTACATGAGTCACTGTGTCTATTTGTGAAAACCGCGTGAAAATCCATCTGCCCCTACCACGTGACTGAGCGTTGAGAGACATCAGAACAAAGGAATCGGAGGCATGGCCTACTCGAGGCGTTCGACGCGAACGAAACGATTGTAACTTGGCTAAGGGGGCTGGTAATTAAATAGTTTATCGCGAACAGACAGGATAATTTATCTAAAAGGCACACAGAAATATCATCATCACCCATTATCATTTCAGCCGAAAGACGTCCTCGCCTTCCCCAAGTGTCGCCACAACGAAGGGTCGTGTGAGTCTCGCAGCTATCGAATTCCCGCGACCCTCACCAGTTCATTAGTCCACGTTGTAGGAGGCCTTCTAACGCTGCGACTTCCGCTACGCGTACGCCACTCCAGAACCATTCGGTCCCAACGGCCATCTGTTCTGCGAGCAATGTGCCCTGCCTACTGCTATTTAAATATCACATTTCACAGAAATATAGTTCGATCTATTCTGTAGGCAACAAAATGGTTGCCAATACCGACAAGTAACAATACTTTTCTTCCCAGTTAGTGTTACACTACCCATTGACCTAATTGCACTAACAATAGCCATTTAAAAGCCGCACTGGCTTAAAGTAATAACGCTTTAAGCCCCGGTGTACAAAGTGTTCCATTCAAAATTATGTGTTCAATTAAAGTGATGCACTCACCGCTTTTAAAAGGAAGTACACTCTAGGTATTTCTTAGCCAATAACATTTGCAATGAATTATAAAAAAAGTAGATTAGAATACAATACTCATTTATTTGCTCAGAATGCAGGTATTTACAGTAAGGTGATTTGTTTTTTAAGTGCGAAATCATCTAATGATATAATAATAATAATAATTGGTACCACGTTCCATTAAAAGCGTATAAGGGGCCTCTGCAAGTTGGTTTCGACTCCTCGTACGCCTTCCAAAGGTCCAGGACCCCAGGGTTCTGAGATATATTAACTCATAATAATAATAATATCCCACAACTATCACACAACGCCTTCCAGTCTCAAGCTAAGCAGAGCTTGTGTTATGAGTACTAGGCAACTGATAAACATACTTATATATTTCTAAATAAATACGTATTATAGATAAATTACACCCAGACACAGAACAAATGATCGTGCTCATCACACAAACATTTGTCCTGGGTGGGAATCGAACCCGCGACCTCTAGCATAGCAGTCAGGGTCACTAACCACTAGACCAACAGGCCAGTCATATCTCTCGCCCTTATGTGTCAGACTTTTACTAACTAAAACCTACTCCTGTTCCTTCTTTGCCTTCGTTCCAGGGCCCCGGGGTTCTCTTTCGCACAACCCATGGCCTCAGCAGGCTTCGATCCTGCTGGGCAGCTAATCACTACATAGTATAACACAAAGTCGCTTTCCGCTGTCTGTCCCTAAGTACTCGTATGCTTAGATCTTTAAAACTACTCAACGGATTTTGATACGGTTACGGTTTTTAATAGATAGAGTGATTCAAGAGAAAGGTTTATATATGTATAATACATGCATAATGTAGTAGAGAAACACTGATAATTTTAAGAGGTTTCTAATGTGATGTCGTAAATAAACACTTTTTTGTGCTTACATTGCAAACGCTGGTTGAACCCTACGAGATCAAAATAATATACTACAGTATTGTACACAACAAAAAAGTTCGCGATGGTATATATCTAGGGATAACCACAATAACGAATTTTTATTACGAGAAATAATGGTTTATTTACGAAGAGATTTTAAGCAATACAGCATTAATCCTTATCCAATTAAGTACCTTAAATACATTGTGCATTTAATATAGATCAATATGGTCCATTATACCATGTAATTTAAATGAATATTTTCGAGGATATTACAGATTTAAAATGCAGGGACATAGCGGTTGTGGTGGTATTAGCATTGCACCCGTGCGAAGCCGGGGCGGGTCGCCAGTAATATAGTAGATAAATAATAATTATAGAGCTCATCCTTACGTATTATCGGACACGGGACGGATTTTTATGCAGCTTTAATTAGTAGACATACATGAGGAAGGTTTAGCTTTTTTTTTACAGGCTTATTATAGTAGAGAAATACCGTAAACCTGGGTCATAGCTGGGGCAGATCGCCAGTATATTCTATTGTGTTTCTATGCCTACATCTGTCTCTAAAACTGACATATGAGGGGTTACCATGACGTTTAAAGTAAGATTGTTTTATTCCTATTCCATTGTGGGTAAAAGATGGCGCTAGACAACCTGTATAGCTCTGTCTCTTACCCACACAGAAATAAGAATGAAAAAATCTTACTTTGAACGTCATGGTACAGGGGATGATCATTCAAAGATCTTATGACAAATAGTGGGGGATGAACTGCTCGCGTCCGTAGGATCTACTTGTTTTGACCACCCTACACGTGTCCCCTGGGTAGTGCCAAACGAGCAGTAAAATACGGTGGTAGGCCATAGTATCGGCTGACGGCTTAGGAGTTACCACCCACCAGACAAAGCCATGCCGCCAAGCGACTTGTCGTGTTTCGGCGTGATGTCTGGTGAAGCCATATGGTGGAAGATGGGTCTGAGCAGTTGTGTTGCGATGTGTACTGTACCGGGTATGATGCGACAGCTGTTGTTGTGTCGGACGTTTGATCGCGGAGGGTAGCGGGATCCGAAGCACGGTTATCCGCTGGCCGACCGCAGATAGTTGGGGGCCCAAGTAGTGTGCCAGCCACGCACAAAAGGCTGCCCCGCCAACTGCGAAAAATCCCAGGGTGGCCCCATCGTGCCGGTTGGCGACCGGGCGAGAGGACCCGATGGCGATCCCTGGGGGGGTTCGGGCGTCCCCGCAGTCTCCAGATCAGACCTCCATTGGCGCAGCAACTCTGGTCGCGTTGTTGGATTTACATCGCATCACCTCGCTCAACTGCCATCTTCCACCTACCCTATTCACTCAAAATAATAAAAAAATAAAATGAAAGGTAAAAAGAAAAGTAAGTGTGTACAGCGGATGCACGTCCTCTTATTCCAAGTGCACCTCTCTAACATTCGAGGACTGCACTCCAATATCAATGCGGTCCACCATCACCTTGAGACTGACAAGCCCCACTTACTTTTCCTGACGGAGACGCAGATCAGATGTCCGTCAGATGCGGCGTATCTCGACTACCCGGGATACTCATTGGAGCACCATTTCCTGCAGCGTGCCGGGGTCTGTGTGTACGTCCGCAATGACATCTGTTGTCAGCGTCTCCGTCACCTTGAGGACCCTAATTTCTCAACGTTGTGGTTGTTGGTGGACACCGGTGTGGACAAAATTGTCTATACTTGTGTCTACCGATCGCACAGCGGTGACCAGGAGACGACTCAACTGTTTGGCCACCTCAGTGAGGCCGCCGATAAGGCTCTGCATCGGCACCCTGATGCGCAGTTTGTCGCTCTGGGGGACTTTAACGCCGTCAACAAAGACTGGCTTTTCCCGTACCAGAGGACCGACCACGCTGGGAGAGAAGCGCGAAACTTTGCAGTATCGATGGGCCTCTCCCAGTTGGTAAAGCAAGCGACAAGGGTGCCTGATGTAGTTGGTCATACTGCCAATTGTCTGGACCTTTTACTGACCACCGATCCGGACAGATGTATCGTAACAGTTTCCTCACCACTAGGAACTTCAGATCACTGTCTGGTGAAGTCTGTATCGTCCTTCTCCCCACCTGACTGCGACTCACGCGGTGAACGGCGAATGTGGCGTTACAAGTCAGCAGATTGGGATGAGATGCGGCACTTCTTTGCATCTTATCCTTGGCAGCAGGTCTGCTTCTCTTCTAAAAATCCGTCGAGCTGTGCAGATGCTATATCCGATGTGATACGTCAAGCTATGGAGTATTTCATTCCCTATCGCGACGTACCCATCGGTGGCTCAGCTCACCCATGGTTCAACGCCGATTGCGTTCAAGCTGAACAACGTAAGCATTCGGCGTTTCTCGCCTGGGTTGACGCTCGTGACCACAAAGCTCCGGATCTGAGTTCAAAGAAGAGAGCCTTCAACCATGCTGCCAAGTCCTACAAAAAGGCACTAAGGAAGGCTCGCTTCGACCGCATTAACCATATTGGTACAAAGCTCTCTGCGCAGCCGTCCGGTAGCAGAGCATTCTGGTCCCTTGCCAAGTCGGTCGAAGCGAACTTCTGTCGGCCCTCATTGCCTCCGCTGGTTAAACCTGATGGAACACTGGCTCATACAGCGAGAGAGAAAGCGGGTCTCTTTGCATCTCTCTTCGCCCATAATTCTCGTCTTGACACTGGTAGTGCTACTCCACCGACTCTACCTCACTGCGATACTTCGATGCCCGAGGTCCGCATACGGAACAAAGAGGTTCTGAGAGCACTGTGTCGTCTTGACGTGAATAAAGCTAGTGGACCAGATGGTATACCAGCGATTGTTCTCAAGGCTTGTGCACCCGAGTTGTCTCCTGTACTGACGCGTTTGTATCGCCTCTCATTTGGGACTGGTATAGTGCCCAAGTCCTGGAAGCTTGCCAACGTGCAACCCGTGCCCAAAAAGGGCAGTCGTACCGATCCTACCAACTATCGGCCGATTTCAATAACCTCCATACTCTGCAAGATTATGGAGCGTGTATTGAACTCGCGCCTCTTGGCATACCTGGAAGGTAACGATCTCCTCAGTGATCGACAGTACGGGTTTCGCCACAATCGATCTACTGGGGACCTTCTAGTTTATGCCACCCACTTGTGGGGCGAGACCCTCGAGAAGAATGGGGAAGCGATTGCTGTTTCCTTGGACGTCTCGAAGGCCTTCGACAGGGTATGGCACGCTAGTCTATTGAGTAAGCTTTCAGCGTACGGCGTTTCCCCTGGTCTGATTAACTGGGTAAAAGACTTCCTGAGTGAACGTTCTCTCCGAGTTGTTATCGATGGATGCTCATCAGAGCCCATGACGACTAATGCCGGAGTTCCTCAGGGGTCTGTTCTCTCTGCAACTCTCTTCCTGCTGCATATCAACGATCTGCTGATGCCCGGTATCTATGGGTATGCAGATGATAGCACAGTTGTAGAGAGATACCTGCCAGGTGCTCGAGCTAGTAGGGAGCTAATTCGGTCCGAAAGAGAGGCTATGGTAGAGCGTGTGAATGTCTCACTTCAGGCAGTCTCCAAGTGGGGTGAAGCCAATCTGGTGGGATTCAACGCCGCCAAAACACAAGCGTGTCTATTCACCGCTAAAAGGAGCCCGTTCACCTTGGCTCCTGTTTTTCAGAATGTATCCCTGGAGTACACCGACCGCCTTCAGCTCTTGGGAGTTGAAATTTCTTCAGACCTTAACTTTGGGCGGTTCATTGAGTCCAAAGCCAAGGTAGCTGCTAGGAAACTCGGCGTACTTGCAAAGGTCCGGCGGTACTTCACACCAGGGCAGCTTTTAATGTTATACAAAGCACAGGTCCGTTCGTGTGTGGAGTACTGCAGCCACATATGGGCTGGTGCTGCAAAATGCCACCTGGCAGCTTTGGACTCAGTGGAAAGGCGTGCAAAGAGGCTAATTGGTGATCCAGATCTGGTTAATTCCAATCTACAAAGTCTTGAGCACAGGCGTAGGGTAGCCAGCCTTTCGGTGTTTTACAGAATTCATTTTGGAGAGTGTGCGCAGGAATTGCATGACTTGATTCCACCATCTCATTTCTACCATCGGACAAGCCGACGAACGGCGAGTATCCACCCTTACGTTGTTGAAACCTCTACGGTCCGGACCAAGCGTTTTGCCTCGTCGTTTATACCGCGTACATCGAGGGACTGGAATAATTTGCCTGCTGCGATTTTCCCGTCCGATTATAATTTGGGTCTCTTCAAGGCTAGAGTGAATAGGCTCTCAATAAATTAGTGCGCCTCACCATCAACGATTGCATTACCACTTACCATCAGGTGAAATCGCAGTCAAGCACTAGTTTATAACAATTAAAAAAAAAAAAAAAAAAAAAAAAAATAGTCTGTTCCCAGCTAATAATGAATCTAAACAATATTTTTGAATAATGAACCCTAAAGTGTAACCAACAAGGTACACTATAACCTAACCTCTACACTCAAGGATTCCCAGGAACTCTTTAGCTGAGCTAAGGGCAAGGAATTTTTATTTTCAGACTAGGTTCACGTCTTCACATTTAGGCAAAACGCTCTCTGTTTTATGACATTCTCGTGTAATACGCGAATTCTTTTAACGTTCCCCCATTATTTAAGAGCTACGCGATAACACGACGAGGCATTCGTTCTGTTTTATTAAAATTATGCCTAACGTGAAAATGCTTTTGTCATTTTTACTTGTAAGTATAGGATCAAAGAGACGTTTACCGCAATTTCCTTTCATATGTACTGTGGGTAGGGTTGTCACCTGCATTATATTATATAGTATCGTAATATATTTTAGTCGATTCTGCTTTTGTTTTTTATTTGATTTTATTCTAAACAAATAATATAGTACGCAAAGTACTTTAGATACTTTTATGGTTATTTCCAATATTATTTACTAAAATCACATATCTACCAATGCCAAAATACGTTAGAAAATTGCAGTTTGAAGGGGTTTGAAGATATTTCACTGCGCTTGCTACAATCTCAAAAATCTGAAACTTTTCTCATGAATTCATAACTTGACTCATATTTAGGGTTTGGGAATTCCAGACAATTTCAAAGTCCCGGAACACGACAACCTACAATCAAAGTCCCGGGAATGCCCGAGACCTTAAGACTTTTATGAAACATTTTTTTTTTAGTTTAGGAGGAGTAAGCCTTTTTTGTTATAAAAATCAACATTTGTTAAATAGAAAATTAAATCTTAATAACTAACGTTTATTTCAGTCATAATAATTGCTTTGTTTATTTCTTTTTATCACACATAGATTCACTTTTATGCTATTAAATCTTATAGTTATAAAACGAATCATCTAGTAGTAGTAGTAGTATCTAATCATTGGTCATAATTGAAACGTTGTTAATTCTCATAATCACAAATTTGTATAATAAAACAGACTTATAAATCAGTCTTTTCAACTAACACATTAATTAGACTTCTTTGCTGATTTAATAAAATACTCTTTTAATAATAATAATCAGAGCGTAACAGCTTTGTCCGATAATCTGTTTCTGATTTTTGTAATAATGCCTCCGAACGAGGAGAACGCTCGTTTTCAAAAGATGTCGGTTTAATTGTGTTTAAGGCTTCATTCAGTAGTTCCAAACTTTCTGTACGTTTTCCGGTTGCTTCAAATAACTGAAACTCTTTTTTTAATGTTGCTCTTGTTTTTTTTTTTCCAAACCGTAACAGTCCAAGTATTCATTAAACTAACAGATGGCGCTAGGCACCTTCAATTATTTGATAATAAAAATGATTACATAATAATTTCGACAACCTTGTCAAGTCTCGCGTCTTGACCCGAAAGTCCCGGGACTCGAGACGACAACTAAAATTACGAGAAGTCTCGGGACTTCAAGACGCGAGACGTCCCGGGTTCCAAACCCTACTCCTATTCCTAAATGAAAGTTTCAAAAATGTAACCACTCTGAAGCTAGAATTTTGGACCTCGCTCTGTTCGCTCAGCGTTTGTCTTAATCAGGGCTGCAAAAAATCTCTACCGAAGAAGAAATAAAGAAGAAGATTTATGAGTGGTGGATAACCACCACTCATAAATCTTCAAAGTTCTAAAATGAATAAGGAAAAATTTATGATAAAGGTGTACATTTTTTTCCTGAATATTCCAATAGTACTATTTTGTTTGCAGTAATTTGTGAAAAATATTATATTTCTCCCAAAAAAGGCGACAACCCTAACTGTGGGCCGAAGAGATGAAGGCAGATTGATGATTACGTTTTTGTGTACAGTGTAAAATATTTTCTAGAACTTCGCAGTAGTACCATGGATATGTGCTCAGTTTAGTGTATTTAATTTAATGACATTTTTTAATTTTTTTCTATGATATTTAATTTAGTGACAGTTGTTATTTAATATATATATATAAAAGCGAAATATCATTTGTTTTGCTTTGTAGTAGGTAATAAATTAATGGATGTTAGATTCACAGTATATTATCATAAATTTTCAATCGATCAAAACCACTCACTGATTAATCTCAGATTCTATAACACTTAAAATTTGGCAGGTAGGTTCCTTATAGGGTGTAAATATCCGCTAAGAACGGATTTTACGAAACTCCACCCCTAAGGGGGTAAAACGGGGGTTGGAAGTTTGTATGGAGAAAGCTAAAGCCGCTGGCAAAAGCTAGTTTAATATACAATTTATTTTATGGTAAAAATACCAAAATTTAAGTGTAATATTACTGAACTTCTGAACTAACATAGAAATAAATGATAACATATAATGTGGACCAAAAATTGTCTTTAAATAAATTATTATTGTTATTAATTGATGGAAATATCATCAATTCATCATGCATTAGCAGCACACATGTGTGAGTAGGTATTATGTATTTTGAACAACCACCCGGGCAGTTGGGACGTTTGGAGTAACATGTTGACTC
This sequence comes from Mythimna impura, assembly GCA_905147345.3. Lineage (NCBI taxonomy): Eukaryota > Metazoa > Arthropoda > Insecta > Lepidoptera > Noctuidae > Mythimna > Mythimna impura. The sequence continues at coordinate 23,164,147 of LR990342.1, read as the reverse complement.
TGGCGTTATGCTGATGGTGGCGCATGTGCTGGATCATCAACAGAGGCCAACAATTTGAGCAGGATTTGTAAAAATTATGAAATAAATGTTAAAAATGCAATTTCTTTTTTTTTATTTCTAGTAAAACCCACGAAAAGAGAGATACGAGACAGATTTTACCTTATAAGAGTGAGATAACATTTTTAACAGGTTTTTCAGGTATCATTTAAGTTAAAATATTTTATAAATCATAATTTTGAATATTAGTTTTATGTGACTCGATTCACAATTCTGGCGAATTCACAAAGTTATAAAAAGATTTTTATAGCATGTGGCACGTCACTAGCAAGAGGATAAACTAGAGAATTTTTGAGGATATTGGAAGATTCCGGTCGCTTTTGTTTTTTTTTTTATTGTCATGTAAATAGCTGTAACATGAACAGCTTTAATTTAAATTCAAAACTTTGCAAGTAAATTTAAAAAAATACTAGATAGCTAATGTCACTAATTTTAAATTTAAAAGTACTCTAATACAATACACATCTAAATAAAATTAAAATTTAGAGTCTACGCCTTATATATTTTTTTAAATTTGTATTTGAATGAAAAATTTGGGTCTTATTTTCATAAAACAATAAAAAGTCGATGAAAAAAATCCACAGGGCATGAGAAGTTTTTAGGGGTCTGAAAGGATAACAGATGACCCCTCCCGTCGACCATTTCAATTTGGCACACGATGCAAACACCCTGTATAATAAAACAATGTAACCTAGCCGTGTTTGGATTAATTGGAATCGTCATGAGAAATAGGCACTCTGTTTATAAGTGTATCGCAACTAAAAAGTGTAAAATAAAAACTTTTTACAAAAAAATAAATAAACCGACTTCACTAAAAAAAAACACTTTAATCATCGGATCAAAATAACTTTAATTTCGGAAGTCGGTGTTAAATGAGAAACAAACAATATCGAGAAACACCGACTTCCGAAATTAAAAATATTTTGATCCTTTTAGTGTTTTTTTTTTCTTAGTGAAGACGGTTTTTTTTTAGGTTTTTTTTATATCACTAGATTATCCCGTAGTGAAATTATTTACAGGAGCAGGTAGTTTAACCCCCAAAAATGTGAAAATTTAATACGCACCGTAGGTATAGGTACTTACAAGAAGGCAACGGAAAACGGCCAATTGCTAGCCCACTTGGTTGGTAGGTAGGTACTATAATAATAACTTACGAGAGACCCAAACAATTAACACTAGTTTGCATAACGAACGAAACTAGACTAACACTGACTGTTTGTCAGCCATTGTCAAACGACAACATCAATTTGCACTACACGCTGCAACTAAAGTCCCGAGATATTTGCGGTCATTAAACGAGCGAGTAGGACGGCGAGTGACAGGCCAGCCATCTCGCTCTCGCGCTTTGTGACCGCAACTTATGAAAAAATATTGCTTTGGTTTCACGAGGCCTTTTTTTAACGTGGGAAATCATCCAATGATTTCTGCCGCTTTAGCCAGAGTGAGAGGGCATGTCAGACTTTTACTGACTAAAACCACACCTATGTAATTTCTTCGCCTTACGTTTCAGAACCCCGAAGTTCCCTTTTGGACTACTCGTAGCCTCAGTAGGCTCCGGCCGTGCTGAGCCCCTACGGTTTCGCTGGCATATCTTTGAGGCGCGCATAGAATATTACGCGCCGTTGACGATTCGGGCTCGGTCCGCTCGGTTACCGGACGGCCGGACGGCGAGCTACCTGACTGGAAATCGGGGTCAGTATCAGTCTGGGGCGTGAGAAAGTCTATTCCCTAACGCGTGCGGCCGCCTCCTTCGCTAGCATTACTGCTTCGCAGAAGGAGGCGACTGCCCACCATTTCCATGACCTGTACCTTCGAGATCTATGAGAGTGAAATAAAAGAGAGTGCCCCTGTGTTTTGCACTATTTTTCCCGTGCTGATGGTTAGTTTACTCTGAGATTTGCCACCTTAAGGAAAGTATGTTCCCATTTTTTTCGGGTTCCGTATCCAAAAGATACCAACGGGACCCTATTACTAACCCTCCGCTGTCTCCGTCCGGCCCACCCGTCTGTCAGCGGTATGTAACTCAAAAACCGTTCTATTGCCGCAACAACAACGAACCGTAAAATTAAAATTAAATTAAAGAGGGATTCCCATACCTACAAGAAACGTTATTTTGTCGGTGTTTTTTTTCTCGGTTTTTACCCTTTTTCCGCCCACGTCGGATTAATCCGACGAGTGTTTTCGCGTCCTATCCACCAGGGTCGTGTGTTTGCGACTGGGTACTCCATCTCGTTTAACTCTTCAATCCCCATAGGTAACTGAAGAGCTGACGAGATGGAGTATTTGGTGTGTATTGTGATGTGCGACCTTGGCGAAATAAACGCGAAATAGTTTGTCGGATATATCCGACCTATGTGGTTATAGGGTTAATATTTGCTTCAATATTTTGCCAATAAATACGGTCTCAAATTAACAACATTCATGCTCCTCACAGAAATCATTGTCCTTTAATACGATAAGCGAACCCGAGCCAGAATATTGAAATGGAAACGTTGATATTATTCCGATGGCAGAACCAGAAATTTGCAATCGTAACATTATGCAAATTATTTGATGGAAATATACGGGGCAGTGTACCGACTTGAGCTGATTAGAAACTGATAATTGAAAAACCTTCAGTAACAAAGTTGAAAAGTAACCAAATGACGTAATAAAATGTGGACATTCTGATCTGAGTAGAATCAGAGATCAGCTGGACCATTGCGATATCTGTATTTTTCGAGTTCTGTACCTGTTGTGTTGTTTGTTTGTTCTGTCTTGTACGTTGTTTGTTGAGTTGTTGTTGATCGCTTTGTTGTCCGTCTGTCCGTCAGTCCGTCTGTCCGTCTGTCAAGACCCTTTTTCTCGTGAACGCGAGGAGGTATTACTCAAGTTTGCACCAAGCAACAGTGAAAATATGAAACTTCTAAATAAAATATATCTAAATATAAGAGACCATTTATACTCCGTTAAAGCGCATATTTTGACACTCGCTAGGAAATCAAGACCTATAGGGTACTTCCCGTTGACCTAGAATCCTGTTTGCCTTAAAGCAAGGTCTCATAGCACAAGTATAGGAATAAATCTGAAAACTGTGTAGTTACATCACAAAAACAAAATACTTTTTTGCGATTCGGAAAAATCTTCGAGACTCAATTCGAGAATTGACCTATTAACACTTTAGGTTATTAAATTAAAAATTAAAATTAAAATTCATTTATTTCAGGTACCATTATGACCCATATAAAAATCATTATACAAAACTCTAGGTACGCGAGCTCGACTCGCACTTGTCCAGTTTTTTTTAAGTAATTATCTGTACCTATATCAATAAAACGACTGAAAAGATGTAGTGATATAATTATCAACTTTTATACAAAGGCAGTCACTAGCAAAAACTTGAGTGCAAGTAAAATTTAGACAAAGATACAGTGATTTCCAACATTAATTCTAGATTTCATAGATTAATAATATAATGTTTTATTGACATAAAGAGATTGATAACATATCAATTGAAGTGTGCTAGGTGGCACCTGTGTTCTATAACACACCCCCTACCTTTGAGTCAGTGTCTTCACTCGGTTGTGAAACATTAACAATTTATGCAACAAAATTAAAACTAAAATGTAGTCAAACAATTAGTGCAAACTTGCTCTTGTGTGGTAGGTAGCTAGATTCCGCTACCGTCCAGTTTTTGATACAATAAGTATCATCGAATCTATAAAAAAATACATTTAAAATAATGCTTGACTTAATTATCTTCCGTATATTTTTCCATTCTTGATATCTCAGCATTTACCTGGAACCTGGAGGAACGTCAACCAAATGAAAACTGATTTAATAATGAATTGCCTTGCACCCTGATTTGTAAACCTACTAGCTTCAGACAGCGGCTCTGCCCGCGTGAAAATCGAATATAATCTCAAGGAAACATACTAACGGGGTAAAAAATATCTTGTGACCTGATCCAGGACACATATACTCATGTGCCTAATTTCACCCAAATGCGTTCAGCCGTTTGAGCGTGAAAGATTAACAAACAGACACACACAAACTTTATCTTTTACTAGCTTTTGCCCGCGGCTTCGCTCCCGTCAACTGACTTCTATATCCTACTCTACCCAACTCTATCCTACTCTACCCTACTCTACCCTACTCTACCCTACTCTACCCTACTCTACCCTACTCTACCCTACTCTACCCTACTCTACCCTACTCTACCCTACTCTACCCTACTCTACCCTACTCTACCCTACTCTACCCTACTCTACCCTACTCTACCCTACTCTCTACTCTACCCTACTCTACCCTACTCTACCCTACTCTACCCTACTCTACCCTACTCTACCCTACTCTACCCTACTCTACCCTACTCTACCCTACTCTACCCTACTCTACCCTACTCTACCCTACTCTACCCTACTCTACCCTACTCTACCCTACTCTACCCTACTCTACCCTACTCTACCCTACTCTACCCTACTCTACCCTACTCTACCCTACTCTACCCTACTCTACCCTACTCTACCCTACTCTACCCTACTCTACCCTACTCTACCCTACTCTACCCTACTCTACCCTACTCTACCCTACTCTACCCTACTCTACCCTACTCTACCCTACTCTACCCTACTCTACCCTACTCTACCCTACTCTACCCTACTCGACCCTACCCTACCCTACTCTACCCTACTCTACCCTACTCTACCCTACTCTAACCTTATCAAAAAAAAAATATCCTATGTCCGTCTCCTGGTTCTAAGCTACCTCCCCACCAACTTTCAGCCAAATCGGTTCAGCCGTTCTTGAGTTATAAATAGTGAAACTAACACGACTTTCTTTTATATATATAGATAATATTACTAATTGCTGCTAGCGACTTTGCCTTGGTATATAAGTTGGCGACAAAACGTAGCACCGTGTACCACTGCAACGACCGGAGGGCGAGAGCGACTTGCGGGGAGCGAGGGACGAGGGGCAGAGCACCGCCGTCCGCACCGCTGCGAAGAAAGCTCCGACATTGACCTATACGACACGTACCAGAGGCGCGCGTTCTTATAATCAAATATACGAACCTACCTATATTTACAGTCCGCTATTTTATTTCTACCACCTCGAAGAATCACCAACACTATATATTATTGCAAGATATGATCTACCCATGTACCAAGTTTCATCGAAATCCGTCCAGCTGTTCCAGAGTAGCAAACTTTCGACTTTTTAATTTTAGTATGATACTGTGATTATGAGAGGTTTATGTACTTCATATTTTGCACCTTATTAAACTTTCTACTAAACGGATCAAAAGTGAAGGCATAGGCCGTTGATATCAAGAGTAACGAAACTAAAACGATACTAATTTAGTTATTTTAAAGTTTTTTTAATGAAATCTGGGAACGGATATCCTCACATCTTAACCGACGGGGCCCTGACCCCGAATTCCAGCCACCGTAGACGTGGGCTTGCAGACGACGAGCAATAGGTAGCTCGCCGTCCGGCCGTCCGGTAATCGTCCGGACCAAGCTCGAGTCGTCGACAGCGCATAGTGTTCCACGTGCGCCTCAAAGAGATGTCAGCGAAACCGTAGGGGCCAAGCAGGGTCGAATCCTACGGGATCATGGATCGACTTCTAAGAGAGAAACCTGTGGTCCTAGAACGCAAGGAAGCTGAAGGAACATAGGGTTTAGTCAGTAAAAGTCTGACACGCCCTCCCGCTCCGCCTTAGGGCGAGAGAAGTCATTGTATGATTCACTTACCACGTCAAAAAAAACAGTCATCCCCTTCAAACCTAAACAATCTGAAAGCTCCCGAACTCTCTTTACGCGCCCTTGGTTCACAGGTTACATCAAATGTTATTTATGTAAAACGATAATTATACCAAAAGAGTATAAAAAAAAATCTAATTATATACGTTGTAACATAAAATGAACTTTCATCATCATCATCATCATTTCAGCTAAAAAACGTCCACTGTTGGACATAGGCCTCCCCCAAATATCGCCATAATGACCGGTCCTGTGCGTCTCGCATCTATCGGATTCCCGCGACCCTCACCAGGGCATCGGTCCACTTTGTGGGAGGGAGGCTTTCCAACGGTGCCTCTTCCGGTACGTGATCGCCATTCCAGAACCTAACCGAAACTGAACGTTATTTAAAATGAAAATAATGTACAGTGTTTTTAAATGAAGTAAATGTTGGGTTTGCAGATGACGAGCAATTGGTAGCTCGCCGTCCGGCCATCCGACAACCGTCAAGACCAAGCCCGAGTCGTTAACGGCGCGTAGTGTTCTACTCGCGCCTCAGAGATGTCAGCAAAACCGTAGCCGTAGCGGGGCCCAGCGGGGCCGAAGCCTACTGGGGACATGAGTTGACTTCCGAAAGGGAAACCCGGGGTCCTAGAACGCTCAGCATCGAAAGAACTTAGATGTGGTTTTAGTCAGTAAAAGTGAAACACGCCCTCTCGCTCCACCCTAGAGCAAGAGAAGTCATTATAACCAAAAGGCTTAGATTCGATTTTATTTAATGATTCTATCTTATGATTATGATTTCCCAACTTAAAAAATGATGTCATTTGAGCATTACGATTTTTAATTTTAAAGCTTAATATATTCACATACCTACTAAATATATACATATAATAAAAATTTCGGAAGTCGGTGTTTCTATAATAGTTTTGTCTCTTCGTTATTTAACACCGACTTCCGAAATTAAAGTTATTTTGCACTTTTCAGTGTTTTTTTTTACTTTGAAGTCGGTTGGAGTTTTTTGTAAAAAGTTTTTTATTTTACACTTTTTAGTTATGGTACCACCACTAAAAAGTACCCATCAGCCAAACTTAAATACCTTATAGCCAGAGTGCATCTCATGACAATTCTAATAATCCCAAACACGGTTAGATTACATTAATTTATTACAGAGTTCCGGTGCCTAACTTCAGGCTTCATCATCAGATCAGTTCGATATATTCCCCCTCTACTTTCAGTCAGTCATCGACTACACGTATAAACAAAGCAATTTTACTTGTTACGACGGTTCTGCTGTTATCCTATGAGGAGTTCTGTTCCATATCTTCGAAGTTCATGATCAGATCATAACAATATTTCTATGGGACCAACTCGGAAGCATAACATCCCAATCAAAAAAAAAAATTTCAAAATTGGTCCACAATTGACCGAGAAATCGGTGAACATACATAAAAAAAAACACATACATTCAACCGAACATATATTATAACCTCCTCCTTTTTGAAGTCGGTTAAAAATGAATCGCTATTTCCCTTGGTCACGCCATCACGCGTGAACGACTGGACCAATTTCACAATTTTTTGTTTGTTGTGTTTGTTATTGTCAGGAGAAGGTTCTTATGAAAGAAAAAAATAAAAAAAATATATAGTAGAGTAGAATAGGGTAGAGTATGGTAGAGTAGGGTAGATTAGGGTAGAGTAGGGTAGATTAGGGTAGAGTAGGGTAGAATAGGGTAGAGTAGGGTGGAGTAGGGTAGAGTTGGGTAGAGCAGAATAGAGTAGTCAGTTGACGGGAGCGAAGCCGCGGGCAAAATCTAGTACTAAATAACAATGGTACCCCATATTTATTTATCGAAAACATAAGTAAACTATCTTATTGTAGCCTCGACCCGAGCTAAGACATCCTGTATATAATGGATCCGGTTTTCACCGGTTACATAAAACAGCATGAGAAGACTTAGACACTACGAAGAGTGTTTATCTGTTCAGAAACTTAGACAGCCGTCGACCCTGACCTTACCGGGTTTTGACCGTAAATCGAGCGACCTTCGGAACTCTTTTATAAATGCCTAAAGTTTGTCGACATCCTACCCACTTCCTTTTTCAGCAAAATCAGGGGAAACTTGTATTTTTTTTTCTTTTTTGTATCCTTTTATTACAGTAATATTATGAAAGCGAAAGATGCTGAGTGTGTTTGTGTGTTTGTTACTCCGCTTCACGCTCGGATGGCTGAGCGGATTTGGATGAAATTTCGTACACGGGTAGATGAGAAAGTGAGAAGGGTTCCATACTTATTGAAAATGTGTTGATAATTACTTTTCTTGTTTGGGGACCTCCTTTAGTTGTTAAGTTTACTTCAATTTTATTATTGTTGTAGCGGCAATGAAAATCCATATTCTGTGAAAATTTCAACCCTCTAGCTCTTAAGGTTTATGAGATACCTACAACTGACAGATGGACAGACAGACAAATGGTTGGACAGACGGACGGAAAGCGGAAGCTTAGTAATAGAGTCCCGTTTGCACCCTTCAGGTACGGAACCCTAAAAACTAATATTTATCAAAAGATAAATTTCAGTAAAATACCTACCGTTTAATCTATAATGAATGAAAGTGGATCGCAATGCAATTTACCTTGTGCCTTAAATAAGAACATACAACATCCGAATTTGGATTACTACACCGACGCAGATACTCGCCGTGGGCCGACCGGTAATCATCTTGACCCAAGTCGTCAACAGCGCTCACAGAGTTCCACGCACTCCTCAAAGAGATGTCAGCAAACCGCAGGGGCCCAGCAGGACCATTGCCCGCTTGGGCCACGGGGATTTTCTGAAAAGGAAACAAACCCTGGTGGCCAAAATACGAAGGAAAACTGAAGGACCCAGGTGTGATTTTAGTCAGTAATAGTCTGACACGCCCTTTCGCTCCGCTGTAGAACGGGAAAAGTAATTTGATGATTTCCTACCTAAAAAAAACACCCATAATAGCTATTGTTACGTTTGATCGTAATCGTTAGGCCTGTAGTAAGCAGGTGTTGAACACAATGTAAGTACCTAGTAATAGGCTATAGTGGGCTGGTATCAAATAAACTAGACTCTGATGACTTTGTTGCGTGACCTAAGAAAGTACCTACCAAGTATACTTTCTTCGTTTTAGCATGGCATTAGAGGGCATTACCCTTGCCCCATTTATTTAAACTTTACACAAAGTAATGTGCCTGGCTGGGTTTGAACCCGCGACCTACAACTCGTAAGTCGGGGCCGTTACCACTCGGCCACCACTGCTCTCAGTTGGGTCAAAATAAGTAAATATCGTTTCAATATCGTCTCAGCAAACAATTAGTGGCCTTCAGATGAAAATCTTAAATTATTTTAAAACTCGTTAACTATGCATCGTCGGGCCAGATAATGGCTAAGCCCTGATTTTTCGACTACTTTTCTGCATATTTTGTTTATTTATTAGATGAACTTATGATATGTTGTAGTAAAGTTTATATTGACGCTAAATTATATTGATGAAGAGCAGTGGTGACCTAGTGGTAATGGTCACGGGTTTAAACCCAGGCAGTCGCATTACTTTGTTTACTTTACTAATTGGCCTGTTGGTCTAGTGGTTAGTGGCCCTGACTGCTATGCAGGAGGTCGTGGATTCGATTCTCATGCAAGACAAATGTTTGTGTGATGAGCACAATCATTTGCTCTGTGTCTGGGTGTAATTTATCTATAATATGTATGTATTTAGAAATATATAAGTATGTTTATCAGTTATCTAGTACTCATAACACAAGCTCTGCTTAGCTTGGGACTAGACGGCATTGTGTAATAGTTGTGGAAAAAAAAATACTTTACTTAGTTAATACTTTATAATATTTTCTATTAGCCTATGCTAGAGACGCCAACTCCGTGAAAATTTAAAATTATCTCAGGAGAACGAGTTACTTGTGTAAAATACCTTCTGTTTTCTTATCGTGACGATCCTCAATACACACAACGACCTCTATGTGGCTACTCGTTAGCTGTCATTAGCCACATTCAGATCCTGGAAAGTACAAGGAGCTAGGCATAATAAATTAATAATAATAAAATACCCAATGACAATCCAATGCAATTTATATTTATTTTATTTTAACATTTCATTGTATGTAATTTTATGATATATATTGTCTGTATGTGTTTAGGTAACTAAAATGAGTCTTTGGTACTTGAAATAAATAAATAATAATAATAATAAAGAACAGGAAAGACGGTAGGTCATATTCTATGAAAGGGCTCTACACAGGTCCTGTCTTTAAGATAGGTCTCTGATATTCCATTTGACCAAGTTTTCCAGCGGCCAATCTGAGCTCGCAATCAGTTAAGAGATTTCTAGATTATCCACTGCTGTTCATGTCCAGGAGACAGGTGTACGGCTAGAGTGATGAATTGTGGAAGTGAAGAATTTGTGTTCTTCTACAGTTCACATCTACCATCAGCCGCAATCCGAAGGGTTCGTATGTCTCCTTCTGTCGTAATTTAGATCATAAACTACTCCTCTTTCAATTTCCGCCCAACCCAGTTTATCTGAGAGGGTGAGCTTGATGTAGAAACATTTAGACATAAACAACTTCACATAAACACACACAGACACACACAACACACACATCAACTTTAAGGTTCTAGAGTGGCAACCGCGCACCAGAAAACGCAGCGTTGGAATGCTTTCCGTAAGGTGGACCGACGACCTGGTGAGGGTCGCGGGAGTGCGGTGGATGCGAGACGCACAGGATCGGTCGTTGTGGCGACGCTTGGGGGAGGCCTATGTCCAACAGTGGACGTCTTTCGGCTGAAATGATGATGATGATGAACTTCGCATTTACAATATTATTAAGGTAGAACGAATCTCATAACATTCTACGAAATAAATAAACCTCAAACATTCTCCCTCTGCAGTACTTAATCCAATCTGTCACACAATGGAATGTAACAAGCTGTGTATGCGAATATCCACAAAAACATTTTTAATTTACGCCAAAGAATTTGTCGCGTATGATAAGCCGATTTAGAAACGAGCATTCCTGAGAACATTTTATTATTAACATTTTTATGAAAATTGTTAAAAAGACTTATTTTCAGAAATGTTAGGGAGGTTCGGTTCGATTTCGAAAGTTCAGAACTTCCGATTGATTTTGCAGCTTCGATTCGTGTCCGAAGAGAGAGAAAATGAGATGCGGACGCATCCTTCTGCAAAGGAGTACTTATTGCGAACGAAGGAGGTGGCAGCAAGATTGAGGGAACGTACATCCTCACGCCCAAACCACCGCGACAGAAGACGCCCTGGACGTCGGGAATCGCAGAGCAATCTCCAGCCACCGTAGACGCGGGCTTACGGACGACTAGCAAAGAGTAGCTGTAAAGACCGAGCCGGAGTCGCCAATGGCGCGTAGTGTTCCTCGCGTACCTCAAAGAGATGACAGCAAACCGTAGGGTCCCAGCAGAACCAATGCCTGCTAGGGCCGTAGGATCGTTTCTAAAAAGGATATACTCATAGTCCTGGAACGTAAAACGAAACTTAAAGAACATAGGGGTTTAGTCAGTAAAAGTCTTACATGATCTCACTCGAGGGAGTAGTCATAATATGAGTCCCCATCTCAAAAAAAAGTTACAGACAAGTTTCTAATTGTTGGGCGGGGAATCCTTCCATCCGTCATGCCGTGCCTTCTGTTGATAACTCTTTCACTTTTTATTTTGTTTTGTATTTGGAATGTTGTCAGTTCGCTTGTTCTTATTTAAGTAAAGTCTCAGTAAATAATATTCATAAACAGCTAAGTTATGAGCGTTTGTTGTTATCCCAAATGTCACTTAATTTATGGAAATATTGTACAGGCTATTGATTATGAATGAATGAATGACAATAAAAATGGAAAAACACTGCGCGTAGTATTTTCTAGTAGCAATTATTGTTATGAATAATTGATTCAATTATGAATTACCTTTTGAGTGCGTAATTAGAGACACAATAGTAAGACAATGGCGCGTGAACCGTTAATGCGGGGAATAGCTTACCAAATTTTTACAAAATTTCGGCGACAATTTTGGGATTTCGTTTTTTTTTTACTTTTACACAAATATGATAATTAAAGGGTACCGATAGAGTCCCATTATTTTTTTTTACTAATTAAAAAATAGGGGTGTGTTTCATTCGACGCTTCTGCTTCCGTCGCCGATTCCGACAAACCACACTCAAAAACTCCGCTTCTGGATTCGGTTCTGACAAAACCATTACATCCCTACTCATTTTTCTTTGTAAATACGTAAGTACATAATATTATACAATGTATTATTCTGTCCAAGCCCTTTTTATGAGATATTGAAAAAGTCGTAATAAGTTGAAATGAGAATGTGGCAATGTGGAAATAAATAAGGAAATACAATTTTTGAAGACTTTAAATATACCTACAAGTTAGTGACTGAAGGAAGTTTTAGGTGTGTTATGTAAACCTTAACCGTCTTATTATAAAACTTCCGTAAGTACCAGGTTTAAACCAAGACTAAAAGGTCTAGGTTTGTTACGGTACTAACGTTAATTCTGTCATTCGTATTACAAATCGTAGACCAACAAAGGACTACTTAGTACCAAAGATAGTCCCTGGTCTAAACATTATCCACAGATTATAAGCAACAAAATATTTAAACTATTCAATCATTCGTTCAGCGTTCTATGCGCCGTTCCTTTTTACAAAATGTTGTTACGTAATTGAAAGAAAAAATATTCAATAAATTGCTATTTGTAGTGGTAAAATATAAAGTTTTGCTATTTAAAGGTAGTTAAATAATCCGACTTTCAATTTTTTGAATGTATGTTCACAATTTAATTGTTCTGGTTTGGATCAACTATCGAGATAACCGTATAACGAAGTGAACTTGACAGCGCGCGTAATTCGAGTAATGTTATCGAAATGTTTATGTTACAACTTAAAAGTAAACTAGATGTCCGGTTTCACATCAAGATTAATAATCTAAATAAAGGCACAGTTCTTTGGGCACTTTGTGGTGAGTGAGATCGTGTGTGTGTGCATCGTTTTAAGAAAATGGAACAACCAAAGAAAAAAAGGGGTGTTAATTGGACTCCAGAAGAAAAGGTTAGTGATAACGGACATAGATTACGTACACACAGTTTTTTTGATGCACTAAACTATGTACATAAGCCACACTACTTCCATTAATTTCATTCTAGGATATACTGCGTCAGCTTATTCTACTCGAACGCGAACTCTGTTACATCCCCGGGCACTCTCAAGTGTCCCACAACTCCAAATCAACTATATCAATCATGTCAATATCCATTTTTGGTTAAAATCACAAAATAATAATTACCGAAAGCTAACCTCAAAATTAAGAATTTGACGTGTAACAATTTAGTACCATAGTTAAACTAGGGGTCACGATGGTCTAACTTTGGTACCATAGATAGTTCTAGGACTAGCGATAAACTTCTTTTTATAATAACGTTTATTCAAGGTCATGGTTTAAACCTAGTACTAAACCCGGTACTTTTTTAAGACCACGTTTTATAATAAGAGGGTAAGTATCCGTATGTCTGCTAAACATTTACCCTACCATGATTTTTAGTTTTAGGTGGGAAATCATCTATTGACGGAGCGGGAGGGCGTGTCCGACATTTACTGTCTAAAACTCACTCTTAAGTTCCTTCTTTTCCTTGCCTTCCAGGATCCCGGGTTTTCCATTCATAAGCGAACCCATGGCCCCAGTAGGCTCCGGCCCTGCTGGGCCCCTACGGTTTTGTTAACATCTCCTTGAGGCGCGCGTGAAACTACGCGCCGTCGATGACTCGAGCTCGGTTCGGACGGTTACCGGACGGCCGGACGGCGAGCTGCCCATTGTTCGCCGTCCGCAAGCCCAACCCATCTATGATGGGGTCGGCTTTCAGTCTAACCAGTGTGAGATAAGATAAGTACCGGTATTTTACGTCGTTTGCCTATGACGAGACGCGCAGGACCGTTCGTTGTGGCGACAACAGTGGACGTCTATCGTTTGAAATGATGATGATGAAGATGATGACTGTTTATCTGACCTCTACAACCCGGTAACTGGGTAACACGGGAGTCCTGGGCAAGACTTTTTTACGTGGGAAATCATCAAATAACTTCTCACGCTCTGGTTAGAGCGAGACGGAGTATCAGACTTTCACTTACTAAAACCCACTTATGTTCTTTCAGTTGCCCTTTGCGTTGTAAGGCAGCGGTGATTCAACAACCAGCATAGTATTCTTTAATCTTTACCTCAGTCTTGAAAGGCATAACATTCTTCAGTACCTGAATGCATTTAAAACCTACTGCAAAATCTCAACTTCCCCGGACGCCGGAAGTCGCTGGGTGATCCCCGGCCACCGAGACGCGGACGACGAGTAATGGGCAGCCCACCGTCCGGTATTCCCATCGTCGACGGCGCGTAGATAGTGTTCCACGCGCGACTTTAAGAGATGCCAGCAAAACCGTAGGAGCCCAGTAGGGCCGCAGCCCGCTAGGCACACAGGGAATTTCTGAGAAAGAAACCCTGGTCCGCAATTGGCTACTGAAGGACACAGGTATGATTTCAGTCAGTATAGGTCTGACATTTCCTCTCGCTCCACAAAGAGTGGGAGAAGTTGGACATCCCACCTATACGTACAAAGCGTTTTGGGAGTACATTCATAATGCGTACAGCTAAGGAGTGGAATCCCCTGCCGGAGTCTGTGTTTCCTGATAGCAACAACCTAGGGGTCTTTAAGTCAAGAGTGAATAGGTTACTTCTAGCTAAGCGTGCTCCAACGTCGGCCACATCATCGCTTACCATCAGGTGAGACAGTGGTCAAACGGGAAACAATCCATAATTAAAAAGTTATTGGATTATTCCAATAGCATATTCAGCCTTATAATGTTCTCACTGCTGGGACTCAAGCCTCCTCTCTAGGAAAGGGAATGGGCCGTAATCCACCACGCGGGCCCAGTGCGCGAAGGGGATGTCAAATGTCTTCGAATTTTTGTTTTTAGGGTTCCGTAACTCAAAAGGAAAAAACGGAACCCTTATAGTATCACTTTGTTGTCCGTCGGTCTGTCTGTCGGTCTGTCAAGACCCTTTATCTCAGGAACACCTGGAAGTATCGAGTTAAATTAAAACCATATACTCAGGTCTCCGATCTCTTGAAGCTGTGAAAAAATCAAACTTCTGAGTTAACGAAAAAAAAAAAGATACAACCGTTTATGTCGCAAAAAAATTGTGTATTTCGACACTCTCAAGGAAATCAAAATTCATAGGGTACTTCCTGTTGACCTAGAATCTTGAAATTTGGCATAAAGCAAGGTCTCATAGCACAATTATAGGAAAAAAACTGAAAACTGTAAAGTAGTTACATAATTTAAAAAAAATTTTTGGAAGTCTGAAAAATCTTCGTAACTCAATTCGGAAATTGATCTGTTTTCATAGGTAAGTTTGTACGGAACCCTCAGTGCGCGAGTCCTATATTAAAAAAAAAACTCAATTTCATACCAGACTTCCCGCAACACTAACTGCACGAAAGATAAAAATACCAAGTACACTTCTCCCGCATTAGTTGGGTCATTAAAGTATTTCAGTAGAAAAGCGTTGCCCACAGGTATCTGCTTCATTAGTTGGACGTGAATAATGTCTGCCCTCAGCGATGCAGGGTTAAAGCACACAGCGGGTGAAAAACTACAGCACTCGTTACTTTAATGATGTTACAGCGAACGAGGGTTAAGTTTGCGCAGTGAAGTGGGAAAATCGTGATGAGATTGTTTCATTATTAACAGATTTTGATGAGTTTATTGTGCTACTCTGATAGTGAGTTTCTGACGATTCTGTTTTAAAACTTTTTATCCGACTGTACTAAACAGTGTGTGTCCGAATTGCCAGTGAAACAAATATTAAAATGAAAATGTGCCAATTCGGACACTATGCCTGAATCGTCAGCAACTCCTGTTAAGAGTTGCCGAAACAACAGGCTGTTTTTTTTTTTATTGTTTCTCGTTTGAACTCGACTGTCTTGACTCATTGGGCCATGCTCGGAGTTTCCTTGCGTAATGCAATTAGGAATGAAGACATCCGCAACAGAACCAAGGTTACTAACATTATAGCCGAAAGAATCACCAAACTCACGATTAAGCGGCAGTGGGTAGGGCACATTGCTCGCAGAACAGATGGTCAATGGGGCGGAAAGGTTTTAGAGTGGTGATCACGTACTGGAAGACGCAGCGTAGGAAGGCTTTCCACAAGTTGGACCAAGGATGACCTGGTGAGGGTCGCGGGAATTCGATGGATGCGAGACACTTGGGGGAGGCCTAAGTCCATCAGTGGACGTCTTTCGGCTGAAATTATGATGATGGTGAACTCGTTTGAAACAGAAAAGGAAACAAAAGATTAGGGTAAACATTTATTTCAATAATACACAACACTCGGTGCTGATTTTTATGTGGTAACCCCGACTCCTGCAGCTTATCTTCATTTTAATTTGAGTTAAGTGTCTTGTTTATCGATTGAACTGCAGCAATACAAGCTCATACGTCACAATAGTTCCAAGGAGCTGTAACAAAAAACCACATAAAGACAGGCAAAAGGACGAAAATAAACATAGTGTTTCGCTGATGGGTTGGTTAGGAGAGTTTTTTGCGGTGGTTTCCGATCCCATTGTGTCAATGCCCTTTAAACAAGAATATACCCACATACAAGCAGAAAGCTAGTGGTTCTTGACCTTGACACTAGGTTGCAAGCAGCCCAAGGAGGTAATGCTATCCCGAAACCAAATCCTGACCACAAGTATTCTACGACTGGACTGAGAGCCTGCAGTTAAATTTAAACAAAATTGTTTACTTTTTTTATTAACATAGTAAACAATAATATAATTATGTACAAAAGAAACTCAAAAATTTACTAACTATTGATATTAAACCTAACTGTAAAAACATATACAGAAATAATTATAAAATACACTCTAAGGCGTCAGGCGTCTAGGTACTCCTCAACATCGCTGTTATCCGGAAATGTGACCAGAAGAACTTGCTGCATTGCCATGTTGAACGGCAATGCTAATTCTTTGGACAAAGAAAGAGCCGACTGTCGTGTTGATCAGTCGGTGTGAATTTTCCTTGAAAAGCAGACGCACACTCAAACCCAAGCTTTTAACCCCAAACGTCTCAAAAATGTAATTACCAATTAGGTTACAGTATTTGCGTCATTCGTCGTCCTGGGACAGACGGTCCAGTTGGGTAGGTCTAAGTTCGAGAAAAAGATCAATCGTCGAATCCGACTAGGCTGCGCAGCGTTTGGGAAGCTGCGCGGTATCTTTTCATTCAATATATCACAGTGTCTCAAGACGAAAGTCCAGTTCGTGTTGCCAGTGATGACATATGGCTCCGAAACGTGATCGCTTCGCGTGATCAGAAGACAAAGGAAGAAGTCACCCAAAGGGCAAGGGCTATGTTCAGAGTTTCCTTGCGTTGATGAATCAGGAATTAGGATATCCGCAGGAGAACCAAGGTTACCGACATAGCACGAAGAATAGCCAATCTTAAGTGGCAATGGGCAGGGCACATTGCTCGCAGAACGGATGGCCGTTGGGGCCGAATAGTTCTGGAATGGCGACCATGTACCGGAAGACGTAGCGTTGAAAGGCCTGCTACAAGGTAGGCCGATGACCTGATAAGGGTTGCGGGAATCCGATAGATGCGAGACGCACAGGACCGTTCATTGTGATGACACTTGGGGGAGGCATATGTCCAACAGTAGACGTCTTTCGGCTGAAATGATGATGATAATGATTTGCGTCATTTGAGGGTGATATTTTCTTTTACCATACTTACAGTTAAAATCATAGTCCTTGTAACATAGAAGAAGTCGAGTCCACTCATGGCGACTTTGAGGTTGTTTATTTGCGCAATAAATCGTTCCACCTGCAATAATATTGTCACTTGTCACAAAAGTTTCGATAAATATGTCATGTTGTGTACACAGTAGAAGAATTATGTTAGTTTTACTGACAAATATCGTGTATTGCACAACTCCTTTGTGTTTTTTTTTGTTTATTTTCACCAAGGTTTAAAAAATGGGTAGGTAAGTCTGCTTCATTTATTATTTATTTATTTGAACTTTGTACTCTAGTGCGGACTTAACGCAATGTTAATAAAAACACTTCTCTGTGATAGGTGTGCACAAGAAACAAATTTCTTCCTCTTTATTCGGGGGGCACGGCAGTGCCCCCGCCAAGCTGAGCGCGAAGCAAACACTGCCGTACCATCCTTTACTGGAACCATTTCGCCGCATTTTCAGGCCCCTATTTGAGAACCTCTGGATAAGACCAGAACGCAGAAATTTTCGTCATCCAGTAAGCTATAATCACATACTTAAAATCTAAAATTTCAAGTCTGTAGGTCATTTAGTTCCGAAGTTAAGCAAAAGCAAAGTTTCGCAAGGATACACAAGGGTACAAAACCAGGTGCTCCATGACACCTTTGCACCAATCTGTCGCCAGAACCGCTACCCATTGACGATGGAAAATTGACACTTGGAAAACGTATTGTTCAACGCATTGTTCAACGGCCAAGTCACACAAAATTAACTATAATAATAAAGAAATCGCAGTAAGGAACCTTAGACTTGGCACGCTTCGTCTAGATTTCATTACTTTTTAGAGATAAACAAGCAGCTCCATCGAGACTTGGCTAGTTTTTTACAGAATGTTTTTGGTGGGATTTCTTTAACTTTTATTAGATATTCTGTCACCCCGCCCGCGTGATGGTAAATAAATGTCCCAAGGAAACACTCCCAGAATAAGAAGTATTCTAAGGTACATACTTACGGTATCCTGTGTGCTATTCTAAGGTACATACTTACGGTATCCTGTGTGCTATTCTAAGGTACATACTTATGGTATCCTGTGTGCTATTCTAAGGTACATACTTACGGTATCCTGTGTGCTATTCTAAGGTACATACTTATGGTATCCTGTGTGCTATTCTAAGGTACATACTTACGGTATCCTGTGTGCTATTCTAAGGTACATACTTATGGTATCCTGTGTGCTATTCTAAGGTACATACTTATGGTATCCTGTGTGCTATTCTAAGGTACATACTTACGGTATCCTGTGTGCTATTCTAAGGTACATACTTATGGTATCCTGTGTGCTATTCTAAGGTACATACTTACGGTATCCTGTGTGCTATTCTAAGGTACATACTTATGGTATCCTGTGTGCTATTCTAAGGTACATACTTATGGTATCCTGTGTGCTATTCTAAGGTACATACTTACGGTATCCTGTGTGCTATTCTAAGGTACATACTTATGGTATCCTGTGTGCTATTCTAAGGTACATACTTATGGTATCCTGTGTGCTATTCTAAGGTACATACTTATGGTATCCTGTGTGCTATTCTAAGGTACATACTTACGGTATCCTGTGTGCTATTCTAAGGTACATACTTACGGTATCCTGTGTGCTATTCTAAGGTACATACTTACGGTATCCTGTGTGCTATTCTAAGGTACATACTTATGGTATCCTGTGTGCTATTCTAAGGTACATACTTATGGTATCCTGTGTGCTATTCTAAGGTACATACTTACGGTATCCTGTGTGCTATTCTAAGGTACATACTTATGGTATCCTGTGTGCTATTCTAAGGTACATACTTATGGTATCCTGTGTGCTATTCTAAGGTACATACTTACGGTATCCTGTGTGCTATTCTAAGGTACATACTTATGGTATCCTGTGTGCTATTCTAAGGTACATACTTATGGTATCCTGTGTGCTATTCTAAGGTACATACTTATGGTATCCTGTGTGCTATTCTAAGGTACATACTTATGGTATCCTGTGTGCTATTCTAAGGTACATACTTACGGTATCCTGTGTGCTATTCTAAGGTACATACTTACGGTATCCTGTGTGCTATTCTAAGGTACATACTTACGGTATCCTGTGTGCTATTCTAAGGTACATACTTATGGTATCCTGTGTGCTATTCTAAGGTACATACTTATGGTATCCTGTGTGCTATTCTAAGGTACATACTTACGGTATCCTGTGTGCTATTCTAAGACATCGTCTACCCGTGTACCAAACATTTAAATTCCTTCAGCCATTTCAGCATGAAGGAATAACGAACATTAGCACACACACACATACAAACTTTCGTCTTATAAATCACACTAGCTGCTGCCAGTGGTTTCGCCTACGAGAAAATAGAAAATTGAAATCCCAAAGAACATACTCCATAGGTAAAAAGTATTCCAGGACACGGTCTGCCCGTGTGCCAAGATTCATCGAAATTTGTTCAGCCTTTCGAACGTAAAAAATAAACAAACATTCACACACACACTCACAAACTTTCGCCTTTTTAATATTAGTTTAATTAGGCCTACTGTCCACGGACGCGTAGCTTCAAAGACGCGTATCCGTCAATGTACACTTGGAGCACGCTTGCGTGAAGCTTACATACAAAACTATGAAATTCTGTCAACGAAGTGGCAACGCCACGACGCGACGGCACGGCATCTGTGAACATTAAGCATAAGTGTGATTGTCACTCACCTCAGCATGAAACCTGGCGCTAGGGATCCCATACAACACATACAGGGGAGCAACAGAATTGGAGTGTATCCTCGCAGCCAGTAACAACACGAACAAGGTTCGCAGCAACAGGAATGAGAAGGAATATGTAAAGTAGATTGAATGCTCTACACCATTCAGAGCTCTGAAAAATCAAAGTGTGTCAAAATATAAAGAGCATTCATGCCTTATCTTGAGTTTTATCACTGCTCTAATGGGTAGCAGACCTGCCCACTTAGCCAAGTTACAACCGTTTCGTTTCGATTCTCTTTTCGTTGATCGCCTCGAGTCGGCTACGCCTCCTATTCCTTTGTTCTGACCACGTGGCTGAGCGTTGAGATGACGTCAGAACAAAGGAATCGGAGGCATGGCCGACTCAAGGCGATCGACGAAAAGATAATCGAAACGAAACGGTTGTAACTTGGCTAGTGGAGCTGAGTATTTGATATTAATTTTACCTTTATACCCGCGTTCTTGAGAAAAAGTGTGTTAAAAGACGGACAGACGAAAAGGCGGACAGACGGACAACAAAGTAATCCTATACGGGTTCCGTTTTTGCCAACTGAGGTAAGGAACCTTGATCGGCGGCGGCGATCTATCGCACCGGGCCTTGGTATAGGCCATGGTCCGGAGCGAGGAGGAGTGGCAGGCGGTCGCCTCCTTCTGCGAAGCAGTAATGCTAGAAAGGAGGCGGCCTATCGCGTGAGGAAACGGTCCTCACGCCATTACCGCCGCCTGGATCCCGATCCTGATTTCTGGCCACCGTAGGCGTGGGCTTGCGGACGGCGCGTACTGTTCCACGTGCGCCTCAAGGAAATGTCAGCAAACCGTAGGGGCCCAGCAGGGTCGAAGCCTGCTGGGGCCAAGGGTCTGATTCTGAAAGGAAGACTCGGCCCTGGTACGAAGGAACAGGAATGGGTTTTTAGTCAGTAAAAGTTTGACACTATCTAGATGATTTTCCCACCGAAAAAAAAAGGTAAGAAACGTTAAAAAGGTTAATGCTGGCAATCTTCACACTTGACGGATCAACAGAAGGTGATAAGAGCTAAAAATAGACTAGAAAGAAATATAGTACAACTTTACATACCGTTTTTCGCTTAACATCCACATACAAAGGGGGTGGGTCTGGTATTCCTTGTTGAGAACCGCACTGCAACAAAAAGCATAATTTAATTAAATTGTTTTTTATTTCAATCTGAGTTTTTATCTTAATTTTGTTTGTAAATATATTCTTCTAATTTTTATTATATTTTTTACCAAACTCTGTAAGTGTTGTGCACATCTGTAAGTGAAGAATTCGCTGCGATAATATTGTTTATTCAAAAGATTTTTTTTTGTAAATGTATCGGCGAACTATTCGTTTGAGTGACCTTAATAAATAAATAAATATATTTTCTTAATTATAATATTGATTGACGTATATATTTTCGTTTACATTTGCCATTCAACTTTATTTGTCGGTAATATTATGCTACTTCTAGGCAAGCGTGCTCCATCGTCGACCACATCATCGCTTACCATCAGGTGAGATGGTGGTCAAACGCGAGCCTATCATTAATAAAAAAAATATAAAAAAAAATTTAATAATTTTCACAAATATTTTACTTTTGTTTTCACTTGATTTTTATTTAATATAGACTAAATTCTCTAGACGTTGCATAATGTTCATAAAACTGGCTCTTGAAGTAATTTTTTTCTAACCTAGAGCAGAAATCAGGTTTACACTCTTTTTTCTATAAACCAAAGAGGTACCAATAAAGAATTTATTATTTTTTCAAATTATAACTAAGGGCCTGTCCGCACAGCGATATTTCACCGCGAGGTTTTTTTTTCGTAATTTTGTAATACATTGAATCTTATGGAAGTATCCGAACAGGCGATAAAAAAATCTGTGATTTCATGCAGATTTTACGCGATGCGGTGCGGAAATAAATCTGCGCGAATGTTTTGTGCAGTATAGAGTAGTTATGGCTAGGTCCGCACTGCGAATTAAAATTCGCAATTTTTTGCTCAGTCCAGCAACGGCGGCGCTATGTAAAATTTTTGTTCGATTGTCCATTATCCTCTCGAACGTTCGCGAACATTCCCCGAAATGCCCCACGCGTCGAGGATTTTTCGATTATTCTTTTTTTTTGGTTTGACCTTGAGAAAAACGCAAATTTCGTGGTTATATTGATAATTATATGCAATAAATTATACCTTCCCGGAAAGCCCATTAGTTTTCCTATCGAACTGTGTAAGATTATAAATAAATGAAACTGACCTGACTTCGTAGCGACGAGATAAATTGGCATTTTGCAAATTTTCTTACACATAACCTTTAACTTTCTCACATTACACCAAAACCACACACATATTCTCGAAAAAAACACTTGAATACGATAGTCCATACATTTGCGCAAAAACAATATTACTCATATCACATCAAATTACAATAATTACACGACACAATAACTTTTTCCAACGCGACTCAACAAAAAGCGCACGCGCGGCGCGCGGCGCGCGGCGGCACGCGAAATGTAAACACTGTCTGTACCTACTATCTATAGGTAATGTTCACGACTGTGGCGCCATTTTTACCGGTTTATTTTCTTTCAACAACGATTATGATAACAATATGCAATTATATCACTTTGTAGTAACTTCATTATGTTTATAGGTAAATAAACTAACAACTTATGTAGATTTCAAAGCATTTCGAGATAAATTTTGCACTAAAACAAGTCGAAACACGACGGCCATGACGGAAAAAAATACGCATCTTCACAAGTTTCGTCACTTTTTCACTGGCATATTTATTACTTGTCCAAAAACAAACACTTGCAACGTAATCTACACTTATTTCTCAGTAATTCTATATAAATCTTATAAGATTACTCATCGTTTTCTAATTGGAAACATGATTTTCGTCCCGACGCAACCACGCAACAATTGCTCCCAAAAAGTGACAGCTAGCTGAATGACGGATCACTTTATTTTTTTCAATCTTCTTCATTCTATGTATCGATATTGCCAATGGAAAATATTTTAATAGAAAGCGAATGAACTATTCTGTTCAATCAAATAAAAAACGGGTTGCAACTTGAAAATATACGTCACAGAAAAAATATCCAATCGGTGCAAGTCACTCTCGTACACCTGGGTGTACCAATGGCGCGATGGGCACTCAACTCTCTCGTACACCCGGGTGTTCGACAAACGCGCGAGAGGAGACGTGCGGCTCAGCCGGGAACAGCATTGACCTGACAAAAATCGTGCGAAATTTTATTCGCAATGCGTACTAGTGTAATTCCGATCGCGGAATATAATATGCAAGAATAAAAACCTCGCGGTGAAATATCGCTGTCCGGACAGGCCCTCCGAAGTTGACAGGTCTCACACTTTACTCAAAAGCTCATAGCTGATTTCTACGCCGAATAGGAACTCGCTGTTAGGCTAAACTATAAATTAATCAAAGTTAAAATACACTCACTCGCTATCCGAATCCATGAACTTGCAAGTAATAAAATGGCCCGTTTGTGTTCGGCTGTAACAGACGCAACATTAAAATTTTACGGCCCTGTAGTCAAACGGTTAGTTGTTGTGCTGCGTATCGTGGGTTCTATTCCCACACGGTTCAAAAAAAATTATGGCCTACAGAACAAATAAACATTGTCTTTTCGGCCCTTTCTAGTCATTAGTCCTGTATCGTGGGTGCATGCAGTCATGCCAACAACATGGAACAACTATCTATAAGACATAAAAATATTTGTTCCGTGCGTGAATCGAACCCGAAACACGCAGCGCAGCAGACAATCGTTCAACCATTGCGCCAACTGTACCGTCAAAACGAAATCCCAAAATTGTCCACGAAAATTTTGTCATAATTGGTAAACTCAAAATTGAATAAATAATTCATAACAATTGCTACTAGAAAATACTATGCGCAGTATTTTTTTTTTCATTTTGATCGCCATTTATTCATTCATAAATCAATAAATAGCCTGTAAAATGTTTCCATAAATTGAGTGACATTTTGGGACATAAAGAAACGCTAATAACTTTGCTGTTTATGAATATTATTTATTGAAATTTTACTAAAATATTAACAAGACCTTTTCTAATAAGCCGTTTAAGTATTTGTAGTAATTAAATTTGTGGTGGATAATTTGTACCCGTACAATATGAGCGGGTCGCTAGTGTAGAACAAATACAACTAAACTCAACATCATTCACCAACTGTAGAACTAAAAATGTACTAGTTACAAAACGTTTAAACTAACCTAAGGCTATAGAACAGCTGAGTGCAAATCCAGTAGAGATTGCTGCCGAATGAGGTCAGGATATAAATACCGAACTGGCCATTTATCAGCTTGACGAGACGGACGATCTTCAAGTACTGAGTGCGAAACTCGTGGCAAGAGAAGTGTTCCTGTGGGAATTAGAACATAGAATAATGTGGTAAGCCTGTACAAGAATAATGTATGTGGTAAGCCTGTACAAGAATAATGTATCCCAAGGCTATGTGGGCACTAGACAAGTGATGCTTAAGGGGAAACGCCAGAATAGCCTTCGAAATTCGTGCTTAACTTCTTCAAGTGTTTTTTTTAGGATGGAAAAATCATCTAATGACAAATTCAGAGATAGTGTCAGACTTTTATTGACTAAAACCCCACTCCTGTTCCTCCGTTACCTGCGTCCCAGGGCCCCGTGTTTCGTTTTCACACTACCCATGGCCCCAGTAGGCTTCGACCCTGCTGGGCCCCTACGATTTGCTGATATCTCCATGAGGCGCGCGTGGAACTATACGCGCCGTCGTCGACTTGGGCTCGGTCCGGACGGTTACCGGACGGTCGGACGGCTGGCTACCCATTGCTCGCCATCCGCAAGCCCGCGCCTGCGGTGGCCGGAAATCGGGATCGGAATGCCGGCGGTGGTTGGGGCGTGAGGACCGTTGCCTCACGCGATCGGCCGCCTCCTTTGCTAGCATTACTGCTTTGCAGAAGGAAGCGACCGCCTGCCACACCTCCTCGCTCCGGACCATGGCCTGAACCAAGGCCCGGTGCGAGAGATCGCCGCCGCCGATCGCCCCCATGAGGACACGGCGTTGCTCTGCCCAAGCGGGGCACACCTCCATCGTGTGCTCCACCGTGTGCTCCACCGTGTCCTCCGGGCGGTCCACACAGTGGCGGCACCCGGGCGTCGCTACCGCACGAATCCGGTGCAGGAACTTCCCGAACTTATCGTGTTCGGTGAGAACCTGTGTCTTGCGGAAGGTGAGGACGCCGTGAGGTCTTTCCAACCACGCCTCAAAGTTGGGACTTACCGCCATAATTGTAGCGTGCCCAAACTTCTTCAAGTCTATGTTTTTGCATTTTGCAGATCAGAGTCCAGTTCTATGTTCATCAACCCTTTAACCGCCTACGTCGGTTATACCCGACAAACACTCTCACGTTTATTCCACCAGGGTCGAATATCCAAATACTCCATCTCGTCAGCTCTTCTGTCACTAAATGAGATGGAGTACAGACAGACAGCACTGCCAAGATGGCAATGCTGAATAGTTGGCCAAAAAAAAACCCAGCCCTCTGATCACGTGAAAAGTCGACTAACTGTTTGCTAATGTATATCTGACTTGACAGGAAACACTACCTAATCTAATATAAATTTTCGGTATCCCGTGCGTGCGTGAGCGCGTGATTTTAAGCCGATTTATAAAAAAAAAATAGGATAAAATAGACCAGAATAGAATAGAAAACATTTATTTGACACAAACACAACACAACAGCAAGACACAAAAAAAGAACAGTATTATACAATAAAATTGCGCTGAGCGTGCCCGTACCGAAAGGGTTACCGTCTCAGCATTTGCTAGGAGTCAGACACCCAGCGTTGATTATATCGTTGAATCTCGAATCAATTTGTTCTTATAATACATATATATCCAACTTAACCCGACAAAGAACCCACTCTTTTATCAGAAAAAAAAACTTAAATAAGACACTTTTAATCTTGTATCAAAAACGAGAAAGAATTCGGTCGAACTGTTTCCAGCTTAAAATATCAAATCTAAGATCTCCAACTGTGACATCTAAGTCGTTCTAAGCGCCTTTCCACACGGTCCGAGTAAAAGATGGTCGGTGTTGCGTTGTCAGTGATAAATAATAGAGAAAGATGTGGAAGCTTTACATCTACAATATTATAAATAGGTTGGAGGAAGTAATCTCTGGAACTACTGAACCGATTTTGAAAATTCTGTCACCAGTATCAAGCTACATTATTCCTGAGTGACATATGCTATATTTGATTGTAATTAATAATATTTATTAACTTCAAAAATATTTGACGCCCGGCGAAGCGGGCACGGGTCAGCTATTGTAAAATAGATTGATAGACTTTATTATACACTAAAAAGCGGGCCATGAGAACACAACACAAGACGTCAAAGCTTGAGGCACGCTACAATCGCGGTGATAAGTAACTTTAAGTAGTGGCTAGAGATGCACCACGGTGTCCTCACTTTCCGAATTATGCAGGTCTGCCTCACCGAACATGGTGAGTTAGTTTAATTATATAATACCTAAATTCTACGACATTTTTTTATATTATTTTCACCACAGCCACCTTAACTTTATTAGTGATTTTTTTATTGTAAACATCTCATTTATTGATAGGTTTATTTTTATTATTCTTTTTTATTATGTGAATGTGAGAACACTGTAGACTCCGCGGGTTTATAGATTACTTTCTATTTGTTGACTGGTATAGATTGCCCTCTTATACCTGTTAATATTGTAATATGAAAATATTGTAGAATCCATATATTTTTTTAAAGCTTTATTATGGAGTTCCTTGCTGGTTCTTTTCCACAGGGAACGACCAATTTTAACCGTGCACTATATAGCTTCTAATGTTTTATAAGTACCTATGTGAACTACATTGAGTTCAGGTATCCGGCACCAGCATTCCGACAGTCGAAGTGTGTGAAAAGGGGCTAAGTTTCAGCACGTCTAGGTTATAAAAAATCTAATCAGTTTAAAACACTGGCGAGAGAAATTAAGATAACTATCTCTTAAGTAATTAGTTTCGTAATTAGGTCAACCTCTGAATTAACTTGGTTGTCTTCATTTTTAGTGAAGGTGTCGTAATAGATTCATTTATATATCTATCTCTCGGATATCGGTCTTTACTTATGAAATAGCCGTTTTTTTGAAATGAGTACTTAGACTTACTGAGATACTTTGAACTATGATATCTTCACATTGATTTAAAAATTCGGAAATCATATTTTAATGAACGTAAAACCTGACACATGTTGGATATACAAACTTAGCGAATAGACGTCCACTGCTGGACATAGGCCTCCCCCAAATGTCTCCGCAATGAACGGTTCTGTGCGTCTTGCATCCATTGGATTCCCGAAACCTTCACCAGGTCAGCGGTCCTCCTTGTAGGGGGCCTTCCAACACTGCGTCTTCCGGTACGTGGTCGCCACTCCAGAATTTTTCGACCCCAACGGCCATCTGTTCTGCGAGCAATGTGCCCTGCCCATTGCCACTTAAGTTTGGCGATTCTTCGTGCTATGTCAGCCACCTTGGTTCTCCTGCGGATATCTTCATTTCTGATTCGATCACGCAAGGAAATGAGTGGAGTGTTTTGTATACTATAAGTTAATTTAAATTTAAAAGGTATTTGGAGGTAGGTGGAACAGAGAGTAAAGTCCCGCAAACCTCCGTTGAAAAGGGAGGATCCTCCGGCCAGACGGGTGTTATGTCTGGTGGGCAGCTGCCCGATAGATGATTTCGGGCTGTTCTATATGTTCTAATCGCGCAGAGAACTTTGATTGCGCGATGCAAGATTAGTTCCTATGTGACGCCATAGATGTCGCTACAGGTAGTTTGTTTGGAATACGTCGTTATCTTTGATTTCTTGTACACCGTAACATGTCTTGACATCGTAAAATAGTTATAATAATACTGTGTATTTTCTCCAACTAAAATCTGGTTTATATTATCCTTTCATAACGCTCCTACCCTCAAAATCAAATTTGAGTTTCGAAAGTTACCCAAGCGCTTTCCTCAAGCAAGGTTCAATTAAAACCAGCGTCAATCAACTGCTACGTATTTGTCTGGCATTATACTGAATTGGACACTACTTAGCGTAGCCGTGAGATACACAATGTTGTTGTTTTGTTTTTTTTTTTAATTGATATATACCAGTGCTTGACTGCGATCCCACCTGATGGTAAGCAGTGATGCAATCATTGATGGTGAGGCGCACTAGTTTATTAAGAGCCTATTCACTCTAGCCTTGAAGGCACCTAAATTATAGTTGAACGGGAAGACCGCAGCAGGCAAATTGTTCCAGTCCTTCGATGTACGCGGTATAAACGACGAAGCGAAACGCTTAGTCCGGACCGTTGAAGTTTCAATAACGTAAGGGTGGATACTCGCCGTACGTCGGGTTGTCCGACGGTAGAAATGAGATGGCGGAATCAAGTCATGCAATTCCCGCGCACACTCTCCAAAATGCAACCTGTAAAATACCGATAGGCTGGCTACCCTGCGCCTGTGCTCGAGGCTTTGTAGATTGGACTTAACCAAATCTGGATCCCCAATTAGCCTCTTCGCACGCCTTTCCACTGAGTCCAAAGCTGCTAGATGGCATTTTGCAGCACCAGCCCATATGTGACTGCAGTACTCCACACACGATCGGACCTGTGCTTTGTATAACATTAGAAGCTGTCCCGGTGTAAAGTACCGTCGGACCTTTGCAAGTTTTCTAGCAGCTACCCTGGCTTTGGACTCAATGAACCGCCAAAAATTGAAGTCGGAGGAAATTTCAACTCCCAAGAGCTGAAGGCGGTCGGTGCACTTGTTTTTTCAGTGTACTTGTTTATTCATTGTGTATGTCTGTGTGCTAAATAAACATGTTTTCTTTCTTCTTTCTTTCTTTCACCTACAAAATTCATACGTTTTTTCTTCACAACTTTATAATACAGAATATTTTCTTTAAAACCCAAGGCGCCTGTTTTGGCAAAATAATAACATAACAAGTGAACACAGGAAACGCAGCCGGTCCCGTGTTGGCAAGGCGCCATCTTGGAAACTATCTCTTGATTATTAGTTCTTAAAACAAAATTGAAGGGAAAAGTAATTTTATTTTATAGAATTAGGTTTTCCAGTTGCATGCAGCATAGGCCCGCCAGCTAAACAATCTTGTTTTTAGGGGTGTTAGAAATTAATTGGAGAAAGACGTCAATTTAATAGCTTAGGCCGGGTTCCTACTATGCCGGACCGGCAAATCTACCGGAAGTCGGATGCCGGAACAGATTGGACATTACACCGGATCCCGGACAGTCAAGTACTCACCTCATTTGAATTTGGACCTATCGAAAATGCGAGCCGAAAGACGTGAGGGGAGCACGGGCGAGGCGAGCGATCCGGCACAAACTCGCTCACATTACTCCGGTCCGGTATTTCTACCGGCACTTCGCAGTGGCAAAACGCTCGGTAAAAATGCGGGATCCGGCAAAAAGGCCGGATCCGGGAACATATAAATTGTACAGCCACTAGCCCTTCCGGCAGTTTTACCGGTCCGGCAGATTTGCCGGTCCGGCATAGTGAGAACCCGGCCTTAGCCTAGATACTAATATAATAATTCTTTATTGCTGCTAGAATGTCTTCTCGAGAGATTTACTTTAAAAAAGAAACAAACGTGGTAACAAATAGTAATCATAAGGCCTACTGATCACGGACGCATAGCTTCATAGACGCGTATTCTTCATTATACGCTTGGTGCCTGCGCAAAGCTTACATACAAAACCCTGTTGACAAAGCGGCAACGTCGTACCATCGTGTCGTTAAAGCTACGCGTCTGTGCACAGTAGGCCACACAAGTGTTTTTAAACCAGTCTTAAAATACGTTATTATAATGGGTTACTTTCCGCACAAGTGCTATTAAACAAGTATTGTAAAACTTCTTATAATATTTCTGACATAACAAAGTACCTGTTCCACGGCTTTCTTCAAGAGTTCGTTGTGTATAAGGAAATGTTCGGTCAAGTAAATACTTATTACCATTATAAGTAGATCGTTGAGGCTCCATATGAACGTGGACTGGATGTTGAAAAGCTGCAACGATATGAGGTAATATGTAGGTAATATTCACACAATTAACACAAAACGCCGTCTAGTACAAAGCTAAGCAGAGCTTGTGATATGAGTACTAGACAACTGATAAACATACTTAAATATTTCTAAATACATACATATTATAGATAAATTACACCCAGACACAGAACAAATGATTATGCTCATCACACAAACATTTGTCCTGGGTGGGAATCGAACCCACGACCTCCGGCATGGCAGTCAGGGTCACTAACCACTAGATCAACAGGCCAGTCAAAAGGTTATGCTACGTTTATTTTTAGAGGTTTTACGCTTTATTTAGCTAGCTAGCTGCTGTCAGCGCGTTCGCCCGCGTTATAGTAGGAAATTATCGTATGTTAACATACACAAGGAATAAAAAGTATCGTATGTGCCATTTCCGAGACATGGTCTACACGTGTACTCATGGACTACTCGTTTTATCGAAATCTAGATAGCAGTTCAAGTGTGAAAAAGACACAAACATCCAAACACTTACAAACTGTCGCCTTTATAATATTAGTGTGATCTCGATGCTAAATATATTGGGAAGTGTAAAAGGATGAAAAGGGTTTTTAAATAAAATTGGTGTGTCTACTTTCCCACGTCGGCTTGTGGATGGCAAACAACGAGTAGCTGAGCGTTCGACAAGGACCAAGCCTGGATCGACCGACGGCGCGTTGTGTAATGTTTTTTTTTTTTATTTGATATAAAAAAAAAAATCGCTTTTAGCGATAAGACCGCCCATTGTGACACTCTATTAATTTTAAGTTCCTAATGTAATTTGTATTTTTGATGTACAATAAAGAATATATCTATCTATCTATCTATCTAGTGCTTGACTGCGATCGCACCTGATGGTAAGCACTGATGCAATCTTTGATGGTGGCACATTAGGCGCACTTGTTAATTAAGAGCCTATTCACTCTAACCTTGAAGATACCCAAATTATAATCGGATGGAAAGACCTCAGCAGGAAAATTGTTCCACAGGCACGTTAAAGCATGGTCAGCAGAATTGACGGGCCCGGTAAAGCTGCTAGGAATACGGGATTGTTCGAAAGAGTTACCTTGACTCTGGAACGCATAGGGCAACTGAAGGAACACAGGTAGTTTTTAGTCAATAAAATTCTGACGCGCCGCCATTTTTCACCAAGAGCTGGAGATGATATTGGATGACTTATGACCTCAAAAAAAGGCCTACAGGTGACCCAAATCCGCTCAAATATCGGTTGACATCATTGCAACCGGATCGTGGCCTAGTTTTTCGACCTGACTCGGGCAGCAAAACAGAAATGACACTGATGACTGATAAGTTGACCTTTCGTAAAATATGATATCCGTCCCACATTTTTAAGGACTCTGAACCCAAAGGGTACGTACGGAACCCTACCCTGAGCATATGCCATCAGTCAGTTCTGAATGTTATACTACTATTTTGTTTTTTAGCGCAATAAAAAGCTAGTTAAGGGCCGGTTGTAATCACTGAATATTTTGCATGAACTCCGCCCGGGTCTATGTCGATTTTTCGGCCCCGTAACAGCGGTTTTATTTTTATATAAAAAAAACAATAACTATTCAAGACTTTTGTTTTTGCGAGGCCCTTTTAAAAACAAGCTTCATTATTTTTTTTGTAACTTTCAAATATTCCCGTGACGTAATCTCGTAGACATTAGAAATCGTAAATTAAGGTCAGATTCGCGATTTTTTTTTATCAAGTCAACTAATTTACATCATGTTTTGATTTTTGCCCGGCGATTAGTCATATGGTCAATTTTAATAAAATATTTTTTTATGGTGTTCTCTTTTATATTTGTGGATTTCCAGAGGTTTAAAAAAGATCAAAATTAGTAGAACCAGGGCTTCAAGTCTGCTATTACAATAGTGTCAGAATGGTCTATCATTGATTTCACAATTGTTGATTTTGACAAGTTTGGTAATCTACTAATATAATGGCGTCATTATGACTTTCCAATGGTCAACCACTGACACTCCATTGAAAGAAATGGCATAAAATGATAATCTCGTATATAATGACAAACAAATGAATGTTTGGCGTAAGCGGGAATCTGCTAAAATTTTGACAGTTCCTTTGATCAGTGACCTACCATTAGAACGTCATTGTGCAGTCATTGCTTTTAATTTGTTACGAGACAGCTCGATATTGTCATTCTACCACAAGACCATTGACCGACCAATGATCGACCATTATGAATTAACAGATTACGAAATTTTAGCAAAATGACAATGGGATCGTGTTGGAATGACGAATTTATAAAAATAGCAGACTTGGGGCCCTGGCCTTAAGCATAATAAGGTTCATCAGCCTTGTAATGTTTGGATGGCACGGTTGGCGCAGTGGTTAAGCGATTAGCTGCTGCACTGTGGGTCGCGGGTTCGATTCCGGACGGAACTAACATTTGTATGGCCTACAGATGTTGGTGTTCGGGTCTGGATGTCTTGTGTATGTAAGTTTACGTGCTTGTGAACGTACCCATAATACACGATACATTCCTCGTGTAAAGCAACGTTTTTAAAAAGAACTAGAACAAATTTTCCCATTGCTGGGACTCAGGCCTCTTCTCTAGGAGAGGGAATGGGCCGGAATCTACCAGCGGGTCAAGAGCGGGCTGGTGGAGGTCACATGTCTTCGAATTTCTGATTCTAGGATATGCCGGATTCCTCACGATGGTTTCTTTCACCGTTTTGAGAGGTGATCGCCTGGCTGGGTTTGAACCCGCGACCATAAGTCGGGGCCTTTACAACTCGGCCACCACTGCTCTCAGAATGCTTTCAGAGAATACGTTAATTCAAATAAAAACAAAACAAATTTATAGTTTACTCACAAAGGGTTCTGTTCCACTACTGAAACTATAAATTAGTTACAGTTATACAAAACCCTTTTGTACGTGAGTTCGACTTGCTTTGAAATAGTTTTCATTGAAATACTAGCTGCTGTCAGCGACTTCACTCGTGTGAAAGTAGGAAGTTCTCACCAAAAAACTCATAAGATTGGACAGAGGCGGCCTGCGCCTGGTGACGGGGACCATCACCGGACGCTGCACACTGAATAAGCACCTCCACACAATAGGCATCACAGACAGTCCCCTGTGCAGAGCATGTTTGGAGGGGGAGGAGACAATTGCACATGTGCTCCTGGACTGCACAGGTGTCACTGAAATACGCACACGAACCTTAGGATCCCCGAACTCCCTTATTAATGTCCTGAAAAACCTAAGAGGCCTTATCTGTTTTTGGAGAGAGGTGGGCTGGTTGGAATAAGCCCACCTAAGGTTAGGGCCGCCATGGCCCACGTACAATGGTCCACATAGGACTAAGTGCGGAAACCAAACATAAATAGATAGATAGTAGGAAGTTGTCCCAAGGGAACATACTCCCGAGATAAAAAGTATTTTATGTACTATTCCATGACATGGTCTACTCGTGTTCAAAATTTCATCCAAATCCATTCAGTCGTTCGAGCGTGAAGAAGTAACAAACATACAAACTCATATTTTTGCCTTTAATATATCAGTGTAATACAATTGTATATATATTTACGACCAGGGGCGTAACTAGGTGAACAATGGCCCTGGGCAAAAAGAAATCTGGGGCCTCATACGTGGGAAACCATCAAATAACTGCGCCTGCTCTGGATGGAGCGAGAGGGATTATCAGACTTTTTGTGACTAAAACGAGTTACCATGATTAAAGGAGTCTTGCAACCTATTTTATTTTGACTTTGGTGGGAGGATTTTTCGATAGTTCAAAAAGTGGTTCGCTAGGTCAGGTTTTGGGGGCCCCCGAGATTGGAGGCCCCGGGGCACTGCCCCGCCTAGCCCTTTGGTAGTTTTTTTTTAGGTGGGAAATCATCTAATGACATTTCTCGCTCTTGGGCGGAGTGGGAGGGCGTGCCAGATTTTGACTGACTAAAACTCATTTCTATGTTTCTTCTTTGCCTTTGTTCCAGTGCCAGGGAGTTCTCTTTCACAAAATCCATGGCCTTGCGGTTTTGCCGACATCTCCTTGAGGCGCGTATGGATCACCACGCACCGTCAGCTCTTCAGTAGATACGTCTGTTTACGACATTACGACTTTGCGTTGTCACGAGACATTATGAAATCTACACTAATTGTTATAAAGAGGTAAAGTTTGTTTTTTTGTTTGTAGGCGGTAATCTCTGAAAGTACTGGTCCGATTGCGAAAATGTTTTTTACCGAAAGAAAGCTGCTTTATTCCTGAGTGAGATAGGCTAGATTGTATGTACGCGGGCGAAGCCGCGGGCAAAAGCTAGTTTTTCATAAAGATAAACTGTCACCTCACTGAGAACTCCCTTCCACACAGCGTACGGTGTGTAGTCAAATATCCAAGGCATGTTGAAATGAAAATAGTTCTCAGCAACGTTATTCATATCGCAAGCACATGCCACTTTCAATCCGTAGAAAACTGATAGGAGATGTTCAACTAAAACAAATAAAATATTTATTATATTTTTTAAATTTACATCATTATCATCATCATCATCATTTCAGCCGAAAGACGTCGACTGCTGGACATAGGCCTCCACCAAGTGTCGTCACAATGAACGGTCCTGTGCGTCTCGCATCCATCGGACTCCCGCAACCGTTACCAAGTCATCGGTCCACCTTATAGGAGGCCTCCCAACTCTACGTCATAATTTACATAATAATAGAGAATTTATTAAGGTGGGTTAGTGACGGGTGGGTGAAGCTGAGCACAAGCGGAGCAAGAGCTGAGCTCAAATTCGTATAGTGTAGACCGTCTTTAGAGGAGCCAAGCACGAGCGTCACTATACGAATTTGAGCTCAGCTCATGTTTGGCTCCTCCAGCGTAGACCCACCTTTAGAATTATCATGTACGCAATATATTTAACAGAAAAGATACCTAGTAAGTAGTAAGTAAAAGATTGTGTTACTCTGAACGCGTGGCAAGCGAAATAATTTAAAGGCTACAGAAACGTAGCATCGTAGCACAGAGGTGCTACGACGTGGCGGCGTAGCACCTCTGTGCTACGATGCTACGCGCGTAGCAGAGAAAAACGCAACTAAAAATTTTAAATATGAGGATTTCATATTGACGCTTATATGTTTATTATACTTAAGAGGAGTCCTTAAGAAAGACCTCTTACAGTTTTCAAAATTTCTAAAAATACACCGCATTGAATTACACAAAAAAAAAATTAAGAACCTAAATAGATGTGCCAACAGTTTCGCCGCAAGATATTTGCAAACGTATCCTTAATTTCGAGAAAAAAAATTGTTTAAAATTTAGTAAATATTGCAAATAGAAAAGATCGATTTAGCTGTTTAAGAGATGTGAAACAAGAAATATGTAACCAACATAAAATGAGGCGACAAGAGCGGCGAAAGAAGCGGGCCATGGCGGCTAGACTTCGCGGCCCGAATTCCGAGGCTGTAGTAATTACACTACAGCCAGATGCGGAAAAGAAGGGCGTGACGTACAACACCGTCATGGAAAAGGCGAAGCAGGCGGTGGTGGGCCACCTCAGCGAGTTCGGAGCCTCCGGGGGCTTCCGAATGAGGCGCACCGTAACCGGGGCCCGAATATTGGAGGTCCCTGGTGCAGACAGTGGCCTTGCCGCAGACGCCCTGGCCGCAAGGATCAGGGCGTCCCTGGACGTCGAGGAGGCCCGAGTGTCCAGACCCACCAAGTGCATGGACATGCGCATCATGGGTCTGGACGACTCCGTCAGGGTGGACGATGTGGTAGCCGCCATCGTCGGGGCGGGAGGGTGCCACGCCGATCAGGTGCGGGCGGGCACCATCCGCGCTGACAGCACGGGCATGCGAGCCGTAACGGTGAGCTGCCCCGTGTCGGCGGCCAAGGCCATCACGGGCGAAGGCCGAAGGCTCTTGGTGGGCTGGGTCTCCGCGCAGGTAAAACTGCTGGAGCCCAGACCTCTGCGGTGCTACCGCTGCCACGTGGGGCACCACGTGGGTGCCTATTGCGCCGCGGAGGTGGACCGCAGTGACCGCTGCTTCCAGTGCGGTCAGCCCGGTCACAAGGCTGCAGAATGCCGTGCTACGCCGCACTGCTACGCATGTGCGGCGGCAGGCAAGCCGGCCGATCACCGGGCTGGTAGCAGGTCCTGCGACCCCCCCGCCAAGGCCAAGGGCAAGGTCCCGAGGCAAGTCCACCCCGACGTCCTCTCCACCGCAGCCTCCTCTCTGGCTGCCGCCGTGGTCGCCACCGCAACCACCGCGGCAGGGCCCTCACGTGGGGCTCGGGAGGAGACTGTAATGGACTGTTAAATACGGCTCCATTACGTCTCCTCCAGGCGAACATCAACCACTGCGCCCCCGCTCAGGATCTGTTGCTCCAGAGCATGGCGCAGTGGTCGATCAACATCGCCGTTGTCTCCGAGCCGTACTATGTCCTGCCCAGAGGAGACTGGGTTCAAGACTTGAACGGCTCGGTGACTCTAATTTCGTCGGCCGCCGCCAGTACCCCGACCCTCGAGGCTGTCACGAGGGGACGGGGTTGCGTGGCAGCACGGTTATAGAATAGAAATAGAAGAATAGAATAGAAATGCTTTTATTCGTGACAGACACAGCACAACGGTTATAAACAAAAAGTAAAAAAGAACAAAGTTCAAAGTGCGCCGAGCGTGCCCGCACCGAAAGGGTGACCACCTCAGCATTTGCTGGGCGTTAGACACCCAGCGCTGGTTTTCAGTTGGCACCCCGCAGTGACGCACGGACTAGGGTAAACATATATAAATATAATACTTTTATGTAATTTAAATTTATATTGATATTGTGTACCTACTGGAGTATTATTGAAATAAAATACATAAATAACTATTTGATAAATAACAACACAATACTATAATATGAAATTTGTACCACATTGGATAAATCGATAAAACTATAAAATTACGTGGTACCCACAATACTCTAATAAAAAACATGACGCCATGACGCCATGACGCATAATTATCGACAGCGCTGCACGGGCCGGGCAAATAGCCGTCACCTAGGACTAATACCATAATTATAAAAAAGAAAAAACAAAAACATATAAGCCAGTAAAAACAAAGAACAAAAACATTGCCTTTATTGATAATATTTCCAAGTGCCAGTAAATCAAAACTTGCAAGAAATATTTGAATAAACTACTGTGTGATTTTTTATTGCAATTGAAAAGGAGTCGGACGAAAACAAACAAAAGTGAAGTGAAACCATGAAATTCCCGGACACAGATGCAACGGGCTTACCGCATTCGGGGACATTGCAGTGGTAGGCGTCTACCTGTCCCCGAACAGATCTCTCGGCGATCTCCATATCTCCCTAATGGAGCTGAAAGCCGTCGTCGCTGGGTTTGGTTCCCTCCCCGTGGTCGTGTGCGGGGACTTCAATGCCAAGAACTTGGCTTGGGGTTCCCGATTCACGAACCAACGGGGTCGGATGGTGGAGGACTGGGCTCTGGAGACAGGCCTGGTCATCCTAAACCGGAGTTCTGTCCCCACGTGTGTGCGGATGCGGGGTGACTCCGTGGTGGACATCTCGTTCGCCAGCCCCGCTCTGTCGCCGCGTGTCGTCGACTGGTGCGTCATGGAGGGGGTGGAGACGTACTCAGACCACCGGTACATCCGGTTTGACGTCTCCGCCCAAACCTCGACCGCGCCGGTCCGACAGAACCCTTGTGGTCCGCGATGGGCGCTGAGGCAGATGGACCGGGAGCTACTCCTGGAAGCCGCGACGGTACAGGCCTGGGTGCAAGCACCGGACAGGCCTGTCGATATCGACGTCGAGGCAGAGTGGTTCCGGGAGGCCATGTCGCAAATCTGCGACGCGGCAATGCCCCGAGTCCGTCCTGGACGTGCTCAGCGCCAGGTATACTGGTGGTCGCCGGAGATTGCGGCACTGCGCAACGCGTGCAATGCTGCGCGACGCCGGTATGCCAGATACCGCAGGCGCCGCATCCGTCCACCGGATGCGGAGGCCAGAGAGGCGGAGCTGTACGAGGGATACAGAGAGGCAAAGCGCACCCTCCGAGCGGAGATAAGGCGGGCCAAGCTCGAGGCCCGCAATGTGTGGCTGGGGACTCTGAATGGGGACCCATGGGGACGCCCCTACAAGGTGGTGCGGGACAAATTACGCCCCTGGGCTCCCCCGCTGACGCAGAGTCTCCGGCCCCAGCTTGTGGAGGGTGTGGTGAGTACTCTGTTCCCTGCGCGTGGGGAACACAGCGGTGTCCGACGCGGACCACGATGGCGACGACGACGACAACGCTCCAGAGGTGACCGAGGTAGAGATGAGAGTGGCGGTACGAAGGCTGAGTGCCAAAAATACCGCCCCAGGACCCGACGGCTTGCCTGGGAAGGCCTGGGTCCTGGCCATGGAGGCTCTCGGGCCTCGACTAAGAGGGCTTTTCAGCGCATGCATGGAGAGGGGCCAGTTCCCACTTCGCTGGAAGACGGGGAAACTTATCCTCATCGCAAAGCCGGGGCGCCCTGCGGACTCTCCGTCCGCGTACCGGCCCATTGTGCTGCTCGACGAGGTGGGCAAGCTCTTTGAAAGAGTAATTGCAGACCGCCTCGTCGCGCACCTAACACGGGTGGGGCCGGATCTGGCGGACGGCCAGTTCGGCTTTCGCAGGAGGCGCTCCACGGTGGACGCCATCATGCGCGTGCGAGCTCTCACGACGGGGGCTGCAGTGTCCCAGGGCAGGTGTGTCGTGGCGGTGTCTTTGGACATCGCCAACGCCTTCAACTCCCTGCCTTGGAGTAGCATTAGGAGGGCACTCCGGTATCACCGGACGCCCGACTACCTCTGTCGTGTGGTCGAGGCGTACCTGTCGGACAGGTACATAATCTACCCTGGTCACCAGGGAGAGTGGGACCGTCGAGGGATGTCGTGCGGTGTTCCGCAGGGATCGGTACTAGGGCCGCCCTTGTGGAACGTCGGATACGACTACGTGCTGCGTGGCGACCTTCCTGGCGGGGTCAGCGTGGTCTGTTACGCAGACGACACGCTGGTCCTGGCGCAGGGAGAGTCGTACCAGGCGGCGGTCGAACTAGCGACACGCGGGGTTGCGACAGTCGTGGGCAGGATCCAGGAGTTGGGACTCGAGGTGGCATTGCACAAGTCCGAGGCAATGTGCTTTCACGGCCCTCGGAACGCGCCACCACCGGGTTCCCAACTGACGGTAGGAGGAGTCCACATCGGCGTCGGGTCAACGATGAAGTACCTGGGACTCGTTCTCGACAGCCGATGGGATTTCGAGGAGCACTTCCGACGTCTGGCTCCCAAACTAAATCGGACTGGGGCTGCCCTCGGGCGGCTCCTGCCCAACCTTGGGGGTCCAGACGCCTCCTGCCGGAGGCTCTACGCGGGAATCGTTCGGTCCATGGCCCTTTATGGCGCACCGATATGGGCGCCGGCGCTGCGGAAGCAGCCGGCGGCTCGGCTGAACGCATGCCAGAGGGTCATGGCTATACGGATGGTGCGAGGATACCGGACGATTTCCCGCGAAGCGGCGAGCCTCCTTGCTGGACAGCCACCATGGGATCTGGTAGCAACAGGCCTTGCTCACATGCACGATCTGCGCATGGAGATGCAACGCCGCGCCGGGGCGAAACTCCGCTGCCGCGACAAGTCGCAGCATGGCGGACAGAGCTCCGGCGGGATCTCATGGAGAAATGGCGACAGCGACTGTCGCGACCCAGTGCTGGGCACGCCACAATTATGGCGGTAAGTCCCTTCTTTGAGGCGTGGTTGGAAAGACCTCACGGCGT
The DNA here is from genome assembly GCA_905147345.3 of Mythimna impura. NCBI lineage: Eukaryota > Metazoa > Arthropoda > Insecta > Lepidoptera > Noctuidae > Mythimna > Mythimna impura. Next base: position 23,123,852 of record LR990342.1, on the reverse strand, counting down.
CCTCACCTTCCGCATGACGCAGGTTCTCACCGAACACGGGAAGTTCGGGAAGTTCCTGCACCGGATTCGTGCGGAAGCGACGCCCAGGTGTCGCCACTGTGTGGACCGCCCGGAGGACACGGTGGAGCACACGGTGGAGGTGTGACCCGCTTGGGAAGAGCAACGCCGTGTCCTCGTGGGGGCGATCGGCGGCGGCGATCTCTCGCGCCGGGCCTTGGTACAGGCCATGGTCCGGAGCGAGGAGGAGTGGCAGGCGGTCGCCTCCTTCTGCGAAGCAGTAATGCTGGCAAAGGAGGCGGCCGATCGCGTGAGGCAACGGCAACGGTCCTCACGCCCCAGCCGCCGCCGGGATTCCGATCCTGATTTCCGGCCACCGTAGACGCGGGCTTGCGGACGACGGGCAATGGGTGGCCCGCCGTCCGACCGTCCGGTAACCATCCGGACCGAGCCCAAGTCGTCGACGGCGTGTATTGTTCCGCGCGCGCCTCAGGGAGATGTCAGCAAATCGTAGGGGCCCAGCAGGGTCGAAGCCTACTGGGGCCATGGGTAGTGTGAAAACGAAACCGGGGCCCTGGGACGAAGGCAACGAAGGAACAGGAGTGGGTTTGTAGTCAGTAAAAGTCTGACACTATCTCTCGCTCCGCCCAAGAGCGAGATTTGTCATAAGATGATTTTCCCACCTATAAAAAAAAAAAAAAAAAACCAACATAAAATGTAACTCATAATATGATTAAAAAGAGTGTCCTTTCTAAAAGAGGGTACTTTTGAAGTAGAGATCTACGCTTTGGAACATGCAATTTAGCTTCATTTTTTTTTTTGAACTGACCTAAATTTGGCTTTGACTTCAAAAGTACCTGTAAATGGTCTATTTGAAGTAAATGCTTTTGATTTGATTTGATGGTTTAAATTTTAAACTATATACGTATGTAAAATATAGAGTCTACTATTGCATCATAATGTAAATATTATTTTCAACAATGTCTACAGTGCAATGTGAAAGAAAAAGAAAGAAAGAAAGAAAGAAAACATTTATTTGAGACTCGCACAGGAAAAACAACAATAAAATAAAAAGTAACTACTTAATCTACTTATAAATCTTTTAATATTGTTTTCTATTATTTTTAAGTTAAAAAATAATAGAAAATAAAAATAAAAGACCTGTGCGAGGCCAAAAAGGCTCCTATCTCAGCATATGCTGCGATATTTAACTAAAAAGTAAAAATAACGCAGCGCTGGTATGTGCTATGTTTTTGTGAAATAAATACTTTATTATTATTATATTATTATAACAGAAAATGATCCCAAGAAAATATCAAACATATATTATAAACTTTCGGCTTTATATAATATTAGTGTTATTTAGAAGTAAATACACACATAATACTCATAATTACTGAACAAAGACGTGGTCTTCATATAGATATAATTATATATAGAGACTACTAAAGTATTAATATTTTTAGCAATCATTGAAAAAAACGTTGGCCGTCACGGTACGCCCGGCAGATTGTGAATCATCTATGTAGTATACGTGTGCACACACACAAGGAAATCGAGAGTGGTCGTATAGTGGGAGCCTCGTGAGATAACAGCGTCATGCCATTTCCGTCACGGCATTTGAGCCAATACATGTGTCACATCTAAACAGAAGTAAAATAACATTCCACATACTGCAAATAAATATCGATGCCTCTTACGTATAAATTCGTAACATATTTTTTGAGTAAAATTATATTGTAAAAAATTATATTATCATTTCTTATTACATCGAACGTACTGTACGGTACTGTGATCTTCAATGAATTATTGATTACATAACGCAAAAACATCGGTTAAAAATGTTTTTACAAAAAAGGCTCAACTGAAAAAATACATTTTTGCCTTACGACCTGCATAGGAAGCATCTATAACTGCAGTTAACTGACTCAAAAAAAAAACCATACCTATAGCCGCAACCAATATAAATATAGTAGTAACATTGCTCATAGCTCCGACGTTCCTGGTGAAAGGAGGTAGCCTGCTCTCGATGGCCTCGACTTTCGATACCAGGGTGGGCCAAGAACGACCAATGAGCATCAGTATCAGAAAAGATATGAGGCTGGACGTGTAGAAAATTGAATTGGCTGAAAAAAAAAATACATCAACCTTTCTCGTATATTGCTCTTACTAATAGTAAATCCGAATAAAAATCTGTAGCCTAGTTTACCAGAATTTAGTGGATAAATAGACATACACGTTATGCAACTTTGTTTTATCCAATGTAAGATATATCTATAAAATTGGCGTTTTTTAAAACGGGTTACCTTGAAGTGAGATAAATATTCAGATTGACTTGAAATTACAAGTTCAAATGAACTTCATATCAATAAACGTTATCGTTTTTTCGAAATTAGTTATTTAGTGGTTTCTTTGTATTTTGTATTTTTTATAATATAGCAGTATTTATAACCACGAAATCTAATTTTTTTAAAGTGTTTTTTTTTTTCATAATAGAAGTTCCAACAGAGAATATATGCATTTAAAAAGTAAACAATATCAATAACGTATACCTACGACTTTCTTTTAACAAACGAATTCTGTGTTTTTGGTTTAATAGCTTACGTTTTGGAAATTTTGTCCTGTAGCCGCCCAAAGACGAAAAGTTTTGGACTCGGTGGAAAGGCGTGCAAAGAGGCTAATTGGTGATCCAGATCTGGTTAATTCCAATCTACAAAGTCTTGAGCACAGGCGTAGGGTAGCCAGCCTTTCGGTGTTTTACAGAATTCATTTTGGAGAGTGTGCACAGGAATTGCATGACTTGATTCCACCATCTCATTTCTACCATCGGACAAGCCGACGAACGGCGAGTATCCACCCTTACGTTGTTGAAACCTCTACGGTCCGGACCAAGCGTTTTGCCTCGTCGTTTATACCGCGTACATCGAGGGACTGGAATAATTTGCCTGCTGCGATTTTCCCGTCCGATTATAATTTGGGTCTCTTCAAGGCTAGAGTGAATAGGCTCTCAATAAATTAGTGCGCCTCACCATCAACGATTGCATTACCACTTACCATCAGGTGGAATCGCAGTCAAGCACTAGTTTATATCAATTAAAAAAAAAAAAAAAAAGTTATTCGTAAAATAAAACTTTCCAAATGAAAGTGATTGAAACAAAAATACACATCCCATTCATTAGCAATTCTAAATCCATATACTTCATCAAATAATGCATACCGTTTGTGACGCACCGTGGAGGCGTGGAACCAATCCACAGTAGAACTTACGTTCCAAAATACTACGAGTTTTCTTAGATTTCATACATAAATAATTATAAATGCAGTGATATTATAGTAAATATAAAACAGAAAGAAATAAATATATCGTACCTTTAATATAAAGATATTTGAGCTTATAATTCCAAGTCAATTCGAAGATATCACAGTTCAAAGTAACCCTTTATAAGAAACGGCAATTAGATAGGTAATGATATGAAATGGAAATTGTTTATTTTCAAACAATTTCCGAATACATTTCTTATAACAATCTAATTTCTTCTCGCAATGTTTCTCTATAAGTAACACTTTCGAATACTATCCAACTTAATTTAACAAACCTACCTATTTCACACAAAAAAAATAATACAATAACTTACAGATGTTGGCCAAAGAGATCCCATTCGTGATCAGCCAGTAGACGGTCATGATGAACATCAATACCTGCCCGAAGAGACTGATCGCGTAGAATATCGTGTACGGAGAGCGGAGCGTGAATCTGAGGACGTAATAGATTGGTAAGGGTCAGTTCAGATCGAGACGCAACGCGAAGAGCGACTCATAATACAACTTTATTTACTACACGAAAAAATACATATTTCATTGTGAGAATTCAGAATACGTTGCACCACGCAGCGCTGTGCCGCGGGGCACATCGATGTGAATGAAATGTGTATCTTTTAGTGTAGTAAATAAAGTTATATTTTGAGACGCCCTTCGCGCAGCGTCGCGTTTCTGTGTGAACTTCCCCTAAAGGGCCACTTTACTTTTATTGGAGCCTAGCTTCAGCGTGTTCACCCGGGTCAAAAACGGAAATTATTGCACGTTACGTACGCTCGGGATAAAAAATAATATTTTCTAAAGAAGTACGTAGAACCAATCTTGGCTCACGCTGAGGATTGGGAGTCGCGCAAGATGATATCCGACCACCAAGCCGAGCAATAGGTTGCTCGCCGTCCGGCTGTCTGGTAAGGATCAAGCCAGGGTCAACGGCGTGTTGAGCTCCACGCACGCCTCAAAGAGATGTCAGTAAGATTAACGGGGCCAGTTAGGTGTGATGCCTGCCAGGGCTGCAGATTGTTCGAAGGAGTTACCGTGGCTCTCACAAAAGGGTAACTTAAGGAACATTGTGGATTTTAGTCGGTAAGTCTGATGCTCCCTCCACTAAACACCACCCAGAGCGGGAGAAGACAATTGATGATTTTCTAAGTACTAAAAAAAAAGGATCAACCTTAGGATTGATCCTTTTGGAAAATCTACGGGATTGTATGAAAGACTCACCGTGGCCATGAAAAAATAAGCCCTAACCTATCGCCTTACGGCCCGTGACATGTGACATTCACCACTCCGCACTGAGCCCGCGTGGTGGATTACGGCCCATTCCCTCTCCTACAGAGGAGGCCTGAGTCCCAACAGTGGGAATATTGAAAGGCTGAATATGCTTATTATACTTATGCTTATGCTATAATCCGATTAGAGATTAATCAATAAAGATCTAACCTAATTAATTACCTTCAAAATAACACAGTAGATGTTATTGTAAGTCCCAATAGATCATCATCTCCTAATAAGCCTCAATAATGTATAACTAACTTCTGCAATCGGCGTCGGCCGCGTGAACGCAGATAATTAATTATCCCAAGAGAACCACTAAGTACATCTATATAATAAAACTGGGCAAGTGCGAGAGTCGGACTCGCGCACTGAGGGTTCCGTACAAACTTACTTATGCAAATAGTTACCGAATGTAGTTTCGAAGATTTTTCCGAATCGCAAAAAAATATTTATTTATTTATTTTATTTATTTAACAATTTATGTACATACAATAATAAATACAAGAAAAGAAGAAGGAAACAGAAGAATAGTACAAAGGTGATGCTTATTTCTAAAGAAATCTCTTCCAGCATACCTGCGAAAGGAGAGTTGGAGAAAATAGAGATGTAGACACTGTGTGTAGAAGTAAAAGGAAAATTGGTACATACAAAATACATATAACATCCAAAAAATAAAATAAAAAAAGATATACTATTATAATTATATACACATAATAAAATAAATATCACAAAAATACATACTAAATAATATAATAAAAAAATACATACTAATATGCAACTATGACGAAATAGAAAGCTAGTGTTCTTTCACTCTTCTTTTAAAAACTGCAATAGTTTGGCAGCCCCTAATGTCAGGCGGTAGTGAATTCCACAACCGTACCGCGTGCGCAGTTTTGTGACGTAACAACAATTTTACTGTTTTCAGATTTATTCCTATATCTGTGGTATAAGACCTTGCTTTACGCCAAATTTCAGAATTCTGGTTCAACGGAACAACAAGTACCCTATGAATTTTGATTCCCTTGAGAGTGTCCAAATATACGTTTTTTGTGACTTAAACGGCCGTCTTTTTTGTTTCGTTAACTTAGATGTTTTTTTTACAGCTTCAATAGACCGCAAACCTGAGTATATGGTTTTAATTTCAACTTGATAACTCCACACGTTCTCAAGATAAAGGGTCTTGACAGACCGACAAACAGACGGACAACGAACAAAGTGATCCTATAAGGGTTCCGTTTTTTTCTTTATGAGGTACGGAACCCTAATAAAACGAGAAACTGACTGACTGACATATCAACGCACAGCCAAAACTAATGGATTAGGAACGTTAAATTTTGCACGAGGTTTCCTTTTATGACGTAAGCGAGCACGAAGAGAAGATTTTCCAAAATTCACTCCCTAAGGCGATGAAACGGGGTTCCAAAGTTTGTATGGAGGAACCTAACATCACGCGGGCGAAGCCGCTGGCAGAAGCTAGTTTTATATAGGGTGATTGGTAATTAGTGTACGATACTTAAGCACGTGATTGTACTCATGATAACAAACAATTTTTATTATGGGAGTAAAGCCGAAATCGCGAAAAAAAAATCAGCTGTTCAGAACATTAGGCAAACATAAATGTACTGAACAGCTGATTTTTTTTTCGCGATTTCAGGTTTGTTCACATAGTAAAAGTTGTTGGTTATCATGAGCACAATCACGTGTTTAAGTATCGTACACTAATTACCAATCACCCTATATAAGAGAACATACACCCGGGTTAAAACTACCGGGTTCCAATCCTATTCAGTGGTTTGAGCGTAAAGAAGTAAATATGTGTGTGTTACTCCATCACATTGAATCGAAGCCTACTGAGGCCAAGGGTTTTTTTTTTTTCGGTGGGAAAATCATCTTATGACATCCCCCGCCCTTGGGCGAGGCGGGAGATAGTGTCAGACTTTTACTGACTAAAAACCCACTCCTGTTCCTTCATTGCCTTTCATACCAGGACCGAGTCTTCCTTTCAGAATCAGACCCTTGGCCCCAGTAGGCTTCGACCCTGCTAGGCCCCTACAGTTGCTGACATCTCCTTGAGGCGCGCGTGGAACAGCACGCGCCGTCGACGACTTGGGCTCGGTCCGGACGGTTACCGGATGGTCGGAAGGCGAGCCACCCATTGCTCGCCGTCCGCAAGCCCGCGCCTACGATGGCCGGAAATCGGGATCGGAATCCCGGCGGCGATTGGGGCGTAAGGACCGTTGCGTCACGCGATCGGCCGCCTCCTTTGCTAGCATTACTGCTTCGCAGAAGGAGGCGACCGCCTGCCACTCCTCCTCGCTCCGGACCATGGCCTGTACCAAGGCCCGACGCGAGAGATCGCCGCCACCGATAGCCCCCACGAGGACACGGCGTTGCTCTGCCCAAACGGGACATACCTCCACCGTGTGCTTCACCGTGTCCTCTGGGTGGTCCACACAATGGTGACACCCGGGCGTTTCTTCCGCACGAATCCGGTGCAGGAACCTCCCGAACTTACCATGTCCGGTGAGGACCTGCGTCATGCGGAAGGTAAGGACGCCGTGTTGCCTTTCCAGCCACTCCTCAAAGAGGGGACTTACCGCCATAATTATGGCGTGCCCAGCACTGGGTTGCGATAGTCGCTGTCGCCATTCCACCATGAGACCTCGCCGGAGCTCTGTCCGCCATGCCGCGACTTGTCGTGGCAGCGGAGTTTCGCCCCGACGTTGCATCTCCACGCGCAGATCGTGCATGCGTGCAAGGCCTGTTGCCACCAGGTCCCATGGTGGCTGGCCAGCAAGGAGGCTCGCCGCTTCGCGGGAAACCGTGCGGTATCCCCGCACCATCCGTATGGCCATGACCCTCTGGCACGCGTTCAGCTGGGCCGCCGGTCGCTTTCGCAGTGACGGCGCCCACACCGGCGCCCCATAAAGGGCCATGGACTGTACGATGCCAGCGTAGAGCCTCCGGCAGGAGGCGTCTGGACCCCCAAGGTTGGGCAGGAGCCGCTTGAGGGCAGCCCCAGTCCGATTCATTTTGGGAGCCAGACGTCGGAAGTGCTCCTCGAAATTCCACCGGCTATCGAGGACGAGTCCCAGGTACTTCATCGTCGACCCGACGCCGATGTGAACTCCTCCTACCGTTAATTGGGAGCGCCGAGGCGGCACGCTCCGAGGGCCGTGAAAACACATGGCCTCGGACTTTTGCAGCGCCACCTCGAGTCCCAACTGCTGGATCCTATCAACGACTATCGCAACCCCGCGTGTCGCTAATTCGACCGCCGCCTGGTACTACTCTCCCTGCGCCAGGACCAGCGTGTCGTCTGCGTAACAGACCACGCTGACCCCGTCAGGGAGGTCGCCGCGCAGCACGTAGTCGTAGCCGATGTTCCACAAGGGCGGTCCTAGTACCGATCCCTGCGGAACACCGCACGACATCTCTCGCCGTTTCCACTCTCCCTGGTGACCAGGGTAGATGATGTACCTGTCCGACAGGTAAGCCTCGATCACACGACAGAGGTAGTCGGGCACCCGGTGATACCGGAGTGCCCTCCTAATGCTACTCCAGGGCAGGGAATTGAAGGCGTTGGCGATGTCCAATGACACCGCCACGACACACCTGCCCTGGGACACCGCATCCCCCGTCGTGAGAGCTCGCACGCGCATGATGGCGTCCACCGTGGAGCGCCTCCTGCGAAAGCCGAACTGGCCGTCCGCCAGATCTGGCCCCACCCGTGTTAGGTGCGCGACGAGGCGGTCTGCAATTACTCTTTCAAAGAGCTTGCCCACCTCGTCGAGAAGCACAATGGGCCGGTACGCGGACGGAGAGTCCGCAGGGCGCCCTGGCTTCGCGATAAGGACCAGTCTCCCCGTCTTCCAGCGAAGTGGGAACTGGCCCCTCTTCATGCATGCGCTGAAGAGCCCTCTTAATCGAGACCCGAGAGCCTCCATGGCTAGGACCCAGGCTTTACCAGGCAAGCCGTCGGGTCCTGGGGCGGTATTCTTGGCACTCAGCCTTCGTACCGCCACACTCATCTCTACCTCGGTCACCTCTGGAGCATTGCCGTCGTCATCGCCATCGTGATCCGCGTTAGACACCGCTGGTGGCGGAGCCATGAGCGGGGGGGAGTGTGCCCCTCGCGCAGGGAACAGATTGCTCACCACACCCTCCACAATCTGAGGCGGGAGTGGACTCTGCGTGAGTGGGGGAGGCCAGGGGCAGAGTTTTTCCCACACCACCTTGTAGGGGCGTCCCCACGGGTCTCCGTTCAGAGTCCCCAGCCACACGTTGCGGGCCTCCAACTTGGCCCGCTTTATTTCTGCTCTGAGGGTGAGCTTCGCTTCTCTGTATCCCTCATACAGCTTCGCCTTTCTGGCCTCCGCATCCGGTGGGCGGATGCGGCGACTGCAATGTCTGGCGTACCGGCGCCGCGCAGCATTGCACGCATTGCGCAGTGCCGCAATCTCCGGCGACCACCAGTACACCTGGCGCCGGGCACGTCCTGGCCGGACTCGGGGCATTGCCGCGTCGCAGATTTGCGACATGGCCTCCCGGAACCACTCTGCCTCGACGTCGATGTCAACAGGCCTGTCCGGTGCTTGCACCCAGGCCTGTACCATCGCGGCTTCCAGGAGGAGCTCCCGGTCCAGCTGCTTCAGCGCCCAACGCGGACCACACGGGGTCTGTTGGACCGGCGCGATCGAGGACTGGGTGGAGACGTCAAACCGAATGTACTGGTGGTCTGAGTACGTCTCCACCCCCTCCATGACGCGCCAGTCGACGACACGCGGTGACAGAGCAGGGCTGGCGAACGATATGTCCACCACTGACTCGCCCTGCATCCGCACACACGTGGGGACAGAACCCCGGTTTAGGACGACCAGGCCTGTCTCCAGAGCCCAGTCCTCCACCATCCGACCCCGCTGGTTCGTGAACCGGGAACCCCAAGCCAAGTTCTTGGCATTGAAGTCCCCGCAAACGACCACGGGGAGGGAACCAAACCCAGCGACGACGGCATTCAGCTCCATAAGGGAGATGTGGAGATCGGCGAGAGTTCTGTTCGGGGACAGGTAGACGCCTACCACTGCAATGTCCCCGAACCGTGCTGCCACGCAACCCCGCCCCCTCGTGACGGCCTCGAGGGACGGAGTACCGGCGGCGGCCGACAAAATTAAGGTCACCGAGCCGTTCAGGTCCTGAACCCAGTCTCCTCTGGGCAGGACATAGTACGGCTCGGAGACCACGGCGATGTTGATCGACCACTGCGCCATGCTCTGGAGCAACAGATCCTGAGCGGCGGCGCAGTGGTTGATATTCGCCTGGAGGAGACGTAATGGAGCCGTTATTGACAGTCCATTACAGTCTCCTCCCGAGCCCCGCGTGAGGGCACTGCCGCAGGGGTTGCAGCGGCGACAGCGGCGGTAGCCAAAGACGAGGCTGCGGCGGTGAGGACATCAGGGTGGATGGGCCTCCGGACCTTTCCCTTGGCCTTGGCAGGAGGATCGCAGGACCTGCTCCCAGCCCGGTGTTCAGCCGGCTTGCCTGCCGCCGCACATGCGTAGCAGTGCGGCGTTGCACGGCATTCAACCGCCTTGTGACCGGGCTGACCGCACTGGAAGCAGCGGTCACTGCGGTCCACCTCCGCGGCGCAATAGGCACCCACATGGTGTCCCACGTGGCAGCGATAGCACCGCAGAGGTCTGGGCTCCAGCAGTTTCACTTGCGCGGAGACCCAGCCTACCAGGAGCCGTCGGCCCTCCCCGGTGATGGTCTTGGCCGTCGACACGGGGCAGCTAACCGTCACGGCTCGCACTGAGGCCAAGGGTCTGATTCTGAAAGGAAGACTCGGCCCCGGTACAAAAGGCAACGAAGGAACAGGAGTGGGTTTTTAGTCAGTAAAAGTCTGCCACTATTTCCCGCTCCGCCCAAGAGCGGGGGATGTCATTGGATGATTTTCCCACTGAAAAAAAAATCATATTGAAGTTTGTATGTATTATGTCTGTGTACTGTGACGACTATGAAGGTCACAGTTATTATTAACTTGCAAAACTGGCAAAAGTTTATGTTATGAAAAGTTTAGTTATGATAAATCAATTTACTCGTATTTCAAGTAACAGTACTCATATCACAAATATGTTATAAATTCAAATATATAACTACACTTATTTTGCAAATTGAAAACACTCTCTTATGATTGATGTTCAATCAATAAGAAGAGAAAGACGTCATATTAATGTCGGGATATATTTTATATAGCAAACCTATATGAAGGGGCTTAAATATATATAATAATAGTCTAAAGATAAATAGTAGTATATAATAAGCCTTTCATTGCGCCCCCAGCGTGACAGTACACACACTCAGATACATCAGGGATGTTATGAAGTTCCGCAACCGTAACCGAAACTATGGGTACACGAAATAAAAAAATATCCGTAACGGAAACCGATATAAAAGTTTCGGATAAATGCGGAGTCTAAATGAAAGGTTACGATGGGTTTTTGTTTGTTTTTCCCGGCCAAACAAATGATAATCTAGATCAGAAATAAAAGTCTAATCTTGTATTTGTATTTTACTTTTATAATTTTATAATCCTAATATCCGTCACCGAAACTAACCGAGATAATTTCATATTCGTAACCGTATCCGAAACCGGTATAATATTATTCTTATATCCGTATCCCTGTCGCACCTACTCCTATCAAGATTGGAGACTCTATACTCGAAGTTGTGGACAATTACGTCTACCTTAGACAGACAGTCCAGTTGGGTAGATCTAATTTCGAGAAAGAGGTTAACCGTCGAATCCGCCTCGGCTGGGTAGCGTTCGGGAAGCTGCGCGGTATCTTCTCGTCCAATATACCACAGTGTCTCAAAACGAAAGTCTATGACCAGTGCGTGTTGCCAGTGATGACATATGGTTCCGAAACGTGGTCGCTCATAATGGGCCTCATCAGAAGGCTTAAAGTCACCCAAAGGGCAATTGAAAGGGAGTTTCCTTGCAGTCTTATTTATTTATTTTATGACAGGTACTTGACTTTCGTCTGAGACTCTGTGGTATGTTGGACGAGAAGATACCGCGCAGCTTCCCGAACGATGCCCAGCCGAGTCGGATTCGACGGTTAACCTCTTTCTCGAAATTAGATCTACTCAACTGGACTGTCTGTCCGAAGTAACCGTAATCGTCCAGAACTTCGAGTGTAGTCTCTGATCTTGATAGGAGTGGGTGCTACCTGGTTGTTTATTATGACTTTGGTTTTGTCCATGTTAATTTTAAGTCCCACTCTTTCGGAAGCTCTACTGAGGTCATTGAGCATTGTGCTGAGCTCCATCGTAGTCTCAGCTATGACTACTATGTCGTCGGCAAACTGAAGGTGAGTGATGTACTCGCCATTGACATTAATGCTTAGTCCACTCCAGTCCAGAACCTTAAAGACATCCTCCATTGCGGCCGTGAACAGTTTCGGAGAAATGACATCTCCCTGCCTTACACCCCGCTGCAAGAGGACAGGTCGAAACCTGTCCTCTTGCAGCGGGATGTAAGGCAGGGAGGCAGGGAGGGAGGGGAGCTGACCTCGAAAGGTCAGCTCCTGAAGTCGGACTGACGCTGAGACTGAGCTGATTCGCCTTTATAATATTAATTATTTAAGGCGGACTTAAAACCTTGGGCATTCTCTACCAGTCTACCTAAGGTGGTGGAGAGGCAATATACTATATCAACTTAGTGTGATAAATTCTCTAGTATCTGAATAAAGAGCATATCAATGAGAAGAAATATATAAGTGAACAATCTGAAAGTGTTTCAAGAGAAACTGAAAATCCCTTTGTAATCCTAAAACTTGAAATCTCACAAAGCTTTCAGCGTTATATTTTAGTCCTAACCCACAGAATCCGCCAAGCACTTCGATCCTGATTTGCATCATCCTAACGAGATTACCATGTACCAAGACTACCTCACCTACCTCATTCATTCCTAATTTATTTAATTACTCATAAGGCTTAATTAGAAGTCTCGCAGGTGCTGAAATTGTCAGTGTAAAGGTACTATAGTTTGTGCGTTTTACCTCTGTAAATGCGGTTATTAACCCAATTAAATTTTTAATCATAAATCAAAAAGTGTGTGGAAAAATACATAAAGGAAAATAAAATAATTTTGATGTGGTTTTTTACCCTTTTCATGGATATAATATCTCACTTGACCACTTGATTTTGGTGCCTATTGCGATGAAAATAATAATATTTATTCCAGTTTTTCATTTGCTATGTAAACGGATAAGCAATATAATCGTTATAAACAACTCGATAGCATTAGTAGTTCCTGAAATATCCAGCTGTGACAGACAGTTGACAGGCAGACGAAATCGCAATACAAGGGATAAGCATCGTTATAAACAAGTCGATAGCGTTAGTAGTTCCTGAAACATCTAGCTGTGACAGACAGTTGAAAGGCAGACGAAATCGCACTACAAGGGTTATTTTTACCATTTTGATAGGGAACATTAGACAGGATACATTTTTTATTATTCAGGTTCACACGAAGAAATATTAAGGGCAGGGCAATGATCGCGACTGCCATGCTAAAATGAAACAACTATACGCCACTTATTATAGTAAATTCGCGAGATTGCGAAACGTAATGTTATTAAAACAGTTCGTCTTGAGGGAGGCAGTAATGGCGTAACGTTTATTTACTGTTTCTGTGCGTGTTTTAGAATTGTATATTTTGTTGTAGGTATACTCGAATACTAGCTATTTCCCGCAACTTGGCTTTTCCTACAAAAAATCGCGCTTTTTTTTTAAATAAAAATTCAACAATTTTCTTATATTTTTCTTTATTAGAGACACTATCGGAAGGTGTGTTTTTGGGGTTCCGTACCCATATTGTAATAACGGGACCCTATTTCTATTCCGCTGTCCGTCTGTCTTGGTAACGGTTGCGGGAGTCCGATGGATGCGAGATGCACAGGACCGTTCATTGTGGTGACACTTGGGGGAGGCCTATGTCCAGCAGTGGACGTCTTTCGGCTAAAATGATGATGATGATGATGTCCGTCTGTCTGTCACCAGGCTATATCTCATGAACCATGATAGCTAGACTGTTGAAGTTTTCACAGATGATGTGTTTCTGTTGCCGCTATAACAACAAATACTAAAAACAGAATAAATTAAATGTTTTAATGGGGCTCCCATACACCCACAAAGGTGTTTTTTTTTTCGTTTTTTTACTACGAACGGTACGGAAATCTTCGTGCGCGTGCCGGTTTTTAATCACGCGTTTACCTGGCTATGAATATTGGTTTTCAAAAAATCTAGTTACAGTCCGCATCAAAGTCGATACTCCTTTGAGTATTTATCGCTATTTCTCATAGTTTTGGATTTTGCTATTCATACCTACTTGAAACATTAACCTTCTATAAAACTGAAGCTGAACCTAAGCCCCTGTGTGAAAAAAACTGAGTATAATTTTTGTTTTTAAATTCTTAAAGAAAATTAAATAAAATTTTGAGATGATAGACACAGTAACTTACGGATGGATGGAGAGGAAGAGGGAAGCCAAAGAAAAGATGGATGGATTGTGTGAGAAGTGATATGAAAGAAAAGGGAGTTAGAGAGAGCGTGACGAGTGACAGGACAGAATGGAAGAAAAAAACGTGTTGCGCCGACCCGAAATAAAACGGGACAAGGGCAGGAAGATGATGATGATAGACACAATAAATTACGTTAAACAATTCTGACTCACGAAAACAACATAATTTCTAAATTCAATACCTGAGTAATTCATGTGTTTGCGTTATTCATAGTAGAGAAATTATGATTAATAACTAAAACTAACTACATATTTGTCTTCTACCAAAGTTGTAGAAGTCTACTCGTGTGTTTCACAGGGTTATTATTAAATGAATTTATTATCTATGTTTTTTTCTTATTATTATTTTTGATAGGGTTGCGTTTGACGACTATCTTACCTGATGGTAAGCGATGATGTGGCCGACGATGGAGCAACCTTACCAACCATAATCAGCCTTTTAATGTTCCCACTGCTGGGACTCAGGCTTCCTCTCTCTAGGAGAGGGAATGGGCCGTAATCCACCACGCAGGCCCAGTGCGGATTGGTGAATGTTACATGTCTTCGAATTTTTGGTTCTAGGACATGCCGGTTTCCTCACGATGTTTTTCTTCACCGTTTTGAGAGCAGTAGTGGTGAAATAAATTACACAAAGTAATGCGCCTGGCTGGGTTTGATCCCACGACCTACAACTCGTAAGTCGGGGCCGTTACCACTCGGCCACCACTGCTGTCAACCTTGCCTAGAAGTAACTAATTCACTCTTCGTCTACAACCAAAGGGTCTTTAAGTCAAGAGTGAATTGGTGTCTATTGGTGTCTATCAGGATGTTGCATACCTGCTTTGTTTGGAGGATGGGAAATCATCAAATAACTTCTTCTGCTCTGGGTGGAGTGAGAGGGACTGTCAAACTTTTACTTGTAGCGACATCTATGATGCCAAAAAAGAACTAAAAATTTAAAATCTTGCATCACGGTATTAGAGTTCTCCGCGCGATTAGAACAACAACAGTCTGGAAAGGCAGTTGTCCGGACCAGACGCTACATCCGTCTGTTCGGAGGACGTTGAACCTTTTCAACGGAGGTTTGCAGGACTTTACACCCTGTTCCGCATACCTCGAAATTCTCAATAAAACCCACCCTTGTTCCTTCAATTGTCCTTTGCTTTTCAGGGCAGCGGTGACCTTTTCGAAAAACATCTTAGCCCTGGCAAGCATCGACCCTAGTGGGCCTCATCAATATTTTTTTAGGTTACAACTTGTTTGACATTACGAGCATGGCAGTTGAGAGTTTGTCATGCTCACTCAAGTCTTGCCGATGGTGACACGTGTTATTGGATCATTCAGTTCCCTTCAAAATGGTTGAGCTGAGTGTTTGACTTGCCTTATAAATAATATGTAAATTGCCCCTTTTTTAAGATGAGAAATCATTCAATAACTTCCCCCGCTCAAAGAAGGAGCGGGGGAGCGGCTGTGTCAGACATTTACTAACTAACCCTTACAGTTGCCCTTTGCTTTTTATCTTTTATTTGCTTCCTTCTTAAAAGGAAACCTGTGGTAGATTTCCTTTTCAGAAGCTTTTCCCAGCAGCCTTGCGTGATCTCAAATGAACTTTTACGTTGGCTGGAAATCAGGGTCTAATTTGGCATTATGCTGAGCTGACGCCCTTTTGGCATTATTCAGTGTACTTTTTGTTTAAGTAATTGCCATAAACGCAATTTTCTTTCGTTCTTCTTTCTTTCGCTCTCTCTCTTTCTTCCTTCCTTTCTTTCTTACATTATCTTCTTACCTCAACTTCACGCTCGTGGGACTAGTTAGACCAGTGAGAGGCAACAGCCCCATAACCCGGCTGCAGAACAGAGTCCCACGTATAGTGCCATGTAGACCACACATCTCTCTCTTATTGAGATGGTGTTTGTTCTCCATGTGGAACATTTTCAGGAACAATTTGGAACGCATTGTTTGCAGGGTGATCTGCAAATGACGAATTAATTACTTTATTTGTTCCAGTTCTTATAAATGAAGTTATAAGAACTGGAACAAATAAAGTAATTAATAGGTTCTCATTAAAACTTTTTTCAGTCCCAATATTGCCAGACCTTGATTTAAAAGTATACCTCGAATATCTTATTTTCTATTTTTTTTTTTTTACTAATTGTTCCCCGCGTCTTTGGTTACTGCTATGCTCCCTTTGGTCGTACCATGATATCGTTGAATGGGCTATAAAAAACTAAAATATTTATTTAAATCGAACCAGTAGTTTCTGAGATGAGCGTGTTCAATAAAATAAACAAACACCTCAGCTTTTAAATATTAAATATAAATATACATTAGGGTATTAGCATCGCGCGCGTATCTCGCTAGCCCTGTTACCTTTAGAGATTCATTGCTTTCACCATTATTAGAATACACTCATACTTACCAAACCAAAAAACAGCCTATCGGAGAATCAGCTTTTGACCACAAACGCCACCAAAGATCTACAAGCCCACCACTAAATATTTACCTTACAACCCCACCGTTTCAATATTTAGACACTAACTCAAACAAACATAGACTACAGACACACCAACCTGTCAAATGTCAGACACTGCGCGGGAAACTATTTTCATAGGCAACAGAGAAAATGCTTCAACGTCAACCGAAGTGTCGCGGGCTTTAGTGATTTGGATAAACAATTCATGGTGACGCATAAGTTCGGGTTATAACTCAGAAAATACTGTGTTCATGTTGAAATAACCTTGAGCCTTCATGCCTTCACTGGTTGACACTGATAAAGTAGATAAGTACTGAAATAGTACATTGTTTTATGATGATTATTGTTTTATGTTGTTATTTGACCTCTAAGTCATTAAATAGTCAATTGGTCAATATTCAAAGTCGATAAACGGTTTAGAATATTTAACTCCTTGACAATTCATAATTTGGTCACTTATTGGACACAATAAGTGACCAAATTAAAATAAATGCTTTCGTTTATCACGAAATCTCTTCCATAAAGCAGAAACAAAAGTTAAACAAACCATTTGGTGTAACACGGAGGATACGGTAGAGCATACGGTGGAGGTGTGCCCCGCGGCGGAGCACCGCCGTGTCCTCGGCGAGAGGCGATCGGCGGCGGCGATCTCTCGCGCCGGACCCTGATTTAAGCCATGGTCCGGAATGAGAGGGAATAGGATGCCTTTTGCGAAACAGTACAATAGAATAGAATAGAATAAACTTTATTGTACACCAAATTAGTAACAAAACTTTTACACTAACTTAAATCTACGGGTACAAAGGCGGTCTTATCGCTGAGAGCGATATCTACCAGACAACCTTAGGATGGAATGGAAGTAATATAATGTAATGTAATGAAATGAGTAATGCTAACGAAGAAGCTGGCCGCAGCTGTGAGGGAACGCCGCCACAGGCTGTCCCCTAAGGACCGAGCCCCAGTCGTCGACGGAGCGTAGTGTTCCACGCGCGCCTCAAAGAGATGTCAGCAAAACCGTAGGGGCCCAGCAGGTCCGATGCCCGCTAGGGCCGCAGAGAATCACTGAAAGGGAGGCGAGGCTCTAGAACGCAAAGAGTAACTTAAGGACGCAAGAGGATTTTGGTCAATAAACGTCTGACACACCATTTCGTTCCACCCTAGAGCGAAATAAGTTCTTTCATGTTATCCCACAACAAAAAAAAAACATAGAGTCGGTTAGGTTGAAATTTATGGTAGAATTAACTTACGTACCTTCCAAGAGGTTTCACATATTTAAAAAACATCCTATCTGCATTCTAAGCATATTATTTAATATCAAAAAAGTTCCGAAACAAACGCGAGGTAAAGCCCGCTTTGTTTCAGTCTGCGGTGACGTCATGCGTTCTGCTGGAAATAACGCAGATAAATAATCTAGTCACGGAGTAAGTACACGTGAGGTTTAGTGGGGCGAGGAGCGACTGCTAGCGGGGGTTGGTACCACCTTCTAGGTTAACGACTAGGCTAGGAATAACCGTGGATCACAATATTCTATTGTGTCCATTAGTGTCTAGTTTATAGGCAGGGGCGCCGACTGCGTGGGTGCGAGCACCCATGAGAAATAAACAGTGGGTGCCGAGCACCCCTGAGAATAAACATCAAGAAACAGATCAGTAATCGCCTTTTAGGGATGGGCGTTTTTTCATTACTCAACGACCCGTTTAGCGCAGTGGTTTAGAGCGCCGGTTGAGACGAAAGGGTCGGGGGGTCGATTCCCGCACCAACACAAATGTTTGTTGATGAAACAGATATTTGTTTGTTACTGTTTATTGGGTCTGGGTGTTTGTGGTACCTTCGTTGTTCCTGGTTTCTACAGTACAAGGGAAAACCTTAGTTTGGGAAAAGGACAATGTATGTGATGTTGTCTCAATGTATTATTTATTAACGATGACGATGCGAGCAACGGATTAGTTACTGATCCGCTATCAAAATGTCGATCAGTGTGCATTTCTCTTCTCACACTTCGCCACTTTTTCAAGTCATCAAATGAGCATGAGCACCCATGAGGTTTTCTAAAAGCCGGCGCCCCTGTTTATAGGTACTATATCTTAACATATTATAAAGTAAACTCCCCCACCGCCTAGAGTCTGTGTTTCCTGATAGCTACAACCTAGAGATCTTTAAGTCAAAAGTGAATAGGTTACTTCTAGGCAAGCGTGCTCCATCGTCGACCACGTCGTCGATTACCATCAGGTGAGATAGCGGTCAAACGCAAGCCTATCCATAACAAAACTGGGCAAGTGCGAGTCAGACTCGCGCACTGAGGGTTACGTATAAACTTACCTATGTTAATTGAAAACAGTTCAATTCCCGAGTTGTATTATGAAGATTTTTCCGAATCGCAAAAAAAAATTGAGGTACTACAAATTTACAGTTTTCAGATTGTTTCTTATACTTGTGCCACTTTCTTCATGCCTAATTTCAGGATTATAGGTCAACGGTAAGTACCCTATGAATTTTGATTCCCTTGAGAGTGTCGAAATATACGTTTTTTGCGACATAAACGGCCGTATCTTTTTTATCGTTAACTTAGAAGTTTAATTTTTTTCACAGCTTCGAGGGACCGCAGACTTGAGTAATTATAGTTTGAATTTCAACTTGATACTTCCACGCGTTTCTGAGCTTAAGGGTCTTGACAGACAGACAGACAGACAACAAAGTGATCATATAAGGGTTCCGTTTTTTTTCCTTTTGTGGTACGGAACCCTAAAAAACCGATAAACTCAAAAACTACTAAAAAAAATTTCAAACGGTTTTCATCAATAGATAGAGTGAGGTATGAAGTAAGTTTCAGTGTAAAATGCATTCATATTATAGTAAAGAAAAACCGAGAATTTCAAAAAATTGTAACACCAGTGTGAAGCTGGGGCGGGTCCGGCGACCCGTCCCAGCTTCAGTACGAGTACAATAATAATAACGCGGAAGAGTTTTTTGTTTTATTGCTGTACGTGTTAATCTCTGCAATAACTTTAGACAACAACATTTAACAACAAAAAACTTTCTATACAGGATAGCTAGGTTCATGACAAATAGAACAGGCTATATATAACACATCAAGCTACATCCCAAGACAGTGGAACAGTAACCAAGGACGCTGGTGAAACCTCGAGAGACAGCTAGAACTTATAATAAACTTTTCCTAACGTTGGCTAGTTCGGCTGTTTGATAATAAATTACCCTTCAATGACAGAAAGGATTCAGATGACCTAGATTGGAACATAGGATATTTTTTGTCTCGAAAATACGTTCCCTTGGGTAAATAATACTAATAATAATATTCCCCAACTATCACACAACGCCGTCTAGTCCCAAGCTAAGTAGAGCTTATGCTATGAGTACTAGACAACTGATAAACATACTTAAATATATTTCTAAATACATACATATTATAATTGAAATATTTTTTTTTTGTTGAAATTTAGTGACGGTAATTCATAATTTTACTAAATAATTTAAGTATATAATGACTACTTTGAAATTGAATTACATCTGAATCTATGCTATTGAAATGTAATTATACCTAACCTAAATTTAATAAGTACCTATAAAATTTTGATGATCACAGATTATGCACCATGTCTACATAAAAAAAAAAAAATTGTACGCCGCGATATGCGGCTGAGCATGCCAGATTAATTCATTATTATCTTGCATGCAATGTATCATGTACACCATGTTTAAACAAATAAATTTTTACTTACTTACTTTACTTAGATAACATAACATAACATAATCAGCCTTTTAATGTTCCCACTGTTGGGACTTAGGCCTCCTCTCTCTAGGAGAGGGAATGGACCGTAATCCACCACGCGGGCCCAGTGCGGATTGGTGAATGTCACATGTCTTCGAATTTTTGGTTCTTGGACATGCCGGTTTCCTCACGATGTTTTCCTTCACCGTTTTGAGAGCAGTGGTGATGAAATAAATTACACAAAGTAATGCGCCTGGCTGGGTTTGAACCAGCGACCTACAACTCGTAAGTCGGGGCCATTACCACTCGGCCACCACTGCTCTTCAAATACGAGTACAATAATAAAAATTTACTTAGATACTTAAAGATAAATTACACCCAGACACAGAACAAGTGTCACGATCATTCACTCATCACACAAATATTTGTCCTTGGTGGGGATCGAACCCACGGCCTCCGGCATAGAAGTCAGGACTACAGCCCCCCTAGCCAAGTTACAATCGTATCGTTCGGCGCGAACGCCTCGAGTAGGCCACGCCTCCTATTCCTTTGTTCTGACGTCATCTCAACGCTCAGTCACGTGGTCAGAACAAAGGATTCGGAGGCATGGCCTACTCGAGGCGTTCGCGCCGAACGAAACGATTGTAACTTGGCTAGGGGGGCTGACCACTAGACCAACAGGCCAGTCAGTAAATGTTAGACTTTCACCCGGACGTAGCCGCTGCCAGTCAAAAGTTATTATTTTTGTTAACATTTTTGTTTTACAACGAGGCAATTTAATGTAATGAATTATTATCCTGCACATCATCATCATCATCATCATCATTTCAGCCGATAGACGTCCACTGCTGGACATAGGCCTCCCCAAATGTCGTCACAATGAACGGTCCTGTGCGTCTCGCATCCATCGGATCCCGCAAACTTCACCAGGTCATCGATCCACCTTGTAGGCTTCCAACACTGCGTATTCCGGTACGCAGTCGCCACTCCAGAACCTTTCGGCCCCAACGGCCATCTGTTCTGCGAGCAGATGGCCACTTAAGTTTGCCGATTCTTCGTGCTATGTCGGCAACCTTGGTTCTCCTGCGGATATCTTCATTTCTGATTCGATCAGGTAGGGAAACTCCGAGCATAGCCCTTTCCATTGCCCTTTGGGTGAGTTTGAGCCTTCAGATGAGGCCCATTGTGAGCGACCACGTTTCGGAACCATATGTCATCACTGGCAACACGAACTGCACCCATCCTGCACATCACCCATTTAAAAATCGATATTCGCCTAAAGTTAGCGATGAGAACACAACATTTCGCTTCAGACAACATTACCTACCCATGAAATCGCTCTTATACTTATTCCCACTAATCGCGTTCAGTGTCACCTAGTTCTAACCACATGGGCACACTTCAGTGGGTTACGAGTTTGGGAGTAATGTAATGAGTTGAATACTATGTACTTAAGAGCGATTCGTTTGCATCAGCGATTGTGGCGTTTATGGTGCTTTCTACCAGAAATGTGCGATGTGCCCAAGTGGTGTGCGAGGAAAGAAATCATCGATTCACTTAATTTTTCCTAATCTGGTTAAGCTTAGTTCTGGTGGAAAAGAGCTAGTGGTGCTTGGTATTTGAACACACATAAGCAAGGGATAATAATAATAACACCTTAGGAGGTTCTCGTTAGGCGATTGGAGGGCTTGATTCAAAAAGTGGTATGTACTTCTGGACACGACTCGTATAGTTAGGAGGTTCCTTTCTCTCAAGTGAAATACACTTTTTAACCGACTTCAAAAAAAAGGAGGAGGTTATCAATTCGGTTGTATTTTTTTTTTTTTATCATATTTTTTTTTTTTTTTATGTTTGTTACCTCAGAACTCCGTCGTTTATGGACCGATTTGCAAATTTTTTTTTTCCCTGTACAGGATATGCTTCCAGATTGGTCCCATTTTTTTCAAAATCCAGTTCTGATGATGGAATCCATGAGGAATCGAGGGAACTCCTCAAAAATTATAGGCAACCCTATGGTAATTTTAGTATTTTCATCAAGAACTTAAGCATTTACAGTCTAAAAGTAACATTTGATGACGTGGAACTGATGAAGAAGACCAGAAATGGTCAACGGAACTTCATACACAAATAGATATTACAATGAAGATATACATAGTTAAGCGACTATGACAATACAAATAAATGAATGATTCTGAATAGTTACGTTGAAAATGGTATCATCGAAGTGATCTGATGATGATGATGGAGCCGGAAGGTAGGCACTGGAACTCCGTAATTAATCAATGTAACCTAGCCGTGTTTGGACTTATTAGAATTGTCATGAGATGCACTTTGGCTATAAGGTACTATCGAACTGATCTGATGATGGAGCCGGAAGGTAGGCACAGGAACTCCGTAATTAATCAATGTATCCTAGCCGTGTTTGGGCTTATTAGAATTGTCGTGAGATGCTAATTGGCTATAAGGTACTATCGAACGGATCTGATGATGGAGCCGGAAGGAGGAAGGTAGACACAGGAACTTTATAATAAAACAATGTCACCTAGCAGTATTTGGGTTAATTGGAATTGTCATGAGAAATAGGCACTCTGTTTATAAGTGTATCGCAACTAAAAAGTGTGAAATAAAAACTTTTTAGAAAAAAAAAATAACCGACTTCACTAAAAAAAACACTAAAAGGATCAAAATAACTTTAATTTCGGAAGTCGGTGTTAAATAAGAAACAAACAATACCTAGAAACACCGACTTCCAAAATTAAAGTTATTTTGATCCTTTTAGTGTTTTTTTTAGTGAAGTCGGTTATTTTTTTTTTCTAAAAAGTTTTTATTCACAGCGTGAATAGGTTATATAATGCTTTTATACCACAAAAAAAAATAAGTGTGGCACTCGGGGACTGCCGCGGTAAAGCTATTGCATAGCATTTTGTATCAACTTATGCAATTATAATTATTTATTTATTTTATTTATGCAGTATTTCTTTTTCTTTGATATTAATTCAATTTACACTTTTTGAGCGTGGTGACCGATAAGAAAACAAATTTTTTTCTTTCTTGTTTACTTCATAAATTGCTACAAGTATGTTCAGTTGTTATCATAGAACATTACTATAATCTATTATAATACAAAAAGACTATTTTGTTTGACCGAGATTTGAACTCGAGGCACGATGATAACATAGGTAGAACGCTGTACCAATGCGCCACACAGGTCGTTAACGACTTTTCTAAAATAGGTGTTCGATCTCTGTCGGCATTCAAGCCACACCTCCGTGCCCGTCGGAGTGGGGAGCGTGAGGTTTTTTTCGTTACGGAATTTCTGGATTCGGTCCCCGCGCTCAAGGCCCTCGATAGAAGCTATGCAATAGCTTAAAAAAACTTTACATTTTTCTTCAAAGTGGCTGTCTACAGCCGCCATCATCTCATTGTCGTCCGAAAATCTTCGCCCCCGTAGCTGGGAGTCACTGGGAGCCAGGTCTAAACTGTAAGGTGGGTGGTCAATTTCTGTAAAGCCCGTAGATTTTAAGGCATCCCTCGCTACTCGAGCTGTGTGAACGGGCGCGTTGTCTCGCAGAAAAAGCACTCCGCGCGCTAACTTGCCACGTCTTTTCTGTACGACTGTCTCACGTGGCTGAATCAGTAACTTAGCGTTGCCGTTGCCCCGCTTGGAAAGAGCAACGCCGTGACCTCGTGGAGGCTATCTCTGGCGCCGGGCCTTGGTACAGGCCATGGTCCGGAACGAGGAGGAGTGGCAGGCGGGCGCCTCCTTCTGCGAAGCAGTAATGCTAGCAAAGGAGGCGGCCAATCGCGTGAGGCAACGGTCCTCACGCCCCAACCGCCACCGGGATTCTGATACCGATTTCCGGCCACCGTAGGCGCGGGCTTGCGGACGGTGAGCAAGGGGTAGCTCGCCATCCGACCGTCCGGTAACCGTCCGGACCGAGCCCAAGTCGTCGAAGGTGCGTACTGTTTTACGCGCGCCTCAAGGAGATGTCAGCAACTGTAGGGGCCCATCAGGGTCGAAGCCTACTGGGGCCAAGGGTCTGATTCTGAAAGGAAGACTAGGCCCTGGTACGAAAGGCAACGAAGGAACAGGAGTGGGTTTTTAGTCAGTAAAAGTCTGACACTATCTCCCCCTTCGCCCAAGAGCGGCGGATGTCATAAGATGATTTTCCCACCAAACAAAAAAAAGCTTAATAAAGGCTGTTCATTCTAGTCCCTTTAGGCTAATAATCAATTAATAAAATTTCCTCGCTCTCCCAGAAAATGTTAGCCATGAGCTTCGATGCCGACTTTTCCACTATGAATTTCTTCGGTGGCCTTTCCCAATTTTTATCCATTGCATCGACTCTTGTTTGGACTCGGGATCGTACCGACGAATCCATGTTCCATCCACGGTCACAATGCGATTACAAATTTCATCCAGATTAGGCTGGCACAACTCCAAAAAATCTTTGCTGCTGCCTAATTGTCGCTGCCTGACAAGCGTTGTGAGCATTCACTGTACCCAACGCGCACTATTTTTTTTCATGTGTGAAATGATTATGCAAAATCTCTCAAATTCGTTTTTTAACAATCTGTAGCTCTTCTGCTATCTGCAACAATTTAATTCTGCAGTCAACCAGTACTAATTTTTTCACCATTTTTGACGTTTTCTTCGGTCAAGACCGTCACAGGGCGACCCGGGCGAGGGTCGTCTTCACATGTCTGTCTGCCTTATTGAAATAGCCGAGCCCATTTTTTAACCATCGTATATGAAGGTGCAGAATCCTGAAGAACTGATGACATCTCTTCAAAATTGATTGATTGATTGATTGTTAAATGATATCTCAGTTTTATTATTTGTTTTAAATGGGCACCTAAATCTTTTTGGACTGTTTTATTAATAAGTATTGCAACATTTTCTTTTAGTTGGTTTCTGCACAGAACTAGATTTTAATGAATATTTCCTATTTTTAAGTATATGGCACCCAAGGGTTGCAGCTGAAAATCAGCGTCAGGTGGTGGCCTTGTGTTACCATTTGGCATTATGCTGAGCTGAGGCCCTTTTGGCATTACTCAATGTACTATTTTTTAATTTTAAGGTGTTTTGTTTCTTCTTTCTGTAATGCCAAATAAACGCAATTTTCTTTCTTTCTTTTCTTCTTTCTTCGAAAAATTTTTTGGGTATATTTCCTTTTTTAATAAGGAATTTAAAATTGCGAGAATTTCCAGTTGACATGATGTTGTTACTTGTTCCAAAAGTAATTTGTTTATGAACTAAATTATAAAAATACCTGCAATTTATAACAACAATGAGTCCCGCAATTAGTTTTATTAGTATCTAGCGAGACGTTGAGTTATCGGTAAGGACCTTAGGCCACGGACTTATCAGCCGCCCTGGTATGTCTACAACAAGGAAGAAACAAAATTACAAGATGGGTTCTTGCACCAAAATCAAATTCCCGAAAGCTCAAAAAGCTTGAATAATGAAGACATTTTAAAGGTTTAAAATGCTCCATAACCAAGTTTTATTTTAAAACTATCCCGATTTAAACCTGTTCGCCATTAACGTAATCTTGCTTTAAAAGAAGGTTTAGTATTCCGTGACCCGTTACTAATATTTTATGTTCAAAGAAGTAAACTTCTTTGAACATCATCACACTGAAAAAAGCCTCTTGTTGCACCACTTTTAGGCTCACAATGCAGTGTGCCTATATTACACGCAGTTCGATTTATTTTCCAAATCGGCACTTGTGCCTAAAAGTGCGCAACGGATAAAATGATTTCTCACAAATATTAGATACGCTTTATTATTGCTCTATTATAGATTATATGCTTTACTAGCTTCTGCCAGCGGCATCGCCCGCGGATAAGGTTTCTCAATACAACCTTTGGAACCTCGTTTCATCCCCTTTGGGGGTGAATTTTGGAAAATCCTCTCTTATTGCTCACCTACGTCATAAAAGGAAACCTTATGCAAAAAGCCAATGTTTAATCGATGGCCGCCCAAAAAAAAAAGACGCCACTTCTCATACTAAATCCGGCATTGTCCTTTCACCTCCTCCTAATAGTTTTCCGATCCTAGCCCTATATAGTATAGTTTCGGCTGTGCGTTGCTATGTCAGTCAGTCAGTTTCTCCTTTTTACCCGACTGTAAGAAGGGTTATATATTTTTGAGTAGCGTAATTAGAGACACAATAGAAAGACAATAGGCGTTCGCTTGGAGTTATATGAAACCGATCACGCCCTGTCAGCGATAATTATCGCTGACAGGGCGTAATTATATTTAATTAAAGTAATGTTACTAAGGTGTAGGTACCTACCTAAAATAAAATAAAAAAATCCAATTCTTTCTTAGAAATTCTGAATGCAAGGACGAATTAAAGCAAGTATATTTGTAGAAATCCGTAGCATTTTCTCAGATCTACGAATTCCTTGAGAAATATTACACTCACTTGAATTCTAGACCTTCAAACGTATTGCTGCAAAGCTTAAACTCTGCAGATAATTATGAAAATGAAGGATGAGACATGGCTGTACAAACATATTGCAAGATAAAGACAACCTCCAGCTTCGAAGGTGAATATTAACATATTGTAGATAGGTACTTACGTTCGTTTATCTGTAGTCTATTAAGATAGATAGGTGTATCTTTACAAAGTCCCCCACCGCGGCTGTCTGCCTGTATGAACGCGATGAACTCAATAACTACTGAACTAATTTTCATGTAATTATCACCAATAGATAGATAGAATGATTCATGAGGAAGCTTTATGTGCATAACTAATGCATATTATATTAGAGAAAAGCCGAGAATTTCAAAGATTTCTAATACCCCCCACCGCGGCTGTCTGTCTGGATGAACGCGATAAACTCTAAAACTACTGAGTAAATTTTCATGCAATTTTCGCCAATAGATAGAGTGATTTATGAGGAAGCTTTAGGTGTATAATAACAGATGCATAGTATTAGAATTAAAAAAAAAACTAGGCAAGTGCGTGTCGAACTCGAGCACTAAGGGTTCCGTACAAACTACAATTCCCGAATGGAGTCTCGAACATTTTTCCGAATATCAAAAAAGTATTTTTTTTGTGACGTAGGTAACAACAAATTGACTGTTTTCTGATTTATTCCTATACCTGTGCTATAAGACCTTGCTTTATGCCAAATTACAGGATTCTGGGTCAACGGGAAGCACCCTATGAATTTTGATTTCTTTGAGAGTATCGCATAAACGACCGTATCTTTTTTATTCGTTAACTTTGAACTTTTATTTTTTCACAGCTTCAAGGGACCGCTGACCTGAGTTTATGGTTTTAATATCAACTCGATACCTTCACGCGTTCCCGAGATAAAAGGTCATGACAGACAGACAGTCAGTCAGACAGACAGACAGACTGATGGACCAAAAAGTTATTCTATAAGGGTTCCGTTTTTTCCTATTGAGGTACGGAACTCTAAAACTAACTCCCGTAAGAACCTGGGGTGGTTTTACTAGTTTTTTTTTTTTTTTTTTCGGTGGGAAAATCATCTAATGACAAATCGCGCTCTTGGGCGGAGCGAGAGATAGTGTCAGACTTTTACTGACTAAAAACCCACTCCTGTTCCTTCGTTGCCTTCGTCCCAGGGTCCCGGGTTTCGTTTTCACACTACCCATGGCCCCAGTAGGCTTCGACCCTGCTGGGCCCCTACGATTTGCTGACATCTCCCTGAGGCGCGCGTGGAACAATACGCGCCGTCGACGACTTGGCTCGGTCCGGACGGTTACCGGACGGTCCGACGGCGAGCCACCCATTGCTCGCCGTCCGCAAGCCCGCGCCTACGGTGGCCGGAAATCGGGATCGGAATCCCGGCGGCGGTAAGGGCGTGAGGACCGTTGCCTCACGCGATCGGCCGCCTCCTTTGCTAGCATTACTGCTTCACAGAAGGAGGCGACCGCCTGCCACTCTTCCTCGCTCCGGACCATGGCCTGTACCAAGGCCCGGCGCGAGAGATCGCCGCCGCCGATCGCCCCCACAAGGACACGGCGTTGCTCTGCCCAAGCGGGGCACACCTCAACCGTGTGCTCCACCGTGTCCTCCGGGCGGTCCACACAGTGGCGACACCCGGGCGTCGCTTCCGCACGAATCCGGTGCAGGAACTTCCCGAACTTACCGTGTTCGGTGAGAACCTGCGTCATGCGAAAGGTGAGGACGCCGTGAGGTCTTTCCAACCACGCCTCAAAGAGGGGACTTACCGCCATAAATGTGGCGTGCCCAGGGGTGGTTTTACTAGTGGGTATTTATTATTGGTGGGTATTTTTTTGTGTTTAAGTAGTTATGATCTTCAAAAACTATGAAAATCAGTGAACGAGGGTTGTTTCAGTCTCCAATTACCCAGGTTAGACACTAACAGGTGACTTAGGCAGTAAGTCTTAATCGAAAATATAGCAAGTATTTTACCAAAACAACGTTCGGTTCGGCTAGTTGACACTTTATTAGCAGAAAAACACCACATAATAGTTCACATCATCAAGAAAGTATTGTAATTGTTAATTAATAAAGTTATCGTCTATAAAACATGGCGGCGGGCGTCTGGGTCTCCCACTGACTGTCCTAGTATTGCCAACCGATGCCGCGGGGTTAATTTTAAAATCGCGCGTTACATTATCTTGATAACTTAAATACTTACTGTATATTCAACAAGGGCAGGAATACATGTTAAAGTATGCAAGTATTGTATAACTAATTCAGAATTTGTTGGAATGAACAGATGGTATAAAGCAAGTTGGTCTCGTGATCGCAAGCGTGACTGTTGAGCGAGAAGTCCTGGGTTCGATTCCAGGTTAGGAAATAAACAATTTTTTTAAGGTTTGAAATCATCACTGGAGCGCGAGGGCGTTTCAGACTTTAACTGACTAAACCCACACCTATGTTCCTTCTTTGCCTTGCTTTCCAAGACCCCTGATTTCCCTTTCGGAAGTCAACCCATGACCCCAGTACGCTTCGACCCTGTTGGGCCCCTACGGTTTTGCTGAGCCGTGTGCGGCCGCCCAACAAACATTTGATCAGTCGCCACGAAGACGTGCTGATTTTAACTTTTGGTTCTATACGCTGGTCGTAAATACGTTGCTATCACGTTGATATGACCGAAAATAGGCTCATTTCATACGAATCAGTGTCGTAATAGAGTTACACAGCAGTTGTATTAATCACTTTTTGGTCATGTTGTGGTCGTATAGATGTCATAAGGACCTCTTTTCGTCGAGTTACTTTGCTGAATTTTATCGAATAACTAGTGCAGAGACTTAAAAACACCTTCATAAAGGTTACAGAATTATAAGTGTTACATGTTGAATTGATAACAGAATCAAATATGTAACACTTATAAATGTGTTTTCAATGTGTTAACCCAAAACACTTACAAAAGTGTAACCGTAACATATCTGTAACAGATATAAAAGTGTTAACAGTGTTAATAAGTGATACAGATGAACGCAGCGTTGCCAAATTTACAAAGTACTTATTTATGGTTAATAAGCATTAGATAGCCGAAATCCAGTCGCAGTCTGTTGTATCCGTGCAAAACACTTGCGCTGAAGTATTGAAAATATTCGTGATTTTAATTTCAAGTTTATTTGAATAGTTTTGTGTTTATTTGACTGCAATGGATCAATCAAGATGACAACCATCCTAAAATCGACTGCTTACCACTTCAACAAGAAGTTGTGCGTCCTGATAGTCCCGATATCTTGATAGAGCCAGAAGTATATTTGGAGGATTATTCGCAATCAATCCTTTCTTATAAGAAAAAAAAACCGTCTGGATAAGGACGAAGACTATCCTAAATCTAGATATTTACCAATTCAACAGGAAGTGGTGAATTTGGGGGATGAACTGCACGTGTCCGTAAAATTTACTTAGTTCTGACCACCCTACACGTGTTCCCTGGGTAGTGCTAAACGAGCAGTAAATGTGGTGGTAGGCATAGCAGCGTCGGCTGCCGGCTTAAAAGTTACCACCCACCAGACAAACCCACGCCGCCAAGCGATCCGTCGTGTTCCAGCGTGATGTCTGGTGAAGCCGTATGGTGAAAGATGGGTCTGAGCAGTTGTGTTGCGATGTATACCGGTTATGATGCGCCAGCTGTTGTTATGTCGGACGTTTGATTGTGGAGGGTAGTGGGATCCGAAGCACGATTCTCCGCTGGCCGACCGCAGATAGTTGGGGGCCCAAGTAGCGTGCCAGCTACACACAAAAGGCTGCCCCGCCAACTACGAAAAATCCCAGGATAGCCCCATCGTGCCGGTTCGCGACCGGGTGAGAGGACCCGATGGCGATCCCTGGGAGGGTTCGGGCGTCCCCGCAGTCTCCAGATCAAACCTCCATTGGCGCAGCGATTCTAGTCGTATTGTTGGAATTACATCGCATCGCCTCGCTCAACTGCCATCTTCCACCAACCCTATTCACTCGAAATCTAAAAACAAAAATGAAAGGTTTTACCTTTCATTTTTGTAAGAAAGAAGAAGAGTAGAAAAGAGAAGAGAAGAAAAGTAAGTGTGTACAGCGGATGCACGTCCTTTTAATCCAAGTGCACCTCTCGAACATTCGAGGACTGCACTCTAATCTCGATGCGGTCCAACACCATCTTGAGTCTGACAAGCCTCACTTACTTTTCTTGACGGAGACGCAGATCAGACGTCCGTCAGATGCGACGTACTTATCTCGACTACCCAGGATACTCATTGGAGCACCATTTCTTCCAGCGTGCCGGGGTCTGTGTGTACGTGCGCAAAAACATCTGCTACCAGCGTCTCAGTCACCTTGAAGACCCTAATTTCTCAACGTTGTGGTTGTTGGTGGACACCGGTGTGGACAAAATTGTCTATCACCAAAAAAACGACAACTCAACTGTTTGGCCAACTCAGTGTGGCCGCCGATAAGGCTCTGCATCGGCACCCTGATGCGCAGTTTGTCGCTCTGGGGGATTTTAACGCGTCACCAAGACTGGCTTTTCCCGTACCAGAGGAACGATCACGCTGGGAGAGAAGCGCGAAACTTTGCAGTGTCGATGGGCCTCTCCCAGTTGGTAAAGCAAGCGACAAGGGTGCTAGATGTAGTTGATCATACTGCAAATTGTTTGGACCTTCTGCTGACCACCGATCAGGACAGATGTATCGTAACAGTTTCCTCACGACTTGGAACTTCAGACGACTGTCTGGTGAAGTCTGTATCGTCCTTCTCCCCACCTGACTGCAACTCTCGTGGCGAACGGCGAATGCGCGTTTCTCGCCTGGGTTGACGCTCTTGACCACAAAGCTCCGGATCTGAGCTCAAAGAAGAGAGCCTTCAACCATGCTGCCAAGTCCTACAAAAAGGCACTAAGGAAGGCTCGCTTCGACCGCATTACTCATATTGGCACAAAGCTCTCTGCGCAGCCGTCCGGTAGCAGAGCATTCTGGTCCCTTGCCAAGTCGGTCGAAGCGAACTTCTGTCGGCCCTCATTGCCTCCGCTGGTTAAACCTGATGGAACACTGGCTCATACGGCGAGAGAGAAAGCAGGTCTCTTTGCATGTCTCTTCGCCCATAATTCTCGTCTTGACACTAGAAGTGCTACTCCACCGACTCTGCCTCAATGCGACACTTCGATGCCCGAGGTTCGCATAAGTAACGAAGAGTTTCTGAGAGCACTGTATTGTCTAAACGTAAATAAGGCTAGTGGGCCAGATGGTATACCAGCGATTGTTCTCAAGGCTTGTGCGCCCAGTTTGTCTCCTGTATTGACGTGCTTGTATCGCCTCTCATTTAGGACTGGTATAGTGCCCAAGTCCTGGAAGCTTGCCAACGTGCAACCCGTGCCCGCCCAAAAAGGGCAGTCGTGTCGATCCTGCCAACTATCGGCCGATTTCAATAACCTCCATAATATGTAAGATTATGGAGCGTGTATTGAACTCGCGCCTCGTAGCATATCTGGAAGGTAAAGATCGCGTCAGTATGGGTTTCACCACAATCAGTCTACTGGGGACCTAATAATCTATGCCACCCACTTTTGGAGCGAAACCCTCGAGAGGAATGGGGAAACGATTGCCGTTTCGTTAGTCTGATTAACTGGGTAAAAGACTTCCTGAGTGAACGATCTCTCCGTGTTGTTGTCGATGGATGCTCATCAGAGCCTATAACGACTAATGCCGGAGTTCCTCAGGGGTCTGTTCTCTCTGTAACTCTCTTCCTGGTGCATATCAACGATCTGCTGATGCCCGGTATCTATGGGTATGCAGATAGATGATAGCACAGTTGTAGAGAGATACCTGCCAAGTGCTCGGGCTAGTAAGGAGCTAATCCGGTCCGAGAGAAAAGCCATGGTACAGCGTACGAATGTCTCACTTCAGGCAGTCTCCAAGTGGGGTGAAGCCAATCTGGTGAGATTCAACGCCGCCAAAACACAAGTTTGTCTGTTCACCGTTAAAAGGAGCCCGTTCTCTTTGGCTCCTGCTTTTCAGATTGTAACCCTGGAGTACACCGACCGCCTTCAGCTCTTGGGAGTTGAAATTTCCTCAGACTTTAACTTTGGGCGGTTCATCGAGTCCAAAGCCAAGCTAGGAAACTCAGCGTTCTTGCAAAGGTCCGGCGGTACTTCACACCGGGACAGCTTTTAATGTTATACAAAGCACAGGTCCGTTTGTGTGTGGAGTGCTGCAGCCACATATGGGCTGGTGCTGCAAAATGCCACCTGGAAGCTTTGGACTCGGTGGAAAGGCGTGTGAATAGGCTAATTGGTGATCCAGATCGGGTTAAGTCCAATTTACAAATCCTTGAACACAGGCGTAGGGTAGCCAGCCTTTCGGTGTTTTACAGGACGCATTTTGGAAAGTGTGCGCGGGAATTGCATGACTTGATTCACCATCTCATTTCTACCATCGGACTACCTGACGAACGTCGAGTATCCACCTTTACGTTGTTGAAACTTCTACGGTCCGGACTAAGCGTTTCGCCTCGTCGTTTATACCGCGAACATCGAGGGACAGGAACAAATTGCCTGCTGCGGTCTTCCCGTCCGATTATAATTTAGGTGTCTTCAAGGCTAGAGTGAATAGGCTCTTAATAAACTAGTGCGTCACTACTTACCATCAGGTGGGATCGCAGTCAAGCATTCGTTTATAACATTAAAAAAAAAGTTGTGCGTCTTACATTATTTGAAGATGATACAGAAGAAATTGAAAAAAAGAACTAAATGATTCGGATTCGGGAACGAAAGGTTTGACTGCAGAGAAGTGTGGTGGGAAATGTTCGGCGTGTGCGTTGCATAGTGACGGTTCAGTTGAACCAATGGATCCAAGAAACAAGCATTTTAGTGAATAAAAATAAATTGCACAGGAACTTCAACTAGTGTGTGTGTAGGTACTGAAGATCGTCGTAGGCTTTGACAACACGCGTCTTACACTCTTACGGCCACGCTTTGTTGCCACACTGTGCAATTACTTATACCTAAAACTGATTATTTCAGTTACACATATTAACACTTATTAACACATATAAAAGGTTACAGTTTGATTCGGTAACATTATTGTATCTGTTACATTTAAAAGTGTTTTTCTGTTAAAACTGTTTTAAAAAACAGTGTTAAAAACATTTATTACGGTTACAGTTTGAGTCCCTGAACTAGTGTTTATCAGGACTTTTATAAGGAATTTTGATGTAAAGTGACGAGTTAAATGTAGTAAATTGAAACTTAAAAACCACGCCTCCTTCGCTATCATCACTGCGTCGCAGAAGGGGTCGACCGCCTGCCATTCCTCCTCACTCCGAACCATGGCATGGAGGACACGACGGTCCTCCAAAAAAAAACCCCCAACCGGGGCACACCTCCACCGTATGCTCCACCGTGTCCTCCGGGCGGGGCCGGGAAATTAGTGCGTTCACGAATTTAACCCTTAAGTAAAAACTCAACTGTGTTTGTGACGAAAAACTTATAGACCGTATATTATTACATACGGTCTATAAGTTTTTCGTTACTGTAGGTCTCTAAGTAAAAGTGTTTCATATTCATGAGTGCATTCAGGAAAGATTTCCAGTAAATTAAGACACCTTCACACTACCTGCATGTTCTAGGTAGATATATTTGAAACCACGTTCCTCGCTCAAGCCCCCAAGCAAGCATGTCGAGCATGTAGCTCAATTGGGTCAATCAAGTTAATTTAGCGCGCACCTACATTTCAGCTTCCTTAATTTATTATCTCCAGGCAAAAATCTGGTAGGAGAAGATAAATCTCATTTAATTACCGGAAATATTTTTTTTATTTCAACATTCATGAATATAAATAAATAAATTCATTTATTTCAGGCTTGGAATACCCATCTACTTAATACAGAAAAATCTCATGTCAATGTTTGTTATCGAATTCCTCCGAAACGGCTTGACCGATTTTTGTTTTTTTTTTTCGTTTTGGTATATTTAGTAGGTCTTAGATTACTTAGATTACATCTATATATATGTATAAAAGAAAGTCCTGTTAGTTACACTATTTATAACTCAAGAACGGCTGAACCGATTTGGCTGAAAGTTGGTGGGGAGGTAGCTTAGAACCAGGAGAAACACATAGGATACTTTTTTTTATTTTAATTTTTTATTTTTAGAAGGTTAGAGTAGGGTAGAGTAGGGTAGAGTAGGGTAGAGTAGGATAGAGTTGGGTAGAGTAGGATAGGCGGTACGAAGTTCGCCGGGTCAGCTAGTTTTATAATAAAATCCTTCTCCTCGAGTCGTACCTATACATCGTTACTGAAGGTGTCTCGCATAGAAATATAATAATATCTATGGTGTCTCGCCATCTGTGACGGTTCTCGGCGTCATGAAGTGTGATGTGCAATAGGGTGTCCAGTGCAGCGGGTCAGATCTGATCTGCCCATCTTTTTGGGCTGCAGCCTCTTGGCCTTTTGTCATCAACCATGCCAGTTACGATGATCTATTCAAGTTTGTGGCCGTTTTTTCTGCCTATGTGGCCAAAAACCTCGCCTAATCTTGATGAGTTCTTGTAAGGTTGAGATGTTTGTACCTACGTACAGGGAATTTGAAGCATTTTCCTCCAGCACCATATTTCGAAGGCATCAAAACGGTCGCGGTCCGCCTTTTTCAAAGACCAAGTCTCAGCTCCGTAACTGAAGGAGAAGACTAGACATTAAAATTTGACCAGTTTAGTTTTGATTTTGCGCGAAATGTGAACTTTATCTATAATAAAATATAGACACAAATATTGATAGGTATACTAATTCATATTATTTATTTATTTATTTACTATTTATTTATTTATTAAAGCTTTATGCACTAGTAAGAAATACTGTATAAAGGCGGACTTAATGCCTTAGGCATTTTTTACCTTTATAGTCGCCTTAGGGTGGTGCAGAAATATAACATTATTTCATTTTATTATATTGTGACTGAAAAATTCTGATTGGTAGATCAATTTATTTTAATCAGACAATAATGTACCTATCATATTGTCACCTATCAACGTATGGAAAACGTAGGTACGGCTCGATTAAAATGTATGAATAATGGATGAATTAATTCGATGCAGCAATCAACGTAATTTTTACGTGTTGATCAAATGATAGATATCTAAGATAGGTATTTACATACAAATAAAATTGAAGTGTCTGTTTGTAATGTCCATAGCAATAATGCAATTTCTTTTAAATTTTGTTTCTCCTAATTTTGTGATCCTCTAAGGGTTTCGTTTTTTCCTTTTGAGGTACGGAACCCTAAAAAGGGGCGCGGTAACTCTTTCAAGTTTAGTAACTAGTCAAATAAAACACAGAAATTATACTAGTTATTTTCATTGTAATTCTCCACAATTGCTAATGGTGACCTTGCTGGAGACGGCGCCACCCTTACTGCCATACTTCTCCATCTTCTTCACGACGTCCAGCCCTGATATCACGTGACCAAACACTACATGCTTGCCGTCAAGCCAATCTGTCCTGAAAAGGAATAATAACTTTAAATATAATAAACACATCTATGTATAATACACGCTTTCTTAGGGTTCCATGCCCAAAGGGTAAAACGAGACCCTATTATTAAGAATCCGCTGTCTGTCTGTCTGTCTGTCCGTCTGTCTGCCCGTCTGTCACCAGGCTGTATGTCATGAACCGTGATAGCTAGACAGTTAAAATTTTCACAGATGATGTATTTCTGTTGCCGCTATAACAACAAAATATACTAAAAAACAGAATAAAATAAATATTTAAGGGGGCTCACATACAACAAACGTGATTTTTTTTTGACGTTTTTTGCTAAAGACGGTACGGAACCCTTCGTGAGCGAGTCCGACTCGCAATTGGCCGGTTTTTTTATGTAGGAAATCATCAAATAACTTCTCCCGCTCTGGGTGGAGGGAGAGGTTAGTGTTAGATTTTTACGGACTAAATGTTGTTACCTATGTTCCTTCAGTTGCCTTCCATGGTCGCGGTACCTAATTCTTTCGAAGAATCTTGCAGCCCTAGTTTTTAGTATTTTGTGGCTATGGTATAATACACACCTGGTTTTTTTTTTTTTAAAGTGCCAATTAACATTTCGTCAATTATAAGAAATAGGGGAAGGCGGCCATCTACGGGGCTCAAATGCAGGCTGCTACTGAATATAACAGTAAAAGATAATAATCGCTTTGTAACGGAACAAAGGCTAGCTAGTCAGTGTTCTAAATTACTGATAAATTAATAAGCACAACCAAATTAAAGATCTACAATCATTTTTAGAAGATCCTTTCAATGAAAAATATTCCAGTTGAGAACCAAATGACAAACAAGCATTTTCGTCAAATTCCAAAAGATGGCGCAGCGGGAGATGTTCTCTAATTAATTCAGACTCAATGGAACAGATGGCGCTGTCCACAATTTACAACTATATATTATAATATTATCTAGATAATTTCAAAATAAAAAATGTGAATAAAATAATTACTTGGCAGTACACAGAAAGAACTGTGATCCATTACTATTGGGTCCTGAGTTAGCCATGCTGAGTATTCCGGGCCCTGTATGTCTTAGCGTGAAGTTCTCGTCTTCAAACTTTCTCCCGTATATTGATTTGCCGCCTGTTCCATTATGGTTTGTGAAGTCACCTCCTTGACACATCTAGATGGAAGTTGAAAGTTAAGGAGAACCATCGACAATAATTAAAAAAAAAAAAAACATTATTCAAAACTTTAAAAAG
Source organism: Mythimna impura (assembly GCA_905147345.3). Lineage (NCBI taxonomy): Eukaryota > Metazoa > Arthropoda > Insecta > Lepidoptera > Noctuidae > Mythimna > Mythimna impura. The sequence continues at coordinate 23,086,337 of LR990342.1, read as the reverse complement.
TATTTTCTATCAAAGTCAAAGGAACCCACTGGTCCTGTCCTTACTAAAAACTAACTTAATAAAAAAAGAAAGACATAAATAATAATAAATAAGTTTACTGTTATTTTACTCAACTAACTGCTTTCTTACAAAACAGTATGAAACCTTTGAACACTGAGCTTCTGACGTTTCAGGCCTATCTATATATATAATAAAAAAGGAATAGCTGTTCGTTAGTCTCGCTAAAACTCGAGAATGGTTGGACCTATTTGGCTAATTTTGGTCTTGAAATATTCGTGATAGTCCAGGGATGGTTTAAACGGTGAGAAAATATAGAAAAATTCACGAAAAAACAAAATCCGCATACAACGCCATCTCTAATTAAAATGTCATTTTAAAATGAATTATGCTGTTCTGGTAATGCCAGTAGATGGCGTTATCCTTACTATTAGGCGGTACGAAGTTCGCCAGGTCAGCTAGTGTGAAATAAATAAGTTTGAACACAGTAATTTTTTTTTAATATGGGAAGTCATCTATTGACTTCTCCCGCTCTAGGGTGAAGCGCGAGGGTGTGTCAGACTTTACTGACTAAAACCACACCAGTGTCCTTCCAGTTGCCCTTTGCGTTCTAGGACCACGGACTTCCTTTTCAGAAATTGATACAATCTCTTCCCTAATGCATTATAAAATATCAACATATTGTAAAGGATACAAAATCAGGTATAATCCTATGAAAACTGCTGCCCTGATATCCAAATCCTTTCTCATGCGTGCACAGAGCCCTGAAGTTCTCCGCAGTCTTCGGCACAATGTCAGCCCTGAGCATCATTATCACTCGGCCTAGTGATTGCTTGCCAACGCTAATATCGAAGTATACCTGAGGGTTTCGCTTCTCTGCTGGCTTGACAGGCAGCTGGAAAATAATTAAGAATCCAATATTAATCATTTTTTGTATAAAAATGTTGAAATAAACACAAACCTGAAATGCATGCTCATAACTGATGCTGCAGTTTTAGTGAAGAGTTTTTTTTTTTTTTTTTACTTCATAAAAACCAGTGCTTGACTGCGATCCCACCTGATGGTAAGCAGCGATGCAATCATTGATGGTGAGGCGCACTAGTTTATTAAGAGCCTATTCTCTCTAGCCTTGAAGACACCTAAATTATAGTTGGACGGGAAGACCGCAGCAGGCAAATTGTTCCAGTCCTTCGATGTACGCGGTATAAACGACGAAGCGAAACGCTTAGTCCGGACCGTTGAAGTTTCAACAACTTAAGGGTGGATACTCGCCGTACGTCGGGTTGTCCGATGGTAGAAAGGAGATGGCGGAATCAAGTCATGCAATTCCCGCGCACACTCTCCAAAATGCAACCTGTAAAATACCGATAGGCTGGCTACCCTGCGCCTGTGCTCGAGGCTTTGTAGATTGGACTTAACCAAATCTGGATCCCCAATTAGCCTCTTCGCACGCCTTTCCACTGAGTCCAAAGCTGCTAGATGGCATTTTGCAGCACCAGCCCATATGTGACTGCAGTACTCCACACACGATCGGACCTGTGCTTTGTATAACATTAGAAGCTGTCCCGGTGTGAAGTACCGTCGGACCTTTGCAAGAACGCCTATAAGTTGCCTAGAGTTGGAACAAAATAACTACAAAACCACAAGTATCAACAACTAATATCATGGGATTGTTTTTGTATGGAACTCCAATTATTTTTCTAAAATAAAAGTACTCTATGTTATCATTTATCTTAATCGAACCAGCGATTTCCGAGATAAGCCGGGATAGACAGGCAAAAAGTACCACACTTATAATTAAAAAATAGAATGTATCTTGAAATTTTAGAAAATTGTTATGCAATTACAAAAATAAAATGTTCCTGGCAGTAGACTGAAGTTGTTTTAAATAGCTTTAAAATTAATGTTTTCAATGTAGTCCCTACCATTTTGTTAATATTGAATTTAAAAGTTCCCATAGGCTGTTGAACCCACTGTTTGTCAATCAATCAATGGATAAATGAATTTAGACAAAATTTTGATTAAAAGTTTGTTGCTAATTTTAGAACATACTAGGATACCTCTATTACATTGCTATATTCCTATGAGATAATGCCTTTGTGTGAGTGAGGATAATGGAAAAGCTAGTTACAAATAAAATACTTACACTACTATTTTCAGTGTTTTCTTTTGTTCCATCCTCTTTCATAATAACATTGTTATCTTTATCCTTAACAACTGGTAATGTTTCTCCAGCATGTTTCTGCAACCAGGTGTCCTCGGACCAGACCGGCCGAGTGGAACCTTCTTTGATTCGTTGAGGGGCAGCTATGTTCACTCTGATTGTGCGACCAAAGAGTTCCGAGTCATTCTGTAAAGTTTATGGTTTAAGTAAGGTTATGTTGTTAGAAAACTTTGAAATTGATTTTTTTTTAGATCTTGAACTGGAATTTAAGAACTTAATTGTATACAGAATAGTTATTTGACAGTTTTAGTTAATTAGCGTGCAAATAAACCCAGATTCTTAGTTTCAATGTACGAAAAACATTAGCATATTAATGCTCAGACATTAGCTGATCATTTGACGGAAAGTATTGATAAAAACAAACAAAATGCTACTCACCATGTTGTCTATAGCCGCTGCTGCATCTTCAGCATTCTCAAATTCAATAAAGGCAAAGCCCCTGTGCTTTTCAGTCTCGTAATCTAATGGTATTTGAACATCAACTAAATCTCCGAACGGAACGAACGCTGCATTTAACACCTTCTCATCTACCTCCTCTGCTAACCCACCGACATATATTGTACGCTTAGAATTAGGTTTACTCGACATTATTACAAAATTTAACTAATTAACCGGTAGAAATATTTATTGTTGTTTGTTTATAACCTCAAAAATAAACGTCAAAATTATTTTATTTTCTGTTTACCCCCCTTAGGGCAGGCTATAGTCGTTCAACCATATCGCCTAGTTTTTCGTCCATGTTTTCTTGCGTTTAGTTTTCAATAATAATGTCTTTCGTATTCCAATATCATAGTTATTTATTTTTGTTTTACATTAGAATGCGGGTATAACACATTCTAATGTTATTTTTTAGTATTTGGCAGCAAATGTATCGATTCAGCCTTCTTAGCAAACTTTGCTGAGGTAACCAAAACTACAATAAAATTCTCAGCTCCATTTTACCGAGATCGCGCCTATTTCAATGATTCCACATATTGTCCAGTTGCACACTTGAGATACAAAACTACATCAATTTTACATCACAGTATCCATTATGAATCAATTTGCGAAGAATTAAAACAGCCACTGAACTTCACTCGAAGAAATCCCGCCAAAAACTCACTTATTTTTTTTCTTGCCATTTTGACAGGGATAGGCAAAAGCAAAGCCATGCAGCCATAATTTTATTTATTTAGTCTTTTTTTTCGTTTAGACTAGGCCAAAGGACTGAGGAGAGAGGAGGTCACTACCAGAAACTCACGTCAAAACGAATTTCACAATATTATTGACATGACTAATTTTTTTTTGTTTATGTTTTTGGCTTGGATACTAAGTCTTTTCAGTGTGTCTTTATATAAATAGTTCATTAGTTTACCTACCATTGCGGGTGCAACAAATTCTAATATTTTTGTACTATTTGGCAGCAAATGTATTGAGTCAGCCTTCTCAGTAAACTTCGCTGAGGTAGCCTAAACTACAACAAAATTTTCAGCTCCATTTCACCAAGGTCGCGCCTCCGCCGTGTCCTCGTAAGGGCGATCGGCGGCAGCGATCTCTCGCGCCGGGCCTTGGTACAGGCCATTGTCCGGAGCGAGGAGGGGTGACAGGCCACTTCCTTCTGCGAAGCAGTAATGCTAGCAAAGGAGGCGGCCGATCGCGTGAGGCAAAGGGCCTCACGCCTCAACCGCCTCCTGGATTCCGATCCCGATTTCCGGCCACCATAGGCGCGGGCTTGTGGACGGCGAACAATGGGTAGCTCGCCGTCCGATCGTCCGGTAACCGTCCGGACCGAGCTCAAGTCGTCGACGGCGCGTAGTGTTACACGCGCGCGCGCCTCATGGAGATGTCAGTAACCGTAGGGGCCCAGCAGGGTCGAAGCCTACTGGGGCCAAGGGTCTGTTTCTGAAAGGAAGACTCGGCCCTGGTACGAAAGGCAACGAAGGAATAGGAGTGGGTTTTTTGTCAGTAAAAGTCTGACACCCTCCTGCTCCGCCCAAAAGCGGGGGATGTGATAGGATGATTTTCGCACCTACAAAAAAAAATAGGTAATAACCTATAACCCGTTCTAACTAACAAGTTTAGACATAAAGGCATACCCGAACCGTTGACCAGTTAAAAGAGATGAAAAAAGGATTTAAAATTACCATATCAGAGAAATTAAAACATAGAAATAATTATAGATAAATCCATCAGCATCTTTGTAAAACGTTACATATTCATGAGAGTCTGTTGATTGGAGACAGAGATACTAAACTAGTATCTAAGGGTAGCGTATTGGTAATGCTGCTTCAGCACATTCTTACGGATATAAGTCAGGTCGGGTAGGATTTCACCAACGAACTGAGTTAATAAATGCTACCTCAGCAAAACCAACGTGAGAATTTAAGTAGGCAGAAATATTTTAAAGCAGGTAGGTATAACCTACAGTCAGTGGCAGATTAATCCAGCGTGGGACCTGTGGCAAATTCAACCAAGGGGCCCCCTGCAGTCCTTTTTTATTAAGATAGATGAAATAAAAAAATATTTTGTGTGTAATTAGCTTCATTTAGATTTCATGTGTGCTTTGGCTTTGACTAATTTTGGTTACACAAGTGCGGAATTTCCGAACGCCCAGGGCCCGTAGCATTTCCTACTGTTGCGACATGGCTAATCTGCTACTGATTTAGGTAGCTGGTGGTTAAGTGGCTGGTGGTGGTAGCCTTTGCTTATAATTCTGTTTGGGATGCATATACCTATGCGGCCCGTTCCGTGTTGCAAGTTTATGTAGGGAGATAAAAGGTTTTCAATGTATACTGAACACATGTACTTACTCGTATACCTACCTAATACCTGGTAAAAAATCGACATGCTCGCTCGATCAACAGATAGATTCTAACACGAGTCAATCTATCAGGCGATTGTAGATATAAAAACTAATCTGATCTGTGTGTTGTTTGTCATCTACATTCTCATCGCATTTTGCGTGTGGTTACGGCATTATGCTGAGCGTTCGGCCGTTTTGCGCGGATGTGGCGCATATTTTTTCACTTAACATATAATTTGTTAGTTCTAAATTTGCGCCTTGTTCCGCCAAATATAATGTTTTTCTTTCTTTCTTTCTTACATAACGAGACGGTATTAAGTGACTACCAAATACGCGTGCGGTCGGAAGGATGAAGATTAACTAATGGGAAACTGGGAGGCGACCGATGTCCAGGAGCAGTATCTAAATATATTTTTTAGCAATTATCTACTCGTGTATGCATAACTATGTTAGCGATTTTTATGATTAGTTACATACACTATGATTGTTTTCTGTATTGGCAACATTAAAATGTATTTATTTCGCACTGACAACTGGAACGTTATGCGATTTGACAGCTCAGCGCTATGACAGTTGACAAGGTTATAAAATAACGCGCTGCGCTGTCCTGACACATTTCGTTCCAGTTTTTGGGGTAAGCAACATCTCAGAGTAAGTGCTACTATATAATTATTATTATTTTAAATGGTATTGATTTATGATATTTGTAATAATTGTGTGCTGTCAAGGCAAAAGTATAGAGGGTGTGTTACCCGTTTTGGTCGTTTTATTTAAAAACCTTCCCGCTACACTTATCTAGGTACACTAAATAAGTTTCTTATCCAATCTTTCTCTAAAGTCAACACATTAGCTAACAATTCAGAAGTGGGATAAACGAGTCGTTTATTTAAATGCATTCGTTTATCCCGCCCACAAGCGATTTTTTTTTCCTAAACTGCATCTTCTACTTTTGCTTTGAAAGTACCTACGTATGTAGGCATCGTTACAATGTTGTTGATAAAATAGTACCTATCTAAGCGGGCATAGTGATGTGTACTTTAAAATGGTGAACTTTAAAATATTCAGGCTTGTCGCTTTTGTTGTACTACCTTCTTCAATATGAGTTTCTTCTGACACCACCACACGTGCCTTGCCAGGGCTACACTCTGGAGGTACTACCACACCACCACACGTGCCTTGCCAGGGCTACACTCTGGAGGTACTACCACACCACCACACGTGCCTTGCCAGGGCTACACTCTGGAGGTACTACCACACCACCACATGTGCCTTGCCAGGGCTACACCCTGGAGGTACTACCACATCACCACACGTGCCTTGCCAGGGCTACACTCTGGAGGTACTACCACACCACCACGCGTGCCTTGCCAGGGCTACACCCTGGAGGTACTACCACACCACCACGCATGCCTTGCCAGGGCTACACTCTGGAGGTACTACCACACCACCACGCGTGCCTTGCCAGGGCTACACTCTGGAGGTACTACCACACCACCACGCGTGCCTTGCCAGGGCTACACCCTGGAGGTACTACCACACCACCACGCGTGCCTTGCCAGGGCTACACCCTGGAGGTACTACCACACCACCACACGTGCCTTGCCAGGGCTACACCCTGGAGGTATTACCATACCACACGTATGTTAATCTATTGAATACCTAAGGACAACTCAGGGTGTGTTCAGATGGATTAGGGACCGGTTTTGGATCATTGTTAAATGACCGTAGCAAACATATCTACCAACTTATGAATCGTTGTTACCATGACCTGCGTTCTGAGCTTACTTATAAAGTAAATGAGCAGACCAGTAATATTTTTGATTAGGAATAATCTAAATGCAACTAAAGAGGACAGTCAATGAAATTAAAATTAGGTAAATTAATATTATATGGATTGCCTTTTGACAGATAGTCTGACATTTATTACATTTGCCTCCTAGCTTTTGCCCGCGGCATCGCCCGCATACATATTAATATAGCCTAGGTCACTCAGGGATACAGTGGCTTTCTATGTGTGAATGCAATCGCACCAGTACTTTCAGATTCAATCAATATTTTGATCCCTTTAGATTCCAAGTTATAGATTTTTAAAGTAAGCATGCGATGACCGATCATTTGACCCTTGATTTCATAGTGCAGCGCTCGCTCAGTCCGTTACCACTGCCTTGCGTTATTAGATATTCTGTGCTTGCGTTTCACTATAACTTATAAATTTATAATTTTTCCTAAATGTCTAATATTCATACTAGAAAATCATGCGTAGTGCCAAAATGTACAGATTTACATTTCAACGGCAAAGAAAACATTATTTGTCACTAAATAATGAGTAACCATTCTGATGTATTTTAGGTAGGTTATCTGATTGTCCCTTTTTCGAATCCTTGTATGATAAAATAAAACAAAATACTGCGCGAGTAAACAGTTCTACTTCAGCTGGCGAATTGCGGCTGAGCGGAGCGTAGTAAAATGACGTCACACGCGGTCACGTGATTTTACCGAGTTTTATGCAAACATTGAATGCAAATATAACTTCTTGGTATTTCCAAATAAAACAAAAGGGTGTATCTGTATACAGCTTTATTTTTGGTATATGCGAAAGCTGAATATAGTTTGTTCAGAATTAGTAACTGAATCGATTCCAACAATTTTTACACCAATGTATAAAGTTGGACACTAAGTACGACACAGGTCATAGCGGGCATTAGGCACCAGCGCACAGCTGGGTGCGGGAGCAAAACAACTCCTCAGTCACCTGGATGGCCCGGTGACCATGTATTTTTCGGACAACCAAGTAACATAACAAGCTTATAACTTTGTGATTTTACATGATACAGTTTGAAATTTAGTAGGTACATAGTTTCTTTACATAAAAATGCTACCCACGTGTATCAGGCTTCACATATGCTGGAACTGGCGTTGTATATGCCTTACTCTTTACTACAGTTTAAAGCGATTTTACATACCTACTAGTATTACCCATTTAACTGAAACCAGGTGACGAAGAGTATTATCTAGTATGCCTAATGATGCTGAAATAGATTCTTTGCTCTTAGAAGCGGCAGAAGGGTAGGCTAATAATAACATTTTATTACATCACCAGAGTAAATCGCTTTACTGGAAAAACTCTAGATGTAGAAATATTAATAGTCAAATCTTGTTTCCGTGAAACTCCTTTTAATGTGTATAGGTATTCTGTAAAACATGAGCTTGTAGTTGGTACAAATCGGAATAGTAAGTACAGTAGAACATTATGTCTAAGGTGATGGCCTATATAATTTGCCATAGGTAGTGGTGCGAAGAATATACAATTGCATATTATCCAATTGAACACAAGTAGTTGCCAAATACATAGTTTAACATAGTTAAAAAAGAAACTGTTTGTGACAAAATGACATTTTTGTCTAATGAAGGAGTTAACACACAGTAAGAGGAAATCTAGCAAGTAATTAAATTACTATACAAAAAAAAAAAGAGTAAAAAAAAAGTTTCAGCACTTTGTTTAATATTATAGGTGCCACGCGTATGATACATATATGCATCAACGCTGTTGGCTCAATTGAAACAGTGACAATAAATAATAATACTCATAGTTAAATAAGCAAGGCAGAATAAAAATATTATATTTAATAAAATATGGTTGGCAGTTGTCGATAGTGTTGAGTCCAAATATTACCCTAATGCATCTTTGTTGTTGATTAAATATTTTTGATTTTGTAAAGTGATGTGGGTATCAATGGAAATGGAGAAGTGACAAAAGTAATTGCACAATATTTTTATGTGGTGCTACACCAAGGGGCTCGTATACTCTATAGGTTAAAAGAAGGTCCGTTACAAAATACAACACCAAATGAGACACGAGAGCGCACAGTGCCATGTTATGCTGTTGGGATAGCTTCATTATTGACAACTGCTAGGTTTAGACAAAGTTCTTGTTCAATTATTAATATCTATCAATTGTGCTATGTAGGGTACCAAGAGTGTGTTTGTTCTTGGTTTAAAACAAAGACATTAAATATATACTACCAATAGACAGGACATAGCGAACAAAATCGTGATCCGATACTTATTACCTAGTGGTCATAAGTCGCTCAGTCTAGTATGACGCCCCTACACGTCAAGTCGTGTTTGTATCCGCTCTATGCACTAAGAGAAAATAATTTTCTGAGAAAATATGCCGAACTGCCCATTACGCTATTGCAAATCTTGTTATGATAAAATGACTGAACCTAACTTGGTTTATTTTCGTAAATATTTTTTGTATTTACGAATTAATTAATTAAAATTCAATAATTTTTATAAATAGTTCTAGAACATTTGCTGATTTTGTGATAACGCCATCTATTGCTGAAAAGCTTAACCTTACCTTTATCACACACTGAGGCTCTACCACGAGCTCATAACATGATCCATTTTACGACCTAAACCGAGCTGTTAAGGGGGTGGAGCTATATAGGGTGTATGGCTCCATCACTCTTTTTCGGTCGTACGACTGACATTTTAACATTATCATGGTAAGGCCCCTGGCCACCTACCGAGCGATAGTTACATAATTATAAATTTTGACAAATTTAATTCGCGTGTTTGCTATTCAAAGCCAGATGGCGTCACTGAGACATAGGATGACAGTTTTTCTAAGACATTGGTTCTGATAGCCGCTCTATTATAATCATCTCTTTAAATCTCTTTGGTTTAAAAGGAGTACATACTGAGTATGTACTGTGTACTTTCAAGGGAATAGCCACACGCAATTTATTTTTTTAAGTATACCTACACTGATGAAAAGTTGTGATTTTATATACAGTTTAACAGGAAAACACCGTAGCTATGTTGTTCAATAAACCACGTTTCTGAACGAAACATTGTAGAATTTAACATTATTTTCATGCTCGGAAGTCATTGTTCATAAAATGGCATTTGTGGACAAATTAATGTTGACTAGGCGTGTAACTCTTTACTGAACCGACTCACTGTTCCGAAATATTTTAGTGTTCCGAAAGATTGGAACATCAGTAATGTTTTAAATTTTAATGCATCATTTGGAACAATTGGAACTCTGAGACACTGTTTACTTTAAGTGACCAGCAGTCTTTTAAAAATTCAAATTATAACGTAAATGGCGTACATATAATTAATGACCTGAACTAAAAACCTCTGCTTTAAATTATTCTCAAATCAAAATTCAATTAAATAAAACTTTTAGTGTATATGACGCAACGTAACAGATCACGACTCAGTGTGTATATTTTGAGCCAATGTTCCAATCGCAAAGATGACACACATTTTTTTCCACGCCTAATATTGACCTACAATAAAAGTGATGACATGACAGCAGTTTCATGTCACTGACGTAACACTGCCGTCAAACAAACGTTTCATGAATTTTACCGAACTTGGATACTTGCCTTTTGAGATTAGTTTGAAACTTCATAACGGTTTTATCTTCTATATAAAGTTAGAAGACCAAATAAATAAGATTGACTTTGAATATAACTATCGAAATGGATTTAGTGAAAGTATATTTTCAATAACTTCTGCGTAATAAATTTTCGTATGAGATTGTAATTGGTGCAGAGACATATGAGGACATGATCGCTAAGCTTCGTAAATAACTCGAATGTCTGATTTGGACTTTAGTCCTGCAGAATTTGCAATGTAATGTGAATTCTATTTAATGACTCCCAGAGCACTTCCAAATTATATTCATGAATTACTAATTTTAGTGTACCAACTTAGGGGATAGCATTGATTGAATTATAGGAAGTAATTTTCATGGAAAATCAGATGGTGCGGAAAAAAGTAGTTGCTAAAGTCAGTAAGCCTTTTGTAGGCATTTTTGATTTGTTTTTAGAGATTTGTCTTATCAGGGGGATGTACCTAAATATCTGTAAATGTTGAGTATTTTAGGTATGGTAAAGAGTTATTGTGGATAAATATAATACAATAACTCCCAATTTGTTCACTAGGGACATGGAGGGATACAATGATTTATTTATTTAAAATAAAATGGTAACATCCAAAAGATGTCTCACTGTAATTTATTTAGTATAGAATGTCTATGAATATTTTGATTACCAGAGGTTATTTTTACGGAAGTGTACCTGACTACCCACATCAATTATGTTAACGAAATAAGTTAACGTAAAACCTATTATTCTTCATTAAGAGAAAGTAGTCTAGACTGAATTTGCCTTGAGTATCTTAAAAGTGATGGTATTTAAAGCGTACCTACTGGTAATTAATAGTTGGTAATTTTAATGAATGAAATAAAATAGACGAAACAATTTCATAGTTCGTGATCTCGCATTTTGATTAGTTATTGTATCGAAATTTGGAGTTTCAATAAAAACTAATCAGAGTCAAAAGAGTAAATTAAATATATACCCTCGCGTTTTAGTCGGGTCAGTGATTACAACTGATATCAAATGTAAACAAACAGTCATTGTTGGTCAATGATTCACAAATAACGGGTGAAATTTTGTGGTTGAGGTAACACATTGATGTTATTGTGACATGCACTTGAAACTTATCATGTACCTGGCCTGAGTGGCCATATCAAAATCAAAAGGGTATTTACAGAAACTATTGAGGGATCTGTTTAGGACCATTGAGGGATCTGTTTAGGACCATTGAGGGATCTATTCAGGACCATTGAGAGGCCTGTTCAGGACTATTGAGAGGCCTGTTCAGGACCATTGAGAGGCCTGTTCAGGACCATTGAGAGGCCTGTTCAGGACCATTGAGAGGCCTGTTCAGGACCATTGAGGGGCCTGTTCAGGATAAACCAATTGGCTTTATCAGGCAATTGTTTATTTACTTGTTTGTTTTTCATTACAGGCAGGACATTTGAGGGACCTGTCTGTTTATATTAGAGGCAGGACATTTGAGAGGCCTGTTTTTCTTCAGAGGCAGGACATTTGAGGGGCCTGTTTGTTTTTCATTAGAGGCAAGACATTTGAGGGGCCTGTTTGTTTTTCATTAGAGGCAGGATATTTGAGGGGCCTGTACGTTTGTCATTACATGATAGCGACAAGAAATAAGTAACACAGATTTGTAACTTGACTTCTTGACATTTCAAAAGTGCCTGTAAATTGTTTATTTGAAATAAAATGCTTTGAATCTTTGAATCAGTAGAGGCAGGACATTTTAGAGACCTGTTTTTGAATGACTGTATAAAGAATAAGATAATGATTTGTAAGAATAATAATAATATATATTTATTGAGCAACAAAGTAAAATCATGTATACACAATTGCTTATAAGCTACTTTTACATAACAACTAAATAATGCAATCAATGTTGTCTAAATAGTAATTGGTAAATTGATAATTATGTTTAGTCTCGTTCCTAGGTACAGCAACCAGTGTATGAATAATCTAAAGTTTTATTCGCTACTGTAATAGATATCTGTTTGCTTTATTGCTGTTATTCTTTTTTTCTTCTCTCATTATTTTGTGTATAAAACCAATTTCTGTATTCTTTCACATACGAGGTCGTATTTGTAATACGGATGGCCGACTGTTAGCGATTTTTATGATTAGTTACATACACTATGATTGTTTTCTGTATTGGCAACATTAAAATGTATTTATTTCGCACTGACAACTGGAACGTTATGCGATTTGACAGCTCAGCGCTATGACAGTTGACAAGGTTATAAAATAACGCGCTGCGCTGTCCTGACACATTTCGTTCCAGTTTTTGGGGTAAGCAACATCTCAGAGTAAGTGCTACTATATAATTATTATTATTTTAAATGGTATTGATTTATGATATTTGTAATAATTGTGTGCTGTCAAGGCAAAAGTATAGAGGGTGTGTTACCCGTTTTGGTCGTTTTATTTAAAAACCTTCCCGCTACACTTATCTAGGTACACTAAATAAGTTTCTTATCCAATCTTTCTCTAAAGTCAACACATTAGCTAACAACTATATACACCTATCTGGCCAAGAGGCCAGAAAAAGAGAGTTATAGAAGACTCTCTTATCTATTTACTCTCTTTCTTAGGAAATAATAGGCATTTACTGACCTGACCATTTATTTTGACTGACCTGTTGGTCTAGTGGTTAGTCACCCTGACTGCTATGCCGGAGGTCGTGGGTTCGATTCCCACCCAGGACAAATGTTTGTGTGATGAGCACGATCATTTGTTCTGTGTCTGGGTGTAATTTATCTATAATATTTAAGTATTTAGAAATATAAGTATATCGACCGTAGCAATTAACATAGTCGTATGTGAAAAATCGCTACTTTACAGTACGGCCGTTTGAAGTTTCAAATATGTATAAAGTGAACAATAATCAATGTACCTTAACCAAATTGCATATGACGTTTAAATATGAATTACCTGACGTTTTGGTATATGCAAGTTTATCAAAAAGGTATCGGAAATATGAGAAACTGCACATGCAACATTGTTAACCGCTAAACATTGCAACTATTTTGTCGGAAATGGTAGATCCGACATTATTAACCGAACTAGAATTTTTGAATTTGGTCGGATGTGGCACAACTTGCAGTATTCCCTGGACTTTGAAATCTCTTTTGTGTCGGATGTACCACTTAATACGATATTGCCCGTAAGATAAGAATATTTAGATGTAGATACCACTTATATTATTTTTGGATTTGGGTAATACAATGTTGAGTTACATACCGCGCGTGCTTCTAATTACATGCCAGACCGGAGGACACGGTGGAGCATACAGTGGAGGTCTGCCCTGCTTGAGTGGAGCACCATTGTGTTCTCACGGAGGCGATAGGTGGTGGCGACCTGAGTGTCCGGCCTAGCTTCAGAGTATGTTACAGAGCGAGGGGGAATGGGAAGCAAACACCTTCTGCGAAGCAGTAACGCTAGCGAATGAGAAGGCGGAATACGTGAGGGAGAGGACATCCTCTACCTCACGACACAATGGGTAGCTCGCCGTCCGATCAAGAACCAGGCTCGAGTCGACGATGCGTCGTATACCACGCGTGCTTCAAGGAACTGTCAGCAAACTAATGGGGCCCCCACTATAGGGCCAAATACCTGCCAGAGTCGCGGGACTGTTAAATAGGGTACCACGGCCCTGGAACGCAAGTAAGAGTCTGACAGTACCTTCCGTTCCACTCAGGGCGGGAGGACTCATTTGATGATTTTACAATCCAAAAAGAAAGGTACATGCCAGACATTTTTATACGTTCCCACAAAATAAGAAGTCATTGTGTAATGTAATCAAATTAAAATCCTTTATTAGAAGATTATATAATAATCCAGAGTTTTATAACGAAAATACTAAATAACTTCGCTTATGAATGAACAAAACAGGAATTGAGTTTCCTGCAACTAAACAACAAAACAATTAAACTAACAGTCTTAGTAAGTTACATTTCAGATCTTCCTCATTTTTCATAAACTTTTTTTATTGTTATCTATTTACTATAACTACAAACTATTATATCCAAGACAATATTCATAGATTAGGCTACAGTAGATAGATTACACAGCACGTACCTACGATTATATTTCTAGTTGGGACCAGAAAAATATCATAGGTACACAGTCAAGACAATGGGGAATAAATCTATCATTTATAAAAATAAGTGGGTACCTAGCTTAATCTAAATTCACAACCTTTTACGGCACATGGTAAGTATTACCTTAATATACGTACTACCGTTAATAAAACACTGTTCTAGAACCAGATTGAACATAATCGGTTTAAAACTAATCATGGGGATGGAGTACTACATTCCATTCTCCGACGTAACAATGTCTGGCCAAGCTCGCCCTTGGTTTGGTGCGGAGTGTGATCACTCTAATGCGCTTAAATACGTGTCAAACCAAGGATGGGCTTGTATGCACAAGGTGAATGATGTGAGTCAGAAGAAGAGAGCCTTCAACAAAGTTGCTAAGATTTGCAAGAAAGTGATGCAGAAGTCTCGGTTTGACAACATTTGCCGCATTGGGAACAAACTCGCTTCATACGCGACTAATAGTAAAGCGTTTTGGTCCCTGGCTAAGTCGGTTGAATCGAACTTCTGCCGTCCCTCACTACCACCACTGCGCTGTTTCTCTCTCTTCGCGGTATCGTCACGTCTAGATCCTGGTGAAGCGCGGCTCCGTTTAACCTGATGGTTGCTAGACGAGTAAGTCAGATAATCGCATCCATCAGAAGGACGTACGTAGGGTGCTGAGTAACATTGACGTGAACAAGGCTAGCGGTCCGGATGGGATACTTGCAATTGTTTTAAAATTGTGTGCGCCTGATCTGTCTCCGATCCTGACACGCCTATTTAGGCTTTCATTTGAGGCTGAAAAAGTGCCGATTGCATGGAAGCAAGCTAACGTACAGCCCGTGCCTAAGAAGGGTAGTTGGGCTGACCCAGCTAACTACAGACCAATCTCAGTAACATCCATTCTCTGTAAGAGTATGTAACGTGTACTCAACACTAAGGTCTTGACATACCTAGAAGCTAATGACATTCTAAGTGACCATCAATACGGATTTCGCTGAAATCAGTCAACTGGCTATCTTTTAGCGTATGCTATCCACATCTGGAGTGAGGCCATCGAGAAGCACGGGGAAACGCTTACTATCTCCCTAGACATATCGAAGGCTTTCGATAAGGTGCGGCACGAAAGCCTTACTAGTAAGCTTTTATCTTTCGATTTACCTGCTAGATTGTATGCTTGGATCGCAGACTTCTTGAGTGACCGGTACATCTGAGTGGTTATCGATGGCTTCTCGTCCGATCAAATGGTCATTAATGCCGGGGTCCCCTCAGGGGTCAGTGCTCTCGGCAACACTGTTCTTGCTGCACATAAACGATCTGCTTAAGCCCGGTACCTTTGGGTCATCAGTCACAGATCTGTGTCTCTCCGAGAGGCTATGGTTGAGCGCTTGAACTTGTCCTTGGAGGCAGTTTCTGATTGGGGCGATGACAATTTGGTCAGGTTCAATGCTGCTAAAACCTAGGCGTTTCTATTTTCCGCTAAAAGGAGCCAATTCAGACCTGCTTCAACTTTCCGGGGTGCAACCGTGCTGATAACCGACTATCTTGATCTTTTTGGTGTTACGTTGACGTCAAATCTTAACTTTGGGCCGTAAATTGAAGCAAAGGCTCAGCTGGCTGCAAAAAAGCTGGGAATCCTCGCAAACAGTTCTTCACGCCAGAACAGCTGCTTAAACAAACATCAAAAATGTCTTCAATTAAGTCTTTCAGTTACACAAGCTCTTCTTCATAGCCAAAAGGAAGAGGCAACGGTTCTCCTGAAATTAATTACTATGTTAGCAAATAAAGTAAGCAAACCAAACCAAGTAAGTGCAGTTAGAAAAATTATTATACAATAGAAAAGCTAAGAGAAAATAAAACTAATTGATTCCTCGTAAAACAAAAAAAAAAAAACAACTATGAACAAAATAACAACGTCTGTAGTACCATATTCAACAGTAACTTGTTATCATAGCGAACAAAAATGTCGAATGTCCAACATTCGACACTAAAAAATGAGAAATAAACAGTTAACAAAGTCAGTAATTCCTTATCCGACAAAATACAATCAAACACACAGCAGTCAATAATGTAGGAAGTGGTACATCATACAATACTATTTATAAAATGAACATGCAACAAAGTCTGTTGTACCATATCCGACAAAATAAAACTATCTCCGATCGAGCAATAATGTAGTATGTGACACATCCGACACAGTAAACGAAATAAAAAACCACAAACATTGTAGTATCTGGTATAAACGACATTATTGTCCGTTCAGAGTAGTTTTCAATATTTCTTAAAATAAATATGACTTAATAATAATTCACTTATTCGCTGATAATAAACAAAAATTATGGTATGATGAAATGTTATAAGCAACAGTTTTTACTTACTTTTTCTCTTTTTTCTTAGATTATTTTCCACATAATTAGTGTCCGTTAATTGAAAATTTGGATTATTTTGTGGCGGAACTGATGGATTCAATAGGTCTAATATCCATCTTGACCTCGACATAAAGGGAACATTAAATTTATAATAAAGTTGGCGAATTTATTAACATTTTATAAATATAACCGACGAGTGCGCTCTTCCCGCTAATATTGTCAGAAGTGGCAGATCCGCGTCGCTCGCTCGCGTCTGTTCTCCTCCAGCGCCCCGCAAATAACGTCTCAATGTATTATGCGACAATATTAATCGTGCGCACTGAACACATACTACTTTTTTCACTTAGAAAAACAAAGATGGTTGATTTTAGGAATTCAAAAATTTGCGGGGGTATTTATACCTATACTTATTCTAAGACCTTTAGTGCAATAAAACGAAAATTGCAAAAATGTAGATCCGACAATGTTAATTGCTACGGTCGATATTTATCAGTTGTTTATTAGTACTCATAACACAACTGCTTAGCTTGAGACTAGACGGCGTTGTGTGATAGTTGTGGAATATATTCAATTTGTAGTAACTAGGCAAACCTGGTTCAATTTTAGCCTGAAATCAATAGCAATTCCCAGTACCGGTAAAGATAGTAACTTTGCCAATAATTTAGATTTCCCAACAAACTAAATTCCGTTGTAATCGGGAACATAAAGTGTAGTTGTAAATGGTCACAGATTGCACTTGGTAGCAACTAGCATAAGGCACCGGTCCCACCGCTGACCATTTGCGAAAAGCGAGTTGAGTTTACAACTAGAAATGAGTTAGAGAGCAACTAGTAGCGAGCGAGTTGTTTACCCAACTGCGGCGAAACTCAAAAAGGTTATTTGTATAACTTGGACCTGTATTTATTTATTTGATGGCTCTTGTCGCTGCCTCGAACTAGCGGAGACACATTTCTTGCTGGCAGTGTGAGTGAACAGTCGGCGACCAACTAATAATTTGTAGCTATTTCTTTTATCGACAAGCCCCCATACCTTTTGTCCAGCGTACATTGCGTGGGTATGATTAATATAAATAATTGCAACTAGTCTACAGCGAGAACTACGTGCATTTTTTTATTGTTATCAAAGGCGGACCTTCAACATACGTCTGGTTCCGTAGGCGAGGGCTTGCGGACGGCGAGCAATGGGTGGCTCGCCGTCCGATCGTCCGGTAACCGTCCGGACCGAGCCCAAGTCGTCGACGGCGCGTATTGTTCCACGCGCGCCTCAGGGAGATGTCAGCAAATCGTAGGGGCCCAACAGGGTCGAAGCCTACTGGGGCCACGGGTAGTGTGAAAGCGAAACTCGGGGCCCTGGGACGAAGGCAAAGAAGGAACAGGAGTGGATTTTTAGTCAGTAAAAGTCTGACACTACTTTCCGCTCCGCCCAAGAGCGGGATTTGTCATAAGATGATTTTCCCACCTAAAAAAAAAAAAAAAAAACATACGTCTGGTTATCCGGTATGCTGTGCAGAATGTAGATCGCATTCGCAGTCCGAAGTAACCGTGAACGGTAAGCACCTGAATTTTTACAGCAACTACATGTTATACGTTTATACCGAAAAAATAGTTTTATAGTCACTTCGTCGCTTACAGTGTAACGTGTCCCTTAGGCAACTGCCACGGACTCCGGTAGCGATTGGCTCGCGGTCGTGATTGCTAGGTAATGAATTATTTAACTTTGTGCATCTCGATTGATGGTTTATTGTATCTTGTTATGTGATTGAAATGTTTATAACATGCTTTGTATGGATGTAAACAGGACTCTGGAGTGATAGACTGGATGTATACGGGAAAGCAGAAATTGCTTCCCGAACTGAAACTAGAATGATGGCGTAATGTTTTTTTTTGTAAAAGAAATAACAGGAGCTTGAAGCTACTAAAACTAAAATACTAATGCATAAGCAAAAGCGCATATTGCCTTGAAAATATTAAAAACAGAAGCAACTCTAGGCATTTCAAATTGATTTGAGAAATTCCTTGAAAATTACATCGTGCACTTATTGACTGCAGATGTAATAAACATTAAAGAAAAAAGTTTTTGGCGAGACTTTTAAGAGAGTGAAGTTCCGTGGCTGTTTTTATTATTGGCAAATTGATTTGTGGTGGATATTGTGATGTGTACCTATGTGTATACAAACGTAGATACATTATGTGGAATCACTGAACAAGGCACGATCTCGGTAAAATGGAGCTGAGAATTTTATTACAGTAGGTATTGAATATTTCATCCAAGCCTCTCCATTTGCTGCAAAAACATTAGATTGTGTTAAATCCGCATTGCAATGGAAAACAAAGTAACTGTATTCTGTATCAAAAACTAAATACTTTCTAAACTTGACACTAGCTAAATACATAAACCTTGTGAAGCCAAAAGAAAATCTAATATTATATCAAAATCTTGAATTCCTCCGAAACGGCAAGATTTTTAGGGTTTTTTAAATTTTTTTTTAGGTCTGGGAAATAGGTTGAAGGCTATTTTTTATACTCCTACCCCCACCCTCATATTTTCTTTGATATTTTATTTGGCGGAACAAAGTTTACCGAGTCAGCTAGTAAATAAACAAAAGCTTTACCTTAGAGAAACTACTGATGGAGAATATCTAAAATTCTAAATTAACTTACAAGTTCCGTAAACAGTCTTAATCCAATATCCACCGATTCCTTAGGTATGTACGCTACAGCGATCAGGCGTGACCTGTCTCTACCAGCAGGCCCAGCAGGCCAACAGTAATGAGAGGTATGTTGGCGGATATAGATAACTTGGACAAAAACGGCCTCCTTCTGTAAGACCATAATGCTCCAAAAGGGAGCCGCCGAGCGGGATCGTAAGAAATCTGAGCCCACATAATTTAATGTAAGTGAGACTTTGGAATCACAGGCACTCTGGGTGCCCAACTTAGGGGGTCCAGACGCCTCCTGCCGGAGGCTCTACGCAGATATCGTTCGGCCCATGGCCCTTTATGGTGCGCCGGCACGGGCGTCGTCGCTGCGAAAGCGACCGGCGGCCAAGCTGAACGCATGCCAGAGGGTCATGGCTATCCGGATGATGCGGGGATACCACACGGTTTCAAAGCGAAGCGGCGAGTTTCCTTGCTGGCCTGCCTCCATGGAGTCTGTCGACAAGTCGCGGCATGGCGGACAGAGTCCCGGCAGGATCTCATGGTGGAATGGCGACAGCGACTGTCGCATCCCAGTGCTGGGCACGCCATAATTATGGCGGTAAGTCCCCTCTTTGAGGAGTGGCTGGAAAGACAACACAGCGTCCTCACCATCCGCATGACGCAGGTTCTCACCGGACATGGTAAGTTCGGGAGGTTCCTGCACCGGATTCGTGCGGAAGAATCGCCCGGGTGTCACCACTGTGTGGACCGGCCGGAGGAAACGGTAGAGGTATGCCTCGCCTGGGCAGAGCACCGCCGTGACCTCGTAGGGGCGATCGGCGGTAACGATCTCTCGCGCCAAGGCTTAGTACAAGCCATGCTCCGAAGCGAGGAGGAGTGGCAGGCGGTCGCCTCTTTCTGCGAAGCAGTAATGCTAGTAAAGGAGGCGGCCGCACGCGCGAGGGAACAGCCCTCATGCCCCAGCCGCTGGGATCCCGATCCCGATTTCCAGCCACCGCTGGCCAAGGCTTGAGGGAGGCGAGCAATGGGTAGCTCGCTGTCCGACCGTCCGTTAATCGTCCGGACCGAGCCCAAGTCGTCAACGGCGCGTAGCGAGCCACACGCGCCTCAAGGAGATGTCAGCAGAACCGTAGGAGCTCAGAAGGGTAGAAGCCTACTGGGGCCATGGGTTCGCTTGTGAAAGGAAAACTCGGCCCTGAAATCCAAGGCAACGAAGGAACCTAGGAGTGGTTTTAGTCAGTAAAAGTCTGACATGCCCGCTCCAAGGTCGCCCAAGGGCGGAAGAAATCATTGGATGATTTCCCACCTCAAAAAAAAAGGCTCTGAGTCCCCACTCTGATTCACCCATAGATTATTTCACAGAAGACAGTGGCATTGTGATCAGGTGCTATCGTGTATAGCGAGACTCGAGGCGCGAGAGACTCCTTTACAGGCTTTTTGGAAAAGTGCCATAAAAAGCGTTGTGAAGAGGGGGTTCCTTGACTTGGCGAGGATCACGGGAATCTGATGGGTGCGAGACGTACAGGTCCGTTTGTTGTGGCGATACTTGGGGGAGGCCTATGTCCAACAGTGGACATCTTTCGGCTGAAATGATGATGATGATAATGAGAGGGGTTCCGTAAAGATGTTTTAAGTGGTAACGTTTTATATGCTGATGGTGATCAGTGAGGTGGTTTTAGTGAGGTAAGAACTCTACACACGCTGGTCTTCTCCCCAAAATGCCGCCGACAAAAAAATAAAAGTAAGTACAGTGAACTTTGACCCTAGACCATGAAAGAGGCTCTATCAAATGATCATAAATCCGGTGTGAGAAAGGAATAGAGCTATACGGCCTGTATAGCTCGGTCTCTATCTCTATGCTCACTGACACACATTATTTCACAAACGTATACAAAATAGTTATCGTATTGATCAGCGAATGCCGATGATTGTACTCTGACAATAGATACGATTTGATATGCTAATCCGAAGCGTTAAACGAGCGTTTAAAACGCAATATTATTAGGTTAAATTTGCTTTTCATTATCTAATGCTGCAAAAATCATGTTTTTACAGTTGGTTTGTTTGTGCTTTTCACATTAATAATAATTATCTTGACAGTTGGTCGTTTATTGCCCGACTTAAAAAATGGAGGTTTTCAATTCATCGGAATCTATTATTTTTTATGCATGTGCACTGATTATTCAAAACCGTCTGGAACGATTGGGATTTATTTTATTTGAAAAGGGTATGTAGGTACCTAGACTTCTTAGGTATTCTCATGGTCATCAGGTCAAGATCTGATGAAATCGAGGGAACTCTTCAAAATTTATTTAAAAATGGAAGTGGTTATAAGAGAAAGATTTAGGTTAAGCCGACACTGATTTGCAAAATGCAAAAAAGTTAAGAAAATTTGAATTTCGCGGCCAACCCTTGAGCAATCACCTTAAATGATACCTATATCTATAGCTAGCTATATCGTTTTAATCCATGATTCTGTTCCTATAAAAAAGTTCGTCTGCACAGTACAGGACGACCCACACAAACGTGCTTGGTTCACAATCAGTCAGATCCGCGCACAATTCATTAGTCACGGGGAGAAAGTAACACAAGTCGCCCGTCTGCACCAGCCTAAACAGCCTTTGTTGTGCATATTATGTATTAAGAGCTATGTGTGAGGAGGATACGTGGATAATAATCACTTCTTGGCATTCCTTAGTAGGTCAGCTGCCTAGAGAATCGATATGAATAGCTTGCAATTGGAAAGGCCTATAAGCAGACCAGTGCCGTTTTTATTAGCCTTTTATACGCCCGGTGTGAGCTTCTATAACTTTGGCCCTAGAAAAAAATAGAACACAAGCAAAATGGACCAGAAATAAAGTTTTTGCGCCCCTCCAGGGACTGCGCCCCGTGCCTGGTCACCGCTGGCACCGCCCTAGTCCAGACGACTACTACGGTCAGCAAAGTTTTCTTAATTTTACTGAGATTTCATTGGGGTTGGACTAATTTTTTTTGAGGTTTGAAATCATCCGATGTCTTCTTCTACTCTAGGGAGGAGTGAGAGGGCGTGTCAGACTTTTACTGACTTATATCCTGTAGTTACCCTTTGCGTTCTAGTACGGTTCTAGGACTACGGGTTTCCTTTTCAGAAATTCCCTGCGGTCCTAGCTTGTGGACATCGGCCCTGCTGGGCCCCTATTGTTTGCTGACATCTCTTTGAGGAGCGCGTGGATCACTACGCGCTGTTGACGACTGAGTTCAGTGCGGAATCTGACACGCCGTCTCGCTCCACCCATTGGATGATGTCCACCCTTATAAAAAACCGTGTTTCCTTCAATTGACTCTTTCGTTCCAGGGCAGTGGCTCTTTCTAACAATCCCACAGCCAGAGCTACATACAACCATATTAACGAGTATTAGGTAAGTACTTACTATATATACTCATTAATACCTTCAGTTCAATCCAACGAATGTTATGTATTCATAATGCCTTCAGTTAATTAGGAAGCATTACTAAGTGTCATCATCATCATCTTCCTGCCCTTGTCCCATCTTATTTGCACATTTTATTTCGTGGGTCGGCACAATATGTTTTTTTCTTCCATTCTATCCTGTCAACCGTCATGCTATCACTAACTTCCTTTTCTAAGCATTACTAAATGTAATGCTTCCAAATTAACTGAAGGCATTCTTCGTAGTTAAATTATTAACTTAGTACAGTTACACTTTAATTTAACTACGCATCAGTTGTCAGGAAATCTTTCAACGCAAAACTCAGCCATAAATATCTAAAGATGCGGTATTTCTCATCATGTTTCCACTTATAGCAAAGTAACTACCGATCATTCCCGAGACAGCATTAACATAATGACTGTACAAATAGGAACGTGTAAAAACTGCATCAAACGAGTCTAATTTACGAAAAACACCAGCAATCGCCATGACTCCACAGAGCAGCTTGGAACTGGTTCGGTACGTGCAAAAAAAGAAAAAGAAAATGCATTTAAATGTAAGAAAGACATCTCGACATTTTATGGCGAAGTTCCTGTGCAAGCTACGCGATAAATTCTTAAGATTTATAGCAGCCGTGTAGTTAGCACTCTTCTTTATTTATTTAATCTATTTCTTGCACTTCTTTTTCCGATAAATACCTGTGTAACGACTGCTTCCCACGTCCATAAAATAAATTAATAGTCATAAAATTAAACTAATATTATAAAATCGTTTGTTTGTTTGTATGAAAAGCTGGAAATCCTCGCAAAGATCAGACAATACTTTCACGCCGGAACAGCTGCTCAAACTTTATCAAGCGGAAGTTCGAACGTGTATAGAGTACTGCTCTCATCTTTGGGATGTGATGATACCAGCTTGATGCACTTGAGGCAATTGAAAGGCGAGCCAGAAGAATCATTGGCAATGATGCACTCGTTGGGTCGAGGCTTCAAAGTCTTGAGCATCGACGCCAAGTTGCTAGCCTGTCGGTTTTCTACCGGTTGCATTTCGGGAAGTGTGCGTCGGAATTGCATAACCTAATTTCGCCTAGCCCGTTCCACCATCGGACAACCAGGCGTACGGCAATGCGCCACCGGTACATGGTGGACATCCCACCTATACGCACAAAACGTTTTAGGAATACATTCATTGTGCGTACAGCTAAGGAGTGGAATTCCTTGCCGGAATCTGTGTTTCCTGATGGCTACAACCCGGGAATCTTTAAGTCAAGAGTGAATAGGTTGCTTCTAGGTAAGCGCGCTCCATCGTCGACCGCATCGTCGCTTTCCATCAGGTGAAATAGCGGTCAAGCGCGAACCTATCAAGAATAAAAAAACTACTTGGGATAATTTTCTTCAAACACGCGGGAGAAGCCGCTGACAGTAGCTAATTTATCTATTTAACCATGCAGTGCAGATACATAGGTTAAGTAAGATTCAAACTTTAAGCGGCTGTGGAGAATAAGCCCACTATACTATTCCCAACCACTGCTACTCCTTGAAGCTAGAATCAAGATCGGCGACCACCAGTAAAGCGGCGAGGTAATGCAACGCTAGTCAGCTATCATATCGACGCTTGAAGGGCAACAATTACCAAGCGACATTGAGAGTAAACTTTACAGGAGAGTAATTTATTTTTCCTAAAAATCTTTAACTTTAAATCGCGCTCCTGTCAAGTTTGCTCAATGTCGCTTAGTAATTTTTGCCGTTTAAGCGTCGATATGAATTTATTACTACACAGCGTCTCGCTTTGTGATCCAGTTATAAGTTTGCAACGGAACACGGGACTTCTTCCTGATATGGTGGTAAGGAATATCGCAGCGTTTTCTTATCTGAAGACCAACGCGAGAATATGAAAGTTATGTAATTTATCCTCTTTTCTTGACTGTAGAGTTAGTTTTAATATACCTAAATCGGTCCATCTTCATCGTTATTTCAGCATAAGGACGTCCACTGCCTCAGATAGGACTCCCCACGTGTTAACTGGTACTGTGCTTCTTGCATCCCGTTAATCCCCGTAGCCTTTACCAGGTCAACGGTCCATTGGTACTGTGCTTCTTGCCCCTTCCCCGTAGCCTTTAGCAGGCCATCTTATGGGAGGTCTTCCCCCACTTTCCTTACCATTCGGACTCATCGGCCATACGTCCTGCAAGCTATGTGCCCTGTCCACTGCCACTTAAGTTTAGCAATTCTCCGGGTTATATCGGTAATTTTCAATTTCTGATTCGATCACGTAAGTAAACTCGAAATTTAACCCTCTGTATTACTCTTTGGGTGGCTTTCAGCATTCTAGTGAAACCCTAAAAATATCATTGGCAAAAGACCACTTAACTCTTTTGCGCTGATTGTACACACGGGTGTACGACTTGATTGACCTTGAAAAACGCTCCAAGCGCCGCTTGTCACACACGGGTATTGTACGAAATGGATCGGCCGACATTTGGTCTCTATATCTTCACTTTTCCGAAGGACTACCCAAAACGAAAAATTTCTTACAAAAACGTCGTTCTTTGGGAGACTTTTTGAAAAACGCACGATGACGTAATTTTTTTTTTATTCGGGTAATCATCTAATGACATCTCCCGCCCATGGGTGTCCCGCCCTTTCGTGTCAGACTTTTACTGAATAAAACCCACTCCTGTTCCTTCTTTGCCTTCGTTCCAAGGGCCCAGGGTTCTCTTTCGCATCACCCATGGCTCCAGTAGGCTTTGACCATGCTGGGCCCCTACGGTTTAGCTAACATCTCCTTGAGGCGCGCGTGGGACACGTAACACTACGTAATGGATCGTGAGAAGAGTTAAAACCTTGAGACTGTAGAGTAATATTTTCCATATGAAAATATTACTCATTTTCTATTATTTATTAAACAGTTATTTATAAATGGTTTTGTTTTGAAGTAAAATGTTAATTAACACCTAGATCTAACAGGAAATAGTTATTAAGATTTCGCAGATCTCAATACTGCTTTGAAAGACAAGTAGACTGAAGTGGTCCACAGGAAATGAGTAGATTAGATGGCTTTAGTTGGACGTGGTTGTTTGGAACTTAAACGGTAAGTGTTGAAATATAGGTTGCCTATGAAATAACTTTTATGTGTTTAAATAATTATCTGTATTGACCACCCAAGCAGCAAATATAAAATACTATTACTACTTGTTACTACTAGTTTTATAAAAAGATAGTACTATTTACTACTTTTATACAAGTTTTATAAAAAAACACAGTAAGTTTTGATAAAAACTGCGAAGTGCAAACGATTTTTTATTTTGCTTATATCTGATATAATATTTAATGCAATTTTTTCGTTTATTTATTTGTTAAATGCTTTATGCACACAAAAGTACAGAGACGGACTTGTGCGTATTTCGCTGTGTTTATAAAGGTAGAATTATACTGCGCACACGTGTGCCACGTACGCCGATCTGCGGGGTTACCATGACGTTCAAAGTAAAATTGTTTCATTCTTATTTCAGTGTGGGTAAGAAACAGAGCTATACAGGTTGTCTAGCGCCATGTCTTACCCACACTGGAAATAAGAATGAAACAATCTTACTTTAAACGTCATGGTACAGGTCCTGGGCGCGTGGCTAGACTTGTAGAGCTTCATTAGATCTACGCCACGCGACGTCGTTCTACGTACAAACCAGGCGTAGTCCACGTGTGCGTCGTCGGTCTAATGTAGTTCTAGCTTAAATGTAGCTATAACTTTTAGCAGTATTTAAAGTAGGTATGCTTATACCTACTTTAAATACTTCTAAAAGTTATACCCATTTTCGTAACATCCCGTTCATAATCATGCCCTCTCCCACCATATACGAGTAGGTACGCCTATGGCAAAACCAAGCAATCTATATATATAAAAGGGGAAACTGACTGACTGACATATCAACGCACAGCCGTAACTATGATTAGGAGCGTGATATTTTGCACAAGGTTTCCTTAAAAAAAAGAAAGGAAAAAAAGAAAAAAAGGCAAAAGAAAGAAAGGAATTTCCAAAATTCACTCCCTAAGGGGATGAAGTGGAGGTCCAAAGTTTGTATGGAGAAACCTACGTTTACGCGAGCGAAGCCACGGGCAGATGCTAGTATAGTTATATTTCAAGTAGCAATCAGCACATCTGCCCTTTTAAGCTCTTTCATTGCATTCTTTGACAGGAAAACAAGGATTATCTAGTAGTTTCCTTGCTCAAAGTATACTTTAGTGAAAACACTAGTTTTGCCGAACGTGCGTATTTCAGAACATTTAATTTTTATTTCTCATATTTGTATTTTAGTCTGATTTGCTCTTTTTCCTGATGGCGACAGCATAGCTTGTAATATGAAATATGAACCCGATATAGAACTTCTGTATATAGGCAAATATACATAATATATATTCTGTATATAGGTGTGTATATAGGCAAAGTCCTGACCCACTCACTGACACATCAACGCCGAGCCAAACCCTCGGGCCTACGGATGGTGCGGGGATACCGCACGGTTTCCCGCGAAGCGGCGAGCCTCCTTGCTGGCCAGCCACCATGCGATCTGGACGCAACAGGCCTTGCACGCATGCACGATCTGCGCGTGGAGATGCAACGCCGGGGCGAAACTCCGCTGCCGCGACGACGTCGAGGCATGGCGGAAAGAGTTCCGGCGGGATCTCATGGCGGAATGGCGACAGCGACTGTCGCAACCCAGTGCTGGGCACACCATAATTATGGCGGTAAGTCCCCTCTTTGAGGAGTGGCTGGATAGCCGCTGTGCTGTTACGGCGTAATTGTGCATGTGCATCATTAGTGCAGTTCGCGAATTTTTTCGCGCGCAAATTTCGCTTCAATTGGCGCGTCTGATTAAAACGATGATATCTTTGAAACTCCGTTAGTTAGCTGGCTACGAGTTATATCATTAGAATCGTTATTAAATTACCTAACAGGATATTTATGGATTAGTATAGTTTTGCCTTGTAATGTATTCGTAATTGTCATGTATGTCCACTGTGAGGGAATTTTTTACCAGTTTCTTGTGTTAAAGTAATTTTAATTAAAAAAATAGACCATATATTCATAAAGTTACTGTTTTCTTTTCACAAATACACTTTAGTTAACATATAATAAAACAAAAGAACAGACCTTGGCATACATTTTTTTCATATCACAAGCTTAACAATAACATCACGTAAGTTATATGATGTAAGAATGCCGACGGGTTTTAAAATCAAAGAACGCGTTTGTTTACGGTTCTATTTTCTGATAACGATAAACGTAGTGGCTTGGGTTTCATTTTAATAATAATGATTGGTACACATTCATAACACAGACAAAGGCTCAGCAGTTAGAAGTGTTTAATTTATTAGTATCGGATATCCAAATGAACCACTTGAAAATGGACGCAAAAAACTACCTACTCGAGCTTTTTGGATCACTGTTTAAAGTCTGTTGACTAAATTTGAAATCTAATTCAACATCCTACATTTTGAAGATATCTACAAAACGTTAATCACATAAAAAAGGCATGCTGCTTAACAAAAACATTACACAAATACGTATTAGAATTACGTATTTCTACCTAACGTTTTACGTAATTCTAATTTCAAAATGTACACAATAAAAATACGATAACATTCAAATTAAACGCCTAATATCTATAGTAATATACATAAAAACTTACGTAAAAGCCATAGTTTGCATTTCTATCAATATTTATCGCCAAAATATCGCAAAATGTTTAGTCAACAGTAGTAACGGTTTTTCATGTTTGTTGAAATGACCATTTCTGATCGAAATATTTATCAACTACACTGTTTATGCAATGAAAAAGGTTTAATACTTACCCAGGCATTGTCGACATCACTCACTCACTGACACAATCACTATTTGTCACTTTTAAACCATTTTTCAATCGACAGCAACCATCTTTCGACCGAACCGCGCGCGAGCATAATGGCGACTGGCAAGCGACTGGTTTATGACGTGATATTTTCTGTTCGCTTAGCTTATTTATTCATTGGAAGATGGAATAGAGCAAATATATCTGTCTAGTTTACTCTGTGCAATTTTGAGCGGGATTAACACAGGTTTAATAAGCTTATTACGTCAAAAAATGAATGACAGATTTAGGGGACCGCAGCGGTCCTCTCACAGACAGCCATTTTTATAGGGAGCCGCAGCGGCGCCGCGCCACAGACAGGGGGGGAACACGGCGTCCATACCTTCCGCATGACGCAGGTCCTCACCGGACATGGTAAGTTTGGGAGGTTCCTGCACCGGATTCGTGCGGAAGAAACGCCCGGGTGTCACCATTGCGTGGACCGCCCGGAGGACACAGTGGAGCACACGGTGGAAGTGTGTCCCAAACGCCGTGTCCTCGTGGAAGCGATCGGCGGCGGTGATCTCTCGCGCTGGGCCTTGGTACAGGCCATGGTCCGGAGCGAGGAGGAGTGGCAGGCGGTCGCCTCCTTCTGCGAAGCAGTAATGCTAGCGAAGGAGGCAGCCGATCGCGTGAGGCAACGGTCCTCACGCCCCAACCGCCGCCGGGATTCTGATCCCGATTTCCGGTCACCGTAGGCGCGGGCTTTTGGACGGCGAGCAATGGGTGGGTCGCCGTCCGACCGTCCGGTAACCGTCTGGACCGAGCCCAAGTCGTCGATGGCGCGTACTGTTTCACGCGCGCCTCAAGGAGATGTCAGCAATTGTAGGGACCATCAGGGTCGAAGCCTACTGGGGCCAAGGGTCTGATTCTGAAAGGAAGACTCGGCCCTGGTACGAAGGGCAACGAAGGAACAGGAGTGGGTTTTTAGTCAGTAAAAGTCTGACACTATCTCACGCTCCGCCCAAGAGCGGGGGATGTCATAAGATGATTTTCCCACCGAAAAAAAAAAAAAAAAAAAAAAAACCCTCGGGCCTAGAACGCTGAAATTTTGCACAAAGGTTTCTTTTATAATGTTTACAAAGAATAAGAAAGGATATTCCAAAATTCACCCCCTAAAGGGATGAAACGGGAGTCCAAAGTTTATATGGAGAAACCTACTATCACGCGGGCGAAGCCACTGGCTGAAGTTTACCACCTATATAAAGAAAGAAAGAAAGATAATATTATGTTTATTTGGCACACCATGATTTACAAAAAAAAAATCAACAAGTAATTGATTTACAAACTAAAATTAAACATAAAAAAAATATGGAGAAATAAAATTAACAATAACAATTTAAATATAGTCACTTAGTTCCTATACAACATTATTTTAAGTTTATGCAAAACCTGAATATAGTTTGTTCAGAATCAGTAGGTAACTGAATCGATTCCAGTAGTTTTTACACCATGTTATATTTTTTCCCAAAAATGATTAAAAAGGTCACAAGTTGGACACCACAGGTCACACTAAGTAAACACACAAGTCACGGCAGGTCATAGCGGGTATTAGTAGCCAGCAAACAGCTGGTTGCAAATGCAAAACAACCCCTCAGTCGTCTGGATGGCCCGGTGACCATGTATTTTTGCTGACATGACAAGCTTATAACTTTGTGATTTTTCATGATACAGTTATGAAATTTTGTACCTAGATTCTTTACATAAAAATACTAGACATGTGTTTCGGGTTTCACATATACTATAACTGATGTTGTATAGTCATACACCAAAAAAATCTTTAGCTTCGCTGATAATACCAACCATACTCAACGCCTTACCAACAATGTTTGATATCTATTTGTCATTTGACTATATTGATTTGACCCTAGTTGACCGTAAACAGCAAACGCACGTAAAAACTCAATGATTGTTGAAGTTTTCTATAAGCAAAGACGCGGTAAAAAATAAATTAACTGTTTCGTATTCAAAACGTATTCGAAATGGAAGAATTCATAAGAAATTTGTTGGTTTTAATACAGTTAAACTGGTGTGAGACTACGAAGCTAAGTCACGATATTATTACGATTTCGGAATCCCTAGATGAATAGGTAGATATTTTATTACATATATTCATTCGGGCTGGTTCTAATGTAAAGTTATCAATATTTTGACGTCCATGATCGAATTTCGAACCAGTGACTCAACATCCTAGGGTGGACACGGCACACTCACCCCCCCACCCCTCTCCTATATAGGTACGCCTATGATCGTTTGCCATATTAGACGTCGCAGTTGCAAAGGTAATGACAGAAAATCGTTTGGAAAATATTATACTTACAAGACTTTAATAATCTATTTAATTAAAATCGAAATACCTACCTACCTACTGATTAATCACGAAATCTCAGAAACTATAACACCTAAGTATAAACTTAAAATTTGGCACGTAGGTTCGATAAAGGGTGTAGTGTCGGATTTTACGAAACTGCACCCCTAAGGGGATGAAACGGGGGTCCAAAGTTTGTATGGAAAAACTTACTTTCAAGCAGGCGAAACCGCTGGCAGGAGCTAGTTATTTATACAGTAGAGAGTGGTAATTTAGGTACATGTAAACATATATTATTATTTTTTTAATTATTTATTTGTTTCAGATACAAGATCCATATTTTTTAGTAGGCACTTAAAATTATATTAATAACAAAATGTACATAAACAAATACAAATAAACATTACCATATATACCAATCAAATTACACAAAAAATGTCAAAATTTAAATAAAAGAAATAATTAAAAATCATTAACATTGCAATAAAATTAATAAGATTATAGAGATTTAAGGACAGGACTTAGTTTCCTTAAAAATTATATTGGACTGGACAATTCAATTAAATAATCAAAGAAAAATTAAAATTATGATTAATTAAGCATTCCTCTCGACATGTAATTGAATACAATGCCACAATATTGGCATTGTATTCAATTACATGGCATTATATTATAATGCTTCTGAAAATTGGTGTGTAGATAGAAAAACTCCGGACATCAATAGATATCGCATAACTTACGACCTTAAGAATCGAGGCGCGGAAATTGTCGAAACAATTTGACGCATCATGTTAGTAGATCGCATGAAAAACGTAGCTTAATTAGCATGCAGGGCGGTCGATCAAAATATAGGTACTCGGTTTAGCACCGCGTCGTCGTGTACCTAGTGCGGGGCCGCATAAAAACATTGCAAGCAAGTATCTCAATTTGTATACAACACTAGTTTTAGTAGGTATATGCGAAACCCGAAACACGTGTGTAGTATTTTTATGTGAAGAATCTATGTACAAAATTTCATAACTGTATCATGAAAAATCATAAAGTTACAAGCTTGTCATGTCAGAAAAAATACATAGTCACCGGGCCATCCAGGCGACTGAGGGGTTGTTTTGCTCCCGCACACAGCTGTGCGCTGGCGCCTAATGCCCGCTATAACCTGCCGTGACCTGTGTTATCCTTAGTGTCGGCGGTATCCAACTTGTGACCTTTTTTAAATATTTTTGGGAAAAAATATAACATGGTATAAAAATAATTGGAATCGATTCAGTAACTGATTCTGAACAAACTTTATTCTGGTTTCGCGTTTTAGGCGTTGTTCTCTACACCATTATTTTTAGTATATAAAAATAATGTTGTAGAGAACAACGCCTAGGACAACACACACACAAGGCATTTTTTTTTTCAAGTTTTGTAATACGACGACGACGACCGACGGCACGGTTGGTGCAGTGGTTGAGTGATTGACTCATGGGGCACAATAACCAACCTGGTTACTGTGCTCCATCAATGACTATTCAACCACTTCTCTTGGTGCTCCATGGATTGACTGCTTCGCTGCGTGTCGCGGGTTCGATTCCCGCACGTAACCAATGTATGTATGTATGGTCTACAGATAGATGTTCCGAGTTTGGGTGTCTTGTCTACGAAAGCTTACATGTTTGTGAACGCACTGACAACACTGGAGTTATTTCTAGTGTGGGGTAAAGTTACAAAAAAAAGTGAAGTACCATGGAGCAATTTACTTTATTTGGTTACAACTATAATATAATATATCATTACAATTATATTTTTAGTTTTATTATAGTCTATGTCTTCTAGGCCAAAAGCGACACTCTCTAAGAATGTACTCCCTAGCTGAGCATCATGGCTGAACGATGGACCACCATAATACAGGCCCCCGGCCTAGTTTGTTGGTTTCATCCATGTTTCATCAGATGTACTGTGAAACATTGTACTTGCTAAATTTGACTATTTAACCACTGTATATGTTAATTGAGTCAAATAAACGTTTTTATTTATTTACTTGTTTGACATAAACGAGCATGGCAGTTGAGAGTTAGAGTTTATCTATCATGCACACCGGCATGTCCTAGAACCAAAAATTCAAAGACATTTGACATCCAACACGCCCTTTTCCTATAGAGGAGGCCTGAGTCCCAGAAGTGGGAATATTATAAGGCTGTTTAAGCTTGTGCTTTTATAAAATAACCTAATTGCTAAGTATTAGTACGAGGAACTATGAGAAAGCAATTTTCAAACAAGGGAAGTAGTTATCGTACGGTAAGGTCAGACAACTGTCGTTAACCAGGAGCTTAATTGTTAGTTGTAAACCTACTGCAGTTATACAGAAGTGCGGAATTCCGGGGCAGGTTATAAGTTTAGAGAAGAGGTGCTCAAACTTTTATGTCCAGTGGACCCCATGTACGCGAAGCTTAAGGTGGGTATTCATTATTATTTATTTATTTATTATTGATAGGTTTGCGTTTGACCACTATCTCATCTGATGGTAAGCGATGATGTGGCCGACGATGGAGCATGCTTGCCTAGAAGTAACCTATTCACTCTTGACTTAAAGACCCCTAGGTTGTAGCTTGTAGCTATCAGGAAACACAGACTCCGGCAGGGAATTCTACTCCTTAGCTGTACGCATAATGAATATGTTCCCAAAATGCTTTGTACGTATGCGTGGGATGTCCACCATGTACCGATGATGACACAACGCCGTACGTCTAGTGGTCGGATTATGGAACGGACTCGGTGGAATTAAATTGTGCAATTCCAACGCAGACTTCCCGAAATCTAATCGTTGGAAAACCGACAGGCCAGCAACTCAGCGTCGATGCTCAAGGCTTTGGAGTTTTGGGTATACACTAGTAGACCCGAGCACGAGCGGAGCACGAGCCAAGCTCAAATTCGTTTAGTGTCGCTCGTACTCGGCTCCTCTAGCGTAGAGCATAGACCCACCTTTACTGTATGAGGTAAACCATCCGCTGTTATTACAAAAGTAGCCACATACTTTATTTTCACGGTACGGTCACGGTAACTCTTTCGAACATACCCACAGCAAGTACCCAAGTAAGCAAACAGGAAGTAGCGAGTTGTAGTAGCAAGTATTCTCTGTTTACACGGATTGTAGGATCACTTTAAATTATTGATGTCGGTCTTGTGGACGCCCATTTCAATTTCAATAGCCTTGTGATCCTGAAAACTCCTGTTGTGGTACTTGTAAAGTTGTTTCTTTTACATTTAGGTTACAATATTGGAGTTCAGTGTGCCTTTTGGCAAAGCCCTCATCTAACTTCTTCCATTGCTTTCTGTCCTTTGCAACTCGTCTCCAGTTTAGACCTGCTGTGAGCTTAAGTTCATACTTCCATCTTTTGCATTGCCGACCACTATTTCGTACCATTTTGTCAAGACTTTGCTGCAATTGTCCTGGAGACTCCTTAGCATATGACCCGGCCATCTCCATTTCATTTGGTCTACCTTAGAGAGGATGTCTGTCACCGCCGCCCATTATCTAGGCTGACATTTTATTTTTCCTTACCATAGTAGGTATGGCGCGTCTTGCAGGTCTGTGTAGACCCGCGGGGTTTCTGAAGGACCACTTTGAGAATGATTGGCTTAGAGCAATTAAAACTTAGTTTTTACTTTAACTATTACTAACCTTTAGGCTGGGGCTTCTGTCTGAAGTATAATTAGTAGTAGTCTATTATTTATTTATTTTTAATACATTGACTCTAACTAGGTTATATACAGGATCTAGGAATGCCTCCTGGATCCTGTATATAAACTCAAATGTACAAGACACCCAGACCCGGAACAATTATCTGTAAGCCATACAAATATTTGTTTTATTCGGGAATCGATCCCGCCATACGCAGGGCAACAGCCAATCGATCAAGCACTGCGCCAAACGTACGTCAGTAATTAACCGACTTCAAAAAGAAGGAGGTTATATGTTCGGCTGTAATATTTTTGGGCCTCATCAGAAGGCTTACAGTCACCCAAAGGGCAATGAAAAGGGCTATGCTCGGAGTTTCCTTGCGTGATCGCATAAAGAATGAAGATATCCGCAGGAGAACCAAGGTCGCCGACATAGCCCGAAGGATCGCTAAACTAAAGTGGCAGTGGGCATTGCATCGCTAAACTAAAGTGGCAGTGGCACATTGCTCGTAGAACGGATGGTCGATGGGGCCGAAAGGTTCTAGAGTGCCAACCGCGCACGGGAAAACGTAGCGTTGGAAGGCCTCCCACAAGGTAGACCGACGACCTGGGGAGAGTCGCGGGAATGCGGTGGATGCGAAACGCACAGGATCGGTCGTTGTGGAGACGCTTGGGGGAGGCCTATGTCCAACAGTGGACGTCTTTCGGCTGATATGATGATGATATAATTTTTTTTATGTACCGTATGTTAACCGATTTCTCGGTTAGTTGTGGACCAATTTTGAATATTTTCTTTATTGAAATATTATACCCCCGAATTGGTCCAATAGAAATATTATTATAATCTGATGATCTTTGAATATATGGAACGGAACTCCTCATAGGATCAATGCATAGTAGAACTGTCGTAAGAAGCAAAATTGCTTTTGTTTATGCGCGTAGTAGATGACTGACTAAAGGAAGAGCGGATGTATGAACTGCTGATCTGATGACAAATAGTCGGTCGGTAGGCACCGGAATTCTGTAATAAATCAATGAACCTTAGCCGTGTCTAGGATTATTAAAATTGTAATAAGATTCACTCTGGTTATAAGGTACCATCGCACTGATCTGATGATGAAACTGAAAGATGGAAGGTATTTAAATTTGCCTGAGCCAACTCAACTAAAAAGGATAAAATTAAAAAGCTGTCAAAACAAAAAAAAAATCTACCGACTTCGATGTAAAAAAAAAACTGGGCAACTGCGAGTCGGACTCGCGCACTGAGGGTTCCATACTAACTACAATACCCGAATGGAGTCTCGAAAATTTTTTCGAATTAAAAAAGTATTCTTTTTTTGTGACGTAGGTAACAGCAAATTTACTGTTTTCAGATTTATTCCTAGACCTTGCTTCATGCCAAATTTCAGGATTTTGGATCAACGGGAAGTACCCTATGAATTTTGATTCCTTTGAGAATATCGAAATATACATTGTTTGCGACATAAACGGCCGTATATTTTTCAGAAGTTTGATTTTTTCACAGCTTCAAGGGACCGCAAACCTGAGTATATGGTTTTAATTTCAACTCGATACCTCTACGCGTTCTCGAGATAAAGAGTCTTGTCAGACAGACGGACAACAAAGTGGTTCTATAAGGGTTCCGTTTTTTCGTTTACAGGTACGGAGGTTTTGAGGAACCCCAAAAACACTAAAAAGTGAAAAATAACTTTAATTTCGGATATATTATTTAACACCGATTTCCGAAATAAATAAGTAAGTAAATTTAAAAACTGCACTACAATGTATACGCGAGCAGTTTCCTATGGATGCGTTCTGGCCATGTACAGAATGTAAATACGCCAACTCGTAAGTCGGGGCTGTTACCACTCGGCCACCACTGCTCTTTAAGTCTCATGGTAGGTCTCAGTTATTTACGCCCATTGACGACGAGGTGAGCAAATCGATTGTAAAAGTATCAAGAGTCTCATGGTAGGTCTCAGTTATTTACGCCCTCTGACGATGAGATGAGCAAATCGACTGTAAGTACTTAATTGATACGATAAGATATAATACTAAAGTTAGGTATATAATTAAAACAATTTTACCCAAAAAAAGAAGAAAAAAATAAACACTAAAAAGACTGCCTAGCAACTTACAAAAAGAACTGAAATCCCACCAAAAACATTTCATGTAAAATGTTGCCAAGACGATCACATAAGGTTTGCCCTGTGAAAAAGATATCATATCACATGTAGAGCCAAGCTTCTGAATCTACACGGCCTGACTTTACCGATCATAACTTCACAAATTCTACATATCAGTAAAAATTTATGGCTTGGCTGTTTCGTTACTTACTTCAGAAACTAAATATTTGCATCACCTCCACGACGGTAGCGAAACGTAGGTAACTTTAACGTGACTTTTTTACATTAAGGAAAGAGGTTCTTTATACCTTCTAAAAAAGAGGGGTTGTCTGTATCCATAATAAATTGTAATGTAGGTAATGAAATTGTATAATTTAATTAACTTATTATAATTAATATAATTATTGTTATATTAAAATGTATTTATGCGAATCAAATCGTTTTCAATATAACAATGATTACCTAGTCTAAAACTTGTTTTTTGGGGGCCTGGTGACCTGACACACAGGTTTTGTAAAAAACTTAGTTCAGACACCAGTCTTCCACAAATTAATTATAAAATTGTGCTAGTGGACTGGTTAATTACTCTCCCTATATTTTTTGGAAAGAAAATAAATAAATTATAATTATTATTGTTAGCCTGGCACAAATCCAGACTGTTAGGTACTGGGAAATTCTTGGAAAAACCAGTACCGTAACCAGCCCTTTCTACACCCGGAAAGTACCTGTTTTGAAAAGAAACGCTCAGCATTGCTATTCTGAAAAGTTTATTTGCGAAATCACTTCTGAATCCGCAGTGAAATTAAAGTTTCGAATTCTGAAATGGAGTGAATTTGACACTGGCGCCACCGAGTGATGATCAAAGTGAGAGGAACTAAAACGGTTGAGTATTTTGACGTTTGTCTACAAATTTGTCTATAGGATTTGGTATTCTGAAATACAATTCGCTGAGTGTGACATTCGAGATGATTTTCGAAATGATTTACCATTTACAGAATAGCACAGCTGATGTCACCATTGTGCGGATCGCC
Source organism: Mythimna impura (assembly GCA_905147345.3). Taxonomy (NCBI): domain Eukaryota; kingdom Metazoa; phylum Arthropoda; class Insecta; order Lepidoptera; family Noctuidae; genus Mythimna; species Mythimna impura. Next base: position 23,048,370 of record LR990342.1, on the reverse strand, counting down.
CGGAACACATTGTGAAGCGTGTAGTGGAATTTTTTTGGGCTTAGGTAAAGCCCTAGTCTATGGTGGTGACCCGAGCGTCCGGCCCTGGTTCAGACCACGCTACGAAGTGAGAGGGAATGAAAAACAGTAACCTCTTTCGGATGAAATGAGTGATACAAAACTTGGCCTCGGTTTAATAATTTCTGCGCCCCATCAGGGTCTGCGTGCCTAGGCACCGCTAGCACCGCCATAGTTACGGCACTGGGAAAAAACCAATAAAATTTTATGAGACCTAGTAAATTAACCCATGACCAGGTCTGGACTTGTGCTCATGACATCTAGGCTAATGAAGCGGTCTTCATCGTCATTTTATTTATTTATAGTTAATTAAAACCTACAAGCGTACAAGTCCAATTACGTTAATTAAGAGGGCCCTCCCCCACTCGTCTATCGTCAAAGCGAGCATGGTTTAAAAGCTTGTTGTTTTATCTAACGCAACGTTAGATAAAGAGGCAACGCGAAAATAGAGAGATAACGCCTGAAACTCTGTTTTTTTTTTTTTTAAATTAGGAAAGTTATTTGATTATTCAAAATCTTGATTAAAGGACATTGCTCTGCGTCCATACATTGTTGGCCCTGGAGCCAAGAGCATTGGATAATTATGTATTGTATTCTCTATCATTTGGAGACTCATAAAAGATCTTGTTTTTATAGCGGACTAGCTGCAGAAAAGATATATTTCAAAAAAAGTATCAGATTTTGAGGTTATAATCTAACCATAACAACGAATATTAAATGTAGGTACCTACCATGATTTTTCATAGCTCTGAGTAATTTTTAAGAAACTGAAAAGTAATATCATAATACCTACCTAGATAATTAGGTACCTATGCAGTTATTTTTCTAAAAAATGGATGCAAGTGCAAAATTAATATACATTAAACTAATCAACATAGGTAGGTAACTGAATTCGTAGCATTCGTTTTGGAATGAGATGAGTAGAAACAGCGTCCCTATGCCTGAACGGTGTGCATAGGATACCAGCTTTACCAATTAGATGGTAATAAGTGATTTTTTAAAACCTAGTCCTACAATATTTATATTTGAATAAGAAATAAAACACAGATTTTAATTTCACGTTTATTGTTCTTCGTCTAAATTACGAACTAAAATAGTGTCTAAAAACTGTGCAGGGGGGTTGACATTATTTTGATACCTCGCATAACTTAGGTACCAAATAATGGTCATAACATGGGCGCAGCAACCGATAGTTCTGCGCCCAACGATACAATTACAGCAATATTCGACTATTGCCTGTCGACCTATTTGTGATGAGTCAATTAAAATATATACAAAATACACTTTAGTACTTATATGACGGCTGTGAATTTTCCCCCGTAATAACCATACGGTTTCAGAATTTAATTCTAATTCTGTGATCAATTGTTGATCAACCTCCCTGCACACCTCAACAACATAGGATCCATCTTGCCTAACATGTCGTATGAGCGGGCTTGTTTCAGTTGATACACACCCAACGGTATTAAAATTAAATCATTCAACTCCATCTGTGGAAAATCATGGAGAATTTCACTATTAATAGTTATGCTTTCAAACTGGGCCCGCCTTCTATTTAAATTGTTTTGTTCTACAAAATCACGCAAAATCAATGACACGTTCACGGGCAAAACTAGGGTGTAATACGACACCATTAATCGATTTTTCGATTATGATTTACTGTGGTCTTAAATTATTACTGTTATATCTACTTTGTCATATAAACATTACAAGTATGTATGACAATGGTTTATTTTATATATAACAACACTCTTCTATACTGGTAATAATAATATATAATAACATCTGTATCTAGTTTGCAATATTGTTTTTTAAATAAAACATTAGGTAATTGTGATGTGTTTAGTAAAAATAAGTATTTTGAAGTTTAATGAACCGCAAAAGGAGCGTTATTTTTGTATTAATTGTCGTAAATAATGAATTAGTTTGAATGATTGTATAGAAATAAAGAAGTTTTGTTTATTGTATAATATTATTCTTACTACCTATTTAAATTGGAGTATGATTGCATTCATAAAGTATTTTATTAGGTTTTTAAAACTACACTTTAGAAAAAAAAACACAATCGATCGATTAATAATTCAATCGATCGATTATAATTGATCGGACATCCCTATTTCACTTTTGACACGACATAGGTGAAGATGGCGATGTAATGTTATTAGGACAGTCGCATTAAATTCTATTAAAAATACATTTTGGAATACAGCTAGTCCGTGATACAGAAGTATTTGCAATTTATATAATAAAATAGGCGATTAATTATCGTATATTCTCAAACTCTTCATTGCACAGGGCCATTTTGAACATTGTCTTTTGCAAGGTCTCTATAGTTTATATTTTCTTTATTTCTTTAATTTATGCGTAGGTACATTATGAAAGGCCAAAGTTTACACAAAATAGTAGATTTACACGAATATATGATTTGATGTCAATAGATACCTTGATAATATCCACAAGATATCTCATCATCATCTTCCTGCTCTTGTCCCGTGTTATTTGGGGTCGGCGCAACACGTTTTTGTGTTTCTAAAATATCTAGAGAAAATGTGTAATAACGTCATAAACACGTAAGAGCGGTTGTATGAAAATGTACCTCGAGAAGGGCGCTCGTAACCGTAACATAGTTTGAAATACATATAGGTAGGTTGATGTCCACTCTATGTTAGCAGTTGTGTAGAACTTCTGAATATTATATAATTGACATAATCAAAGACAGAATAAAATAAATAAAGATATTGGGCTATCTATGACCAGATGAGTGCAAATCTGGTCATAGATAGCCCAATATCTTTATTTATTTTATTCTTTCTTTCTTTATTTCACACTTTATTTATTTAAAAATATAAGTGTACAGTGCTGGGGTCTTACCATGATGTGTTAAAGTGTCAAGCGTGCGAGCGAGAAAGAGAGATGGAGTAATATGTACCATAATTATATAGCTTGAGCTACATTTATTGTGTACAAAAACGATTTGTTTTTGTACTGTTTTAGGGTCAGTTTACACCGAAACGCGACGCGACGCGACGCTGCGCGAAAAGCGACTCAAAATACAACTTTATTTACTACACGAAAAGATTCACATTTCAGATCGAAATGGCTCGCGTCGCAACGCTGCGCTCGCAGCGTGGTGCAACGTATTGTGAATTCTCACAATGAAATGAGTATCTTTTCGTGTAGTAAATACAGTTATATTTTGAGTCGCTCTTCGCGTCTCAGTGTGAACTGACCCTTAAAGTTAAAGTTATCCTTTATTATGAAAGATGCTGGTGCCTGTGATACAATGTTCTTCATTAGTACAGGTACCAACGAAACTCCTTTTTAACCGACTTCAAAAAGGAGGAGGTTCTATGTTCGGTTGAATGTATGTTTTTTTTTTATGTATGTTCACCGATTTCTCGGTCAATTGTGGACCGATTAATTTTTTTTTTTATTGATAGGTTATGCTTCCGAGTTGGTCCCATAGAAATATTGTTATGATCTGATCATGAACTTCGTAGATATGGAACAGAACTCCTCATAGGATCACAGCAGAACCGTCGTAACAAGTAAAATTGCTTTGTTTATACGTGTAGTCGTTGACTGACTGAAAGTAGAGGGGGAATATATCGAACTGATCTGATGATGAAGCCTGAAGTTAGGCACCGGAACTCTGTAATAAATTAATGTAATCTAACCGTGTTTGGGATTATTAGAATTGTCATGAGATGCACTCTGGCTATAAGGCTTATTTTTGTTTAGCTGAGGGATACTTTTTAGTGGTGGTACCATAACTAAAAAGTGTAAAATAAAAAACTTTTTACAAAAAAAAATACAACCGCCTTCAAAGTAAAAAAAAAACACTGAAAAGTGCAAAATAACTTTAATTTCGGAAGTCTGTGTTAAATAACGAAGAGACAAAACTTTTAAAGAAACACCGACTTCCGAAATTAAAGTTATTTTGCACTTTTCAGTGTTTTTTTTTTACTTTGAAGTCGGTTGTATTTTTTTTTGTAAAAAGTTTTTTATCTGTATATGTATACCTACCGCTTATTATTTTTGGAAAAAAAGTTTTATGAATTGAATTTTCTATGTGTATTTTTCTGAAATAAACTATTGTTATTATTACCTGGTGAGAGACACAGGAATGCGATGGATGCGAGACGCACAGGACCGTCCGTTGTGGTGACACTTGGGGAATGCCTATTTCCAACAGTGGACGTTTTTCAGCTGAAATGATGATGATGATGTGAGAAATTATCAAGCAGGTATTATAAATACCTGCTTGATAATTAAAACATGGAAAAAATACTTTTATTTGGCACAAACACAAAAGTACATAAACACAACCACTTTGAAGGTAAACACGAAAAGAAACAATAATAAAATAGTTATATATAAATAACAAAATAATTTATGGTGTCTCGTCCCTCACGGCTGCACCAAAAGGTCCAGTCAGCATGAATTAGTCTCAATAGCCACAGAACTAGACCCTGACGCTAATTTTCAACTGGACCGAAGGTGGTGAGATTTTTTTTGGGGTGGAATCATCCAATGACTTCAATCGCTCTAGTGTGGAGCGTGAGGGCGTATCAGGCTTTACTGACTAAAACCACACCTGTGTCTTTCAGTTGCCCTTTGTGTTCTTGGAACACGGGTTTCCTTTTCAGAAATTTCCCGTGGCCCTAGAGGGTATCGGCCCTGCTGGGCCCCTACGCCTTCAGTCAGTTTTGCTGACCTCTCTTTTGAGGCTCACATGAAACACTATGCGCCGTCGACGACTCGGGTTTGGTTCGGACGGTTACCGGACGACCGGACGGCGAGCTACTCATTGCTCATCGTCCGCAAGCAAGCTCGCACCAACGGTAGCCGAGGGATTGCCCTGCGGCTCGCGACGCCAACGCCCGGAACGTCTTCTGTCGCGGTGGATGGGGCGTGGGCCTGCGACCATCTCCTTCGCAAAAAAGGTTGTTAGGTAATGACGTAAATAAGTTATATAGTGGGATTATGTGAGGATCCTTATAACAATATTTTAGTTTATACCTACGTACGGTATGACTATTTACAAGTAAAGATAAGATGTTCTTTCTCGAAAGCTAAACGGATGAATAATAACAGAACAGTAAAAATAAAACTGCTTACAACATCCGCCATAACAATTAAACACCAATATTAATACTGTCTGCATCCTGACCATCAAGCCTAAGTAAACCGGGGCTTTGTGATTGTTCGAATAAGAGAGATGCCACACGGGCGATGCAGCTACGCTGCGTCGTAGCGACGCAATGATTTCAACGCAGTCAATCAGTCAATGCCACACGAGCGCTGCGTCAGCATTTCGTCAACGCAGCTTCTAACTCCGACGTCGCAGCTTTGGTGTAGGATGTCTTAGTCTTTGAACGACAATGGAGTTGAATAAACGTGTTGCTGGACATGCCAAAATTTTAATGTGCAACAACTGTCAGCTTTGATATGCTATTAACTATTGCACTGCCGCTTCGTCGTTTCAATGCAGCTCCCATCCCCCCCTCGTCTCCCTCCTATCCTTGCGCGTTGCGCGTACGTTGCGTCGCCATCCGTCATTTTAATGCATGGTGTGGCATGTCGTTCAGATTTATTATGTAGAACGGTAGAACGACGGAGCGTCACCGCTCATAGTCGACGCAGCGCCAACGCAACGCACAGACAACGACCGTGTGGCGCCTCTCTACCGTGGCACTGGAACGCAAAGGGCTACAGAAGGAACACTGGTGGATTTTTGTCAGTAAAAGTCTGACACTACCTCTTGTATTACCCAGAGTACACTACAAGTATTTTCACGGGTCATCGATTTCTTTGACTAAACGGTGACTCTCACTAGTAGGTACGATTTTTTTTATTGATAGACTCGCTCTTGTCCATTATCTCACCGGAAGGTAAACATCCTCCCTCCAGGTTGTGATGTACCTAGCTATCAGAAAACATAAACTACAGCAGGGAATTTCACTCCTTAGCTCTACGCACAATGAGGAGGAGAGGAGGGAGGTGATATTTCATGACTTCCTAACACAAAAAACTTCTGCAGACCAAATAAAATATTTGGGCGTGACGTTGGACAAAACTCTTAATTTTAAGTCCCACATAAATATTCTCACTGGCAGGGTCCGTAAACTTATCTTCATATTTAAAACACTTCGGCAAATCGCTAATCAAACTGTAATTCGCAAGGTTTATTTCGCCTTATGCCAATCTATTGTCACGTATTGCATTTCATGTTGGGGTGGTGCTGCTAAAACAACTATAAAACCATTAGAGATAGCCCATAGAGCAGTATTGAAAGTTGCTACCTTTCGTCCTATCATGTTCCCTACAAACGAATTATACCGTAACTGGAAAATTCTTAACGTAAGACAACAGTTTATCATGCAAGCTATTCTTTTACAACACCAAAAAACACCATATAGGAAAATTGATAAACGTAGAAAAGATTTAATTTGTACTCTCCCTCGTACGCGCTCCGCTTTCGTTAAGAGATTCTTTTATTTTCTTGGCCCTTCTTTATATAATAAAATAAATAAACATTGTCCAGTATACGCGTTAACGCTCTTTAACTGTAAGAAAAGGGTCTACTCATTTCTTCTAGACTATACATATGAAGAAACAGAAAAGTTGCTTATTTAAAGGTAAGTGAAATACATAACATAAGATTAATGCAACCAACACACACGAAATGGTTTGCAGACAAATCTTTCTTTTATTTTTTTTTTTTTCTCAACATTATTCTTTTTTTTTCTCTTATTATTTAGTTAAGTATACCAAATTTTTGAAGGCAGTTAAACACATGTACGTAATTAGTGAAAATACATAATTGTTGTAAACCACGGGGATCGGAACTGTCACTCCTACATACAGGTTATACTGTAACCTAGTTAGGAGATCAGAACTGCACCCACTACAATTGTAGCAAATTTGTAATTTTACCAAATAAAAATCAAATACCCATGTACTGCAATATTTGTAAATGATCAATAAAGATTATTATTATTATTATTATTATTATTAAAAAAAGGGTTAATAGCCGAGGAATCATTCTAATGTTAAAAACTGTAAATATCTGTATCTGTATGGCCTTTAATAAATTGCGACTCACGCCACAACGGCTCCACGAATTTGGATGAAATCTAGGACATGATGGGCAAGGCCTTGGTTTGAATCAGGAGATAAGATACTTTTTTCCGTGTAGTAAGTAAACCTCCAAAACCCGGTCCAGTAAAATAATTTTGTAAATAATGAGAAGGTATTGAATCCAAGATTTTAATAGACTTCAAGACATCATCTCTTCCATACCTCATTTGAACTTAAAATGTTTGTAGCTCTAGTCCTCCCAACCGAATTGCTATCGCGGTGGCCAATCTCAACAGATATTAAGAGCGTCCTTTTCGAGGTACATTTTCATATAACCGCTCTTACGTGATTATGATGTTATGTTATACACATCTTTCTCTAGATATTTTGGATACACAGCTACCTTGTGGATATTATCAAAACATAAATTTGTGTAAAACTAATCTAGTAAAGACCTCTGAAAATCTGCTATTTTACGTGAACTTTGGTCCTCCATAATGTACTCGTATATTAAAAATATAAAAAAGTACATCAATAGAAGCCTTTTTCTGAAAAACTTTTAAGGGTCTTTTTTTTTAGGTGGGAAAATCATCTAATGACAAATCCCGCTCTTGGGCGGAGCCGGAGATAGTGTAAAAAAACACGTATTTCCTGGAGCAAGTTTGGTGAAATATTCGAGTAAATCACGGAATTACCGAATGCCAACAGAGTTTTTAGGCGTTATCTCTCTTTTTTGCATTGCCTCTTCATCAAACATCGAGTTGGATTGCGTTAGATGGAGAGTAGGGTATTATTGGGCATTCTATGCCACTGTCGGCAAGTAGCTCGGCTAGTGCGCCTCGCTACGCGACAGTGTCATAGAATGCCCAATAATAAACGATTGACTCGACGGTAGAGCAAATTACTGTACTCTCTTCGAGATCTTGCAAGTTATACCACTGGCCGCCAGTAGCTAGGGCGAGTTCTCATTGCTACAAAACTCGCGTAGAATATCGAATATTGTACGATCGCTTCCAAACCACTTAATCAATGATCTTGCGAGTTTGTCATTGTTCAAACGATCGCACTATCGCGGAAAAGATAGAGTACTATTTCAGTTTATAAATATTAATGTATCAGATACATTTACTCATTAGCAATCAGTTGGTTTCCAAGTGTAATCATGAAGTTTGTAAAGCAACCACAATCACTACATGTTACAACAATCTGCGAGGATGTTTGTAAGACTAGTTTTCGTCACGGAGAATTGTTACCTGACTCAGTTCGATGTATCATTTGCGGACCATCCAATTGTGGAAAAACCATAGAAATATAAAAAAACAGGAGAAGTGGCAAGGGGGCGTGTGCATGTCCGCGCGACTTGCGCAAAATCGGCATACACGGGCAAATGGCCGTCAGTTATAAACTTGGGAGATTCGCGATACGTGATCGTAAACAAATTTAAAATGCCGTGTTGTGCAGTGGTTTCGTGCAAGAACCGAAGCGATAAGAGAAGCCTGGGTCATCACGGAATCTCTTACCATATGTAAGTACAAGTTTAATACTATATTTATCTTTAAAATCAGTAAAAACAACAAATCTTCTAATATCCCTTGCTGCTACTACGTTATTTTTGTTTTCAAATATCAAGGCGACTGTATTACTCTTACAGTCAATACATTGCTCTTTAACCACTACCAAATTTTAACGCTCAGCAACTGAACAAGCAATGTAAAAATAACATAACGATACTTTATCAATGCGGTGTATTTCATAATACGGCCGCTGTTAGTTTCGGTGAGTTAATGATGTGCCTGTATGATCTACTATTGTAGACTATCGACCATAATATCGATTGGTTGGATATCCGAAGTGAAATAATGTAAATATTTTTATTTATTTTGAATATTATATAGAGTAGTAAAGAAATACGCAAACAACTGTCGTAAAGTAAGTTAGTTAAATTGTAAGTTAATAGTCGAAGGACTATTTTTTGGTTTCAGATATCGTATCTTACTTATGCCTTATCTTCGTGTTATTTCCTTACTTATTTCTGATTTTGATATTTTAACTTCATGCAACTACAATAACGGGCATGATTCAGATTTTAATAACGACTTTTGCTTAAAATAAGGCAACATGTTCTAGCTCTTTATTTGTTCTCTTTATTTAACAAGCTCTGTACTGTTTTTTTCTAATAAAAGTCTTACATGGTGAGGTTTAGCAGAAACTTAGGTAAAATGATAACTAAAATGTTGTAATGTTGTTGTTATGTTGTTTTCAGTTTCCCGAAAGACGCAATTTTAATAAAGCAATGGATTGATGCCACTGGAAGGCCACCTAATTGGTCCCCTAAAAAAATATAGTACCATATGCTCAATTCACTTTCAACTAGAAATGCTTTAGTCTCTAAAAAAAAACGCAGTCTTTTTGAATGGGTAATCCTTAAATTAAGACTAGACCTTATTTTTGTAAAAGTGAGTTACAATTTTTTTTGTAACTGAAAGCTTTTTCATGCAATAATTCATAATATAAGTTATTAAACTTTTCAGGATTTTAAAGAACCAGGACACGCACTTGGCCGGTTTTTAGTATTTGATATTGACGTTCTAAAATGCCGTATATAATGGCCTAATGCGGGTAAATGGTTAGAGTTTTTGGGTTTTATGAAAGCAAATTTTATTATTCTATTATTAATATATTATTTTCTGGACATATTGATTTAGTTTTTGGGACCCAAAAGAAATAGCACAACAAAAAATGAACAAATCGATAACTTTTCTATTTAGTCAATCACTAGCGTAAATGTAAAATAAATTGCTTTTGCATAGCACATCGACATTTAATGTGTGCATAAGTTGTAGGTGCATGGAAAATACACGCTGTTTTTAGGAACGTAAGGTTTATAATTGACTGTGTAGTATGGACTGATTTATTAATTGCGGATGTGTGCGCGACTGCATAACTATTGCTGCATGTGTAGTAGTGTCGGCGGTAGTAGGGGAAACTGGAGACATCGTGTTCCGGTACATTTTTTACTACTTAACATATCTCCTCCTTTCTTATATCTATGGGAAAAACCAATTTATTGATTGGTCTTCTCATACACGAAAATGGATTAAGATTTAAAAATGTTTATGTTTATTCGAAAACTCTGTACCAACCCAAATACATTTTTTTAGAAAAAGTTTTACAACGAGTACCAGGTATTTCACTTCAGAAATATCATGGAAATGAGGAAGTGCTAAGAGTTCAAGACGCGAAACCTAACTCTGTGATAATATTTGATGATGTTGCTTGCGAAAATCAAGATAGCATGCGTGATTATTTCGCAATGGGAAGACATAAGTTCATCGATTGTTTTTATCTAAATCAAACTTATAGTAAAATCCCTAAGCAGTTAGTAAGAGACAACGCGAACTTAATCATAATTTTTAAACAAGATGACATTAATTTACGTCATATTTATGAAGAACATGTCAACACTGATATGACGTGGATTGAATTTCGTGAAATGTGTTCAAAAATATGGAATGAGCCCTTCAATTATGTAGTAATTAATAAAGATTGTTCAAAAAATAAGGGATGTTACAGAAACAAATTTGATACCTTTGTAGTCTTTGATTAAGAATATAGTTATTTAAGTCCGTTACCTTCGTGATATTATTATTCTTCAATCATCGCTTAATCAATCACTATCGGCTTGTTTTTCTGCAATGGAAAAATCGTTAAAAAGACAAATAGTAGTTGCAGCCGAAGCTGTTAAGAAAAAAGTACGTAAAATGAGAGATGTTGACATTAACAATCAGCAAACACTGGAATCAGTTTTCAAGCCTGTAACAGGACCACTCAACCAGATTGCTAAAGCCAGTAAGCAGACTTCTTCACTGTGTCCTACAAAAAATGAAGAACTTCCGTTTATTGATAAAACTTTGCAGAATCAAGAAGCCAATGATAAAAAAGACAATTCAGATGAATATGAATCTGATATCGAAAGTGACTCTTCATATAAATCATTAGTTGAAAACAACCCAGGTCGTGACACGTCATCCTGGTCTGTATCCTCAGAAGCACTGTCAGATATTCCATTCGGTGTCAGAGTAGAGAACGGGAAATTGATGTTAGGTTCTGCTCGTATAACGATCGGCGATGAATATATCACTGTAGCTGGACGCAAATACCGAAATACGTCTGGTTTGAAACAGTTGTTATTGAAGAAGACCGTAGATTTAAACATGGTTACAGAGAGTGACATGCAGCATTATAAGTCAATGCTACTTGATACAAATGCACATCGACGAGACTATGAGCCGGATAAACCAATAAAAAGTAATAAAGGTCAAAAGTATATGCAAGTTATTAAGCCTATTTTCAAACTACAAAGTACTATTCAGACCCCTCAATCGAAGGGAAAAGGACTACCCTTAACAAAAATGTGGAAGAAAAAGGTTGATTTTGTATATTGGAACGATCCAAATGAACTGGTGGATAGATTAAAATTATTAATTGCATCTCGAGATGCTGGTAACACAGGATTAGATAATGAAATTATATCTATCATTGAAGAATTACGTGAAAGTAAAATTATAAATAAATAAAATACCTACATATTTTAAAACGTGTGTTCATTTTATCATAAACCTCACAACACAATACACCTTAAACATGAACGTAGATAAATTCGGACATCATATTCATAAAAGAATGCGATTATCAGAGTTATTTGAGATTAATGAAAATACCTTATTAAAATCAGAAAACGGAGATTTTGATTTAAAAACATCGAGACTGAGAGGAATAAAAAATCCAGTAGAAGCTGGTGATGCAGTGAACAAGGATTATGTAGATCGAATGAGTGCTAATATGATAAAAGAATTTAATACACTTATTGGTACATTGCGTTCACAAAGTATTATAGATGCACGGGAAACAGTTCAAGTTACTTTAAAAGCCAAGATACCTGCAATTATAAGTCATTTGCAAGATAAGTTTTATACTAAAGAAGAGGTCGACAAATTACTTCAAAAAACTCAGTAATGACAAAACAGCAAATTGTTAATGAAATACACAAAGCAGCACGAAGAAATTTCCTTAGACGTCCTGTCATTCTAAAGGGAGTCGATGACTTGTGGCAAGCTGATCTGATGGACATGCAAAACCTAAAGAAATATAATAAAGGTTATAATTACATTTTAATGGTGATTGACTGCTTCTCAAAGTATGCTTGGACAGAGCCATTAAAAACAAAAAATAAACTCGATGTTACTCGAGCATTCAAAAAAATATTGATAAACAGCAAACGCAAACCTGATAATTTACAAACGGATATGGGAACAGAGTTTTATAACAACTCATTTCAGATGCTTATGAAGTCATACAATATTAACCATTACTCATCATATTCTACCAAAAAAGCTTCGATTGTAGAGCGACTCATTAAAACTATTAAAAATAAATTATATAAATGTTTTAGTCTGAATGGAAACTATAAATGGTTAGATTTACCGTTACAAGATATATTAAAGACATATAACAACACAAAACATCGAACAATTAGAGTTAAACCAATCGAAGTGAATAAAGCTAATGTATCAGTTATAGAAGAAAATATAAAAAAATCATTTAAACATGTTCCTATTTGTAGAAAACCTAAGTTCAAAGTGGGTGATTTCGTTCGGATCAGTAAATACAAACACCAGTTTGAGAAAGGTTATACACCTAATTGGTCAACTGAAATATTTACCATAAAAAAGATTAATTTTACCATACCTGTTACATATCATTTAGAAGATCAGCGAAAGCAAGCTATATTGGGAACTTTTTACGAGCAAGAACTTCAAAAATCTAACTATCCTGGTGTTTATTTGATAGAAAGAGTTTTAAAAAGAAAAGGATCAAAAATGTTCGTAAAATGGTTGGGTCTAAACAATTCAGAAAACAGTTGGATAGACAAAAATGCAATTGTGGGTTAAAATAATATTAATATAAACATTATTTTTGCACTATTTTCATCATTGCAATTCGGACAATGCAAGGAGGTGAACTAGTTAATTCATTAATTAATAATCTGCCGTTCGAACTTCATTTGCCTGGTTACAATTATTGCGGGCCAGGAACCAAACTCCAGAAACGATTACAACGAGGTGATCGCGGTGTGAATAAGCTAGACGAAGCTTGTATGCATCACGACATTGCCTATGCAAACCATACAGACTTACCCAATCGCCACAAAGCCGATTTACAACTATTAAATATGGCTAAACAAAGACTTAAGTCGAAAGATGCCAGAAAAGGTGAAAAACTGAGTTCATGGATAGTGAGCAAAGTTATGAAAGCTAAATTAAAATCTGGTGCCGGCGTCAAAACGTTTAAGAGTTTCGTGTCAAAAATAAGTTCAACGATCAAGAAACTGAACCCAAAGGATAACAAAACATTAATCAACGTTGCTTACGCAGCGGCAAAAAAAATATTTCCAAAAATTTCAAAAATTCGAGTACCGCGTGTGATACCATTGCCAAAAACTGGAGGAATTCTACCTTTAATCCCAATTTTTGCGGGTTTATCGGCTTTAGGTACTTTAGCTGGTGGTGCGGCGGGTATTGCAAAAACTGTAAACGATTACAAAACTAGTCAGCAAAATTTGCAAGAAACAGTAAGACACAATAAGGCCATGGAGTCTTTAAAGTTAGGCAAGGGCTTATACATTAAGTCACATAAAAATGGTAAAGGTTTATTTATAAAATCTTCAAAAAACTAAGAAATAAGCTACCTAATCGTCCTCTAACTAATGTAGATATTCAAAAGTATGCACGTAACATCCCCTACTTTCGAGGAGTCTACATGAAAGATCAATTACCAAGGATGCCAAAACGGATTGAATGTGGTGTCGTTAACTTGGATAATTATAAGAATGTTGGAACACATTGGGTAGCTTATGTTAAAGTTAACAACTATTGTGAATATTTTGATAGCTTTGGGGATTTGAAACCTCCGTTGGAATTAATGCGATATTTTAAGAAATGTAATATTTTTTATAATTATACTAGATATCAGAAATTTAACACAGAAAACTGTGGTCACTTATGTTTAGAATATCTAAGGACTTTTTGGAATAAAAACGTATAAAAATTATAATTTTCTTTTATTTCTATCATTTGCAAGATGTCATTCACATTGTCAATAACTGGAAACTCGTCAACTTTATCTACGTACTATCCTAACACATTGCAACTAAATGAACAGTATGAGTGTGCCTTATTGCATTTTTCAACATTTAATTCTATTCCAAACATCGACAAAACAAATAACAAATTCTATTATGGCTCTAACGAAGTTATTGAAATACCTGAAGGCACCTACGAATTGCAAGATATTAATGACTACTTAAAATCTAACATTAAAGATGCGTCAATCAAACTGCAGTGCAATAACAATACATTAAAAACTACTGTATTCTGTACAAAAAACATAAATTTTAGTAAAGAGGATACTATCAGAAATTTATTAGGTTTTGATAAGCAGATCTTGGAACCAAATAAATGGCATGTGTCACAGTTTCCAGTCAACATTTTACCTACGACAGTGATCAGGATCGAATGTGATATCGTAAGCGGCTCGTACACAAACGGAAAACCGAGTCACATAATTCACGAATTCGCGCTTAACGTACCTCCTGGCTATAGAATTATAGAAATTCCAAAAAACGCAATATACTTTCCAGTCAACCAAAACAACATAAGCTGCATACATATCCGATTGATAGATATAAATAACCGCTTAATAAATTTACGCGGTGAAGAAGTGCAGCTGTATTTGCATCTTAGAATCAAAAAATGATTGACTACAATAAATATGTGCATCAACAAATTCAAAATATCAGTCCCGCTCAAGCATCCACCCCATTAAGAGCTCGCTGTAAGAAGAAAATAAAATTAACTAAAGACAACAAGACATTTCTCAAAGTGATTGGTTTACTAAAATGAATATCTTAGACGTTTTATCCGCTCCAACTTATGATAATACGGTTGAAGGAATTGAATTTCATTCTTACAAGCCCTATGTAACTAGTTTTAATAGAAACGACGAAATTCGCATACCTATTAATCAACAGGACTTGTACATTCTCCCATCAGCGAGTACCTTGTATTTGGAAGGATCCGTTATCGTTAGCAAAAAGGATATGAAAGATAAAGCCACTAGTGTTCATTTCACGAATAATGCTTTACTCTACTTGTTTCAAGACATAAGGTACGAGTTAAATGGAGTAGAAATTGATAGAATAAAAAATGCTGGCGTAACTACCACCATGAAATCATTAATATCAATGAATGAGAACGAATCAAAGACATCGAATTCATGGGGCTGGAATATAGATGGTACAAAAAACATTAACGGAGGTAATTTTTCTGCTTCTATACCACTCTGTAATATTATCGGTTTCGCAGAGGATTTCAAGAAAGTCGTGATAAATTGTAGGCACGAACTGATATTGCTACGAAGTAACACTAACCTGAATGCTGTAAAACTTAACACTGGTGAAATTGTAGAAGACGTACAGATAAATAAAATCATTTGGCGCGTGCCGCACGTTAAAGTGTCTGACAAGGAAAAAATAAGTTTGCTGAAACTATTAGAAAAAGATCGACCACTCCAGATGATATTCAGAAATTGGGATCTGTACGAATATCCTGCTTTACCTAAAACTACAAAACATACCTGGTCAATCAAAACATCCTCGCAAATAGAGAAACCAAGATACATTATTATGGGACTACAGACAAATAGAAAAAACAATAGCAGTTCTGATATGTCTCAGTTCGATCATTGTCATGTTCGTGATGTAAAAGTGTACCTCAACTCTACTTACTTTCCGTATGAAAACCTAAATGTGAGTTTCGCGAATAACAGAATCGCTTTATTATACGAGCAATACGTCAGATTTCAACAGTCTTATTACGGGCGTCGACCGGAGCCCTTATTAAGTGAAAAACAATTTAAAGATTTGGCGCCACTATTTGTCATCGATTGCTCTAGACCAGGGTTTTTCAACCATATTCATACCACGGCCCTTTTAGTATGAAGAAATATGTCGCGACCCCCCTACCCGTTGTCTTTTTTGTAACTAATATTGAATCCAATACATTTACTTATTTTCATAATTACGGTTCGGATAAATACATAATTAATATTTTTTTTATATCGAATGCGTTTTCGATGCCGGCCGCCCCGTCGCCGTCCCGTCACCGCCGCGCGGGCCCCTTCGCCGCAGTCGCGCCGGCGCCACGAGTGTTGAGATTCACTCAATTGAGCTGGCTCCGCCAGAGCGAGCGAGACGCACCGAGCTTTACGGGGGTGGTCCGGGGGACGCGGGCTGTGCAACGGTGGCCCGCGCGATCGCGACTGTTTGCGAGCGTCAATCGGTTACTGACTACCGTTTCTCGAGCGCCAGCTATTGTTATTTACGTATTTAACAGAAGTAATTTATAACTATTGAAAATGGATAAATTTCTAAAAAGACCAACAGAGCCATCAACTTCTAGCGGTAGTGATGAATCGAAAATAAAGAATAAACGTCTTTGTGACGACAGTTATTTGAAATTCGGATTTACTGTGACTGGGAATAAACCACAATGCGTTATTTGTTTTGAAACTTTATCAAGAGAAAGCATGAAGCCATCGAAGTTATTACGGCACCTCAGTACAAAGCATCCAAGTGAAAAAAATAAGGCTTGACTTTAGTTTGGTATATTATTTTTCCTAATAAATCTTTATAAATGTTATTGTTTCTTTTTTACTGCTGTAGCTTTCCCAACCTTTAGCAACTCCACTATATAAGCTTCGCGACCCCCCTAGAGAAGCATCGCGACCCCCCTGGGGGTCGCGACCCACAGGTTGAAAAACCCTGCTCTAGACAAGCTGATAATGTAAAGACAGGCCCTGTTGTAGACGTAAGAGTGGAAATCGAGAGTGATTCAGAAATACCCGATCAAACTTCTGCGTATTGTCTTATATTGAATGACTGTATTATTGAATATAAACCTTTAAGTAATACAGTCAGGAAAATATCATGAATCCGAATACTGTCATATTAGATGTTCAAGGGTTTAAAGATCTGTACAATAATTTTATAATAAAAGAGTTAGCTTTTGCTACCCGTGATTATACGCAAACATTTTTAATAAAACCACCATACTTGTTTAAATACTTAACAAGTGACGAAAAGAGGCAAGTTAAATGGCTGGAAAGAAACAGAGGCATTTATTGGAACGAAGGGTATATCGACTATAAAGAATTTCATCGTGTAATCGTTCCCTATCTAGAAAATAAGGAAATCGTTGTTAATGGTTTGGAGAAAGTAAAGTGGATAAAGGAACTTTGTGAGAACTGTAATGTATCAGACCTTGGTACCGAAGGATGTCCTAATTTCTATATTTTACATAAAAAATACTGTGAAGGAAGAATTAATTTAAATTGTATAAAACATTTAAAGCATTGTGCTCTTAAAAATGTGTTATGTATAAGAAAGTATTTAGAGTTATAAATGTGTACCTACTTATATGGTTATTGGTTTTATAAATAAAAAAAAAACATTTGTATAGTAAAACTGCTTTTATTTTGTTAAACACCCAACACTTCTTCAAATAAAACACTCTACTTTAAAATTAAATAAAACAACATAATAAGTACTAAATATTTGCCTAATCAACTTCTTACGCAAACAGATATATATTAAAAATCACTATCTATTAAAGATTTAGATATTTTTTTAACTAAAGATTCAGTTTCGTCCATAACATTGTCGATAGCGTCTTTAACAATGTATTGAGCACTTATAATAACGTTCTCACTGTCACTGTCTGTGTCACTGGTTTGCGAATTGTTATTGGTTAGATCTACGACTGATATTTTTATTAATTTCATGCCTCGTCGCTGTAATCGGCTCATCACAAAAGATTTAGTTGGATTGTGCTTCTTCGACTTTTCCCTGCATCGCTGTTTTGACTTTTTTTCTTTCGTCACATGTTTGCTGTGCTCGGGTTCGTTGTGAAGCGTTTCGGAGAATCCTTCATAAGGATTTTGAGCGTACTGGCTAAACATAATCTCTGATTCTGTATTCTGGAACAAAAATAGACGCTCATTAAGTTTAAACTAAACCGTAGACGTTGATATAGTGCTGCATAAACGAATTGTCAACGGGTTACAACATTCATAGCAGATTCACTAATAGCTTTGAGCAAAATTGCTGAAAACTCTATCGCTAGTTACTAAACAAAATAAAAATAAATTGAGAAACTTACCAATGACATGCTCGCGATAAGCAATACGTTGTGTGCTTCGTACAAGTACTCAAGGTGAGTTTTATTTCGTAAATGACAAAAAAAAAAAAAATACCATCGCAACGATTCCCAATTTAGATTAAAATGTTAACTAAGCTTTTCTGAGGGTAATGCACTGTTACGTGTTTGTAATAGGTATTTTGTATGATCAGCGTTATGCAATTGACGCAAACATGGCTCTTCAAAATTTGTATAATCAGTCTTATTGTAATAAGTACAAAATACATTTTGCCTCTGAAAAACGAACGATTCAAGTTTCAACGTGCAGTTCATGTTGCAACTTGAATCTTGGTCGGGTTTCATTTTATTTAACCAACTACAAAAAAGGAGGATGATGTCTTAAATCATAAATTAAACAAGTAGTCATAGTCATTCACATTTTATTTATATTTTTACAATAACTTAGGTTTTTAAAACTATGAATTATATTTATCATACATTAAAAAGTTATTTAGGTATATTTTAAAAGCTATATTAAGATTACGTACGTTACATAAATCATATTCGAACTCTATTACTAATTAGCTTAATCTTAAAATACATTTTCGCTCTTTAAAATAAGTGAGTGACCCCAGGCACGCGTTGATATTCCATCTACAGATATTGAGCGTTTATCGTCATTTCGAGATAAAGCAATTTTGTTGACACACTTAGTAAATATTTCGTGCTTTATAGATTTAAACATAATATTTTTTCTACGAATAATTCCACCATTTAATAAAACATTTTCATAATCTGTTATATTTAAGTCTCTTACTACACTTGATTTTACTCCTTTTGCTTTTTTAATGACTTTATCAACGGTTTTTATTGAGTAAAGCTTGGATCTCAAACCAACAAAATCTGAGATATATTTTCCTCCCATTTCGTCTTTGAACAAACCTGGCACTTTTTTGTTCATAATCGGTATGTTAAAATCATTTTTATCATCATAGTTACTGGTGTCGAAATATTGCAAAAAATTACACTTCAAGTCATGGTAAAAATCAAACGTGAATATTTTATAAACAAACGAATCGGTATCTGTATAACACAGCTGCACTCGATCTTCATAAAAAGGTTTAACAATATTATAATGAAAGTCATACATGTGTGTCTTAGAAAGTTCTAATACAGTGAATCCAATATAAATAGGTTTATCTAAAATAATTTGGTCAGGTTTCATTTGTATTGCAACTAAGTTTTCAGTTAGAATAGAAGCGCTATGAAAATAGGGGTTGGCTACAAGTCTCTCGGAGGATATAAATTTCTTAGTTCGATTAGATTGATCACACCATTGATTAACTAAATGAACGGTTACTCTATTTTCAGTATTTTCTAATGTCTTGCCAAAAACACTGTTGTTTAACAACTTAAAAAAGTCTTGTTCGAAAGAACTTTTTGCCTTTTGTCTTAATCGAGTGTTTAATTCTATGTACTGTTTTAAATAGGGACTTTGTCTAAAAGTAATAGCTTTATGAACTTTACGTAATATTAAACCATGTTCTAAACATTTTTTTAAATGAACGTAATGTATTACGTAGTTGTACTTATTATGCAAATTTGCAACTAGTTTCTTCGTTTTACCTCCTGGAGGTATACATTTCTCAGGACAAAATGGTAAATCATTGTGGTGTTTGTGTAAATGTTCAGGATAAAAAAGATCGACTTCTAATATAAA
Organism: Mythimna impura; assembly: GCA_905147345.3. NCBI lineage: Eukaryota > Metazoa > Arthropoda > Insecta > Lepidoptera > Noctuidae > Mythimna > Mythimna impura. Next base: position 23,028,255 of record LR990342.1, on the reverse strand, counting down.
GCCCCACTCAGAGTTATTCTCGATATTTTCTACACGAAAATTAGTTAATTCAATTTCATCAAGAAATCTAAAACTAGAATATGGTAAATACTGACACATGCTGAAGCCGTATAGGTTATTACAGTCTAGATATACTATAAAACTCTGAGGCTGTGATGCATCATGTTCTGGCATGTATTTGTGATTTGCTTTTGCATACCGATGGGAACACATGCACAAGCCACCTCGTATACCGCTTTGAATCATTCTGATGATAGCTAGATCCGAAATCAGTTCTAACTGAACACCTGTTTTTAGCAACATTGCATCGAACGATAAACTGGGTGCAGTTATGTAAAAGGCAGGATCGAGTTTGTAATATTGTTTACATGTTTTCCGAAAATTTTGAAATATGTCTGTCAACAAAAGCACGTCAGTTTTTAAGTATAGATCTGTATACTCACCTAGGTCAGTAATATTGAATTCAGCCCATACATTCTGAGCATGATTATAATCTTCATCGCTTATACCTTCGTTCGTCAAAGAATTATGGAAATAATATTTCGATGGTAATGACTTTTGTTCGTAACATTTCCAATCTTTCATATAGTCATAGGGGTACACACCTTTACGAATTAGCAAACTAAATTGTGTTTCATCAGAAAAATTTGATTTAAGGTTAACAAAATCGTCTACTTGCAAAGTTTTAGCAAGTTTGTCTAAACTAGTTCCTAGAAAGTTGAAAGAATCTAAAAACCTTATTTGTATAAACTCATTATCAGCAATAGGAATAAACTTTGTAAACGATATATATTTTTCCTTAGTCTTGGGTATTATTTTAATTTGTCCTGGAATTTCGCCTAACTTTTTAATAAATAAATGACAATCGTATCCGGATAAGTTATGAAAAAATATTGGGATGAATTTTGGTACTTTGTGTTGTAGGTTGCAGTGTCGATGTGCTGCACCTCGGTACCGGCCTGTAATATGACAGTGATCCCTTACTCGATCTGTCAACAGTAAATTTTCACAAAGGTAGCACTTAATAGCGCGTTTGAAATCAAGAGCATCTATTTCTGTGAATATCATAGGCTCGCTTTTAGTTAGAATTCTGTGTATTGCTTTAGCATCTTCAATCAGTAAATGTATAAATTTTGAAACACAATCTTTTCCGCGATAACTTCTATAGCCGCCAACCATATCGTTAAATGATGACACTACATTATAGGCGAACGCGGCCGGTACGTGACGATGTGAGTATGACGTGTTAGTGGTGTTGAAATTATCGCCGGAAATCGGTTCGAGTATCGTTTCGAAATCAGCATATATGACGTAAGGAATGTTTTGTTTTCTATCATAATTTTTGAATTTTAAAAATGTTCCTTCTTCTGGTAATACCGTGGCAATCCCTCCACACATGTGTGATTCAATTTGAGTGCGCGTCGGAAAAAACAATAAGCACGTTTCGCAGAAGTACAGTTTACCATGATGTTTAGTTATCTGATTTCTGACTAGACGAGGTAAATCATTGATAAGACAATAATGGGTATTAGTATTATTTTCTAAGAACAATAGATGGATACTCTTAGATTTTTGATTCGATGTTGAATACAAAGGTCCAACGATAGTCTTATTATTTTTTAAACCATACACGTAAATATTCAAAAACGGATTATTTTTCTCAAATATAGCTATACCCGAAAATGTTATCGGAAATGTCAAACCATCAACATTCAAAACATCCTGGAAGTAGGGATAAGATGAAACTCTGTCGGGGTGTTGTTTAGCAGGGTACAGAGCCGCCACTACGCACCATAAAAAACAATACTCATCATTGTTACGAATATTCAAACAAGCTTTTTTATTTTTTATACATTTTGGTAAAGTTATAAATTTAGATCCACCGAGAGGCTGATATTTATTAATATTTATTTCTACATGGGAATTGCTCAAAAATGTCCAACCACTATCTCTCTCCTGAAACTCTTCAATTTTCTTTAACAGTAAATCAACCGTTGCTTTATAAATTGAATCAAAATCGTAATTAAAATTAATAATAATGTTTTTTGTGGCGAACGATTTCATTTCCTTTTGATCATTTTTAAACATAAGAAAAAAAGAAAAAAGTTCAAAATTTATTTTCAGAGCTGTATGTTTCAATAATGATCGGTTTATTAGAGTTTCAACTTGTTTACTAATATTATTAAGGAACATTTCAGGAAAATTATTTATTTGTTCGCCAGTTGCTATGATTTTGTAACTTATGATTCGTTCTTTAAAAGAAGAATTAATAATTGCAACATTATCATAAATAGAGGTAGAGCTATTGTTTTTATGTACATTGCTACGTAAATGACCAGACCATCGACGATTTACTACAAATACTTTGCAATCAGAACAGTAAGGCATTATGTTATTTTAAAAATTAAAGAACACTTAAAATAATTGCTTATTTAAATAAAATAGATTAGGTAATACTTACAACAGTTACAATTAATAATCACGATCTTAGGTATACCAGTTACAAAATATTTAAATTATTAGTACAACTTGATCAGGACTATTTTACATTCGTTCCAAGATTCCTTGTATAATTCTTCACATGCAAGTCGGTAACTATGTTTAGGTAGAATTTATCTGAAAAAAAATGGTTACATTAGGTACATAATTTAATTAGGTAGATAATTGTATGTTCTGGGAAGAAAATGTATTAATAATTAGTAATGAGTAATAATTACCAGCAAAATATGAAATGTTTTAAATATAGGAATGTGCATCTGCTTGGTCCAAATATGTTGTTATATTTCGGGTCATTATATAGTTCTTCACTGGTACGTTTAAGCAATGTATCTGAAATAAAAAAAGGGTTTTATTTGAGGTATCGATAAATAATTAGGTATACATGTAATTATATATTCTGGGTATAGAAAAATAGTCATTATGTTCTGATATTTGATAATTACCTGCTCAGTATGAAATGATTTATACACGTGTTCCAATTATGTAGATATAATTCGGGTCCCAAAATATAGCGATTACAGCTGCTCCAGGAGATGAAATCGTTCGTGTGATCAATACAATATTTATTTATAATAATTATTAATATTAATTATTGAATAATAAGTCTATGCTATCCCACTGCTAGACAAAAAATGGAGAGAGCTCCATTTCTTCAACTGTCACAGAACAATTAAGTAAGTCATTATTTATAATTTACTTAATTGTTCTGTGATAGTTTAGAAAGGTGCTCACTCCATCGTACCTTTGAAACAATAAGTATCTAATATTTTAGAGTTTACAACATAGCAACATATTATTGATGCCTTACGAAATTTTATTTTTTTGTCTACAAGCAGAAAAATATTTCATCATAAAAGTTGTTTTTGCACAAATGTGACACGCGTGTCAAACTTAATTGTTTAATTCACATTCACAATAATCAGCTATTTTAGTTAGGGTTGGTAATAACTTGGTACGCATTTTATTTATAAGCAATATACAAATTTTATACAATGCACTATTACGATTATAATATATCATAGTATATCGTTAGATATTGATGAGCGTGGTTTCACTCATGGCTGTTAGTGTGGTTATGGGAATTATATTATTGATTTATTTCAGGAAGTCTAGCAAAGTACGACGAGACCAAAACGTAGATGGTCAAATGAGTACCTTAGAAACGTTAACTTATTTCCTGTACCCACTTCACTCGAGCATAAAAGTATTAGAAGTAAAACTTGGATGTATAACATAATAAATACTAATCTAATGATTGTCTCTAGATTACCAAATATTTAAATTACTTGCAAGAATATTCCCTATTAGCGTTGTTGATAACTTATCTACTGGTTAACGTTTTGTCAACCCTAAGTCGCTTCACTGTCTCGTCATTCGATGCTACCTGAGACAACCTTATTGTGCACTTTTTGAACAAGTATAATACGTCTAAGGATAAAAGTTGTTTTACACAATATTTTATGAACGGTTGCCGTCATTTTTAATATGGTGAATTATCGTTCGTTTTCCGATTTATAAGCTACATGTTTTCGATGTACTCGGTACAAACTAACTGAAGTCTACAAGTGTGGAAGTAATCTTCAAGAAGTGCTCTGCGATCCTGCTGCGTTATTCTGTCAATATCAGTGTTGATAGCTAACCGCTGCCTGCTGCTGTCAGTCACTACGACTGCTTTCATCAGCCTGCCATATCGATTGGAGATAATTGGAAAATGTAAGTATAAAACATTCCCGCTCGGTTCATAGCTCAGAGATCTGACCCGATGCAGGTGATAGTAATAATTATGTTTGACTATTATTTTGTTGTATCTTTATTTCAGGTCTGATTCTGAGTGCGAGTACTTTCAACTAGCTCCGATCCCCGACCAGAAAACGAAACCCAGCCGCAAGCCGTCTGCAGACAACAATAAGAAACGCAAGTTGAACCCACCATCAACGAGTTTAATTCGTACGAGGTAAACAAACTATTCAATAATTTAGTTCGCCATACCAGTTAATAATCATCAGTTATTCGTGTAATGTTACAAGTCTGCTGACAGATATGACTTTATAAGTGCCTGATATATTTTTATTTGTACGTCTCTCATGTTCTACAGGCATATTGACTAAGTGTGTATTTTTTTTTCCTGTGCGTATCTAAACGGTAAATGTACCCTGTAAGTGTATGATGAACTAATAGAAGTTTTCGTTGTTGTTTCAGTAAAAAAACCAGTACTGATAATGATGTATTCGGTATCAGTAGCAACTACGGGTCTGATACCTTGCCAAAAGACGATTCATCGAGTACATGTCTATCATCATTCTTCGTTAACCGAGTCGCCAACGGCTGCGAGCGGCGAGCAGCGAGCATCAACGGAGAGTACTACGTCGACTGCAAGGTGTACAAGGCTGACGACGCGCGCCACACCGACTCCCAGGAGCTGTGGAAGAAGGCGCTTGTGCGACTCAAGTTCCAGACCGACTCGGATTCGTCTCAGTGGCGAAAACTACAAGAGCTCGTGCGTTCGGTAGATACATTATTTCCAGAAAAACCAATGTTTTACGACAAATAAACCAAATATAAAATGTATCTTGTTTATTATGCAGATCCCTTCAAAGCAGTGAGTGAACAAGTCATTTCTAATACTGAAATGCATGACCAAATCACTAAGTCGTTTCCCTGCTGAAACGCATTACAAAACCCAACAAGTCGTTTCTAATACTGAAACGCATTTCAAAAACACCAAGTCGTTTCAACCCACGAAGCGCATTACAAAAATCATCAAGTCGTTTCTAATACTGAAATGCATGACCAAATCACTAAGTCGTTTCCATGCTGAAGCGCATTACAAAACCCAACAAGTCGTTTCTAATACTGAAATGCATGACCAAATCACTAAGTCGTTTCCATCATTGAAGCGCATTACAAAAACCAACAAGTCGTTTCTAACCACGAAACGCATGTCAAAATGACTAAGTTAAATCTTAATCATTGATCATGTCGATGGTTATCATTACTGTCCGATGCCAAGCAAACTTGCCTAGCTACTGGCAGCCAGTCGTATAACTCGCATGATCTTTGTATGAGTCCAGTAACACCAGTCGTTTCTAATACTAAAATACGTGCCAAATTCATCAAGCCGTTTCCAAGCTGAAGCGCATTACAAAACTCAACAAGTCGTTTCCATGCTGAAGCGCATTACAAAACCCAACAAGTCGTTTCCACCATATATGAAGCGCATATCAAAATCATCAAGTCGTTTCTAACAACGAAACGCATGTCATACCATCGTCCGCAGCACGGTGAACTCGCCCGGCTACTGGCGGCCAGTGGTATAACTCACATGATCTCCAGGTGAGTACAGTAATATACTACACAGTCGAGTCGATCGTTCATTATTGGGCATTCTATGCCACTGTCGGATAGCGAGGCGCACTAGCCGAGCTACTTGCCGACAGTGGCATAGAATGCCCAATAATACCCTACTATGGAGCAACAAGCTTTTAAACCATGCTCGATGTTGACGATAGAAAAGTGGAAAGGGTCCTTTTCCACTTTTCTATATACATATACCTATGCGTACTTACGCAGGAGATACTGTTATGCTCAAGTGCATGCGCAAACACAGGTGCACTCTCTGTTTCTTTACTCTCATAGTCCGATGGAACGGCTATACGGCACAACCGGAGAGAGATCAGCCCCCCTAGCCAAGTTACAACTGTTTCGTTTCGATTCTCTTTTCATCGATCGCCTCAAGTAGGCCACGCCTCCGGTTCCTTTGTTCTGACGTCATCTCAATGCTCAGTCACGTGGTCAGAACAAAGGGATAGGAGGTGTGGCCGACTCGAGGCGATCAACTAAAAGCGAATCGAAACGGTTGTAACTTGGCTAGGGGGGCAGGCGCAGGACCAATGGGGCCTGTGCTTGATCTCTCTCCGGTCGTACCTCGGAAGTACGTAAAGTCGTTATTTTACGTGCTTTCCGAGGTACTGGGATATCCCACCACCAACTTTCAAACTCCGGGCAGCTACAGAGTAATTCCTAATGGAAATCCAATAGCAGTTTTAGCACTTTTTTCTTCTGACCCAAGATCGAACCCAGGACCCAGGATCCCCAGGACGATCGAGACCAACGAGGCAGAGTTTGTAGGTATATATGTGAATGTAAGTAGAATTGTCTTTTTAAGCAAGATCAAAGTAGATTTAGTAAAGTCGCGTTACTTTGACCCGTGGTATCACTTTGGCCCACGCATATTAACCAATAGGGACACCTACCTATAGGACCCTGTGTTTACCGAATTTCTATTGATTAACGAGTGTGGGCCAAAGTTGTACCTCAGGGCCAAAGTAACCCGACTTTACGGTTTATCAATTAATCAACGTAGTTGCTCAAAAAAAATAACAAAAAAACCTAGAAATGATTCAAATGAAGAAACCTAACTAATTTCCTGCTATTATGTACTAACATAATTGAGATCAATTAAGAAAACCTAATTAGCAATCTGTATACATATCTGGACGTCCTGTGTTTATAACATTAGTTTCATCCCGTGGCGGGCTCTATAAAAATGTAACTAGTCGTACTAGACACCTAGGCTGGTTGCCTTTGCCTAGTAAAAGAGGTCTACGTAAGCTGGGTAGTTGAACATGCACTTTATACACACGGCCAATTTGTTTGGTCAGTTGAACAAAAGTTCTAGTTTCCGCTACATGGGAAGAAGGCAACGGTACTGTAATGCCTAATGATTTAATTATTTCAGATTATTTAGTTACTCTGTCATTAGTCAATCTGCATCGATTTCACTATCAAACATAATATTATGTAATCGATCATATTGAGTCATGTCCTGCCCCCCTTTATCTTATTCACCGTGTGCATAGCTATTTCCTACTTGAAATTTACAAATTGCTGCCCCCTAGCCAAGTTACAACCATTTCGTTTCGATTCTCTTTTCGTTGATCGCCTCCTATTCCTTTGTTCTGAGCACGCGACTGAGCGTTGAGATGACGTCAGAATAAAGGAATTGGAGGCGTGGCCTACTCGAGGCGATCGACGAAAAGAGAATCGAAACGAAATGGTTGTAACTTGGCTAGGGGGCAGCAATTTGTAAATTTCAAGTAGGAAATAGCTATGCACACGGTGAATAAGATTGAATCCTTCTTAAAGTATGAGAAAATCTGTATGTTTGAAAATAAACTTATCAAGGTGGGCTCACGAGTAAAAAGATATTTAAGACACTTTTTATCTCAATAGTAGGTACACTAAGTTTCAATACAATAATAGTCGATTTTCAGGCAGGTAAAGCCTCTAGAAATAACTTGCAGTGATTGTTGCTTACAAGTTATGGTTTTACTTACTTATGATGACGTTACACTTCTTCCACTAAAGCCGTATAAACCTGGAAGAGGACACTATTCATATTACCTTATTTATCTTTACAGGAACCATCAAGCCAGAACTACACAGCGCACACGTGTGCCACGTACGCCGATCTGGGTGCGTTGGTCTCCATACATTTTATATGGCAACTAGACTTGTAGAGCTACACTAGATCCACGCCACGCAACGTCGTTCTACGTACAAATCAGGCGTGGTCCACGAGTGCGTCGGTCTAATGTAGTTCTAGCTTCATTATCATTGGCCGATCTGTTCCACCCATTGCTATGAATAGGTCTGCAATGGTTTACCATTTGCGCCAAGATTTCCTGATCTGTGCGAGTCTCATACGTGTCTTGGCTGCACTCGCGATGCTTGTCTTTACAAGTGATCGGGCAAGTTGCTATTGGTTCGTGTGACCTTTTTATGGCTATTTTACCGAAATATAAGAGGATAACAAAAGGAAAAAGATAATAATAAGTATACCATTTTTTCGTCACATATCAATAAACAATAAAAACATCAAATCTTAGTTACTGATAGGCTCACGTTTGACTACTATCTCCTATACTCCATAAAGCTTTATCCTAAAAAGCTCCAAAAAGCTCTCCATCCTCCCCAACAGTGTGTCCCATAAGAAAGCTAGTATAAAACGAGTACGGGCTGATGTTTCGCGTATACTCGCTCCACACAAGGTCAAGTGCGAGCGTCCGAGTCATTGCTCTTCGCGTGAGCATCGCATAGTTGCGCTGGCGCAGCTATTAGTGCGCAGTGTTCCACGGAGCGAGGTGAGTCCGGCTTCAGGCCTTGTCTGTTTATTTATAGACTTAAGACGGGAATAATGTTTTGTTTTGCGAAAATGTAGGTATAAACACCGATATTTTTTTGAGGTAGTACGTAGAAGGATTGGGCTTTTATTATTATATATTTTCATTACATATATAATTTAAAAAAATACTTAGCTCACTATAATTACAGTAAAACTAAAAAATAATAATAAAAACTAAAATATGGCGTCCAAAAAAATATTACTTAAGATTTTTGTAGGTACTTAAAATACAAGAATAAATTTCGTAACAAAATAGTCATGGAATATTCTTATTTATTTATTATATTCTTTATTGTACACCTAATAAAAAATAAGTCTTAATTATTTTAACAAAAATATTCCATAATTATTTAAATAATAATACGTAATAAAACCAAATAACTCAATCGCAAACCGTAAACTTTTTAACTTTAAACTTTTCACATATCTACGTAACATTTCCGAGTTAATCAACTAAATAATATATTACAAGAAATATAATAAATTCAGGATGTTATATAGATATATTTTTTAAAATTAGATATCTATTTACCTGACTTGATAATTGAATCATAATGACAGAAAAAATCTACCTTAAACTACACCTCATCCTAACCATATACTTCAAAAACCCATCATTTTACTTTTGAAAACAAAAGACCATCTACTTTTACTATATTTAACCCTTTAACTCCACAATAGTTTTTTTGTATCCAAGACGCTCTTTATTTAGAATAAACCCTTCAATGATCCCTGTGGTCTTGTGGTACATTAAAAGCAACTTAATTGGTCCTTTAATAAGTACTTAATCACTTTCGGCTGAAATGATGATGATGATGATGATGAATCATGTTCTAACAAAACGAAATACGTACATAATAAATATCGAACCATTAGCTTTGAAACTTTGAGCTTTCAATATTTAGAAAATCATTACACAAATTACTTACTTTGTTCTCTAAATGCAATTCTTCCAATTTAATAAAATTGCACCTCATAAAAAATAAATAAAATAAAGTTTTATTTGTGCCGTCTATAGGTAGTTTATTATTTTTTAGAAGCCTTATTTATTCAATTAAACTTTATGTAGGTACTTACACTAGTGGAACATAGGTGGACTTACTGCAGCAAAGCATTCTCTACCAGTCAAGCTTTGGGTTATTAAATACTATCAATACTGTGGTAGATTGTATTCTGTCATATAAATTATTAATAAAAAAAAAATGGGGGGGAGGGTAAAAAATAGCCTACGATTTATTTTCTAGGTTTGAGAATATACATATATAAAAAAATCATAAAAATCGGTCAAGCCCTTTCGGGAGAGTTCGATAAATAACAAACACTGTGACACGAGGTTTTTAGGGTTCCGTAGCCAAATGGCAAAAAACGGAACCCTTATAGATTCGTCATGTCTGTCTGTCTGTCTGTCTGTCTGTCTGTCTGTCTGTCTGTCTGTCTGTCCGTCTGTCCGTCCGTATGTCACAGCCACTTTTTTCCGAAACTATAAGAGCTATACTGTTGAAACTTTGTAAGTAGATGTATTCTGTGAACCGCATTAAGATTTTCATACAAAAATAGAAAAAAAGCAATAAATTTTGGGGGTCCCCATACTTAGAACTGAAACTCAAAATTTTTTTTTTCATCAAACCCATGCGTGTGGGGTATCTATGGATAGGTCTTCAAAAATGATACTGAGGTTTCTAATATCATTTTTTTCTAAACTGAATAGTTTGCGCGAGAGACACTTCCAAAGTGGTAAAATGTGTGTCCCCCCCCCTCTAACTTCTAAAATAAGAGAATGATAAAACTAAAAAAAATATATGATGTACATTACTATAAAAACTGCCAACGAAAATTGGTTTGAACGAGATCTGGTCAGTAGTTTTTTTTTAGTACGTCATAAATCGTAAACCGCATTTTACCTTTCATTCAATCAACTCAAATATAAAAAAAAAAACATTTAATTTCATAAACATAAACCTTATAATTATGTACATACACCGTGAACCATTATTTTCTATTAATAAATCTGTAATAGGTGCCTAAGTAAATAGGTAATAATTATAATTCGCGCGGGGCGTGGCTTGATAGTAGCGGGTGCAGAGCGCGCGGGAGGGGGGCAGGTTTCCGACTGCGCTTACCCGAACGGGCAGACACGTGAGGGCAGACGTCGTTGAAAGTCGTGTGCGCAGAGCGATTGCGCAAGCCAAATATGAACCTGATACAAAGATTATTATTATGTTACTTGCTGCTACGGAACCCTCCATGGGCGAGTCCGACTCGCACTTGGCCGGTTTTTAAATATTACCTCAGACCAATAAAAAAGTACTTTTTTATTGGTCTGAGTATATTAGATGATAAAGACCAAACTAAGTTTGAAAGGACTTTTAGTAGTTGTTTCGAATTTTACGATTGAAGGAAAATTTACTCTCAGTAGTCTCAGTTTTTTTTATGCCCTTATTTCAACTTCGAAATACAAAAGATAGCCCAAATGGCATTTAGCATGCAGGATGCGTACCTATATTAATAGAGAATAAACCCTGCAATGATCCCTGTGGTACATTTAGAGCAACTTTATTGGCCCTTTATTTAGATTTTATTGTACCGCGCGGTACCGCTGCGATTTATTAGGGTTGACAAACAATAAAACTACTGAGCTAAAGTCGAATACATAGCATAAAAGATACATTGTTTGTTGTTTTAAAATAGTTTTGATTTTGGATTTGTTTTCGTAGCTTCCGATATATAAAAGTTTTGAAGTAGGTAGGTTTTAATATTTTTGTTTTTTTTTATCTGAAATGCAGTAGGTAACTTATGAAGCACTAATATTTTTTAGATATAAGTATTTTTTATTAAATTTTATTAGGTGACATAGTTATCTAGTTTTATCGTAACACATTAGCAGCTGTACCTAAGTGCTTCCATGATATTATTTTATTGTTTTTTTTTATAACTGCATTGAAGGTAGGAATTAAATCCATCGAATAAAATTAACCAACGAGAACCTGGTGGTTCTAGTAATTAAGAAATGAAATTAAGATGGTTCTTAATCTAATTTCTTAATTAAAGACGATCAAGTGTGTAGGTAATAAACTAGCTGTGTCCCACGGTTTCAAATTTCAGCTCTCTACCTACTACGGTTTATGAGATACAACAGCCCGCTGACAGAAGGACAGACGGAAGACAAAGGCTTGAATAGGGTCCCGTTGCTAAGCATCGGATACGGAACCTTAAAAACCATAACATTCAAAATTTAAAAAAAATCAATATGTTTTTATTTTACAAAGGCCTACATGGGCACTTATAAAACATCAGAAGCTAGAGCACTGATCCAATTTATTGTTTCCTATTGAGAAGAACCGGCAAGAAACTCTATGGTTAGGTATGTAGAAAAATAACAATTATTATTCTTACAATATTAATAGGTATGTGAGGACAGTGCGGTCAACGCAGTCAATATTGTACCCAAAGCACAATAAAAATAATAAAAATAAACTCATTATATTAGTATATCCTGTCTCTCTTAATTAAGGGGCTGGCCATTTTTATCGTCCGTGAAAGAAAAAAAAAACTAAGCACTATTATAAATCCTTGATGAGTCTTGCAAATCATCGTAAAAAGTTTTATTATGAGACATGGTTTATAATACTCAGTTTATAAACAAGGATTAAATCATTATTTTCTTCTTCTTTTTGGACTATTCGCAGATAGTAAAGGTACCTTGAAGTACCCATTAGTAAATTAAATGCAGCTATTTCATTTAAATTGCATATTATGATGAGATGTAACTTCACTAATAAATTAGATAGGTATTACATTTGCATTAATCACTTCATCATAAATATTTTACGGTTTAAGACATTTATTTCTCAAAAAGAATATGAGAATTAATACAAGTTATTCTTAAATTAAATAAAAACGTTGACATGAGAAATGTAGGTACTCAAATAAACTAGTAAGATAATGTCATGCGGGTAACAGGAAAAAAAGTACATATTTGTTGTAATAATGAACTCATTACGTATCGTTTCTTAAAGGCAAGTCGATACTTGTAGGTATTATGCAAATAAACGTATTGATTGATTGATTGATACCAATTACATATTTTTTATTGGACCTAACTTTTGTATCTATGATTTGTTAATTGGAGCTTGTTTATAAACTTAAAAAAAAATTGTTTATTAGCTTTTTATACGTACTATCATTCTTAATTAATTTTAATTTACTTAAATAACTAGCTGCAGCCAGCGTCTTCGCCCGTATGATAATACAAAATTATCCTAAGGGAACATACTCTCACTTGACCCACTATCTCACCTGATGGTAAGCGATGATGTGGTCCACGTTGGAGCACACTTGCCTAGAAGTAACCTATTTATTCTTCACTTACGACTAACGACCCCTTGGTTGTAGCCCCCCTAGCCCCCCTAGCCAAGTTACGACCGTTTCGTTTCGATTCTCTTGCTACTCTCTACTCGTGGCGTTCGACGCTGGTTCAAACCCAGCCAGACGCAATACTTTGTGTAATTTATTTCATCACCACTGCTCTCAAAACGGTGAAGGAAAACATCGTGACGAAGCCGGCATGCCCTAGAACCAAAAAATTCGAAGACGTGACATTCACCAACCCGCACTGGACCTGCGTTGTGGATTACGGCCAATTCCTCTCCTAGAAAGGAGGCCTGAGTCCCTGCAGTGGGAACATTAAAAGGCTGATTATGCTACTCAGGCTTCTATATTAACTCCCTCACAGTGCTCGGGAGCTTATTATATAAATCCTTCTCTGCGTTCGGGAGTAAAACATATCATACTTCATTTTGTTCGGTTTTCAACATGCCGACTTCAAGACACTGCTTTATCCCATAGTCACATAATCTACTCGTCAAGAATTTCCCTCAGACTTCAACAACAAAAAACTAAGCTACACAGGTTAATAATCTCGTGACTGATACGATCTAAGTTTTTCACCATTACCCTTCCCAGTCTAGTTGAGACGTGTCTAATTGTTTACGCTCAGCTACCTTCCCGGTAACTAATTTATCAGCAAACAGGAAAAGCAAGCTGAAGAACTTTTAATAACTGTGTTTACCTCAGGACTGTCTTTGCATTGGCCGACATCTGTGGACTACAAGCTAGGTATTAATTTGCTAAATTATAATGGTATAATGATAATGGTTAGCTTTAATTAATTCCTGAGAACCAACGACAAATAGGTATTTTCCTCGCATTTTTTTTAAACTTTTCTCCCCTTCAGGATTGTCACCGCGTCTTCAGGATTGGATTGTGCCTTCACGTTCACAAACATTTACATGTGAGTTTACACTCACATCCACAAGATACCCACACCTAGAACGACTATCTGTCAATACAAATATTTGTTACGTGCGGGATTCGTACCCGGGACACTAAGCGCAGCTCAGTCAATCGCTGAACCACTACGCCAAAGATGCGGTCAAAAATATAACTAGCGTCCGACTGCATTAGACTACTTGTGATTTTCGTCTCGTTTACATCTTTTTATTTTATTTTGTTTCGTCTCTACAATCTGTTTTTTTAGTTTTTGAGTTGGATACTTCTTTGCTATCAACTGTAATAAATCAATAAAGCAGGAAGCTCATTAATATTTCCACGTTACAAACTCCAATACGTAACTCCTGAATGTCCCCTTTAATTTAAGGGCAAGTTAAAAAAAAAAATTTAAGTTGGTTATTTTTATTTAAAAAAATCGTATAAAAGATATACAAAGATTATTTAAGTTTAGTTAATTACATTTTTTTCTTAATTACAATTTGTTATTTGACGTATTGTAAACATGTTTTAGAAAAAAAAAATTAGACATCTTTTAGATAAAAGACATGTTAAGATTGTTTACATTTAGTTTTTTGACTGGTGGGATCGCAGTTATGCACTAGTTGTAGTTTATAACAATAAAAATATAGGAATAGCACAAACGATACTTTTGTATCTACTGTTTATCCCAGGACTATGTTCCCTTGAGCGTTTATAACTTAGGTTAGTCATTAATAACCTAAGTTAAAACCAGTGATTAAAAATAACAAAAGCAATTAATTGTAAGCCTTTTTTTGCTTAAAAAAACAGTTCCAGCAAACTTAATATAAAACGAAAGTTCTTCGCTCTTTCGTTCACTCGTTCTTCGCTCTCACGTTCATACATTCGTTCTTTTGTACTGTAAAGGTACGCTTACATCGGCCGGAAGCCGCCACCGGTAATTACGTCATTTTTTATCCGCCGTCTTCAATTAAATGGATGCTAATCTTAGCACGGAGTACCGTTTGTTACAATTGCTAAAAAAACACTTCGTTGGGTAACGACTTTATAACATGTTCAAAGAGTGGTTCAAAGACATCACTTAGAGGATGTTGTTTTTTTTTTTGTATGCGCTGTACGTATTGCGTGGGAGTGCTTTTGAAAGTGAGTTCATTTGACAAGTTCATTTAAAGTAACTTCGACCGACTAATTAATACGATTGGCAAATAAATTATAAGTTTCGGATACTGCTGTATCACAATGGGCCTCATCAAAAAGCTTAAAATCACCCAAAGGGCAATGGAAAGGACTATGCTCGGAGTTTCTTTGCGTGATCGAATCAAGAATGAAGATATCCGCAGGAGAACCAAGGTTACCGACATAGCCCGAAAAATCGCCATACTTAAGTAGTAATGGGCAGGGCACATTGCTCACAGAACAGTTTGGACCGAAAAGTTCTGGAGTGGCGACCGCGCACCAGAAGGCCCCCTACTCGGTGGGGCGATGACCTAGTAAGGGTTGCGGGAACACGTTGGATGCGAGACGCACAGGACCCTTCATTGTGGCGACACTTGGGCGAAGCCTATAATGTCCAATAGTGGACGTCTTTCGGCTAAAATGATGATTGCTGTATTTGAAACTTAAAGTAAGTCAGAAATGTAATACATAATAACAAAGTCCGTTGGTTTGAGTCAACCATTGTTCGAGCCGGATAGCATACATAAAATCTATTCTTTACGAATATTTCATTTGACTTCAACCTGCTTCAGCATTAATTTTAACTTTAAATCTTTAACAATGCCTAGTAAAGCGAGATACAATGACTAAGCCTGACAATGCAGACAACTTCAGAAATTAACTTGTCTATACATTCACCATTTTACAGCTATAATACTCGTACCTCCAATTGAGTAATTTGCCTTTTGGTTTAGATTGCATTTAAGTCTTTATATAGTTGTATAGATAAAAATAAAACGCGGAAACAGCTAACGTTATAGTGGAATAAAACGTAAGTCCATTACTATACTACAGTAAAAACTTGGCTCTATCATGATTCTTTATTTCTATTCCATGTAAGTATTATAGGCACTGGCGTAGCTACCATAGGGTTGGGTGGGGTAGTGCTCCAGGCCCCTCAAACTCGGGGGCCCCCCAAAATCTTACTGGCCAATTTCTTATTGAACTAGAGAAAAAATCTCCCACCATCGAAATCTAAATAAAATAATAATAATAATAAAAATATATTAATAATAGTACTTTAATCATGGCAACTCGTTTTAGTCAGCAAAATAGAAGTTATTTGAAGATTTCTCACGTAAAAATAAGGGGCCGTGGGTCACCTAGTTACGGCACTGTAAGTACCACAAAACTAAACTACAAACTGGGATCATAAAGTTTTATAAACATGCTTGGTGATTACTTTTCTTTTACAGTGAAAACTGGCAACTCAAGGGACCTAAGATTTTTTATTACTTAGGTACATAAATAGAGTTTTCAAATGTCTCTAAATTCAAATGGTTTCCAAATAACGTGTCGCAACCCGTCCGAAGCAGTATTCAAAAACATTCAAATAGAGAGGTAAATAGAAAAAGAATCTTATTCTTTGTCTAATCCTCTTCCCAGTTCAGCTGGGGTCGGGCCTCCTTGTATTTTAGCGCCAGAGAGCTCTGAGGGCCTAAACTGAACTGTTAAAGCTCCATCACTCGTTCTCGCTCACACGACTGACATTTTAACACGTCATGGTAAGCAGTACCGTAGCTAGACGTGGGCAAAGTGGGCGCTCGCCTACGGCCTCGCACCCAAAGGGGCCTCGCACAAGCGAGGGCTCTTTAAGAACGAGGGTTTTTATAATTGATAGGTTCGCGTTTGACCATTATTTCACCTGATGGTAAGCGACGATGTGGTCGAAAATTAGGTTGCGACAGTCGCTGTCTCATTTTCGAATTTATGAAAAAATAAAGACCTCGCTGATGTGCCTTCACCCACGTCTAAATTAGTCCACGCTACGCCTCTGATGGTAAGGCACCTGTTCTGGGTTGTCTGTTCACTCAGACTCGCTTGCTGGATTTCTTTTTGCACACTTGACTACCAGGTAGCGGGTGGTCGTCCTCTTCCTCGTGGTCAGTGGAGTATATTTACGGCCTTTTTATTTGGGTGGTCGTCACTTCGTCTATGGATATGACCATTGCATGCGACTTTAGGTAAATATAAAAAATATATCCCAGGTATAATATTATAATATCTAAGTATTATAATTTTTATCGTTTTATTATTCTCAGGAACTGTATTGTATTTCAATACAAAAATGTCGGGAACTCATTGTAATTATCAGTAATAGAGTTTCTCACATATCCAGGGCCCACTTAATCAAGTTCACTGTATTTAATTATCTTTTTACCGTCTGTTGGTTGTGTTCGAATGGGAAGTCGGGCCTCTGACTAGAGACATTTTCCTCCATCTTCAGCCACCTTTCGGATCGGCATAATTATGACATTTACATGATGATACAATGACAAATGAAAAAAACCGATATAGCCATAGAATCGCCAAACTTAAGCCGCAGTGGGCAGGGCACATTGCTCGCAGAACAGATGGTGGAAAGGCTCTAGTGGCGACCGCGTATACCTATAAGTATGTTGGAAGACGTAGCGTTGCTAGGTTCCACAAGGGCAACCTAATACCTGGTGAGGGTCGCGGGAATCCGATGAATGTGAATGCGAGACGCACAACAGGACCTATCGTTGTGGCGAATCCGATGGCTGCGAAACGCATAGGTCCAATCATTGTGGCGACACTGGATGTCCAGTAGTGGACATCTTTCGACTGAAATGATGATGATGACAATTTATGACGACACACATAAAGGTGAAATTTTATGTACAAGTGCGTGCAACTTTGTTACTTCTTCACGTTCAAACGGCTTAACGGATTTGAATGAAATTTAGCATTTGGGTAGACCATGTACTTGTATAGGATATAGAATACTTTTTATTTTAGAAATATGTTTCATTGGTAAAATTTTCTTCTTTCTCACGAGCGAAGCCACCGAAGCCAAAGACAATGTATACTACGAGATAAATCGGTATTTCTTGACCGTCTTCGAAGCCAATTTAATAGTTTCATTTATTAAATATTAAGTATGGATGTCTTTAATAGTTAGCCATTTGTTTCAGTGTGTTTCTGCCGTATCTATTCAGTGACAAATAAATCCTATCTAATGAATTATGCGCTCAGTCAGTATATCATGAATCATGATCAACGCATTCATTCTTGAAAACAAGGATTTCGTACGTATCGGTAATTTATGTGTATATGTATGTGATATGTAAAGTATGTATTATGTGTATATGTAAAGAACTTTGTTCCACACTAAAAATTGCTCCTATATCGTGGGTGTATTCACTAACATATTATACCCGGAACAACGTTCCATTTGTATTATTACTTATTCTGTGGTTCCGTGCAGGAATCGAAACCGCGAAACGCAGCCAATCGCATTCGCTCGACCACTGCGCCAACCGTGAAGCCCAATGAGTAAATATTCATTCATTGATGCAAACATATCTAATGGTCATTTAATTGATGAAAATTCACAGTTGTGTACCGTAAAAATATATTATGTGCGAATTTCTTTTGTTTCGCTTCACGGGCTCACGGTGCGTTAATTTAGGCAAATCTTATTGCACTTAATTAAAATAAGAACCCTAATTAAATGAAAAACTATAAAAATTTTCTATTTTTACAATTACTTATTCTGTGGTTCCATGCAGGAATCGAAACCGCGAAACGCAGCCAATCGCATTCGCTCGACCACTGCGCCAACCGTGAAGCCCAATGAGTAAATATTCATTCATTGATGCAAACATATCTAATGGTCATTTAATTGATGAAAATTCACAGTTGTGTACCGTAAAAATATATTATGTGCGAATTTCTTTTGTTTCGCTTCACGGGCTCACGGTGCGTTAATTTAGGCAAATCTTATCGCACTTAATTAAAATAAAAACCCTAATTATATGAAAAAAATATAAAAGTTTTCTATTTTTACATAAACTGTTCAAAGTAACGGTTGCCAACTTTGAAGTGGTTACGTTATAAACAACGGTTTAAAGCATTTGACTTGAGCCTACCGTTTCTCGCGTGTGAATTTAAGTAAACATTAAACTGTACTTTACATAAAAGGTAGGTCAAACTGGATTATTATTGTACTAGGTGCTGTGAGCGGCTTCACTGGCGTCCAAGTAGAAATATAACCCGATAGAATATGCACCCGGGATAAAATAGTAGATTATGTCATCATCATCATCATCATCATTTCAGCCGATAGACGTCCACTGCTGGACATTGGCCTCCCCCAAATATCGCCACAATGAACGGTCCTGTGCGTCTCGCATCCATCGGACTCCCGCAACCTTCACCAGGTCATCGGTCCACCTTATAGGGGCCTTCCAACACTGCGTCTTCCGGGGGGGTTTGCGGGGGTTATGTGAGTAGGGGGATTTTTTTTAAAGGTAGGAAGTCATCCAATGACTTCTCGAAGGGCGTGTCAGACTTTCCCTGTCTAAAACCACACCTGTGTCCTTCAGTTGCCCTTTGCGTTCTAGGACTACGGATTTCCTTTTCAGAAAATCCCCGCGGCCCTACTGGGCCCCTACGGTTTGTTGACATCTCTTTGAAGAGCGCGTGGATCACTACGCGTTATTGACGACTGGGCTCGGTCCGGTCGATTACCGGACGGCCGGATGGCGAGCTACCCACTACTCGACATCCGCAAGCCCGCGTCTACCGTGGCTGGTAGTCGGGGTCGGAATCTCGGCGGCTGGGGCGTGAGGACATTCGTTCCGTCACTCGTGCGGCATAGGTATAAACCATAGATATCCGTGGTATAACCACACAAATATTATAAAGGCGAAATTTTGTAAGTGTGTATATTTGTTACTGTTACACGCTCAAATGGCTGAGCGGATTTGGATGAAATGGAGTATGTTCCTTAGGATAATTATCTACTTTTATGCGGGCGAAGATGCTGACAGAAGCTAGTGTATAGGATTTCAGATTTGGTCCAACCAACCAAACCCAAACCAACCAGCACCAGCCCCGTACCCAACCAGAACCAGCGCCGTAGACTCATCGCATTTTGCGTGTGGTCACGGCATTATACTGAGCGTTCGGCCGTTTTGCGCGGATGTGGCGCATATTTCTTTCACATAATATACTTATAATTTGTTAGTTCTAAATTTGAGCCTTGTTCCGCCAAATAAAATATATTTCTTTCTTTCTTTTTTCTTTGTATAGATTAAAGATTGCTTCGAGGCCGAATTTATAATCTTTGCTTCTTTCGTTTTTGGTGTACAATAAAGTTTTTTTTATTCTTGGGCTTTAATAACTGCCTCATACGACCTCGACCCTCCTGAAAGTGTGTTAATGAAAATAACAGGGTAATTGGTCAACTCGTACCGCATACCTACGGCCCATGTGGTACGAGTTTTTAAAATAAAAATAAATTATATTTTCATTGGTCAACTCGTCCAACGTTTATTTTTGTATGGAACTTTAAACCTTATCAACTTTTGGTACAGTTAGTAACACAAGATTAATAGTAATTATTTTTTTTAGTTTCGTTGTGTTCTTAGATTATTTCATATTTAAAAAATCTGACGAATTAAGAACTTCCTCTTTTTTGATGTCCGTTAGAAAAGTCAGTAACTACATTTTTTTTTTTGTTTCACTTTACAAGCAACCACACAAGTTCATGTGTTATCCGAAATTAATAAGAATGGTACACTTGCTGTTGGTACCAAGACTTTAAGGGAACATGTCCAAATGGCTGTATACTTTTATGCTCATGTTACAGCTAACACTTTTAACTTTATCTATAGGGTCCTGAGCTAATTCCACGTAATTTTCTGCATTATCATTTCCTAAGTTATTTTTGACAAAAGATTTCCAAGCCGCTGATTCCAAAGTATTCATTAAAATTATAAAATCGTTGTTTATCATCATAGTTTTTATTTGAGGCTAGTCGAAAATACCAGTCGTAAGCTAATTTGAATAAACAAAAATAACACCCATAATTTTTTTTTTTTTTGGTACCGAACGTCAATCGTGCTAGTTTATCACTCATCCACTATCGGTCGCCCACTGTCGGTCTAAGTCCTTGATATAGATCTTATAAATTAAAAGTCAAAATACGCCTTTTTACGAAAACCACGGTTTTTTTATTATTTTTTTCTCCCCATATACACCCTTAATGTAATAAAATGTATTCGAATTAATTAACCAACTGCACCTAGACGGCAAGATGATATTACCGGTTAATAACTTATATTGGCGGAATGCGAACACAGTCAAAATACCAAAATTGGTATTTTTTTCAGATGTGTTTAATTCCTGATGGCTACAACCCGGGAATCTTTAAGTCAAAAGTGAATAGCTAACTTTTAGGTAAGCGCGCTCCATCGTCGACCGCATCGTCGCTTTCCATCAGATGAGGTAGCGGTCAAGCGCGAACCTATCAAGAATAAAAAAAAAATTGAAATTAGACGAATTTTGACGTTCTAAAACTTTTATACTTACGACTTAATATCAAGTCATTCATCAAATTATATTACGAGATTACCAGCATCAAAAACTTTATATTTTTTGCAGACCTATGCAAGTTAATGATAAATCCTAAAAAAACTTTACTATTGGTTATATTATGATTGTATATGTGTTTATATATTATCCTTATTTATACTATTGATTGTTTAAGAACTTTAGAGTTCATTTGTAAAATTCATTTTAAAAATGTGATATTCAATTATAAGACTATCATAGAAACTCTAAAGATTTTTTACTTGTTTTGAGTTACAAGTTAATAATAAATCCTAGAAAGCCTCACTTACAACCACACATTTCTATTATATTATTGTTAAAACTTTTGAAATTGTTGATTATTTTATTATAAATATATGTATAAAAATAGTGAAATTTATTCATTATTTTTATACATTTATTTATCTCAGCACCCTAAGGTCCTGGACCTTTGGAAGGCGTACGAGGAGCCGAAACCAACTCGCAGAGGCCCTTTTAGACGCTTTTAATGGAAAGTGGTACGAACCGGTGATTATCCCTGTACGCACTATGCTAGTGCATCCAAAGACAACCCCCGGTTGGTGGGAAACTATTGCGACATATGGAAAACTAAGATATAAGGCTATGGTTTTTGGAGTCTTAAGTGGACTGGTGACCAGGAACTATGTTAAGACTATGGCCCCTGCCTAAACAATGATTATTATTATCTTTATAATTGTTAATTAATATCTTTATAAATGTTGACTATAATCTTTATGACGATTGCTTATTATTTTATAATATTTTTTATAGTTAATCCTACATGTATTAATGTTTTCTATTACGTCGTGTGTTAATTGATGTCAAATTTGTGATGGTTTAATATTTTCTGTTTATAATATGATAGTTTTGTGGTGATAAAATATTTTATAGCAAATTCGTAAATTTCTTTATTATTTCCACACTAACACTTTTGCTACTGATTGTACCTTTTCTTATTGTGATAGTGACGTGGGACGAGTTGACCAATGAAAATATAATTTATTTTTATTTTCTGCAACTCGTACCACATGGGCCGTAGGTATGCGGTACGAGTTGACCAATTACCCAAATAAATAACAGTGTCCAGATCTCCAGGTCTCGTTAAAGGTCACAATGGAAAAATGACTAATTCGATATGGTTGCAAAGCTTTTATTATAAATATTAAATAAGAAAAAACACAAAAGAAACGCTCTGAGTGAATGGCTTTTACCTATTCTTAGAGATTTCGATTATATTTCATTCTGATACAATAAAGGTGAAAGTTTGTATGTATGTGTGTGGGTATGTTACACTTTTACATGTTCTGAAATGGGAAGTAAGATACTTTTTACACCACCTGCTCGATGCCGGGCCTTGGTACAGGCCATGGTCCGAAGTGAGGAGGAGTAGCAGGCGGCCGCCTCCTTCTGCGAAGCAGTAATGCTAGCAAAGGAGGCGGTCGCACGCGCGAGAGAACGGCCCTCATGCCCCAGCCGCCGGGATCCCGATTCTGATTTCCAGCCACCGGCACCGTAGGCGCTGGCTTGCGGACGGCGAGCAATGGGTAGCTCGCCGTGCGACCGTCTGGACCGAGCCCAAGTTGTCAACGGCGCGTAGTCTTCCACGCGCGCCTTAAGGAGATGTCAGCAACCGTAGGGGCCCAGCAGGGTCGAAGCCTACTGGGGCCATGGGTGATGCGAAAGAGAACCCCGGGGCCCTGGAACGATGGCAAAGAAGGAACAGGAGTGGGTTTTTCGTCAGTAAAAGTCTGACACTATCTCTCGCTCCGCCCAAGAGCGGGTGATGTCATTAGATGATTTTCCCACCAAAAAAAAACCACCTGCTCGATAATGCCCTTTTTTACACCACCTGCTCGATAATGCCCTTTTATACGTCATATCAAGTCATTATGTCCCTAGGGAGATAATGTAGTATGGGCGATCCCTAGGGAATAATGAGGTTTGAATTTGGAACGTGAAAAACCGTCAGCATTATGTGAATTAAAATGTAGTGCATCAAACAAGTTTATTCAAATTTCAAACTGGCCACTAACAAAAAAAAAAACAGAATAAAAAAGTTTCTAAAAAAAAGTAATGAACAAGGTCCCGCGTTATAGAAAATTTAAACTATAGAATCTTTGAGTAGTGAATTTTGTTTGTTTCAAATCTCAAAATATTTTGAGTGATAGTTATGATTAACTCGTAAATAATACTTATATTTCTGTATTATATGATTTCTTTTACTAAATTGTCTTTTAATTATCTCACAGATGGTGTAAAAAGTAGAGTATCCAACACGGGGATAAAGCTGTCTTTGTCTTGGGCGGCTTGAATTCCTCACTTCTCTCAGGTTTCTTTATTAACTCCCTCGCAATGCTCGGGAGTTAATTACATAAATCCCTCACTATCGTTCGGGATTAAAATTAGCAACCTTCGTTTCGTTCGGAATTCAACATCCGCCACCCGCGACTTAAAGACACTGCTTTATCCCCTAGTCACATAATCTACTATTATAAATCATACAACCATCACATAAAGCAAGTCATTCTATCCCTAGGGAGATTATGTAGTAAGGGTGATCCCTAGGGAATAATAAGATTTGAATTCGGAACGTCAAAACCTAAAATGTACGTGCATCGAACGTTTATTCAAAATTCAAACTGGCCACTAACAAAAAGCAAAAACAGAATAAAACGTGGGTTACTGACGAGTTTATAAAAAAAGTAATGAAAGAGCGGGTGCGTTACAGAAAATTGAAACTATAGAATCTTAGAGTAGTGAATTTTGTTTGTTTCAAATCTCAAAACATGTTGAGTGATGATTAGATTAACTTGTAAATAATGCTTATTTCTCTAATATATGATTCGTTTTAATAAATTGTCTTTTACTTATTTATCTCACAGATGGTGTAAAGAGTAGAGTATCCAACACGGGGATAAAGCTGTCTTTGTCTTGGGCGGCTTGAATTCCTCACTTCACTCAGGTTTCTATATTAACTCCCTCGCAATGCTCAGGAGTTAAGTCTGACCCACACTACCAGCCACGGTAGACGCGGGCTTGCGGACGTTGAGCAATGGGTAGCTCGCCGTCCGGCCGCCCGGTAATTGACCGGACCGACCCCAGTCGTCAACAGCGCATAGTGATCCACGCACTCCTCATAGAGATGTCAGCAAACCGTAGGGCCGATGCCCGCTAGCTAGGACCGCGGGGAATTTCTAAAAAGAAACCCGTAGTCTTAGAACGCAAAGGGCAACTGAAGGACACAGGTGTGGTTTTAGTCAGTAAAAGCTCCGCCCAGAGTGAAAGAGGCATTAGATGATTTAAAACATTAAAAAAATACCTATTTACTTACTTACCTACAGTTAGTTCATTAATCTCTAGATGTAACACCTAATCGACATGCTAATGACCACTTGATATTCAGAAGTTGCGGGTTTTAATACGCACCGAGATCTTTGCCATTACATTTATTTTTTTAATTTAGCCTATAGGTACTTAACATCCCGCTGTTGTACAAAGGCCTCCCCACTCCCCAAATTCTTCCAGGTATCCTTTTCATGAGCCCCTTGTTTTGAATCATCCAATGATATCCCCCGCTCTTGGGCGGAGCGCGAGATAGTGTCAGACTTTTACTGACTAAAAAATCACTCCTGTTCTTTCTTTGCCTTCGTTCCAGGGCCCCGGGGTTCTCTTTCGCATCACCCATGGCCCCAGTAGGCTTCGACCCTACTGGGCTCTTACGGTTTTGCTGACATCTCCTTGAGGCGCGCGTGGAACCCTTCTTTTGAGGTGGGAAGTCATCAAATAACTTTTCTCGCTCTAGGGTGCAGCGAGAGAACGTGTCGAGGTTTTGCTGACTAAAATCTGCCTGTATTCCTTCAGTGTGCCTTTGCGTTCTAGGGCCACAGTAACTTTCGAACATTCCCGCGGCCCTAGCAGACTTGGACCCTACTGGGCCCCTTATAATATGTTTTGCTACCATCCCTTTGAAGCGCGCGTGGAACACAACGCGCCGTGGTTTTGGGTTTGGTCCTTTCCGGCCGGACGGCGAACTGTCCATTGCTTTTCGTCCGCAAGTCTTCGCTTACTGGGAATCGCCCTGCGTAGTTCCAGCCATCTCCTTCACTCGCAATAAGTACTGCTTCGCAGAAGGAGTTAACCGCTTTCCATTCCCTCTCACTTGGCCTCCTGAACCAGGGCCGGATGCGAAGTGTCGCTGCCCCCGATCATCTCCATGAGGTAAGGTTGCGCTCTGCCTAAGCGGGGCACACTTCCAGGTGGAAGTAATCCATCATCATCATCATTTCAGCCGAAAGACGTCCACTATTGGACATAGGCCTCCCCCAAATGTCGCCATAATGACCGGTCCTGTGCGTCTCGCATCCATCGGATTCCCGCGATCCTCACCTGGTCATCGGTCCACCTTGTGGGAGGCCTTCCAACGCTGCGTCTTCCGGAACCTTTCGTCCCCATCGACCATCTGTTCTGCGAGCAATGTGCCCTGCCCACTGCCACTTAAGTTTGGCGATTCTTCGGGCTATGTCTGTAACCTTGGTTCTCCTGCGGATATCTTCATTTCTGACGCGATCACGCGAGGAAACTCCGAGCATAGCCCTTTCCATTGCCCTTTGAGTGACTTTAAGCCTTCTGATGAGGCCCATTGTAAGCGACCACGTTTCGGAGCCATATGTCATCAATGGCAACACGCACTGGTTTCATTAGACATCATAGACTGTCGTCTTGAGACACTGTGGTATATTGGACGGAAGACACCGCGCAGCTTCCCGAACGCTGCCTAGCCGAGTCGGATTCGACGATTAACCTCTTTCTCGAAGTTAGACTTACCCAACTGGACCGTCTGTCCCAGGTAAACGTGACTACGTTTACCTAGGACAGACGGTCCAGTTGGGTCCACAACTTCGAGTGTAGAGTCTCCGAGCTTAATAAGAGGAAGTAATCCACCAACCTTAAATGCCTGTGCTCAAACCAACCTTAAATTAGCATAACAATATTCGCGACTTTAATTACTCGGATTGAATCGTACGATGAATAACATTAAATGAATGGATACAGTTATGTTCAGATCTCGTACAAATATTATGTTACCGCTCTCTCGATAATGGTAACACATCATTCGCAGAACGATTCGATTTGGACTATAATTATTTGATGAAGTATGATTGTTGTGTATCTCCATGTAGTCTGCAGTATTATGGTCAGTTATTGTAACTGCTATCAATCAAGGATATTTGATTACACTTCTCTCTCGATCCATTTATTTTGATCTTTATGCGGTCGAGTATTTTAAAGTCTTTCATTGAGGTCGAAGACCAACAACACCATTGATTAAATTTAAAGCATATGGAGTCGTGTTATTGAACCCACTTCCACAACTATCTTTATTTGAGCCCTTGCCATCAGCTTTTCTAAACGACTTAAAAAAAGGAGGTTCTCCAGTCGACTGGTTGTTTATTTTTTATTATTTTGTTCAGCGATATTTCCGCCTAATTTTATCCGATTTTGATGAATTTGGAAAAATCTGATGAAGATCTTCGGAGATAGGCAATGGAACTCTTCAGTAAATAAGAGCTATTCGGAAGTCGATGTCAAAAAACGAAGAAACAAAACCAAAAACATCAAATTCCGAATTTTAAGTAATTTTGCAATATTTCGATATTTTTTTTGGTTTTCCGTTGTATTTTTAACCGACTTCAAAAAAAGGAGCAGGTTATTTTTAATCTTTTTATATCTTCAGTGTCGCACATTGCACAAACGGCGCATGAAATGATCTTCCCATAATTAGCTTTACCAACACTTCCTAACAGTGTACTGTTAGGAGATAAGTGTTGGTAAAATGTTAGTGTTGTGTGTATGTAAAGTGTTAGTGTGAGAGGTGTATGTACCTCTCATCGCATGTCGCGCCCCCGACCCGACAGAAACCATCAATCAACACCATCAACCTGCGTGTTACGCTGTACCTCTCAGTCCGTAAAAAGCTGCACCATCAAAACAATAGTGGAACAGTTATGGAACAGTTCATTGTTGGTTCAAAGTTACACGGTCGCTCGTACCGTTAAGGTTAGGTTCAAGAACACCTGTAAAAGCAAAGAATTTAAATCATACTTATGATGCACTTCTCCCAGATTCTGGGAGATTAGTTGCATCCCATCGCAAGTATTTTTAGCATAACCTTTTAAACACTGTTAATCAGCTATTATCTCTTCATCTGATCGTCTTTGCCACATCCTCAATAAATATGGCTCATACAGTCATCCTGCTGACTCTAACCGTACCTTACCTTTCTACACATAAACCTACTTACTGATTCACGAGCTCATTAATCATGATTTACAATTAACTGTTAATGTATTAAACCATCATCACGATTCGATTAAGATCCCGATAATTTACTGACTTTGTTATAGGCTGCAGACTTCACTACCTACATAGTATAAACAAAACAAAGTCGCAACAGATTTTGATGTATATCTAATACATGCATAATAATTATAGTAGAGAAACACTGATAATTTTAGAGGTTTCTAATGTGATGTCGTTAATAAACACATTTTTCTGCGCTTACATTGCAAATGCTGGCTGAACCCTATGACATAGGTCAAAATAATGTACTACAGTATTGTACACCTTAAAAAAGTCTACAAAAAAGTGCGCGATGGTATATGTCTATCTCTTAGGGATAACCTACAATAACAATTTTTTGTCCTTTACTTTTTAAGAGAAATAATGGCTTATTTACGAAGCGATTTTAAGCAATACAGCATTAATCCATAACCAATCAAGTACCTTAAATACATTGTGAATTTAATGTAGATTAATATGGCCCTTTAAAGCATGTAATTAAAATGAATTTTTTCGAAGATATTACAGATTTAAAATGCAGGGACATAGCGGTTGCGGTGGTACGGGCCGGGGGCCGGCACTTGCCTATTAGATTTGAGCGTTGAGTGTTTTTCACATAGTCAATTATGTCGCCCTTTCAAGAGTAACATATAAAAATGACATGTTTGTATTGTCTAATGACAAAAAAGCTGTGAACGTTGTATATAAAGATATTCTGTAGTATATTTAGAATCAGCATTGCACCCGTGTAAAGCCGGGGCGGTTCGCTAGTCTATTATAATATGTCTATTAACCACTAGGCTGCAGTTAGAGGAGCTCGATCCAATTAAACAGACTTCTTTTTAATAGCATTATTTGTCTCAAACAATCTACATTACTAATTGAGCGGTTGCGAACCCAGGTAGGCCGCTGCAAACACAACTTGGCAAAATGGGGTTTTATAGACCCGTCGGATACTCAATGTGAGTGCGGTGCTCCTGTTCAAAACATGAGCCACATACTAGAATGCCCCAAGTGCCCATACACCTGCACTTTGGAGGATTTGATGAGTGCTACCGATGCTGCTATTAATGTAGCCACCTATTGGGCCCAAACAGTTTGACGAGTTTACCATCGAATCGATAAGAAGAAGAAGAAGATTGAGCGTCTGATTGATACCACCTTAGCCACTAGTTATGTTCTATGTAAGCTACTTTCTGGGTGATTAAAAAAAAAATAAACTACGGAAGCTCCGCTCCGCTCCCATCTTAACCTTCAAATCTAACCTGTCCGTGTGTGTGTCCCTACAACTCCAAGCTCGCTTCGCTCGCTCTAGGACTAAGAATATTTAGTTGGCATTGTAAAAAAGACGAATTAATTTCATCGCGTCGACCCCAAGCGTGTTGGAAAAAGGCTAGGGAGATCGATCGATGTGATCCCACCTGATGGTAAGCAGTGATGCATCATTGAAGGTGAGGTGCACTAGTTTATTAAGAGCATATTCACTCTAGCCTTGGAGACGAAATTGTAGTTGGACGGGAAGACCGCAGCTGGCAAATTGTTTCAGTCCTTTGATGTACGCATTATAAACGACGAAGCGAAAAGCTTAGTCCGGACCGGATACTCACTCTCGCATCAACCCAGAGCTTGAAATTAGTTGATAATTGAATTAGGTTTTTGTTATGATAACAATTACTTACCCCAAGACAGTACCTAATGATGTTAACTCCAAGAGCACCGTTTCTAACCCGGGAATCGAGGCCATGCGCTCTCGCTCAACAGCTGCGCTTACGCCCACTACATCCAAGGAGGCGGTTCAACATATAACTGTTTTTAACAATATCTCATAGTTAATATCCAGTAATTAGAAATAATAAAAGGTTTTTTTTTTTATTTTAGTATCTATCATTTTTATCTTTGTTGTTTTTTTATTAACGTGGTTAGCTCGTGGCTATATAATGACAGGCAAGGTTAAGCAATGCATACTGAGGTCGGTCCGTAGATGGGTTGGATGGGATTCATAAGTACATATATCACATTATATTCTTGTGTGTAAATAGAAACTACAACTACAAAATAATTAAAAAAAAAATATGTACCAGTTTTTCTATAATCATTCATTCGTTCAGTTTCATTACCTTTGCATTCTGATCTTTTAAAAATGCAATCGTATAAGTGAAAATGCAATCGTGATTTAACAATCATAATAAAAATGTAAATGTGAAATAGTTTATTTATTTATTTAAACTTTATGCACTAGTAATAAACACTGTACAAAGGCGAACTTAATGTCTTAGGCATTTTCTACCAGTCGACCTTAGGGTGGTGCTGAAATATAACATGGCAGGTGCAGCTTAATGGTAAAGAAATAGAAAAGAAATACAATAATAAATATATACTTAGATACATACACACAAATTAACAATGTAATTATGAGAAAAGAATCCAACAATTCAACGCTGTGATGATAACACCAACTTCCTGCAAATGTGTTCACGTGCCTTCACCTTAAAAGTCATCCTGATGTTCAGAGGGAGCGGAAGCGAGTGTAAATGGTTAAAACAGTTCTTTTATTATTTTTCAAAAATATCGTAACCTAATTATTCTAGCCCAATCTCTATCAATCTAAACGTACGTTTACAAGAACAATCGAAGTCCTCCACGTATACCTAGTAGACTAGTGACCCACCCCAGTTTTGCACGGGCGCAAATTATACACGCAAACCTTGCCCGTTTATTGGTCTTTCTATTAGTGGAAACCGCATCAAAATCCGTTACGTGGTCTCGGAGTAAACGAATAAATAGACAGACGCGGAAAGCCACTTTGTTTTATTTCTACAATGTAACCGTATCATGTATGTATAGTTGTTGCTAGCCATAACAATATTTCTTACGATAAGGTAAAACCTTACCTTCTCTGTCAAATCCATCCAAAGGTTGTCTGTAAAAAATCGCTTTTAGCGATAAGACCGCCCATTGTGACACCCTATTAATTTTAAGTTCCTAATGTAATTTGTATTTTTGGTGTACAATAAAGAATATATCTATCTATCTATCTATCTAAAACCTGTCAAGTGCGAGTCGGACTCGGTTACGTAGGTTTCGTACAGTCCGTAGCAAGAAAACGGCAAAAAAAAATTACGTTTCTTATAATTATGATTATTTAAAAAACACTTAACTAATTAAGAAGACTTAAAGTCACCCAAAGGGCAATGGAGAGGGCTATGCTCGGAGTTTCCTTGCGTGATCGAATCAGGAATGAGGATATCCGCAGGAGAACCAAGGTTGCCGACATAGCACGAAGAATCGCCAAACTAAAGTGGCAATGGGCAGGGCACATTGCTCGCAGAATAGATGGCCGTTGGGGCCGAAAGGTTCTGGAATGGCGACCACGTACCGGAAGACGTAGCGTTGGAAGGCCTCCTACAAGGTGGACTGATGACTTGGTAACGGTTGCGGGAGTCCGATGGATGCAAGACGCACAGGACCGTTCGTTGTGGCGACGCTTGGGGAGGCCTATGTCCAGCAGTGGACGTCTTTCGGCTGAAATGATGATGATAACTAATTAAAACTATATATATAGACTAAATGCTACTCCTAACTAAAATATGGCTCTTGGGCCATGGGTTCCGAGTGCACACACGCTTAAAGAACTATCCAAACTAACGCTTAGTCGACACTTCGCGTAACCCAAGGGCCGGCTTTTACCTCGGTCAGAGATTAAGCATTGCCATACAACGTGGCAATGCCGCCAGACTTTTGGCCACACTTCCAGTCGACAACGATGCGGAGGAGTTTTATGACGCCATATTTTAGTTAGGAGTAGGCTTTAGTGTATATATATAGGGTGACTGGTAATTAGTGTAAGATACTTAAACACGTGATTGTGCTCATGATAACCAACAACTTTTACTATGGGAACAAACCTGAAATCGCGAAGAAAAATCAGCTGTTCAGTACATTTACGTTTGCCTAATGTACTGAACAGCTGATATTTTTTTCGCGATTTCGGCTTTGCTCCCATAGTTAAAATTGTTTGTTATCATGAGCACAATCACGTGTTTAAGTATCGTACACTAATTGCCAGTCACCTTATATAATATGTAGTTTCAATTAGTTAAGTATTTTTTAAATAATCGTATAAAACATATTGTACATTGAATAAATAAATAAATAATTACCCTTTTATAATTATGGGAACCTCACTTAAATATTCTATTTTGTTTTTAACGCCTATTTATTGTTATAGCGGTAACCACGGCGGTAACAGATGAAATACATCAGCTATGAAAATTTCAACTTTCTAGCTATCACGGTTCATGAGATACAACCTGGTGACAAACAGACGGACAGTGGAGTCTCAGCAATAGGGTTCGGTTTTTACCCTTTGGGTACCTACGGAACCCTAAAAAGGTCTACAGAATTTGATCACCTATTATCGTAAGAAATACTATCAAAGATATTTATTATCAGATGCATAAGCTATTTGCACTCATACAGTAGATACCAGGATATCAGATTCCCCAGGGTCATCAAGGTCAGACAGCAGTTATAGGAAACGTTACATTCGAAGTTGGATGTGAATTCGATAAAATAAAACCAATTTTATTTACGTTAATGTAAACGTACACATAGCGGGATTATTCGAAGGAGTTACCGTGGCGTTCAAAAAAGGGTAACACTCTCTCTCGCTCACACGTAAAAAACAGTGTACACATACATTACTTACAAATCGTTAACAAGAGTCATCGCAGAAATAAAAACAAAAAAATCTCTAGCAAACCATAAAAATACTTAATCATAATTTTTATCATTCACTATCATAAAATAATTAATTTTTATATAATAATAATAAAATAATTATTATTCAATAATAATTTATCAAAATATAAGTTCATTAATTTCATTAACTATGAACATCGTTGAACCAATTCGACAAACGACATCAAAAAAGTCCATCAAATTAATGCGCAACTATTAATTTTAACCAGTTTAATAATGTAATGCAATAAATAGATTAAAATTCAATAAAAATGTTATTTATCTACAAAAAACGAACACTTCCATTAATTTAAATCACTTCTCATCAAAGTGAGTTGGAAATAGTGGCCTATCAGGTTTCAGACAAGATGCAAAGGAAGCTTAGGTACTTAGGTAGATGCCTAGGTAGGTACTTACTTATTTATCATGCATCATTGATTAGATACGTATCTTGATTGAATCGAATGGCTTTGTAGAGCTGGGCCCTTACTATGACGACGCACAAACAAATACCATGGATCCAGTACATGATTCTGGAGGAAGTGGTGGAATTTTTCGTCGGTATTTTCCTAATTTTTTTTTTTATAATCTTTACGTTTTTTTAATTTAAACTACTTACATTTTTAGTGAAAAAATGAATGAACAACTTTAAAAATTAAAAATGTCATCGGGGTTGATTAGAATAACGATTTTATCTATCCCGATGACGTTTTAATTAAGTAATTTTTAAATCAAAACCTTTTTTTTGTTTTTATTTTACTAAAAATATCATCGGGGTTGATTAGAATAACGGTTTTATCTACCCAGATGACTTTTTAACTAATTAATTTTTAAATCAAAACCTATTTTTTTTTTTTTTACAAAAAATATCATTGGGGTTGGTTAGAATAACGATTTTACACAGTCTAAATTTAAAAAAGTACAATTTTTTTTTTATTAGGAAAAATCCGACGAAAAATTCCACCACTGGGGGGTCCAGAATCATGTACTGGATCCGTGGTATTCGTTTTTTTTTATTTTTTATTCTTGATAGGTTCGCGCTTGACCGCTATCTCACCTGATGGAAAGCGACGATGCGTCGATGTCAAAGACACCCTGTATATGTAGCTCCATTCCTTTAACAGTTCAGATTAGGTCGTCAATGGTAGCACTGCTGGGTTCATTAACTTACGCATGTTGATCTTTAAAACCGAAAGCGAAAACTAAAACACATGTTAGAGTAGGTACGTGAGTTCCGGCGGGATCTCATGTTGAAATGGCGACAGCGACTATCGCAATCCAGTGCTGGGCACGCCATATTTATGGCGGTAAGTCCCCTCTTTGAGGCGTGGCTGGAAAGACCTCACGGTGTCCTCATCTTCCGCATGACGCAGGTTCTCACCGAGCATGGTCAGTTCGGGAAGTTCCTACACCGGATTCGTGCGGAAGTAACGCCCGGGTGTCACCACTGTGTGGACCGCTTGGAGGACACGGTAGAGCATACGGTAGAGGTGTGCCCTACTTGGGTAGAGCACCGCCATGTCCTCGTGGGGGCGATCGGCGGCAACGATTTCTCGCGCCGGCCCTTGGTACAGGCCATGTTCTAAAGCGAGGAGTAGCAGGCGATCGTAAATACATGGTTTTTTTGGGGTATAATATTTGTAGTGACGTAGTTAGGTGACGCCATCACGCTACGACCCACAGAAAAGTAACCAAAGACGCGGGTGAAACCGCGAGGCACAACTAGTAGTATATAACATTACGGGGTGATAGAGAGGTTAATGTTATTTGACTGGCTTTTTGAAGACAGATAGATATACACCACCAGTTTTTAATTAGTAGGGCTTATTAGAAAAGGTCTTGTTATTATTTAAGTAAAGTCTCAATAAATAATATTCATAAACAGCAAAGTTATTGGCGTTTGTTTATATCCCAAAATGTCACTCAATTTATGGAAATATTATACAGGCTAATGATTATGAATGAAAAACAATGGAAAAACACAGCGCGTAGTATTTTCTAGTAGCAATTGTTATGAATAATTGATTCAATTATGAATTTACCAATTATGACAAATTTTTGTGGAAAATTTTGGGATTTCGTTTTTTTTTACTTTTGACTAGGTAAATAAATAATATATTCAGTAACGGGTACAGATAGAGCCCAATATTTTTTTGTACTATTTAAAATATAGGGGTGTCTATTTTTAGCGTCCACTTAACCACAATGCAATGCACGTTGAAACCTAACAGCCTTCGGACAAATAAACGACCAACTTACTTCTCATACATCCGTTCAGTTATTACAATAGCTCATACTATTAGCTCGGACATATCAATGGCCTGATTCCGAGGCGTGGCTCTATAATGAGCCAGAACAGCGCCGGATCAGAGCACTTATCTTACCAATAGTGGAACAAAAAACTAATCTGTGCTACTAAGAATCGACAAGTACATGAGGTGAAGTTGTTATTGGAACCTAGTGGACTATAAAGAGATAATTGTTTCTGAACTTTCTTCGTTCTTTATCGTAACTAATACGTAGTTTTTTGAAGTTTTCCACTTTGGGCACCTATTGATATTTTTCGCAGGTACCATAGGTGGAAAACTTTATTATTTAAAATTGTATTCCACTTATGGCATCTACGGATCCTCCGGACCTATTATTATTATGTTATTAAACTCCCTACTTATGTTATTCGAAGATTTAATTTTCACATCCTAAAAATAATAAAATAACGTTCCAACACTAGTACCTATCGTAGCGTGCGTAGGTGACATAAGTGCAATAAAATTTTAAATAATAAAGTATTCCACATAAGGCACCTGTGAAAAATAGGTGCCAAAAGTATTAAATTAAATAACTTCACCCAATCTAAGGTGGAGCATGAGGGCGTATCAGAATTTTACTGACCACAATACGCCGGTGTCCTTGGCGTTCCAGGACCACAGTAAATCTTTCAAAAATTCCCGCGGCCCTAGCCCACGTGGTTGACGCTTTTTTTAACCGGCTTCATTTTAAGTTGGTAAATTTCTCCCGCTCTGTCATTTACTGACTAAAACCCACCTGTGTTCTACAGTTGCCCTTTGCGTTCAAGGACCATGGGTTTCCCATTTGAAAATCAACCCATGGCCCCCGACGTGCCTAAACGCTAAGACCTAGTTTAAAAATAAAGCACCCTACCTACCTATACCCTATTCAGGAAGCTGTGAGACAAAAAGTAAACAAACCATAAAAAGGGTTGCTTAAAAACATGAGTGAACCTGGATCAAAGAACGCTTGCACCTTTTCATCGCCGAAGAAATATCGTGCAAAGAAAACGCCAATGCATTCAACAGAAAAGGAAACTGTTATTAATGTATTCAAACACGTTGAAGAAACTTGGCCGAAGTTACCTACATTGTTTTCTTTGTTTACATTTTGTCTCAAGCCCAGATGAATAGGGTATAGTTCACCAACCACGTAGTACCCCATATTCTGAACAAGTGAACTATGAAGCTTCGATAGCTTTTTTGCGGTGTTTCGAAATTATGGTTAGACCATCAAATTGGAACATTGGAGTGAATGATTGTATGGTGTGGCCAACGCCGGTGGGTAAACTAGTGTAAATTATATGGTTTGGATCTCCGTGATCTTGTTAAACGGATATAGTGATCCGTATGGAATGAGACTGGAATCTAAGGTTCTAGAAAATGTAATATGAGAAATTTTCTAACGATGTGCGTTGTAAATAAAATAGCTGCTTAGGCTTATTTTTTCTTTCTAAGTTCTTTACGCTCACGTACGTGTATCGTGAGTGCGTTCACAAACTTAAAAAAAACACACATACATAAGACACTGTTGAGGCCTGGAACAACTATCTGTAGGCCGTACAAATTTTTGTTCCGTGCGGGATTCGAACTCGCGACACGCTGCGCAACAAACAATCACTCAACCACTGCGTCAAATAACTTCGTATATAAGTTACACACATTTTAGCAACTTGTATTTTTTTTCTCGAATCACATTCATATTGGGCTCACGTGAGTAATCAGACAGGCAAAAACAACATTTTCAATAACACCACAAACTACAGTTAACTTTCAAAAAAACTATCATCGATCAATTTATCAATTTCAAATTCACCACACCAAAACTAAATACTCGTACCGACATAATAAGAAAAGATAAAAATTCAAATTACGCAGTCACAAAACGGGCGTAAGTACAAAAAATCGAAGATTGCCCATCATATTTTTTTTTAAATTACATACTTATACTGGTTGTGTAGGTCGTTGCCCCCACGGCCTTGCTGGCAGGTATGCGCAAACGCCTCCGTACTTGCGTAATGACCATTTCTACTTGAGATAAGTTGGAGGTAAGATGGACGATCGGAATTTTACTAGGAGCTCGATTAGTCGTTTGTAAATAGGTTAGTTTAGTAGTACTCGCGTGTTTCTGAGATGCTCACGACTTTTTACAGTGTGAAGTTTCGCTTGCTAATGAACTAGTGAATCTTCTTGCATATCGTCAATTAGCTTTTTTCCCGCGGCCTTTTTCTCGTGTCCCGTATGTTAGGATTCGTCCAATTTTTCGCTATCAAAATAAACAATAGTTCTTTTGTGGTGCGAAATTATTAAATGACTTCGCCAGCTCTAGGGTAGAGCGAGTGGGCGTGTCAGACTTGTACTGACTATAATCCACTTGTGCCTGCAGTTACGCAAAAGGCACAGGTGTGGTTTTAGTCAGTAAAAGTCTGTCAGAGCTCTGATACCGCGATGGAGATATTTTTGAATTTTAGTTTCTATGTGGCGACTGGCGTTTGCCTTTCGAGTTGCGTTTAGCACTTGATACGAAACATCTCACATTAAGTACAAAACGCGTCAAAAATGATATTTAAAATCTAGAAATGACTAAGACAATATGACTGGAATAATTTGCCTGCTGCGGTCTTCCCGTCCAACTATAATTTAGGTGTCTTCAAAGCTAGAGTGAATAGGCTCTTAATAAACTAGTGCGCCTCACCATCAATGATTGCATCTCTGCTTACCATCAGGTGGGATCGCAGTCAAGCACTGGTTTATATCAATAAAAAAAAAAATTACTGCAAATTATAATAATCGTTCTTTACGGAACAACAAGCTTACCACACTTGCCTACCGCACTAACGGAAACATAACAAAACAATCAAATACAACAAGGACTAACCGACCCAGACCAGGTTATTATCAAGAAATCAATAAAGCTCAAGTTCCTATAACTTTTTTTATATATTTTATTATGGATAGGTTCGCGTTTGACCGCTATCTCTCGCGATGATGTGGCCGACGATAGAGTACGCTTGCCTAGAAGTAACCTATTCACTCTTGACTTAAAGACCCCTAGGTTGTAGCTATCAGGAAACACAGACTCCGTCAGGGAATTCCACTCCTTATCTGTACGAACAATGAATGTATTCCCAAAACGCTTTGTACGTGTGGGTGGGATGTCCACCATGAACCGGTGGCGGTGGTGCAACGCCGTACGGCATAGCTTATGCGATTATGCTATAACAGCTTCAGTAAACCCTAGCTTATCTATGCTTATCACAGCATAATCAGCATTACAATGTTTCCACTGCTGGGACTCAGGCCTCCTCTGTAGGAGAGAGAATGAGCCGTAATCCACCACATGGGCCCAGTTCGGGTCGGTAGATGTCACATGTTATCGATTTTTTAGTTCTAGAACATGCTAGTTTCCTCACAATATTTTCCTTTACCGTATTGAGAGCAGTGGCGATGAAAATAAATTGCACAAAGTAAAGCGCCTGCTTGGGTTTGAATTCATGACCTACAACTTTTAAGTCGACCCTAAGCCTTTTTTTTCCATCAGATAACACCTCGCGCTCTGGATGAAGTGAGAGGGAGCATCAGACTTTTACCGACTACCCCCCTGGGGCCTTACCATGAGTCCATGACGTCTTAAAATGTCAGAGTTACGAGCGAGAAAGAGGGATGAATATACACCATATAAAGCTCCCTTTAACAGTTCAGTTTGGGTCGTAAAATGGATCGCGTTAAGAGCTCGTAGTAGGACCTCTGTATTTCTCCAGTTGCCCTTTGCGTTCCAGGGTGACCCTTCCGAACCCGCAGCCTAGTAGCGTAGCTAGGCGTGGGCGCAATGGACCCTCGCCCACTGCCTCGCACCAACGGGGCCTCGCATATGCGAGGGCTCTTTAACAACGAGGGTTTGGTTTTACAATTTATAGGCTCGCGTTTGACTACTATTTCACCTGATGGTAAGCGACGATGCGGTCGAACACTGGGTTGCGACAGTCGCTGTCTCGTTTTTGAATTTATGAAAGAAAAAAGCCTCGCACCTTCGCCCACGTCTAAATTAATCCACGCTACGCCGCTGCCGCAGCCAGCCCTGGCGATCTTAAGCCCTAATGGCTTACAGTATACATCAAACCAGTTATTTCTAAAGGACTAGCAGCTCTATTAGATAATGAGAGAAAAGTATACGCCTCAGCTACTCCGATCAGTGTAAATGTCACAGATAAGATGTGATCTTAAATGTGAGTGAGGTGCAAGGTGCGAGTAACTGTTCTTGCATAATATTAGCTTCGTAATTGAGTGTGTGATAATGACCTGCTCTTTAAATATAAATATGTATGATGGTGACGAACGGCCAGAATGTATTTACTTGCAGACACGATGTGTCTATTAAATAACCTGTACGAATAAATTATAAGGAGAAAAGATTTTATTTGTAATAAATAAACTTTGACTGGCCTGTTGGTCTAGCTCTAGTGGTTAGTGGCCCTGACTGCTATGCCGGAGGTCGTGGGTTCGGTTCCCACCCAGGATTAATGTTTGTGCGTTGAGCTCGATCATTTGTTCTGTGTCTGGGTGTAATTTATATATATTATGTATTTAGAAATATATAAGTATGTTTATCAGTTGTCTAGTACCCATAACACAAACTCTGCTGAGATTGGAACTAGACGGCGTTGTGTGATAGTTGTGGAATATTATTATTATTATTACAACTCAAAAACTACTGTAACGATTTTAAAAATTCTTTCTCCAGGTAGGTAGAATACATGGATATCTATGTTTATCACTGAATGACATAATCTATCTATATATTTTCTACTAAAGCGCGGGTGAAGCCTCTAGCAGAAACTAGTAGTATAATAAAATAGATAGATAGTCCACCGAATAATCTGACAAATAAATAAATAAATAAAATAAATAAATATAGTGTATTGGGGTAAAATCGGCGCTGGGGTAAGAACGTATAAATCAAATATCCCACTTTGTTGGCTATATTTTTTAATACTAGCCACATTGTGTTGCACGTCATTATGTTCCCCGCCTCGCCCGGCAATGTGTCTAGCATTAAAAATAAAGCTAAATAAGTGGTATAATTTATTTATAAGTTCTTACCCCAGTGCCGATCTTACCCCAATCTACCTTTACTACTTATCGAAACATTTGTTAATTTCTAATGTTTTGGCTAATGGGTCGCTTTGTCAGTTGTAGAAACGAGCCACCCCTACTTTAGAAAACCCATAGCTTTGCCTTCAGATCGATGAGATTATATCTCGTGATAAGTGAGCAAGCAACATATCAACAAGCCGCGACTAACTGTATGCAGGGTCATAAGCTTTGCACACTGATAGGTAAGACGCGATAAGATGTTATGCATTTATTGAATAACTAACCGTTTCCTCTACCCTGGCTTGTGCATAAGGATTATTATATTTCATGAAGATGGATGCAAAGAGCTTTTACACTACACTTACTCGAAAATCCGCTCTTATCCGTTTTTCGCACTAGTGCGGAAAAGTGCGCGTGCTCGCCACCGCCTCAATTTTATTACTTTTATCGTATCAAGCTGGACGCTAACTGACCCCCACAAGTCGAGAAATTTTTTACTGCAGCCCTCGGCTCCATAACACCCTCACCTACGGCTCGTGCGAATGCTGCCTTGGTCGCGATGCTAAACTTTCTCCACTTGTATCAAAATGTACTAGTACTATTCGCGATCAATTTCTCAGGATATTATGCATACGTAGGGATAAAGTTCTTTCGAGAATTTCTTGGGATACCACATAATTATTTGGAGAGACCAAAGCCATCTCACAAAGCCCCTTTTTTTGAATGGAAATCATCAAATAACTTTTCCCGCTCTGGGTAAAGCTAGATGGAATGTCAGACTATTCCTGACTTAAGCCCACCTGTGTTCCTTCAGTTGCCCTTTGCCTTCCAGAGCCACGGTGACTCTTTCGAAAAATTTTTTCGAAAATATAAGACTTAGCTTTTACCCGCGACTTCGTCCTTCTGAATGTCGATTATTGTGGACACGAAGTCAAAGCCAAATAGAAAGTAGCCTATGTCTTTCCTTAAAGTTCAAGCTTATTCCTTACCAAATTTCATTAAAATCGGTTCAGTAGTTTAACCGTAAAGGGTAACAGACAGACAGCGTTACCAACTATCTTATTTTTAATACAGACCAGACGATTGACGCCGGTCATGGAAACATCATATTTTATTAAAAGACCCGCAAAGATCATAGTAATATTGCTGAAACGAAAAGAATACGGAAATCCAACTCAAGACCTAGCAAAGTAATATCTATTTCCATACCGTTGAAATCATCGTCATTTCAGTCACCAATAACTTTAAACTCTACAGTGCTCTTTACCGTAATCGTCGTGAACACTATTAGGAATAGAGGTTAACGGTAATAATCTATTAGTACCTAACCATAGAAAATTCCCATTAGGAATTCCCATACAAGTCTAAAGAACTTTTTATGGTGGGAATGAACCTAGCTGTCCAGGATGTCGGGACCTAACTGTCAGATGTAATGACTTAGAGATTCTATAGCCAATAATTTCATGTATGGTCCCATCAATAAAATATGAAGGAATGACGAGGAAGCGTGCCCATTTGTTAATGATGTGTTATGGGCCATGGCAATACGTTCACCATTGCTTGATTCGAATTTGTTAGATAAGTTCGCACATTCTGAAAGTAGTACATATGTTCAGAATCGGCTACAGAATTGATTTCAGCTATTTTTAAAATATGTAATTTTTATCCGTGTTTAATGTAAGTGTTTGTGTGTGTGCGTACCAATATTGCAATACCAATTGATATAATAATATGCGCTACCAACCTACCAGTATAGGGCGTCGATTCCCATTTTATTTGCTTACAATTAGGACAACTAATTTTTCTTAAAAACACTACATTTTAAATAAAATTTCAGTGTTTGAATTATGATTGTAACTTGATTTCCTAATTGAGGTGTATACCTAACGGTGCGTATTATTCCAGTTACCTACTTACATGTTGTCTAATACACAAATTATTATTGCGTTTTTATTTAGAAAGTTATTCAAGTAACTAAAATAAAAAACTTTCTTTAGACTATAGTCCACCAGGATGTTGGAACCTAACTGTAATTTTATGTATAGTCCCATCAATAATTATGAAGGAATGACAAGGAAGCGCGCCCATTGGCTAATGGTATGTCCGATAAGAAAGATGGAATATGTATATTCATTACGGTGTCGCAAGTTGATGAAATTGTATAGGGTGATGTAGTTACATTAAATTCTGAATATATTATTATGAACCTTTGTATTCATCTCTTTGAGATGCGCGTGGATCGGCTGGACGACGAGCTACGTCGTCCGCAATGTCGTGCCTACGGTGACCAGCCCCCCTAGCCAAGTTACAACTGTTTCGTTTCGATTCTCTTTTCGTTGATCGCTTGGAGTCGGCCACGCCTCCTATTCCTTTGTGCTGACCATGTGACTGAGCGTTGAGATGACGTCAGAACAAAGGAATCGGAAGCGTTACCGCCTCGAGGCGATCGACGAAAAGAGAATCGAAGCGAAATGGTTGTAACTTGGCTAGGGGGCTGTGATCGCCCTGCGACTCCCGACGCTCGAGGCGTCTCCTGGGCGGCGGCTGGAGCGTGAGGATATCCGTTCCATTACGTTTGCGGCCATCTCCTTCCAGCA
The DNA here is from genome assembly GCA_905147345.3 of Mythimna impura. NCBI lineage: Eukaryota > Metazoa > Arthropoda > Insecta > Lepidoptera > Noctuidae > Mythimna > Mythimna impura. The sequence continues at coordinate 22,985,671 of LR990342.1, read as the reverse complement.
TTACTACTTGGCTGAAGGAGGTGATCGCATCCTATTTTCTCTCGGTCCGGACCATGGCCTGAACTAGGGCCTAGGGCCCGGCGCGAAAGGTGCCGAATTCCGCCAATTATTATGAGCCTGCATGTGCTGTCCTATTCCAGGATGAAGGCCTTCCTTCCCTCCTTCCACTTCCCTCAGTGTTCTGTAAGTTTGGGCCGGTCTTTTAAGGAGTCCAGTTCATTCCTGAATAGTCCTTATTATGCTGAACAATTTTTTTTTAAATCTTTATTAAAGAGCTTTGGAACGGTTACAAGCCGCCGTGCCGGGGAGTGCCGTTTGCAACCGTTTGAAAACCGAAATGACAGATTCGTTAATTCATTATGTTGGTACAAATGTGGTAGTACCAACAACATAATGAAGGCACGGATCTTTTCCATAAAGTATAATAATTGAAAAGTCATTGGATGACATCCCGTCTTAAAAAAAAAGAGCTACATAATAGTATATTTTATAAAATACAATAATTTAAAATAACTTAAAATTCAAAACTTAGCTATGATGAAGCGACATAGACAATATTGTGACAAAGCATCTTAATAAAGATTTAAAAAAAAATATAGTTCTGCATAGTAAGGACAATGAGTATAAACAACACTAATCTGTACAATGGCGCCAACAAAAAAGTTAAAAAATACCTCATCTCTCAAGTAGTTATTACTTCTAACATGGTAGGCTTCATATTTACTGTTAGCTGTTTAACACGTTATAACTGTTGAGTTGACTGTTTCTGTCCGTAATCTCTTCAGATTATTATGGCGTGAGGTGGTTTCAATTTTCTCTTATGTTATAGCTCTTATAGTAACTTGTTTTGTGCTTATTATAGTAGAGTGGTCACCGCAAATCTATTGATTTGTTGTTCTTGTAAAGTTGAATAGTAACCGCACAGACAGTGCTATCTGCAGACTCTCAATTAATATATTGTATTAGGAGAAGTATTGTCTATAGACTTCTCCTAATAAAATTAATTGAGAGTGATATAAAACGTTCTGTTTTATATCACTCTAAGTAAGTGTTTTTATTAAAATGATTTAAAACATAAAAATTAAAAAATGCGAAACCTGAATATAGTTAGATCTTGTATGAACCGCATGCTCAGAAATAAATGAATTATTATTATTATTAAAACAGAATGAACTGAAATAAATGTGTTTTTTTTAAGGTGGGAAATCACCTACCGTTCACTTCTACCGTTCTAGGGCGGATCGGGAGGGCGTGTCTGACTTTTACTGAATAAAACCAAACGTATGTTCCTTCAATTGCCTTTTGCGTCCCAAGACCACGGGCCCCCCTTTAAGTCCTTCAATTGCGTTTTGCGACCTAAGACCACGGACCCCTTTTAAGTCCTTCAATTGCCTTATGCGCCCCATGACCACGGGCCCCCCCCTTTAAGTCCTTCAATTGCGTTTTGCGACCTAAGACCACGGACCCCCTTTTAAGAAGTTGACCCATGGCCCCAGTAGACTTCGGCCCTGCTGGGCCCCTACGGTTTTACTGATATCGCTCTGAAGTGCTCATGAAACACTAAACGCCGACGACGACTCGTGCTCGGTCCGGACGGTCACCGGACGAAAATTTTTTTCGAAAGAGTTAGCGTGGGCCAGGAACCGCCATTGGAAACTAAAGGGAAACGGGTGGGATTTAGCCAGCAAAAGTCTGATAATCCCTCTCGCTCAACCCAGATCGGTAGAAATTATTTGATGATTCCAATTCCACCTCTAAGAAGAAAAAATAACTAGTCCATTTTCAGTTTATTTCATCATCACAGCTCTCAAAACGGTGAAGGAAAACATCGTGAGAAGACAAAGTCAAAGTCAAAGTCAAAAGTTTTTATTTCACATAGGCCTACATGGGCACTTATAAAACGTCAGAAGCTAGAGCAGACATGTTCTAGAACCAAAAATTCGAAGACATGTGATATCCAACCCGTACTCGACCCGCGTGGTGGATTACGGCTCATTCCCTCTCATTCCCCAAAGATGGAATATGTATTCATTACAGTGTCGCAAGTTAATGAAATTGTATAGGCTGATGTAGATACAGTACATTCTGAATATATTATTATGAACCTTTCTATACATCTCTTTGAGAGACGCGCGTGGAACGGCTGAACGACGAGCTACATATTGCTCATGAAGGAAAACATCGTGAGGAGACATGTCCTAGAACCAGAAATTCGAAGACATTGTGATATCCAAACCGTACTCGACCCGCGTGGTAGATTACGGCTCATTCCCTCTCCAAAAGAGAAAGCTTGGGTCCCAGGAGTGGGAATATTATAAGGCTGATTGCGCTTTCTATGAACTAGTCCATCATTAAGCTGTTGATCCCCGCATTAACGCCGGCGTTCACGTGCCATTGTCTTTCTATTGTGTCTCTAATTACGCACTCAAAAGGCTAAGAGTTCACTTATTAGATTTAGAATGACGTAACTTATTTAATGATGCAAAATTCTCAGTCACATGAACTGAATGTGACTGAAAATTTTCAGTTCAATCGATTACGGGTAGCCAACTGTTTCGAAATTCATTCGTAGGTGTTGCCATAAATAAAAAACATACATACTAACATTGCAGTCTAAATAAAAGCTTGTAAAATATGGACAAAACTAAATTGCCTATAAGACAAGCCTACTTCACATTTGCACAGGCAGCTTAACGGTTACTTACAAGTTATGTTCACAGTTAAGCGATGGATTTATTAACTTGACGCCCACTCGTTCTATGGTTAAGTTTAGGGTTGCCATATATTCGGGTTACCCCGGATTTGTCCTAGTTTAAAATGCGACCGGGAGTAACCGGGCGGGGTCTTATTCATAGTCCGGGTATAAAATTCTCAAGCCATGACGCCACCGCCGCGACAAACGTCAACACTAGATATTTTATTTTTTTATTTTCACATTATTGTTATTGTATTCATAAAAGAGTACATAACAATTTGTGTTTTATTTATTTCAAGAATTACTGAAACAAATCTAGATTTTTTTTATTTGTAAGAAAATTCTGTTTTGTAACTCAAGATGGTGAAGCTATAAGTTTTTTTTTTTTTATACATACATATTTTATTTACGCAGTAAGTCAAAAGGTTGGGTTCTGAGCTTTAAAATCCGGGGTTTTTACACTTTCTGTCCTGTTTGCCAGATTTTAGAGATGAAAACCCTAGTTAAGTTGGGAGTAAGTAAGTGGCGCTCATTGACTTTGGATTATGGAAAGACTGGAAGAGTAAGAACTGTATCTCGCTTGTTTTAGTGTACTAACACTCATCAATTTGTACTAAACTGTAAATGCGCCATCTGGTGACAACAACGGAAAACCTCTTTTTTTTCTATACTACGATTTACATAAGCAAACGTTTACGAAATGTCGTACTAGGACCAGAATACATAGTGAAACTAGTGCGAGTTTTTTTTTCGAATCTGTATTTGTAAGTGTTTGAGTCAACATAAAGAAATGAATAAGTCAATCAATTGGTACTACAACTGAAAAAGCGCCGTCTGGTGGCAACACGGGTAAATTTTTTTCACCATGAGATTTCAAACTAACATATTTGAACCTCTGGAAATCCACATCTATAAAAGAGAACATTATGAAAAATAATTTAATTAAAATTACCTAACCATATAATATGACCAAACGGTGACTAGGCCTTCTGAGTGGGCATCTCCTACAGTCACTGACGAGCTGGGTGGTTCTCTACTCCTTGGCAAGTCCAGGTGAGCCAGTACATTAAGTACCTTGGCTTAACCTTGGACAGCCGGTGGGGCTTCGAAGAGCATTTTGAACGCCTGGTCCCTCGCGTTGGAAGGGCTGTGGGTGCTCTGCACAGATTGCTGCCCAATCTAGGAGGACCTCGGGAAGAAGTTCGTCGCCTCTACGCGGGTGTCGTGCGATCGATGGTCCTTTATGGGGCACCTGTGTGGTCAAATAGACTATCAGGTGTCCGTCGCTGCAGGGCTAAAATCAATAGTCTGCAGCGTAGGATGGCCATTCGCATCGCACGTGGATATCGAACGGTATCTTTTGAGGCGGCAACGCTCTTGGCACGCTTTCCACCATTAGACATCCTGGCAGATATGGACGCGAGGGTCTATAGCCAGATTCGCGACATACGCCAAACTGGTAATAGCGTGCCAGGAATCGTAGTAGTAAGGCTGAGGCGGCAGGAACGGCGACACGCGCTCGAGAGGTGGCGCGAGCGGCTACAGCAGCCGCAATTCTCGCGTAAGCGCGTTGTCGAAGCCGTCCTGCCACACTTCGAAGCCTGGCTGAAAAGAGGAGAGCGCATCTCCTATAGGCTAACTCAGGTACTGACCGGGCACGGTTGCTTCGGTGAGTACCTGAATAGGATTGGGCGAGAGGCCACGACAAATTGCCACCATTGCGGAAGTGACCTTGATTCTGCACAGCACACGCTCGAAGAGTGCCCTGCGTGGGCCTCTGAGCGGCAGATTTTGGTTGCCAAGATCGGGCGGGATCTGTCTCTGCCAGCAGTAGTGAGGGCTATGCTGGCGGAGACAGATAATTGGAGAGAAATGGCGTCCTTCTGCGAGACCGTAATGGTCCAGAAGGAGGCCGCTGAGCGGGATCGTGAGAGGACCGATCCCACTCGTAGAAGGAGGCGTCAGAGGGCAAACCGCCTCGACGCCTAAAACGCTGAAACCCCGCTTGCAATATTTAAGGTAGGCGGGACTCCGAGGTCACGGGCTCTCAGAGTGGGGACTCTGTCCGCCCGCCAAGTGACTTCAGGAAAGACGGTGGCACAGTGATCACGTGCTACCGTGCACAACGAGGCTAAGGGGAGACCTCTCAGTCTCCTCAGGGATGTGCCCTAACAGGCGTTGTACAGAGGGGGTTCCGGGGTGGTCTTTTAAGAGGTCACGGGGCCCTCTTCCATGTGCGGATGGTGATCACCGGGGTGGTTTTAGTGAGGTAAAAATCCCACACTCCCTGGGCTTTTCCCCAAAAGTCCAGGCGCCTTTTGAAGGTTTCCCCCCGAAAACAAAAAAAAAAAAAAAAAAAAAAAAAAAGGCCTTCTGAGTGGGAGTTTGTTATACGTGAACGCGATCAACACGATTATGACGTCCAGCGATCCGATTGGCCCGCTCCAAGCTTTTAACCAATCAGAGAGCCGCATGCGGTACACGTTTCGATCAACTCGCATTCAGCTGACTCGGCTCACAGCCACAGAGTAATAAAATTCGAACAATTAAGTTTCGAAATAGCATCGGACACCCGAGCCCGTCCGGAGCTAAGGGTAACAATGCATTTCTCAAAGGAGCACGAAAGTAAGAGACAAATGTCATCGCCTCTTTAGCTCAGTGGTAGAGCACTGGTCTCGTAAACCAGGGGTCGTGAGTTCAATCCTCACAGGAGGCATATTCACAATTGACATGATCTTGTTTTATGTTATAACTATTACATAAGAGAAAAAATAAAAGTTATTTAAATTGGTATTAAACTATGAAATGGTTTTATGAAACTGCATACTTTTAACTGTGGTATCTTGAGATTGATTTGAAATTAAATATTATAATTATACAAATAAACGTTTTTTATTTTTTTGTTTTTGATTATTTGTAAGGAGCAATCCCGCGTATACCGCGGAATTTGGGGTCGTAGGGCTCTTTGGACCAGGACTGCGGTCCCAATTTTCACGTTTGAAAATAATATATTTTTTTGAGTAGTATTTTGGGACCACAAGGAAAAAGGCATTAAAGTACAGTTACCAAAACAACTATTTATTTTATTTGTAGTCGCAAAATACTACTCATTTTTTTTTATTGTTGGAAAACAAAGAACCTTACGACCCGGAATTGGGTCCATCATCATCTCCCTAGCCTTTTTCTAACTAGCTTGGGTCGGTTTTCAGTCTTACCGCATGAGGCTGAATACTCGTGTATTACGTAGAACGCCTACCTATCAGACCTCGACAACCCAGTCACTAGACAACACGACACTCCCTGGATAGACTGATGGTCAGACTTTCTGGCATCTGACTACCTGTCTGTAACGACTGTCAAAGATCTACAAATGACCACCAGGACCAATGGCTTTACGTGTTTTCCGAGGCACGGAGTGTCAGTAATGTCCTAGATAAACTTAGAAAAGTTCATATGAATTGAAAAATTCACATTGTTACTTGTCTAGTTTCAAACCCGCAACCTCATGCATTAGAGGCCGGTGCTTTAACCATTGGGCTACGACTCTCAAAAAGTACTGGAGACCGATTTAAAAACCCCTTTCACCAATAGAATACTACTTTATCATAGGCATATGGGTCGTAAGGCTCTTAGGACCGGGACTGCGGTCCCTTATAAAAATATTTTTTTTTAGTAGTATTTTGGGACCACAAGCAAAAGGCATTAAAGTACACTAATAAAAAAAACTGTATTTAATAATATTCACACAACTATCACACAACGCCATCTAGTCCCAAGCTAAGCAGAGCTTCTGTTATGAGTACTATACAACTGATAAACATACTTAAATATTTCTAAATACATACATAAAGATAAATTACACCCAGACACAGAACAAATGATTATGCTCATCACACAAACATTTGTCCTAGGTGGGAATCGAACCCACGACCTCCGGCATAGCAATCAGGGCCACTAACCACTAACAGGCCAGTCGATACGATTTATTTTAATTGTGGTCCCATAATATGTACTACAAAAAAAAAAAAAAATTGATGGAAGTTAGGACCGCGGTCCCGGTCCAAAGAGCCCCCACGACCCAAACATTTATTTTCTTCTTTCACGCGGGTGAAGCCGCGGGCAGAAGCTAGTCAGTGATAACGAAATAAGACGTATAAGCTAACCTATACCCACCTACCTACCTTACCTACCTTATTTACCTTGTTTTTTTTTTTTAACCTTATTTTCTATGTAGACTCCGTTCTACGCTATGAGGTTGAGGTTAAGATCAAAATGCTCAACGAGTTGTGGGCGAAAATGTAGGACTCTCGTCCCACAAAAATATAAGATTTATTTATTAATACTTTATGCACTATAAACACTGTACAAAGGCGGACTTAATGCCTTAGGCATTTTCTACCAGTCGACCTTAGGGTGGTACAGAAATATAACATGGCAGGTGCAGCTTAATAGGTAAAGAAATAGAAAAGAAATACAATAATAAATATAATATATACTTACATACATCATACAAATTAAAAATGTTATTATGAGAAACATATCCAACAAATCAACGCTGTGATGATTACACCAACTTCAAAGATTTAAGATTTTCTAAGAGAATAAAAGGTAGCCAAACATGGCCTATTTTAAGTGGTTAATACTGAAATATGTTTTACATCCTATTTTATGATGTTTTTTTTTGTTTCACAGGTACAAAATGAGGACCCAAATATTTTTAGGTTTCCTTATCTGGGCGTCTGCAAACGCCTTAGACAGCGGAGATAATAAATTTATGAAGGATTATGCAATGCTAAAGGTAAAATATACATATATATATATATATTTATATTTTAATTAGATTGAATAATTACAAAGAATGTAAATAAAAATAACAAAAAGTGTTCGCAGCCGGTAGGATTCGAACCTACGCTCCCAGAGGGAATCTGATTTCTAGTCAGACGCCTTAACCGCTCGGCCACGGCTGCTCATGCCTTCATTGCTAAAATTTACGTTCATACACGACAATAACATATTATACCGTAATTAAAAATGGTAATTATTTTCATGAGTGCTTTGTAATACAAAGCACTTCCATTTTGTTTTATTTTGAAACATAGGATTTTGTTACATTTTTTTTTCTATAAAACTAAAAATCACGGAATATATTGGTACAGATATTTTTAGAATATTTATGAAAAAAAAATGCAGTGCCATAAACCCACTAAAAACACATAGAATTGACGTTAATTTCTCCATAATCCCTTGAACATCCATGGCCGGAGGTAAATGCACACAAACTGGTGCTACACAGCCTACGCTCGCATAGACCCCCGCTGACCATAAAATCCATTTTCTTTGCGAAATATTGATTAATTTACTTAAAATTATGCTATGTACATTTGCATTCTGAAAAACACTGAACCAGAATTTTTTTGTGTAAACATATTTATAGATAAAATTCGTTTGAAAATATCATAATTATGTTGATAATTTTATAGGTACACTATTAATTTTTTATTTTATTTAATATTGCATGAACTATAATTATGTGAAATTGTAAATTAACTAATGCATTCTTATTATTACGTAAAATTTAAACTAGAATATGTAATTTATAAGAATTTTTTTTCAATTATTAATAATTATTCAATAATAAATACAACTGCAAAAATTGCAATCGCTCTTCGAAATGTATGAAAGAATAAAATTGTGTTTTATCCAATTACTGAAATTGCATGAAACGTTAACTTTTATCAAAATATTGCACGAGAATCAAAACTAAAATTGTTTACGAAAAATATCATACTTTAAAATGTAAAAACTACTTGTTAATGTTATTTTTGCAGATCTACGAAAGCTGTTTTGGCACACAACTTTTGAAACAAATAACCAAAGAACTAAAAGATGCTTATGCAAAATGTTCGACAGCGCCACCTATGAAGGAACCGTTGAACTCGCATATCCCGCCACTGTTCCTCAGCAAATTACCGCCCAGTTTTTCAATGGACTCGAACTCGCAAACAATGCCTAAGCCGCTAGATGGCGCTATTCACAATAAAGATGATGAAGGAAATATCCAAGATCAAGTACAACAACAACAACCACAAAAGCAAACAATGGGTGGTGTTTTGTCTTTCAGACCACATGGAATTAATGTAAGTACAATTTGAATTAAAAAAAAATGCAAAAAGAGAACCGATGCCTCCTGTGAGGATTGAACTCACGACCCCTGGTTTACGAGACCAGTGCTCTACCACTGAGCTAAAGAGGCTATGATGAAGGTCGCGAAATATTGTACCATAATCCGAAATGCTGTATATGAACAAGTTTTTTTTTAATATACATAACATCATATTTATAGGTCACTATTATTATCAGCTTGTTAAGTAACCATTCCTAATTAGAATTCTTTTGTTTTTTTTAAACGATTATAGCTGTACAAACAAAACTTGTAAACAGTTTTAAATTAGGTACCTATTACTATTCAGTCATTTATGTTTGCTCAATAAGAAAAATATACATAATTCATATATTAAAATTATGTAAATAGATATTACTGCTACTCGTTTTTATGGGTATGATAGCCGTAAGTAACTATTATTATTATCTCTAACGGGTAAAGATAACAGAGTTATATAAAAAAAAATAGGTATGTAAACATTTTAATGTCGGACATATTGCTACGATTAGAATAGACTAAAGTATTAGGTATTACGATTTTTAGGGTTCCGTACCCAATGAGTCTAAAACGCTGTCAGTCTGTCTGTTACTACCAGGCTGTACTTATCTCATGAACTGTGATAGCTACACAGTTGAATTTTTTTTTTACAGACTATGTATTTATATGTTGCCGCAATAGCAACAAGTACTAAAAACAGATTAAATATTTAAGTCGGACTCCCATACACCAAACGTGACTGTTTCGTCGTTTTTTGCTACGGACGGTACGGAACCCTTCGTGCGTGAGTCCGACTCGCACTTTGCCGGTTTTTTAATATAAGCATTGAAGTTTCTTTAATAGTGTTAGGTATACACTATTAAAGAAACTTCAATGAACAACGTGATTTAGAGCTGATTTTTCAATAGCTTGATAACTTTCTGAAGAATAAAATATGGCCGTTTGAGTGTTTGGACCTTAAATAATTCGTGATTAGTAAATTCGTGGCTAGAGTGAATAGGCTCTTAATAAACTAGTGCCGCTGCTTACCATCAGCATCAGGTGGGATTGCAGTCAAGCACTGGTTGACTGGCCTGTTGGTCTAATGCTCAATGGTCCTGGCTGCTATGCCGGAGGTCGCGGTTTCGATTGCCACCTAGGAATACAACCACCAAATGTTTGTCCTGTCTTTGGATGTAATTTATCTATAATATGTATGCATTTAGAAATAATAAAATATATCTAAGTAAGTTTATGGGCCATTTAAGTATTACGTAAGCATTACAAGGGGGTGGGGGGTCTTTGCTTTGCTTATTTTTCATGACATGAGGGATGGGGGGTCTAGAAGTTGATTACGTCAGCAGTGCAATTTTTTTTAGTTTTTTTTTAAGAGAACATTGTCGATGTTTCAAAATCACAAGAAAGTGAGCAGACATACATCATTAAGCAGCATAGATCTAATTTCATTGAAGACTTAGTGTTATAGTTTAGTGTGTCATGGACTGGGAACTGTTAATTTGAATTAATAATGTCAAATTTTTAAATTTATTTTGTTTTTTTCCTTTATTTCAAGTATTTCTTTTTTCTAGACTTACAACTACTGCTCATAAATTGATAACCAAATTAACATATTGACAAATGATTATTTTGCAAATAGGGATCAAAAAACACCTTTACTCGTCAATTTTTTTTTTCGTCAGTTAAGATTGCGTCATTTCGCGCGAATAAACAGTTTTTCTTTCTTTCAAATGCACGTACCAATGTTTACGTAAGCATTGGAGGGGGGGGGGGGGGGGAGGGCTTCGCTTACTTTTGCTGACGAGGGGTAGGGGGGGTTAATATTTGCAAAAAATCAGCTCACGTAATACTTGAACGGCCCTTTATCAGTTATCTAGTATTCATACAGCTTTGCTTAGTTTGAGACTAGATGGCGTTGTGTGAAAGTTAAAAAAAAACTACTTTTACGTTCAATTTCTAACTAGTTTTCACCTTCGCAGGGTCAATTCCCGTCGCCCCAGTCAGCGATCCCTCCGTACGTGATCCCCGCTCAGTTCCGTCCCTACAGTGCGAACCCCTACTACCAGATGCCCTACAGCGCGCCCGTGTTCTACCCTCCGAACCTACCCTACAACCCCTACTTCGCGCAACAGCAACAGTTTCAGCAACCATTCTACCAGCAACAGCAACAGCAGCCGTTCTTTGGGAATAGTCGGATGTCGGTGAGTTGGGATTTTTTCTTACATAATAATCACACTAATGTTACATATGCGAATGTTTGTGAGCGTGTATGTTTGATTGTGTTTGTCACTTCTTCAACCTGAAACGGCTGAACGGATTTGGATGAATCTTCGTAAGTATACAGGTAAATGATAAATGATTATTTTGCAAATAGGTAGGTATCAAAAAACACTTTTACACGTCAATTTTTTTTTTCGTTAGTTTAATCTTGATGGCTGGTGTTTTTCTTACGCCCGAGCCGCCGGGATCCTGATCCCGATTTCCGGCCATCGTAGGCGCGGGCTTGCGGACGGCGAGCAATGGGTATCTCGCCGTCCGATCGTCCGGTAACCGTCCGGACCGAGCCCAAGTCGTCGACGGCGCGTACTGTTCCACGCGCGCCTCACGCAGATGACAGCAAACCGTAGGGGCCCAGCAGGGTCGAAGTCTACTGGGGCCAAGGGTCTGCTTCTGAAAGGAAGACTCGGCTCCGGTATGAAAGGCAACGAAGGAACAGGGGTGGGTTTTACGTTAGTCAGTAAAAGTCTGACACACCCTCACGCTCCGCCCAAGAGCGAGGTATGTCAATGGATGATTTTCCCACCGAAAAAAAAAAAGATGGCCAGTGTTCCCTAGCTGACTACCCTGAGAAGAAACACCGAAACAAACTCAGAGGTCAAAGTCTTTTTTAAAGTTCATACAGTAAACATGTAATGGTCAAATCATATGAGAACCATGCAGATTAGTGTCTGAAATGGTCTTTTGAGGAAAGGGCCACATAGATTTGAGTGGACCTGTTCAGCCATTGCAAGCATGTCAGTATTCGTGTAGCTCAAACTCAGGATTAGGTACTAAGAAGCTCAACGGGCAGACCATGTCCTGACACTTTAAATGGTACTTTTTATTCCAGGAGTAACATACTCCCGGAATATTCCTATCCCTTGAGATATTTTTTTAATTTGGGACATTGCTTTTTAATCTCTATTTTCGTACCTATTTTAAATGTTTATTTATCGTATCCCCTCGGGCGCACCGGGGTATTATTATTACGTAATTGCACGTTTTTACGTAAATCACGAAAAAAAAAAAAAACTTTTTCTGGTTTTTTCTAGGAAAAACAAAGATATAGAAACCAAAATTTTCGGTTAAAAAAAATTCGTACAAACGTGTGTACAAAACGACAAAATAATTAAGCGTTTTTCAAGGTCATTCAAGTTGTACAGACGTATGTACAATCGACCAAGGTGGACCGATGACCTGGTGAAGGTTGCGGGAATCCGATGGATGCGGAGACGCACAGGACCGTTCATTGTGGCGACATTTGGGGGAGGCCTATGTCCAGCAGTGGACGTCTATCGGCTGAAATGATCTTGATGATGTACAATCGGCGCTCGAGGGATACTTAATTAGACTTAATTAGAGAATGTTGTGCGTACCTTGTAAGTGGCTTTTTTACACAGGACCACCTCATATTATTAAGTAGGTATATTGTTTAAATTATATTGTAAATAAGTCGTTGGTGTGCCAATGCAAATAAATAAATAGATAATTTTTACTATCACACGTGCAAAGCCACTGGCCTCGTTTAGTAGTTGCATGATTATTTATGTACAATACTGACACACACTTACACTACACATACGAATCACGATAACGTATCTATTTGCATACAACTCGCTAGGTACTTATCGATGTAATCTATGTGTAATGGATTACAATTTGATATAAGTCAAGTTCAACACCGAATTAAAATTCGGTTGGCAAATCTAATTTATACGACTCGACTGATTTGAATAGTTTTTTTTTTGTTTATTCCAAAAATTCCCACCGAAAAATCCCAAGATATTAAAAGTTGTTTGCCCGACGCCGGTTTAAGAATCAAATAAGTTTACCTTTGAAAGCAACAATAATGTTTAATTGGAGTTAATTCCATGTTAACCTTTATCTCCGATTTCCTTTCTCAGCGCCATCTCGGTCTCCGCGCTCGTCTCGGCATCAACGCTCGCGCACAAGCTGGTCAGAACGTGACTTGCGTGATGCAAGAACTAGGCTACATCGACAGCAACATGGAGCCTAACTATGAGCAGATCACGCAAAGGATCAACAACCTGCCCGTATCCAACGAGCTCAAGAACGACATTCAAGAGGGACTGCACTTCTGTCAGAAGTTCTCGGTGAGTGTGTTATAGTGACGCAAGAGCTAGGCTAGAGACAGCAACATGGATCACAACAGATCACTCAGAGGATCATAAACCTGCCAGTGTCCAGTAAACTCATGATTAAAATACAAAAGGGGCTTCACTTCTGTCAGAAGTACTCGGTGAGTGTGTTATAGTGACGCAAAAGTCAAACTAGAGACATCAACATGGAGCACAATGGATCACGCAGAGGATCAACAACTTGCCCGTATCCAACGAGCTCAAGACCGACATACAAGAGGGACTACACTTCTGTCAGAAGTTCTCGGTGAGTGTGTTATAGTGACGCAAGAGCTAGGCTAGAGACAGCAACATGGATCACAACAGATCACTCAGAGGATCATAAACCTGCCAGTGTCCAGTAAACTCATGATTAAAATACAAAAGGGGCTTCACTTCTGTCAGAAGTACTCGGTGAGTGTGTTATAGTGACGCAAAAGTCAAACTAGAGACATCAACATGGAGCACAATGGATCACGCAGAGGATCAACAACTTGCCCGTATCCAACGAGCTCAAGACCGACATACAAGAGGGACTACACTTCTGTCAGAAGTTCTCGGTGAGTGTGTTATAGTAACGCAAGAGCCAAACTAGAGACAGCAACATGTTGCAGGACCAATCACGCACAGGATCGACGAGCCAGAGTCCAGTGTCCAGTGTGAGCTCAAAACCGACATACACTTCTATAAGAAGTTAGCTAGACGCACCAAAATGGACCCTTGAGTCATGGAACCAACATGCCTACTTGACTGCTAACTTATTTGCTTATGTTAACTCAATGAAAGCGACGTTTGCTCTTAGATACACGTTATTATGTAGTTTTTTTGTAAATTAACAAGGCGTTTTCTAACAATCTCCTTTTGTTCCAGCAATGTGTGCCAGAAGATAAGCGTGACATCGTGCCGCGGCCACAGGAACAGATCCGAGCCATCTTCTTCTTCCGTTGCTACAAGGTATACCTTCAGTTTTATTTATTTAAACTTTGAAATAGGTGGAACTCTACCAGTCAACCTTTCATATTTAATCCTCCTTTTACCTTTCTCCATGTATTAGTCTTTTTATACTCTGTTTATGCTTAATGTTTGGTCTTGCATTGAAGATTGACAGAAAACCATTTATTTTCAGCACAAGAAGCTGGAGGCTTGCATTATGAAGGACATCAATGAGCACTTCAACAAGGAATACATGTTCGACTCCGACACTGATTTCGCGTAAGTAACGTCACCTATTATAAACAAAATCTGGGGGATTTAATCCGCACCTGTCTGTCTGTATGAACGCGATAAACTATACAACTACTGAATGGATTTCTATGCAGTTTTCACCAATAAACAGAGTAATTCTTAAGGAAGGTTTAGTTGCAGTATAGTAGGTACATGCATACTATAGTAGGGAAAAGTCGAGAATTTCAAAGATTTCTACGGACAAACCAGACACACACAGACATACGTACGACGAGTATCCACCCTTACGTTGTTGAAGCCTCTACGGCCCGGATTAAGCGTTTCGCCTCGTCGTTTATACTGCGTACATCGAAGGACTAATAAACTAGTGCGCCTCACCATCAACGATCGCATCACTGCTTACCATCAAGTGCGATCGCTGTCAAGCACTAGTTTATATCAATAAAAAAAACTCTCAACGTCTGAAGCTGGGGCGGGTCAATAGTCCTACACTATAATTTAACTATTTATTTTTCACAGCAAAACTACTAAAAATAATTCTAACGTTTACACGTTACAGTTTTTGCAACTGAGATTTCTGTAAATCGAGTTTTTGGTTCCCCAGCTTCTGGTGTTATAACGGGTTATTGTTTCTCCACTATCAGTTCTTTTTTTTTTTTTTTTTAATTCATATAAACCAGTGCTTGACTGCGATCCCACCTGCTGGTAAGCAGCGATGCAATCATTGATGGTGAGGCGCACTAGTTTATTAAGAGCCTATTCACTCTAGCCTGATAGTTCTGGAGAAACAATAACCTAATTAGGTTCAAGCAAATGATAAACGAGACGCAAATCTTGCAGTCTTGCAAACCTTCACAGTTCCCGGTTTTGAACCACTTCTTGACAATCCTTAAGGAAGACATCTAAATTATCCCGCTATACAGGGGCGCCGGCTTTTAGAAAACCTCATGGGTGTTCATGTTCATTTGATGAACTCGAAAAAGTGGCGAAGTGTGAGAAGAGAAATGCACACTGATCGACCGACGTTTAAATAAATGTCCTACTTACATACTGCTTACTTAATTACTAATTATGTTTGATAAAAATGTAAAATGAAACCATTATATAAAATTTAACTAGTTTTTTTTTAATCAAGAAAATTTATTATAATTTATACGTAACCTAAAAGGTGATTACTGATCTGTTTCGTGATGTCTATTCTAGGGGTGCTCGGCACCCACTGTGTATTTCTCATGGTTGCTCGAGCTCTTGAACACCCACGCAGTCGGCGCCCCTGCCGCTATATCTTTTGTGTCCTGTAATTTCAGGATATCAATTCTGTATTTTACAAGCCTACCATGTGGACATGTCCAGTCCAGTGAAAGACAAAGAATAATACTTAAATTATCTTGTTTCCTGCAGCCTCTCCCGGTCAGCCCGCTCGATCCGCGACGTGCCTCTCCGTGATCCCAGCATCGAAGCTCTGGAGGAGATGGAGGTCTACCTCTACGACTACCTCAGTGGTGGAGGCGGCTTCGACTTCGACTTATACATTTAAGACTGAGCCTTAGTATGTAGTCTAGTTCAGTCATGCTTAGTTAGTGTCTAGGTTAAGGAGTGACGTCATTTTCCTTTGGTTTACGATGTTAGGTCTTAGAGGGATAAGTTCTTCTTAGTTTTTATTTTTAATATTGTTAGCAGGTTTGAATTTGGATTCTCGGAGTAGGTATAGCTATTTCAACTGTCAACTGATAGGCCACAGGGAATTTTTGTAAAGGAGATCGGTCGTCCTAGAATGCTAAGGGCCACTAAAGGACACAGGTGTGGTTTTGGTTAGTAAAACTCTGTCACGTCCTGTCACTTCGCTCTGAGCGGGAGAAGTCATAGAGACGATTTCCCACCTTAACAAAAAAAAAGTGATGGGTAGTACTACCCCAAGCGTCACCACATCACCCGCTCCTGTGGTTTTTTCATCATCCCGCGGACTCCCATCAACTTATGGTTTCTCTTTTGATATTCTGGTGATGACATAATTGTTGTCAGAAAGACTAATTAGAAACAGTTGAAGCTCGCTTCCAATATGTATACCTAA